>OZ024924.1:18972979-20445479 GCA_964017225.1 Netelia inedita
TCGACGTCGTCGTCGTCGCCGTCATCCTCGTCAACGCCGGCGTCGTCGTCGTCAACATCGTTGCCATCGTCGTCGTCCGTAGAGGAAATAACCTAAAAGAAAAGAAAATCAGGAAGATTAGTTGCGAGAAAATAACCCCTACTGAACTGAAAAATTACTCACCTGGACTACCGAAAATAATCCCGAAGAATCAGCCGAGCAACGACGTCGCACACTTCCCGAGAAAAACAAGGAGAGATCATCCCGAATCACGAAAACACTCAACTCACACTCGACAAAAATCAAATGACGCTAGGCACCCGTCCGTCCCCGCACCCCAGCCATCCATCGGCTGAGCGGCGACAAGAGAGCGAAGATGGCAGCAGCGCACGGCGATCCCCAAGAATTCCCCATTATTCCCACGCATAAATCCATACCCGCAATTACCCTGAATTATCGACTGCCCTACTTACCCACCTACTCCCGATAGATCCCGCTACCGTCAGGCACGCATCAATCATACGCCTGACCCATCTATCGACCCGTGACGCTGCTGCCGAAGGATCGAGCGACCCGTGGTCGATGCCGGTAAGCTCGGCCAATCAACGGCCGAGAAAATTCTCGAACTTCCGGCAGGCCACGAGGCCGTCACTTTGTGACGAGCCGGTGAAGAGAGAGGATAGAAAAGTTAGAGGAAAATTTCGAAAAAAAAATATTGTGAGGAAATCATAGAGAGTTGGGAGAATTATTAGAGTGTGTGAGAGTGTGAAAGCGAGCGAAGAGTGCGAGTGGAAGGCGAAAAGCGAAAAACAGCAAATTACGGAAAATAAGGAAAAGGCACGCGAAGGAACGAACAAGGAAAGAACGAGAAGGATCGAGGATAGACAAAGGATAGAGGGAGACAGCCGACCGGTGAGTGTTTGCACAGGTCCCCCGGCATTACACTTACATCGGCCGTTATTTCCCGCGTGTTCAATTGTAAGACCGAGTATTTTCACCGATTCTTTTTCTTAAATTTTGTGTGTCAAAAATTGTAGCAAATACCCCCCCCCCCCCCTTCATGCGTGCGTGCAGATCATTGTGAAATACGATTGCATCGTATCTCATTACATTCTTTTTTTATATAATTACGCAACCGTTAGGACGGTTGTAATAAGTAAGGAAAAGCGAAATAAAATATCCGATAATTTAGCTAGTCAGACCGCGTGCGAGAAAAATTCACGGTCATCCCCTCCCTTCCCCGCCTGGCCCCGCCTGGCCAAATCACCTCATACGCACAAGTCAAGCGACGGTTACGGTCGCACGACGCTCCCACACCCCCTACCCCCTTACCACCCAATGACAGCCTACCGTTACAATTTTCCCTTCTCCCCGCCTGCCCTCTCCTAAGATCGACCGAATAATCGCACATTCCGAGTATTTCTCGCAAATCGTATAGTATTTTGAATCTAGATAAGAAGACTGAAATAATCGTAAGTAAATATTACCGAGATCGAATATATATATTTTTTTTGTTATTATATTTTCGGTGTTATGATATCGAGCCTCAGCGCTGCGTGATAGCCCGAATATTGCGAATAAATTCGCAAGCGTTAAATATTATCCCCGTGTATTCCCTGCCAGTGGTAATTATTAAGAGACCACATAGAGTCGGAGAACCCTTTCCCCTGAGATCCCGCCCGACCTTTCCCCTCCCATCAGCTAGCCATTAAGGTCAAGGTACGACCGAGTATTTGTTATTTTTTTTTATATAAAATAACTGGCGCCCAAAACTTAACGGAGTAAGAACTTTTTTTTTTGTTTTGTAAAGAAATTTTATTTTTATTTTGTTGTTTATCGCCCCGGAGATCGTTCGCCGATTATTTTGAGTAAACCGAATAAACTGTTACTTTCTTGTTATTCTATTTTCGAGTATTGAACAGAATCATTATTTCCCCCCCCCCCCTTCCCCGCTTCACCGAATTCCCTCCCACCATCGGCGTGACAATATATATATTGAAACGTAGCTAGTTTCAATATTTTATTTGATGCGGTTGCGCGACGCACATATTATGTTTGGAGGTTGGATGGTGAAGGTAAGTGATGTTAAACGTATTTTTACCAACGATATAATTTATTTTTTTGATGGTTATTTTCTTATGTTTATTCGTTTATTTTGATTTTCGGCCTTGCCTTGAGAAACGAAATTCTTAATAGGCTATCTTAGTGATTTAATTTAGGCCTCTAGCCATGTGAACGCGCCTTTACGTTTTCTACAAGTTCGATCGTTTATCCTTATGTTTATTTTGGCGAATATCGACGTCTTCTTGGTCGATCGCCTCTCCCTCCCTCTCGTTCTCCGTTGGTGGTATCGCGTTGATCTCGCTCGATCGTCTTCCCCCTCCTTCTCCTTCGCCGTCGACGGTGTCGTGTGGCTATCGATCGATCCTCTTCCTTCTCCTTCTCAGTCGACGTTGCCGACGTCGTGCGACGATCCTTCGTTTCGCGTTGGTTGGGCCGTTGGCTCGTTTTTGTGCTGTGTGCGTGACACGTGTGTGCAGTGCCTCGTGATTCAGTGTTTTAGTGTTTTGGTGTTTTAGTGTCTTAGTGTTTTAGTGTCTAGATTGTGGCGCATAGGATATTCCTATCCTTGTATATTCAGGGTGTGGAAATTTCCCTTCCTGCCTTGTTCTCGATGATCCTGTTACTCGGGGCTCCCGTCTCCCCCCCCCCTCCGTCTGCGCGCGTCTTGTCTCAGCGTCTCGTCTACCGGCTTCCTTCGTCCCCTCTCCACCGTCTCGGCCTCAGCTGTGCGAATAATAATATTTTGGATGGGTTTCAGCGTGACGTCTCCCCGTCGTTTTGCCGGGCTAATCGACCCGCCGTGTTTTGCTCGTCGCCGCGTTCCTGATGTTGGACATTGACTCTTTTTCACAGATCTGGCTTTTCCCCGGGTTTTGACTCTTCTTCAGAGTTCTATCCCCGGTGAGTAACCAATTAATTACTGATAATCTTGACATTTCTCGCCCTTTTATATGATTTTTGTCCTAGGTTGCCGGTGTTTGGTGGATAGTGCGGCGTTGTCACGCGTTCCGGCGTTTTCTCCTCGGCTTTCCCGCTTGGCGGGAAATAACGATTTGCCGCTATGAGACGATTCCGTCTCATTATATATATATATATATATATTGTAACGGCTTCCCCGTCACCTTCCATGGTCCCCTCGATTCGCACCCGGGAAAGGAGGGCGCGTTCTTTCGCGGCCATTTCCCTTGCCTTGACTTGGGGAAAGCGGGTTCTGACGACGACGTGCGGGCCGACCGGAACGGGCGGGCGCCAGGTACGAACGCGTACCACCGACCAAAGTCGGCTTTATTTCGATTTGCCGCCCTGCGGCTACGCACGTGTCCTAGCTCCTCCCCCGGTCGCGAATCTGAAGGGCCTCGGGATCGATAAAGGGCTAGCCCAGTCCGACGACCGGTCGGTAAGAAAGAGGGGGGGATCGTGGAAGATCGGGACGGTTGAACAAATTAGCTAACCTAACACTTACGACTCGTTTATTATTACAGTCTTTTATTTCGGCTCGCGCTCATAAGTTGGGATAATTAATCAAACATCGAATAATTTAACAAACGTAATGCTGAGCCCCGCAGGGTCGTCGCTGATAGCGAAATGCACCCGATATGTAGCCGATGTACGAGCCGGACTAACCTACACTCGAGCTCCGGCTCGACAGCGATTTAATTAATAAAAGAAAGTAATTAATCAAACCTAAAATACTTTAACAAAATATAATACTGAGCTCCGCAGGGTCGTCGCTGATAGCGAAATGTAGCCGATATGTAGCCGATGTACGAGCCGGGCTAATCTACACTCGAATTCCGGCTCGACAGCGAATTAATTAATAAAAGAGAATAATTAATCAAAAACAAAATAATTTAACAAAATGTACGCTGAATACGACGCAGCGAAAGAAAACGATATGTAGCCGATGTACGAGCCGGACGAACCTATCCTCGAATTATGGCTCGACAGCGAATTACTTAATAAAAGAACATAATTAATGGAACAGACAATAATTTAACAAAAGGTACATTTAATACGACGCGGCGGAAGAAACCGATATGTAGCCGATGTTCGAGTCGGACTACCCTATTCTCGAATTCCGGCTCGACAGCGAATTAATTAATAAGAGAAAATCATTAACCGAACAGAAAATAATTTAACAAAAGGCACATTTAATACGACGCGGCGGAAGAAACCGATATGTAGCCGATGTTCGAGCCGGACTACCCTATTCTCGAATTGCGGCTCGACAGCGATTTAAGTAATAAGAGAAAATAATTAACCGAACAGAAAATAATTTAACAAAAGGCCCATTTAATACGACGCGGCGGAAGAAAGAAAATAACTACATTTTCTAGAATATTACCCGCTCGACAAAACGACATGACAACGAACGCGAAGACTCGTAGCAACGAATGTAAACATTACCCATGACCGCCGTAGAGGACGGCGGCCCGTAGTCTCTCATGCCGGCTGCCCGGCGTGCACGACTCGCCGCGTACATCGCATGGCACCGGCTCGCAAATATATCCCTAACTTTTCACACGACATTTCTTATCATTAATTCTACCAAGAAATCCGAAAACGGGAGAGAGAGAGAGTCGACGAAGTCCGGGCAGTTCTCGTACCTGATTAATGAATCAGCCTAATAGCCGGGAAAGCGCGAGACTCTCGCAAAAATAAATTCCCCGAACGCGGGGCGACCGCAATAACCCATCCTTGATGGCTCGAACCTCTGCCGCGACCTTCGATTACTCTCTCTCGTTACTGATTGTCGTACTAGGCTGGACTTACATGTTTTCCTGGCTGTACGAAGCACTCGCTCGAAACACCGACTTACTTAATTAATTACGCGTTTAAGGTTTTCCTCGACTGCTCTCGTGCATCGCCCTGGGCACTCTGCTCTTCTTCCTGCTGCCGGCATGAGCGGTCCTACGCGCTCTCCCCCTACTCTCTCCATATCGCCGTGTTGCCGCGATTTATGCTAACTCGGCAACATTGTCGCTTCTTCTCCGATGTTCGATGTTCCTCTCCGGTCCCCCTGCGCCTCATGTCCCTCGCTGGCCATCGAGTGACACGAGTCAAAGGAGGGGCGGGTTTGACGAGAGTCGTACACGGCTCGCTACGGTGCCAAGTGCTCCCGAACTCTTTGTCATTCCGGCCTCATCGCGCGCCTTCCTCCTGGAGCCCGGAACGCTCGACGGGGACGGCGGAAGCTCACCTCGCCGGACAGGGCCCCTTGCCACGGCGGTTGGCTCACGATTATTGCCACTAGGCATACAAAATCTCAGCACCGCGTCCCTCGCTTAGCGTCCCGAACTCCCCTAATTGAGGCGCCGTTATACGCGGACTGCGACGCGCGATGCACCGTCGAGGAAGCTGAAAGAAATTTAAGTAGCCGAGAGTAGATAATATACGCGGCAGCGCGGATTTACAATCCATCGGCGCCCAGGGTCGTAAATCCGACCCCGTGCGGCTGCACCGCTCCGTCGTAACGAGAAAATTCGTTACAATATATATATATACAGGGCGATTTTCCTAAGGTATAGCACCATTCATTCTGGGGTAGATGGGACCATTACAAACAAAAGTTGCAAATATATATTGGGAATATTTTCAATAGTTTACGAGATATGAATTTGTTAAGTTCGACTAATCAGATCGCGCCGAGAAGCGTTGAAGCCGCCCACACTCCGCCCTAGCCGTAGATATAGCACAGTGTAGGGCGTTACATTTATGATCGCAAAATTCAGAGCAGTTAATTATTATTATTATTTTATTCCGCAGTCATTTTATTTGCCGGGCACCGACTGCTCTGAATGTTGCCGAGCGCGCCGAGAAGCATTAGAGCCGCCCAAAATAAAAATGACTGCGTAATAAAATCAGCCTAGACAGCGCAGTGTATCAATCATTGCCTGCCGGTGCGGCGGCGAGGAAGGACGGGGATTTCGTCGCTGCCCGCGCTCGCCGCTGTATCAACGACCCACTCCCCGCGCCGTACCGCGCCGAGACTTTCGTCTCTATGACCACCAAACTCGCGAATTAGTACGGCACAGTTCAAATTAAACATAGTGGAGAAAGCACAAGGAAATTTTGTTGGTTTCCGGTGAATTAGACATCGATAATGACCTTCTACTTGTCCTAAAAAATGCGTCTTGCCCATCCGTTTTGTAGATATTTTCCACTATTTTATCTAAATGTCCAGTACTAAATACAACAATTGCAATTGAAAATTAATTAATACAGCAACCATATCTGAAACCGTAATAAGATCATGTAATATAAAAAAAATAAAATAGAGAAAACGATGCAATGGGATGTTTGTTTTCCATTGTAATCCATCACTTCTTTCTATCGAGTCCGAAAGAAATGATATCGTTCTCTAGTATCTCCTATAAGAACAATATTTAATCGTAAAAGTAATAATAAAATATGTAAAGAGTTGTCGTGTTTGATCGGCATGTTGATAGTGCAACAAGACGAAAAAATAATTATCGGCCGAAAAATAAGCTCGGCTCGGCACTACGGCAGACAAGAGCGGGGAGAATACGAAGTACCGCACATAGAGGAGACTAATAGTAAGAAGATAGAAAACGCCACATACCTGCACATTTCTATCTGACTCTCTCGCACGGTAAACCCTATGGACGTATAATGTCTGTCTCTTTTTAGTTTCATCGAGTTTAAAATCACTTCCGATACTAAAGAAGTTTAACTTTAAAAAAATGCTTTGAGATTCGCACGTTTGCGACTCGAAAAAGAATTTTTCTTGTCACTTTACACTATCAAACCCAAATTTAGGAGACTTCGGCGCTTCGTAGAAGGTTGTTAAATATTTTTATTATCAGTTACATCGAAATAGAAAATACATAAAGTGTGGTGGAGAACAATGTTCGTAGCGGCTAAGTATTTCACATTCTCGTAATTATCAAAAATCTTGTGAATACGATGTACTACTTATCGACCGATTCGCGTTTTCGTTCTGAAAAATCTGTAACCAATAAAACCTGCAAGTTGATTATTGCTACATATTTCTCGTTATGAAAATTTAAATCGAGGTTTATAGCTTCGTGACACAACACTTATTAACGAAATTATTTCGTGGGAATGAAACGCTATCGTTTCCACACCACCTTGAGGTAGATAGCTTGGTGCGCTTTTTTTATAGTGGTCTCCACAGTAGGCCTAATCCACTTTCAAAAATTTACTTTAATAATTGTTCGAAGTGCCTTCCTCGTGATTGTAAGCAGAGTTCGGCTCTTCGAGTTATTTGTTGCGTCGCACGGTGCGCCATGTCCGGCGTGATGGTATTGAAGGCCGCCAAAATTGCGTCGCGTACTTCATTTTCGGTACCTTCACGCCTGTGCTCAACTAAACTTTTAATATGACCCCAAACAAAATAATCTAGCACATTAAAATCTGGCGACCGTACCGGCCAGATGATTGGGCCACCTCGACCCATCCATCTGCCCGGAAAACGCGTGTCTAAAATTTCCCTCACCCTACGCGCAGAATGTGCGGGAGCCCCGTCATGTTGAAAAACCAGTGTTTCTCGCGCGCGGAGAGGAACGTCCTCTAGCAGTACGGGCAATTCGTTAATTAAAAATTGCGCGTACCGATCTGCATTTAAGCGTGCCGGCAGAAAATATGGACCGATCTGAAAAAACGTTACGAGGAGAATGTATGGAAGATTTCTTAATTTGCAAGGATACTTACCACTCTGTCTGCAATCACTCCTGCCCACACATTGATCGACCAGCGATACTGAAAAGTAGTTTCGCGAATGGCATGAGGATTCTCCTCTTGCCATGTTACGAAATTATGGGAATTAAACACTCCGTTCGGAGTGAATGTCGACTCGTCCGTCCACAGAATTTTGTCCGTGAATTCGGGGGTTCGCCGACATTGTGCGAGAAAGCCTGCGTATGTTTTATTAGTGGTTATTATTATAGTATTCTAAAGCCGCCATAATTATCAAACAAGAAGGAAGATGAATAAAACAGAAAAATACCATTGCAGAAATCCATACGCGGTATTTCGTCCCGCTGAAGAAGTTGCTGCACCCGTTGGTAATGGAATGGACGTAACCCATTCTCGCGCAAAATTCGCCATACCGTGTTCTGCGATATGTTCACCGCACGAGCTACCTGACGTGTTGTCTTGTTTGGATTCTCTTCGAATTCGCGTAAAACTTCCTCATCAGCATTATCGGGACGGCGTACGGCTCTTTCACGTCGTCTTTTCGGAAGTACAGACCCCGTTCGTCTTGCTCGTTCATAGCAATTGAATATTGCGTTTGCTGACGGGAGCCGATCACGATGGGGAAAATCTAGGAGGAGAGGGAAGACATCAAGAGTTCGGCACGCATCGATAGAGGCAGATCGAGCGGAGATCCACCACTCGCGCCACCTAGGACGAGCGAGCGGGAAATTCAACAGTCCTAGAAGACTACACCGGGGACCCTTATCAGATCACACGGACGAGAATGCGAGAATATCTCGTAGACAACCGCCACCGACACTATTACATTTCTTAAGATTTGGATCTCCCCCGCGGGATATCGCTGTAACAAATGATTTTACACACTTCCAATAAAGGCCAGGGAGCCACACACACACACAAACATTAGGTTAGGCACAGTGCGAGAGCGCCAAAATAAACGAAGTAAAATCAAAGATTTATCTACTATTTTACTTACCTCACCACTCAACCTTCATACACAATACGATCCTCGAGGCACATGAACAAACAAATATTAATGAAAAGTTCTGCTGTTTCAATATATATATATATATATATATATATATATATATATATATATATATATATATATATATAGAGAGAGAGAGAGAGAGAGAGAGATAGATAGATAGATAGATATATTTATTATGCCCTAGCAAGCTATGGGGCAATAACGACAACAACAAAAGATATATACAGGTGTAAATTAAGAATAAAGTAATAAAGTAATAATGTAAAGTAATTGTTAAGTATATAGTAATAGTAAGTGATAAGAAAATAGAACATGACCAGGTAAATAATAAGTAATCGCAAGTGATGAGTAAGTGCAAGAACAATTTAACACAGATGATAGTATGTATGATAATAGATGGAATATGAAATAAGTCGTACAGAGATAAGCAAGTGATAGGTGATGGTAGATGATACATGATAAGCCAACAATGCAGACAGAGAAACATAGAGATAAATAGAGAGATAGAGATATAATATTAAGAATTCGCCAAGTGAAAATAATAATACGGTCGCAGCACTCAAACAACCTTAGAGAGGTCATCCACCGAATTTATCAATATAACGGGATCGCCGTCTTGCTTCCTTACAAAAATCTTCGAATTCCTAATCCAAACATACTTGTACGAGTGAGAGCGAGAGAGAGAGAGAGATGGTGCCATTGAATTGACCTTGAAGAATCATTTCAAGGACACGTGAAGGTTACCCCAATTATTTAAATAGCACCCCCTATTTGTTATTACATATTCTTGTAGCTGATCTCGAGAGCTTTCTAAAACACTACAATCAAATGTTTTTTCATCAATGACTTTTCGAGTTCTAAGGCCTCAAAAGTACAATACCGCCGGCATTAGCGTTAACCAAGATGTACCACGTGGAGGTTGCACCATCTTATAGCCCTTTTGAAACCATGCAACTTTTGTCTGAAATATTTTCCTCTAAAATGCTTTATTTTTGGAATATTCGACCGGGTCCAAACTTTTCTAACACCCTGTATATATTGTGGCGCGGTGGCGCACACATTCCTTCCTGCGGCCGGCCCGTCCAGAGGAACCGTCCCCGCAGAACCTGTAACAAGACAGAAGTATAAAATTGAACATAATATCTAACCGTAGTTTGTAAACCTGTGCAATTACTTACCCAGGAGGCCAGTCGATCGCCAACTGACCCCCGCCAGGCCCTATCACAAGACCGCCCCGCCATCGCCAGCATTGTCGCCGTCGTCGTCGTCGTCGTCGTCATCGTCGTCGTCGTCGCCATCGTCGTCGTCGTCGTCATATCGGGAGTGCCGACCACCCTAACCTAAAAGAAAAAGAAGAGAGGAATTATCGCGAAATTATAAGGAGAAATAGTGAAAAATTACTTACCTGGACAGTCCCCGAAGGTCATCCCCATCAAAGTCGGCAGCCAGCCACGAACTACACCGAATTAATCCCCCGGAGAAAGGAAAAATCCAACACTTACGGCACACACGTCGCACTCGAGAAATCACACACCTGTCAAACGACGCAACCGTCCGTTCCCGCACCCAGCCATCTATCGGCTGAGCGGCGACAAGGAAGCAAAGATGGCATCAGCGCACGGCGATCCCCAGAAATTCCCTATCCAACAATCGTAGATTCCCATCCCCAAATTACCCTGAATTATCGACCTGCCTAGTTACCCACCTTACCCCGATAGATCCCACTACCATCAGGCACGAAATCAATCACCCGCCTACCCCCATCTCCCCCGCGACACATCGCGTATCGTTACACTTTCACGTCTTCCCGTCTGCCCCGCTCCCAAGATTGACCGAAATAATAGATTGTAAGACCGACATAGTATTACTGCGCATATATATTTTTGTTTTGTTGTTATTGGAGCGAGTACTACTGAGAATATATATGGTTTTTGTGTTATTGCAGCGCGATTCGGCGTCGAGTGATCGCTCGAATATCGCGCATAGAATTTTGCGTGTGAAATATTATTCCCTTATTTTCCCCGGCCAGTGGTAATTAATAAGAGGCCATATAGAGTCGGAGAGACCACCTGAGATTCACCGTTTACCCTTCCCCTCCCGTCAAGCTAGTCCTTACGTTCCAACCGAAAAGCGATTATGAGAATTTTTGTTATTTTCATTTCTAAAATAACTGGCGCCTAAAAATTTTGGAGATAATTACTTACGAATTAAATTATTGTTATTATTTATTCCGTTAAGAATTCTTTTGACTGCCCCGGACATCGTCCGCCGAATAATCGAATTTGTTCGAGACTGGATATATATTTCCTTTTTTTTGTTGTTAAATAAAAGACTGTTACAGATTCTTTATTTTGAAAAATCTATCGAATTTATTATTTTCCCCTTTTCCCCCTTTTTCTCCACAGGCAAACTCTCCCCCCCCCCCATTGGCGTGACAAAATTGGCGCCCAACGTGCGGCCCGAAACAGTTACCACCCCCCTCCTCCATTGTAAATAGCGCAAACGAAATCCATCGGCAGCACTATTTTTTCCTTCCTTTCTTTTCTTATGTGTTTTTTTTGAGATAATAAAATTTGTTTGTGTTTGGTTAAATTACCTTTGGACTTCTCTTTTTTTTGGTTGACAGCCCCCCCCATACAAGAGTTTTGTATTCTTTCATTTTTTTTGACGTTTTGACATTTACTTTTATATTTTTTTAAATTTAATTATTTATTTATTTAAAAAAAACAGGAGCTTCCTGTTTTTTGCTGCCCCTTTGGCTAAGGCCCAGCATTTTTGTTGACTTAATTAGTCGTGAAAATTTTTGAATTCTGGAATTAAGAATTTTAAAAAAAATTTTTTTTTTAACCAACTCTTTCAACTTCGAAATTATTTTTTTTGGATAGTGTTTTTTCCCCTTTTCTCTCTGGAACGAACTTTTTTTTGAGACTTTTTCTTTTTCCTCTTTGCCACGTTCTTGCCGGAATTTTTTTTGTTTGAATCGTGATACCACCCCCCCCCCCCGCCCCCCGATTGGAGAATTTTTTGTTCTTGCGCCGAGCTTCCGCCCTGCTGCTTCACCCCCGCCCCCTATTGATTTATTAATTTTATTTAAGTGCCTACCACTGGCTTTAGGAATTTAACCCCCCCCCCCACCCCCAAGACTTTTTCCGTGCAACCCCTCCTATAACCACGACACGTATATATTAAATTTTTTTGTGTATACTGCGTCCCGACCAAATCATTAAATTATAATTAACAATTGCATTTGAGATCTCTTTTCCTTTTCTTCCCTCTGAGGAATTTAATTGTATTAAATAACTCGCACCGTCCTACACGCGGGTGATACGTTACCACTATTTTTTGGGGTATTTCTTGTGTTTGCTTGGCGGTGTTTAGTGCTAAGTTTGCCATTTTAGTAGCTCCGCCGATTTATGGAGCAGACCCCCCCCCCCCCTATTACCACCATCGCTGTGACGGTCCCACCAACGACCGCCACTACAACCACCATTGACTCCCCCCATCCCCCATGCCTCCCGGACACAATCCCTGATCCCCCCCCCCCTCTCGTAGCGACAGACGGACCCCCTCCCGCGCCTCGTGGATGGGGTGCGGGCGAAAATCGAGAGGATCTACGAGTCTCGAGAGCTGTTGCGACGATGCGACGACGCATCGTCGCACGGATCAGCTCCCGCGGTTCGGAGGCCGATATTCGCAACCGGCTGATTCGGTACGAGACCCGTCCGCTAGATCCCTCTGCGTCCGTCCATTGGGACCCCGTTGATGATGAAACGGGACTAGCCACCCCCGTTCTCTTGGACAATGAGCCCTTCCCCGAACACCCTGAAGGATTTCACCCCGCTATCCCCCTCGAGCCCCTCCTATGCGGATGGACAAAGCTCCCTTAGCAAGGGCCCGACCCTTACTACCCCCCGCCCTCCCCCCCCCCCCCTACGCGCACCACCCTTGCGATTACATTTGCGCCCAGTCCCCAATCCCCCCTTACCCATAACACTGAGCATCCACTCGAACAAACCCTCCCCAAAACGACCGCCCCCACCTCGACGACGTCGGTCCATGGCATCCCCCCCGGACCCGGTCCAGCCCTCAACAGCACCCGTCTACCGCCTTCTCACCCCCCGCCATCATCTCGTCCCCCCATAGAACACCAGAATCCCATACATTCGAGGCCATGGGATACCACGACTCCCAGAGATCGCGGGATGCCTGACGCGGCGAAGATTGGCGCCGAAACGGGCCAAAATTCGCCGGGAAGGGAGACGAGGACGGAGAGGAGTTCCTCCGAAGAGTATACGAGTATGGACGGGCTCGTCATTACTCCTCCGAACTCCTCCGTACTCTCCCCGAGGCCCTCACCGGTGATGCCCTGAGGTGGCACCGCCTGGAAGAGGAGAACTGGACCTCGTATGCCGATTTCCTCCACTATTTCCGATACCGTTTCGGTGAGGAAGTTGGTCAGAAGGGGATTTGGCATGCGATAAGCCTGCGGACCCAAGGCCCGGACGAGCCTTGTGGCGAGTTCATGGACAAATTGAGGACCCTAATTCAAAAACTGAACCCCCTTCCGCCCCTTGAAGATCAGCTGTCCATATGTCATGCGAATCTCCACCCGGACTTTAGCGAGCACATCCCCCGAGAGCAGGTAAGCAATTTCATCGCCCTTCACCACGCCTGTCGGCAACGTGAGATCATCCGCGAGAAAAGGAAATCTTATCGTCTTCCCCCTGACATCCTCCCCGCCGGCGACCCCTACCTAGCCTACAAACCCCAAGTAAAACCAGAGGTTCGGTGGACAGCCGCTCTGGAATCCTCCCCCGACCCCTACAATGTCCTCACACCTCCCACCAAGCCCAGACCCGTCCCGAGTCAAGCCACCCAGTCCCCAAAACTCCCTAACTCCCCCCGTAGCTACCGAAATGTTGCAGCAGCGAAGTCTCCCTCTCCCCCCAGTCGCAGGCATTCCCCAGAAAACACCCGATACACCCTACCCCCCCCCCCCCCCCCCCCAGGTCCGTTTCAAACCCATCCCTCGCCTTGAGGATGTCGCCCGCAAGTTCCCTCCCCAATACAGTCCGCACAACGCCCCCGCACTCATCCCAGGCCCGTGTTTCAACTGTGGCCAGCTCGGCCACCAATACCGAGATTGCGTATTGGGTATTTTCTTGGGTATTTCTGCCGACTTTGCGGTCGCCGTGGGACCGATACGCGATCCTGTCCCCGGTGTCAGCAAAGGCAGACGGGAAACTACCCCGGGGGGAGGCAATAAGCGACCCGCCTCCCCACGAGAGTGTACCCCTCCGCATCTCCCTTCCCACGCCAAGGACGCCCGTGAATACCTCCCCAACCCCCGTCCCCCGGCCGCACTGCATATCCTCCACCCCATAGAACCAAAATCAGTAAAATCACCCCCGAGTATTCGAGTCACCTTCCCCGACCGGCCCAAGGAAGCACAGTTAATCCCAAGTCGGGCCAATCGAGTTCCCCATCACATACAACCCATACCCGAAGAATCATCCCCAACACCCGAACCAGCCCCTAATCTTGACCAACCCGAAGGCCACCTCCACACGATCGAAGGAGACCCCCGCCATTTCCTCTGGGTCCTCCTGGGTGACTACAAATTCCCCGGACTCGTAGACCGAGGCTCCTGTCGATCGTACCTCAACCCTGACCTCGTTGCCCGACTAAACCTGACCCCCTCCCCCTAGATGAAGGCGTCAAAGTGGCCAACGGCCAAATGATGACCGTGGATGGCGTTCTCCATCTACAGTTGGAGATTGGAGGAGCGAGTGGTCCCGTAGCCTTCAGGATAGCTGACGTAAACTACCCCTGCATCCTGGGACTAGACTTTGTAACGACCGTAGGACTGACGATCCGCTATCACGGCGAGACCTGGCAGACAGAATACAGTTCCCCACAGACGTTCCACACCACCCAAGTAACCGTTTAACCCCGAAACCTACAAGACTGTGCCGGTCTTGTAGTCCCCGACGAACCCTCCCGACAACGACTCGACCGCCTACTGACGAGATAATAACCCCGAGCCCCTTCCCAAGAATTGAGAATAACGCACTTGACAGAACACGAGATTGGCACCCAAGGACACTCCCCGATACGCCAGCAGGCCCGAGTTATCTCTCCACGCCTTCTCAAGATCGCCCAGGAAGAGGTCGATAAGATGTAACAAAGAAAGACGCCTACCCCCTCCCCAATATGGATCGAATTTTGGCCGGCCTGAGGCAGGCCCGATATATTTCCAAGTTAGACCTGAGCCAAGCGTATTTCCAAATTCCTGTCCACCCCGACAATCGCCCCATCATCGCCTTCGCTGTCCCAGGAAGAGGACTCTTCTAATTCAAACGCATGCCCTTCGGACTGACGAACGCTCCCGCGACTTTCCAACGACTGGTGGACCGACTAATAGACCCATCATGGGAACCCTATGTTTTCGCGTACCTAGATAACGTAATAATAGCCACCGATACAGAGGACGACCATTACCGATACTTGACGAACGTGTTGATTGTTTTTAAAGACGCAGGACTGGAGATAAATAGAGACAAAAGCGAATTTTGTTGCCACGAGGTTAAGTACCTAGGATACGTGATTGGACCGGACGGACTAAAGACGAACCCTGACAAGATTTCCCCCATTCTAAAATACCCAGCCCCGACGAACGTAAAACAGCTCCGCCGCTTCCTGGGAATGGTCGGATGGTACGCTCGTTTCGTGGGTGATATCTCGAGAGATAAAACACCCTTGACAGAGCTAATGCACAAAGACGCTCCTTGGAATTGGGGCGCTGCGCAAGATACCGCCTTCCGATCCTTCCGCGAAGCCCTCACCCGTACGCTTGTTCTCGCACGACCCGACCTCACCCTCCCCTTCACCATTCCCCTTCACCATCCACACCGACGCAAGCGACCTCGCCGTAGGCGCCGTCCTTACCCACACCCTGGATGGTGAAGAACAGCCAATCCTCTTCGCCAGTCGTGTCCTAACCCGAGCAAAGAAAAAGTATACGGTGACCGAGAAAGAATGTTTAGCGGTGCTGTGGGCCGTGAAAAAGCTGCGACCCTATGTAGAGGGCACAGCCTTCACGGTTATTACGGACCACAGTAGCCTCCAGTGGCTGAAAAATCTGCGTGACCCTGCCGACCAACTGGCGAGGTGGGCATTGGCCATGCAGGCATACAATATGACCATAGTCCACCGCAAAGGAGCCCTTCATGTTGTCCCCGATGCCCTGTCCCGAATGTACGAGTCCCAAATCGCCACCCTGTCGGATATCGGAGATGCAGTCGACGCATGGTACGAGGAAAAGTTGGAGAACGTACGCGAGTTCCCCCGGAAATATCCGATTTAGCGAATCGATGACAGTAAGTTGTATTATCATAAGCCCCATTCCATAATCGACCCTACGCTGACCGACCTGGATACCTGGAAGCTCGACCTGCCCAAAAGTCCCGCCCCGACGCCCTAAGAGAAGCCCACGATAATCCCCAGGCTGGCAATCTTGGAATCGACAAAACATCCCATCGGATCATACAAGATTTCGTTTGGCCCGGGGTATTCCAGGACGCAGCGCACTACGTCACCCGATGCCGGGAGTGCCAATTCCATAAGGTCTCCCAGGGAGTCCCTGGCGGCCTTATGAGAGAATGCACTAGCCCGTGGTACGTAGTTGCTGCGGACACCATGGGTCCCTTCCCCATTAGTAAATCCCAGAATAAATATGTTGTCGTCTTTCAAGACTTATTCATGAAGTACATAGAAGCAAAAGCCCTCCGCACCGCCAGTGGTCCTAATATCATGACAGCCCTCGATACCCTAGTCCTCAACCGTAGGGGTTGTCACCAATTCCTCCTGACTGACAATGGCACCGAATTCATTAACACCCATGTGACCCAACACGTTTCCCAGTATGACATCCACTAAACGACCGTCCCCGCTACCATCCCCAAGCAAACCCAGTCGAGAGAGTGAACAGGACATTAAAAACCATGATAGCCACGTACGTCGAGCAAGATCATAGACTCTGAGGCCAACATCTCCCAGATCTATATTTTGCATTAAACACCGCCGTACAATCCTCCACCCAAATGACCCCAGAATGCCTAAGCCTTGGCCGAAACCCCCGTCCGGTCAAAAGCATCCGCGATAAAGTCGCTGTTCCTCCGACCCTGAGCCCGCTCGACCCGCAAATATGGACCGACCGATTAAAGAGATTACCCTTGATCCACGACTGGGTGCGCAAACAACTCGAGCAGGCCCACAAACGACCGGCCAAATACCATAGTAAAGGACGAAAAGATGCCCGGTTTCAAGTAGGAGATTTAGTATTAAAGCACAATCGCGTGCTGTCCTCAGGTCCCCAGAATGTTGCAGCGAAACTTGGCCCCCGGTTTACAAGCCCCTATAAGATGTTGACTGTCCCCTCTCCGGTCGTATACGAATTAGAAGACCCAAATTAGAAACCCAAAAGTACATGTTAGTGATTTGAAGCCTTATAAAACCCCAGAACCCACAGATGGACCCCCCCCCCCCCCAAGAGATGAACAAGTGTCTAATCATTCCCTCTTGTACTTTGCAGAATATCTAAGGAACCAGAGGAGGGAATGTTGGGACGACGAGTTGTGAGGCGGCCCTCCGATCGGGGCGCCCGATCGGGCCTCCCGATCGGGGCCTTCTACCGGGCCTCCCTCGCACTTCCCCCAGACCCCTTCCAGGTTTTCACTCTGCACCCCCCTCCGTCCAGACCAACCCCGCCTCCCCAATCACCGGCCCATTCTCGCCGACCCCGTCCGGGGTCATGCGGTTCTCCCACGAATCGCAACCCCGAACGGTCCCGCTCAAGCTCCGCACCCGACCACCCTCAACTCCAATAACCCCCCAGACCCCAGATACCCGTCCTTTCTCCTGGTCTCGATTACCCCCGCAGTCCCTACCCGCAAAAGCCCGGCCGAAACGGCCCCGGCAGAAGCTGCCTCAACCCCCGCCCCAAAATCCAAACCGCCTCTCCGCCGACTACCGGAACGCGCCAACCCCCCCCCCCCCCCCCCAAGGCCGCACGGCCATCCCCCGCCCCCCCCCCTTCTCCAGCAGAACCCTTCCCCGACACCCTCCAATCCCGAGCCTGATGTCCCTCACCCGAACCCCCCTACTCCCCCTAACCCCATACCGTCCTTAATGACCCTCACCCTGAGAAACCCCAACCTGCCACGCACTCCCACCCCGAAAAGGTGCTGGGCGTATGGTGGCACATGGCATCTCTCAAGCGCCTGCCCTCGGCGCATGGAGACCCGCCCTAGGCCCCACTACAACTCCCCCCCTTTTCCCCTCATGCCCCTCGATGACCGCTACACCTCGACCATGGCAAATCCCCGGACACGCACCTCACCCGAGAAACCACTTCTGGCTTGTCCATTTTTTCCCTTTGTTTCTGGTTATTCTATTTAATTTTATTATTTATTCCCTGGCTCGTCCGAGTTTTTTTTTCTGTTATTTTATTTTCGT
The DNA here is from genome assembly GCA_964017225.1 of Netelia inedita. Taxonomy (NCBI): domain Eukaryota; kingdom Metazoa; phylum Arthropoda; class Insecta; order Hymenoptera; family Ichneumonidae; genus Netelia; species Netelia inedita. The sequence goes on from OZ024924.1 coordinate 18,991,230, forward strand.
GAATATGGATAATATAATAGCAGCTGCCAAACAGTAATGGTACCCGAGATAAGACATTTTGTAGAACCTTGTGCATGCGGTTTCCCTCGTCTAGAGGCCAGTTCACCGTTTATAATTAGTAACGGCCAACACGTTATTTCTTTCCTCAAGTCTGATAAGGACAAAGAGGTTGCAAAAATGAAAAAAAAATAGTATCAACTTTGATGAATCCTCTACAATACATCCTCTCAATAATACATTGCGTGATCAGTGATTCGAAAATGTGTGTGCGCAAAAGTTGAACCCCGTGCTATGTTTTAAAAAAATAGCTGATGCAATGGCGAAGTAACTTCGAAAATATGTTATCTTAAACCATACAAAATTCTCGAATTTAACTAAATTCGAGATCGTCGTTGGAAGTCTCTACACTTTTGCCTGTGTTTACTTAGATTCAATCATATTTGGGCATAACAAACAAAGTTACAAGTTACTTAATTGTTTAAATGAGATTCTAATAATCTGGAGGTAATGATAAAAATTATACAACAACATGCACCATGTCTCATGGTCGAGCGCGCATACTGTAATTATGATTAATATTACAGTATATTATATTTTGTTGGGGATGTCGCTGCTGTTCTGCTTAGAAACTTATACTTAATTAGGCCGCTTATACGTATCTACACATTTTTCGAATTTACATTTTATTTCTTATCAAAATGTACAATCTAGTAGATTTACATCGGTTGTATTATACAAATGAAGAGATACCAAATTTTGAATGTGTACAATTTTGTTTTATCACAAGTTTGTGGACCCTGCAATTAACGTTAATGAGATCACTACGGACCCGATTATTATCTTTGTCACGTCATTTATTACGTCATCCATGAAACCATATCGAAGGGATAGCTTATTTTTCTTGTGAAAACTAAAATTTGATTTGATTTGTCATACTCAACTGCCAGAAGGCCCACAAATAACAGCGTGAAGTGACGATTTGGTCAGAGTGCCACACTCACTGTACTGTACGTGATATGCGCATTAAGTGAACATGCGTTACAAAATATAATGTCAGATGAAATATCCGGTGTGAATGTTGTATCCAAATTAAAGGGATCGTATGTGACGTAAGTGACTAACATAAGTGACCATCAATTAGGTGAAAGAAAAGAAAGTATATTTAATTCGTTTTTTTTGTGTCAGCTTTTTCATCTTTAGCTTGGCCGCGACCCATCAATTTGGCCAATGAGTCCCATATACCGCCAAGAAAGAGAGCGCAGAATAAATTTTCGAATGGAACAAACGGGTCGTGGATACCGAGGAGAATGGAAGATAGCTGAAAAAATAACATCGTTTATATAAATTCAAATGTACAAATGTGACATGTACAGAGCAAGCATATATCGACTATTTTCTCAAATTATAGTAAGAGAAATATTTTATAGGTATTATAACAGTATAATGTTTGATCCTAAGCCAATGTGTAAGCAGATAATTCGGCAGTATAGGCAAAATGATAAATTCACTAAAACTCTAAACGACCAATGAGACCGAGAGAAACATTTCGGGCCATTTGGTTGTGTCTTTATTTTCTCTAAAAAGGGACGGCGCCTCATCGAAATCATCGATTTCGTCCGCATTTATAGTTTATGTACGGCATAATTAGAAATTAAAGTGACGCAAGTGGGGGCTCAATTTCACGGTCAAGCATTTATTTTTTATTTAAGAAATAAAATTTTTGTTGCGGATCGGCATTGCATAAGTCTTTTATATTGGTATAGTTTCTAACCAGTGATTGACGCAGAGGCAAGAGTTCGGATTCGTATGCGAGTTTCGCCGGTTCGCGTCTCCGCGCGGAACCTTTTTTGGCCTCTTTTCAATAGTTTTCAAATTAATTTATATTTTTACAAAAGGCATAGAACGTCATTATTTTAACAAGTGCATAATCGTGGGAGATTTGAAATTGGGTATAACTTTCCAAGAAACAAACAAATCCACAGTTATACGACGAGGTTTTTCAAGGTGAAGGATTGCACCAACGTGCAGTACCATTAACGTGATTTCCCCCACTCCGCTAGTGCAACCCTGCGATGTATATCTTTATCTTTAAGTAAAGACCTTGATCGGAAAGATCCATAACTGCTTTTATCTCATCGAGAGATAAAAAGAAATCACAGTCCGAGAAGACCGTATAAAAATACATTCTATCGTTCATCACCAGCTATCATCACCAATATTCGACAACATGATACATTACGCGTGGTTCGCTGAGAAAAAGCGCGATGAGAGACAAACTTTTGTGAATGTAAACCAAGTTTGTTTTTCTATGGATAATTTACAAGAACCATGTAACTGTAAAAATGCGGCGTTTATAACGTGTGCAAGGTGCCGACACAATTAATGATTCCCCTGTTTTTACGACGAATATCACTCCAGTACATGCAATTCGTGAACTGTATAATAATAAATGTATCTAATTTTATATACGAAACCTTCGTGTAGGCTTTAATTATAATTCCTTCTTGGCAAGTTTTTCGCAATCCCAAATTTTCCAGGGCTATGCGCCTCTTAAAATAATGACGCCCTATGCCTTTTGTGAAAATATACATTAGTACGATACATTATGCATCATTTCGATTCAATTGCGTTATAAATATCGCAAAAAATCGAAAAGACGCCAATTAGGGAAAAATACATTTCAGCCCGGGGTTCGAGAACCGCCGAGCCTGGCATTACGAATCCAAGTTCTTACCGCCGCGCCAACCATTGTTTTGAAATCATTTTAATATAAAAGACTTATGTATTTATTGATGCGCGACAAAAATGTTATTGTTAACTAACATTTAGCTTAACATTTAGTTTAAAAATGTAAACTAACATTTAGCCGCCTGGTGCTCCCACTTGCGCCATTCCATTTCTAGTCAAGGCGTACATAAATTGTTAATCCGGATGAAATCGGTGATTTCGATGAAGTGTCCTCCCCTTGTAAAACGACTGACATTTCATAAAAAAGAAAAATTTCATCTCGAGCTGTACTAAAATGTTCCAAGTAGAACGGAGATCTTTTTCCCGAAATATAAACGCTGTCCAAGAAAATTAATGGAAGGGGCATTTAACAAGCTAATCGGCTCATAATCAGCCAGTATATCATCTCATTTCAATACGGTTGAAAACCAATAATAAAAGGGAAAGCTATATATAATATTTGTTTCGTTTATTGTTTTCAATCAACTTTTTTGCGCAATGTTATACGTTATGGTTGCGCAATATTATACGTTATAGTTGACGTTTTGTGGGAGAAATGCAAAATAAGATTTGTAAACCTTACAGCACAGGCTAACTGATCGGAATGACGTTTAGCTGACTAACTTTTCAAGACAACAATACCTTGGACAACCTACATTTTATCTCAACGTGTTGTCCTATGACAGGGAGTTTAGTAATTGACTTATCGAAACGGTCTAAGCGTGCACACCTCTGTGCATTTTAAAACACTAATGATTGAAAATCGTCCTATCAAATCGTCACACACTAGCAGCGACTCCGACGGTACATTATATCATGACCTCAAGTCTCATTACACCGGTTCCGTACTTCAGATTTTTGAATCTGAATAATCGCACAAAGCTTCTAATTTGAGTTTTATGTTTGCAAAAAATCAATATAAACATTATAAATAATTGTTCCGTTCTGATCCTGCACTCGAAAAGTTACGCAAATGCCACGATGTAAAGAAAAATGTCGCTTGAACAATTTTGTATTGGGATAGGATGGGAGCTTCCCCTTATTTTGAACAAATAAAAAATTATGCAACATGGACGTCTCCAGAATTAATTGCAACATGTAATCGCAAACTGTATTCAGGAATACGAGACATCTCTCACAGGCTACCGAGTTCCATTCATAAAAAGATGATGAACTATGAATTGTGAGCGCAGCTCGAATAATGGATCTTCACTCTACTATATAGTAAAGTCGATACGTATCAACCCTTCTACCTATTGCTCCCTCATTATTCTGACGAACACTTTTAAATTTTAAACGTAAGCTAAGTTGTAGGCCTCGTTGTCGACTATCTCATGCGTACGTTATATTTGTTGAGTCTTATTGGGACCCTTGCAGTCACAAGTCGATTTTATTGGATAGGACGCAGTTCTTTTCCACATTTAAATTCCGGAGCTCGAAATACTTATAAATATAGTATTATTAAACACTATTATACCCAGACGAATCGACCCTATTCATCGCAATTCGATTGTTTTAAAAGAAACCCTATATTTTGCATTTGTTTTTCCTCGAGCCCGACCTTTCGCGAATGATTTCTTTGAATTTATCGATATCTCTATATATAAAAATGAAAAAACTATTTTATATAAACAAACGAACGCATGCGGTGTAAACAAAAAGACATTAATATATTTTATATATATGTAAAAATTTACTATAATATATAAACCGGCTAAAAAATCTTCGAAAAATCAAAAAAGGATGGCAGCATCACAAACCCAACGCCATTTTAAAGCTCACAAAGATGTGAATCGATTGCGCGTGGTGCCGATTCACCAGCGCTTTTTTTGCATAAAAATTATGAACATTCCAGTGACGGCGTTCATTTGTGCAAGATTTGGCAACATTTTTTTATATATTCTGTTTCAACGTATGTTGACGTATTTAGGCCCATTGATTACCAAACTGTTCATAATTTTCGGAAAATTGACAAATTGCGAAAAAAAATTGTTCAACTTATACATAAGTTGATAAAAACATAGTTGGTTTGACAGCGAATGTGAAATCAATTTATGCCACTAAAACGATGTTGCAATGCATGCTGAGTATCGCTGGTATAGAAATTTATTGTTCGTTTTTTATTTTATAAGATTATTTGTGGCATGGCACGAATCACAGGTGCAGGGATTGATGGTAACAATTTATTAATGTCGGAAATGAATACAATAGTAGCTACACACGGCACGCGTTCGTCTTCTGTCTTATTTGTAACGTCTTGTCGGCTTAACGGCTCACTTAACTCTGCCCTTTCGATCTCAAAACGCAAAACGGTCGCGCCTGCGATCCTTTGTTAGAATCTTTCCCCTTCTCCTCGCACTCTCTCCTTCTCTCTCTTTCTGACATAGCTCTCCCGCACGATCAACAGACCCGCATACGCACAAAAATCGACACACGTGAAATTATCCTACACTAGTAAACAAATAAATTATAAGGATAAGTTTCCGTCCGCTCTTCCCATTTGCACCTAGAGCCCGCACTTCCCTACAGTGCCTGAACTTTTACGAACGACTGAAATCATTGCTACTACTTGCTTTAGTCTTTCTCTAACGGTTCTTAACGGGGTTCGACATATTCAGAAGCGCCTATCCGCTCCTAAGCGCCTTTTTTGCTTCAAATTAAGATATCTTCAAAACTATTCAACATTTTTCGACAATATTTATTTAGTTTTGTTCAGAAATACTTTATTAATAATTTTATATGTGGTTTTAGACGATATTCACATTAGAAAAGTTTTGGGACGAATTCAAAGTTGAAAAACATTGGTTCGAAAAATGCTCATTTTCAATGTGCCTTTTCTCGGGAACCATACGTTCGATTTTCACCATTTTTGTTGTGGGTATATATTAAAGTGTTATAAACATTGTGTCGAGCCGCTTTTTCGAAAAAACGATTCAGACCCGAGAAAAAAATATTTGAAAGTAAAAAAACGTGATCAAGAATTTTTGTAAATTTCAAAACGACATAAAAAAATATTGACTTGAAAAAAATCGACCGTATGATTCCTGAGAAAAGGTACATTGAAAATGAGCATTTTTCGAACCAACGTTTTTCGACTTTGAATTGGTCCCAAAACTTTTCTAATTTGAATATCTTCTAAAACCACATATAAAGTTATTAATAAAGTATATCTGAACAAAACTAAAAGAAGATCGTCGAAAAATGTTGGATAGTTTTGGAGAAATCTTAATTTGAAGCAAAGAAGGTCGGTTAGAGGCTTCCGAATATGTCGAACCTCCTTAAAGAGATTTAATAACCCGTTGTTCGAGAGGCAGGGGGAAGGGGAAACATCTACCTTACCAACTGCAAATTAATCATCTTATTATTTTATCTTATTATATAAACATTTTATTATTCTCGATTCGATGCAAAATAAATCAGCTGGGTCCTAAACATGAACATTGAAAATTCGAAAAAAAATGGATTCCATCGTTTGCCCATTCTAATACTAGGCTTAAAAGTTTTCAAATTAACAACAGATTTTTACAAAAAAAATTTTTTAAATCAAAATATACGTTCATTGTTAAAAACAATCATTTGTTGTTAAAATTAAAAAATCTCATATCAATATAGTTTAAAAATTTTTTCGGTATTCTATATGAAAAATACGTGGAAAATAGAAAAATTTGAAAAAAAGAAAGTCCAATTCGGTCGATTATTGGCGGAGTTATGAGCATTTAAAAAAAGGCAGTTTTCAAAAACCGAAATTTTTCAGAAATTTATATCCCGTGAATGGCTGGATAAAAAAAAATGAAAAAAATCATGGAGGCGAGTCTTAACCAGGACTAACAAGGAAACTCTGTCAGGTGTATCTCGCCGATTTTGATGAAATTTGGCATGGTCATAGAACGGACAAAAATAGGCGTCACTTATTTTTTTTACGTGCCGAAATTGATTTTGAAGGGGTGAAACGCACCCTCGAAAATAGGGGTATTTTTCGTTTTTCGGCGATAACGTTTGAACAATAGGAGATACGAAAAAATTTCAAATTGCAACAATATTTATTTTTTCGCGTACTATACACTGGATATGAGAATGGTGCAGATAACAACAAATTTCATATTGTTTATTGCAAATTTGCAATTTTTTCGTACGTATCTCAGAGAGTTCTTAACCGATTGAGATGCAAATTTGCATACGGGTAGAGGGTAACAAAATAAAGTTGGGGTGTTTTCTTGTTTTTCCGATATCTCATAATTAAGGGGTTAAAACTACCCTTCGATTTTTTAATCAACTGTATCGTATAATCAGCTGGCCTTTTGCCATTCCGGGTTAAATTCACGGTAATATAAATCCGTTTGAATACTCGAGTACATATTTGTAAATCCCACTCACCCCCCCGCCCCCAATCATCCCCCTCCCAACCGTTCAAAGTTCTTACCGCGCGACATGGATGAAAATTTGTAGAAATAAAATGGGTTAGACTCGAAGTTCAATCAATCAAAATAATCGATACAAATTTCCCTGTTTTGGCTTAACATTACCCTTAAGGGGGCAACTCAAAAACTTTATTCATTCGTGAACGGGCGGAGATAAAAAAAAAGTTTATAGGGACGAAACGTTCTGCTCTTCGACTACTAGACGTTCGTGATAATAATGATGAATATAACAACAAATGGTAAGGAGCGCGGTGGCTCGGTGAGTAGGGCTCTGGCTTCGCACGCAGTGGGCTAGGGTTCGATTCCCGTATCCGACACCAATGGAAAAAAGAAATTTTTTCTAAGTGTTTTTCTGCAATCCTGGCGGTTCGGATCCCTCCAAAACAAATGTCCAACAAAAACCTCGCTGTGAGGAGTGGGGGGTCGATGTTCGGCTGGGGTGCTCCCGCAAGGCGGTTCTCATCGCGCGGATGGTGACGCCTTGGTCGGTCATCGGATGGCCCATCGTCACAGTTGAGGAGGTGCCGACCCTAGGCGACTCTGGTGAACGTGCTTGAGTTTACTCGCATTGACACTGGGGGAGACTAGGTAGGTACCGACCTGTACCGGCGGAGGTTTTCTGCAGTTTCCCTCCGTCCGCGGCAAATGCGGTACAGGGAGATTAGGGGGAATGCGAAACGGCTGCAGCCGTATGGTCGCAAAAAATAAGAATGTCGGAGGATATAGGTTGGATGAGAATGGTAGAATATAGGTGTGTAAAAACCCGACGAGGGTGTGCACAATAAACTCCCACATATAACAACAAATGGCATATTATTTATTGCAATAATTCGTGAATAATTGGATCAAAATCACTCTTTAATTGTTCGTTCATATCGGTACAGAAATAGGTAAGTCTTTCGCTATTACGGAATAATTTCCTACTTCGGAAAGTAACTGGATTACTATGGTATTTTTACGAAAAAAGTCTGTTCGGCACATACTGCCTTTGAAGATTAAAATATAATCGGAACACTTTAATAACCATTTTAACAGTAAATTTGTTATGGATTATACGTATTACAATAATGATAGTCGTGATAAAAGTGTTAGGAATATATACTTCTAGGAACCAACGCTTGAAATGATCAGTCGTCAATTTTCCAGATTTTGAAGCCAATAGAAATATATTTTCGGTTCTGAACATAGTTTGTTCCACTCGAGGTCCAAATTTGCCAGTAGATTCTTTTAAAACGATCAACATAGGTGCTAACAGCTTGCCACTCGCAGAAATCAAAGGCTATATAGTATTACTATGTGTTGTTGATGTTTTCGATTGCACTATTGTCTCAACGGCTTTCTGTCCTACTTCCGCCAATGTGCGGCCTGCATGTAGCTCTAAATTGAAGCCACTTTGATCAGAATTAAATGTGTTCTCAGCCCCAACGTTGGCTATGTTGATTTTCACCGTTTCTATAAATTCTTTGGCTTTATTTTCAAGTGTATCAGCGTTTAATAATTGTTGTTTCGTTACATATTTAGTAATTTTCCTTGACACAATGCCATTTTCGGTTTTGAATCTTGCTACCCAAGAATTGGACGCTTTGAAATCTGGATCTGGCATTTCTACAAGATCTCGCGCACGTAATGCCCATCATCGAAGATCGATATCATGGACAGGCAGCTTTTTGTTCAAAGCATCTTTAAAATTGTTCAACGTATAGTGAGCTATTTTTGTTAACTTTTCTTTGTACGTGCCACCCTTATTTAAATTATGGACCCAGCGGCGTAACTGCGTCACTGATTTCACCTTTCTAAAGTTCTTTTGAACAGATGATATTTTTCTATTCCCATGTGTCCCGGATCTCCAGTAATCTACAGCTCTTCTTTTGTATTCGTAACTTAATTCCTCTACATCTTGGGTACACACATTTTCTTTACCTTCGGGATCTAGGTATCGCTGTAGGTACCATTCTTCTCCACTGTTGTCTTCTACTACGGCTGCTTCATGAACTTCATTTGGTGCCAAAAAATCCAAACCAATTTCGGACTCTATTGCCATACGTTGATCCATCGCTTCTATTATTATGTTTTCTAAATCCTTACTGAACTGTTTCTCCCGTTCGGTGATTGGAGTTTCAGGCAAATTCATAGCACTTATCGCAATGGATAGCAGTTGAATAATATTCACCGGATTAATGTACATTGTTATACGTATTTGCAACTGAAAGTTTATGGCTGGCTTCTCCGTCGAAAACTGAAGCAATAACGTTCGCTGCGGAATTTATATGACTTGATACCCAATATGTCAGCACACAAGAGAGACACAACGACGACACACGCTGTCATTAGACCTGCAATAAATAACTGATAAAGCGACCTCAATATTATCGCGCGATATACTGATCTTTGCACCGTAATCGGCCTTACAATATGATTGCAGTACGATTACAGTCGTTCACAAACAATATTTGCGTCACTCCGTTCACGAGTTACATCAGAAATCCAACGATTCTGTAATCTTTAATCTTTTAATCTCTGCAGATAGTGTTCTCGATACGTCGAAAACACACAACCAATTTTCTTCTCCACGATTTATAAACCTTTTTAAATATGCACACACTTGTGCGTGGTGTAAAAAATCTCTGTGTTTCAAACACTTTTATCACGACTATCATTATTGTAATACGTATAATCCATAACAAATTTACTGTTAAAATGGTTATTAAAGTGTTCCGATTATATTTTAATCTTCAAAGGCAGTATGTGCCGAACAGACTTTTTTCGTAAAAATACCATAGTAATCCAGTTACTTTCCGAAGCAGGAAATTATTCCGTAATAGCGAAAGACTTACCTATTTCTGTACCGATATGAACGAACAATGAAAGAGTGATTTTGATCCAATTATTCACGAATTATTGCAATAAATAATATGCTATTTGTTGTTATATTCATCATTATTATCACGAACGTCTAGTAGTCGAAGAGCAGAACGTTTCGTCCCTATAAACTTTTTTTTATCTCCGCCCGTTCACGAATGAATAAAGTTTTTGAGTTGCCCCCTTAAGAGTAATGTTAAGCCAAAACAGGGAAATTTGTATCGATTATTTTGACTGATTGAACTTCGAATCTAACCCATTTTATTTCTACAAATTTTCATCCATGCCGCGCGGTAAGAACTTTGAACGGTTGGAAGGGGGATGATTTGGGGGGGGGGGATTTACAAATATGTACTCGAGTATTCAAACGAATTTATATTACCGTGAATTTAACCCGGAATGGCAAAAGGCCAGCTGATTATACGATACAGTTGAGTAAAAAATCGAAGGGTAGTTTTAACCCATTCATTATGAGATATCGGAAAAACAAGAAAATACCCCAACTTTATTTTGTTACCCTCTACCCGTATGCAAATTTGCATCCCAATCGGTTAAGAACTCTCTGAGATACGTACGAAAAAATTGCAAATTTGCAATAAACAATATGAAATTTGTTGTTATCTGCACCATTCTCATATCCAGTGTATAGTACGCGACAAAATAAATATTGTTGCAATTTGAAATTTTTTCGTATCTCCTATTGTTCAAACGTTATCGCCGAAAAACGAAAAATACCCCTATTTTCGAGGGTGCGTTTCACCCCTTCAAAATCAATCTCGGCACGTAAAAAAAATAAGTGACGCCTATTTTTGTCCGTTCTATGACCATGCCAAATTTCATAAAAATCGGCGAGATACACCTGACAGAGTTTCCTTGCAAGAGAAAAAAATTCAAAAAAATCGGAGATGCAAAAGTTCCACATAGGCCGATTCCATGTGGAATACCTCATATATACTTTTTATTAAAATTGTAGTATCTACCAAACTCTTTATATAAACTTTAGCTTCATATCATACCGCTTAAAATGGAGGATAAAAATGCACCAAATTTGTTTTGTTTCTACTGTTTTTAAGAAATCAGCGGCATTACACATTTACAAAATTAATATGCCATATTATTTATTTACAACTGAATGGTGCTAATTCGAAATTGTATGCAATTATTCGGATGTAAAGCATAAAAATGTGTAAAATACAAATTATTATTCCTTCTGTATTTTTGTAAATGTACATTGCTATGATAACAAGAATTAGATGTGTATATTTAATTTCTACTATTAGGTGCAGCTTATACTGTATGTATAGCCTATCGATAAATGTTTAGTTATGATTTATCACAAACGTTCAACCACTTTTTAAATGAAAGGATTTCTCGAAACAGAAGCCTTCACTTTTGTTATTCTGTATGGCCAATATACATTTTTTCGTCACATAAAACTCAAAAGTTGCTCATTATATGTATAGAAAAAGGTTCACTTCATAGTAATGAGATATAGCACATCGTGTGCGCAGTTCAATTGTAAAAAACCTATTCCCAAAAAAAGTCTCCTCATAAATTTCTACTTATTACTTTTCTAATTCGAGTGCAGTCATTTTCTTCTCGAGTTTCCACTACTATTTAAAATTTCATTCTATACAATTAAATTCTTGGACGTTCGCTTGTATTCCAGAAAATGTATTTTTTGAATGTTGTACGAATCTATCACAGCGCTTCAGGGTTGACACATTTGACGAATGAAGAATTTGCTTTTGAGAAACACAGTCGTGTGAAAAATTACGGGACACATGTCCAGTTTTTGGTTGATTGTCATGATACTCTTTGCAACATGCCAATATGAATATAGTGATATTACCTTGAAATAGACGAAGAAGATGACGATACCAAAGTAGACTAAGGCATGGGGCGCCGAAATCAGATCAGTCTTTTTATCCAGGACAAATATAATTGAGGCAACCATTGATGCTTTCGTTGGGCTATAAAATAATAATAATTGCTTGTGTTATTAAATTCTGCTATCTTGTTATTCAGCATTAATTATGAAACAGCATTACATTTATGAACCTTCGTTCATAAATGTAAAGCTAGCTGTACACTCTCATCGAGCTTAAGCGAGAGGAGGTTCAACGAGGTAATGCGAGACGAGTAACACGAGGTGAAAGCTTGGTGAAGCCTCGGCGAGGAGACGCGGAGGCCCCATCTACATTCCCGTCCTCGCGCTACCTCGCCCAACCTCAACTAGAGTGTATAGCTAGCATAAGAACTTGTCCCGATCACGTGTACAATATAAAAGGACTGGGGTAGATTTAATGGATGCTCCTTGAGACGCAGATAAGTTACTTTCCTTTTAACCCATTTGCATGATGGCTCTACCTATGCTACTAATGTAAGTTCAGACATCGATGGCGTTCAACTCAGAGCTGTCCCGTATCATTGAGTGCTCCCGAATAACGATGGTTTTATTACTTTGGATGTTATTTATGAATTAGGGGAGATGCGCCCAAAATGGGTAGCCCGCCTAAAACGGATAGATCTTCCAAAATGCGCATTTTAAGTATTTTTGAGCGTGTATGAGTGGCAACCGACGTCCCGGCCGTCAACCAATCGCGGTCAGTCGGCTCGCTTCGGTGACGTAAACAGTTGAACGGTAAGACAACAATCAAGTTTTTCGCTGCTTTCGTTAAAAAAATTCGAAATATGCTAGCTGTGATTACCCGAGGGTGGTGTAGAATGAGATTTCCTAAGTTGCATGGTATGATCTCGTTAGTAATGCTCTTCTTATCCCCGCAAAGTCGCGGGCTCCCGGCATTTCTATTTTGAAGTTATAATCGTCGACAATAAAAATGTGCGTACGGACAAAACGGGTACCCGTGTGGAAAATAGTCCGGGATATCCAAAATATACACGGATCCCGTTTAGGCTTCGACGTGGAATCCCTAACAGGGATTTCCTGAGTACTGCCATCAAAGGTCCTCAACAGGCTCTCATACGTTTCCATAATACGAATTAACAGGGGCTTGATGGGTGTTCCAATGGAGGGCCCCATCAGGTGCTAACAGGGCAGTGGCTAATTTTTACAATAAGTTTAACCGGGCCTTGAACGGGCAAACTAATGTGGGCCCAGTTTGGTTCATTTGGGATTTCCTTAACAAAATAAATTATGCTTTCATCAGGATTTCCAGTAAAAAGCCCAATCTGATGTACTAAGGTATACTCATTAGAAATATCAATAAAGGTTCAAATAATAATAGACGACTTGAATGAATAGTAATTGGTAACTGGTTCCTTAACTGCCTTTTATGCTAATATGTTGTTCATTCAACAATCCACTCATCATTTAAAATGAATTTGAAAGAAAACGATTCTTTGAAATTCTTTCAAAGAAGACTTTAAAAAAAATATAACTACTTAAAAACATATAAAATTTTATTAAAATTATCACTTATACATGAAGCAAAGTCAGGTCGCAAGTATTAAGTGTTCCGTTTGACTCTAAGCACAGCTGCAATACGTAGCGAATGTGGACGGTGCGCAAAAGAATAGTTATAGATTATTATTAAGACCGCAAAAGATAGTATAAATGAGTTCAAAGTTGGATATTAAAAAATATTGCTAGCATTTTCTACTGTTATCTATATAATTAATATATGAGTTTGTCTCGGAAGAGCGCAGTGGCTCAGGGGATAGGGCGCTGGGTTCTCGCGCAGCGGACCCGGGTTCGATCCCCGCAGTCGACACGAATTTTTCTAAGTGTTTTTCAGCAATACTGGCGGTTCGGATTCCGCCAAAAAAAGATAGTTAAGAAGGTTGTGAAAAATTAAGGTTAAAAATGGTAGATTTGTAAAAACCCAGAAAAAGCGTGTTGAATTGAAACTACCACGTTAACGTAATGTATAAATTTATCTTGTTGGCATTGTGTAAAATGGTAAAAATTTTAGAATTTTTATTATAGATTTTTTATTATAAGAACATGTTATAAAGTTGCTGAAATGTATAAAAAATATATATATAGAGCTTCTTTCAAAATATGAGTGTTGCGTATTGCAGCGAAATACAGGGGAGACATAGGGAAGTGCCAGGGAACAGAGAGAGTAATTGCGGGATTTCTATAGAGACGATATTGGAAAATGTAGGTGTAATCAGGGAATCCTAGTATGGCCCCGGTAATATTTCCACTAAAGGACCCGTTTTAAAAAGTGGGACAATCCTATACTGGACCTGAAAGGAATCCAAACAGGGGCCCGGATACAATTGGGGAAAATTAACTGGGCCCCGTAGATATCCCGGAAAAAATTTCCACACGGGTAGGGGCAAACCGGGTAGGGGGAAATCAGGCCTATACCTGAAATGACACCAAATAAATCTCCCGAAGATGTAAAAAACAGTAGGCTGAAATACTTACAAGCACACCGATAAAAGGCAAGCAAAGAAAAAAAGAAAAAAAGAAAAAATATTCTAAGATAAAAATTGACGCAGTGAAGAAGAATTTAACGGAAGTTAGAGCTTTCAAGAAAAAAGTTGAAAAATGAAGAAAAATTCAAACAAAGTAAAAGCTTCTACGTGTAACACTATTAAGAGACATGCAAGATCCAAAAGAGGTCCAAAAGGTAACCAAAATGACGAGGCCAAGTGCATTCCCCGTTTTAGCCCCCCCCCCCTTCGGGCAAAGTAGGTACTTCGAAGAATTTTTATTTCTTTTTTTGTTTTCATTGTTATCGAAGAAAATAAATGAGTTTCTTTATGATTTTCTAAAGTTTATTAGTTGAACATTCCCACCAATAAAAATGAAGTCTGGATTTCGCTTCGAAGTCTGTTTTTTTCAACATCTCCCTTAGCTTACTCGTTTTAGGCTCATCTCCCCTACATGGGATTATTAAAACAAATGAAATTCGTGGCGCGCGAAATAATTCGTGCTTGGTGATTGATGGCAATCGCCGTGTGCGAATTTATCCGCTTACAGATGCAAATTGGTTAATGGACTATCCGGCAAGGTCCGATTTGAGATACGAGGCATTTCATATGAAGTGAACTACGCTAATGTACATTTCGTAAGTTCATATATATTTTAGTATCAGCCGTAAAAAAAGTAAGAGATATTCTTACGGAACTCTGAATAACAACGAAACCTATAATCTAACGTTCTTAGAAACAGAAAAAAACGAGATGTACAGAGAGGAGCGCACAATGAAATCATCAACGAGATAGCAGACATTCTCCTCAAGATAACGGTGCTAACTGAAGTAGCATCCGCATTACGCGTGGAACGAACTCAACTCCTGTCTTAGGACTGGCGGAGTTGGCGCGCTGACACACACGCATACATATGCAGTCATATCACTCGTTGCTGGCGGAACTGACTAACAATAAGTACCACTCAATATGTGTGGTCTCTGATGCTAGCTCTAAACTGTCCTCGAGGTTAAGCGAGGCGAGAGTCAAAGAGGTTATGCGAGGCGAAGTAGTCGTTGCGCCTCGCCTCGCCTCGCATTACGCCTCGCCGACACTCGCGCGAGGGCAGACGAGGCGAGGAGAGGCTCGACGAGGTGACACGAGAAGCCCATCTACGTTCTCGTACTCGCGCTACCTTGCCTAACCTCTCCGAAAGTGTAGAGCAAGCATCACACTCACTTGTCTCGTGGTCAAGTCCTCACCTCGCCCTAAAACGATTACGTAGGTACTTATGTATAAATTTGAACAAACGGTATTTCAATTATATTTATTTCCTCGATAATAATATTTTTCATGAATATTGCCGAAACAAAACTTTTATAAACGGTAAGAAAAATATGAACATAACTATTGATCCAAGATGAATGACATTTCGTACCATTAACAATTATTTAGTAATTATCATAGGATTATTATAATTCGTGCTTCAGTGTTCTCTTATACGCAAAACGATATTGATTGGGACATAAGAATTCTCATTTCGTATCACTATTATTTTTAGAAAATACCATGTTTTAACCGCCTGAGATGAACACTGGTTGTATTTACCACTTTGAAGGAATATTTATTTCTTAGATAAAATATGACGGAGGTCCTTCTAGTATCACCAACGGTAATTTTAAAAAGATGCTTCATCTCCGCCATTTTGAATATTTTTCTAAGAAATTTTCGGATATTGTTATATTATATATTTTGTACATTTTTTCGAACCAAACTTTATATTATCCGTTATAAAAATTCATTTTGCCTCGCCTAAAGCTCCGTAATCCTTTAAACATAGGACCCCGTGATCCCAACCCAAAATATACTGATGACTTTAAAAAAATGTATAAAATGATAAAGTATTCATATATTTATGCCAAAAATACTTAATATTAAGTATCTACATCAGAATGAAACCTTCTGACTGATATTTGTTGATTATCGTGATAAAAAAAATCATTGAAAATACATAACAACAACAGCATCAGTATTTCAAATGTTGGTACATATATTTTATCAAAAGTGTGTCTGTGAGCATGCACGTATACCTAACCTATTTCTTTATATTATTCAATATTTAAGATGAATTTCAATGATTCTTAACCTAATTGTAATTTCCAAGCTGATATGCCATAATAAACTAGGGTTGCCAGGCCTTCGGGCTTTGCCCGGAGTTTCAAGGTTTCAGAATTTTGTTCGTGGCATTGCACCGCGAGTCAGTATCTAGATGGTTGGAGATAGAAGAGCTAAACGGGCGCAGTGCGCATGCGCGCACCGCCACTGCGTCCGCATTACGCATAGCGCGCCAAAAGTATAAGTTGTGTGTGGCACGTACGCGAATGTTATTGTTAGTTTGCGAGCTCTCTACGTTTTGTAAGTAATAGTTAAAGTAATTAAATCGCGTTAATACATCTATAAGTGTGTAATCTGGCTCTGTCTGTCTATTGAATGTTAGTGTGGCACATAACATACTTACATGCGTTACATTATAAAGTATTAAGACGTTATCTGGGAGGAGTTAGTCATGTCTGACTTCGACATTATAATGTACATTTTTTTACATAACATTTGACTGGTATTTGGATTCGCAATTATGATTTAAATATAAGGTACGTTTCTTTTCCATTTTTGAGATAGGCAAACAACTTAATCGTTTGATTATTTCCTCTGTCTAGAGTCGATCCCTTTCCCCTAATCTATTAGCCAAATAGAACATGAGTGCATAGGAGGACGATCCAGATCCGTTCCATCGTTTCAAGATAGCTGGTTAAACTACGCATTGTATAAGGATTGGTTGGTGAAATTGGCGTGAATAATGCTAAATATGCTCCGTGTAATATAAATTTACTGTAAAAGATGATGGAGAGCAGGCTCTTAAACGCATGCAAACAGTAAAAAACACGAACAAACTATTAAAGCTAAAAAAGTAAACCAGATAACGTACTGCATTTATTCCACAAAAACGCACGGCTGAAGAAAATTTGCTTACGGCTATTCAAGTCGCACAAGTATTCCATGGAATAGCTCATCATCACAGTTATTTAATATAGATTGTGTTTTCAAGTTAAACACTATACCATACAGACATTCCAACTTATTGTTAGCCAAAAAAGTGCACCGTGGTCGCACAAAAGCAGAAATAATAATCGAAAATGTGCTGTCTCAACAGTTTGTTGAGCTGTTTCTGCAAGAACTTGGTGCCGGAACAAGTGATAGTAATGCATTCTCTGTTTTAAGTGATGCTTCTAATAAAGGAAATCAGAAGGTATTCCCCATAGTAGTGAGATATTTTAGAAAAGTTATGAAAGGTATACAAAATAAACTTCTAAATTTCTACGAAGATAATGATGGAAATTCAGATGCAATATCACGGAAGATCAAGGGAACCTTGACAGAGCATAATTTGAAAATGAGCGTTAGCGAGATGCCATGACATCTCAGCAATGAGATGTCAGCGCCTATAGCGTCGACAACGCCTCCGTACATGATGGGACCCACAATTCTGTGTTTGAAAAACTGCTAAAATGTAATGAAAATATTTGGAAAACAAATTGCAACTGTCATGTGATTCATAACGCTGGAAGAAATACATGTAAAGCGCTCTCGTATGATGTTAAAGATTTGGGGCTTTAAATATATGCTGAATTTTCAAATAGCACGTAAAATAATGAAAACCCCACAATGTGCTTTGAATATTTAAACATGCAATTTGATAAAATGTCGAGGCATGTAACGACAAGGTAGTTGTCTCAATAAAGTTATTTGGGAATTTATTCCCAGTCAACAACACGAACAGCAAGATGATTTGCAGGTTGAAATGTCGTTGCCTGAATGATATATGTATTTTATACACCATTATATCAATCTGCTGAGCACATCAATTCTCAGGTTCGAAAGCAATGAGCTAACCAGCACCGAAGTTCATGCAATCATGTTTGATTTGAGAGAGAAACTTGCAGAGAGATTGAATTCCTCTTTTATTGGAAGTAAAGTTCAAGGGAGTCTAAAGTATTTGATAACTACTGAAAGGAACAAATTTCATCAAGAAGCCTGTAAAGTATATATTCCAGTCGAAATGTACAAGAATATGACCGACTTCTAAACAAATGCATAAGAGCAGCGCCAATTTTCTTGTAGGTTATTTGCACCTCTAAGAACATGCCGTAGAAAACGCGGAAAATTTTAACCTGGTTTTAACCCACCAGCGATTGTTGAAAAAAAATGATTTGTTTAATTTTTATTTTTTTGGAATTGGTTTTATCGAAACCTTCTTTGATACCAACTCTCCATTCCGCGTATGTCTTGATTTGCTTATGTCTTGAAATTTGGGTTGCTTGATGAATCTTAAATTGCACTTTCAACATTCTCACCTCGACTATTTTCCTGAAAATCTTGGAGACTACAATGAAGAACAAGGAGAACGACTTTATCAAGACATAAGTGAAATGGAGAGTAGGTATCAAGAAAATTGGAATGTCAACATGATGGAAACTTTTTTCTGGACGTTAAGGTGATGTGATAGCTCTTCTTTACCGTCCCTGTAGCTCTATTCTGTAACTCGTTGATTTCAGAACGCTATCTTAATGATAACGAATTTCACTGCGTGTAAAAAAAATTATTTAACAAGTTTTTCGAAAATTAATTTTTATAGGATAATTGTTAATTAGTACGAAATCGAACTTACTTACTTAGTTGTTATTTCAACCGTCCTAATTATTTGTTAGTTTTTTGAGCGCATATTAAAGGTTAATAATTTACGAGGTTCTGTCATAATGGTCCTTATCGCATATCGAGGGGGTCGCCAAGGCTCGCTATCCGCTCGAGCCATATCGATACCTTACCGACGAATTTGAATATGGATAACCAAATAACTCGCTAAACGTAGTGTACAAAATGACAGTTGTCATAATAACGTCTCGGTAAATAACGAAACGAAACTTGTCGTTATAAGTTCATAACGACAGCATAGCGAGTTATACAATATCACGTCGCTTACTATTCGTAGTTGCAGAATCGTACCGCGGTAACGTCGAAGCATCGCTATTCGTAGTTACAGAATCGCACAGTCGTTATGGGAGTGTCATTACACGTAACGAAATTCGTTATCGTAACGATAGCGTTCTGAATCGTTATTCTCACAACGAGTTACAGAATAGAGCTACTGCGGCCCATGCATTTTGCGGACATATGCCATTCCTAAACTAACGAACGGAATGAGCTGAAATTTGAGTATGTTATACAGTTGATAGTCCTACGTAGCCTAAAGGTCGCAGAATTTCGAAAATCGCTCAAAAATTCACAGATTTCGTTACCATGTGGTAATTTTGATTGCAGATTTGCATATTTTGACGAATTAATGACTCGAATCAAAAAACTGCGACCTTCATCGACAAAGTACTAAAAAATCTGACACAATGAGTACTTGGACGTTGCTGAATGTGCAATATTACAGAAATGGCATACATCCGAAAATAACACGTGGAAAGCCGATAATAGCAATTAGTATAGTAGAGCGGGGTTGTGCACGCAGTTCGCGCATATCCGCTTCTCCCTCGCGAAGCTTCGGGCGCTACCAGCGCTTCTTCGCGCCGACCGAAACTATGGGATATACATGAGATGCACCACGTGGTCGCAAATTTCACCCCGTATCATGTACACGTTTTGACACATGTGCATTTGACTGAAGGGAGGCGCTTCACGAATGCAACTAGCCGAGTCGAGACTCGATCGAGAATTATCGATTCTTAATCGACCATATGAAATTAAATTAAAGGGGGCCACGACGTACGGATTACGGATGTTCTTCAAACTTTTTATACATTCAGAAGTCCATTAGGACAACATAATGTGCAAGCGGTAATGCGTACTTATTGATAGGCGTTTTCGGAAAAATAGCAAGAGAAATCTTACGCGTCTAATATATGCCGGTGCGTTGCAAGTGTAAAGCCGGCTCTGCACACTCGCCGAGACATGACGAATGTTGGCCAATACGAGAGTGTGAGGGCTGTGTCGTCTCGCCTCTCGCCGTCTCGTGTCGTCTCGGCCCGTTGTCATTTTTTTTTACACGAGTCAAAGGGATCTCGGGTGTCTCGTGTCCATAGACGAGATCGCCCTCTACACTTATACCGAATAAAAAAAGATGAGGCATCAACTGAGCAACAAAAGAGTGCGGAGGGGCATATTTTTCATGTCTCGTGAGAGGCGAGTCCCGCCCGAGACATTCGGCGAGACGTCTCGTGCAATGTGTAGAGCAGGCTTAGATGGTGTTGGTCGAGTTGTTTCGCAATTGTTGGATCGAGTACCGATCATTTTTTTGCCAATTTTATCTTTTTTTTTCACACTGGTCATATTTGTTTATATATATTAAAATTGAAAGGCGATATAATGAAAAAATACGTGTATTTCGAAGCCTGATTTGGAAGAGATTTCTCATTTTCAAGAAAACTATATGCGTTTGATCGTTTACTTCTCGATAATAATAAATATGATATTTGTTCTAATAATAAAATTTAGTAAACAGCCACATAACAACGGCAATTCAATACATGTTCATACAAATACACATATTTTTTTCATTGAGTTTGAGTCGTAATATATACGAAATAATATGACCAATGTTGTAAAAATTATATAATTTAAAAAAAAATGAAAACTGGACTCGATCCAGAGACCCAGAGATTACGGAACACGAATGCTAACCACTCGGCCGTCACCACTTATCGACTACCGTTGCAACGCCGCGGTATATATTGAACGCGGAAGACTTCTCTTGCGATTTTCTCGAAAACGCTTGAGTAGTACGCCTTACTACTTGCACATTATGTTGTTCTAATGGACGACTAGAAGTGTGCAAAGTTTGGAGAAAATCCATGATCCATCCTGATCCCGTCTATTTCGCGGCGCAATACTTGCATTTGGCTCGAGATTATCGTTTCTTGCCGAGGCTTCGCACTTTGGGCCATGCACTGCCATCTAGCGGTGTTGCGTAGCGCGCAAGTTCACTACTATGCCGACGTCGTTGGAGTTCGTCCGGGCCTTTCACATCACCTTAAAGACAGAAATACCTGGAGAAAATAGGAAACGAAAAAGGAACCCGCTGCGTAGGTCATTTGAAGACAAAAGAGTTCAATATAAACGAAGAACAGTTTGAAATCCATGTTTCGTTTCCTACCTTTTCTTTATATGCTATAATATTATTTACGATTTTCTAGATTTATGCATGTTTGAGATTATCAGACTCAAAACTTGTATTTAATGCATCAAAATATACAAGAAACATATGTAATCATGTTCAATACATTTATTTTTATTACAACTGCAAATTTTGGAGGGTCAACGGGTCGAATAAACTTCAGATTCAGATTTAGCGGATCGAATCACATAAAAACCATACTAGACCCAGGTTTACAACATTTTTTTCATCTCCATAACTGCGGTTTTTCGCGATTCACTCAAAATTTTGAGACTTTACGATCTAAACGGGCCTCAGATTCGGATTCAGCACGTCGCAATACATGTCGGTCGGTGGGTCTGCTCAAATGTACAGACCACTTTTTTGTGTGGCGGTGTAATCATTCTAATGCATTCAAGCCATCATTGATTTTATTAAAGATCTCCCTTTTCCAGAATTACTTATTATTAATTGTTCAGATTAGTATGCATAACCTCATATGTCACTTACTCAATAAATAAACGGATAAAATATTTGGAAATATTCGTGACAGTATATGATTTTGTCAATACGACATACAAATATCAATGCGTTCTCTCTTTTTTCGACAATCCTACGAAACTCCCTATTTGCAAAATAAAAAATGTATAAGAGAAACAACCTCCCAGTAGCACGCGCTGGAGAATTTAAGAACTAAGTTTCGCACCTCTCTCGCTCTCTCTCTCTCTCTCTCTCTCTCTCTCTCTCTCTCTCTCTCTTTGTCTGTCTCTGTTCCTAGTACGGAAGAAATAATTCCAATTTGAGCGCACCGTAATCATGATAACAACAGTTTCTTGGAATAACTTCATTTAATGTGCCATCTGTTTGTATTTTGTGTCTGTTTTTTACATGCATCGTAAAAAGTGAAACCTAGTATGCTGAAATGTATTAAAATGTACTATGGAGATTCAGTTCGTATGAAATGCCTCATGAAACTATTTACAAATCATAGGATTGGCTGTACTTAAGAAATTAATCATTTAGCAAATTGAGCAAGTGTTATCGAAAGGAAAACGATTATTATTTTTCTTCATATATATAGATTCGGATGTTTATGTAGGTAGTCGGTGATGATAAACATATTCAATACGTACAAGCTCGGTTGCATAAACTCCATAGCTGTTGGCGTCCATACTCCACGAATCAGGCGTTCGAATAACTTTGTAAATCCTGCGCCATTACCTGAGTGCATTTATAAATTCATAAAATCTTCTTCCATGTTTATAGTATATATTCAGGGCCCTGGTCGCCTTTTCTGTCAACCACCACGATCCTCATGGCAAACGTCCGTAGCTTGCACTTATACAACATAGATATACTTAAAAATGTACGATTTCTCGCAAGAATAATTCTATAAAATGAAGTTTTTATACGAAATATGGTTCAATGACGGTAGCTGATTCATTCGCAAAAGCGCTGCAGCCCACTATTATGTTTGACATATTAGCACAAAGGTTGTAGCTGTCAACGCCGACTCCGAAAACTGATAAAATGACTCTATGGGGGACTGTCAGTGTTACAGTATTTTCTCGCACCATATGGAACATATTCCATAACACCGCACAACGAATTTTCTTAAGAAACATACGCAATTAAACAACAAATCCTAGGCGAAATGCTATACGTATGCGTGTGTATACGTATGTGTGTATGAAGCTGCTGACGGTCGTCACAGTCCAATGGTGGTTGATTATATAATCTGCTAAGGATAACCTTGGCCCTTAATTATAGTCAATACACTTCTGACCTTTTAGAGTTCCGATAAGTATCATAATGAGATATGCATTTGGATACAGCTTTCCCGCATGCGTTACGCCGTCATAAACCTTCTTACACCTATATATGTTAACCAATGTATTATATATATATATATATATATATATATATACAGGGTGTTATAAAAGTCTGGAAACGGTCGAATATCTCAAAAATAAAGCATTTTAGAGAAAAATGTTTCAGACAAAAGTTGTATGGTTCCGAATGATCTATAAGATGGCGCTATTGAATTGACCTTGAAGAGTCATTTGAAGGTCACGTGAAGGTCACCTCAATTTTTTTAAATGGCACCCCCTATTTTCTATTACATATTCTTGTAGCTGATCTCGAGAGCTTTCCAAAACGCTATATTTAAATGTTTTCATCAATTACTTTTGGAGTTATAAGGCTTCAAAAGTACAATACCGCCGGCATTAGCGTTAACCGAGATGTACCATGTGGGGGTGGTGCACGGTCGGATTTACATCTCTTGTGTGTGTGTACGCGCGCGTGTGAGTGTGTGTGTGTGTGTGTGTGTGTGTGTGTGTGTGTGTGTGTGCGTGCGTGCGTGCGTGTGTGTGTGTGTGTGTGTGCGTGTGTGTGTGTGTGTGTGTGTGCGTGCGTGCATGCGTGCGTGCGTGCGTGCACACACACGCACATAAGAGATGTAAATCCGACCGTGCAACCTCCAAATGTTAAATCTCGGTTAACGCTAATGCCGGCGGTATTGTACTTTTGAAGACTTATAACTCGAAAAGTAATTAATGAAAAAACATTTAATTATACTGTTTTGGAAAGCTCTCGAGATCAGCTACAAGAATATGTAATAGAAAATAGGGGGTGCCATTTAAAAAAATTGAGGTGACCTTCACGTGACCTTCAAATGACTCTTCAAGGTCAATTCAATGGCACCATCTTCTAGCTCATTCGGAACCATACAACTTTTGTCTGAAACATTTTTCTCTAAAATGCTTTATTTTTGAGATACTCGACCGTTTCCAGACTTTTATAACACCCTGTATATTAGGGTGTGTCATTTTTCGGCAACATATTTGCATCTGGGAAATAGGTTGTAAACTTACAGGAAGGTCAAATAAGAGCCTGTCAAAATTAGAGCTCATAATATTAATATTTAGAGGTGTCTCATCGTACATATCAATTTCCATTTAAATAACAGGGGGAAATTTCTTTTAATGGTTGGAATTTTAATATTAAATATTAATATTACGAGCTCAAATTTTAGCAGGCTTCTTATTTTACCTCCCTGTAAATTTACAACCTGTTTCCGGGATGAAAAAAAGTTGCCGAGTAAATAACACACCCTAATATATATACATATGTATATATATACAACACAGTATTATTTTATTTATAGTTTCCGATCCTAGAAACCACTTCCTTTAGCTTATTGTGAGATGTTAAAAAGAGTGATAATTACATTAAGTACTTCAATGATAAGAACGCACCTATATATTTCCTTCATCGCTGAGCATATGATTTTTATTGGTAGAAATTTGGCAATTTTATATCCAATGTCGAAAGGAGTGTAAAATATTAAATACCTAAAAACAGAAAGATGTAAAGTGGTTTCTTATGATCCGTTAAGGATCTAGAAAAAGGCTACGCTTCATTGTTAGCAGTTTATCGCTTTGCATATATCCGTAATGATGCAGGAGAAAATTTATATAATCGCCGGATAAATAGCTGCAAACTACTTTCGTCAATTTGTGCGAAAAAAGGAATATTTGGGTCAATATGATTATTACCATCCAGATACTTATTACACGTAGAAAATTACATTCTGTTTTTGCTCGAAATATATACAATCTTAGAGGACGTCGTAAATTTTTTTTTTTTGCGAAAGAGGCATGTATTTTTCCACTGTAGGACGGTCGCACAAGACTATAAATTATGAACAAACAAAATCTTGAGTATTGAAATGCAGGAATTAAAAAAATGTAATCGCGGTGTTGAAGTTTTCAATGAAGTCATGGATTTTGATCACTTGCGTCTGGAATTATAATCGGACAACTTGAGTGAAGTAAGTACATTTGACGCTTCGATTTAATAAATAAATGTGATAGGCGAAAAGGGCAGTGATATAGCCAGCTGTGCATAAATGACTCTGCGAAGAGTTTATGATAAGCATGTTACAAATATGTTGTCACGTGCACTCAATATGATATCCTTAATAATTTATTGTACGTAAATATATCATCATATAATCATATGTAATCATATTATCAGTATATTTGCTTATTCGATTCGGATGAAATATTTAACAAACATGCATTAACTATAAAACATTTTTGTTTATGTGCAACAGAAGAATATCGTACTTTCGTTTTAGTACCAAAAATAAGATAGTAATATTATTTTACTGACCATACAACGGTTGCAACTGAAAGTTGCGGTGTATTTTTCAAAGGTGCGAGAATCGATTCGCCGAGCAATCCATTACACAACATTCCACCAGCGAATACAACCAGCATAGTAGAGAGCCAACACGATAAAGGATGCTTTCTTGAAAATGCTTGCGCTCCTGTACCGAAAATAGAACATTTATTTTTCAATGCGATATTATCTACAGATAATTGCGGTTTAGCGAATCGTATTAGTAGTACAAACGGAGAATAATCTGAAAATTCATTACAAATATCATTATGTGCATTCAAGGTTTCTTGTTCATCAGTGCGATAACATTGAGGACTTTTAAAGCCTGAGACGAAATAATTCGGAGTACAAAGGGTTAAGGCGATGTGACGTTTAACTTCACCATCAGAGCGGCCGATGCATTTTTCGGCAAAATGTCATTCATAAATTAATGAACGGAATGGGTTGGAAATGGGGTATGAGAGACGATTAATAGTTCTATAGCTTCCATTACCAAAAGGTAATTTTAGCAAGTTTTACATTTACGTACTGACAGTTTAGTAGCTCATTTTAAAAACCTGTCGTACTTAGGCCCGATTGCACCGCTTGTACTCAAAGGCCTATCCTTAGCAAGGGACACCCAAGTCCCAAGTATGACTTGGCCGCTCCCCTTGCACCAACTCGTTACGGGTGAATCTTAGTTAAGGGTGATATTTCTAGTAACTTTGTCTAAATGCGATTGGTATATCGGAAATTTCGCTTTGATTGCTCATACTCGCACGGTTTTCAGAGGCAAGTTAAAAATAGACATTACATATAATATGTAACTTAAGGGGGGAAACCAGTTTAGACCGATCGAAAAATCGTCTTTTTTTTATTGCATGATCGTTAGTATAACTATTCAAGAATATGTGGTCAAAATTTCAAAGCAAAATTCCCATTAGTTCGAATGCAATGAGCACTTAAGTGACCGCCCGTCGGTTCTGTGAAGAAGCGCACGGTAATTATAACGGAGCGGTCGCCCATGACCTTCTTTTCCAGCTACCTGCCTCAATACCGCTGTGCTATTGAATAATAGAAAGAGGGGAGTTTCGGCAGATGTTCTTGTTTGGCATTGGGTAGAACGGTCTCGAACGTTTACGATATTTCGATAGAGCGTCGAGTCTGGTTAGTTGAGCTCCGGCTTTCTTACCGAGAGTTTTCAAAATGTCCTCGTATCCGAAAGGTTCTCATGAGTCTTGCGAACGACGAAGTAGACCACGTAAAAGATCATTTTATGGAAATCAAAACACCAAGAGTGAGTCGAGTGTCAGTGAAGAAGGTGGAGCAAGTACGAGCAAAAGAAAACTTTCGACTGCTACTAGTGAGAATGTGATTGTGAATCCTATACATTCTTATAGGATCATTGAATTTTTCACAGTATTCACTGCTTTGTCGGACATTCTTATTTGCGGAAATTGTAAACAAAAAGTAAAATTTCAAGAAACTCAAAAACGTGGCCTTGGTTTCAAGCTTGTTGTCGATTGCCACTATGGATCGAAACAAATTAATTCAGGTCCGTTAATCAACACTGGATTTGAGATAAATCGTAGGATTATATTTGTCATGCGGCTCTTAGGTGTTGGCAGACAAGGGCTAAATTTATTTTGTAATTACATGGACATTGGCAGTGGTATAGCCGAAGAAACATATAATGGAATTTGCGCTCACATCCACGCCGCTGCGAAAACAGTGTATGAATTCTGCTGTAAGAAAACAGTTGAAGAAGAAAAGAAAGAGAACGAGAAACTCGGGAGACCTATTTCGAATTTGAAAATACCTGGTGATGGAACGTGGAAAAAAAGAGGATTCAAATCACTTTTTGGCGTTACAACCCTCATCGGATATTACTCCGGAAAAGTCATCGATCTGGTTGTACGAAGCAGTTACTGCCAATCATGTACATATTGGAAAGATAAATCGAAAAATTCAGCAGAATATATAGCATGGAAAGAGGATCACGACGAAGAAAGTTGTATGAAAACACATGATGGCTCCGCGGGAAGCATGGAGGTGGAATCGGTGAAAATGATGTTCTTGAGATCGGAGGAACTACATGGTGTCAAATACGGCAATTATATCGGTGATGGAGATTCGAAAACGTTCACAGCAATTCTAAATTTGAATCCCTACGGTAATGAACTGAAAGTTCTTAAAAGTGAATGTATAGGCCATGTTCAGAAAAGGATGGGAACTCGGCTCCGAAACATCAGGAAAGATAAAAAACTGGGCGGAAAAGGAAAATTGACAGAGGCGTTGGTGAAAAAGCTCAGCACGTACTACGGCTTAGCGATTCGAAGAAATATAAACAGCGTCGAAGACATGAAGAAGGCTATAATGGCAACTTCTCAGCACATGATATCCACAGACGACAATCCACAACACGACAACTGTCCAGAGGGAGAAGATAGCTGGTGCAAGTGGCAGCAAGCTAAAGCACTTGGAACAGAGCCTGAACCGCACCCTGCCCCATTACACACCGACGTTCAAAAAGAAATTCTTCCGATATACGAAGATTTATCGAGAGACGATCTGCTGACGAGATGCTTAGGCGGTCATACGCAGAATGCGAACGACAGTTTCAATTCAACCGTTTGGCGACTGGCTCCAAAGCATCTACATGCTGGTTTAAAAATAGTCGAGATTGCAAGATTCTTGGCTACTGCATTATTCAATGAAGGAAATTCAGCCCTTCTAATGCTGATGAATGAATTAAATCTCGTCGTTGGCTCACAGAGCTTCAATTATGCCGAGAGCATGGACAGAAAGCGCGTGACGAGACAGAATAGGCGCAGCTCATTGGAGACGAAGGAAGCTCGTATAGCTCGTCAAGTGGAGTTGCAAGCTAAAAATGACGCATATGAGCAAGAAGAGGGATTGCTATATGGTGCTGGAATAGCTGATTAATCGGTGAGCATTTTTTATAATCAATTACTGCCTTGAATTTCTCGTTTTCGCTACATTTTATTTCAAACGCGTTTTTCTCGAAACGACTTTTTTCGACTTGCGTACATTCTAGCTCAAAAAGTTATTGATCAATCGTTCTGAAATTTGGTGTAGATATTCTTTATTCAATTCCACGTAACATGAATTAAATTCGGGGATTATATTGTTATTAAAAATATATTTTTTTACGCAAGAAAGATGAAAAAATATAGTATAAAAACATGACATTGTGTTCAAACACCTCAAAAACATGCAATTTTCAATTTGTTTGATCAAAATTAGGTTCATATTCTTAGAAAATATGTTTTTAATGAAAAAAAAAATATCCTGATGATTACAGATAAAAATTGCGACGTCAGGGATGTACGCCAGCCAAATGCTCGGATGGCAATCGCCCATGGACTGCACGCGGTAACTCCACTATTTCCGGCGAAAATCGTTTGAAAAAATTTTAAAGTGTACTTGAAAACATAAATAAAATATCCTCCAAGTTTAAACAATTTGTGATTATTCCTTCCTGGTTAAAAAAAAATCATGAAAAACAGCAAAATTTCGACCTC
Source organism: Netelia inedita (assembly GCA_964017225.1). Classification (NCBI taxonomy): domain Eukaryota; kingdom Metazoa; phylum Arthropoda; class Insecta; order Hymenoptera; family Ichneumonidae; genus Netelia; species Netelia inedita. The sequence goes on from OZ024924.1 coordinate 19,020,545, forward strand.
ATAAACCGGTTTCCCCCCTTAAATAAACGAGGGCGGCCCGATAAGTACTTAGCCTCACCGCCCGATAGCGCCACTATCGCAAGAGAACTTTACTATCGTATAGTACATTCTTGTAGACGGCTACTGTAAAAATTTCATCCGAATCGGACTCGTAGCTTTCTTTAGACCGCGGGTGGAAGCGGGCGTGTCCGCGGATTTCAGAAAAATGGAAAAAGAGCAATATCGGTCGGTGATTCGATTCTTGTTTTTGGAAGGAAAATCACGCAGCGAAATCAAAGAGCGCTTGGGTCCTGTGTACGGCGACTCTTCTCCTTCGATGGCGACCGTAAAAAATTGGTTTAACGAGTTTCAACGTGGTCGTACGTCGGTTTTTGATGAGTCACGCTCAGGTGCCCCGAAAACGGCTACCACGGAGGATAACGTGGCAAAAATCCACGATCTCGTATTGGCAGACCGCCGATTGAAGGTACGCGAGATAGCTGAGACAGTCGGCATTTCAAAAGACCGCGTGGGTCATATCCTGCATGAAATATTGGGCATGAGAAAGCTGCCTGCGCGATGGGTGCCGCGTTTGCTCCATAGACTTATAAGATAGACTGAGCGCTCCCATGAGAGGCACTGAACCAGCATATAAAGGACAGAGATATATCGGGAGTATTCTTCTCTCATTTCAATCGGCGTTGTGGTCGCAGTTAACGGAGCAGTGGAAGTGGAACATAGTCTTACGCATGTCAAATGCGCATTCAGTTTCCTTCGCCGTTCTTGTTTCGCGTTTACATCGTAATTTTGGGCTATAATTTATTTAGTATTCTAGATAAAAATATGCAATAGAATGGTAGCGAACTGCTGCATCTGTAAATCGCACCTGGGTCAAGAGGAAAATGTAACTTTTCATAAGTAATGTTACGTTCGGATTCCGTGGGTCTTACGTACGGGTTCCGTCGTAATTACGTTTTAGATTTATAATTATTATTGTTATTGGTCGAGTTTGTCAGGAGACTCGACGCGTGGATTCTGTCCGTTTTAAAGCGGCGTAACGCACCTCACCTTATTCCGTGTGTGTAATGTGTGTGTGTGTGTTGCTCGTTCTTCGACCTGCTGACGTTGGCGAATTGCTGGAGTCGTCGGGAAGGTCGGTCGAGACGGCTGTCTAGGCCGTAGAGATAAGTCGTGCAAGATCGGTGTTCAATGTTTATTTGAATGTGTGCAGTGGAGACCGTAGTGGCTTACACATACGCGCTGGTTACGACGCTGCCACTACGATGTCGCGAATTAGCTGAGTCGGCAAGAAGGGGCGAGCGTTCGGAACGCGATACGACTCGCTGGATTCTTACACTTTGTTTCGTATGGTAAAATAATATTGAGATGTATTTGATGCTCGAAATATTCCGACGCGTAATGCCGCTAAGGTAATTATCGCGGTACAGAAATATCACGAGAGACGTGAAGCGCCGCTAGGGTTTGCTTACACGTATAGAGTTCTTAATCGTTGTACTCGGTTTGATTTCCCGAACTCGAAGTTACACTCGCGAGACTCTAGGTACGCGAGATGTACTTGCCGCGTAGGGTATGAGTACCGGTCGACCGAGGGCTATGTCTGTCAGGACCGAGCAATCAATTAAGACTGGTGAGAATTTGGTCGATCGGTATCCTCGTTGCCCTGGGGCGAAGGTGCTGGAAGAGTCTCGTGGGGGCAACTAGGAAGTGTCGGGTTATCGATTGGGAAGTCGATTGGTAAATCGATTGTGTCGATTCCTGCGTAGGTGTTTCTTTTGCGCCGGGGTCGTTGACATGCCAGTGCTGATCATGCAGTGCGTGGCATCCGTGGAATCGCATCACAGGTCGATGTATTTTGGGGAATTCGATGACGAAGCTACGTGCATCGATGGATTGTTCAGCCAAGTTGTTGCTAGGCTGATCGGTCCGTAACAGTAAGTTAAAATACTTTTATGACAATTTTAAATAGTTTAAGTCTGTGGAGGTTATGTTTTTTCTCATCTATATAATCGCATTCGTAATCCGATAATTAAACAATCTCACATGAGTGTGTGCTATTGTTGATAAAAAAAATACTATTTTATAATTTGAGGATACCAAGAACCGAAAACCTTGCCAATGAATGAATTAAAATTATAAATGGAATTGGAATACATATCACGAAAACTGCAACTGTGTGTAGTAACCACTTTGAAGATAATCAATTCCATCACAAAATAGTTGGCGGTACCATAAGACAATTTTTGATCCCGAATGCTGTTCCAACAAAATATCTCAGCTTCTTTATATCCAAGGTGTGTTACATTTAATCCGAAAATATTTTTAAATTATTCTCAATGATAATCATGAACATTGTTCCAGCAACTGCGATGGAGAAACTGAGAGGAAGGCAAAAGATGACACGGAGGACCCCATGGTACTAGAATCTGCCCTTCTTATGTAAGTAAAATAATTTATATGAGCCCAGATTTAGAAAAATGTACGTAATCATAACATCCTGTGCCGACAAGCTAAAACGCACATGCGCTTCGCATAATCAACGTTATATCTTTAATATATTATCTGTGTTCTTTTAGTCAATCGGTTGACACTAATGCATTTTTTTGTTTTTCAGTGAGCTAGTAAACGATGAGATAGAAGATGAAAATCCAACACTCTCTAAAAGGTACTATAAAATGATGCGTTCATAATAATCCCTACTACTTCAGTTATTGTTTAAAGAATGTATTCTCTCAGGAAGGACGACTCTGCTGATGAAGTCAACAGAAAACGGGCTCGAGTAAAGACGATTCGGTATATTGGGGATCTGGGCCGTGAAGATTTCAATTCTGATGAGGCCCACAATATTGTAAAGAGCTATGTCAGTGGATGCAAAAATGAAATAAAATCATTGAAGCAGAAAGTACGACGTCTGGATACAAAAATAAGAACTATAAAGGATCTGACAGAAGACTTAAGAAGTAATAACATGTTAACGAGTCAAGCTGCAGAACTTCTACAAGTAAGCGCTTGCACCATGAAATCATGAAATCTAAGAAAAAACTAAACCGTTAAGCTAGATGTCGTAAAATAAATGATCGTGTTAATTTTTAAGATTATCAAGATGAGAAGGTAAGGCTTAACGGGTTAGTTAGGAACACTTCTTTCAAATGAAACGACACAAAGACGTGTACGCTTCGAAATTGGTACTTCGAAGTATTCTTTGAATTGTAAATATGGTGAAATTGAATTTGTACTAATATCTTCTCATGACATTGTTATAAATCTTATCATAAATCTAATTACTTTACTCGGTATGACAATAATCACACCTTGTAAAGCGAAACTTTGTACAATGCTGGGCGGAAAGACTTTTCCTGATCTCCTGTGATTACTCACACTCATCAGAAAAAGTTTTTTCGTGCTCATATCACGATATACTATCAATGACACTGAACATTATATACAATAGAAAATATACACAGGTTTGAATTGAACAATTACGTAAATGAACACTGTTTCAGTTATTATACGCCGTATTATACAGTTCTACTTATAAAAATTATAAGGTGAACTGATACTAAAAGAAAAGTGAAAACAAAAATAAAAAATCCAATCTATACCTTGTCTAACACATTTTTATTTTTTTTTCTTCGCTAGACATCGATGAGTCCGGCATTGAATGAAATATTTAAAAACCTGCTATCGGATAAGAATAGTCCCAACGTTTATCCTCCTGCATTACAAGGATTTGCAAGCACTTTATTATATCATTCGACACCGGCATACGAGTATGTTAGAAGTACGTTCCTGAAAGCTCTCCCGCATCCTCAAACAGTCCGAAAGTGGTTTCGAAGCATGGAGTTTCCCCAGGGATTCACACACCCATTTTAAATAATTTACAAAGTCTAGTTCATGAAAACCTCTGAAATGGCAAAAAATTGCAATTCGGCCTGCAAGTAGATGAGATGTCTATAAAAAGACTGACTGAGTGGGATGGAACCAAATTTCATGGACTAGTCGACCTAGGAACCAATGGCAATGACTGTGAAGACGTTGTAGAAGCGAATTATGCATTGGTTTTCATGCTTGTGGCCCTGAATGGACATTTCAAAACCCCGATAGCCTACTACTTCATACATAGTTTAGCAAGTGAGGAGAGAGCCAATATTACCAGACAAATTTTGCTGTTCCTCCATGAGTACAGAATCAGTGATGTGTGTGCTCTCACATTTGATGGAGCATCTACCAACATTTCAATGGTCGAAGAACTTGGATGTAAAGTTCGGAATGACGAAGAAAATACTTTTTTCCAGCATCCCGCTACTGGAACGCCAATATTTGCAGTTCTCGATGCCTGCCACATGGCTAAATTAGTGAGAACCACTTTTGCTGATTTCATTCTAATCGATGATGGTGATAGAAAAGTTGATTGGCATTATATTGTCGAGCTTGTAAAGTATCAAGAGAAGCAAGAACTACATTGTGCAACAAAGATTAGACGAAGGCATATCGAATTCAGGAAAGAAAAATGAAGGTCAAATTGGCCGTCCAAGTTTTGAGTACAAGAGTAGCTGATGCATTGAAGTTCCTTGAAGAAGATTTAAAGATTTCTGAGTTCCAGGGCGCTGATGCGACAGCCAATTTCTGTAGGACAATGAACGATATCTTCGACATTTTAAACTCCAGAAGAAAACGTGGAAAAAACGCGTCTGAAGAATGCATCACTCCAGAAAATATCAATCATTTGGAAAAAAAGTGGATGAATTTATTAAATACATACACGGTCTGAAAATAATTTACAAAGGCAAAGAGATTTTTCTTTTGAAAAGTCACCGAAGAACAGGCTTCTGGGGATTTATCGTAGCAATGAAGAGTGCATTAAATCTGGCACATCATGTATTTGACAATCAGTTAATGTCATACTTACTGGCATACAAACTGTCGCAAGACCATCTTGAAACATTCTTTTCGTGCTGCAGGAGAATGGGAGGCTTCAACAACAACCCAAGTTGTCGCCAATTCAGATCCGCCTATAAGAAATTGTGTTTACACGTCAACTGCATTGTCCCTCAAGAGGCGAATTGCTCATTACAAGATGCAACAGACTTGCTACAAGTAAGTTCAACACAGGACAAAGATGACGATACGTTATTGACAAATGCAATTTCCTTCGATCATGATTACGAGGCCTCAAATAGCTGGAGTTGGAATGAGAATTGCAGCGAAGTAGTAAATCTTTAAAAATAACAATCAAATGCCCACTCTGTCTACAGTCTCTAGAATCTGACAAACCAACATCGTTGCTTCAAAAAAGGAAAAATAGAGGTGGCTTACTTAATCCCAGCGATGACGTTGTCATACTTTGCAAGACTGCTTAAAGGGTAGTGAGGAATATAAATAACATCGTTACCCTGAAGAATGTATTGCCAAAACTGGTCATTGACGCTAAGCGGTTATTCCCAAATAGTTTGTTTCCTCTACTTGATATGTATCCTGAAGAGTCGTTAGTTGTAAACAATCACAGAAATGAGTTGGTGGAAAAAAATTTGACCAAATATTATAATATAAGATTGCATTACAAAAGTCGTTCACTGCAGGAATCGGTTCAACGACTAAGAAGTTTCCACAACCGACTCATTATCTTCGCTAGCCAGTGATCTACGTTTCTTGTGATATTCCCATATTATTTTTATTCATTTGTTAATCTTTCTTAATAATTAAAAATTGTTATGTCTTGTTATGCATTCTCGCAATTTTGTCCATAAACACTCGGGACGTTTTGAATCCGAAGTTAGGTTAATTTACATCCATTCATAACGCAAGCGCGTGATTTCTCCTCATTCTCCTCTGCTGCCTCATCTCCACCACGAGTATCCTGAGACAGAGAGAAGAGTACTCCCGATATATTGTCATCCTGTATATGTTGGCTCTAAACGGCCCATAAGAGCGCTCAGTCTATCTTATATGTCTATGGTTTCCTCACTCCGGACAACAAGCGCAATCGTGAGACGACTTCAGAGCAGTGTTTGACGCTGTTTAAGCGCAATCCGAAGGAGTTTCTGCATCGTTTCGTGACCGTCGACGAAACATGGATCCACTGGTACATACCAGAGACCAAGGAACAGTCAAAACAGTGGATTTCATCCCGTGAACGTGTTCCGAAGAAGGCGAAGACTGTCCTATCAGCCGGAAAGGTGATGGCCACAAGGTGTGATCTACATCGATTACCTGGAGAAGGGCAAAACGATCACAGGACTCTACTATGCCGAATTATTGGGCCGATTCAACCCCGAATTGCAGAAAAATGGCCCCATTTGGCGAAGAAAAAATTGCTTTTCCTCCATAACAACGCACCGGCTCACACCTCCGCCGTCGCCACAGCCAAATTGGTCGAATTAGGCTACGAACTATTGCCCCATCCACCTTATTCTCCAGATTAGCCCCCTTGCGACTTCTTTTTGTTTCCAAATTTGAAAAAGTCACTCGCCAGGCAGAAATTTGAGTCGAATGAGGAGGTTATCGCCGCCACGGAAGCCTACATTGCAGACCTCCAGAAAACGTATTTTTCAGACGGTTTAAAGAAGTTGGAGCATCGCTGGGTCAAGTGTATTCAGCTAAAAGGAGACTATGTTGAGAAATAAATCGCCACTTTTCTAAAATTGTCGTTTTTCTTTTGTAAGCTAAGTACTTATCGGACCGCCCTCGTATAATAACAATGCATAGCTGAAAGATATAGTCAGCCATACAGTCTCAAATGATTTATATTGACCTACTCCACGTCAAATCGACCACTTTTGAACCCGACCATTTTTAATTCTGCTAAAAAGTGTATATGTTATACCAACGAATTCAGACGACTATAGAAGGAATATGCCCATGCTTTCGTTTGAAGCCAGAAACGGAGCACCCCGCTGAGCTTCACCACCCCAATGCCTGACGGCGCTAGCATCACTACAAGATTGTGTTAGGTCACACAGACGCGTACACGTATACCTCATACAACTTCATGGCGTAGCTCCGCCTCCTCTCTGACCAATCACGACCGAGCAAGCGCTCCTTCTCGCTTTCTCTAATGTGAGATATACAGTGGGGTGCTCATGTGGACTCTCTCTTTCTCTGTGCTCGCACGGCAATAGCTCCTTCTTGCTTTCTCTAATGCAAGGCATACAGTGGGGTTCTCGTGCCGACTCTCTCGTTTCCCGAGCTGCTACTGCCGAACCCCACTGATTCGACATATATAATATCGACCTTAAAAATGTTAATAATATAATGCAAGTTTAGATTATTGTAAGAAATAGATTATCTGTTGAATTGAATTTGAATTATAAAATAATAAGCAATAAATTTCATTTTGTACATCAGAGAAAATAAAAAAAAGAAGTGACAGAAGAGGTTTTGATCGCATGACCGTGTGATTTTAAACGCAGAATTCTACCACCTTGGCTAATGTCTGACAATGTTTTATTTTAGATACTTTGTGTAAAACTACCCCCTCCTTTTTCCCTAATATGTTGTTAATTTTTGCACGTGTAGAATGTACTGTTGTAAAGAATAAACGATATCACGTGGTAAGTAAATATTCTTAAAAAACTAAGTACGCAATATCAATCTCAACTCGGTAGATCATACTTTAAATAAGTATAATTTCAACGATTTGTAATAACTATGTGTTCTTTACTATGTGAATTTTGAATTAATAAACTAAAAAAATATATATACGCCTCAAAAAAATTACAGGGCTTTTGTATTTCCTCCATAAAATTGTCAATATGCGATAACGTACGTAAGTTTGGTTGTGTTTGTTGCACGGGGACGAAAAGCAATTTGAAGCTTGAACTCTCTTCTTTAACATCCTTCGAGATCTTTTTTTTTCATTGCGATCCTACATGAGTTGCATGTCAAAAAATAATGGCAAAGGAAATACCTTAAACTTTTTTTTGTCTAACTTTGGCTAATACTTTTTACAAAAATTGTGTACCCCGATTTTTTTGATTTCAGTAAAAGGTTTAGAGATTCGACTATAAAAGTGATTTTTTATATCCGTAATAAATTTTTTTTTCATTGAGTTATGACTACTTGAATCCAAAGTTGTACTTTTTGCTTTAAAGTTTCATATCTCCTGAAGAAATGACCTTACAGGAATTTAAAAAACTCAGAAAGGAAGCTGTAATACTAAGCTTTTGACTGGTTTTGTTGAAATAGATGACAGATTTTCTTTCCTTTGTTACAGTCCCGTCCAAATGTAAAACAATTAACAAACAAAGTATGTGTCATTCAAAAGCTTAATGTTTTAGTTTCATTTTGCTTTATTGAAAATTCGTATAGGCCTATTTGTTCAAAAGACATTGAACTCTGAAGTAAAAAGCACAAGTTTTAATTGAAGTAAGCGTAACTCATATCAGTAAAAGAAATCGTATTGGAGCGATAAAAAAAATTGTAGCCAAGTCTCTATAATCTTTAATTCAATCAAACAATTTCGGCATAAAAATGTTTGTAAAAAGTGAGCCATAACGTGGACGAAGAAAATGTCAGAATATCTGTTCTACTACTTTTTGACATGTAATTATGTAGGCTCTCAATTACAAAAAAAAAACCCCCTCGAAGGATGTTAAAGAAGAGATCAATCAATTTTCAAATTGCTTGTTTTCATCCCCATACGACGAATACAACCAAAGTTACGTGCTGTAAAATATTGTCAATGTTGTGCAGGGGAAAAAATCGTCAACTTTTTTTGAGCACTGTGTATTGTTTCATAGAAAATATTGAAAATAATATACAGAAATAAATTGGACCGTGAGATCCGGTGATTTTGAATGCTGAGCTCTGCATACTCGGCTCGTAAATAACGGAGATAGTTTTAATAACGTGACGAAAAGAAGACAGGTCACCAGTCACCGGCGTCCCTGCAAATATGTATTGGATGCATAGATGAATATCTATAGAACTCACACAACCGTGCGAGTTACGTAGCGATACTCGGGTGTGCACCTCAGTAACTAGAGGCGTTGGGTGGCGTTCTATCTCTCTCTTTCTCTTTGCTTAATTCCCCAGTCCGAGCCGGCATACACCACGTGCGGTTTTTTTACGTTCGCGCGGTTTTCTACTAGGAAGTAAGAATGCCGCTAACAAATGTGTATGTGTACAATGGGTGTTCAGTGTCGAAAGGGAAGTATGGAAATATATCGTTTCATCGATTTCCACGAGAGGAGAAGATGTAAGTCGTATTTATGTGCATCTTGCAACATTGTACGCGATGCTCGTAAACGTGGCCATGTCTTATTTTCGATCAGAAAAAAAATTGGGTATTTGCATTTTGGTGTGGCTTGGACTTTATTCAGTGGTTATTTTGTTTACTCCTTTAACAGTCAACGGCTATGGATCACTCGATCCCGAAACCCTTCCTTAGCACAGTTGACACCGAAAAAATTGAATGATGTCAGGATTTGTGGCAATCACTTTTCCGAGAATGACAAAATTGCGTATGGTGTGAAAAGTAGACTTCGAATAAAGCATGGTACACTACCTATCGATGCAGATATCGCGATCGTAAATGAACAAAATAATCAGGAAAACACCCTCGGGACTGACGAATCTGTACCGAACAATATCGCGACCGCGAATCTCATCCGCCGACCATTGCACGCGAAACGGCCTAACCACACGAAATTAAAAGGCAAATGCTGTACTCCTGTGGAACGAAAGCTGCGACAATTATTGATCACTTTGCGTACTAAAATAAAAAATCAAAATCAAAAGATTCGGCGATTACAGGCAGCCTTGAAAAAAGTTACCCAAACCGCCGTGTTTATTAAATCATTCAACTCCTTAACCGATAGCCAGCGCAATTTTTTCAAAATGCAAGTGAATCACGTAAAGAAACTGCCATGGACGAAAGATGAAAAGCAATTTGCTTTATCTTTGTTCTATAAATCGCCGAATGCGTACTTTCATTTAAAAGAAAGTTACACTTTTGCATTGCCGTGCGTTCAAGTAATTAGAACGTGGGTGAATAACCTTCACCTGTCGCCCGGAATCAGTCCCGGGATTTTCGCAAAATTAGCAACGAAAGGTAAAGCGATGACCGGATTCGAAGCAGAGTGCGTTTTAACCCTTTAACGTCAGAAACACACTTTCCACAAGTCCTCTATTCGACGGGATTATTCACTATGAAATCGATGAGGAACAAATTCGTAAAATACCTTACCAACTATTTTCGACATCGCTCTTTCGAATGGGGCTACTTAAATTGCGTTCAAAAATTTTGTTATATTGTTACGTTCGGGTTCCGTGGGTCTTACGTACGGGTTCCGTCGTAATTACGTTTTAGATTTATAATTATTATTGTTATTTGTCGAGTTTGTCAGGAGACTCGACGCGTGGATTCTGTCCGTTTTAAAGCGGCGTAACGCACCTCACCTTATTCCGTGTGTATAATGTGTGTGTGTGTCTCGTTCGTCGACCTGCTGACGTTGGCGAATTCCTGGAGTCGTCGGGAAGGTCGGTCGAGACGGCTGTCTAGGCCGTAGAGATAGGTCGTGCAAGATGGGTGTTCAGTATTTATTTGGGTGTGTGTAGTGGAGACCGTAGTGGCTTACATATACGCGCTGGTTACGACGCTGCCACTACGATGTCGCGAATTAGCTGAGTCGGCAAGAAGGGGCGAGCGTTCGGAACGTGATACGACTCGCTGGACTCTTGCTCTCTTGCACTAATGAAGAAATGTATTTGAGAGATGTTTTATACCCGAAATATTCCGACGCGTAATGCCGCTAAGGTAATTATCGCGGTACAAAAATATTACGAGAGACGTGAAGCGCCGCTAGGGTTTGCTGACACGTATAGAGTTCTTAATCGTTGTACTCGGTTTGATTTCCCGAACTCGAAGTTACACTCGCGAGACTCTAAGTACGCGAGATGTACTTGCCGCTAGGGTATGAGTACCGGTCGACCGAGGGCTATGTCTGTCAGGACAGAGCAATCAATTAAGACTGATGAGAATTTGGTCGATCGGTATCCTCGTTACCCTGGGGCGAAGGTATTGGAAGAGTCTCGTGGGGGCAACTAGGAAGTGTCGGGTTACCGATTGGGGAATCGATTGGGAAATCGCTTGTCGATTCCTGCGTGGGTGTTACTTTTGCGCCGGGGTTGTTGACATGCCATCGCTGATCATGCAGCGCGTGGCCGGGGTCGTTGACATGCCAGTGCTGATCATGCAGCGCGTGGCATCACGGTGCATTGGAGGTTTCCGTCGTGGGTCGAAGTCTTTTAGGGAATCTGATGACGAGGCTACGCGTGCACCGATGGATTGTCCAGCCTCGTTGTCGTTAGGCTGATCGGTCCGTAACAATATCATATTTTTACAAAATAATGTAAAAAAACACGAATTATTGAGTGACAATTTTTTTTCATTCGATATTTCGGAAGCCTTATCGTATTATTTTCGTTATAACAGCGTACAAAATTTTTAATTCAGTATTTCACGAAGTTTGCCATATGAATAACGTATCGAAGCACCTCGAAACCGTCATCAGCAATGCTGTGTTTCAAAAACACGCCGACTTCTGGCCTATTGCCGGAGACTGCGGTGTTCACCGAGAATATATTTTGAAATTTTTCGTCCGGGTACATTTGTTTGTTTATTTAAAATGGAAGTCCCGAGATATTCGCGACGCAGTGAATCGCAAGCATTCGTTAAAGGGTACCGCGACCCAACCAAATCGGAAATTATTAAAAATCACCCATCAATAAGTGGTGCACCATAAAAAAAGCGCGCATGCATTCATACACACGTAATAGACAGGGTTTGGAGTCCGAAAATACTGTGGAAGTGACGCACCACGGGGTCCCTGACTTTACGTGTGACGTGCATGCATGTGTTACATCCCCGTAACGACACCACCACCGCGCCTTAAGGACGAGCATCCCTCCTTACACCAACGCCTGGAACAACCCTAACTCGGGATGAATGTGGTGGGGAGAGACGCTCGGGCCCAAAAGTAGGAGTCAAGTGATAAGGCCAAATTTTCTTTCGCCTCGGAAAAGTAAGGAGTGGGAGACGGTGAAAATTTGGACCAATAAGGGATTTGTGAACTACCCTCTCCAACCCCTACATAGGGGAGCGGGGGGCATAACTGGGACGTGAGGCACGACGGGGTACCCCACCCACACGCGTAACCATGGACACTAGCATTGTCGCGTATGTTTAAAGAAACGGCCATTTTCAGTCGTCACTTATTGTTAGTCCGGATGCAACCGAAGACGACAGTGACCCCGTTTATTGGTATCTAGAATAAATAGTTTTTGTCGCCTTTTCATGTAATTTTGGATAGTTACGAACAAGATTGTGAAAAGGTACGTGGTCATAGTAATACCATCGTTATTTTTGTGTGTCTTCTATAAACATTGCTTGTTGATATGCTGTGATTAAAATTACTATATCTTACAAATTGGTTGGGTTATAAATTATTATAACCAATAATAAGTATTGGGGTATAACGGGGACATGGCCTCGGGGCAAGATGGGGTACCCATATTGCTTGCAGCTTCCGCGTCATGCCCCTTTCGATTCTGGTCTGTCGTTAATTGTTTTTTTTGTTTTAGTTATTATATAAAAATTGGTACGAACGTACAGAAAAAAACTACGAGACGCAGTTAGTCCGAGGCAAGTATGAAGAGGGCCATTGATGCTGTGTTACGCAAAACCGCAGGCTACAGAAAAGCAGCTCAATTGTATGCAGTTCCACAAACGACATTAGAGCGTCATGTGAACAAAATCAGGAAGGGAGAGCTGTCATTTGGTAGCTCTCTAGGAAATTTCAAGCCCATATTTTCCCAAGAAGAAGAAGAAGAACTTGCAAAATATCTGAAAGATATGGAAAAACGGCTTTTTGGTTTAACCCCCCTCGTCTTACGTAAGGTAGCCTACCAGCTTGCAGAAAAGAACGGTAAGACACACCATTTTAACCGTGACAAGGAGATGGCTGGCGTAGATTGGGTAAAAGGGTTCATGAAGCGACACTCAGATTTATCCATTCGGAAACCAGAAGCCACATCGGCAGCTCGGGCAATGGGCTTTAACAAAGTAGCTGTGGATAGATTTTACAATTTACTCGGAGACATCTTCGATAAATACAAATTTATGCCCGAGAAAATTTATAACTGTGACGAGACCGGAATATCAAGCGTGTCCAAGACCAAGAGCAAAATTATCGCAGAAAAGGGGAGGAAACAGGTAGGATCCCTATCTTCTGCAGAAAGAGGGCAGACTATTACGGTCGAGATATGTTTCAATGCTTCTGGGACCTACATGCCTCCTATGCTGATATTCCATCGACAAAGGATGAAGGCGGAGTTACTGGATCGAGCTCCTGCGGGAACAACGGCAGAGTGCAACACTCGTGGGTGGATGCCTACTGAAACATTTCTGTCATGGTTTCAGCAGTTCGTCCGTTTTTCAGGTGCCATTGTCGCAAATACGGTATTGCTGCTTTTGGATGGGCATGTAACGTACACGCAAAATATCGCAGTCATTGATATAGCACGCAAAAATGGTGTTATAATGCTTTGCTTTCCCCCGAACTGCACCCACAAGCTTCAGCCATTAGATGTAGCATTTATGAAGCCTCCAAGTGTCTACTACGATCACGCTGCTTCTAACTGGTTAAGGTCACATCCAGGGCGCGTGATAACTGTTTATCAAATCAGCGAAATCTTTGCACAGGCATATATTCAAGCTGCAACGATGTCAACCGCAATCAATGCTTTCAGAAAATGTGGGGTTTGGCCGGTTAACAAAAATAATTTCACAGAAGCCGATTTCTTGTCTGCAGCAACTACGGACATGCCTCTTGTGGTTGAAGAGCCCGAGGCCATTCCTGCGTCTGCTGGAATTCAAACAGAGCCATCACTACCCCCGCTCCATCGACCTGTAGCTCGAACAATATGTCGCAATTTGACATCGTGCTTTGAAAATGCCTCTCCGAAGGACATCCTGCCTATTCCATCTGTCGAACAAACGCGCCAGCGCAGGAAAAATTATCGCCGAGGGAAAACCGTGGTTCTGACCTCATCACCATATAAAGACGAGCTGGAAGAACTCAAAAAGAGCAGAAAGTGTGCCGACCCAGATGATTCTCGCTTAAAGAAAAATGCTAAGAAGCGAAAAACCCAAAAGCCCTCTCTAAGGAAACGAATAAAACCGATGACACCATATGTTTATATTGTATTGACGAAAACAATACCTACTTTAAATCATCGGAGGGCTGGGTCGCCTGCGAGTTATGTGGGCAATGGTCTCACACTGCATGTGCTGGTGTGGATGACACAAATATCGAAGAAATTCACATTTGCGCTCATTGTGAAGTTAAACAAGCGCAATTTTGCTAAGTACCCCATTCTGCCCCTAGCCCGGGGCAAGATAGGGTTTTCGTAACGTTTTGTAAAACAAAATAAAAAACAGACTGTTTAGTTAATTTATTTCACGAAACTATACCAAATACTAGTTTACTACATAACTTAAGTGTTTTAAATACTTATTATCATATAATATAACTTTTTCTTACTTTTGTCGTTGTTTTCCCTTAGTGCCCCCGTTATGCCCCCCTCTCCCCTAATAGACAAAGATAGTTGATAGACTAGTATATAAGGCCCAAAATTTAGCATAAAAATCAGTTCTTAGTTAGCAGTTCTCAGTTCTCGAGAGTTCTCGATCAACATTCAAAGCTTTGTAAGCTCCTTTTAACTCTTGTATAACACCTGGACCGAGCAGAATTTTTGTACTGCCCTTCCAGTCTCAACTCAGCAAGGAAAAATAGAGAAGATGGGAAAACGTCGAGGTGGTGGTCGCAAGAACCAACTGCGGAAAATAGTTGCACAATACCACGGCTATTCACGGAATCCCAGTCGCGGTTATTACACCAAGGAGTTCTTGGAGCAGACGTTCTCCCAAAAACAAATCGAGCTCCCGTACAAATTACAAAAGCTGGAGTACGTCATTAAATTCTTGCATCCGTCTTTGATCCCCAAAGACGAACCACGACATAAAATATATGAACAGAGACTAGAATTATACAACAAAACAACCACCAAATAAAAATCATTTCTTTTTATAACTCAATATCCTTGTCTTATATTCTGAATTGCATCAAACTCCATTAGCCCGTTTCCCAAGACTCATTAGCCTTGCTAAGGTCAAAAATAGGACAATCGTAATATTACTGAGACGTAACACATGTGTGAATACGCTATTAATATGATTTTTCTTTAATATTATTAAATATTAGTAATATATTGGAGAGGATAATGTTTCAATAATTGATCGTGTTTTTTATAACAGATTGTATATAAATGGTTTTAATTCAAACTAATATCTTCTATGATTTAAATTACTTACTGCTTTTCAAGTGTATATACTGCAGATAATATAAACAATTTAGTGCATGCAGTTACTAATTCATCCATGATTAGTTAACGAAACATTTATCCTCAATTTCGCATGCTTGTCAGGCATTTAAATCTGCTTCTTTAATTTCGCTATAGCTCTATTTCCAACCCTCCTGCTCCCCACACATCCTTCCTCTCCTGATGGAAGACGTTCACCACCTTCCGACGAAGATACAAGTTCCTCTTCGGAAAACGAAAATAACGTGCCTGAAGTTTCAGAGGACATCGCGGAGTGCAGCGACTTCGATTCTGCGGACGCTGGAAAGTGGCCTCGTTTACTATTGAATTCCAACATCCAAAAGTTGGTTGGTTGAAAAGGGACCAACCCAAATCGAAATGAAATTTTCTGTTGACGAATTTGGTCGAAGATTGTCTTCGACCCAGTATATACCCATTTTATTAAATGGCGAGAAAATCAAACGGCTATGGTTGGTGTATTCTGTGAAACTCGACAGAGTATTTTGCTTTTGCTGTAAAATTTTCGGAAAGCAACAAATACAGTCAACCAGTACAGGATTTAATAATTGGCAACACTTGGCTGTCAACGTTTCGAGACATGAGCAAAGCTCAGATCATATTAGCAATAGTAAAAAATGGTCACAATTTAAAAATAGATTAAATACGAATACGATAATCGATGATGCGAATCAACGTATTTATCAATTAGAGAAAAAACAATGGCGTGATATTATAAGACGTTTGATAGCAATTATACAAAATCTCGAAGTTTAATGGCTTGGTTTTCATGGCACAGAAAATACATTGTTCACACAGCATAACGGCAATTTTCTTAAAGCTGTAGAAATGATAAGTAAGTTTGATCCAGTGATGATGGAACATGTTCAAAATATTCGGACATCTCAGATAGCAACTAAAAATCGAATGTACCTCATTACCTAGGAGTAGATTTTCAAAATGAAATCACTCATTTTCTTGCCACAGAAATGAAGAAAACTATAATAAAAACTATACGAAGCGCCAAATACTATTCGATTATATTGGATACAATGCCAGATGTTGGCCACGTCAATCAAATAACTGCTATCGTACGAGTAACAGATTGCACCTCGGATTGCTCTACCACCTCGAAAGTGAAAGAATTCTTCTTGGGTTTCTTTCCAATAGAGGATACAAAAGGTGAAGTTTTATATACATTTCTGTTCAATAGACTTTGGCCAGAGTTTGATCTTGACTTGAAAAATATGCGAGGCCAAGGATAGGATAATGGCTCAAACATGCGAGGAAAGTGAATAGGCCTTCAACAAAGGATTTTGACTGTCAATCCAAGAGCTTTCTTTGTTCCCTGTGCAGCGCATTCGTTGAACCTAGTAGTAAATTATACGGCAAAGATAACATTGGAAATCATAATTTTTTTCGATTTGATTCAGGAACTATATGTGTTCTTTTTATCGTCAACGTACAGATGGCATATTTTGAAAAGCAAAGTGCCACAATTAACACTTAAACCTTTAAGCGACACACGCTGGGAGGGCTGAATTGATCCATTCGTCCTGTGAGATTTCAATTTGCATCGATTTGTTTAAGTTTGGAGTTTTTGATCAACAACGAGTCTCGCGATTTGAAAACGAAGCATATGGCCACCACATTGTATGATAAAATTAATGATTTTAAGTTTGTCTGCTCATTATTGATATAGCAAGAATTATTATCTAAAGTTAATGTGGTTAGCACGATGTTGCAGAAGATGGGATATTTGTGTAACAGAATCAATTATGCTTTGACAATTTAAATCAATTTATTAATGAATGTAGAACTGATGACAAGTTTAAGAAATTCATTGACGAAGCAACCATGTTTGCAGCTGAGCATGAAATTGAACCAGAATTTCCAGTGTCAAGGAAACGAACCAAAAAAAGACTTTTCAATTACGAAGGACAAGATGATCAAATAGTTGATGGGACACTCAAATTCAAAGTTGATTTCTATTTTTCTATATTGGATACAGCAAAAGAAGTGTTGTCCGAACGATTCGACCAACTGCAGAAATGCATAGCTTGTTCGATTTAAGGTAGTTCTATCGGCACAGTCAAATCAAAAGTTATTTTCTTAGTTTATCTCCGTGCCATATGATTTTTAATCTTAAGTTTATGGAGGAAAGTTGTTGAAAATTCATTCAAGAACAAAATACTATAAATTCAAGGTAATCTAAGGTGACCTATACTCGCTACGTACGTTTGTAAATCATGAAAAATAGTTTCTTACGATTTTTTTAAACTGCAGGTCGCTTCTTTGAAGTATTATAGAGCGACATGTAAAATTTCAATAAGTTTCATCATACAGAAGTCGAGATATTTGGGATTGAAAATTGCAATATTTAACACGTACTCTTATGGGACAGTGCCGAAAATTGTGATTTTCAATAATAAATATCGCGATAACTACACGCTGAAACCTCTTCAAATTTTGCACACGTATGTAGCTCATATCAAAGAAGGCTTGCGCAATTTTCCAACGAAATCCTACAAAAAAGATTAAGCGGGAGAACTACCTTAAACGGCCATGCAATTAAGAAACATTGCTCTGACTTACATATTGCATTGCACGTGAATGATGGAATATCAATTTCAAAAGATATAGATGGAGTCGAGTTATATACTGAATGTTTCTGATTCAAGGCATTATTTAATTCTGAGGATTATAAATGTAAGGATATATTGGAAAAAATTATTTGTAATGATTTATTTCACTTCTTTCCTAATTTGGCAATAGCAATTAAAGTGTATTTGACGTTGCCAGTAACAGTTGCAAGTGGAGAAAGATCATTTTCAAAACTAAAGACTGTAAACAATTATTTACGGTCAAACATGGCACAGGAGCCCTTATCTGACTTAAGACGCAGTGTCAGTCGCCAAAAAAATTCGACGGATTCGCTTTCCCAGTGGTAGTGTAGAGCTCGCAGCATTTGACTACGACCTGCTGCGGACTACCGCTAGATGTCACGGCGCGCGTCTGCTACGAAGCCCCGGCACATCCAGGCGGGCCGAAGGCCGAGGCGTCGTAGCAGGGCCAGCCGTAACCCATCCCCTTCGAAACTCTTATGCCGGCTGTACACTCTCGCGCGAGTGCTCACACGACGATGTCTCGTCGAGAGCTCTCGCGCGAGAGGTCGAGGGACGAGCACGACCCTGTAAACTCTCGTTTATTTAGTACGCTTTGCGAACGCCAAGATGGACGGTTAGAAAGCTTGCCATCAACTGAATGACGCAAGAGTGTACAGTCATACACTTGCGCCGCCTCGCGAGGGTAAGCGCGGCCCTTTGACTCGCGCTCAAAAAACCGACTCGGAATGGAGAGCCCACGAGTGACTGCGGGGCATCGCGAGACGGAGCGAGTGTACCCTGTACACTCTCGCACTCGTCCAGCCTCGCCGTCCCTCGACGAAAGTGTACAGCCGGCATAATATAGTGAGTATGACCCTCGTCGCCCGCCGTAAAGCGTTCGCTCCATGCTCGTCGAGACCGAAAAACTTAGCGGCAAATCGAAGTCAAAATTCCTAATTTCTCCGGCACTAATCATCCGATCGGATTGAAATTTGGAGGTGAGCTAGAGAATGATGGTACGGGCTACCTGAGACTCAGTTTTTTTAATGTTGAAAGCGGAACCGCTATTTTTAATAAAAATCATAAAATTTTTATAGTTGCACGATGTTTCGCGTCGCATTGATGTTAAAATTTCGTGCTCCATGGAACTATGCACACTTTGGACTTTGTTTTATATCATTTGATAAAAAAATGACCGAAATATAGCAATTTGAGTTTTTATGCAACGCGGGTCTAGCACCGGCCAGTTGGGCGGCCCACGCGGCGGGAGGGATAGCCACGAGAGTCGAAGGCATAGGCAGTCCTCGTGTACACGTTGGACTCTGCACGGAAACCTAACGCGTCGCGCGCACATATATAGGAGATCAGTCACCTCTGAGAAATCAGTCAAATTTTGCATATCGTTAATTCCTGACGAGACGACATATCGTGTCAAATATTTTTTTTAATTGCAAAATTTTTCGAGTTATGAATATTGGAACATTTTCCGACTTTTTAATCAATAAGTAATTGCATACCTTCTTTCCTTCAATCTTTAAAAAAATTAAAGTTGTGAGAAAAGGACTATATCTTATCATAAATATATATATATATATATATATATATATATATATATATATATATATATATATATATATCTTATCATAAACACATATATATAAGCCAGTTTTATTTGTACAACTTTTTACAGTAAAGTTTTTTACAAACTCCCGCCATCCTTCTTATCTCTAGCTGTCCCTTCCATCGCATTCTCTCTTCTCCCTCTCACTCTTCCTACACTCCTCCTCTATTTCTCTAAAGTACCCACACACGTCTTCCTTTATCCTTCCCCCTAACATATTTATTATTTCCCCTCTTATTGCCAAATCATCCATTCCTTCCATCCACCCCTCTGCTGCCTTGCTCGCCTTCTTCGACACTTTCTCCCAACCTTTCCTGCATGTTATTAAATGCTCCAGCGTTTCATTCTTTTCTCCGCAAATTCGGCACAGCCACTCCCTTTCCCCTTTCTTTCCTGCTCTTCCGATGTTTCCACATCTTATTCTCGCCCACATCTCCTTATTCTTTCCCTTCACCCCCTCCTCCGACCAATACCTCCACGGCGCCTCCTCATTCCTACAAATATGCTTATAATTCGCATTGTACGAAGATCGGTTTATCTTCTACTCCTCCATTCTTAATCTTTCATTTTTCAATCTTTCTAGCCCTTCCTTCATTTTTTCCTCCATCTCTTCCCCATCTTTTCTCTCCCATATTAATTCTATTATACACTCTATCCCCATCTCCTGTACCACTTTCATTAAGCCCCTCCCCCAGTTTGACGGAATCCCATTTTTAATTGCCCTTATTTCTTCTCTTAGGCAAATTTCTGGCCACCTGTTCTCCTCCATCCTAGACGCTTCCTTTACATACCTCAAGGCCCTTATCATAAAAATACTTACAACATAAAAGAAATTATTCGGTACTATTTATTTAACAAATGTTTTTTCAATAATATTTTTAACTGTCAGGGATACGATGAACAAATTGAAAAAAAACCTGTGTGTGTGTTCTTCACACACGTAAGAAGTGAATACTTCTGGTATCCATCCTTTCGACTGAATGAAAAGTAAAAAATATAATCATTAAAATAATCTTTAAGATCATTTAAGATCAACAACGGCGCTCGGAAACTTGCCGAGAATCCTATTTTCCATCGCAGGAGTAAGCATATCGACGTGCGTCATCACAACGTACGTGAGGTCCTTGAGTAGGGCGACATAGTCATCGTATACACGCCGACTGCTGATATGGCAGCGGACGTCTTGACCAAAGCAGTACCGAGGCAGAAACACGCCAAGTGCCTAGATATTCTTGGTATGGCGAAACTCGAGGTTCCGTTTCCATTACGTCCTGAATCGAGGGGGAGTGTTGGAACGCGATAGAATTCGAATATCACGGGCGGTACGATTCACGACGCATCCAGTGCGCGACGTTACCGCCGCAGCGCTGACGAGGCGTTCCTCGCTTCACGCTGCAGCACTGACTCGGCGCTCTCTCATTCTCATATACATTAGTCGTTCACTGATCTTTGTAAACAGTAGAAACATTCTCTCAAAACGTGCATAAGCAAAGTGAGAACATTTTTTCATATCGTCTGTTAAAATAAAGCTTAACCATACTCTTTCGTCTTTCGGCATTCATGTCCACTTAGTGCCTCAATCGTAATTACCTGAAACTATGTTTAAATAATATCTCGTTTGAATTGCCGCACAAACGCCACCTCGCAGCGAGTGACGTCATATGTAGGTAAAGAAACCCAAGCTAAGTGTGAAATCAAGTGCAACGTGATATCAGAGAACATATATGTATATGGAACAACAGGCCTTATGGGCGCATTTGACTGGGGTGTGCTTAGTGCTCACCCCAGCCACCGTGGCTCTGTCCAATATCTGTGTGCACGCATACACTGACGGTGGGGTCGTAGCGCGCGCTTTCTTGCACCCCACCATTCAGCCATGCTTGGGGTGCTGTTCCGCTTAGTGCTGATCCCACCCACCATGACGCGGTCCAATATCGGTGTGTACGCATATACTGATGCTGGGGTCATAGCGCGCGCTTTCTCGCACCCAAGCGTTCGTTCATGCTTGGGGTACTGTTTCACTCTCGCTCGCACCCACGAGCTGTATACCCCGTGGTTGGGGTACTTGGGGTCTCGGTTTAAGGCAACTAGATTCCGGACCCAAGCATGCACATTTTTCTTTTTATTTGTATTCATAACATACAATAAAGATGCTTCTTTCCTAGAAAGTTGAACAATGTTATTTTGAATTAGCTGACTTTTGAATTAACTGACTTAAGTTTGTCAAATGGTCACCCGGTGAGCGTGCAGATATGGCAACGAGAGGGTTCACTGATCGATTCCCGAGCATGCAATGTTGTTTTACTTTTGTTTTAGGTAAATGAAAATTTATTGATTATGACCGAGAAATAAATTATTCGCGATTCAATTAAAATTGTGAATAGAAAAAAAAATTGACTCCTCGCGAAAGATATTTTAAGGAGTGATAAAACATGAAGTTATGCTCCGATCATATCCAACGCCCAGCGCATGCGTTGTACGCCTGCGCATTCTTCTTCTTCACTTCACTTCACCTTATGTGTAACGCTGATATAGTCATTAATCAAATGAAAATCTTATTACAGTTGTATCACTAAAGCATCCTATTCTTTACTGACTTAAAGTAATTTAGCCGAACACACAGTATCTAACAATAAGGAGATGTTTTTTCCGCATAACAAATTTAAAAAACGTGTTTGATAAATTGTTGTTGTTGTTGATAAATTGTTGATAAATTGTCGCGATTTTTAAATTACTACGAGGATAAAATAACAAATTCATCAAAAATCCGAAAATGTTAAGCATACGAAGGATTTCATACTTTGTTGCATTGAGATGAAAGATTCTGTTTTCGCTCTATCCTTCTCGCAAACATTTAGAACCCGCTTTTATCTGTTTTCTACTGTTTCCACGCTTCCTACCGAGCGCAACAATATTCCGCGGATATTTGCTAACCGTCTCCCGACGGCATAATACGCGCTAAACTTTCGATAATAGATTTCGTGCACCCATCTCGTTTTCTTTCTACTTTCAACAAAAATTGAGTTTTTTATTCATTAAAGCATTGTTTCGTTTTTTCATTGTTTAACTTGTTAATTGTGACTCGTTTAATAATGCCTAAAAGTAATCATTATGCCTACAATAGATGATGTAATTCCTCACTGAAGAAGCCTCATCTCAGCTTCCATCGATTTCCTCGTGATGATCTCGAACGGTATGTACTTAGATAATAAGGATAAGCCAATTTCGATAATAGACGTTGCAAAGATAGATTAATCTCAATATGCCCAATACATTTTGAAAACGTGGTGTTTTCATCAGGATAGAAGAAGTAGCAATCAAACGATATGCTACTCTGATAGCAGCAGCAAGGTAATTGTAAATAAGTCACTCTGCAATAACCCTCGCACAAGAATGACATATTCACATTTTTCAACATATTATATACGTTTGAAAAATGCATTTCAATGAAGAGAAAGAATTTCTTAGTATCTTCTCATTAATCTCGATATTCTTATTGATAACGTAAAGAAGCACGTATAGAAGTGTATCATAAATTGTTTAAAACCGTTTAACTCTTAAGAGGCACGTTTCGTCTGTACCCTTTTCTAGTTGATTGTTCACCGCGAGAACGTCATTGAAAAAAATCGTTAACTATATTTTTGATTTTGTTCAAAAGTATCCGGAACAATTTATACGAGAAAGAGTTTATTATAGGGAATTCGCATTCATCGTGGAGCGCAATTAGAGAATTGTACAATGCCCAACGCAAAAAGGCGTGTAAAGCTGCGCCTAAACTCACCGATCGTCATATCGATCCAAATGCTTTCCAACGTATGACTGCGCGATGTGCCACCCGCATTTTTAGCGCTTCCGTCTCCGCCGCAATGACTACCGGAAGAATGACCGGAGATTTAAAAAATATGTGCAATATCGCGATAGCTATCTTTATTTAAAAACTATATGACATTTTTGATTCCCTCAATAGTCGATTCGCAAACGATTCTAACCCGTTGAAAAGGGCATTGTCAGAGAAATCCCCTTAACTACAAGAATGTTTAGAAAGTGCGCTTCCGTAGATAGATCAATGGACCGTGGAGGGGGGTTCAAAACCACCATGTTTTACAGGCTTGAAAATGGCTATAAAATCAATTTTAATGTTATGGAACAGAGCTGGGCAGTACTTGAAGTACCTGGTACTTGATTGGTACTTCCAGTACAGTACTTAAAGTACGCAAGTACTTGTCAGTACCTCAAGTACTTAATCGGTACTTCAAGTACCAACTACACGTACTTTTTGTATAAATGCTTGATTATATAAGGATACTCGATAAGCAGAATGATATCCGGTTTTATTATAATATGATTGTAGGGCCCTCTATACGACGACCGCGCGCATTGGTCGCTTAGCGTACCGCCGTAGCCGCACAGCGAAGTTTCGCGAAGCTTCTCGAGCGATCGAAGCGCCAAGACGTGAGCGATACGCGTGGTGGGGAGAGGAGAGTTTTCAGTTCGAGCCACGACGCGGCGTAGAGCAGGAGAAAAACTGACCGTTGTAAAACCTTTTGTTACTATCTGTCGAATAAATTGTGTGCTTTCTCTTTTTATAATGCAACCCTCTCGATTCCCATCTACAAATTTTGGGGGCTCGTCCGGGATCGAGAGAATTCGCGAGTGAAAGGAAAAGTGCGCAAAAGACGAAGCTGTGACGAAAAGGGAAAAGACGTTAAGACGAAACACGTGGAGAGAGTAAGCGATAAGACGAAATCGTGTATGGCTCTGTGCGCGTAATTTCGAAGTAAAAATGAATACTACGACGAGTGACGTAGTATATTCCTTGACGACCGCGCAGTTGAAGGACCTTTTGAAAAGCAAAGGGTACGGCCAGTCAGGAAATAAAGCCGAATTAATAAACAGACTCGTTAACGCTGATCCGGCCGGCGAGTGGCTAACTGGAATAGGCGTTTCTGACAACAACGACGAACGACGTGGAGCTGCAATGGTGGACAAAAGTGTCGAAGAAACGACGAGTGCAGTGTCACGCGATCGTGAAATCGAACTATATAGACGTGAGAAAGAGTTAGCCGAACGAGAACTTGCTGTACTGCGTCGCGAGCTTGAGTTGCTACGTGGGGCGAAAGGCGATAATCAAGATGGCGACCACGTGAGCGAAAATCGAAACGACGGCGCTCGCGTACCGAGTGTAAACGACAGACATGGCGGCCATGATGCTGGTGGCGTAGCAACAGCGGCCGAATCACCGGCGTTGCCGATGACGAAAATTAACATTACGACGCTTGCCGAACTCCTTAGCGTTTACACTGGTAAATCCGAGACCTTTGAGACTTGGGAGAGGCAAATAAAGTTTTTGAAGGAAACATATAGACTTGATGATGCGACGGTTAAAATTCTCATCGGAACGCGACTTAAGGGAAAAGCCTTGGAATGGTTTCATTCCAAGCCGGACTATATCGCGCTGGACCCCGAGAGTCTTTTAGACGGACTGAAGAAGATGTTCTATCATCGCCCGAATAAAATCGGGATGCGACGAAAATTCGAAGAGCGAGCGTGGAGAAGGATAGAAACTTTTCACGATTACGCACACGAGAAGACGATTCTTGCGAATCACCTCAACATGGAAGACGAAGAAGTGCTGGGCTACGTTATCGACGGCATTCCGGATCCTCAGTTGCGCGACATAGCGCGATTGCAAGGATTTTCGACGATGGAAGCGCTACTGCGAGCGTTCGAAGAAATATCGTTACGCGACAGGAACTATTGGCAGAGCTGCCAGATCGCGCGCGAAATGTACCCCCTCTCTAGCGTCCTGCGCGCCCATCACACAATCATAGTAGCGCGTGTCCGTGAGCGAGCGATGCTCGGACATCTTCGGAAAGAGCCGAGCACGGTCGGGCAACTTCGACCGTGCCTTCGGCAGCTACACCAATACATGGACGCTGAGCCCGTTCATGTGCGGCCAAGCCGAAACTGAGGCTTCGAGCGAAAAAGCAATCTGATGGGAAGACCAGAGGCCCAAATTTTGTTTATTTTTTTTTCAATATTTTTTTTAAATATTTATACGAAGTGAAGGTGACCACCCACACATTCATTTACCAAAGTAGTACGCGCGCAACTCTTAAGAACTTTCTAAAAAATCGACTTTTAAAAATTGCCTAGCCCGGTAAAAGAAGCTCACGTTTGAAATTTGTTAACTGGTCGAGTGGTCGAGGGGTGAGCGTACTCGACTAATAACTGCTAGGTTGCTGGGTCGAATCTTGCCCGTGGGTACCTTTTTTTCGATTTTTATACCCAACAATAAATTAATTTTATATGCATAATTGAAACGCTACTTCTACAGAACAAATATCCACTTTTTTTTATTTCAGAAATGCATTTTATTTATTTAAAATATTTTTGTGGTGCACATGAAATACAAAATGATATATACATACACTACCGGCGAAAAGTTTCCGGACAAAAGTTGAAAACAGTGCCGGAACAGATTTTTATGCCATTTCGCCGGTAGTTGGCCTAGGCCAATTTAACCAACGCCATTTTAAAGAGGAGGGATTTACCATCATTTTGGCTTAAAAAAAAATTCACGAAAATTTGTAACGCATTTACGTTACAATTTTTTTTACCACAAACGAGGTCCACTCGAAAAAAAACAAAAAAACGAGAAATAATGGTCGTGTTCAAAACTGTGTGATCATTGTAAAAAAAAATCGTGATTTTTTTTTTAAAAAGCCAAAATGAAGGTAAATCCCTCCTCTTTAAAATGGGGTTGGTTAAATTGGCCGAGGGCAACTACCGGCGAAGTGGCATAAAAATCTGTTCCGGCACTGTTTTCAACTTTTGTCCGGAAACTTTTCGCCGGTAGTGTATGTATATATCATTTTGTATTTCATGTGCACCACAAAAATATTTTAAATAAATAAAATGCATTTCTGAAATAAAAAAAAGTGGATATTTGTTCTGTAGAAGTAGCGTTTCAATTATGCATATAAAATTAATTTATTGTTGGGTATAAAAATCGAAAAAAGGTACCCACGGGCAAGATTCGACCCAGCAACCTAGCAGTTATTAGTCGAGTACGCTCACCACTCGACCACTCGACCAGTTAACAAATGTCAAACGTGAGCTTCTTTTACCGGGCTAGGCAATTTTTAAAAGTCGATTTTTTAGAAAGTTCTTAAGAGTTGCGCGCGTACTACTTTGGTAAATGAATGTGTGGGTGGTCACCTTCACTTCGTATAAATATTTTAAAAAAATATTGAAAAAAAAAATAAACAAAATTTGGGCCTCTGGTCTTCCCATCAGATTGCTTTTTCGCTCGAAGCCTCAGTTTCGGCTTGGCCGCACATGAACGGGCTCAGCGTCCATGTATTGGTGTAGCTGCCGAAGGCACGGTCGAAGTTGCCCGACCGCGCTCGGCTCTTTCCGAAGATGTCCGAGCATCGCTCGCTCACGGACACGCGCTACTATGATTGTGTGATGGGCGCGCAGGACGCTAGAGTGGGGGTACATTTCGCGCGCGATCTGGCAGCTATGACTATTGGTCGAGCGCGAAACAAGACGATAGGGCGAGCGGGGGTAAGCGTAAGAGTGACAGAACGGTGAGCGGTAAGAACGATACATATGAGCGAAATTCCGACGAAAGAAGCGTTTCGAGTGAAACAAAAGATCCGATCGCGAAGAAAAATTGTTTTAACTGCGGTCAACGTGACCATATTAGCGCAAATTGTCCGACGAAAGAGAAAGGTACGAAATGTTTCGCGTGCGGTGAGCACGGGCATATCGCGACGAAATGCGAGAATAGAAAGAAAGACGCGACGAAAAACAGTTGTGCTGTATCTCAAACGGAAAAAACCGAGTACGATAAAGAGGTCTTGATAGACGGTGTTCCGATGGAGGCCTTGCTTGATAATGGAAGCGACTTGACGATTATGAGGGCGGACGAGTACATTAAAATAGGCTCTCCACGCTTTGAGAATAAATCCATTCCATTTCGCGGTGTCGGAAAAGAAAATAACGCGACGTTAGGAGAATTTCGAGCAACATTGACGGTTGACGGGAATTCTTACCCGATTCTTATTCGCGTAATTTCAGACGATTTGCTGAGACACAAATTATTAATCGGTCGAGACTTTTTGCATACAATTGATTTGACGGTAAAACGCGGTAAAGCGTCGATTAGCCCTTCGATCGAAAACTCTTCTGCGTATGACGAACGACCCGATATTTTTCGAGTAAACGTAGTAGAATCTCTCGACGCGAATACGACCGATTTATCGAACATCAAAGACAAAAAATACAGGGAGGCGATTCAAAATCTCATAGACGACTACAAGCCGAAAAAATGTCGCGACGTTGGCGTGAAAATGACGATCATATTAAAAGACGATGAACCGGTATACCAAAGACCGAGACGTTTAGCGCCACACGAGCGAGAATTGGTCAACTCTCAAATCGATGAGTGGATAGACGACGGGATCGTTCGGAAGTCGGTATCGGATTATGCGAGTCCGGTTGTACTAGTTGCGAAAAAGGACGGTTCGAAAAGACTTTGCGTCGACTTCCGGCTTCTCAATAAGAAAATCATTAAAGATCGGTACCCGTTACCTTTGATTGAGGATCAGCTGGATAAGTTGCAAGGCGCAAGGGTATTTAGCACCTTAGACTTGAGAAATGGGTTTTTCCATGTGCCGGTCGATGAATCGAGTCAAAAGTTCACAGCTTTTATAGTTCCCGATGGTCATTTTGAATTTATGAAGGTGCCGTTTGGCCTGTGCAACTCGCCAGCTGTTTTTCAAAAATTTATAAACGCTGCGTTCCAAGACCTGATTAGCGAAGGTGACGTATTGACATACATGGACGATTTGATCGTGCCATCAGACGATTATGAGAGTGGGCTAGGAAAAATTAAGCGCGTGCTGAAAACGGCGAGTGAGACTGGTCTAGTTATAAATTCGAAGAAATGCTCTTTTCTCCAGACAAGAATTGAATTTTTAGGCCATGTCATTGAGGATGGGCGTGTCCAACCAAACGAAAGAAAGATCGAAGCAGTCGCGCAATTTCCGAAGCCGAAAGACGTTCGACAAATTCAAAGTTTTCTTGGGTTAACCGGATACTTCCGTAAATTCGTGCCCGGATATTCTTTAATAGCGCGACCGCTGTCGAACCTTTTAAAATCAAACGTAAAATTCGAGTTTGGTGATGCCGAGAATGACGCTTTCGTACGTCTCAAGATAATTTTGACGAGTCAGCCTGTTTTGAATCTGTATCGCGTAGGCGCAGAGACAGAATTACACACCGATGCGTCGAAACACGGTTATGGCGTGATATTATTTCAGAGAAACAACGAAGATCAAGCATTACACCCCGTATACTATGCTAGTGGTAAAACGACGACGGCGGAAGAAAAGTACCCGAGTTATGAACTCGAGGTACTCGCGATCGTAAAAGCGTTGAAAAAGTTTCGAATTTATTTGCTTGCGATACCATTTAAAATCGTAACCGATTGTCGCGCGTTTGCGCTCACCATGAATAAGCGAGATCTTTGTGTACGCGTTGCTAGGTGGGCGCTTCAGTTAGAAGAATTCGCATATAGTATAGAGCACCGACCGGGTAAGAACATGGCGCACGTTGACGCTCTCAGCCGAAATCCGTTACCAACGTGCTTGCTAATCGAAGAGATCAACGAGGGTTTGACGCCGAGATTGAAGAAAGCCCAACAGGAAGATATAGAGACGCGAAGGATATTCGAGATGGCTGAAAAAGACGAGGCTCGAGGATATCGCATCCGCGGAGGCGTGTTGTATAGAGACGACGAAGGTGACCTACGATTTGTGGTTCCGAAAGGGATGCAGACGCAAGTAATCAGGATAGCCCATGAACGAGGTCATTTCTCTGTGAGCAAAACAGAGGCCCTAGTGAAAAAAGATTATTGGGTGCCGAATCTTCGTGCGAAGGTCGAAAAGGTGATCCGAAAATGTGTCAACTGTATTTTAGCAGAAACGAAGCAAGGACGACAAGAAGGGTATCTGAATCCAATCGACAAGGGCGAAGTACCCTTAGACACTTTTCATATCGACCATTTGGGCCCTCTCGCAACAACGAAAAAAAGTTATCGGCACGTCTTCGTCGTGGTTGATAGTTTTTCAAAATTTACGTGGTTATACGCCACTAAATCGACAACAACGATCGAAGTATTGGATCGACTTCGAAAACAAGCGGTGACGTTCGGGAACCCAAGGAGAATCGTTTCCGACCGAGGTTCCGCATTTACGTCCAAGGATTTCGCGGATTACTGCAAGGACGAAAACATTCAGCATGTGCTGATCACAACAGGAGTTCCCAGGGGGAACGGTCAAGTAGAGCGGGTGAATCGTACGCTCATCCCGCTGATTACAAAGATGGCCGCGCCAAAAGAAGGAGAATGGTTTAAGTATTTAAGTACCGCTCAATTGTATTTAAATACGACGCCTCACAGGAGCATCGGCATGTCGCCATTCCGATTGCTTTTCGGAGTTCATGCGCGTATTCGCGAAGATCCAAACATTCGGGAGCTTGTCGAGAACGAATGGATCAGCGCGTTCGACGAAAATCGCGACGAATTACGACTTCAAGCTAAAGAGAGCATCATGAAGATCCAAGAAGAAAATCGACGCGTTTTCAATAAGAAGAGGAAGCCCGCCAGCGTTTATTGTCAAGGTGACCTCGTCGCAGTCCGACGAACACAGCAGGGGCCAGGCCTGAAGTTTGCGTCAAAATATTTCGGGCCATACGAAATAATTCGTATGCTGCGAAACGACAGATACGTTGTTCGCAAAGTCGGCGAGCACGAAGGACCCTTGCAAACTTCTACTAGTGCCGACCATATGAAGTTGTGGGCGCAAGGCGAGGACAGTAGCGACTCGGAAGATGAACAGTTCGACGATGACCTCGAGGATCTAAACAGCGAGAAAAACATTCGAGGACGAATGTCATCGCAGGAGGGTCGGATGTAGGGCCCTCTATACGACGACCGCGCGCATTGGTCGCTTAGCGTACCGCCGTAGCCGCACAGCGAAGTTTCGCGAAGCTTCTCGAGCGATCGAAGCGCCAAGACGTGAGCGATACGCGTGGTGGGGAGAGGAGAGTTTTCAGTTCGAGCCACGACGCGGCGTAGAGCAGGAGAAAAACTGACCGTTGTAAAACCTTTTGTTACTATCTGTCGAATAAATTGTGTGCTTTCTCTTTTTATAATGCAACCCTCTCGATTCCCATCTACATGATTATCTGACAAAAGTTTTCAATGAATACAATTTTAACGAGAATCTCACAATCTACGTTGCGGAACTCTGTTGCGATATAGAGGTGGCTGTATATACATATATAGTGATCACCGTATCATG
Organism: Netelia inedita; assembly: GCA_964017225.1. NCBI lineage: Eukaryota > Metazoa > Arthropoda > Insecta > Hymenoptera > Ichneumonidae > Netelia > Netelia inedita. The sequence continues at coordinate 19,051,522 of OZ024924.1, forward strand.
CGCTGTGTTTAATATACGGGGCTTTCAAAAAGTAACGGACCCACCCCCATCTCAGAATCTATGTACCATAGGGCAAAATGACCCGAACAAAAGTTTTATGGTTCATAAAGTTTCGTTTTTTGTGACCTCAAATTCGACCATTATCTTCACCTTGACGGTTTTTTAAGGTTAATTTGCGTTTTTTTGAATGGGAATTGCTATTTTTGACCCCGCATTTGGAAAGAGCAGGATTTTACGTTCTGATATGTAATCTTGTGATGGTAAAAATGACACATCGTCAGCTCCAGTCGAACGATTGTTTTCCTTTGCGAGCCTTGTAAACGCCCCGAGACGTAGTGCATTGTCAGATAAAAACTTTAAGAGAGTCGTTCTTCCGATAAGCTTTGCCAGAATCGGATATACCTTGGAATAAGAAGCATCGATTCAATTATTTATTCATTATCGTGCGAGAGGATTTTTAAAAAATAAATAAACCAAATATAATGAGAAATTACTTGTCACCATTTATTTACTATATTCATTCAAGATTATGGCTTTAATATGAGAGTGCATCTTGGACTACTTATCAAAACTATCTTAAACGCCCCGAAAATATTGATAGTACTATAATGATGTAGGAGCGGGACTGTACCACACCTACATTTCTAATTTAATCTAAAAAAATTCGAATTTTCCAAACGAACACGTGTGGTAGCGCTGCGAACTTAATTTAAAAAAATACTTGAGAAGTACTTCAAGTACAAAAAAGTACTTTCTACTTGAAGTAAAAAAGTACTTGATACTTGATACTTGAAGTACTTTTTGGTACTTTGCCCAGTTCTGTTATGGAATGATCTACGCGCGGACGGAATTCTTTATCTTTTAACAACTCGTTTAAATCAAAACCCGTTAGAAAATGAATTTTCCGTTTTGTGGAGTCGTTCCGGCCATAACGACAATCCATCCGCTAAACAATTTAGACATAACTTGCAATATGTAATAACAATCGATTCAGAAAAAGCTCCGAGAGGAACGAATTGCGAGGAAGACGGAACCGTTACATTGCTCGCGAAAAAAAAACAAAATTAAAAAGTAATGTTGCTAGCGAAGAATCGGGTTTGTTGGTTCCTGGAAACGACGCGATGGAAGGAATAGATCACAATAGTGAAGATGTGGTGGCAAATGATTCAATCAGCGAAATTGACCAGTCATTGGACGATGAAAAAGACCAAATAATACCGACATTGATAAAGACAGAACAAGAAGGTAATGACGCAACTCTCGAAAAATGCACGATTAATTATGTTGCTGGTTACTTGCTCCATGGATGTCTGGAAAAGTTTCAGGGTGCGAAATGAAAAGAGCTTTTTATTAAAAGTAACTAGAATTTCGAAAATAACATTCAGCTTTTAGTTTTTTTCAAATCATATAAAACCACTGACGGACAAGAACTTGGACATTTAACAGCTCCTGTCGATAAGTTTCACACTTTGATAGTTGCTGGTTACAGACGATTTCAAAACGAATTTTCATTGCACAAACACGAAGTCGGCACTGGTAAATATCTCAGACGATGTCTGCAAGAAACATCGACAGCGACCGACCCTGATTTCTGGCTGAAAAACGCTGACTGCCAAGACCATCGCGATTTCATCGTAGATTTGTTCGTTCGAACACATCTATATAATTATTTAAAGTGGATATCCCGTGATGTGAGGGATGCAACAAATAAAAAACGGCCAAACAGCGGCGTCCTTGCGAAACCGAACCGCAAGATTTTTAAAGTTACTCACAGCTGAACTGATTTTTTTAAAATTTACTATCCCAATATTACATTAAATCTTGATCGAAAAGCTTTAGGTTCTTAAAACCGTTTAAATAAAATATTTTTGATTTGTCAAATTAGAATTTCAATTTCAATTGAAATTAGAATTCTATTTCACTTTAAAGTCCATACTTTGTCGCTGTTTCCTGTTAAATTCATTGATTTTCCTTTTTCCTACCCTACCTTATTCCTTATGGTCGGTTTTTAAAATCCAAATACTCGTTTTTGGATTGTAAAGAACTAGCCATTATTCCTTCCCATCCTGACAAAAAGCACTCGCCACCTTCACGGGATTTTCGTCGAGTAATATGTATCACCATTATGACTTGCTTGATTTTCTTATTTTATGATTCCTTTTGTTAATAATAACGCACTACAAATGCTTTACATGTATACATGCTGATTAATATTAGCTAAGAGCGAATCCAATTGAAAAATTAAAGATAAGTTTTGCGCATTCACTATAATGAGTCTAGAAGGATGTGGTGAATATTTCACTATTATTATTCTCAAACATTCTTCTTATTTCTCTGGGATATTCGCATACTTCAGTTTGCCAGAAAAATTTGGTCAAAAAATCATTCAACAAATAAGCAAATGCAAGCAAGCGCTTTCGAAGGCCTCCTACAGCCTCCGCAGGCCTTCGAAAGCGCTGCACAGAGTTGTAGAAGGCCTGCAGAAGCTGTAGGAGGCTTTGTAAAGCCCTGCGCAGCCCTTCGGATAAAATAAATTATTATTTAGATAATTGTTTAGTTTGTTATTTTAATAATTCTTTGAAATTGTAATTATTTCCATGAAAATTATTTTTGTTGTTTTTGTGTAGGTCTCCACAGGGCCTCTGAAAGACTCTGTAGGCTATCCGAGCGCCTTCAATAGGCTCCGCAGGTCTCTGCGTTAGCCTCATCAGGCTCCACAACACAGTTTTTTCAATTTTTTAATGATTGTTTTTAATGATCTTAACGATTATTTTAATGATTATATTTTTAATTTGTCATTCAGGCGAAAGGCTGGATACCAGAAGTATTCACTTCTTACGTGTGTGAAGAACACACACACACAGGTTTTTTTATTTTTTGAGTATGAATTTTTTAAACATTAAAAAAATGAGTTCATCATAAAAAATAAGCACTCTCATTTTGTTATATTATTATTTATCAAATACGAGCGCTCACACAGAGCTTTTTACATACAAAGGTACGTAAAAATATAGCTTTATTGTTTAAAACACTCAATATTTTCGAAGCCTCGAACCCCCGCCCGAGCATGTACCGGCGAGGGACAGGAAGATACTCTCTGCCGTTCGCTCGAGCGAGAGCCAATGCGACGGAGGTGTGAGCGAGAGAGAGTGACGCTCTCACTCTCTCACACATCAGACTCCCGCTATCTTCTTCAATTCATTCATTTTCTTGTCCGGTTTAACATACGCAGTGAGAGAGAAAGAGAATATTGCTCTCTCGCTTACACCTCCGTTTTTGTCTATCTTCTTCGATCCTCCGATCTCTTGTCCGGTTTAATTTGCGCACGGCGCTCCAAAGTCGCATAAGAAGTACTTACTTAAAAAAAAATCTCCAGCTCTAGGATTCGATACATGAACCGCTAGCATGTAATCCCTCTTCGCTTTCGAGCGAGCCGCTGATACAAGAGCGAGTGAGATACAGTTATCGGCGGGCACGCATAAGTGCAAGCGAGATAACATGGGAATGGGGATCAGCTGATGCATCGAGTGGGTGTGGCACACCGATACATCGCCGCGCGCTCTACAGTCCATAAGTGGAACTACATTCTCCGTGCCAAAAGTTAACACGGGCATGGAACGATTGTTCCATGCACATCTATGTTCTTTGGTGATATTAAGGTTGTGTGGGGTCTAGCCGTCGGGGGCGAAGAATGAGAGGGGCGACCTATGCTTATGCACGGAACCGATGAATTATTACCAACTGTTTGTCGTCAAATTATCGTCGTATTTAATGTCATTTTTCGAGGAAAAAATCCACATTATTTTAAAAGAAGATGCATTTTTGACAAAGTGATGGTTACAGGAATTATTTCTATTCGTTTATGGCATTATTTTCGATAATTCGTTAGAGATCAATTATTGCAAGACAAACCGGCAACAACGTAAATTGGCTCCATCAGGTTGGCCGACCGACATTAACTTTTATAACTTTTTTTTACGATTCTTTTGATCGTCGTTTGATACCGGTTGATCGTTAAAAATAATCGTTTGATCATTAACAGTTTTTCACAAAATCGAAAAAAAATTGACCGTAAAGTTGGCTGACCGACTTTAACTTTTTAAAGTTTTTTTTTACGAATCGTTAGGGCGCCGATTGACATCCTTTGATCGTTAAAAATAATCGTTTCATCGTTAATGGTTTTTTCACAAAATCTAAATTACTTTCTGGGCTAAAGTTTTCTAGTAACTTTTTACTGGTGGACGTTGGTACTTCCAGTTGTTATATTTTTTTACTTTTTGAAGATTTTCCTTTTGCTATCGTTTAACCGTCATTTGATACTATTGTATGCCAAGTTTCATCGTTTGATCGTTGATAGTTTCTTGGAAAAACGCAATTTACTTTCTGCCAGTGTGACCTGAAATTGGTTTGTAACCCTGTTACGTCCCCGATATTGGATTGGAAGCGCGTGATAGGTCGTTTCCGTTGGCTCGGCCGATAGTTGTAATTGGCGCGAAATTTGGACGTACGCTCAGTGAAAATCAGAGTATATGAATATTCTGATTGTTCTGAGATTCGGAAATTCGGAGATTCGGAGGTTCGGAGATTCGTTATGAAATTCGACCCCTGCTATGCGCAGTTGAAGAGATCAACACGATTAATAGTTATTCAATGTTGAGTTTATTCGTAGATATTGTTTGATAAAGAGTTACAGATTAGTTCGGACTTTTGAGATGGTCCGAATTTAGCGTCGGTGTACAAAGTTTGTAAGTGGTTGTCGTTTAAACACTTCTATTAAAATAACTTGGATGATTTCTTATGAAAAGATAATGTTAGAATATATAACTAACATATTTCATAGACGCTGTAGCTAAGTTTCTGTAACTGTTAACTCGAGTTATGGCAAAGGCAAAAAGCTTTAAATTGGGTCGGAGCATGTCTTTTTATAGTTGCTCTAGTTTTGGGTGGAGGGGATTTAGTTTGGGGTGGAGTTTGGTTTTCCCTTTGGAGAGGGTCGGAAGGTTTTTGTGATAGGCTGGGTTTTCTCTATCATCTTACTATTTAGCTATTGGAAAGGAAAATTAGGTATACTCTACTATGTCGATATTAGAGGTAACTACGCAGAACGCCCTTTTACCGACTAGAGGACATATGCCACCGACATTTGGTCATTACTTAGTTTTGAAAATTGACTGCGCCTCTAATGTCGGCCAGTACGTAACAACCCTTTACCACTAAAATTTGGACAATTGTCATTTTTCCATTTTTTCATTCTATTTCTTCAAGAAACTATCAACGATCAAACAATGAAACTTGGTATACATTAGTATTAAACGACGATTATACGATAGCAAAAGGAAAATCTTCAAATAGTAAAAAAATATAACAAGTGGAAGTACCAACGTTCACCATTAAAACGTTATTAGAAAACTTCAGGCCAGAAAATAACTTGGGTTTTGTGAAAAAACTATTAACGATCAAACTATTTCAAACGGCGCCCTAACGATTCGTAAAAAAAGAAGTTAAAGTCGGTCTGTTACGTCTCAACTCAGTAAGAGAGTGGAGCTCCGTCGATAGTACGATGTGCGCGCGAAATTTGATTTGGTTAGCGCTATTCGGTTGGACGTGAGCTCGCCACCTGAGACTTACTTGTGCTCAATATACCAACTCAACGATTTAGTCTAAATCGTCGAGGATGATTCCTCTTCGAAGACGTTGTTTATAGATGATGTTTTTCCAAACTTCTCGGTGTCGAGCCGTAGAGATGAGTTTATTGGAAAAAAGGAAGTATCGATTGTAACACTCACAACTCTCATAAACTTTAACAAAACTGATATTTTTATTTGAATTTGAAAGATTAACACAACACTAAGATTATACTTAGTGAATATCGACAAAAGTAGTTTAAGTTTTGTTCGGTATGGATGTTCTCGATTTGGAAGTCGAGAGAATTCTGACTCGAAGTCGAATTAGTTCTCGGTCTGTTCTTAGAGTAAATTAACTATTTCGTCTCTGTTTGGTGGAAGTTACAAAAATTCGGGTATTTTGATTGGTCTAATTTCTAGCGAGGCTGTTCGTTTTCCTGTGGAGGGGGTTGTTTTTGAGACGCGGGGGTGACTCGAGATTGTTGCTTGTGGGCGTTTTGTTAGAAAGAGAAAATGTTTTCGATTTGTAGTCCGGAGAAAAAGTATGTTCTTTGTATTTAATGTTGGGTTCTCGAATGGTGGTAATAGATAAGGTTTTCTTGGAATGTAATATGAGTGAGGGTGGAAAGGAGAGTTTCTCGGACTGGGTATGTTATGAATTCGTATCCGGTCCGAATTGAGACTAAAAGTGAATAATAATATTTTAAGTAAGGGTTTATCATTCCCGAAATGTATATAAGAGGGATGTTTGCCACTTGGAAAAATGTTTGGTCTTTGGAGAAATATTTGTCAGAGTGGAAAAACATTCTTTATCGCGTTGCGCGTCTGTTCGTCGAGTTTGGTATTTCGTATGTTTGAAAAATGATATGGGACTATTCTGAGAAACCGTGGTTTGCATCTGGAACGGAAACATTAATTGTTTCTTAAGTGTAGTTTGTAAATGAAAAAAGATATAAGATAATAATAGTAGTTAAGAATATTGTATAATATTTGAATTTTGCCGGCAGGCTGCATTGTTTCAGAGGTAGTCAAGGTAGTAGTTTAATTTATCGACCGGAGGTGAGCGTCACCCATGCTGGGACGTAACAGGTCGGCCAACTTTATGGAGCCACGTAAATTATGACCCACGACAATATGCTTGGAGTGGCAGCAGTGTCGCACAGCTGTCATATACGCGCCCCGTTCCTAACCTTAAAATCAAAGTGTTTGTTTATCAACCATGGGCATCGGTCCGGGAAAATGTTCTTTCATTGGAAAAGTAAAGTTTGCAGCGAAGCTGTTTAGAAGCAACGATGTGCTCAAGTGCAGAGTAAAAAAACAGCGCGAAGAAACTTCGCACAAATGTTTCGCAAGAACCTGCACCGAAAATTGAAGGATGTCGCATCGTTGACATGGGCACTTTTGTTAGCCACATGAAATGTACATCATGTACAACATCTTTATCATTGGCTAATATCGATAAAATAGATAAGCGAGGATTGGCATCTGTATTCCTCATACGCTATGAAAATTGTCTTCTCATAAATCGTGTGCCGACCGGCGGGAAACACGACGCAGTTAATACAGAGGGAAAAGACCCATTGTGCGACGTCAATTCTAAAGCTGTCCTTGGTGAGTATTTGAAACTTGAAACATGTAAGGAGAACGTAGAGAAAATTTTTCCAATTCTTGTTTAAAAAAAATAGTCTCAAGCCTTTCCTGTGCCTTTTGATATCAGAAAGTTTGATATTAAAACATTGACATTGACACAGGTTTTGCCCTGAAATTACAAATAAGCTTAGGGTTGAATGGAAATGCCATTTTGATTGTTTTGCAGGGGCTCTGCATAATGGTATTGGCAATACACACGTGAACAAACTTTTGGGTTGCCTCAATATCCCAACACTGGATATGTATTTGTTCAAGCATTATGAGACAGCGGTTCGCTCGGTCATTGCGATGACAGAGAAGTAATCATGTGAAAGTGCAACGGTTTTTGAAAAAACAGTTTACAATTAAGAATGCAGCAGAGCTCGAAAAAAGGCTGTAAACAATTGGATATAAAGATAACAGGAATATTTGCATGTAAACATAAAACAATCTAGCGGAACTTTTTACATATATATAAAACAGGATTTTATACAGATTCTTAGTTAAGTATACAGAAAAACAAATGATTATATGAATTCATATAACTCTGACAGCAGTTTTTGTATAAGAAAACTAATTGAATTGACTTGCGCAAAAAAATTATATATCTACAATACTTACCGCTATGTATAATGCATTCGAAAAAAAATCCCTTAATGCAGACATAGTTTATATTTACAATAAAATATGTAAGATCTTTCGAAAAAAAATCATGACTTCATTCAGATATACTTTATATTTACAATAAGATATGTGAAATCTTTCGAATTGAAAATGTTTTATATTTACAATAAAAAATCCTTTTTACCGAAACATAGAGAACGCATTTTTTGCTTATATACCAAAAAGTATATGAACAGTATATATACATATATTTTATATATAATAAATATATATATATATATATGACTCATGTATATGAGTCTATAAAGTTATTTTTTGTCTATAAAGTTATAAAACCCCTTCGAATATTTCATTTTCCATAGGCCAAACTAACTGCAAACTAATTTCATCGTAGCTGATAAATCGTCAACAAGTTCGGAAAATTCGGTTCGGTTGATTGCGTCGTACGACATGGGCTGGAGTCAGAGAGAGACTGGTCGATCCTATGACAGTCTCACGGATATGGAACTCTGATTGGCTACAATACGACAAAAGTGTTGGATTACGGAACGAGGAATCGAAAGTTTCGATCGTGTGATAAAAGTCATGCTCCAGACGATCATAACTGAAGATTGAATTACGCTGGCAGCGCGAAGAATATGGAGAATGATTTGGCGAATGAACTCGTCAATCATAGTTCGATTTTGGAAAGAAACAACTGCAAAATTAGCGTTTTTATCGTTGACGTTGATAGTTCGACTATTGCTCGAGTACGTAGCTCAAGCAATCATACGATCATGAAATTATCCGATACGCACCGTACTTTGAAAGGAGTCACAAAAAAATTATACAGCATCCAAAAAGAACACAAAGCTGTGGCTCTGGCTGCTTCGATCCGACAAATCCCGCATCATGCGTTCAATAAACACGAGAATTGCGGAGAGTGGTATGGTTGGATACAGGACAAATAACATTACGATCATAAAACGATTACCGGTGGATTAAGTAACGCTAAGCTTCACAAAAATCTGATTGAAATATTCAACAAATTGGCTGACAATTCAGATAAATTTACACACGGTGCATCGAGTAATCCAAACGAAAATTGAACGCTATGATGGCCAGCAAAGCACCGAAAGCACCAGGTTACAGTACGAGTGCTTCCAGTGACTACAGATTTGCAGCAGTCATTGCAAATAAAAACCTGGGCCAAACCTACGTCGAAAAAGTATCAACAATGATGGGAATACCTTTTGAAGTACACACGGCGAGACATATAAATGCAGTAACGAAGTTAAAAAAACTCGTATAAACAAAATTGAGAGTCAGGCATTTAAAATTAGGCGAAATATTCTGAAAAAATATCGAGCGATGTTGCGAACGAGAAAAAAGACCAGGGAAGGAGTCACGTACGAATCTGAAATGGGTCTCTTCGATATCTCGTCCCCTGCGTTTCCCGACATTTCTGAAATCGATGATCAATTACAATCTTGTCCATCACAATCAGAAACAGAAGATTCTCTGAGTTTCGAGATTGTATTTTTCGATCTGGAGAACGTCGGCTTGTCGAAGACAGCTGAAATTTTGGCAATTGGAGCGCGATGCACAAAGGAGTTTTTTAAATGATTATATTACTCCGAGACAACCCATCTCTTCGACAGCGTCAGCAGTCAATGACCTTGTCAAAATCAATAACGAGCTTTTTTGCATGGAGAAAGAATTCAATCGCACCCACTCCGAGTTGTATTGGAGAAGTTTCTGCAATTTTCGATCGAAAGGAATAACCCGTGCGTCCTGACCGCACATAATTGCCCGTTCGACAGTGTCCGACTTCTTTACGCGATTAATCAAAGCTCCGTGATTACTCGATTTACAAGAGTAATTGCGGGCTTCGCGGATACCTTTTCGATCGCACGAGAAATACTAAATCGAAAGAATTTCTGTAAGCAGACTGTTTTGTCTGCAGAATTTCTAAACGCGTCAGACGATGGAGCTCAGAGCCCACCCCAAAATGCAGAGATTTTACAAATGTTGGCTCATCGCTTGAAAATTTCCGATAGGCTCCTTGATTGTAGAATGGTAACGTTCGAAGCGGCAATAGCTAAAAATAATGTGCCTGAGGCAACGCGACACGTTATAAAAAGCTTTATTCCGCTGCAAAGTATTTTATCGGACGGAATCATGAAAAAAATGGCAGCCGCCGGGATTGCTTTTTCGAAAATAACCGACGCCTATTCTTCTCATAACGATGACGGTGTGCGGTTACTTTAAAACGAATCTTATCACGGACATCCTCGTATTACGAACAGGTATTCCACCGTTGAACAATTACAAGATTTTATTGACGCGATTATAAAACTCCTGAATCCTCGTAATGATCACCAAAGAGGTTTCATATAAACTGCATTTCGTACTTTAAGGAGATGTTTATTTATTTTTACATGAAATAATAAAAAGAAATAATATTTGCACGGCATTTCGTACTTTAAGGATTTGTTTATTTATAGTTATATGAAATCATAAAAACAAATAATATTTATGTTATTTTTGAAGGTCAATTTTTATGTCGAAATGTTAATGCCGAATCATTTCTTTTTGCATTTTATAATTTTTAATAAAAAAATAATGTCATTTTGTATAATAATTTACAATTTTTAATAAAATTAATATGCAATTTGATATTTGTGGCCGAGTACAAGTTGAGCCAATCAAATAATTTTATTTCTGTCCCGAGAAAATGTGGCAACAAGCAGAGAACATAGATGTATATGGAACAACAGGCCTTATGGGCGCATTTGGCTGGGGTGCGCTTAGTGCTCACCCCAGCCACCGTGGCGCTGCCCAATATCTGTGTGCACGCATACACTGATGCTGCGGTCGTAGCGCGCTCTTTCTCGCACCCAAGCGTTCAGCTATGCTTGGGGTACTGTTCAGTTTAGTGCTCACCCCAGCCACCGTGGCGCTGTCCAATATCTGTGTGCACGCATACACTGACGCTGGGGTCGTAGCGCGCGCTTTCTCGCACCCCAGCATTCAGCCATGCTTGGGGTACTGTTCCGCTTAGTGCTCACCCCAGCCACCATGGCGCTGTCCAATATCGGTGTGTACGCATACACTGATGCTGGGGTTATAGCGCGCGCTTTCTCGCACCCAAGCATACTGTTCCGCTCTCGCTCGCACCCACGAGCTGTGTACCCCGTGGTTGGGGTACTTGGGGTCTCGATTTAAGGCAACTACATTCCGGACCCCAAACATGCACATTTTTCTTTTTATTTGTATTCATAACATACAATAAAGATGCTTCTTTCCTAGAAAGTTGTTACAGACTGTATTTCTCTTTCGATTTAAAAAAAATCACTTTACTAAAAGCAGCAGGCAATATTGGGAAAAAAAGTTATTCAACTTCGATGAAATAAAATATTTATTTAAAAAAAAATCTCCCGCTCTAGGATTCGATCCATGAACCGCTAGCATGTAATGCCCCCTTCGCTTTCGAGCGAGCCGCCGATACAAGAGCGAGTGAGATGCACTTATCGGCAGGCACGCATAAGTGCAAGCGAGATAACATGGGAGCGGGGGTCAGCTGATGCGCCGAGTGTGTGTGGCACACTGATACATCGCCGCGCGCTCTACAGCCCATAAGTGGAACTACATTTTCCGTGCCAAAAATTAACACGGGCCCTGTTGTTCCATGTACATCTATGTTCTCTCAACGAATTCAGACGACTATAGAAGGAACTTGCTTATGGCGCGAGTGGCACCAAGTTTTTTCCGCCAGAAACTGCCACTTGGCGTCGCAGCGGTCGATCGTGACGTCACTCGAAATTGTATACGCCCCGTAGGCGGAGCCACGAGATCGTGAACGCTCTGCTGTTTGTAAATTGCTAAAAGCTTTGAGGGTCGGACGATCGAAACCCCTTCGAGTGATTGTTTATATTTTCATTTTTTTTATTATTTCTTTACTCCAGACTTACAGGGATATTTTATATTCGATAAATGTTAACAAGAAAAAATAAGAAAAGTACTAGGAATTTCAATCTACTTATTCGTGCCCACTCTTATCGTTAGCTAATTTTAGTTCACGCCTTGCAATTAATTTATAATATTGTCCTATAGCGATATTTTAAAATTACTATTGCTATAGGACAATATTATAAATTAATTGCAAGGCGTGAACTAAAATTAGCTAAGAGTGGGCACGAATAAGTAGATTGAAATTCCTAGTATTTTTTCTTTTTAACATTTATCGAATATAAAATATCTCTCCTGTACTATCCTTTTTTTTTATTTTCTATGACGTACAAAATGAATTTTTACGGCTTATTACTTTATAATACAAATTCAATTCAAAAGATAATCTATTTTTTACAATTATCTAAACTTATATTATACTATTAGCATTTTTAGGGTCGATATTATATACGTTGGTTCAGTGGGGTATGGCAGTAGCAGCTTGGGAAACGAGAGAGTCGGCATGAGTACCCCACTGTATACCTTGCCTTAGAGAAAGCGAGAAGGAGCTACTGCCGCGCCAGTGCAGAAAAAGAGAGAGTCGGCATGCGTACCCCATCGTATACCTCGCATTAGAGAAAGCGAGAAGGAGCTACGCCGTGCCAGTGCAGAAAAAGAGAGAGTCGGCATGAGTACCCCACTGGATACCTTACATTAGAGAAAGCGAGAAGACGCGCTTGCTCGTCCGTGATTGGTTAGAGAGGAGGCGGAGCTACGTCTGAAGTTGTGTAAGGTATACGTGAACGCGTCTGTGCGACCTAATACATTCTTGTAGCGACGCCAGCGCCGCCTGTACTTGGGGTACCGAAGCTCAATGGGGTACTGAATTTCTGGGGACAATCCAAGCCTAAGCAAGTGCCTTCTATAGTCGTCTGAATTCGTTGGTTCTCTGCAACAAGGCTACAGTCAGCCATGACAGTCAGCTACAGCTGATCATTCTGAGACCGGCAGTCGAAGTCGTCGAAGTATTTTGTGATTTGTGATTGTTTAATTAAATAAATAAAAAAGTGTTGTAAACTGCGATTAAAATATTTAAATTAATGAAAGAACAACAAGTTCACAATTTCGGCCAATAATAGTCGGAAAAAAAGTATTTGCGGTGGATAAATGTGACGAAACCGCCGAACATTCTTTATTTCGCGACAAAAAGGGAAAATTCGTATCCCAAAAACGTAAAACACGCCAGGATAGCGTTTTAAAGAGTGTAGATAAAAGAAAGCGGGATAATAGTGCTAGTTATAAATTTAGTAAAGGACGAAACGTCGAATTAAAAACTTTGGCAACGGAACTGTGGTGTTCGCTGCGTGACTTGCCATTGTCACTCCGTGATATTATTTCGGAGGCACATCATTGTTTGGCCAGCACTTTTGAAATAAATTGCCGACAATGCCAAAAAAATATACATCGTACTCTTCGAAGCTACATCAAAATGGAACAGGGAACATCCCTTACTCTGCGAATGGAAAAGTCATTATCGGTGAGTCTACAATTCCTTCCTCGATCTACTGTAATTTGTTTGCAAGATGTTATTTATGTGCTTTATTGTTTAGGAATGTATGACATTGGCATTAAACCATGCAAACTCAACGATTTTTTTTATCTGCGATGAATGTCTCCATGATAAACCCGCATCTGCTCAAAGTGTACGAGGATGAAGTAGCGGGTGTAAGTAAGGAGTGCGCTAACGAAAGCTTCGAGAATGCTGTGAGGATCGAAAAGGAAATGACCGTAGCAGCCTGACAAACAGGAGAGGTAATGAATCTCAAGTGACGTTAAATATTGATAGTTATGTATGCACGTAGAAGCTTCGTGAACAGAAATTGAGATTTTTCAGAAATCAGTAGTAAACATGAAGACTAACATATTTATTGCATTTTCATAGGATGGAATGATTTTATAGTTCAAGGAGAACTATGGACAAATACGACAACTCTCTGTTCTTTTATCCTCATTTTCTTATTTTCTCATGCCTCTTTTTGTTTATTCTCTTCGTTTTTTAGCTTAATTTGCAGAATTTGATACCTCAATAGAAGACAATCCGGAAGAAATCGTCAACATCATAGCCTCATTTGACGTTGGGTGGCAGAAACGTGGGTTGGGATACAGCAGGAACAGTCTATCAGGTATATACAAATAATTGAAAAATATTATGTTATATATAAAGAACTTAAAATATGAATTAAAGGAGATAAAAAGATGTTTGTAGTATATTATTTTAAAATTAAGGGAAAAATATAAATTATAAAAATATTTTTATCCTCATTGAATGTTTTTAGGTATTGAGATAAAAATACTTTTAATAAAATATTACCTTACAAGTAATATTTTTACATATCAGTCATAAGAAGATACGTTGGAAACATTTTTTCCGTTTCATTTTGAGAGTAAAAACATTTTGAAGTAAATATGTATATATATATATATATATATATATATATATATATATATATATATATATATAGCATTGTTTGTGATAATTGCAGGTCATACTTCATTATTCGGATACCATTCGAATCTGCTCTTCGGCTCAGTGCGAACGCGGCAATGCATCTGATTGTGAGAATCGCAATTGTCAACAAACCCGGAGAGGCAGCTCAAAAGCGATGGAACCGGATATGGCAGTAAGCCTAATTGCAAAAAATGAAATTGTGCAAAAACTGTCTGCAAGAGTATCTGTGTTGATCGCGGACGATGATTCGGCCACAATTAGCAATGTCCGGAAAAATGTCTCTTGGCATGTCGAAAAATAGTCCGACTTCAATCATGTAAAGAAAAATATGACCAGCCAGCTGTACACCCTGAAGATACCAACAAACGTCGTAAAATATTTCGGGCGAAAATTAACGTTGATTCTACATTCCAACAAAAATAATTGCGAAGCAATTATGGAACTTTTGTTGTGTACGGTTGATCATGTGTATGGGTGTCACCAAAATTGTGGTCTCTGGTGCGGTTACGTACAAGATCCGGCCTCTTACTCGTACGTTCGCACGGAAACGAACCATTAAGCGACACGGCGCGGAAAAGGATTTTGAAAGATATTTTCAAAAAATTAGCCAACGACGTGGCCAAAATAGCTCCATGTAGCTCCACTCAAAGAAATGAATCGTTTAAACACACTGTTGCTGTATCACACCCAAAGCCCTTTTTGGATCAATGCAATCGTTTCCATCGTGAGTTAAAGTAGGTGCTTTAAAAACGAACGAGAACTCCGCGTACGTAATGAATGTTAATAAAAAAGGACACGGGCAAGGTCGAACTTTCTGAATTTTGCAATAGGCGTCTTCGCGATCCACAAGAGAGAAAAAAATGCAACGAAAAAAAGGAACGGACATTACGTGAAAAATACCAACAGGTAAATCAGGAAGGGGCGTCGTATGATCCAGTATGCAGCCGGTTCAATTTTGAAGCTGTGGCGAATAACCTACTTGGCCATGAAAGTAATTATTAATAATTAATGTGATAATTTCTTCGAATAGTCTCTAATTTTTCTTTTCATTTTTTTCAGACAATGGAGTCTCGTGTGCAGAAATATTAGTATATTTCGATCTGGAGACTACAAGTTTTTCTACAGATCGTACAGAAATTTGCCAAATTGCTGCAGCTGCACACGAAAATACTGTATTCAACCGATACATTGTTGCTGATCTTCCAATCGCAAAAAGCGCAAGCCTCATTAATGGCTTCACCGTGCATCAAGGGCAATTGTATTTCGAAGAAGAAATGCTGGACTCTATACCCCTTCATCAAGCTCTCAACGATTTCATTAATTTTCTGGACGATAACAGCGCAGGTCAAAAAATGATGGCATAATAATTTCAGGTATTGAAAATAATGTTTTTTTTGCATTCTTCCGTATTTTCAAATGATTTTATGTAATTAATTAAATTACGCAATTTTATTTCAGATTTGACTGCCCGGTATTGTTACGGTGCGTACAGGAGCAAAGTTTGATGGCAGAATTTCGAGCTCGTGTCACTTAATTTTCCGACACCCTACCAGTTTTGCGACAGCGTTTGTTGAGACGGAGAGAGGAAAGGAAACTCTCTAAGCTGCCTTATTGCAGATTTCATTGGGCTTAAAGCGATAGAAAATGCTCTCAACGCCACCGTCGATGTCACAAATTTGATCAAGCTCGTCAATAAGTTGAATATTTCGTCAATGATCGAAGAGCAGGCGAAATCTATTTCATTTATATAAATAAAAAAATCCACCACGAACAAACCGTCAAATACCGAGAAAGCTTACATGTACTCAATATTTCATCAATGATGAAAAAACGAATCTCAAAAAGTATCAATGGCAAGCCCAGTGCAACTACAAATAAGCGAATTATAGGAAAAATAATCCAAGATTTAAAAAAGCTTTTAAAGAGCGATCGCGACGACAGTGATGGGCATAATAACAATAATAATAATAACATAAATTCGAGATTAAGTGGAGAAGAAGAATGTCAGTATTGTTTGAGTAGCGAGGACGAAAATGCTATACGAGCATGCCATAAATTGCGGAAACGACATGTTTAAAGAATATGTAGATGAAAATTTCAATTATACTGAAAGTATCACCTGTAAGTACGAATGGAACTAAACTTTGCGAACGGAATCAATTTGGTGTATTATATTTTTCTTTATCTTGTGTATTAAAAATCAAAAACCAACAAAACTTCTATTTTCTGCCAATCCCTTCAACATCCCGTACCCTTGCAAATGTACTAGAAAACTCAATGTTTTTATTATATATAATATTAGTTTCAAAAAATCTACCAAAAATAATGAACTATAAAAATCATAGAAATAACATATAATTATTATTGAATAGTTTTTATAAGATATGTATAACAATATATATGAGTGTGTGTGTGTGTAGGATTCAGCCTGCGAGAAAATGAGATAGAATACAGATATACAGTGTTTCCTATTATCTTCGTCTCCTCTTTGTGCGGTGCTTCGTAGCCTCCCCACTCTTATTTGTCAAGTTAACATAGTATCTATAGTCTAGCGTAGAGTGTAGTATCTATATTGCACTATCTAATACTAACGAATTCAGACGCCTATAGAGGTGAATTGCCTATGCTTCAGATTAAAGCGAGAAATTGAGTACCCCCGTGTAGTTTGGTGCCCCAGTTACTAGCGTCGCTAGTGTCGCTACAAGAATGTGTTAGGACACACAGACACATTCACGTATAACTCATACAACTCCATGCCCAGCTCCGCCTCTTCTCTCATCAATCACGCACGAGCAAGCGTGCCTTCGCACATTTTCTAATGTGAGGTATACACTGGGGTACTCATGCCGATTCTCTTTTTCTGAGCTACTACTGCCGTACCCCACTGATTTGACATGTGTAATGATAATCCTAAGGACGTTAATAAACGCATATAACGAGTTCATATAATTATAAAAAATATATTGATTTTAATATTTGCATTATGAATTTATAAGCCATACAAATTCATTATCTATATGCAAAAAGTAAAAAAACAAAGGAGTGCAGTGGCTGCGTGGATAGGACTGTGGGTTCGCACGCAGCAGACCAGGGTTCGATACCCACAGCCGACGCAAATGAAAAAAACAATTTCTACGTGTTTTATCTGCAATCCTAGCGGTTCAGATCCCACCAAAACAAATGCCCAACAAACACCGTGCTGTGATGGGTGGGGGGTCGGTGTTCGGCTTTGGTGCTCCCGCAAGGCGGTTCTCATCGCGCGAATGGTAACGCCTTGGTCGGGCGCCGGCGGCCCATCGTATCACAGTTGAGGAGGTGCCGGACAAGGCGACGCTGTTGGACGTGCTTCAGTTTAATCGCATTGACACTGGGTGAGACTAGGTAGGTACCGACCTGTGTCGGCTGAGGTTTTCTGCAGTTTCCCTCCGTCCGTGGTACATGCGATACAGGGGATAAAGAAAATTCGAAGCGACTGCAGCCGGGACAGCATAAAGGAAAGTATGAGAGTGAAGAAGTAGAGGAATATAAAGGAATGGTTGTGAAGTAGTAGAGTATATTGTAAAAACCCCAAAAAGGTGTACAATTAAAAACCAGTAAGTAAGGAAACAATAAAAAAGGATAATGAAAATATAAATTTATTCGAGAGGGATTCGATCGGTCGACTCTCCGAGTTGTGAATATTAGAGGCAGTAGAGCATCAAGTTCTCGTGACTCTGCCTACGGGTCGTGTACAACCCCCAGTGACGTCACAAATCGACCGCTGCGACGCCAAGTGGCAGCTTCTGGCGGAAAAAACTTTGCTTCAATCGGGCTATACGTAATTCACTTCTGCAGGCGTCTGAATTCGTTGCTAATACTTGCTTTGGTCCAAGAGTTCTACGTGTGTATGTTTGTACGTGTGTTAGTATGTGTGTGTGCGCGCCTGTGTATTACGAAGCCTTGAGAAAAGGCGTCATAGCCAGCGTGGCGTATTGTTCACGCGTATCGTTTTTTGTGAATTTTTTTATCATTTTTATAAAACATTTTCCAAGTATGCCGAAAACTAATGCCGAAAAGTGTCGTGCGTATCGGCATAAAAATAAGAGAAAGACAATAAGATAAAAAAGATTATACGTACACGTACATAATATTTCTATTTCGCATAATAATACGCGTACTGTACACAATAGTGAAAACACGTCACGTGTATAAACTTATTTTTTATTCTCTTTTCATATGATTCTCAAATGGATTTATTAAATGGTGCAAGGTGACGTGCAGAGAGGTACGTTTGGTGAGATTGTATATGAATATGACAAAATACACGTTCAACAGCTCCTGTACGTCGCACTATCACGAGTAACATCGATTCAAGGCTCGCATCTCGTTTCGAAAAAAAAGAATACAAATTTTTATAATGGTACCTGAGTCGACTAAAAACAATTCAGAAATTATTATATGATTTTATAAATACAAGGACAGAATTGTGTATTTATCTGTTTATCTTCAACTGCCAAAGTTTACGAGTTCATGTACAGAATCTTTAATTAGACAAAATAGCATCGTTGTATAAATCTCTAATTCTTTCCGAGACGTGGCTGAATAACGAAAACATTTTAGACATTTCACATTTTGATATTATAGTTCAATATAAAAGGCTACATACAAGGGCAGGGGGAGTTGCAATCTACCATAATATAAATGACGGAGCCCGTGTTGTTACTCCACAAACAATCTCAATGCACAACAACTGGAATCATTGTCTGTTCAGCTTTCTAATGTGGGAAAAATATGTGCTTGTGAAAGCAGCTTGGACCATGATACATCAGTTATAATTGGGTTGTATCATAAAAAAAAAAAACGTTTTTTTAATTATTTTCACAATATTTAGCATTAATAATTAATATTCAGAGAAATTTTTTTTTAAATCCGTTCATATTAACACCAGAAATCAGCGTTAAAAATTCGAATTTTTATGGCCTCAGTGAAACGCGCCGCTATTGGTCATGGCGCGCGTGACGTCATAATGCGCGTCTCGTTACCCGGGCTTGCTGGGGCTTGCTACCTGATCGCGTTTAACGGGGTTCGACATATTCGGAAGGGCCTATCCGACCTTTTTTGCTTCAAATTAAGATATCTACAAAACTATTCAACATTTTTCGACGATTTTTTCTACTTTTGTTCAGAAATACTATATTAATAATTCTATATGTGGTTTTAGAAGATATTCAAATTAGAAAAGTTTTGGGACCAATTCAAACTCGAAAACCATTGGTTCGAAAAATGCTCATTTTCAATGTACCTTTCCTCAGGAACCATACGGTGGATTTTCACCATTTTTGTTGTGGGTATATATCGACGCTGCGTACGAAAAGTAGCACGATTCAAATTTCTTACGAAAACTAACACGTTTCTAATTTCACCGCGAAAACCAACACGTTTCGATATTCGACGCGAAAACTAGCATGTTTCGGCTCTCACCGCGAAAACTAGCATGATTCGGCTTCTGCCACGATAACTGGTATGTCCGAAATATGCTAGTTTTCGTGGCAAAAGCCGAAACATGCTAGTTTTCGCGGCAAATATAGAAACGTGCTAGTTTTCGTATCAAAAGTCGAAACATGCTAGTTTTCGCGCTGATATCAGACGTGCTTCTCTTCGTAAGAAATCTGAAACATGCTAGTTTTCGTAAGCAGCGTCGATATTAAAGTGTTATAAACATTGTATCGAGCCATTTTTTCGATATTTTGTTTCAAAAATTTTTCATGTCGTTTTGAAATTTAGAAAAAATTTCGACCACGTTTTTTTACCTTCATATTTTTTTTTATCGGGTCTGAATCGTTTTTTCGAAAAAAATCGCACATAATTCTCCATGTCGTCTTTAAGATCGAAATGATCTTGACAACAAAAAAAGTTCGTTTTGGATGGCGCGTCTGGACGTCGAGCCACACTAAATCAAGTTTTTTTTTTCTTTCGTCGTTTGGCACACGAAAAAATATTTTGTTTGGTGTGCTTTTCGTTGTACTTTTGCACAATGGCACAAAACAATAACGATAACTTTTTTTCGGTGTAAACATTTTGTAAACGATAATAAAACGCTCAGTCCGTGCACGTTTGCTTAGCGTTCCATACAGAGTGTGACGCTGTCCACACGCATTCTGACGTCACAGGCGGTTCGGGTGCGCTCGGAGGTTTCCGGAGCGTTCGAGCGGCCCGAGCCTTTTCCGAGTTTCAAAGGGCCATAACTGTGTTAATAATCGATGAAAAAATTTGAAAAAAAAAATGATCTCAAATTATCATATCAGTAGATTCGAAAAAAAAATAAAAAAAAATAGTGATACAACCCAATTGTGGCAAAATACATTTCTCTCAACCAATCAATAAATACAATTATTGAATTCATCGACGAGAATTTCATAAAGTACACACCAGAACTATCGGGGATTCTCAAAAAAGATTACGATCATATTCCAATAATTTCAAATGGGGATTTTAATGTGAATTTTGCATTCTATGCAGCTCGCTCTTTGAGTGAGTTCCTCAACACCAAATCAAATTAAAAAATGTACAGCTCTCGCAGTAAATCGACAACAAGATCATACACCGCAATTGACGCTGTATTTCAAAGATATATTCATCAAATTCAAACCAAAGTATTTTTTTCGTACTTTAGTTACCATAAGTCACCCGTGTCATTTGTTGAAATTGAAAACATGGAGTCTTAATAAACAAATGTAAAATAACTTTTAAACTTGGTATCAATATTATAATAAATAATCCCTATAATTATCCCACTCCTGATACTGGAATCGTCTCATTCTCTCGCAGTTTTATGGAGGTTCCACTTCTATCGTGTGTAAACGGCACACATTTTTTTTCTTTATTTTATATTCAATTAAATAAGCCGTAGATTTTATTATATTTTGAAATCAAATGTCGAGGAAATGTTATTCTACAGTTACCTTACTTATGTTGCATTACAATTTTGTTTCGAATAAGCTTTATTTGATCTATTATACAAAATCGGTTTAATTTTTATATAATTTGACCGCACCTAAAGGTACGTAATCCTTCAAAGGCCGACCTCAACTTCTATATTAGAAGAAATATGTAGACCGATGCCAATGATCATTGGTTCGTGTCGCAAACGCGGTTTCACCACTTTCGTAAAAAAGTTAAGGGGAAGTGGCATAATTGAGCCATACGTTCGTTCAGAGTCGAGGCTATTTGTTCTTTCTTCTTTTTACACGCAATCGTGTGTACTCCGAGCGAGCGTCGCGGTAAGGGAGAAGCCAACAAAACCTTACTGCGCTTGTACCTTTCACGGTCTAGTACTTTTCAGAAAGTAGCCGTCTCGTGCTCGAATTAAGCATGACCGTAAACTCTCGAATAAAATTGCGAAAACAGCTACCTCGGCTAATTTCGGCATGAAACAGAGAATAAAGAATGCCGGTATGAATTTTCAAATAGAATCTCCGGATTTATTGGCACGTAAGAGCACGTTGTTCAATACGTTCGTTTCTTCCTCCTATTCTCTTATTATTTTTAAGCCGCCTCATTTCTAGACCGCTCCATCTTCGTATGTAAAAAGGAATGATCGAAAATCATTGTAATTCCGATCCTTAAGATTTTAGTATTATATATATAGATATATGCGCGCGAGATCGGTCAAACGCGTTATGTTTATTATTCGATATCATGTCATTCGACGTTGTTGTAAAAATGGAGATCGGCCAATTTTATCCCCTTTTCGTTATGAACCCCTCTCATTTTCAGCGCTTGTAAGAGGAATCTTTAAATAGCGCAGCTCAACATTCTCCAGAATAAAACTGACATTAAGTATGCCAACACCTCATTTAATTGCGCATTACTCGTTCGAATCGATCCAATCTTATCGTTATTAGTATTATTATGATTAAACATAGTTCATAAAATGAATCATTAATCATTAACAAACGGATGATTCTGGCTCCGAGTTTCCCACGACATCTTCCTTATGGCATTTTGACGCGTTTATCGTAAATCTAAATACTATGCGAGTTCGGTATTGCCGTCCTCGTCTCAAGTATTCAAACCAATTAAAAATAAGTTTCGTCGCAATTATGTAACACCCTTTACCGATTATCGAATGGTTCAATATAGAAAAATTGCATTTTCCTGTGTGTTCTATTTAACGGGATAAAAATGATTCCTACTTTTCGAGTGACCAGATATCCAAGCGTCGTTCTATTTCAGTCTCAAACTTTCTTCATGCTGCTGCACACTCGGCTGGTTTGCCAAAACTTTACTACTCATAAGAGATAGGTCCGAAAAGAAAATAGTCTCAACATCGAGGAACGTCTTTATATATCGGACAAGTATTCTCGAACTTAATAATGTTAGTTAGTCCGTTGGGATATTCAAATTGTAAAGTTCCTACGTAGCGAAAAAACTTTTCGGCAATACATCTTGGAGAATATTGCCCTTTTGTACAGTATAACAATGCAGTCTGATGAGAAAAAAAAGATAAAAAGAATCAAGTGTAAAACGTTAATTGTGAAAGTTGGTAGATCCTCCGGACAAATTATCTCTGGGTTATAGAATGTAGGTACGTAAATAGGTAAAAGTGAAATTCCCGAAGACGTGTCTCAAACAGGGGAGGCGATCTATGTAAAGCTATGCATACTTGGGGAGCTGTAAATTTAGAATCAGCCCGGTAGGGCTTGGCTTACCGGATCCTAAATCCTCTCTGACATGTAGCGCGCACAGTACACAGTGCGCGATATCGAAGTACGGAAACATCTTTAGTTTAATGACCTGATTGGCCATATCTAAAAAAGCTTCGGGATCCATGACGTCCCAATTTTACGTATTCTCCACGCACTGTTTGATAATTAACAATTCTGCTCTCGGGACAACTACTCGAATTCGAAATCACTGCCGGCACCTTCGAACAACACTGGGCTTTGCGCCGACCGTTCGTCGTCTGCTTGCTCGATCCGAGAGTGTCGAGTCCGTCGAGACAAAACTCCCATTATAAGATTTTGGCCCCACACTTTAGTTTGTTATAGATCGACCGACGTCATTAGGCATGAGCGACGGGTCATCTATGACGGGCTATCGCTTATTTCCAACAGATGGCGTTAATATTGATCCAATGTAACGAATGCCGGTAAACATTGACGCCTGCTTTTACCAACCACTCTTCAATTCCCGTCCCGATCTCTAGAGAAATAAGGCCACTCGTTGTGGAACATTATTTCTGAAATCGATAAAGAACGGAATAAAAATAAACGAACGATTTACATAATACTTTACAGGGTAATTTTTTTAATTTATTTTTAAATAATAATAAATGTAATAATGAATGTAATAATAAATGTAATAATAATAATAATTTGCAAAGATTAATCATTTAATCGGAAAATCTCGTCGCCCGCATCAAATTACATCTCCCCTTTACTTTTAGATTCAATTGCTTCCTTCGATTGACTCTCTCTCTCTCTCTCTCTCTGGATTGGAGGTGCATCCAGTATTCCATATTCCCTGCCACAGGACGCTGGCATATCACCGATCCTTCCATCTGACTGCGTCTTACTTTTGGCACTCACTCCGTGTTGTAATCCGGGGGTCGTCGACGCTCGAAATCTTTAAGCGAAGCCTGTTCGAGCATCTTCTGCTCACCGAGCATGGTGGCAACGACCACCTCGGAGGAGTTTGACTGCTGCTAACTGCATTACGGCTTAATTGCTTATGTATAATGGTATTAACTGCACCAACTGTATCTGGCTGGCTATGACGCGTGCTATGTTATTTCATTGCACCGGTACCTTCATTTTTGCTATGTTATTTCATTGTGCCGGTACCTTCATTTTCCACCTTACTTGCCGCATCATCACTGCATTATCACATTCTGCACCGATCACTTTAAGGTTACCTTAATCATGAACCTAGTTACTTTATTTTTCTTTCTCTTTTCCTTCGAGTTTACCAATTTAGGATTTACTTACTTTAAAATCTTAGATTTATTTGATTTTTACTTTTACTTTTTTCTTTGTGTTTACCAATTTGGAATCCATGATTTAGGTCTAAGGATTATTAATATAGATCCGGAGAGCGTACCGGACAAACTTTGTAATAATGTATCCTGTACTCGCCTCAAAGCTTGCTAGGGCCTAATAAATTCTATCTATCTATCTCTCTCTCTTTCTCTCTCTCTTTCTCTCCCCCGATCATCGTACCTCAACGCTGCATCGCTCCTATCAGATAGCAGTAGCGATACACTGGCAGTCACTGCCGATCGAAATTCGATCCGCATCGTCGATTGATAACTTTAAAATCCTATCATTTAATCATCTGCTTCGTAGCCAGATACATGATGGAAATTAGATGCATGCGACTATTATATTGCGTGGAAAGTGGCTTCGCGTGATCTCGCCATGCGTATATCTTATCGCCTAATATTAATTATTTCAATAACTTAGCATAGTTCAGTCTCTTTATCCTAGCTGTACCATACTTTATGTCTTAGTTGTAAGCGATCTTTTCACTATGATTTACGACAGGTGCATTACATTTTCTATTATCTTGTAAAAATTGTGTATCACCGTCTCTTAATTTAAAAATTCTGAGGTTTTCGTTGAGTGTTTTTTCCTGGTGTTGCTTTCTATAATACTATTTTCATTTTTCTTTTTTCTTCTTTCTTTTATATTGATTATAATATTATAATATTATTAGTATATTAGGTTTGTTACTATTATTATTATTATTATTGTCATTTTCTTTTTTCTTTTTATTTTATGTTTAATTACATGTTCTTGCTCCCATTGTGGTTTTGCAAATGTAAGTTTGCAAAGTTCACCAAACGTATACTTTATATATTACCCCATGGCTTGCTAGGGTATAAAATAAATCTATCAATCAATCAATCAATCTCTCAGACGTTAGACGTGGACCCAATAGTGCGAATTTGTAAAGGTGGGCACAGGTCACTGGATGCTTGCGTTTGATATTAATGAGCGGTCGGTAAATGATCGAAATGGACGATGAATATGCAGAATACCGATGCTCGGCATATATGAAGGCAATAAAGAATAAAGTGGTCAAATGCAAAAAATATGCGAAACTCTTTTACCATCCTGGATGTGTAAGTAAGCATAAATCTTATGATAGAAACCAAGAATACGTGCAGTGTAAAAGCCCATTTGAAGAATTTTGTATCGATAGCGAGCCCGGTACAATCACGGGAAAAGCCCTGACAATGGCAGGAAGAGACAGATTATCATCTACAGGATCAAATTGATCGATCACAATACCGAGTAGTGGAAATAGAGGGGTAAGCATTGATACGAAAGTGGACTGGATCATAAAAACGATAAAAGAAATAAAAAATGAAACGGCCTATAAAAATGAAATTAAAAACGTAATTACAGAAGTAGTTCAAGAGGCATTGGGAAAAGTTAAGCACGAACTGGAAGATATGAGAAAGATGATACAGTGACTACCGTGTGGCTCCAAGGAAGGTATGCAGTCAAGCTACAGTGAAGAAGCTAAAGAGAAGAAAAAAGAAAACGCCATCACTATTGAGTCTGAAATGCACCAAGAAGATAGAACAAAGTGAAGCCACTAAGAAGATGATAAAAGAGAAACTGGACATAAAGAGTATGTATATGGGAATAACAAAGTTAAGAAAAGGAAACAAGGGAATAGTGGGCATAGGGTGTGAAACAGGAGAGGAGGCAAAAAAGTTAAAGGAGACAGTTCAAGCTCAGCTAGGAGAAAACTATACAGTGATCGAACCGACTCGATCAAACCCAAAGATAAAAATTGTCAATGTGGATGTAGAAGAAATGAATTCAGATGACAATGAACTTATAAAAACAATAAATAGGCAGAATAAAATAAATACAGCAAATATGCGCATTCTGAAGAGAATAATCAAAGAAAAGCGAAATTATAGAGGAGACGAAGAAAGATCAATAATAATAGAGATAGATGAAGCGATGTATGAGCTGATACTGCAAAAAGCAAAAATAAATGTAGCATCGAAGAAATGTCCTGTATTTAATCATATCGACGTCAAAAGATGCTTCAAATGCTGGGGGTATCACCACATGGCAAAAAATTGTACGCGGGAAGAAAGATGCCATAAATTTGCAGGAAATCACAACTCGCCTGATGTTACGGCGACAGTGGAAAAAAGTGTAAACTGTACGTTCAAAATTCGAACATATAATCTGAAGATAAGCGATGGATATGATGTCCTGAGTATGAATTGTCCAACTTTCAAAAGGGCGCCACAGGAGGAGAAGAGGAGGGAGGACTGGGAAGACGATAAATAGCAACGATAGGAAGAAATGGAACTAATGCTGTACAAGCATGCGCAAAGCTTAATGGCGCACAAAGATGAAATACAACACCAGGTTATGAAGAAAATAAACCATGCGTTCTTAGCATTATCAGAGACCAGAGTGACTGAAGATATAGAAGACAGTGAAGTAAATGTTCAAGGTTATAGCATGATTAGATATAATGCTGAGAATAGAAATATGGGAGGAGTTGCTTTATATGTAAGGAACGAAATCAAATATGAGTTAGTGTTAACGGAAAAAATAGATTCAATCATTTGTTGCACTGCGGTAGAAGTGGAAGATAAATTTATATCAAGGAGTAATAATGATAATATACCATTCACCGAGCGCATTGGACGGGTTCTTGAGGGGTCAAACTAGAGCAATTAGAGAAAATTGTAATGGGATTACCAAAAAAGAAAGGTACAGAAGAGGGCGTAACTAGCGATATACTGAAGGCTACTTTTTCGGTAACAAAAGAAGAATTTATGAACGTCATAAAGAAATCTCTGAGGGAAGGTCAATGCCCGGAGGGATGGAAAACTTCCACGATAGTACCGAGTTCCACGAATGCGAGTGAATATAGCCCTTTAAATATGTTGCCTATATATGAGAAAGTGCTAGAGTTAATAGTAAAACAGCAGCTTGAAACATATTTGGAAACGAAAGGTATTATAACAGAACATCAGTCGGGGTTTAAGAAAAACTATTTGTGTGAAACGGCGATTGAAGCTATTATCAATGATTGGAAATTAATATTATAGTAAGCGAGGGAAAAATGGTAGAAGTGATTTTCGTAGATCTGAAGAGAGCATTCGAAACGATAGACGGGACACGGCTATTAGACAATATGTATCCGTACGGTATTAGATAAATGGGACTAGAATAGTTTACATCGTACTTAAGGTAGTCCTATCGTGGGTAGGGGAAGTACAATTTTATACCCGTTTTTTCTGAAATACCAAATGGATCCTATCGTGGGTAGGGGAAGTACAATTTTATTCCCGTTTTTTTTTCAAATTCCAAGTGGACTGAGCGTTTAAATCCATTTAGAAAAGTTGTTGCAAATCGACTAAAGAACAACATACTCAAAATTCAAATTGATCTTACCTAAAGTTTACTTGTTATATAATAAACGAAATCATGAAATTTTTTTCCATAAGATTGTTATAAAAATCTACTTGAAGCTTCTTTGATGTCATATAAAAAAGTGTGTAAAATTTCAACAGGCTTCACCGACCAAAAAATCGAGATACTCGTTGTATAATATTGCGATATTTACCACGGGCTCTTATGGGAGGTTACGAAAAATGACGATTTTCAAGAATAAATATCTTGATTTTTGAGTCGATAAAGGCCCCTGAAATTGTACACACATATACATATGACATCAAAGAACGCTTCTGCAAATTTTCAGTGAAATCTAACGGAAAATTTCGGAGACGCACGTTATCTTTGTAGGATTAAATCCATGTGCTTTTTTGTTTCAGCAAAATGAGAGACTCACCGATAAAGGGGGATGGCGATGAATATTGCTTCAAGACTCATGGTTGTTTAAAATATCATTTTTATCACGTTTATGACTCGAATGTGTCGAGGGAAGAAAGTTGTGCACACGTCGATCCGTTGAATTAATTTCGATTTGTATCAGTTTCGTTGTTAGTACAAGCAATAAAGTGTCACAGGAAATTCTCTAGGACATTGTACCATACGATTCGAACCATTGTTGGACAGTAGCGTTTCCAAAAAATAATAAAAATGTTTGAGGTAATCTGTTCTCTTTCGAGGTTATTCGATAAGTTAGAAAATATTGTTTCAATACAAAAATTGATGAAATAACAGTCTTTCTGTTTTTATTATTTGTTGTTTAATTCCTTAACCTTAAGGTAGTTGCGTTGCTTTTTTCTGTTTTCTTAGCATTTTCTATTTAGGATTTCGTTGAAAATTTGCACACACCTTTGATATGATCGATGTCCTCCAGGGAGGCCGCTTTGGGATGTCGATTAGGGTTTGGTTTCGGGATTTTTCTTTTATTGCCTGCTGTAAATAACGTAATTATTCACCATGGAAATATATTGTATTGTTAGTGGAATGCTGTACCTAACACCAACGAATTCAGACGACTATAGAAGGAACTTGCTTATGGCGCGAGTGGCACCAAGTTTTTTCCTCCAGAAACTGCCACTTGGCGTCGCAGCGGTCGATCGTGACGTCACTCGAAATTGTATACGCCCCGTAGGCGGAGCCACGAGATCGTGAACGCTCTGCTGTTTGTAAATTGCTAAAAGCTTTGAGGGTCGGACGATCGAAACCCCTTCGAGTGATTGTTTATATTTTCATTTTTTTTTATTATTTCTTTACTCCAGACTTACAGGGATATTTTATATTCGATAAATGTTAACAAGAAAAAATAAGAAAAGTACTAGGAATTTCAATCTACTTATTCGTGCCCACTCTTATCGTTAGCTAATTTTAGTTCACGCCTTGCAATTAATTTATAATATTGTCCTATAGCGATATTTTAAAATTACTATTGCTATAGGACAATATTATAAATTAATTGCAAGGCGTGAACTAAAATTAGCTAAGAGTGGGCACGAATAAGTAGATTGAAATTCCTAGTATTTTTTCTTGTTAACATTTATCGAATATAAAATATCTCTCCTGTACTATCCTTTTTTTTTATTTTCTATGACGTACAAAATGAATTTTTACGGCTTATTACTTTATAATACAAATTCAATTCAAAAGATAATCTATTTTTTACAATTATCTAAACTTATATTATACTATTAGCATTTTTAGGGTCGATATTATATACGTTGGATCAGTGGGGTATGGCAGTAGCAGCTTGGGAAACGAGAGAGTCGGCATGAGTACCCCACTGTATACCTTGCCTTAGAGAAAGCGAGAAGGAGCTACTGCCGCGCCAGTGCAGAAAAAGAGAGAGTCGGCATGCGTACCCCATCGTATACCTCGCATTAGAGAAAGCGAGAAGGAGCTACGCCGTGCCAGTGCAGAAAAAGAGAGAGTCGGCATGAGTACCCCACTGGATACCTTACATTAGAGAAAGCGAGAAGACGCGCTTGCTCGTCCGTGATTGGTTAGAGAGGAGGCGGAGCTACGTCTGAAGTTGTGTAAGGTATACGTGAACGCGTCTGTGCGACCTAATACATTCTTGTAGCGACGCCAGCGCCGCCTGTACTTGGGGTACCGAAGCTCGATGGGGTACTGAATTTCTGGGGACAATCCAAGCCTAAGCAAGTGCCTTCTATAGTCGTCTGAATTCGTTGCTAACACAAATAACCATACGATAAATCCATTTAAATCAACCCGCGCTCATGTACACAACTTTTGTGTGGTTAGTTTGGCTGTTAACTGCCGGTAGCGCCGCCATCGGAATTACTACATGGCAGAAAAGTGTGACCACCTTTGCAATACGGAGTTTGGTCTCCTCATATAGGCTCCATATTTTTAACCATGACCAGAAGTTGGCATAGCTATCGGAGTCGTATATATGCCGCAAAGAACATGTATATATATAATCTGGCGGTCCGTATACGCCGATCCGGTCTTTCCGTGAATGAGATAGGCGTGCAATGATGACATGTCTATATATTCGAACCCGTACGCGTTGCTCGAATATTCCGAGATACGAGCAAGCGAAATATACGTAAAGATTTTTTATTTTTTCAGCTACTAAATCTGTATAGAAGAAATAGAATTTTTTGAAACAAAATTCAATAATGTGTTTAAATTAACTGGTCGGGGTAATTAAATGTAGTAAATATTGTACTTTTCGTTCAGTCATTTGTTAATTTGTGATATCACAAAAATTTGACGTTGCTTATTAATTCAATCGTGAATAACAATAAACGGAAATCTCGTGAAGTTACAGAAAGTGTATTAAAAAGAGTTTTTGTTTTTTAAAAAAGTATTCAGCTATGAAGAAGAATAGAGCAGAAACAATTACAGATATTTGCGCGTATAGAGGCTGCAATAATTCGAAAATGCATAGGGGAGAACGGGGCAGTGGGAGCTA
Source organism: Netelia inedita (assembly GCA_964017225.1). Taxonomy (NCBI): domain Eukaryota; kingdom Metazoa; phylum Arthropoda; class Insecta; order Hymenoptera; family Ichneumonidae; genus Netelia; species Netelia inedita. The sequence continues at coordinate 19,082,188 of OZ024924.1, forward strand.
GCGGGTAATGGGAGCTAGCGCAAAAAACGGACTTAGAAACGCTCGACATGTTTCGAAACAACCAAAATGCCTTCCTAAAACTTCGATCATGTCATACGACTGCCGATGGCTGCTTTAGTGCCACAAGTATAACGGCAACGACCACAAACGTATTTTGCGTCCTCCCGTTATAAGAAAAATATTTTTCTCACAATCAAAGTAAGTATCTAAAGTTTTCTTATTTAATTGCTTTTCGAGTTCATTCGGTAGCTTAGTTCATGTACTTTGATTTGGAAGTATAAAAAATAAGTTACAACATAATTTGTTTATATTATTATGTTTAATTCGAAATGCTTTCCTACGGGGTAATGGGAGCTAGAGGGGCTACCATTACCTGAATACTCAGATGAAGAAAATGAGTGTGTGATATGTTTTGACGTTGGAAAACATAACGAGCTATAGAACCTGTGGAAAATGGGCCCATGCGGAGTGTTCGAATTATGACGATCCCAAAGATTATATTTGTGATCTTTGCTTCGTCTAGATCAAAGCAAAGAACATATTAATATTCCTACATTTAATTCCTACGCGTTAAAAAGGCTATATTTGGGTTAAATATATGTTGCTTAGTTTATCATATGTTAAATGTTCATGTTTACTATTAATAAAATTTACTTAAAAAGTTATTAAATTTGGTTAGTTTCTAGCTCCCATTACCCCCTATGTCGGGTAATGAGAGCCACAGACACATTTTTTTAAATTTAATTTTTCACTACCTTAACCAATTAGGAGAAAGTTTCTATTTCATAAAAATGAAAGCTTATTTATCAAAAGACTGATTAATAGAGAAAACCATAAATAATTACTGCAATAAATTACTTTTTTTTTAACTTTTCCTTACATGGCTCCAATTCCCCCATTCTCCCCTACACATTCGAGATTGTATCGGTTTCCGTTACGTGACGATTCTCGTTTTGACATTTGGGTCAAAAATACAGGTAAGCTATTTTTATTTAGTTCAAGGATACGATATATATTTGCCAGATTAGTATCCGCTTTGGATGGACTAATTGCTACGCACACGATAAAGGTATTTGACGAAATGGAAATGGACGGGGATAACGCAATCTTATGATCACGCGCGCATTCTAGCGAATATAAAATTTAATATAGCGACATTTATTAACAAAAATTGCAATAAAATAAAATTCGAACACTAATAACAATTGGTTTAACGCTGTGCACTCCTATGTCGAGTGTGACTGACATCAGTTTTGATCTCAGGAGCAAAAAATTTACCTATGTTCCCGTAACTGAATAGGGTATCTGGTTTATTCCTAAAATAGCACAATATTTTTCCCTCAAAGAACAACCTTTTTACTTTAAATAACCGTTTGTAAAACTTTTTTCTTATGATTTTTATTCACGCATGTATTTTGGATTGCACACACACATTGCCTCATATTTGACAAAAAAAATCATTTAAAATAAAAAAAATAAAAATTCTATTGTCGCTTCAAAAGTACAGTCCGAAGATTGACCATAAATTTCTTCAGATTTTTTCATTTATAATTGTGTGTGTGATAACGCGAAGACGAAAACCAGCCCGGTTCAAGGAATTAGAGTGCCGAAAAGACGTTCACGGATTGAAGGTTAAAAGCGTTGGGAGCTGCTACTAACGTAATTGAAATAAAATTCGAAGTGCAAATATTTAAACATTTTTTATTGAAACATATGGACGGTGTAATTTTAAAAAAAAATTATTTTTACATTTTCTAAAAATCTATCTAACATTACATTGGTTATCGTTGCGACGACAGGATCATCCTGTCGACGATTCGGGAGGCGTTGCGGGGCAGTTTTATTATATTTTTTATTTTTGAACCCGGCCGCTTCCCGGCGACGGCGTTTCCACCGCGAGTTTGGTTTTTCTTCTGAAACAAAAAACAAAATAAGTTTATAAACAATATACAATTACATTTATCATATTCACAATTAATATCGAAGACAATAAAAAACTCTACTCACTTTTCGATTTTGCCGTTGATGAATTTTTATTCTCAAAAAGCTCGGTCGCGGTGCTGCCCCCCCCCCCCCCCCCACCCGCCATGGGCGTCGAAATCCAACAATTTACCAAATATCAAGGTCAAGTTTTCACCTCAAGAGGATTACGAAGCTGCCAAAGTACGTTTCGAATCACGTATTAAGCAAACCAAAAGGATACCGAGAACGCAACATATATATACCATACACTAGAATATTAGAAATAATAGATTAATCACTTTTCGGCTATGATAATCTCTTATTAGCAGGTAATTACGGTAGTACGCGTTTTTTTACTGACGTGACAGCAAGGCGAATAAACCACACCGCTTAGCTCCCGCGTTAGAAAATGACAGCGTGGTCGTGTTTTGTTTTCTTCTGTCACTCAACCATGTTATGATAAAATTATTATATATTCTCACGCTTGGTACCTGAAGCTACATAAGCTACATAAGAATGAAGCTACATACGAATGAAGCTACATAAGCATAATCTATCACCTTTACTATTATCATTTAACAAATAGTTAAGCATGTATTACTAACATAAGTGGATTCGTGGTCCTTACTAATATCAATAAAGAAACACACGGATCCCTCGTCCCCGAACCTAGACCTTCGGTCCTTATCACAATCACCAAATTCAACACCGCCTGGCCCTCCTAGACCTACCCTTAAAATCCTCCCACCATCGACTACCATGCAATGTTATTTAAGCCGGTGCTTCCGCATCAAAATCAGTCACTCCAGTACCGACCTTCTGACGGTTAACTTTTATCACTCCGTATACAAACTTGTTGTCTACGGACTGCACTGTTGTACTACGCTTACGCCGAATAAATCAATTAAACAGTTTTGTTGCCACAAAACCGTTTTTGTATATTATTTCTTCGGTGCGAGTTCCTCGGACCGTAACAACCACGCGATGCGAAGAGATTTTTATGCATATGCGTTGTCCGCCTGATGTAGACCGACTGTGTAGCGCACGCTGCAGCTATACGTGTATATGAGGCATTCCACAGGAAATCGGCCTATTTGGAACTTTTGCATCTCCGATTTTTTCGAAACTTTTTTTTCTCGTAGCCCTGGTTAAGACTCGCCTCCATGATTTTTTTCAATTTTTGTTATCAAGCCATTCACGGGATATAAATTTCTGAAAAATTTCGGTTTTTGAAAAATGCCTTTTTTGAAATGCTCTTACCCACGCCAATAATCGACCGAATTGGACTTTCTTTTTTTCAAATTTTTTGGTTTTCCACGCATTTTTCATATAAATTACCTAAAAAGAATTTTAAACGATATTGATATGAATTGTCACGCCGATGGGGTGGTGGTACAGGGGAATGAGGGGGAAAGGGGGGGGGGAATAATAATAATGAGTCGTAATACGACTCGAACCAAGAAAAATATAACCACTCAATTTACTTAATAAGTCAACTTAAACTCAATCAAAAGAACAATGTAATATCGGCGGACGATCTCCGGGCGCTAGATAAAGAAAAAATACTATTGTACTGTAGACTTCGCATGAAAATATCTGCGGGAGTTGTAAATTCCCGTGCACGACGAAGTGATGACGATCGACGGTACAGTGGCTTGCAGTCAAACTTAATCGACTACGAGCTGGTTTCGCGTAAGGAAATGAATATAAGGATCCAGTGGTAGAACAGAACAATACTATATTTTCTCCGATCAACAATATGTACAGAAAGTGTGAACTGATTTAGAGAAAGATGTTGACTCGGCAACAAGTCGCTGAAGACTGACCAAATTGGAAAATGCTCAAAAATGTCTCGCTTCTTGCGCAGTGGAAGGAGAAGTCTTCGAACATTTGCATCGCGTATTTTCATTGGCTACCCTTTTTTACCAAGCATAATTATTTGCTGATTGGTTCAAAGGGTAACTCCCCCCGCAGGTACAGAGTGTCGCGACGCGGATAATCGTGGAAAAACCCTAACGGTCCACTAGTAATAAAACATTTGGCGACCAGAGACTAACTCATTGGCCTTTCCCGCAATAAAACACCTGCGTGCCAAACGTTAAGACCTTTTTCCAGAATTAGAAGAGCGATCCCTTGGAGACCCCTTTGAAAATACGCGAGCGTTGGTATTTCTATGATAGATTGAATTGTTTATATTGAATGAGTGAGTATGTGTGTCTGTATGAGTGCATGCTTATTCTAAAATAATTCTTTATTTTTATTTTTAAGTATATATCGTCGTCGCCGACGATCCAACTATATAATGACAACAATACTTTCTGTCTTTGGGCGCCAGTTATTTTTAGTTAATAAAAATAACAAACCAAAAAAAATATCCTATTGCCACTCGGGAGTAACGACTAGCTGATGGGAGGGGAAGGGTCGAGCGGGAATCTCAGGAAAGGTTCTCCGACTCTATACTGCCTCTTAATAATTACCACTGGCAGGAAAGATACGGGTATAATATTTAGCACGGGAGTATTTATTCGCGATATTCGGGTGACCGCGCAGCACCGAATCTCGCTCCAATAACAAAAAAAATATATTCGCTTTCAATAATATTCGCTCAGTCTTAATATTCTCGTCTTGCTTCAATAACGACCAGAAAAAAATATATTCACTCTCGATAATACTCACTTAGTCTTGTTCTATTATTCGGTCGATCTTGGGAGAGGGGCAGGCGGGTAGAAGGGAAAATACAACGGGACGTGATGTCGTTTGGGTGGGGAGGGGGTAGGCGGGTGCGGGAGCGTCGCTCGACTTGTAGGTATGAGGTGATTTGGCCAGGCGGGAGAGGGGAGGGGATGCCCGTGAATTTTGATATTTATATCAATGCTATATTGATATTGATGTTTTTTTAATTTTAACAACAAATGATTGTTTTTAACAATGAACGTATATTTTGATTAACATTTTGTTGTTGTAAAAAACTGTTGTTAATTTGAAAACTTTTAAGCCTAGTTTTTGAATGGGCAAACGATGGAATCTATTTTTTTTTCGTATTTTCAATGTTCATTTTTTCAGTTATCCGTATTGAAAAATATTTGCAAACAAATTCTTATACTCAGGAGCTACTATAAATAATTATCCTAGTGACACTTAGTGATTATTGATTATTTTACAGAGTGATTTAAGGAAAGAGATACAGACAAAATACAGTAATTGTTATGCTCGATAAAGCTTTTTTATAGAGCAGCATTTATCACCTTAAACGTTTAAATATCTTACGTATTTGACATTGAACTGATGTTGAAAATTCTTTACGTCTTAAAGTACCGTTCCCGTCTGGAATTATACAATTTACGTTTATTTTTTTCGCGTAATATAAACTGGATATCAGAATGGTGCAGATAGCAACAAATCTCATATTGTTTATTGCAAGTTTGTAATTTTTTCATACGCATCTCCGAGAGTTTTTAACCGATTGGGATGCAAATTTTCATAAAGTTAGAGGATGAAAAAATAAAGTTGACGGGTTTGTTATTTTTTCGATGTCGCATAATTAAGGGGTGGAAAATGCCCCTCGATTTTTTAGTCAATTGCATCGTATGATCAGGTAGCCTTTTGCCATTCCGGATTAACCCGGCTTTTTGCCCTTTTGCTATTTCGGGTTAACCCGGAAAACTAACCTCGCCGTTGCACATCCAGGCGGTTGACGACGGCGATTACATGCAATACCGCCTGATCATTCTCGACAAAGTGTCTGGGATATCATTTCTCGACGACACCGGAGCAGACATCTCGATAATCCCTCGCAACTCGAGTAGGAACGTCCGCACAGCACCATCAGCGTTCAAACTGCACGCAGCGAACGGTTCGGTAATCGACACCTTCGGAGAAAAATTGCTATATCTCGATCTCGGACTCCGGCGACGCCAGAACTGGATTTTCACCATCGCCGCGGTATCCAAGGCCATCCTCGGAGCTGATTTCCTCGCCCATCACGGTCTTCTGGTCGATCTTAAAAACAAAAGACTCATCGACTCGGAAACGCGCCTATTCTCGATCGGTATTGTCGAGTGAGAAGCTTATTCGTCGGTCTCAACGGTCGCGAGCGATTCGCCATTCCGAGAGCTTCTCAGCCAATTCGTGACTATCACTCGACCTATACGATTCACGGGATCAAACAAACACGGTGTATAACACCATATCGTGACAACCGGACCTCCGATCGCCGAACGCGCACGTCGGCTGAGCACCGAGAAGTTCATTGCACCGAAACAGGACTTCGAGTTTATGGTAGCCCAAGGAATTTGCCGAACGTCGGACAGTCAATGCGCTAGCCCGCTTCACGTGGTAAAAAAGGACTCGGGTGACTGGCGTTCCTGTGGAGACTACCGCCGTTTGAACCACGTAACGGTCTCGGACAAATATCCAGTTCCTCATCTGCACGATTTTTCTCATCGACTTCGAGGTTACAACATTTTTTCGACCATCGACTTGACGAGAGCATACTACCAGATACCCGTCGCACCGGAGGACCGACCGAAGACCGCCGTTATCATACCGTTCGAACTCTTCGAGTTTAACGTAATGACGTTCGGACTATGTAACGCGGCACAAACGTTCCGCTACATAGACGACATTCTCGTCCCTTCGAAGAGCCTCGAGGGGCATACCCAGCACCTGAGGACCGTGTTTGAACGTCTACAAGAATATGGGATGTCGCTGAACGTCTCCAAGTGCAATCTCGGCGCAAAAAGCGTTCAGTACTTCGGCTACGCGATCGACAAAAACGGCACTCGCCCGCTCCCGGACCGCGTTGAAGCGATACTCGACTACGAGAAGCCGCCGAACGTCTGGGAACTCCGTAGATTCCTGGGTATTATAAATTTCTACAGACGTTTCGTTCCCAACACTGCCCGAGCGCGAGTTTACCTTACCGCCTACCTTTGCGGAGCGAAGAAAAACGACAAACGACCGATAGAGTGGATCCCAGAGGCCGAAGCTGAATTTCTCGCATCCAAGACGCTGCTGGGAACCGCGACGCTGCTGGCACACCCGCTCGAGAACGCTTCGCTTGCCCTCCACGCGGGCGCATCCGACACCGCGATGGGAACGGCATTGGAACAATACGCGGACGGAAAGTGGGAGCCCCTCGGGTTCTACTCGAAAAAACTCTCTCCGACTCAACAAAGATACAGCACGAATGATCGCGAGCTGCTCGGAATCTACACCGGTTTTAAATTCTTCCGTTTTTTGGCCGATGGGCGAAATCTCATGGTTAAAACAGACCATAAGCCATTAACCTTCGCATTCGATCAAAAAAGCGACAAGGCTTCCCCGAGGCAACAGCGTCAACTAGATTTCATAGGCCAGTTCACCACAAAAATTCTGCACGTGAGCGGAGACAGCAACATCATCGCGGATGCCTTTTCGAGAGTAAATACGATCGATAATATGCCGGTGATTACCTCCACCCAAGATATCACTCGAACTCAAGAAATCGACGAGGAGCTCCAGGAACTCCTCCGCACCGACAGATCTTCGTCTCTAAAGAAACTTCGGGTCGACAACACGGATACGACCATATTCTGCGATGTCTCGACGGAAACAATTCGACCGTATATCCCAAAGCCTCTGCGGAAGAGCATTTTCGACACGGTCCACGGATTATCACACCCTAGCGGCAGAGTGACGAGGAAACTAGTCTAACAAATTTTTTTCTAGCCGTCGATGAATCGAGACACCACTTCTTGGGCTCGCCCCTGTTTTCCGTGTCAGAGAAGCAAAATCTCGCGCTACAACAGGAATATGCCAGCGCACATCCCGATACCCGACTCGACATTCAGCCACGTCCACATCGACATCGTAGGACCACTGCCACCATCCAAGGGTTACCGTTACGTCCTCACAATGATTGACCGTTTCACACGCTGGCCGGAAGCCACACCGATCGGCGACATCACGGCCCACACCGTCATCAACGCTTTTATCACAACGTGAATCTCGCGTTTCGGCGCGTCCGTGACGATAACGACGGATAGAGGTTCCCACTTCGAATCTGCATTCTTTCAGGCGTTATGGGATTTCATCGGTTGCGAGCACAACGGCGTATCACTCGGCGTCGAACGGCATGGTGGAGCGTTGGCACCGTTCCCTAAAATCGGCGATAATGTCCCACGAGAACGCTCACTGGACCAGCATTCTCTCCATCGTCATGCTTGGCCTAAGGACGAGCATCAAGGAGGACATCAACACCTCGGCAGCAGAGCTCATGTTCGGCACAACGCTTCGAATTCCAGGCGAGTTCGTGATCGACTCAGAGAGCACCGACGGTCAGCAATTATACGTCGAAAAACTCCGTCGGCACATGCGCGAAATTCGCCCCGTTCCGATGGCGCACCACTGCAAACGAATCCCGTTTACGCACAAAGACTTGTACACGTCCACTCACGTGACCCTAAAAATCGTCAACGGGAAACGAGCGCTCGATCAGCCCTTCGAGGGCCCATACAAGGTACTCGAGAGGATCTCGGACACGGTTTTCAAGATCAAGGGCAACAACGAACCGATGATAGTCTCGACGGAACTTTTAAAGTCAGCTTTCTACGAGGACGCTCCTCAACGACCCGCAAACACAACGCCGAGCCAAAACGACCCTCAGGACCAACCAGGACCTTCGCTTGCACGTTCAACCTCGGATCAAGCAACGTCATCGTCTCGAGCACCGACGAATCCGTCGCCTCGAGTCCCTGCACCAGCACCGTCATCACAAGCTTCGTCTGCAACATCATCGAGAGTTCCTACGACATCAACGACGCCGACCTTAAAATCATCATCATCATCATCGCCGTCACAGCATTCGTCGAAAAAGAGTCTAGTGAAAACACCGCTCTTGGTGCCTCTCGCACCACCGACCCTCAGGCCTCGTCCGGATGCTCCTTCTCGAACGTACGAAAAACGAAAGGACTCAACCAAAGTAGTCAAATTCGCAACCTAACTAAGTTGCTGGTGGGAGCTACTGTGGGCTTCACACAAGCTTCTGCGGCGTCCACACGACGCGAACCAAAAGCGGCACTCGCGCTTGCACCACCGTCGTTCAATCAGCGCGCCAGCCTGTCGGACCGCTACCAGCTGAGCGTAGCGCGCGCGCTAATCACTTTTTCCCGCACAACAGGGCACGTACGACGCTTGGCTGTTTCTCACATTGTTTTCCCTTACCTAAAGATTAATAAATATATCTGTTCTTATTATTACTCATGCCGAACCGTAATTATTCCTCTACGGACCTTGAACCGCCACATCCTGTCACAAAGCTGCTGCCATCTCTGAAGCGGTCAAGCACTCCAATTGCAATCGGTAATTCGCCACGCATGGTATTTACCATGCGTCGTAAATTACTACCTACAACTGGATTGCTTGACCGCTCCAGAGATGGCAGCTGCTTAGTGACAGGCAACTATATTCATGCATCTCCTCCGACTTCGATGAAAGTTGGTATGCTTGTAGAATGGATAAAAATACAAGATATGATAAAATTTCAAATTGCAACAACGTTAATTTTTTCACGTACTATACACTGGATATCAGAATGGTGCAGATAGCAACAAATCTCCTATTATTTATTGCAAATTTGTAATTTTTTCATACGTATCTCCGAGAGTTTTAACCGATTGGGATGCGAATTAGCATAAAGGTAAAGGATGAAAAAATAAAGTTGACGGGTTTGTTATTTTTTCGATACCTCATAATTAAGGAGTTGAAACTGCCCCTCGATTTTTAGTCAATTGCATCGTATGATCGGGTAGCCTTTTGCTATGCCGGGTTAAATTTACGTTAATATAAGTTCGCTTGAATACGCGATTACATGTTTGTATATTCCACTTAACCCCTCCTCCAACCATCCGCCTCGCGAACATTCCAATAAACGTTATTGCAATTTGAAATTTTTTCATATCTTGTATTTTTATCCATTCTACAAGCATACCAAAATTCATCGAAATCGGAGGAGATGCATGAATATAGTTGCCTGTCACTAAGCAGCTGCCATCTCTGGAGCGGTCAAGCAATCCAGTTGTAGGTAGTCGGCAATTTATGACGCATGGTAAATACCATCAAAAAGTGGTTTCCACTGTTACGGGGTAAATAGTAAAAATCGTAATTTGTTACATTTACTTTAGAAACTTTTATTAAAAATACAGATATATATTTAATTTCAAATTTCGATCGAAGAAAAGACACTCCGGCACGCTGTGCGCGGGTTTTTATCGAAGTCTTAACGCTAGAGGCTTAGAGTAGGGGAACCCAGAAGGGGGTACCCGTCGAGTGCTGCCGCGTGGTGAGAAGTATAAGCTATTTAATACTAGGGGATTCGATGGGCGAATCCACATGATAAGTGACACCCTCCCTGGACAACTTTTATAAAGTAGAACGTGATGCCATCTGACGACATCTGTGAATGAGCATGACAGGTGGCGGCGGATTCTGGTTTGAAATGGCGTTTGGCGATCTGCATATTACACTCCCCGTTCTAGATTCGCCTTACACCCAAAAGGCGTAATTTTTCACTTGGCGTTACGCTCACGCTCTCGTCAGAATGCAAGTGCCGTCTTCGGGCATCGGGCCCATGTCCAGCTTGCGGAAATTCTCCATTCACATATCGCACAACAGGGGTTTGGTCTCTATTATTGATGGTATTATGTAGGCAAAACAGACTTACACAGATGCTGGGCATACATCGAGATAACAGGCCCAGTATTCCACACTTATATATTAATCCTAATCCAACTATTGCCATGCTCACATAGCCTAAATATGTTAATGTCCTTGACGCAGTCTCTGTCCATGTTTTTGTACGTCGATCCTGGCTGACCCTATTCAAGGAACTTTCGACGTCGTCGAGCTTCAGTCCGATCTCTTTCATTACTTGTGGATGGATTTCATTTTGGAGAGGTATTAATTTATCATTTAACAAATGCAGGTCAATGACATCAAAGGGAAACTCGAAGGTTTTGTTATATGTAAAGTCGCGACGAATCTCACCCGGGCGATATAGTTTCATCAGAGCCCCATTTGTAATGAGGGTGCAATCGCTTGTGGATGTAATGAGAATGGGATCGCTTATATCAAACTGAGAAGACTTTCCATCACAAAGTGATTGGATTTCAACCGTTTCACTTGGGATTATTATATATCCTTTTCTATCGGTTAATGGTATGTACGTTAAAGTTTTTATAAAAAATGGCGAGATGTTACATTGCTTAATGGGATTCTTTTGATTTTTCAGAATGGATGTTTCACAGTTACTGGTTTCAGCAAGCAAGTATGTTGGTTGTTCGCGTTTGCAAATATAGTGATCTAATATTTTCTTACACTTGTCAATTTGCATTTTGTCTATTGGAATATATGAGACAATCGGGGTACTTAATAGTAAGTACTCATTTGGTGGTAACAGTCCCAAAAAATGGCCATTGGTTTTGTAGGGTATAGGGATAAATCTAGTCAACCTCCAATCTTCCATTTCGGGAAGCGGAATTCTGAGTATATATACTAGCCGCATTTTTCGTATCTGTACAGTTACTTCGGAAATGTCTACTATGTGTCCATAGTTTGTTTCAATGTTGGCGATTGGATAGTTGGTATGATAGGTTTTTTCAAATTCAGCTATACTATTCTTCAGGATGGTAGGAGTCAGCAGTTGGGAGTGGATTATTCCATTTTTCCCGCCACTCACAGCATCGAGTATCATGTTGATGTCGGTATTTAGTTCATCCAAGATTAAGGTACAAATAGTTAACTGGTTACTCAAGAAAATTTCTTTTGTCTGATTATTCAAGGTCCTAACAAGAAGTTTATAATTTTCAAGATTTTGTTTGCTTTGTTCAGTAAGAGCGGTAAGAGCGTGGCTTTCCGAATTTAACATGACTTTAATGATTTTTGTTTGATTAGATATGCTGTTTGCCAATATTTTGTTGTCTTCGTAGAGCTTGTCGAATTCTTTGTTGATGTAATCTAAATCGCTCTGATCGAGGGTTCCAAACAATACTTTGGATAAGCTTCCAACAGCGTTGATTAATCCTCTTTTTTCCGAAACGTTGTCTCGTGCAATACGCTTCCAAGGATGTTTCTCAAGGCATCCAATCGTACCAGACGTCCCCCTAGGATCTTAATCTCGAGTTTGTCGCCACAACGCTCACAGGTGATAATTGTTTCAGTGAAAATATCATTGAGTTTGACGTAGCGTTCATGAATCTGACTTATGTCGATTCCTATGACGAGTTTCCATTCTTCGTGGTAAATCTGCACTGTCCCAATATGTTCGGAATATATTGTTGATCCCTTTAACGAAGTTGTCGTCAATTCACTACCAATGGCTGTGATGGCGACAAAGACGACCGCGAGCTCCTTCGCTCCCATCCTGTGACAAGCATTCAACGTTTAAAATAGGGCTTCAATCGATTTACGTGTATATTTATTTCCTTGGTGTTGACTAATATTTTATAATTGTTGTTTGATAATTCTGATTTTATCTCAAAAGGTCCAGTCCATTCCGGAGAGAGCTTATTTTGTTTGTGGTCGTTGTGAACCATAACCATGTCACCAGGTTTAAAGACCGGCATGACTATAGCTATTTTAGAGTCGTGAATTTCTTTATGCTTTACCTTCGCTTGCAAAAGTCTATTTCTTGCCCGTTCCAAGTAATGATTGTGCCGTTTTTTCCATGCGTTGACAAGTTCGTGGTGTGTAAGGAGAGAAGTGGTTCCTAGGATAGAAGGCAAGTTGGCCTGCCGTCCAAAGGTGAGCTCGAAAGGGGTTTGATCAAGACTCTCGTGTTTAGATGTGTTGTAAGCCAGAGTGATAAATTTTAAATTTTCATCCCAGTTCGTAGAAGTTTTGTCCATTGTTGTTTTGATAAGGTCTTTTATTACAGCGTGCGTTCTTTCGAGCGACCCGTTCCCTTGTGGGTGAAACGCTGTAGTTTTCACGTGGTTGATTTGAAAGAGATTCTCAAAGTCTTGCATAAGGTTGGGTACAAAGTTTGTACCTTGATCCGTGAGTACACTTTTCGGCGCGCCAAATATATAGATAAAGTGCTCGAACAACTGGTCGATGATGGTTTCGCTATCTGTTCTGGCTAGAGGTATCAGTGCCAGATACTTTGTTAGTGTATCTTGGATACTTAAGATGTATTTGTTGTTTTTGCTGGAGAGGGGTAGAGGTCCAAAAATGTCCATAGCTATTTTATCATTTGGTTCGAGTGCAGTATCAGGAATCACTGCTTCCGAACGTGGTCGTATACGCGTTAACTTATGTCGTTGGCAGATTTCGCAACTTTTAACAAACTGTATGACATCCTCCTCGATTCCCTTCCACTGTGCGATCTTTTTGATTCTATCAAGGGTTTTATTTTCGCCGAAGTGTTGGCTAGCTGGAGAACCGTGTGCCTCTCTGACAATCTGTTCCCTTTCTTCTGGCGTTAGTTCGGTTTTGTCTGTACAGCAAATCATTAATTTGTAATCTGGGATCACCTCGTGCGAAACATAATCGCAAATCTCACGGAGTCGTAGTTTGTCTGTTGTGGTGAATTGTGGATCACAGAAATGAAATCGTATTGTGGTAATTTTTTGTGAAAGAGTGTTCAGTGCAAGATTCGTTAGAATGCTCAACCATTGCTGCTCGTTGTAGTCCGGTAGAAGCGTTTCGTTGTTAGTTAGTCTCTCTGGTGTCTTAATTATCTTTATCCAATGTTTTCCAATTGCATTTGGCTTAACCACATACTTAGCGGGCGATTTATTGTTGGAAGTCCATTGTTTATAGTGTTCGAGCAACGCGGTGCGTGAATCGTCCTCGGTCTCACGTTCGGTGGTCACGAAAACTCTAGACAATGCGTCGGCTGCTCTATTTTCCGAGCCTTTTTTGTATTCGATCTTGTAGTCGTACTCTTCCAAACGCAGTCTCCACCGCAACAATCTCGACGATTGATCTTTTACATTAACAAGCCATTGCAAAGCTTTGTGGTCCGCTTGAATAGTAAATTTTCGTCCCAGTAGATACTGTCGGAGCCTTTTACATGCCCAAACCACCGCGAGCAATTCCTTCTCAGACGTATTATAGTTAACTTCGGGTTTGTTAAGTGTTCTGGATATGTAGCAACATGGGTGTCCTTCTTGCGGCAGTACAGCACCGATTCCCACGTTTGACGCATCAGTGGTCAACGTGAATTCCTTTGTAAAGTCGGGGTATTTTAATACTGGTGCCGAACACAGCATGTTTTTTAAATTGTCGAAGGATTTTTGACAATTCGGAGTCCAATCAAAAATATGATCTTTCTTTGTTAGGTCAGTGAGAGGTTTTGCGATTGTCGAGAAACTCTTCATGAACTTCCGGTAGTATCCGGCGAGACCCAGGAAGGATTTGACTTCAGTTGGTGTTGACGGAGTTTTAAAGTTTCTGACAGCCTCCAATTTATTTGTATTGGGTTTAACTCCTTCGTTGGTGATAACATGCCCAAGATATTCGAGTTCAGGCTTCAAGAACTCGCATTTGTCTGGCTGGAGTTTCAATCCCGTTTGTTTCAGTCGTTCGAACAAAATCACCAAATTCTCGTTGTGCTCCTGCAATGATGATCCGAAAACAATGATGTCGTCGAGGTAAACAAGACAAACTCTTCCGACCAATCCTCTAAGAGCTGTGTCCATCATCCGTTGAAATGTAGCTGGAGCGTTCTTTAGTCCAAAAGGCATTCGCTCGTATTCGAAATGTCCTTCAGGTGTGGAAAATGCTGTGTATTTTTTCGATGATTCCTCCATAGGAACTTGATGAAAACCAGAACTCAGGTCCAATGCTGAGAAAAATTTAGCTTTTCCCAAATGATCCAAGATATCGTCGATCACTGGTAACGGGTAAGCGTCTTGATCTGTTTTTTCGTTTAATTTTCGATAATCTATTACAATTCTCCACTTTTTTTCTCCCGAGGCATCATTCTTCTTTGGAACCACCCAAATTGGTGAATTGTACGGGGACTTGGAATATCTGATTACTCGTTTATTTAGCATTTCTGTCATTTGTCGAGAGATTTCGGCCTTATGACATTCTGGTGGTCGGTAAGATGCGTTGTTGATGGCTTTATTGTCGGTGAGAACTATTTGATGATGTGCAAGGCTCGTGCACGGAACCGGGTCTCCTTTGAATGTGAAAATTTCATGATATGCCTGAACAATCCTGGATATAGACTCTTGATGAGTGCGTTCGATATGTCCCAATCTTGTGTGATCTTTTAAAATTTGTTACCGTTTATTTAACTCGGCAGGTGTTAGTGTGAATATTTTTTCTCGTGGAATGTTTGTAGGCGTTCCCTGTATATTATCAATTGTGATTTTTATCGGGGTTGCTTCTTCGTTGTGAATAGGTATTTTTATTTCTCCTTTGAGAACGTGATATATAGCGTCGGGGATTCCTTTGATATTTTCGATTAGTAGGTCACCTGACGGTTGCGCTACAGGCACTATGATTCTGGCGACGCTGTTAGCAGGCACATAAATCTCATTTGTTTGTAACGGGTATTTGTTCTTGTCGAGTTGCAGTACATCCCTGGTTAAGCAATAATCGTATGCGTGCAGGAAAGGTAGGCCGATTAAACCATCCTCAGGCATGGGAAAACTATCCGGTACTATATGGAAGATGTGTCGTTTTCCTTGAAAGTACAAATTTGTCCTTTCCTCGGTCTCATACTTATCTCTTCCCATGGTGAAAGTTCCTGCTATCTTTTGTACCCGATGTTCCGGGGAAATGAGTCCCTTCTTAATAAGATTGATTGAAGATCCACTGTCAGTTAACAATCTACCTGTTCTGTTTGATCCCCACAATCGGATGGCGATTGATTGCAGTCTTCCAGATACTGTTGAAACTCTGTCTCTTCTTGCTCGATCGGTTGGTTTTCCTCCTGTTCGCTGGTTTTTTCCTCGTTTGGATCTATCATTGTCATTCGCACCTGGTTGTTTTGCGGAGGTCTCTTTTGGTTGCCGGCCCGTTGAAAATTTTGAGCTTGATGATTTTTTGCATAACATTTTTCCTCAGTATGGCCGATTCGTTTACACCCGTTACAGAATAGTTTCATTCGATCGGCGGTGACCATAGAATGATTAGATGCGCGTGCTGGAGTTCGTTGTTGATCAGATGAATGAGTGGTGCGTCCTTTGCTTTGTTTTTCTCTGATCCAGCATTCAGCTTCGAGTGCTTCTTGGTAGGCTGCGTTGACATCATGCGGTCGTTGGGTGCGAACTTGCGATCCGATCTCCTCTCGTAGATTCATAACATATCTTTTGGTTGCTGCCTTTTCCTCAATCTGCATTGCCATAGTACGGTGACGTGTGCTTGAATGTTCACTTTGAATTGCGTATTTTAATTCGTTCAAAGATTGACGGAAACGCAGCGTGTATGCTTGCACATTTTCTGTTTGTTGTTGACGAACGTTGTCAAGACGTGAACGCGCGGTTTCAACGGAAGTTGTTAACGCTACATTTTTTTTTAGAGCATCGTACAACTCCTCATACGATTCAATACGAATATATCTTATCGCTCGTTTAGCATTGTCTTGAATTTTCTCAGCCAATACGAAATCGAGTAATAGCTCGGGTTGAGAACAACGTTCCCTGGCTCGTCGAATGCTACGAATAAAGTCTTTGGTTCCCACGTCATCTTTTCCTCGAAGTACTTCAATGGTACGTACAATTTCCTTGGCTGGGAACATGGCATTGTTTATAGTATTGTCATATCGTCGGTCTGGTCTAGGTTGAGCGGCTTGCGCGGGTGGCTCATCGTATAGAGCGCGTTCTGGCGACAGGGACTCGGGAGTATGAGAACGTGAGCTCTGTCGCGAGGCGCGTGTGGTTCGAATTTCACGATTGATTGGTAACGCGATTTCATCATCGCTTTGTTCCTCGTCTTCGGTGGCGAGTATCTTCATGTGTCTTGCGAGTTTTTTTATATCGCGTAGGCGGTTTTGATTTTCTTGATTTGCTATTTCAAAACGTTGGTCGGTCGTTGTTAATTTGTCGGCGATTTGCTGATATCTTTCTTCTGCGAGAGTTCCTTGAGCCTTGATAGTTTCCATTATTTTATTGAGAAAAGAATTTTCTGATGTTCGAGTAGGAGAATTTATTCTTGAATTTGACATTTTAGGAGTGATATAGGGAATGGTATGTCTATTGTCGGTAGTGTCTTCGTCAGTCTTGTCGCTTTCCTCGGTAGAAAAATGCTGCTTCCGAGTTCTATACTCGTGGAATGCCAGCGTATTCGTTAAATTATTTACCCTAGTAGTACCTTAAGAGACCCTTAATCATAAATTCGCGGGTTATTCAAGTGTACTTAGACTATCGTTCACGGGTGTTACGGGTGTGTAATCGCGACACGGTTGACCGTAGGAATTATTATGGTGGACCGTGGTTGGTGATAGCCTTGCCTCCGGCCTTTATTTGGTTTAGCTCTGTTATTGAGAGGTAAGTTGCTACAAACTTGCCCAATAATTCAGAGTAGAGTGTCGATTTTTGTTAACGAAGGATATGGATTCGCGGATCCAGTCCTACGGGTCGAATTCTTACGTGAAACTGAAACTGATGCGTTGCAGCCGGTCGGGCGATGTCCTGGTGCACCGTAGTACTTTGGAATCGTCTCGAACTATTGCTGCCGCTGCTGCGATGATTGGGATCGGGATGTCAGCGGTGCAAGCTCTGCTTGGTGACGTCTGTTTCTTTCTTCTTCAGTAGGCGTTCAGGGATCGGAACGTGGTCCGATTTAACGTAATATTTTCCTTTTTTTTCAAATCCTTTCGTAACAACGGCTACTAAATTCACCGAGTAGGATTTTATCGAAGTTTTTTCAAAAGTTTCCGTATTTATGCAGGAGTCCGTAGAGTTCCCGGATTCGTCACAAGATAGTATTCTTTTGATCGTAATCGTTGAATTACTATCCTGGCAGGATCGCCAAATTTGTTACGGGGTAAATAGTAAAAATCGTAATTTGTTACATTTACTTTAGAAACTTTTATTAAAAATACAGATCTATATTTAATTTCAAATTTCGATCGAAGAAAAGACACTCCGGCACGCTGTGCGCGGGTTTTTATCGAAGTCTTAACGCTAGAGGCTTAGAGTAGGGGAACCCAGAAGGGGGTACCCGTCGAGTGCTGCCGCGTGGTGAGAAGTATAAGCTATTTAATACTAGGGGATTCGATGGGCGAATCCACATGATAAGTGACACCCTCCCTGGACAACTTTTATAAAGTAGAACGTGATGCCATCTGACGACATCTGTGAATGAGCATGACAGGTGGCGGCGGATTCTGGTTTGAAATGGCATTTGGCGATCTGCATATTACACCACCCATTACGATTCACCCTGTATACATGTGGTCGAAGCTGTGAGAACGGTTCGCGCGACTCTGTTCTTTAGCTTCGCCTCTTTCTCTCCGAGGGGAGCGGCGGGGAAAAACGCGGGCGATCGCATATCGCTACGAGGCCTCGGCACTTGGCCCGCCTAGACGTATCGGAGCTTCGTAGCATACGCGCGCCATACCATCTAGCGACAGTTAGCAGTGGCTCTTAGCCAAATTCTACGATCTCTGCACTACCGCGACGATAGCGAAGCCGTCTGAATTTTCCGCTGAGTATCACTGCCTCTTAATAACTTATTAGTTATTCTTCCTTATTTGTTGAATATTGAGTTTTTGTCTTCTTGAATTATTTAAAATTTTTATTCTTTATCGAATGTTTATTCTACTTTTTTATGATTTTTATGCAATTATTTACTTATTCGTTTTATCCTCGTTATATTATTTAAGAATATTTACTATCTGTTTCTTTTAATTCGTTCTTCTATTTTTTTTTATAAATTGATTCGTTTCTTTTTGTTAAGTTATTTTTCTTTATGACTTATTACAAATTGAATTGATATAGACGATCTGGAACGTTCTTGAAATTTTTTAAAGAGTATTATACTTTTATTTTGCTGAATTTTGGCGGACGTCACACAGTTAAATATCAATGATGGTTTTTTAGTTGAAATATTAAAAAATTTTGTTGTTTAGAGTCATCTGGCGATATGAGCACAGGCGAGTCTTCAGGAACTTCTCTACCGCATCCTTCACCCACGACGAACCAAGAGCTTTTGAAAAGACCGAGAAAAAGCATCAACTAGGTGGAAAGAATTCTCTGCTACGGATGCAACCTCGGTTAGAACAACGAAAGGCAGGCTGATGCTTTCGTTTGATACTTCGTGGTCGAAAAGGGGAAATGGAAAAAATTATGATAGCTTACGAGGGGACGGTCCCGGAGGGGCATGGAGTTACGGACTCCCGCTTCGCGTGCTTATAGTGTGGGTAGGTACTAACGAAACCCCAAATGATTAGCCGTCAATTCGGCTCCGTTTTCGAAAAATCACCGTTCAAATTTGGGAGTCTGATTGTCGACTGTATAATTTCTACATAAGAACAACAAGGCGAGCAGCCTAGCGGTAAGCGAGTCAGACTACCGTCCCGGAGGTCTCGGGTTCAAGTCTCGTCTATGCTGCTTTTTTTTCATTTTTTTTCATTTTTTTTTTCAAATTGTTGTTGAAATTTATAGTTTATGATTAAAAAATTGTAAGAAAGTAAACAAAAAAATTTACGCGCCTTTACTGATCAAAACTTACGAATTAAATGTCAATTTTTTTTTTCAAATCTCTTACGATTTATTTAATTTTTAAAAATAAATTAGCCGTAATTTAATAAAAAATATATTTTTTTTATTATTTGATATTTTTTGCAATTTTTAGGCACTCACTATAATATATATAAATATATATTAAAAAGTGCCTATTAATATCGCCTTCCAAAAATCTTCGTCACGGGAGCCGTCCGTCCGCACTCAAATCTCAGCAACGCATGAACCGATCGAGCTGAAATTTATACTACAAATGTATTTTATTATAACAAAGATGCCTTTTGTGTATAAATCCATTCGGACTTTGTTAAATATAAAAATTGTTAAAAACATACCTATTTTGGGGCCAGAAAGCTATTTTGTATCTATCAATGTCCGGATCTCAGCAATCTGTGAACTAATGTTTATATAACTTATAGTATTTCTTTATAAGACCTCAAAGAAGTGTCTTCTAGAGTTTAAAGACTTTACAATTCTGTTAATAATTCAATTTGAACAAAAAAAACGTTTTTTTGCATTTTTTACAAATGCACAGAGACGCGTGAACGAATTTTTTTTATTCTCGCTTATTACTTTAATTTTAATGTATTTGAAGTACTTCAAGAGTTTCAAGTCATTTGAACAATTATAACATAGAGTTTTTTAAAATATTTTTTCAACATACTTGACATAAAAAAACACTCATTCAACAAAAGTTATATCGTTTCTTGTCTTTGAATAGAATATGACACTTCTTCGAATTTATCCATTTTACATACACTTTTATTATTTGTACACATCAAAATTATTCATAATACTCACTGTTTTATTTTTTTTTCACTTCACAAATATTATTAATTCAGCATATAAAAAAATAACCTCGAACGTAACTATTAAAATATACTTATATAAAAAAATAACCTCGAACACTGTTAAAATATACTTCTTCACAAAAAAAAATGTTCATACAACAACACCACTTTTAATTCGATGAAATTACGCGAATTATCATTTATCGCGATTAATATTTTATAATAGTATTTAAAACAAAAAAAAATCTTCGTAATTACACTGACAGGCATAGATCACCGATACACGAAAGAGAGGGAAGACTCATATCGACGAAGATCGAGTCCCAGCAAAGCTCACTTCGTGCCCCAGCGGTAAGATGTCGGTAGTATCGTCATGTGCTTGTTACGTTGATGTACAGTACGCTTATGTGTACGCAAGAATAATCCACCGGAATGTCGGGCTTGCTATTGGCTATCGTTAAAAGCCTTCACACACGAATCTCCGTAACACGTAATACGTAAACCGTAAGAAAATCCTCCAATCAGAGTCAACTATTAGCCTCTTCAGAGGATCTACAGAGAAGCTTCTACAGAGCTTCAGTGCAAACAAAGATCTGAAAGTGAATATGTATATATGAAAGCGTTTATAGCGATCACAAGCCATTATGGTTTCGCATCTCATGATAAATATAGATTTATAAAAAAATGTGAATAAATGATATACTGATTATTTTTTTATTATTTTATTAAACATACAACCGTATTATATGCATTATTTTTGCACCACAATTCATAAAAAATAAACATTGAAAATAAAACTAAAGAAATGAAACATTATAATATGAACACTTAAATATGAAACGCAAAACGCGACAATGCGAGTGAGAGGACTTGACGGCGAACCATCCCAAATGGACCACACAGCGGTTTGTGATAAGTCACACACACAAACACATGTATTACCAAATTCAATCTCAACTACATAAAAAATAGCTTTTCGCCCTTAAGGCAATATTAAACAAATACTTTTTTAAAGCTCGTGTAGTCAATTTCAATTATTTGTAACGAAATAAAGATTTTGTACCCATAAGCCAATAACAATCATTCAATTTCAGCACATTCTCAATTACCACAAAAAATGCTCATGACTCCTTAAGAATACCGAAACGGCAAATGTGTAATTCATAAAATCCTTATTTTTCGATTCGAATATCAGTAATGAACCGTCAAAGTTTGATACCATGAAAATCGTAGTGTGTTCGTGATAAATTGATAAAAATTGAAAATTCCGGTGTGAGTGCCTATTAAAACGTCCCTAAGGGACATGTTAATTAACATTCAAAATATATCATGAAAATAAAATATGCAATCCTTACATTGTAAAGTTATAATTGCCTATTAATGTAAGTCTGAAAAATTCAGACATCGCCTTGCGAACAATGACTCTTACTGAACGTATATCATGAACGAAACACATAGTTCTATATTATCAATCATAATTCACAATAACATAAAAAAACTTTAATATTTCTATACTTAACAATTTAAGTAAATGATCAACAGAACGCGGAGCGCGAAGCGCGACGATCATAACGCGACCGCGCGCGGGGGGTATGGGGGGCGAAGCCCCCCATCGAGTACGCGAAGCGTACTTGTTTGATATCTCTTTCGATGGGGAAGGGAGTATTTAAAGAAATTACCAAGGAATTGTTACGTTCGGATTCCGTGGGTCTTACGTACGGGTTCCGTCGTAATTACGTTTTAGATTTATAATTATTATTGTTATTTGTCGAGTTTGTCAGGAGACTCGACGCGTGGATTCTGTCCGTTTTAAAGCGGCGTAACGCACCTCACCTTATTCCGTGTGTATAATGTGTGTGTGTGTCTCGTTCGTCGACCTGCTGACGTTGGCGAATTCCTGGAGTCGTCGGGAAGGTCGGTCGAGACGGCTGTCTAGGCCGTAGAGATAGGTCGTGCAAGATGGGTGTTCAGTATTTATTTGGGTGTGTGTAGTGGAGACCGTAGTGGCTTACATATACGCGCTGGTTACGACGCTGCCACTACGATGTCGCGAATTAGCTGAGTCGGCAAGAAGGGGCGAGCGTTCGGAACGCGATACGACTCGCTGGACTCTTGCTCTCTTGCACTAATGAAGAAATGTATTTGAGAGATGTTTTATACTCGAAATATTCCGACGCGTAATGCCGCTAAGGTAATTATCGCGGTACAAAAGTATTACGAGAGACGTGAAGCGCCGCTAGGGTTTGCTTACACGTATAGAGTTCTTAATCGTTGTACCCGACTTTATTTCCCGAACTCGAAGTTACACTCGCGAGACTCTAAGTACGCGAGATGTACTTGCCGCTAAGGTATGAGTACCGGTCGACCGAGGGCTATGTCTGTCAGGACAGAGCAATCAATTAAGACTGATGAGAATTTGGTCGATCGGTATCCTCGTTACCCTGGGGCGAAGGTATTGGAAGAGTCTCGTGGGGGCAACTAGGAAGTGTCGGGTTACCGATTGGGGAATCGATTGGGAAATCGATTGGGAAATCGCTTGTCGATTCCTGCGTGGGTGTTACTTTTGCGCCGGGGTTGTTGACATGCCATCGTTGATCATGCAGCGCGTGGCCGGGGTCGTTGACATGCCAGTGCTGATCATGCAGCGCGTGGCATCACGGTGCATTGGAGGTTTCCGTCGTGGGTCGAAGTCTTTTAGGGAATCTGATGACGAGGCTACGCGTGCACCGATGGATTGTCCAGCCTCGTTGTCGTTAGGCTGATCGGTCCGTAACAGAATATAGGGAAAAAAATCTGTTTTATTAATTAATCGTAAAATCTGCTTCACGCAATGTTTTTTCAATGTTCCCGAGTACAGTGTGACGGGTGATAATCAGTATAAAAACAAGCGAAACATTTATATTGTTCACACCACGAACATTGTACGAACGCTAACTCGTTTTCTTCGCAATTTTAAAATTTTAAGGCAGGCAGGCAGATTATTGTATGTCAAAGTTTAAATTACGGCTAATTTATTTTTAAAAATTAAATAAATCGTAAGTGATTTGAAAAAAAAAATTGACATTTAATTCGTAAGTTTTGATCAGTAAAGGCGCGTAAATTTTTTTGTTTACTTTCTTACAATTTTTTAATCATAAACTATAAATTTCAACAACAATTTGAAAAAAAAATGAAAAAAAAAATGAAAAAAAGCAGCATAGACGAGAATTGAATCCGAGACCTCCGGGACGGTAGTCTGACTCGCTTACCGCTAGGCTGCTCGCCTTGTTGTTCTTATGTAGAAATTCTACAGTCGACAATCAGACTCCCAAATTTGAACGGTGATTTTTCGAAAACGGAGCCGAATTGACGGCTAATCATTTGGGGTTTCGTTAGTACCTACCCACACTATAAGCACGCGAAGCGGGAGTCCGTAACTCCATGCCCCTCCGGGACCGTCCCCTCGTTAGATGGCTACGGTTCTTTCAGTGGAACTCAAAGTGGCCTGATTATTGATTATGGAACTGAGAATCGGGTTTGTATGAAACGTGAACGAGGATATGAAAAACCCGATCACGATTGTCGGTAGCACTACTCTGGTAGTGCCAAAGCCATCGAAACTAGCCTAGCCCTGAAACTGGCAACTCAAAGCAGTATCCTAAAACAAAACAACTTGGAATTGGGAATTTTCTGTGGCGATGAAGACTCCAGCGCTATCGCCAACATAAGAAAAGCTTGTGGTCACCCTGTGGTGAAACTCTCTGATAAGAATCATCTCATTAAGGGAATTAAGAATATTTTGTATTCAATTCCCAAGAATAAAGATCCTGACCGTGAGATAAATAAGAATTCGATTGATTACTTAGAGCGATGTGTTAAGTACGCGGTAGCGCAGTACCATGGGGATGCGGAAGTGCTTGCAAAAGCAGTTAGGAATATTCCTAAGGAGCATATGTGCATGCGACTGTCGGCGAAGGATTGGAAAATCCTATTTTATTTGAAGAAATCAAGAAAATATTCAATACTATAGCCAGTAATGCTGAGAAATATGCCCATGCAGCTAGCAGCCAGAATAATGAGACCTTAAATGCTCCTATTGCACGGAAAGCTCCAAAGTCGAATTGTTATAGTCGGAGTGAATCCATGAACTACAAAGTTGCAGCAGAAGTTGCTGAAAAGAATGAAGGACAAAGTTATATAGTACAAGTTTATCAAAGACTAAATTTATCAACAGACCGAAATTTAACTAGACATGTTCAGAAGCAGGAAAAAATATCGTCACATAAAGCGGACCTTGCAAACACCCGAGAATTAAAAAAAAGAATTGAATTGCGAAATACGAAGTGTTTTACGGAACAGAAGAGAACATTTAGAAGGAGTACAGTATTAACCTCGAATGGGATTGTTCAGTTGTCCAGCAATTAACAAGCCATCAGCAGACAATGATAAGAAATGCGATTTGCAGAATGATGAATATCAAGTGGTTTTTTTTATCTAGAGACTTCCGGCTTCGGTGCGAATGCTGACATCCTCCAAACTGCAGCTGGTACTGGCTTTTATGAATTCAATATGTGTGTCAAGCCTTCTAAACTCATTGATGCCAGAGCGACTGAAGCACACGGATTGACAAATGCTTTAGGAGATCTCTACTTGCATGGTATTCCGGTTGAATCAAAGAATATACGTGGTGTCTTACATGATTTCATTGATTATCTCTCCAAATTTCAGAAGCAATGCATCCTCGTTGCACACAATGTTTCTTTTGATGCCCCTCGTTTGATCAGGGCAGTTGATACATTTGGACTTACAGCTGAATTAGAACATGTCGTTGCTGGTTTTTCATGTACTCTTCAAATGTATAAGAAGAGGAATAAAGGCACAAAATTTGCGAAGAATGACTTAACATTAGCTGCTTTAGCTTCTCCTTGGATTGAGAATGTGAACGATCAGAGGATTCACGATGCTTATTATGATGTTTACCTTTTGAGACTATTTGGGTCGAATGAATTCACTATCGAAGATATCGTTGCAGAATTTACTGCGCTCTCTGACAGTCGTGCAAAGTACACGGAGAACACTAATACAAAAAAGCGCTTAGCGTCTTTGTCTGTGTTCTCAGAAACAATTCCTGATGTCCTTAAGAGGCAGTGTAACACCCGAAGGAATGTCGACGGCTTCGCCTTCCCAGCGGTAGTGCAGAGCTCGCAGCATTTGACTACGAGCCGCTGCGGACTACCGCTAGATGTCAGGGCGCGCATCTGCTACGAAGCCCCGGCACATCGTGGCGGGCCGAAGACCGAGGCGTCGTAGCAGGGCCAGCCGTGACCCGTCCCCTTCGAAAATCTTAGGCCGGTTGTACACTCTCGCGCGAGTGCTCTCACGATGTCTCGTCGAGAGCTCTCGCGCGAGAGGTCGAGGGACGAGCGCGACCCTGTACACTCTCGTTTATTTAGTACGCTTTGCGAACGCCAAGATGGACGGTTAGAAAGCTTGCCATCAACTGAATGACGCAAGAGTGTACAGTGATACATTTGCGCTGCCTCGCGAGGGTAAGCGAGACCCTTTGACTGGCGCTCAAAAAACCGACTCGGAATGGAGAGCCCACGAGTGACTGCGGGGCATCGCGAGACGGAGCGAGTGTACCCTGTACACTCTCGCACTCGTCCAGCCTCGCCGTCCCTCGACGAAAGTGTACAGCCGGCATAATATAGTGAGTATGACCCTCGTCGCCCGCCGTAAAGCGTTCGCTCCATGCTCGTCGAGACCGAAAAACTCAGCGGCAAGTCGAAGACAAAATCCCTAATTTCTCCGGCACTAATCATCCAATCGGATTGAAATTTGGAGGTGAGCTAGAGAATGATGGCACGGGGAACCTGAGACTCAATTTGGATATACTTCCGAAAACCCCCCACCTCCGATTGAGCTGTAATTTTGCATACTTATGTTTTTTGGCCTTCTGAGCACGAATATGAAAATGAAAATTGGCGCAAATTTGATCTTCATATTGAAAATCCAAAAAAATCGATTTTGAAGGGGTTTTTCTATGTTAGTTCAAGAACTACTGACTGCAGATAAAAATGGTTCCAACAAAAGTTGTAGATTATGTAAAAACACACATTTTATGTTCTATAAATTTTTTTGTGCGATAATTTTTTTTTGAAGAAAAAGGAGACGTTCCCAACCCAACCCAAACCCAAACCCAACTCAACTCAAACGCAAAATAACACAAAAACAACAAAGAAACAAGCCCAAAAAGAACCAAACAAACCCAAAGAAGATAGAAATAAAAACAAAAGATATTTTTTTAATTGTTTTATTTAAATTTTTTTTATTTAAAATTTTTTTCAACCCAAGCCCAACCCAAACCCAACCCAACTCAAACGCAAAATAACACAAAAACAACAAAGAAACAAGCCCAAAAAGAACCAAACAAACACAAACAAACCCAAAGAAGATAGAAATAAAAACGAAAGAAATTTTTTTAATTTTTTTATTTAAAATTTTTTTTTTATTTAAAATTTTTTTTTTTTTATTTTTTTATTAAAATCTCTTTTTTATTTTGACATTAAAAAAAAAATTTATTTCACAATTTTTTTTAATTTTTTTTTATTTAAAAATTTTTTAAAAAATTTTTTATTTTTAAAAATTTGTTTTAATTTTTATAAAATTTTCGTTCACTCACCCGGATATGCGAGTTTTATGGCGGCAATGAGCTCACAAAAAGGATCTCGTTTCATTTTAAGAACTCGTCGCCGCCAAAGAAACTCACACATGTGAGCATCGAAGGTATCCGAGCGAACGCCTCCTCGTGAAAGTTGTCGGCGCATCCACCGCCAGGAAGACTCAACATTTTGAGTGTGGGCACCCGTGTTAGAATCCACGAATTCTTCGCAATGATTCACCGTGGCGTGGATGTACCCGTGCTTTTCTAGATTAATGTACCCTTTCCAGCAATCTGTATGGATGGTAGTTCCAGGGGCTACATGCTTTTTGATTAGCTGGATTAGGGTATCCTGGTCTCTCTTATTGTCCGGGCACACCTCCAAGCGATAATTTTCGCTATGGCCACGGTGAATCATTCCAAGGATCCAGTGGCCTTCTACGATACGCCCCCTCTCGTACTTCCGGCGGCCGATCTTACACTCATCAATCTCAACAACTTCGCCGATTCCCCCCAATAAGCCTTCGACATCAAAAGCTTGATCTAAAGCGATCATACATACCTCCCGGCAGAATGAAAATCTGTCAGAGACAGTTTCTGGCGAGATTTGTTTCGCTTCGGTGATGGACGATTCCCGGATCGTTTAGCTGAAGGTCATATTAACTGCAAAGCAATATGTGATTAGCATACATGACTCTGCAGAAATGTGGCACCTTTCAAACCACGTGTTTTCGGCGACGGTCGACACGTGATCGTGGGAGCCTTTTTTCCGGCACCGAAACTCACCAACAACAGATTTTTCCTCGGACAAAGTCATTAATTTTTTATGCTTCGAGCAAAATCGGGTCGATGGTATCAGAGCGATGTCTCGAAGCCATTGTAGGTTTCGGGCATGGTCGGAAAGAATTCCGAATAATTTATAAAAATTGAAGCGGTCCTCCATTTTGCTGTCGACAGGAACAAAGTGTGGAAAAAGTCGAGGAAAATGGAAAGAGAGAGAAAGGAAATAAAAAAGTAAATAAAAAGGAAAACAGAGGGGGTAATAAATGAAGAAAGGAAGCAAAGAAAAAATGATAGAAGAAACATGAATCTGGAAAAAAAGTATGTAGCAAGAAAAAATATATATATCAAGAAAAAAGAAAATGCAATGAAAATAGATATGAAAATATGTAGATGCAAAAGTAACAGTGGTAATGGCAGTAGCAGAAGTAGCAGCAGTTAACCAAGTATGATCAGAGCAAAATTATATTGAAGCGGTCTGGTCAGTTCAGCGAGTAGGGGAGATGCGCCCAAAACGGGTAGCCCGCCTAAAACGGGTAGGCCTTCCGAAATGCGCATTTTAAGTATTTTTGAGAATGTATGAGTGGCAACCGACGTCCCGGCCGTCAACCAATCACGGTCAGTCGGCTCGCTTCGGTGACGTAAACAGTTGAACGGTAAGACAACAATCAAGTTTTATGCTGCTTTCGTTAAAAAAATTCGAAATATGCTAGCTGTGATTACTCGAGGGTGGTGTAGAATGAGATTTTCTAAGTTGCATGGTATGATCTCGTTAGTAATGGGCTTCTTATCCCCGCAAAGTTGCGGGCTCCAGGCATTTCCATTTTGAAGGTATAATCGTCGACAATAAAAATGTGCGTACGGGCAAAACGGGTAGGGGGAAATCAGGCCTATACCTGAAATGACACCAAATAAATCTATCCGAAAACGTAAAAGACAAGCAAAGAGAAAAAGAAAAAAAAGAGAAAAAATATTCTAAGGTAAAAATTGACGCAGTGATGAAGAATTTAACGGAAGTAAGAGCTTTCAAGAAAAAAGTTAAAAAAATGAAGAAAAATTCAAACGAAGTAAAAGCTTCTACGTGTAACACTATTAAGAGACATGCGAGATCCAAACGTGGTCCAAAATGTAACAAAAATGACGAGTTCCAGTGCATTACCCGTTTTAGGCCCCCCCTACGAGCAAAGCGGGTATTTCGAAGAATTTTTATTTATTTTTTTTTTCATTGTTATCGAAGAAAATGAATTAGTTTCTTTATGATTTTCGAAAGTTTATTAGTTGAACATTCCCACGAATAAAAATAGAAATTGCATTTCGTTTCGAAATCTGTTTTTTTCAACACCTCCCTTAGCTTACCCGTTTTGGGCTCATCTCCCCTATTCAATAATACGAAAGAACAATGGCGGGGAAAGCGCGGAAGGGGACAGAGCGCGCACACACACACACACACACACACACACACACACCCCCACCCACACACACACACACACACACCCACACACACACACGCACACACACACACACACACACACACACACACACACACACACACACACACACACACACACACACACACACACACACACACACACACACACACGCGCACACACACACAAACACACACACACACACACACACACACACACACACACACACACACACACACACACACACACACACACACACACATCTTAAGGAAGCAGCGGAAAAAAAACGATTTGTTGCCATCGAAGTCAAACAAAATAAGCGATACCCGGAGCCCCCATTTTCGAACATGCAACTTTATTATTTGAAGCAAAATAATAATTTTTTTTCATTTAAAAATCTCGTTCTCGTGCTGGGAGGGCTCCCCCCCCCCGTGGGTGCGAGTTGGAAGTCGTTCCAGTAGCCAACAGTTGGTTTGAGCTGAGACTCGTTCCAGTAACCAACAATCCATCGACAAGTCAGGGGCAGGAGATAGAAATACCGCGCATGCTAAAATCCAATTTTCAAAATTCAATTGCTCGGAAACTATTGGCACGCGCCAAAAATCCCTTTAGGGGTCGTCTTAGAACATCAAAAGGAAGGTCTGTGCAAATTTTCAAATCGATCGGAGGTGGGGGAGGGGGTCGGAAGGGCACCCGCGCATGCTAAAATCCAATTTTCAAAATTTAATTTCTCGGAAACTATTGGCACGCGCCAAAAATCCCTTTAGGGGTTGTCTTAGAACATCAAAAGGAAGATCTGTGCAAATTTTCAAATCGATCGGAGGTGGGGGGTTTTCGGAAGTCCACCCCTCAATTTTTTTAATGTCGAAAGCGGAACCGCTTTTTTTATGAAAATGATAAAATTTTCATAGTTGCACGATGTTTCGCATCGCATTGATGTTAAAATTTCGTGCTCCATAGAAGTATGCACACTTTGGACTTTGTTTTATATCATTTGATAAAAAAAATGACCGAAATATAGCAATTTGAGTTTTTATGCAACGCGAGCCTAGCGTCGGCAAGTTTGGCGGCCTGCGCGGCGGGAGGGGTAGCCACGAGAGTCGAAGGCATAGGCAGTCCTCGTGTACACGTTGGCCTCTGTACGGAAACCTAACGCGTCGCGCGGACGATTATAGGAGATCAGTCACCTCTGAGAAATCAGTCAAATTTTGCATATCGTTAGTTCCTGACGAGATAACATATCGTGTCAAATATTTTTTTTTATTTGCCAAATTTTTCCAGTTATGAATATTGGACCATTTTCCGACTTTTTAATCAATAAGTAATTACATACCTTCTTTCCTTTAATTTTTTTTTAAATTAATATTGTGACAAAAGGACTATATTTTATCATAAAAATATTTACAACATTAAAAAAACTATTTGGTACTATTTATTTAACAAATGATTTTTCAATAATTTTTTTAACTGTTAGGGATACGATGAGCAATTTAAAAAAAAACTGTGTGTGTGTTCTTCACACATGCAAGAAGTGAATACTTCTGGTATCCGGCCTTTCGCCGGAATGAAAAATTAAAAATATAACATTACAATAATTTTTAAGATCATTAAAAACAATCATTTTAAAAAATTGAAAAAACTGTGTTGCGGAGCCTGATGAGGCTAAGTCACAGACCTGCGGAGCCTGTTGAAGGCGCTCGGACAAAATACAGACTCTTTCTGGAACCCTGTGGAGACCTATATAAGAACAGCAAAAATAATTTTCATGAAAATAATTACAATTACAAAGATTCATTAAAATAACAATTTAAAACAATTATGTAAATAATAATCTATTCTATCTGAAAGCCCTGCAGCGCTTTCGAAGGACTGCGCAGGGGCGTAGAAGGCCTGCGGGAGCTGTAGGAGTCCTTGTAAAGCCCATGTGCAGCCCTTTGAAAGCACTGCGCAGGGTTGCAAAAGGCCTGCGGAAGCTGTTGGAGGCCCTGCAGCACTTTCGAAGGACTGCGCATGGCCTTAGAAGGCCTCCTACAGCCTCCGCAGGCCTTCTACAACCCTGCGCAGTGCTTTCGAAGGCCTCCTACAACCCTGCGCCTTCTACAACCCTGCTGAGTCCTTCAAAAGCGCTGTGGGGCCTTCGGATAGAATAGATTATTATTTAGATAATTGTTTTAAATTGTTATTTTAATTATTCTTTGAAATTGTAATTATTTGCATGAAAATTATTTTTGTTGTTCTTGTGTAGGTCTCCGCAGGGCCTCTGAAAGACTCTGTAGGCTATCCGAGCACCTTCAATAGGCTCCGCAGGTCTGTGAGTTAGGCTCATCAGGCTCCGCAACACAGTTTTTTCAATTTTTTTAAATGATTGTTTTTAATGATCTTAAAGATTATTGTAATGATTATATTTTTAATTTTTCATTCAGGCGAAAGGCTGGATACCAGAAGTATTCACTTCTTACGTGTGTGAAGAACACACACACAGGTTTTTTTTAAAATTGTTATATTTGTTATATAAATAATATCAAATAGTTTATTTAATGTTGTAAATATTTTTATGATAAAATATAGTCCTTTTGTCACAACTTTAATTTAAAAAAAAATTAAAGGAACGAAGGTATGTAATTACTTATTGATTAAAAAGTCGGAAAAAGTTCCAATATTCATAACACGAAAAATTTTGCAAATAAAAAAAATATTTGACACGATATGTTATCTCGTCAGGAACTAACGATATGCAAAATTTGACTGATTTCTCAGAGCTGACTGATCTATATATCCAGGGTGAATCATAATGGGTGGACACCACTTTTTGATGGTATTTACCATGCGTCGTAAACTACCGACTACCTACAACTGGATTGCTTGACCGCTCCAGAGATGGCAGCTGCTTAGTGACAGGCAACTACATTCATGCATCTTCGCGCGATTTCGATGACATTTGGTATGCTTGTAGAATGGATAAAAATACAAGATATGAAAAAACTTCAAATTGCAACAACGTTTATTTTTTCGCGTACTATACACTGGATATCAGAATGGTGCAGATAGCAACAAATCTCTTGTGATTTATTGCAAATTTGTAATTTTTTCATACGTATCTCCGAGAGTTTTTAACCGATTGGGATGCAAATTAGCATAAAGGTAGATGGTTTGTTATCTTTTCGCTATCTCATAATTAAGGGCTTGAAACTGCCCCTCGATTTTTTAGTCAATTGTATCGTATGATCGGATTAATTTGTACAGACTATTTCGACTCATTGCATTTTCATTTCATCCCATTTTTATATCTACAAATTTTCGTCCATGCCACACGGTAAGAACTTCGAACGTTCGCGAGGGGGATGGTTGGGGGAGGGGGTGAGTGGAATTTACAAATATGTATTCGTGTATTCAAACGAACTTATATTAACGTAAATTTAACCCGGAATGGCAAAAGGCTACCCGATCATACGATGCAATTGACTAAAAAATCGAGGGGCAGTTTCAAGCCCTTAATTATGAGATATCGAAAAAATAACAAACCCGTTAACTTTATTTTTTCATCCTCTACCTTTATGTTAATTTGCATCCCAATCGGTTAAAAACTCTCGGAGATACGTATGAAAAAATTACAAATTTGCAATAAATAGTCGGTAGTCAGTAATTTACGATGCATGGTAAATATCATCAAAAAGTGGTGTCCACCCATTATGATTCACCCTGTATATATGCGCGACGCGTTAGGTTTCCGTGCAGAGGCCAACGTGTACACGAGGACTGCCTATACTATGCCTTCGACTCTCGTGGCTACCCCTCCCGCCGCGCGGGCCGGCGAACTTGCCGTCGCTAGACCCGCGTTGCATAAAAACTTAAATTGCTATATTTCGGCCATTTTTTTATGAAATGATATAAAACAAAGTCGAAAATGTGCATATTTCCATGGAGCACGAAATTTTTACATCAACGCGACGAGAAACATCGTGCTACTATGAAAATTGTATAATTTTATTTAAAAAAAGCGGTTCTGCTTTCGCCATTAAAAAAAACGAGTCTCAGGTACCCCGTGCCATCATTCTCTACCTCACCTCCAAATTTCAATGCGATCGGATGATTAGTGCCGGAGTAATTAGAGATTTCGTTTTCGAGTTGCCGCCGAGTTTTTCGGTCTCGGCGAGCATGGAGCGAACACTCTACAGTGCGTAGCGAGGGCCTTACCTATGCTTCGCACTGTACTCATTTCATGTGACCGGTGGCGACGGAGAGGGCCGGGAGGGGTAGCTACGAGAGTCGAAGGCATAGGCACGCCTCGTGCCTATGCCTCACGCCTAACGCGCGACGCATTAGGTCTCCGTGCAGGGCAAAATCCAACGGGTACACGAGGCGCGGCTATGCCTTGGTCTCTCGCGGCTGCCCCTTCCGTCGCGCGGGCCACCGCACTTACCGACCTCGTGAAAATGTTGCGTCAGCGCTTCGCGCGGAATTTCGTCACACGATTTTCTCTTTACGCTGACAAAAATCTCGCTTTTATCTTTCATGAAACGGCATTCCTATTTTTGACGCCAATTTTGCATCAAATTTAATGAAACAAAGCTCAAAATGTGCGTTTGTTGATGCTTTAGTGAGTGAGAGTCGGGAAATTTCGATCGAATCGGTGTACTATGAAGAATTGTCTCATTTCTCCAATGATAAGTAGAATCTGCAATTTTTTTTTCAAAATTTCGAAAAAACGCGACTCTCATGTACCGTGTGCCATAATTATCTATGTACTGGCCAAATTTTAACCCGATCGGTTGCTCAGTGCTCGTATAAATAGGGATGCCGTTTTCGAAGCGCTCGTCGGCTGTTACACTGCCTCTTAAAAAGAAAATTGCTGAAGCTGGGATTACATTTTCCGATTTCGAGAATGCCCTAAAACTATATGATGAACTGGGCATCATTACATTACTGAAAGCCAAAATTAATTACAAGCCGCGCTCAATTAATCTACAAGAAGTATACGACAATATCACGAAGCACGTTAATAAAATAATAAATGATAAGAACGAATGAAAAATATGAATTTTAGGAAATATAATTTAAAAAATGGATTATTGCCGATTGGTTTTTAATTTCCTTTCAACTTCCTTCCCCGAACGTTTGAAATTACCCGCGTGCTCACCCAGTGCATGCGCGCTCCGAAACATTGCCAAGACGCTGTGCTTGTTTTGCACATAACCAACAATTTTGTATTTCTTAAATCTTTTTTCTTTAATTTCTCAATAATTCTCTGGTAAATCTTCACGAAACTTTTTGAAAAAATACTTTAAACTGAAAGAAGCGCAGTGGCTCGGTGGATAGGACTCTGGCTTCGCACGCAGCGGATCAGCGTCCGATTCCCGTAGTCGACACCAATGGAAAAAAATTTCTAAGTGTTTTTCTGCAATCCTGGCGGTTTGGATCCCTCCAAAACAAATGCCCAACAAAAACCTTGCTGTGAGGAGTGGGGGGTCGATGTTCGGCTGGGGTGCTCCCGCAAGGCAGTTCTCATCGCGCGGATGGTGACGCCTTGGTCGGACATCGGGTGGCCCATCGCCACAGTCGAGGAGGTGCCGGCCCTAGGCGTCTCTGGTGGACGTGCTTGAGTTTACTCGCATTGACACTGGGGGAGACTAGGTAGGTACCGACCTGTATCAGCGGAGATTTTCTGCAGTTTCCCTCCGTCCGTGGCAAATGCGATACAGGGAGATTAGGGGGAATGCGAAACGGCTGCAGCCGTGGTCGCGAATAAGAATGTCGGAGGATAGGTTGGAATGGTAAAAATAGGTGTGTAAAAACCCGAAGAGGGTGTACACGGTAAACTCCCACATTATCATTATTATATTACTTTAAAACTTCAAGTTTTATAACATCATTGATTCAGGCTCTTAAACTTTTTTCCATGGTATGATAAATTTATAAATCAATCCAGTGTCATAAGAGCCCATGTTAATGTGTGATTTTTTAATCATATTTATTGAAAAAACTATGTGGACAGTCAACTTGAAATTAAGAGGCAGTGTAACAGCCGACGGGCGCTTCGAAAACGGCATCCCTATTTGTACGAGCACTGAGCAAATGATCGGGTTAAAATTTGGCCAGTACATAGATAATTATGGCACACGGTACATGAGAGTCGCGTTTTTTCGAAATTTTGAAAAAAATTTTGCAGATTCGACTTATCATTGGAGAAATGAGACAATTCTTCATAGTGCACCGATTCGATCGAAATTTCCCGACTCTCACGCACTAGAGCATTAACAAACGCACATTTTGAGCTTTGTTTCGTTAAATTTGATGCAAAATTGGCTTCAAAAATAGGGATGCCGTTTCATGAAAGAAAAAAGCGAGATTTTTGTCAGCGCTACGAGAAAATAGTGTGACGAAATTCCGCGCGAAGCGCTGACGCAACATTCTCACGAGGTCGGTAAGTGCTGTGGCCCGCGCGACGGAAGGGGCTGCCGCGAGAGAGCAAGGCATAGCCGCGCCACGTGTACCCGTTGGACTTTGCCCTGCACGGAGACCTAATATAATGCGTCGCGCGTTAGGCGTGAGGTATAGGCGCGAGTCGTGCCTATACCTCGTAGCTACCCCTCCCAGCCCCCTCGCCCACCGGCGCTCTCATGAAATGAGTACAGTGCGAATCGTAGGTAAGGGCCTCGCTACGCACTGTAGAGCGTTCGCTCCATGCTCGCCGAGACCGAAAAACTCGGCGGCAACTCGAAAACGAAATCCCTAAATTCTCCGGCACTAATCATCCGATCGGGTTGAAATTTGGAGGTGAGCTCCAGAATGATGGTGCGGGGTACCTGAGACTCAGTTTTTTTTTAATGTCGAAAGCGCAACCGCTTTTTTTTTATAAAAATGATCCAATTTTCATGGTAGCACGATGTTTCTCGTCGCGTTGATGCTACATGGAAATATGCACATTTTGGACTTTGTTTTATATCATTTGATAAAAAAATGACCGAAATATAGCAATTTAAGTTTTTATGCAACGCGGGTCTAGCGACGGCAAGTTCCGTGGCCCGGGCGGCGGGAGGGGTAGCCATGAGAGTCCAAGGCATAGGCAGTCCTCGTGTACATGATGGTCTCTGCACCGAAACCTAACTCGTCGCGTGTATATATATAGATCAGTCACCTCTAAGAAATCAAATTTTCCATATCGTTAGTTCCTGACGAGATAACGTACGTGTCGCATATTTTTTTTAAATGCAAAATTTTTCGAGATATGAATATTCGAGTATTTTCCGACTTTTTAATCAATAAATTATTACATACCTTCTTTCCTTTAATTTTTTTTTTTAATTAAAGTTGTGACAAAAGTACTATAATTTATTATAAAAATATTTAAAACGTAAATAAAAATTACTTGGTACTATTTACTTAACAAATGATTTTTCAATGATTTTTTTAACTGTTAGGGATACGATGGACAATTTAAAAAAAAACCTGTGTGTGTGTTCTTCACACATGCAAGAAGTGAATACTTCTGGTATCCGGCTTTTCGTCGGAATGAAAAATTAAAAATATAATCATTACAATAATCGTTAAGATGATTAAAAACAATCATTTAAAAATCTTTAAAAAACTGTGTTGCGGAGCCTGATGAGGCTAACTCAGAGACCTGCGGAGCCTATAGAAGGCGCTCGGACAGAATACAGACTCTTTCAGAAACCCTGCGGAGACCTATATAAGAACAGCAAAAATAATTTTCATGAAAATGATTACAATTACAAAGATTTATTAAAATAACAATTTATAACAATTATCTAAATAATAATCTATTATATCCGAAGGCCCCGCAGCGCTTTCGAAAGACTGCGCAGGGTTGTAGAAGGCCTGCGGGAGCTGTTGGAGGCCTTCTAAAGCCCAGCGCAGTCCTTCGAAAGTGCTGCGCAGAGTTGCAGAAGGCCTGCGGAGGCTGTAGGAGGGCCCGCAGCACTTTCGAAAGACTGCGCAGGGCTTTAGAAGGCCTCCTACAGCCTCCGCAGGCCTTCTGCGACTCTGCGCAGCATTTTCGAAGGACTGCGCAGGGCTTTAGAAGGCCTCCTACAGCTTCCGCAGGCCTTCTGCAACTCTGCGCAGCACTTTCGAAGGACTGCGCTGGGCTTTAGAAGGCCTCCTACAGCTTCTGCAGGCCTTCTACAACCCTGCGCAGTCCTTCGAAAGCGCTGCGGGGCCTTCGGATATAATAGATTATTATTTAGATGATTCTTTTAAATTGTTATTTTAATGAATCTTTGTAATTGTAATCATTTTCATGAAAATTATTTTTGCTGTTCTTATATAGGTCCCCGCAGGGTTTCTGAAAGAGTCTGTATTCTGTCCGAGCGCCTTTTATAGGCTCCGCAGGTCTCTGAGTTAGCCTCATCAGGCTCCGCAACACAGTTTTTTAAAGTTTTTTAAATGATTGTTTTTAATCATCTTAACGATTATTGTAATGATTATAATTGTAATTTTTCATTCCGGCGAAAAGCCGGATACCAGAAGTATTCACTTCTTGCATGTGTGAAGAACACACACACAGGTTTTTTTTTAAATTGTCCATCGTATCCCTAACAGTTCAAAAAATCATTGAAAAATCATTTGTTAAATAAATAGTACCAAGTAATTTTTATTTACGTTTTAAATATTTTTATAATAAATTATAGTACTTTTGTCACAACTTTAATTAAAAAAAAAAATTAAAGGAAAGAAGGTATGTAATAACTTATTGATTAAAAAGTCGGAAAATACTCGAATGTTCATATCTCGAAAAATTTTGCAATTAAAAAAAATATGCGACACGTACGTTATCTCGTCAGGAACTAACGATATGGAAAATTTGATTTCTTAGAGGTGACTGATCTATATATATACGCGCGACGAGTTAGGTTTCCGTGCAGAGGCCATCGTGTACACGAGGACTGCCTATGTCTTCGACTCTCGTGGCTACCCCTCCCGCCGCGCGGGCCGCGGAACTTGCCGTCGCTAGACCCGCGTTGCATAAAAACTTAAATTGCTATATTTCGGTCATTTTTTTATCAAATGATATGAAACAAAGTCCAAAATTTGCATATTTCCATGGAGCATCAACGCGACGAGAAACATCGTGCTACCATGAAAATTGGATCATTTTTATAAAAAAAAAAGCGGTTCCGCTTTCGACATTAAAAAAAACCGAGTCTCATGTACTCCGCACCATCATTCTGAAGCTCACCTCCAAATTTCAACCCGATCGGATGATTAGGGCCGGAGGATTTAGGGATTTCGTTTTCGAGTTGCCGCCGAGTTTTTCGGTCTCGGCGAGCAAGGAGCGAACGCCCTACAATGCGCAGCGAGGGCTTTACCTACATTTCACACTGTTATCAATTAAAATGAACGGTGGCGGCTGAGCGGGCTAACGCGTCCTAAGTCGTCGAGTCATCGGCGGAATTGATGGTTCGATTCATCACTACGCCAATTTTTTTTTCGTTTTAGCCATTTCATAAATTTTTGCTACGAAAATGGCACAATATTGAATGACGAAATTATAATATTTTTTTATCATTTTACCACCTATGGTTTTTGTTCACATGGGCAATATTATTATTTAATTTAATTATGTACGAAAAGATTTTTTTTGGCGTAATATTGCGTTTTTACACTGGTATGTTTGTTAACATTTTTTCATTAGCGTAATATTATAGTTGAATTTTATTATGTCCTATAAGATCTTTTTTATTTGCATAATATTATAATTTTTTAATGATATATTCATGGGTTTGCTCTTGACGATTTTCTACTACTCCGTGAAACGTACCCACGGCGTGATGCAACACGCCGAGAACAAGGGACTTCGAAAATGTAAACATTGGGCGCTCACGATGCCATTGTATTGCGCTCCAAGGCGATGCTCGCGGGGCGCTATATATATATAGTCTGCCAACGTGCTCGAGGGTCGCTTCATTTCAGTCGAGGTTAGTCGCTCAACGCTGCTGGCACGTGCGGGCCTATACGCATGTCAGATCGCGACGGCAATTTTCTTTTACGCGAATTCGTTAATTCGTTTATCATATTTGTGCACATAGTGAAAATGTTGGATATCAGTGATAGTACAGTGAGGATATCAGTGATAGTACAGTGAGGATATCAGTGATAGTACAGTGAGGATATCAGTGATAGTGCAGTGAGGATATCAGTGATAGTGCAGTGAGGATATCAGAGATTATTCAGAAAATATCAGTGAGTGTGCCTATATGTGAAAAAGGTGAAAAAGTAAAACACTTAAAAAAACTACATGTGGCATCCGGCTATACGAAACCCGAGTCTGCAGTTTATTTTTTATTTTTTCCAATTTGCATTCATCGCCATTCTGCTTTCATCTACCGTTTTGATCTCAACTATACCTTACAACAAAATTAAGAGATAATTTTTTTGTACCTAATAAAATACAAAGTTTTGACCGGCATTTGTCGTACGGAGATTTAAAAGAATGCCCGTACGAGAAAGAAAACCAAAGATGTACATGTTACATAGTATTCGTTTATTAGGTATACAAAAATTATCCCTTATTTTTGTGAAAACTATAATTGAGGAGACAAAAACGACGAGCAGAATGGCGGCGAATGAGAATTATTTCGTGAGAATAAAAAGTAAATTCAGTGAACGCGTGTGAAAATAAAATGATGGAACGAAAAAATAAAAGAAATCGAGCGAGTGGTGCCGTCTTCGATTCTTGGAGCCTAGCTCGCGAAAAGCGCGGTTGCCGGTGTTCTGGTCGACGGCGGAGGAAGGCAATGGAAAGCATGAGCGAGCAAGAGAAGGACGGCTGGATAACAGAAGCGACGTCGTACCGTGCGTTTTCGCGCTCGGGGTACAAGCGATCCCGTTTCAATGCAGTTTGGAA
The DNA here is from genome assembly GCA_964017225.1 of Netelia inedita. Classification (NCBI taxonomy): domain Eukaryota; kingdom Metazoa; phylum Arthropoda; class Insecta; order Hymenoptera; family Ichneumonidae; genus Netelia; species Netelia inedita. The sequence continues at coordinate 19,122,330 of OZ024924.1, forward strand.
ACTGAGGTAAGTAATAATTTTTTCGAGCGAGTCAATTTCAGATTTATATCTAGTAATAATTTAATTTAAACTTGTAAATTTGGAAAAATTTCTTTTAATTAACCATTTTTAAACGCCGGTAACTTTTAAAAAAATTAATTAATGGGGACCATTTTTTCTTCAAATTTTTCGTTTTTAAACGCGTTTTATCAGAGAAAAATAAATTCATGTCATACTCTATGAATTTTTTTTTTTTAGTGAAAAATCGCAAAATCGTTTAAAGACCAATTTTCGATTTTTATGTTTCTATTTTTATTTAACTTTGATTTACTCTGAGTTTAATACCGCAACATTCATAATCAGCAGATGTTTTTTTTTATTAAAAAAAAAAACGTTTTCACTGGCGGTCTTTTCTTTTCCTTTCATACCCCCCCCCCCCCCCCCATCCTTTCGAGACGTCGGTACTCGGGATTTTCTCGATTGCTAGCGATGGGGGACAACGCGCTTGAATTCTTTACCGAATCGGTCTTGCTGCAAAATGTAACTAATATTTTATTTGCATGAGTAGAATAAGGTTAGTTTTTCAATTTACTATAATAGTTCATAAACTCCCTGCTAAAGAGCATGGTCACAGCGACCGCGTCCGCTATAATGGACAGGGAGAATTTTAGTAGATAAGAACTGTTAGTTGATAAATATGGTGATTTTAGTTTGTGTTAGATATGTTACGTTTAGTTCGTAAGAATTATTAATTAACACGCATGTTAATTAATAATTGCCTCGCTGAATAGCGAAGTCACAGCGACGCCTGTCGCTGTTCTCCTCCGTCCGCTAAAACGAACGGAGAGAGTATCAGTTTACAAGAACTGATTATCATATTATAATATGATCGCGAGAAATACATTTTCCTGTAATACATATTTCTTCACAGATGACTGGAGGTATTACCCAGACGCATATATATATATATATATATATATATATATATATATATATATATAGCCGGAGCATTGTGCTCGACTCACGGCACGGCTTGTGTTTACTCTTCGCTTCTCTCTACAGAGAGCGGCGGAGGGGGAATACGAGTAGCCGCATATCGTGCGCGCGTCACGAGGCCCGGATCAACCGCGGGACCCGAGGGATATGGCAACTTGCCATAAACTAATTTTTACAAACATTTTATTTTCAGAAAATATTTGTATAATTATTATAAGATTAATTATACGATATATTAGTTAATAAACTCGCTCTGTCAAAGAGCGAGGTGCCAGCGACGCCTGTCGCTGTGAGTCTGTCCGCACAATGGACAGAGATAATTTTAATTAATAAAAATAACGAATTAACAAATATGTTAATTAATCAACTCGCTCTGCTAAAGAGCGAGATACCAGCGACGTCTGTCGCTGTCCTCCTCCGTCCGCTAAAACGGACGGAGAGAGTATCAGTTTATAAGAACTGATTATCATGTAATATGATTGCATGATATATATGTTTGCATAATATACTATATTTCTTTTCAGAACACTGGGTGTATATTACCCAGAAGCACATATATATATATATATATATATATATATATATATATATATATATATATGCATAGCCGAAGCTTTGCGATCGGCTCTTGGGACTGCTTGTGTTCACTCGCTGCCTCTCTTTGCGAGGAGCGGTGGAGGGGGAACACGAGGTTATGTCCAGCGTGCGCGTGGCACGAGGCCCGGGTCGTCCCTACGACCCGAAATATATGGCATCTTGCCATATACTAATTCTTGATAATTTTTATTTTCAGAATTACAATAAGTTTAATTAATAAGTACGTTAATTTATAAACACCGCGCTGATAAAAAGCGAGTGTCAGCGATGTCTGTCGCTGTTCTCCTCCGTCCGCTAACACGGGCGGAGAGAGTATCAGTTCATAAGAACTGTTAGTCATATGCATAATATGATTGCAAGAATTTAATTCTTGAATAATAAATTTCTTTTTTCAGATGAAATTTTTTTATTTTACCTATAAGACTTATTAATTAACAGAGATGTTAATTAATAAGTACCTTGCTAATGGCAAGGGTACAGCAACACTTGTCGCTATTCTCCTCCGTCCGCTACAATGGACGGGGAGAATTATAGTTTATAAGAATTATTAATTAACAGAAATGTTAATTAATAACTACCTTGCTAAAGAGCGAGGTCACAGCGACGTACGTCGCTGTTCTCCTCCGTCCGCTAAAACGAACGGGGAGAATATCAGTTTACAAGAACTGATTGTCATATTATAATATGATTGCATGATATATATGTTTGCATAATATACTATATTTCTTTTCAGAACACTGGGTGTATATTACCCAGAAGCACATATATATATATATATATATATATATATATATATATATATATATATATATATATATATATATGCATAGCCGAAGCTTTGCGATCGGCTCTTGGGACTGCTTGTGTTCACTCGCTGCCTCTCTTTGCGAGGAGCGGTGGAGGGGGAACACGAGGTTATGTCCAGCGTGCGCGTGGCACGAGGCCCGGGTCGTCCCTACGACCCGAAATATATGGCATCTTGCCATATACTAATTCTTGATAATTTTTATTTTCAGTGTTATAATAAGTTTAGTTAATAAGTACGTTAATTTATAAACACCGCTCTGCTAAAGAGCGAGTGTTAGCGATGTCTGTCGCTGTGCTCCTCCGTCCGCTAATACGGGCGGAGAGAGTATCAGTTCATAAGAACTGTTAGTCATATACATAATATGATTGCAAGAATTTAATTCTTGAATAACAAATATTTTTTTTCAGGTGAACATTTTTTATTTAACCTAAAAGAATTATTAATTAACAAACATGTTAATTGATACATACCTTGCTAAAGAGCAAGGGTACAGCGACGTCCGTCGCTGTCCTCCCCCGTCCGCCAAAACGGGCGGAGAGAGTATCAGTTCAGAATAACTGATTATCATGTAATAATGATTGCAAGAAGTACATTCTTGTACAATAAATTTTTCATTACAGATCACTGGGCTTGAATATATATATATATATATATATATATGCTCGGCTGGAGCTTTGAGATCGGGTCTTGGCACTACCTGTGTCAAGACTTTGTCTCTCTGCGGGGAGCGGTGGAGGGGGAACACGAGGTTCCGTCCAGCGTGCGCGCGGCACGTAGCCCGGGTCGTCCTCACGACCCGAAATATATGGCATCTTGCCATATATTAATTTTTAATAATGTTTTATTTTCAGTGTTATAATAAGTTTAGTTAATAAGTACGTTAATTTATAAACACCGCTCTGCTAAAGAGCGAGTGTTAGCGATGTCTGTCGCTGTGCTCCTCCGTCCGCTAATACGGGCGGAGAGAGTATCAGTTCATAAGAACTGTTAGTCATATACATAATATGATTGCAAGAATTTAATTCTTGAATAATAAATATTTCTTTTCAGATGAAATTTTTTCATTTTACCTATAAGAATTATTAATTAACAGACGTGTTAATTAATACGTACCTTGCTAAAGAGCGAGGGTACAGCGACATCCGTCGCTGTCCTCCGTCCGCTAAAACGGACGTAGAGAGTATCAACATAATATAATATGATGGCAAGAAATACATTTTTGAATAATATATATTTCTTTACAGCTGACTGGGTGTATATTACCCCGACGCATATATATATATATATATATATATATATATATATATATATATATATATATATATAGCCGGAGCATTGTGCTCGGCTCTCGGCACGCCTTGTGTTTACTCTTTGCTTCTCTCTACAGAGAGCGGCGGAGGGGGAATACGAGTAGCCGCATATCGTGCGCGCGTCACGAGGCCCGGATCATCCGCGGGACCCGAGGGATATGGCAACTTGCCATAAACTAATTTTTACAAACATTTTATTTTCAGAAAATATTTGTATAATTATTATAAGATTAATTATAAGATATATTAGTTAATAAACTCGCTCTGTCAAAGAGCGAGGTGCCAGCGACGCCTGTCGCTGTGAGTCTGTCCGCACAATGGACAGAGATATTTTTAATTGCTAAAAATAACGAATTAACAAATATGTTAATTAATCAACTCGCTCTGCTAAAGAGCGAGATACCAGCGACGTCTGTCGCTGTCCTCCTCCGTCCGCTAAAACGGACGGAGAGAGTATCAGTTTATAAGAACTGATTATCATATAATATGATGGCATGAAATTTATTTATGCATAATATACTATATTTCTTTTCAGATAACTGGGTGTATATTACCCAGAAGCATATATATATGCATAGCCGAAGCTTTGCGATCGGCTGTTGGGACTGCTTGTGTTCACTCGCTGCCTCTCTCTGCGGGGAGCGGCGAAGGGGGAACACGAGATTCCGTCCAGCGTGCACGCGGCACGAGGCCCGGGTCGTCCTCACGACCCGAAATATATGGCATCTTGCCATATATTAATTTTTAATAATGTTTTATTTTCAGTGTTATAATAAGTTTAGTTAATAAGTACGTTAATTTATAAACACCGCTCTGCTAAAGAGCGAGTGTTAGCGATGTCTGTCGCTGTGCTCCTCCGTCCGCTAATACGGGCGGAGAGAGTATCAGTTCATAAGAACTGTTAGTCATATACATAATATGATTGCAAGAATTTAATTCTTGAATAACAAATATTTTTTTTCAGGTGAACATTTTTTATTTAACCTAAAAGAATTATTAATTAACAAACATGTTAATTGATACATACCTTGCTAAAGAGCAAGGGTACAGCGACGTCCGTCGCTGTCCTCCCCCGTCCGCCAAAACGGGCGGAGAGAGTATCAGTTCAGAATAACTGATTATCATGTAATAATGATTGCAAGAAGTACATTCTTGTACAATAAATTTTTCATTACAGATCACTGGGCTTGAATATATATATATATATATGCCCGGCTGGAGCTTTGAGATCGGGTCTTGGCACTACCTGTGTCAAGACTTTGTCTCTCTGCGGGGAGCGGTGGAGGGGGAACACGAGGTTCCGTCCAGCGTGCGCGCGGCACGTAGCCCGGGTCGTCCCTATGACCCGAAATATATGGCATCTTGCTATATATTAATTTTTAATAATTTTTTATTTTCAGATTTATAATAAGTTTAGTTAATAAGTACGTTAATTTATAAACACCGCTCTGCTAAAGAGCGAGTGTTAGCGATGTCTGTCGCTGTGCTCCTCCGTCCGCTACAATGGACGGGGAGAATTATAGTTTATAAGAATTATTAATTAACAGAACTGTTAATTAATAACTACCTTGCTAAAGAGCGAGGTTACAGTGACGTCTGTCGCTGTCCTCCTCCGTCCGCTAAAACGGACGGAGAGAGTATCAGTTTATAAGAACTGATTATCATATAATATGATTGCATGAAACATATTTTAGCATAATATACTATATTTCTTTTCAGATGATTGGGTGTATATTACCCAGAAGCATATGTATATGCATAGCCGAAGCTTTGCGATCGGCTCTTGGGACTGCTTGTGTTCACTCGCTGCCTCTCTCTGCGGTGAGGGGCGGAGGGGGAACACGAGGTTCGGTCGAGCGTGCGCGCGGTACGAGGCCCGGGTCGTCCGCACGACCCGAAATATATGGCATCTTGCCATATATTTATTTTTAATAATGTTTTATTTTCAGAATTACAATAAGTTTAATTAATAAGTTCGTTAATTTATAAACACCGCTCTGATAAAGAGCGAGTGTTAGCGATGTCTGTCGCTGTCCTCCTCCGTCCGCTACAATGGACGGGGAGAATTATAGTTTATAAGAATTATTAATTAACAGAAATGTTAATTCATAACTACCTTGCTAAAGAGCGAGGTCACAGTGACGTATGTCGCTGTTTTCCTCCGTCCGCTAAAACGAACGGAGAGAGTATCAGTTTACAAGAACTGATTGTCATATTATAATATGATTGCGAGAAATACATTTTTCTATAATACATATTTCTTCACAGATGACTCGGTGTATATTACCCAGACGCATATATGTATATATATAGCCGGAGCATTGTGCTCGGCTCTCGGCACCGCTTGTGTTTACTCTTTGCTTCTCTCTACAGAGAGCGGCAGAGGGCGAATACGAGTAGCCGCATATCGTGCGCGCGTCACGAGGCCCGGATCATCCACGGGACTCGAGGGATATGGCAACTTGCCATAAATTAATTTTTACAAACATTTTATTTTCAGCACATATTTGTATAATTATTATAAGTGTAATTATAAGACACATTAGTTAATAAACTCGCTCTGTAAAAGAGCGAGATGCCACGACGTTTGTCGTGTATTATCTCCGTTCGCGAAAATGAACGGAGATAATTTTAATTGTTAATAAATATTAATTAACAAATATGTTAATTAATAAACTCGCTCTGCCAAAGAGCGAGATACCACGACGTTTGTCGTATATTATTTCCGTTCGCGAATATGAACGGAGATAATTTTAATTGTTAACAAATGTTAATTAACAAATATGTTAATTAATAAACTCGCTCTGCCAAAGAGCGAGATGCCACGACGTTTGTCGTATATTATCTCCGTTCGCGAAAATGAACGGAGATAATTTTAATTGTTAATAAATGTTAATTAACAAATGTATTAATTTATTAACTCGCTCTGCCAAAGAGCGAGATGCCACGACGTTTGTCGTATATTATCTCCGTTCGCGAAAATGAACGGAGATAATTTTAATTGTTAACAAATGTTAATTAACAAATATGTTAATTAATAAACTCGCTCTGCCAAAGAGCGAGATGCCACGACGTTTGTCGTATATTATCTCCGTTCGCGAAAATGAACGGAGATAATTTTAATTGTTAATAAATGTTAATTAACAAATGTATTAATTTATTAACTCGCTCTGCCAAAGAGCGAGATGCCACGACGTTTGTCGTATATTATCTCCGTTCGCGAAAATGAACGGAGATAATTTTAATTGTTAACAAATGTTAATTAAGAAATATGTTAATTAATAAACTCGCTCTGCAAAAGAGCGAGATGCCAACGACGTTTGTCGTATATTATCTCCGTTCGCGCAAATGAACGGAGATAATTTTAATTGTTAACAAATGTTAATTAACAAATATGTTAATTAATAAACTCGCTCTGCAAAAGAGCGAGATGCCAACGACGTTTGTCGTTGCATACTCAGAATTATTATAATTCTGTTGCTCGTATTGTAGCAAAACCAAACTTGAATGTTTGGCATGCTCGGCTGTATAAGTGCTCGCAGTGCACGTACACTCGTGCACGTCACATATACATGGCCGAACGTTAGTATAAGATTTTCGAGAGGGGTGGGTCACGGCTGGCCCTGCTACGACGCCTCGGCCTTCGGCCCGCGTCGATGTGCCGGCGCTTCGTAGCAGACGCGCGCCGTGACATCTAGCGGTAGTCCGCAGCGGCTCGTAGCGAGCTCTGCACTACCGCGGAGAGAGCGAAGCCGTCGAAATTTTCCTGCGTGTTACACTGCCTCTTAAAGACTTACCATTAAATTTGTATGAGGGATCTATATAAAAAATTCAAGGCTATAAACTTTTTCATTAATTTTGGCCTCTACCTTAAGAACCTCCTTAAAGAATGTTCCGAGCAATTTGCTCGTGTTTCAAGAAATTCGAGAAGATCGGTATGTATTTTAACGTCGTTGTTTTTTATCGTTAATTCCCTTTGTGTCATTAACGATGCGTTTATTTTTTAGCGGATAGGATGAATAACAGGGACGCTCCACGTTTTGACTGATTGACCCTTATTTTAAATGGCTCGAAGATGATGACGAAATGTACCCACTAACTCTTCGAGATAGTCTGCTGAATTTTTCGTCACATGCGGGAACTCGCAAAGAGCATTCCAGTGCCGTTCAATTACCTGTCTTTTTCGATCATATTTCTTTTGTAAAATTGCTAAAGCTTCTTCATAATTTCGTCCCGTTATTACTAATGACTATCGTTTTGTACGTTCTTCTTTTGAGTGCTGATTTCAAATATTGAAATATTTGTATCATTGTGAGATCTGAATTTTCGTGGATAAGCGCTGTGAATGTGTCGTAAAATGATGCACATTCTTCATGATTTCCGTCAAAATTGGTTAAGTTAATGTGCGGTAATTTTACCGTAATTTGGGGTGATGTAGCGGTTGTAAATTTGTTTGCGTGGGAGTCTAATGCCCTTGTTACAAAGGAAGAATAATTACGGTCCAAAGAACGGGTCATTTTATGAACCCTCGCGACGATGTGATTATGTCGATCTTGCATATTAATTCCCTCGTGTTGTACGATGTCTATAGAATTGATTCCTTTAATTCTACCTTGTGCGGTCTCGAAACGGTTCCAGTGATATATGAGAGTTCGAAAAGATATTTGAATGTAATCTTCATCTATTGCATCATTATTGACGGCTTCTATTAATAATTTTTCGAAGTGTGTAAGTTGACGTTTAATACATACACGTGCATGGTGTAGGTTTATGAGCTCGCCTCTTCGTACGTCGTCTCTTCGTCACTAGGTCCGTCGTCTTCCGACATTTTATAAGATATCGGTATTGAACAGCAGACAAGATATTTTGGATAGGGAAGTGATATAATTGGTGATTCAATAAATTAACGAGCTTACCGATGTTGTTTTTCTCCGTGATTCGTTCAGCTGAACTGCGATGATCTGATGTTGTCGATGATGATGCGACGGTGACAATGTTAATGTAGATGATGGTGTTGGTGATAAGAAATAGTTTATTTCGTTGTTTCACAACACAAACACTGTTCTTGGATGACAGTTGCAATTTTTGTTTACTAGTACAAGATAGTTAGATCAAAAGGTGGAAAATATCTACAAAACGGATGGGCAAGCCAAATTTCTTAGGACACGTAGAGGGTCATTATAGATACTTAAACCCCCGGAATCCAACAAAATTTCCTTGTGTTTCCTCTGCCATCTTGAAAAAACCGAAAAATAGTCAATCGCCGATATCTCAACTCCTACTGGTTGGATTTTCGTTTTTCTTTTTTAGTTTTGTAGGGAATAATGTTTTCTACGACGTTTGTTTGAAGAATTTTCTGATATATCTGTAAGAAAAAAAGTTACAATAAAAAAAGTACGACAAATGAATGTTGACGATTTTTCATTGTTAATTATAGCGCCCCCTATCTATTTTATCAATTTTTTTTTCAAATAAAACTTGTAAAGGACTCAATTTCCAACAACGTTTGTATAACTGATTTTGCGATAACTCAGATATTACCCAAGATAGAAAGCGTCGAAGTTGTCTTTGCTCATTATATCTGTACATAATCCACACGCAATTGGGATCCAACAATGTAGGAAAACCTACAAATATTATAATTTTAAGGTATTATAATTTTGAAATACTAATTTTTTTAAATATTATTAGTTTTGAATATTATAATTTTTTAATATTATTTTAAAATATTATAATTTCGAAATAAATTCCATCACTCGCTGGTCTAGGACAGAAAACACCGAACGTATTTTTCCGTAAACCAGGAAAAGGCAAAACTCAGGAGGCCCTGTATTCGGCAAAAAGTTTCAACTGCCAATCTTTGATTGAGCACATATTTCTTCTTCATGCGTTTAAAGGATGTGATACAAAGTCAGCCATATATAATATCGGTAAAATGAAAGTCATCAATGTTCTCGAGAAAAACGATGGACTCCGAGAAATTGTTCATATATTTAAAAATAAGAAGGTCGATAGAGCCGTCTTGGCTGCAACAGGCGAAAAAATATTATTTAAGCTGTTTCGCGGTACCAGAGAGGTGTCGTTTGATTCTTTACAGCACAAGCTATTCGTGAAGTCCGTTTCAAAAACAAGATTCAATCTTTTCTCCCTGCCTCCTACCACAGCAGCTGCATGACAACACACATTTCGCGTGTACCACCAAGTGCAAGCGTGGCTGGACATATACCAGGATGTAAAGGAATGGGACGTGCAACGAACTCCACAAGGTCTCGAACTAATTATGACTACGCAAGATGTAGCACCGTCCATCGTATTACAAACGATATCTTGTGGATGCAAGAGTAAATGTCGACCAGCCTATAGTTGTCGTAAAGCTGGGCTTAAATACTCCGTCATATGCGAGCATTGCAGTGGGCAACTGTGCACAAATATCGTATAGTTAAAATATATCATCGCTGAGGAAGATATTTGCGACAACTCGGAATCGCTGTTCACGGAGTTCAGAGAAGACTCTATCAATTCGGAAACTGAGGAAGACATCACTCAGGAAACTCAAGAGCTGAGTGCCGTTTACACAGATCCCATCCATATGCCTGAGCCATCGAGAAAGGAGCGAAAACTTTCTTTGTAAAGATTCAAATATTTATGGAATCAACTTTCTTTCATAGGTAAGCTATCGCAAAAATAATTTATACAAAAGCTATTAAAAATGAAATCCTCTGCAAATTGTATGTAAATAATTTTTTGGTAAAATCGAACAGGGGCGATATAATTGTCAATAAACATTCGAAAACATTAATTAGTGACACTTTTCTTATCGTAAATTTTTTTCAGATATCGAAAAATATTTGTCTCTGCAAAACTAAAAAAAATAAATCCAACCAGCAGGAGTTGAGATACCGACGATTACCTGTTTTTCAAGGTACCGGAGGAAGCACAAGGAAATTTTGTTGGATTCCGGGGGATTTGGGCATCTCTAATAATCCTCTACTTGTCCTAAAAAATGTGGCTTGCCCATCCGTGTTGTTATTTTCAAACCTAACCATCTTGTACTATACTAGTTTACTGGTGATTGCAATTTATCCGGCTCGAAGGACCCAATGTACGCTCCTGTATCGATACTGTATTGACATGGGTCGTAACTCTTGCCTCTCGTTTGTCAATGCACAAGCTTCTTTAATGCAATTCGGTTTGCATTAAAGATAATTTAATGAGTGTTAAATTGATTGAATTTTGATGTTTTTATTGTAACATAAAACTGAGTTGTGGTTCAATACATTAGTTAAAATAAATTGTTATCCGTTCAGGGATCTCATTCCCGCATCTTTAGTTGTTAAGTATGTAAATATGTAAATATAGTAATTAAATTTTTTTGTTACGATCTTTAGCCGTAAGCCTACCCCTGTAATAACCGCCGCACTTGCAAATAGTTCCCCCAGCGACCGACGAGTGGCGCTTGGCCGCATACGCTCTCGCCGGCGTCTCAAGCCCCGCTAGTACCCGCCGCGGCCGACGGATAGCGCATGTCCAAGAGCGCTTGTAGGGGCCAGCCCCCTGACACTGGCCTGCTTTCCTATACAATAAATGCTGACGGGTTTTGTCCCTGGCTTTGAAGGTTCTTGAAATCACCACTAGCAGCGCTGGCTGTGCTGTAGGCTCCTGTACGCGCTGTAGGATCTTTCGATACCCCGACCGCTCCGATAGTCGTTAGTCGTGCTGTCGTGCTATTATTTTTGTGACGTGTGAAATTTATTGTTTAAAGTGAATGTACATTGTAAAAATTTACAAAAACATTTTATTCGCGAGGTGAAGTTTTATTGGAGATATGCCAACGTGCTGTATTGTCCCGGGCTGTACCTCCGGGTATCTTTCAAACTCGGAAAAAGTACATTTGTTTACAATTCCCAAAGATCCTGAAATTGCTGAAAAATGGAGAATTGCTGTGAAACGCACAGACGTGTGTATTACATCCAGACTAGCAGTTTGTGAAAAACATTTCGTCGAAGATGAAATTCTTTGGCAGCGAGAGTTGCTCGGTCCTGATGGGAAAGTGCTTGGAGTGGTAAGTTCACTTTGAAATTCAAGCTTTCATGTTTTGCAGAATGTCAAAACTATTTGTTGACTTTGTTTAGTTTCACGATAGCAATAAAAATGTTTAATTAACGAATTACAGTCACAGTACAAAGTCCCTAGACTGCGAAAAGGTACGGTGCCTTCAAAGTTTTCTTGGGACGATTGGACGAATCCAGTGGAACCTGGTCAGGTGCCGACGATGCAGATGAAACCTCCAGTTGAAGATGAAAAGGACAATGCATCTGATGCTGCTGTCCACGTACTACCGTCTGACAATAATGACGATAGAATATCTGTTCCCGGCACAATCGTTTCTGAAGAACCAGATTCGCCATCCATTGAATCTACCTCGCTTATTCAAATGGAACCACAATCTGCAAAAACTCACGTGCAGAATTCCAAGGACATCGTGACAGCAGATCTGGACCTGCCATCTGGATGGATAAAACAAACTCTGAACTGCACCGGACCGCAGCTCACATGGTTTTACATCCCCAAAATCGAAGCAACTGAGGGGATTTTTTACATTGGCATTTTGAAAGAAGTAATCGTAACGGAAGATTTATCGATTCATCAAGTCAAAGTTGTTGGCGAAAAACTCGACCTCCGTCGATTCAATACATCCATCACGGATGTACACGGACTGCACAATTTTCTATTTGCAATTCACCGGTTGAATGTGTGTCGTGGTTGTTGGGAACCACCAGTAAAGCCCGACGTTTGCAACCACGATGGCTTGTCATTCCCCTGCAAAGACCATGCGCATGAAATAATTTTTCAATTAACCCAATTCTATGTAGCGAAAAGAATGCAGCAGTACTGCACACGCATGAATGCAGAGCAAAAAAAAGAAAATCAATTGCACAAAAAAAGCTAAATTCTGCAAAACCTAAACGTGCAGGTTATATATATGTACATTTTCTCTTATTATATTTATTATATTCATTATTATGTGAAAATTATATTCATTGTGCATTTATATGCATTATATTCATGCGAAAATAAATTAATATTTTCACTTTTATGTACGGATGTTTCTTTTATTTATGTGAGTGTACCTTTTATTACATGCCCAGTACCTATTTCCTCATTCAACTTGAAATATTCTTATTTGTTGAAGAACTTTCTAGAAGAAATATTTAAAATTGATAATGCTCAGCTGAAGAATTCAAATTATAATTCAAACTCATTATGCGCGCGAATAATGGGTTTCCATATAGTTATATCTACAATATTTTTATTACTTTCTTATTTCATATTGATTTTACAAAAAGTGATCTGCAGTATTTTTATTATCATTTTATTTCATATTTATTGAAGAAAAAGTATTTTCTTAATTTACAATATAGACTTTTATTCATGTAAAATATTCGAGACCCCGGTGTAACATATATATATATATATACATGAGAAGATCCTACAGAGCCTACTGAACAGCCAGCGCCACAGTGCGGCAAAGGACATTTAGCGTGCCACATTCGTCTACCAGTGTCAGGGGGCTGGTAGGGGCACACTTACCGTCGGTACGAGCACCGCCGACACCGCCAACGCCAAAAAGCGTCTAGTTTGCCTTCGCCACATACGTGGCACTGTGATTCCCTTCTATATATGTTTCGTACCTTGTATTTTTATACTTCTTGTAACTAGCTTACTTCTTCCGATGTTTCCCGCTCAAATTCTGAGAGTTGGTATAAATAAAAAAAAATATATTTTAATGAAGTGGTAACGAAAGCACTACATTGGTGACCCCGACTAAAAACGAACATGAAAAATTATTAAATTAAAAATAAACCAACGAGAATGAGTGCGCCGCGTACGCCCTATCAGCGTCTTAGGGACACACAACACGCGGACGACGGTGAACCCTCGACAATGAGAGGACGGAACACGACGCGTCCAGCACTGCCAGATACGAGCCTAATTGACTTCGATCACGAAGGCACGGCCTTTCACGGCGAAGAGACGACAATAGCAAATATCCGCACCGTCAAACTACCGCCGTTCTGGTCAAGGACCCCCAGGTTATGGTTTCTGCAAGTCGACGCACAGTTTCGTACGCATCGTGTCACATCCGACATCACCAAATTCGACACCATAGTCGGCATGTTGGACATGGACATCCTCCATCAGGTTTCCGACCTCGTCGAGTCCCCGTCAGAAACAGATAAGTACCCAACTCTCCGAACCGCACTGATAGAGCATTTTTCTGAATCCAAGCAGAAACGGCTAAGCACGTTACTGCCTGAAATGGAATTGGGTGACAAAAACCCCTCGCAGCTACATAGAGAGACGAAGACTCTAGCCGGAGACAATATCTCTATGGAAGCCCAACGCACGCTGTGGCTCCAGCGAATGCCGGCAAATATCCGCTGGGCGCTCGCCGCAACCGAAGACATCGATCTCGCTAAACTTACAATTATTACAGATCGAATGATGGAGATGTCTACCTGTAACAACAACAGCGTATTCGAGGTGGAAGCGTTAACAGGACCAAAATCTGCTTTTGTAAGAAAAGCCGAAGACTCGGAATACAGACTGCGGGAGGTCGAGAGAGGGCTTGCAGAACTCACAACCCTGGTCAGGGAAAGCCTCGTGAGCCGAGGAGAAGAGAACAGCCCAAAGACGCGAGAGCGGCCGCGATTAAGGTCCTCATCGCGCTCAAAAGACGTTAGCATTTGCTACTTGCACCGTCGGTTCGGCCTAAAAGCAAATAGATGCCAACCGCCGTGTGCGTTTAGCACCCTAATAGCGCCTGTCACATAGGTGAAAAAGTAACGGCGCCGTCGTCAGTTCAGTCAGTCGGCGATGGTATTCTGTTTAAGCACCGGCTATACATCACCGATGGAAGTACAAATGTCAGTTTCCTCGAGGGATTCGGGGGCGGATATATCGATAATTCCGCACCGTTTTTTCAAGGAGCGTCTGCAGGAATCGGACGTGAAAGTCTTCCCGCAAATGGCTCACATATAAAAACTCATGGTACAAGACTAAGAAAAATAGACTTGAACCTGCGCCGCGCTTTCGAGTGGATCTTCCTAATCGCTGACGTGCATAACGCGATCTTGGGGGCAGATTTTCTCGCCAAGTTCGACTTCTTCATTGATTTGAAACGTAAACGTTTGATCGACAACGGGCCTCACTTCGGGGGGGGGGGGGCTATTCGACGCACCGCAGAGTATAGTATCTCAACGGTCATCGGAGAATCCCGTTTCAAAAAGTTGCTTACCGAGTTTCACGACGACTTTACACCAGCGAAAGCGACAACGACCGCAAAACACTCCGTGGTGCATCATATCGTTACAGAAGGTCCACCGGTAGCCGCACGCCCACGTCGTCTCGCAGGAGAAAGACTGAAAATGGCGCAAGACGAATTTCGTTCCATGATCGAGCGAGGATGATGCCGCCCCTCCGATAGTCCGTGGCAAAGCCCGCTGCACATGGTCCCAAAAAAATCAGGAGAGTGGCGACCATGTGGGGATTATCGCCAACTGAATGCAACGACAGTGCCAGACCCGATTGCCAGAATCGAAGATTACGCGAATAAGCTTCACGGAAGACAGTATTTTCAACGCTGGATCTCGTTCGAGCTAACCACAGTATTCCAGTCGCAGAGGAGGATATTCCGAAGACAGCCGTAACCACGCCTTTCGGTTCCTTCGATTTTCTAGCGATGCCATTCGGGCTGTGTAATGCCGCACAGACATTTCAACGTTTTATCGATACCGTCTTTCGAGGACTCGATTTCGTCTATTGCTATTTATACGACATTTTAATCGCGTCTCGTAATGACGAAGAATATGAGAAGCACTTGCGGGTTGTGTTACAGCGACTCTCTGACTACGGACTCTCTATAAATATTAGCAAGTGCGTTTTGGGAGTCGACGAGATACAGTACCTCGGATACACTCTCGAGAGCCACGGTACAAGGCCGCTCACAGAGCGAGTTAGAGCTATTCGCAACTACAAAAAGTCGGAGATGGTTAAAGAATTGCGGAGATATTTAGGCGTTCTGAGTTTCTACCACCGCTTCATCCCAAAAGCAGCGCAGACGCAAGCTCCGCTAAACGCTTATTTGAAAGTGTCAAAGAAGAACGACAAGACGAACATCGACTGGACGGAGGCAGCAGATCAGGCTTTTGAGGAGAACAAAACGAGTTTGTCACAGGCCACGCTCCTCGTACACCCAGCGGATAACTTACCGTTGTCACTTACCTGCGACGCATCGGACGTAGCCATCGGAGCCGTCCTTGAACAAAAGAGAGACGGGGCACGGGAAGCCCTAGCTTTTTTTACGCAAGCTGAGCAACGCAGAGACAAATTATAGTACTTATGATCGTGAGCGATCAGATATTTCAAGTATTGGCTCGAATGGAGAGAGTTCGAGATACGAACAGACCACAAACTGTTGACGTTCGCCTTTGATCAACGACCGGACAGAGCTTCCCCGAGACAATTACGGCAGCTCGATCTTATTTCACAGTTCTCGACTAAAATAGTATATATTCCAGGGCCGGACAACGAGATAGCGGACGCGTTATCGTGGATTGATGCCATCGAAAACACTGACATCGTATCAACGAGAGAGCTGGCGGAAGAGCAAGAAAGAGACGTCGAGCTGAAACACCTCTCGGGTGGTTCAGCTACTTTAAACTGAAAAAACTGAAAATGGACGACGATAATTTTTTGTTCTGCGACACGTCAACGGGGGTGATCCGTCCTTTCATCCCGCAAAGTCTCCGAAGACGTATTTTCAACACGGTCCACGGGCTGGCACATCCAAGCGGACGAATAACGAGCTGACTGGTTAAAGAGAAATTCGTATGGCCAGGCATGCGAAAAGATATTTTGCAATGGGCGCGCTCGTGCGCTCCATGCCAAAGGTCTAAGATGCAACGCCACGTGAGAAACACTTTCGGAAATTTTGAGACACTGGATAATCGATTCGACCACGTCCACTTGGACATTGTGGGATCTTTAATGCCGTCTCGGGAATACAATTATATTTATACGATGATAGACCGCTTTTCGCGTTGGCCGGAAGCAATTCCGATAAAGGACGCAACGACGAAAACAGTCGCAGCAGTGTTTTCAGAGCACGCCTCGAACTATCGCGTTTTTTTCTTCGCGCCACTATTTTTGAACGCCGCGAGTACTTCAACCGCGTCATCGGTCTTCCCGTGCCTCGTTTCCTCGTTCACAAGCCGCTCCGTCAGTCTTCTGATCGTCTGTTTTTCCTCGTCGACATTGTCTCACGACGATAAGAACCCACTGTAGCTCGGTGGCAACCCAGAGAGAATCTTCGCCATGACAATGTTATCCGGCATTTCTCTTCCGACGTTTTTTAACTGTAGCGCCAAATTTTTGATTTTTGACACGTACTATACCACCGTGTCTCCCGGTTCCATCGTGTACGCTCGGAACTTTTTAAGACGCAGTGATACCCAGCGGAAAATTCAGAAGGCTTCGCTTTCGTCGCGGTAGTGCAGAGCTAGATGGCTAGATCGCTAGATGGCATGGCGCGCGTATGCTACGAGGCTCCGATACGTCAAGGCGAGCCAAGCGTCGAGGCCTCGTAGCGATATGCGATCGCCCGCGTTTTTCCCCGCCGCTCCCCTCAGAGAGAAAGTGGCGAACCTAAACAACCGGGTCGCGCAAACCGATCTCGCAGCTTCGACCACATGTATATATATACATTCATATTTCTGAATGAGTATATCTATACCCGGATATCTGCAAAGATATATGCGGAAGAACTTCTTTTTTTCAAGCAGCTTATTTTTTTGTGAATAATTTTTATAAACTGCAATTCTGTCCGATATGTGTCAAAAAAATATGCAGAATGCTGTCGAGTTGCGGATGTGCGACCGAGAAACAAAGAATCTCGATCGTGTCTCGACGCGGTTCTTTGCATTGGTCAAACAGCTCTCTTGAGCCAAATGCATATTTGCGTCAAACAATCGAAAATTTTCGGTCGACTTTCGGCTCGAATATTTTTATCCGTCGATCGATGCCCGCTACGCATCGTCGATCACGCATTGTCGACGTCGGGCGAGAAAGTACGATCTCGGCGACGGACGACTCTCGTCAGCGAGAGTCAGACATACGGGCGCCAAACAATCTACAGAATATTCCGAGTCTAAAACTCACGATCGAAAATCCAAAATTCTCGGTAGAGTTTCGTCGGCAATATTTGTATGCAAGCATAGACGCGTCAAAAAATCTGCAGAATATTGCGAGTCTGAAAATCCCGGCCGAGAGTCGAAAATTCTCGGTCGATTTTCGACTCGAATATTTTTATCCGTCGAACAATGCTTCTAAAACATTATCGATCGCGCATCGTCGACGTCAGGCGAGAAAGTGCGATCTCGGCGACGGACGACTCTCGTCAGCGAGAGTCAGATATACAGGCGCCAAATATTCTACAGCATATTCCGAGTCTGAAATTCACGATCGAGAATCCAAAATAGTAGGTAAACAAGGGGGTTTCTGGATCAACGCGTGTTAGTGCACACGTACACGTCACACGTACACACCCACACATACACACCGACTTCCATGGCGAGGGGGGGGCATCTCGAATACTCCACGACACCATGGCGGGGGGGGGCGCACCGACTTCCAAGACGGTGGGGGAGGGGGGGCATCTCGAATATCCCACAACACCATGGGGGCGAGGGGGGGGGCATCTCGAATATTCCACGGCACCATGGCGACAGGGGGGCGGGGGGCATCAGCCGCGAGTTACCCCATATTTCTTAGCCAAATGATTTATTTTAATTGTTTATTTAATTGTGTCTAATAAATATTCTTGATATGAGATATGAGGTGTGAGTTATCAGGTCTTGCTTAGCCATACTGTTTATTTAAAAAGTGTGGGATAAATATTCTTTCACATCGCTGACCAATATCGGATATCAACTACAGCGGCCATATTGTTTATTCAACAGCCAAGTGTCAGATAAATAATGTTTGACCCTATGTGTTACGCGATATATTTCGTCGCATAAATATTCTTAGATACCACCGAACAGCAGATGTTTATCAAAGAAGGTAAGGGGGGTGGGGTTATGGCTACATACCGATGATGGGGGGGTATATCGAGACAATTCTCACGACGAGTTTTCATAAAGAGAATTTTTGTTCTCATCGATAGCTCCGGTGCAGCTGCATATGAGTATCCTATATCTTTTAATGTTCGACGTGTTAGAACGTGTCGCGGTGACGTCACAGCCAGAGCAAAGCGTTTGCCACAACGAGCGAGCTGCGATATCTAGGATATCGGTTGACACTTCGCCAAGTGTTTATTCAAAATGCACTCGAACGTTTTGGGGTGGCGTTCGATGACGACGGCCTAAAAATTAGCTATCCCTCTCTTCCACAAACCTTAAAAAGAGAGAGAGAGAGAGAGAGAGCAACGAGCTAGCCACGATATCTAGGATATCGGGCGACACTTATTCAAGACGTTTTATGATAAACAATGACGACGGTGCAAAGAATTAGCTATCCTTCTCTTTCTCAAACCTTAGAATGAGAGAGAGAGCTGCAGCATTACCCCATTTTTTGAGTCTCTCGCTTATAAAGAACTATGCAAGCAAAGGGCTTAGATCATTCTGTGTTCTATCACCGAGCCTGAATAATATCCCTCATCTAATTATTCTTGCGTATACCATAATGGAATCAAAAGCATGTCAGAAGTTGATTCGAATTATGGAGAGAGCGTGTGAATCGCTCAAAGATAAGTTCTCGGTGCGCGACAGTGAACAATGGCTAAAAAATGGACACACAAATATTAAACTTTTGAGCAACCCATTGAAAACAGCCACAACTCTGGGCGAGAAAAATCGTATTTCCGCGACAATTGGAATTCTCAAATCCATAAACGCGAAAATTAAATCTTTGCGAAAAGTTAGTGCAGGTGTTTCGCGACGAAGTGATAGAGTTCAGTGGAAAGATTCCGTGACGGCTTTCAGATCAAGCATTCGTACCGGAATAGTGATAAATCTTGGACATAAAGATGTGAAAAGTTTTCTCGATGATTCACAAAATTTGATCATCCGGCGGTTGAAAAATATTCTGTTAAAGGACAACAGTGTTAAAGTGAACTGTGTTCTTGCGTGTAAATTTTCAATCGCCAAAAATGATGACGTCATCGAGGAGATTAAGTTTTTCAACACGCGAAACGAAGAAATGTACATGGCAACGAACTTTAAGCAGTGGTACACCGAGTTAGTGCAAAAACTACTGGTGAAAATCGAAGATTTTCAGGAAAAAGATTCAGGTTGGTCCATGGTGGAGATCGTCAATTTAACGGTGAACATCAATAAGCATATGCCGCTACGCGGAGGACTGTCTACATTCGTCGAGCTTCCACGTGACATCCAAAACAAGAAAGCAGTCATTAACATCCAAAACGACGACCCCTACTGTTTCCTGTGGGCCGTCACCGCTGCTCTTCATCCGTGCTCATCTAATGCGATTCGTCCGACTTCATATCCTCACTTCAGCACAGTATTAAAGTATGAAGGTATAGACTTTCCTATGCGATTGAAAAATATTGCGAAATTTGAAAAAATGAACAATTTGACAATAAATGTCTATGGACTTGAGCGCGATGAGGGTAAAAAACGTCGTAATGAAGTAATACCCATTCACGTTAGCCGTAACAAATCCGATACGCCTACGATTCACTTGCTCGTGCACGAGGCAAATACCGAAGATTGTAATGAGGAATTAGGAAAAAACATTAATACTGTTTATCATTTTGCTTTGATCAAAAATCTTTCTCGTCTGGTAAAATCACAAATTTCAAGACACAAATGTAGTACATGGCTCTGCGATCGCTGTTTGTCTCATTTTAATACGAAGAGTGGACTTGAAAAACACGACGTTTATTGCACAGTTTTAAATAAGACGAGAATTATTACGCCAAGCGGTGAGGATTCAATTCTGAAATTCAAAAATTATAAACATAAAATAGACGTTCCATTCACAATTTACACAGATCTTGAATGCATCTTGAATCCAATCACGCCAAAAGACTGTGCAAATACGAACGCCTATCAGCAACACATCCCACACAGTATTGCATATTATTTCAAATGTAGTTTTGATGATTCTCAATCAAAATTCAAAATTTATCGTAACAAGGATTGTATTGAATGGTTTGTCAACGAATTAAAAGAAATTGCTGAACCGTTGAGCGCAAGCTTGAAATCGATCAAGCGAATGAATCCGATGAGTCACGATGAAAAAATGAACTTCCTTTTTGCAAAGAATTGTCATATTTGTGGAAAACCATTTGCCCCCGAAGATATCAAACATCGTGATCATTGCCATTTTTCTGGTAAATATCGAGGTGCAGCGCATGAAGGGTGTAATTTGAATTTTAAAAACTCACACACCATTCCAGTAGTATTTCACAATTTATCGGGCTATGACTCACACTTTTTAATCAAAGCTCTTGCCAACCAATTTGAAGGGTCGATCAAACTTTTGCCTGTAAATAAGGAAAATTACATATCATTCACGAAGAGCGTCAAGGGTACCGCCATAGATTATCGATTCATAGATTCATTCAGATTCATGCCATCGAGTATCGAGAGCTTAGCATCGTATCTTAGTAACGATGAAAAACTAATCACGAGGAAGCATTGTAATTATGTGCAAGAATTCGATTTATTAACGAGAAAAGGTGTTTTTCCTTATGATTACGTGGACAGTTGGGAAAGACTCGACGAGACTGAATTACCGACGAAACAAAATTTTTATTCACAATTAAAGAGCGAAGGCATATCAGACGCCGAGTATTCTCACGCATGCACAGTGTGGGAAGTTTTCAATGTGAAAACCTTGGGAGAATACTCAGATCTCTATCTAAAAACTGATGTCCTTCTTTTAGCCGACATTTTCGAAAATTTCCGAATGAAATGTAAAATGACATATGATCTTAATCCACTGCACTATTACACTGCTCCTGGGTTGGCTTTCGATGCTGCGCTAAAATGTACGGGTGTGAAGCTCGAGCTCTTGACGGATGTGGATATGCTCATGTTTATAGAAAGAGGTATTCGAGGCGGATTGTCACAGTGTTCGAATCGATATGCAAAAGCTAATAATCGTTATATGGGAGCAGAATTCGATCCTAACAAGCCTGAAACATATCTTATGTATTGCGATGTAAATAATTTGTATGGTGCAGCAATGAGCCAATATCTTCCTACTGGGTCTTTCGAGTGGGTGGGGGAAGAGGAAGAGTCGATAGATCCACGCGATATTCCGGATGACAATGCCATAGGATATATTTTCGAAGTCGATTTAGAGTATCCGCAAGAATTACACGCACTACACAAAGACTTACCCCTGGCGCCTGAACCCTATGTACCGCCTGGCAGTAAGCAAGCAAAATTAATGACAACTCTATATCCGAAAAATCGATACATCTTGCACTATCAAAACTTAAAGCAATATATGAATTTGGGCTTAAAACTCGTTAAAGTTTACAGAACTCTTAAATTTCAACAACACCCCTGGCTACAAAAATACATTGATTTGAATAACAACTTGAGAAAAAAATCCACAAATGATTTTCAAAGAAATTTCTACAAACTCATGAATAACGCCGTTTTTGGTAAAACTATGGAAAATGTAAGAAACCATCGCGATGTACGACTCATTACTAAATGGGATGGCAGGTATGGAGCTCGAGCTCTCATAGCAAAACCAACGTTTCATAGCTGCACCATACTCGACGAGGAGACTGTTATTATTGAATTGACACGTGCTCAAGTAAAATTTAACAAACCTATATATACTGGTTTTTGTATTCTCGATATAGCGAAAACATACATCTATGACTTTCATTACAATTATATAAAACAAACTTTTGACGATCGAGCCAAATTAATGTACACCGATACAGATAGTTTACTGTATTACATCGAGACTCCCGATATATATGAAATTATGAAACGCGACATTCACAAGTTTGACACATCCGATTATTCGACAGACAATGCGTATGGTATGCCGTTAGTTAATAAGAAAGTTTTGGGTCTCATGAAGGATGAAAATAATGGCCAAATTATGCAGGAATTTGTCGGATTAAGAGCCAAAATGTATAGCTTTAGAGTGCAAAACTCGACCAAAATGCGTGCGAAGGGTGTAAAGAGGGCTACATTGAAAACAATAACATTTGACGATTATAAACGATGCCTCTTTGATCATGAAATTATAATGAAAAACAAAATTTAATTCGCAGCAAAAATCACAATGTCGAAACTGTGAGTCAGAAAAAAATAGCTCTAAGTTGGAACGATGATAAACGGATAATATATCCAAATATGACCGATACTCTTCCATGGGGCATACAAGTATAAAACGTATTATAGAAGTGTATATATAACAGTGTAAAAAAAGTTTGTAAATTTAATCATGTAGTAGTAATAAGTGTCGAAGAGGTGTATTGTGAAAAAAAGTGGTTGGAGAAACAATGTAAATACAGAAAAAAATAGGTCTACCGCATAATGTAAATAAAAGTTATATTTTTACATTACTAATCATGTAGGAGAATAAATTATAAAACCATTTTTCAAAAACCTTTTATTATTTCAGTTGATTATGATATATACTTATGATATAAATAAAAAATTACAAATCAGATTTGTTTATCCAACTGTTATGCGAACTATCGAAACCTAGCCATTTTACAAGTAATTTATTTCCACGTTTCCGAATAACTTTTTCCACAAGGTAAGTATTTGGATATTTGACTAGTGCGAGTTCTTCTTGGTAGAAGCCGCCTTCGATCGGTTGGTCCTGATAATCTGTCAACTTGTACGTTACAGGAACGGTATGTATGACTTTGCTTATGACGAATATTTCCGTTGTCCAGTTTGGTGTATAACATTTTTCGAAAATGTGCTTATACTTGCTTATTTGTACTTTATCACCAATTTTGAATTTTATCTTTCGCGTTCTATTAACTTTTGATTTTCGATAAACGTGTAGCAGGATATTTTTTTCATTTTGAGCAGTAACGTCGCGAGGCCTCATCTTTATCGTACGATGCTTAGAATTATTGTAATTGGTGATCAAATCATTGAGTATATCGATCCACTTGTACGATCCACGTAGGGAAAATTGTTTCCACATTTTATCCTTGATTGTGCGATTAAAACGTTCGCATATCGATGCTTTCATGTTACTGAATGTGGAGTACAGGGTGATACCGTGGCTTGGAGCAGAATCTTGAATTCGCTGTTATAAAATTCTTTACCGCGATCGACGTGCAATTTTTTTGGGATGCGACCAAGTTTAAGAACCGATGCCATGGCACTCGATACATCCTTGCCACTTTTCGTTTTCGTCGGTACGATCCAAGCATACTTTGAAAAAATATCGATAATTGTTAGTAGGTATTTGTAGCCATTATTGTACCGGGCGTATGCTGATACATCAACGAGATCAGCTTGCCACGTCTCGTCCAACCCTCGTATATCAACGTTGTGACGGGTAAATAATTTTAGTCAACTTCTCCTCGACGTCACCAGTCCGATTTCGCATTAAAATTTCAAATTGTCAAATACCATGTAACCGATCGCAAAATACATCCGAGCGATCAACTGACAATAATTTGGCAACAACGGATTTACAAAGGCCGAGCAACAATTAGGCGACATCGCCCGGTTCGTCTATATAAGGGGCGAACCATTGCCTTCGATACCTTTACCTTCTTCCGCGTTTGTCTTGTCTGTAAGCAGTTCGCGTAGAAGTAATATATTATCTCTCTCTAACGTCATTGTAAGACGCACGTTCCGTCTTTGTCTAATTGTAAGACGGGCGCGCGGATCGACAAAGAGAGAAGTTGGACTTCTCCTACGGATGTAAAGGGGAAGCGTCCGAATACGCCGAAATACTAAATTTTATACGCGCTGTATCAGAGCGTAAATTGTCCGTTAGAATCCTGGTTAATTATTCTCAAATTACATATATAAAAAAGTGTAAACCGTCGTCAGGGTCGGAGTCTATTCGAGTCGGACTGTTGTAAAATAAGTAAGTAAAACAAAAGTTCATACATCTATCTGGCACTCTTTTCTCTTCTGTTCCTTGGTCCTCCAACGTCCCCCCCTGAGCTTTCTCAGCTTGAGAGTTAAGATAAAATTAAAATTGAAAGAATAAAGTCAAATATAAATAAACGGTTGTCAATTCCCCTCAAATTGACTGGCGCCCAACGAAAGTTATATCATAAAATAAATTGTCAAGAGCCCTACCAGCCGACGGACAACGGCCGCGGTAGGTGTGGGAAATTTTCTTTGTAAAAAAAAAATCCCCTCTCATTTGGCGCCCAACGTGGGGTTGCGTTGGAAAATTTTGTCTACAAATTTTAGAAAAAAAACGTGCCTACCTTTTGATTGTGTAAAGTATTAAAATCGTCAAGGAAAACTTATCGCAATTTTCCCAAAGTGACGAAGTATAAAATTATTAATTAAAGATCTAGAATTTTCTCAAGAGAATCGAATATTACAAGTGAAGAAGTTTGTGTTGAAGAATTGACCAGAAAATTATTTGTTGTGTGTAAAAAAAAAAAAATTTGAATCGCGCGAAACCGTATGAAAATTTTGCGTGGAAATCTATAAACGCGCGAAATTTGTGTTAAATTAATTGTGTTCTTCCAACTGCGATATTCGTGTTTTACGAAAAAGGTGCGTAAAATTTCATTTTGTATACGAGGTATCTGAAAAGCGTAGAAAACCTCGTTTAATATTGCGTGACGTACATCGTCGAAAATTTTCGTCAAAATTTAATGCGTAGAATGCTCAAGGCTAAATCATCTAAGCTTGTAATTTCCAAGAATACACAGTGAAATAATATTTCACGAAAATTTTCGACGATGTACGTCACGCAATATTAAACGAGGTTTTCTACGCTTTTCAGATACCTCGTATACAAAATGAAATTTTAAGCACCTTTTTCGTAAAACACGAATATCGCAGTTGGACGAACACAATTAATTTAACACAAATTTCGCGCGTTTATCGATTTTCACGCAAAATTTTCATACGGTTTCGCGCGATTCAAATTTTTTTTTTACACACAACAAATAATTTTCTGGTCAATTCTTCAACACAAACTTCTTCACTTGTAGTATTCGATTCTCTTGAGAAAATTCTAGATCTTTAATTAATAATTTTATACTTCGTCACTTTGGGAAAATTGCAATAAGTTTTCCTTGACGATTTTAATACTTTACACAATCAAAAGGTAGGCACGTTTTTTTTCTAAAATTTTTAGACAAAATTTTCCAACGCAGCCCCACGTTGGGCGCCAAATGAGACGGGATTTTTTTTTTACAAAGAAAATTTCCCACACCTACCGCGGCCGTGGTCCGTCGGCTGGTAGGGCTCTTGACAATTTATTTTATAATATAACTTTCGTTGGGCGCCAGTCAATTTGAGGGGAATTGACAACCGTTTATTTATATTTGACTTTATTCTTTCAATTTTAATTTTATCTTAACTCTCAAGCTGAGAAAGCTCAGGGGGGGACGTTGGAGGACCAAGGAACAGAAGAGAAAAGAGTGCCAGATAGATGTATGAACTTTTGTTTTACTTACTTATTTTACAACAGTCCGACTCGAATAGACTCCGACCCTGACGACGGTTTACACTTTTTTATATATGTAATTTGAGAATAATTAACCAGGATTCTAACGGACAATTTACGCTCTGATACAGCGCGTACAAAATTTGGTATTTCGGCGTATTCGGACGCTTCCCCTTTACATCCGTAGGAGGAGTCCAACTTCTCTCTTTGTCGATCCGCGCGCCCGTCTTACAATTAGACAAAGACGGAACGTGCGTCTTACAATGACGTTAGAGAGAGATAATATATTACTTCTACGCGAACTGCTTACAGACAAGACAAACGCGGAAGAAGGTAAAGGTATCGAAGGCAATGGTTCGCCCCTTATATAGACGAACCGGGCGATGTCGCCTAATTGTTGCTCGGCCTTTGTAAATCCGTTGTTGCCAAATTATTGTCAGTTGATCGCTCGGATGTATTTTGCGATCGGTTACATGGTATTTGACAATTTGAAATTTTAATGCGAAATCGGACTGGTGACGTCGAGGAGAAGTTGACTAAAATTATTTACCCGTCACAACGTTGATATACGAGGGTTGGACGAGACGTGGCAAGCTGATCTCGTTGATGTGTCAGCATACGCCCGGTACAATAATGGCTACAAATACCTACTAACAATTATCGATATTTTTTCAAAGTATGCTTGGATCGTACCGACGAAAACGAAAAGTGGCAAGGATGTATCGAGTGCCATGGCATCGGTTCTTAAACTTGGTCGCATCCCAAAAAAATTGCACGTCGATCGCGGTAAAGAACTTTATAACAGCGAATTCAAGATTCTGCTCCAACGCCACGGTATCACCCTGTACTCCACATTCAGTAACATGAAAGCATCGATATGCGAACGTTTTAATCGCACAATCAAGGATAAAATGTGGAAACAATTTTCCCTACGTGGATCGTACAAGTGGATCGATATACTCAATGATTTGATCACCAATTACAATAATTCCAAGCATCGTACGATAAAGATGAGGCCTCGCGACGTTACTGCTCAAAATGAAAAAAATATCCTGCTACACGTTTATCGAAAATCAAAAGTTAATAGAACGTGAAAGATAAAATGCAAAATTGGTGATAAAGTACGAATAAGCAAGTATAAGCACGTTTTCGAAAAATGTTATACACCAAACTGGACAGAGGAAATATTCGTCATAAGCAAAGTCATACATACCGTTCCTGTAACGTACAAGTTGACAGATTATCAGGACCAACCGATCGAAGGCGGCTTCTACCAAGAAGAACTCGCACTAGTCAAATATCCAAATACTTACCTTGTGGAAAAAGTTATTCGGAAACGTGGAAATAAATTACTTGTAAAATGGCTAGGTTTCGATAGTTCGCATAACAGTTGGATAAACAAATCTGATTTGTAATTTTTTATTTATATCATAAGTATATATCATAATCAACTGAAATAATAAAAGGTTTTTGAAAAATGGTTTTATAATTTATTCTCCTACATGATTAGTAATGTAAAAATATAACTTTTATTTACATTATGCGGTAGACCTATTTTTTTCTGTATTTACATTGTTTCTCCAACCACTTTTTTTTCACAATACACCTCTTCGACACTTATTACTACTACATGATTAAATTTACAAACTTTTTTTACACTGTTATATATACACTTCTATAATACGTTTTATACTTGTATGCCCCATGGAAGAGTATCGGTCATATTTGGATATATTATCCGTTTATCATCGTTCCAACTTAGAGCTATTTTTTTCTGACTCACAGTTTCGACATTGTGATTTTTGCTGCGAATAAAATTTTGATTTTTCATTATAATTTCATGATCAAAGAGGCATCGTTTATAATCGTCAAATGTTATTGTTTTCAATGTAGCCCTCTTTACACCCTTCGCACGCATTTTGGTCGAGTTTTGCACTCTAAAGCTATACATTTTGGCTCTTAATCCGACAAATTCCTGCATAATTTGGCCATTATTTTCATCCTTCATGAGACCCAAAACTTTCTTATTAACTAACGGCATACCATACGCATTGTCTGTCGAATAATCGGATGTGTCAAACTTGTGAATGTCGCGTTTCATAATTTCATATACAGGGTGTCCCATTTTAATCTTACACCTGATTTTTCTCGGAAAATACTGCTCCGATCAAAAATTGTGTATAATGAAACTTTTAGGGTTCGAAGGGGGACGTTCAAAAAAAATTTTTTTTTTGTATCATAATTCAAAATGGCGGCTGTAAGATGGCCGACATATTTTTTTTAAATAGAAACCGGCCATTTCTTTGTTACTAAAAAATTTGTCGGATCAAAACTAACAACTTTTATAGGAACATTTTTTTGATAAAGTCCATAATTTTTGGAGTAGAACACCATTTTTGACTATTTTAACGTTATCCAGGATGTACCACGAGGAGGTAAAGTCTTTAACATCCCAAGTGTAAGTGTGTGTGTGTGTGTGTGTGTATGTGTGTGTTTGCGCGCGTGTGAGTGTGAGTGTGTGAAACACTCACAAGGATTAGGTCTCTGCGGCTCGTCACTTCCGCAGTATTTACCGACTCCAAAACCACCTCCTTATGAGTGTTCTCTGAACTCTTAAAGGTGTTCGAAGATTCCCCCATTCATGTTTAAGCATGGCCGAACTCTCCTCTCAAAACCATCGACTGTTCGCAAGAGAACAACTCTCGGGATTGCACGGCAGGCAGCTCAAATGATATGGGGTACCATGCAAATTTTCTCTGGAATGTGTCGCTGTTGAAAGTTTTCTGTTAACTGGATACGGCAGGACAATACGAATTTTCATGGTACCCCATATCATTTGAGCGTTTCAAGTTCGCTTCGCTTCTGATCGAAATAAGAAAACGAAATCTCACGTTGAACGCCTACAATAGACGCGGATTTGTTAACCGTTTACTGACGGCAATTCAACAATGGCTGATTTCAGTCCCAACGAAATCGTTGATATGCTCCTTATTTTAGGGAGATGCCGGGGCAATTATTTACGAGCAGAAAATTTGTATCGACGCGAATATCCTGATCGTCGTCATCCATCGCGGCAGACAATCCGAACCCTCGAGAGGAGAGCGAGGGCAGGCCGAATAACCCGCCACCGCCAACATCGCCAAAACGTGAACAATGATTTTGGTGGCCCGCATGAGGCTCGAAACATGGCTATTTTAGCGATGATAGCAATCGATCCTCATTTGAGTGTTCGAGTGATCTCGGAGCGACTGGGGTTTCCCGGATCCACAGTGCACCGAGTACTGAGAGGTGCAAGGCTCCACCCGTACAGGATACAATTCCACCAAGATACGCCTAATCCTGATCCGTTGCGAAGGATGGAGTTTTGTCGGTGGGCATTGAGACGAATCGAGCAATTCCCAGATTTTTTTAGGTTTGTTATGTTCAGTGATGAATCCACATTCAACAACCGAGGTCAGGTAAATCGATGGAACTTTCGGTATTGGACTGATCAGAATCCACGATGGGTGCGACAGATCGATCACCAGCATCGGTGGAGTTTGAATGTTTGGTGTGGAATCATTAACGGGCAATTAATAGGTCCTCACTTCTTCGAGGGAACTGTGACGGGAGCCCGTTATTTTGACTTTCTGCAAAATGAATTGCCGCTTTTGATGGAAGACATTGATTTGGTTACACGTCAACAGATGTGGTTTCAGCAAGACGGTGCACCCGCTCACTGGGCTCGTGTTGTTCGAAATCACCTGGACGCAACATTCGGTCAAAGGTGGATCGGACGAGATGGACCTGTCCATTGGCCTCCAAGATCACCTGATCTTACCTCTCCCGACTTTTTCTTGTGGGGTTATCTTAAAGACGCTGTCTACCGTCAAGCTCCAACCACACAAGAGGATATGAGGGTGCGGATAAGAGCTGCCTGCCGTGCAATCCCGAGAGTTGTTCTCTTGCGAACAGTCGATGGCTTTGAGAGGAGAGTTCGGGCATGCTTAAACATGAATGGGGGAATCTTCGGACACCTTTAAGAGTTCAGAGAACACTCATAAGGAGGTGGTTTTGAAGTCGAAAAATACTGCGGATGTGACGAGCCGCAGAGACCTAATCCTTGTGAGTGTTTCTCACACTCACACTCACACTCACACTCACACTTACACTCACACTCACACTCACACTCACACTCACAAGGAGGGTTTGGAGTCGGTAAATACTGCGGAAGTGACGAGTCGCAGAGACCTAATCCTTGTGAGTGTTTCACACACTCACTCACACTCACACTCACACTCACACGCGCGCAAACACACACATACACACACACACACACACACACACTTACACTTGGGATGTTAAAGACGTTACCTCCTCGTGGTACATCCTGGATAACGCTAAAATAGTCAAAAATGGTGTTCTACTCCAAAAATTATGGACTTTATCAAAAAAATGTTCCTATAAAAGTTGTTAGTTTTGATCCGACAAATTTTGTAGTAACAAAGAAATGGCCTGTTTCTATTTTAAAAAAACATGTCGGCCATCTTACAGCCGCCATTTTGAATTGTGATACAAAAAAAAAATTTTTTTTGAACGTCCCCCTTCGAACCCTAAAAGTTTTATTATACACAATTTTTGATCGGAGCAGTATTTTCCGAGAAAAATCAGGTGTAAGATTAAAATGGGACACCCTGTATATCGGGAGTCTCGATGTAATACAGTAAACTATCTGTATCGGTGTACATTAATTTGGCTCGATCGTCAAAAGTTTGTTTTATATAATTGTAATGAAAGTCATAGATGTATGTTTTCGCTATATCGAGAATACAAAAACCAGTATATATAGGAGTAGTAGGGTGCGCACTATGGCCACCCCCACTCCTATCCCCACTCCTTTTCCCCCACTCCGCGGCCTCCGAGTCCGTGGCTCGGTCGGTCGTGGGTGCGGGGGGAAGAGGTGCGCAGGGGGTGGAGAGGGGGGTGGGGCGAGTCGCCATAGGGCACACTACTTTATATATATATATTTATTTTTATTTTTTTATATAAATTTTTTCGGAGCATGTCGATATGGTGGAGCGCTACTTACATTTGAACCATTTTTTCTCGGAGCGTGTCGGTATGGTGGAGCACTGCTTACATTTCCGCCATTTTTTATTTTTCAGAGCGTGTCGGTATGGTGACACGCTGCTTTTATTTTCGCTATTTTTTCTTTTATAATTAAAAAAATCCGATGCAAGCGCGGGAATCGAACTCGAGACCCTCGGATTGCCAGCCTGAGCCGCTGTCTCTGCGCCAAGGATCGTTATCGTATTAACCATATGTGGAAGACTCTTGTAGCGAGCGCGAGTGTGCACACCTTATTCTCTCTCTCTCTCTCTCTCTCTCTCTCTCTCTCTCGTACTTCCACAAATTTACATTAAATATTCAAAACCAAGAATATAGAGTGGGGATGGACCCTGTCGATATATTACTCCGTGGTCACCGAGTACGGCCCGCAGGGTAGTATATATATATATGCCTGTTTCTGCTCGATATATATATATATATATTTTACCGTGTGCGAGCACTATGGCGACACCCCCTCCTGGACCCACTGCTATCCCTACTCTGTGGGTCGACCGCGGCCCGCAGAGTATTATATATATATATATATATATATATATATATATATATATATATATATATATATATATATACCTGTTTGTACTCGATATATATATATTTTACCGTGTGTGAGCACTATGGCGACACCCACTCCTGGACCCACTGCTACCCCTACTCTGTGGGTCGATCGCGGCCCGCAGAGTATTATATATATATACCTGTTTGTACTCGATATATATATATTTTACCGTGTGTGAGCACTATGGCGACACCCACTCCTGGACCCATTGCTACCCCTACTCTGCGGGTCGACCGCGGCCTGCAGCACAGAGACAGATAGATCAGGCGACGACAGAACGTGCCTATATTATAGCTGCTAACAAAACACTGTCTAGACTTTATAAACAAGAAAAATCGTTTACACGAAACGTGGTATTGTTATACTATTATACACTAGGACGCGTGTATTATTAAAGTTAAATGTTTCAATGAAGGGTCGACCTGTCGGAAACCCCAAAATTTTGAACCCAAACTCTCAAGTACATCGATTATACAATGTACAAAACAGCGAACAATAGTGGCTGCATATAGTATGGTAATTTATTTGAATTAACGTGAAAAAACGAGAGAGAAAGAGTTATAGAAATTACTGTAGGTGCAAGAGAGA
Source organism: Netelia inedita (assembly GCA_964017225.1). Classification (NCBI taxonomy): domain Eukaryota; kingdom Metazoa; phylum Arthropoda; class Insecta; order Hymenoptera; family Ichneumonidae; genus Netelia; species Netelia inedita. The sequence continues at coordinate 19,154,947 of OZ024924.1, forward strand.
GCATACCGCGCTCTGTACGAACAGCCGCACAAAGAGGAGACGCCGTGAATAGCACGCGCGGCCTGTAGCGCGCCCCTCTTCCTTTCACCGCCACCTCGCCAGCGCTTTAAAGCAATGGGCGTGCGTTCTCTGTCTCTTTAATCAGCTGTGTGTATGAGCGAGGGTGCGAGTGAGGGTGAGAGCGAGAGAGAGCGACGAGAGTGACGAGCGAGAGAGGCGAGCGAGGGACGAGGACGGAGAATAGCGCTGTGCGACGAGGACGGAAGGATCTTGGCGAAGAAAAGAAGGTAGGCGCACGCTGGCGAATTCTCTTTTTTTCGGCCGATACGAGCCTTTATTTCCGGGTTACTCGGACGCGTGGAACGTGCCCGTCTCGTGGCCTAGTCGATCCCCCCGTTGTAACGTCGCGAATGGACGGAAGATTGTTGCCTCAATACGAGGAAGAGCGGGAATAAAATCGTCGTTGTTATTTGATTTGAATTTATGTAAAGTACTCACACGAGAGTTTCGTTTATTTTGTAATTATTGTCGATGCTTGCCCTTCGAATCCCCACAATTTTTCCCTGACCGCTAACCGTAAAGAAGTACGTGGAACGATCGAGAAAGTGTTCCCTTGGTGTTACGGGGACGATGGATACCACGTATGATGTGCATATATATATATATATATATATATATATATATATATATATATATATTGTCACGCCGATGAGGGGGGGGGGGGTATTCAGGGGAACGGGGAAAAGGGGGGACGATGACCTTTAATAGATCCAAAAAAAGAAAATAACAGGTAACAATCTAATTTTATTGAATGATTTGATAATGAAGACAAAAGAAAATATATTCCTCGACGACAAGACAACAATAGAAACGATAAACGAAATAGTCGGCGGACGATCTCCGGGAATGTACAGAACCTTATAATATAAGAAAATTGTTCAATAAAAAAAATAACAAAAAAAAAACTCAGTCTTGGGCGCCAGTTATTTTAAACTAAAATAACAAAAAGAAAATACTTGGGTGGTATGAAGGGAAAAAAAGGGGGGGGGGGGAAACGGGAGTTGCGGGTATCTCAGGGTAGGGTGGATTCTCCGACTCTATACGGCCTCTTAGTAATTGCCACTGGCTATGGCTCGAGGACTCACGGAAAATATTTCGTCGTAGCGCTCTTCTTATTATGAATAATACTCTCTATATACGGTTTCGCTATCCTACTAATACTGTGGTCGGTTGGGGGGAGGGTGTTAGGGGAAACGGGGATCGTGGTTCAGGTAATCTCCAAACAAAAGAAAAGGAAAAAATATTCTTGTCGGGACGGGGATTCGATCGGCTATCTTGACCGTCGAAGTGTGAACTGGGGGAAACTGGGGTACGGTAAGGCGATCCCAACCGCCTAAGTGCGAGCTGGGGGAACTGGGGTACGGGAGGCGAACTGGGGGAAAACTGGGGTACGGGAAGGCGATCTCCACCGCCTAAGTTCGAACTGGGGGAACTGGGGTACGGGAGGCGAACTGGGGGAAAACTGGGGTACGGGAGGGCGATCTCGTGTGACGAACACGGGCGCACTCGCCGGTAGGCGAGAGGGGAGGGGGGGGGGGGGGAACTCGACCTTGCTTACACGCGATTCGCTTAATACTAAACAACCGTCCCACACGGTTAATACGCAAATTAGAGGGCCCGGAGAAAATGGCCGACGGTTGGCGACAGTGAGAAAGAAAGAAAAAAAAATGAAATGCGAACAAACGCTATTGTTGGTGGCGCAGGAGCGCGTATGACCAACAATAAGTTATTCTGGGGTTGTGCCAATAAGTTAGTCCGTGCAAACACTTACATTCGGGGTCCTGTCGCGTTCTCCGTATCCTTTCTCCCGCTCGTCCCTCGTCCTCCACTGCCCTCCCTTTCTCCGTTCGTCGGCTATCCCTCCTCGCTTCTCTCACTCTCTCGCACTCCACTCGCTCACAATTTCTCCACTCAATCTCTCCTCTATTCTTTTCTCTAACTCCTTCTCAATTTCCTCTAATTCTCTCGTAATTTCCTCTAATTCTCTCTTAATACGCTTCTTCGACACCTTCTCTCTAACACGGCTCAACGCAAAGTGCCTTGCCTCGTGGCCGGCCGGAAGTTCGCGAATTTTCTCCCGCTCTGATTGGCTGACTTGCCGGCATCGACCACGGGTCACTCGATCGCTCGGCAGCAGCAGCACGGGTCAATAGAGGGGTTACGGGTTATTGATTATGGGTCGGACTGTAGCGGGATCTATCGGGGACGGGCAGGTAAGTAGAGCGATCGGTACGGCAGGGCTATTGGCATAGGGGACATCTCGATTTACGGGAAAGGGAATTTAACGGGATCTCGTGCGCTGCTGCCATCTTCGCTCGCTGCGCCGCTCCGCTGATTGATGGCCTCGGGACGGCGGCAGTGACGGGTTCCTCGTGACAGGTGCTGTTCTGTGAAGTGTGTATATTTCGGATTTTCTTTTAATTATTGCGGGGTGTGTGAGGTGATAGGGATGCGAGTGCGGGCTTCTTCGGGGGATTGTCTTCGCGGGTCTGACGGGTAAGTTTTCCTCCAAATTTTACTCCTTCGTGGCTCGTTTTATTTTCTCCTTCTTTTCATTTTTCCAGGTTACGTCGCCGTGCTCGACGACGACGACGACGACGACGACGATGACGACGACGACGACGACGACGAGGCTACGGCGACGATGACAATGCGACGACGACGACGACGACGACGACGACGACGATGACGGTGCGACGACGACGACGACGACGACGACGACGACGACGACGCTACGGCGACGATGACAATGCGACGACGACGACGACGACGACGACGACGACGATGACGGTGCGACGACGACGACGACGACGACGACGACGACGACGACGATTAAGGTGGCGGGATCGGTGGGTCTCTTCGTGGCGGCGGTAAGTGTTTGCACGAATTGTTTTAAAATAAAAAAAAGTTTCTTTACTCACCGCGCGTTTTATGTGTTTCAGTGGGACGGTTGCCTCTGCGTGAGCTGAGTACGGGGGAGGAAAATTGTGCAACGTCACAATATATATATATATATATATATATATATATATATATATATAAAACAAAAAAAAACGATGCTTATTAGGTATAAAGAAAATAAAAGAAGCAGACTGTAGCTCGATCTCTATCTGCCTAGAGAGATCTCTATAGCATCTTTTCTCTCGCATATACAGCTGCTTTAAGAGATAGAGAGTGCACGAGTTCTGATCCAAAGTATAGGCGAGGCGGTGGTGAACGGTACGGGGCGAGGTACGCTACAAGTCGTATATGCTGTTAACGGCGCCTCCTCTTTGTGCGGATCTTCGCGAGCTCACGCGCTCTCTCTCTCTCGCTGTCTCTCTCTCTCCCTCTCTCTCTCGCTCTCTCTCTCTCTCCGTTTGTAAGTATAGCCAGACGTACTTTTCTCACCTGTCAGTTTGAGAGCTTTTACTGTTGCGATTTGCCTGCGGGCGTTTTTATTTTTTTAGTGTCTGGCACGTTCTCTTATTGCCGATCTCCCAGAGATATGAAGCTTCATCTTATTTTCAACGTTTGACCAGTTATCAGTCGTTTTTATCAAGTGACTCAGCCTAACCTAGAAATTCGAGACTCTCATCGGTGTGACTCCTCTGGTTGTGTGGTGTGGATCGTCTTGTCGCCCTCAATTGGTAAGCCGACAAACTTCTTACGACGCTCTCATCATCGAACGCATTCCATCGATCATCGGGGTATCTGACGACCTACCAAGATCGACGTCATCGATCACGCTCTACTTTACCGCCACGCGCGAAGTGAAAATTGCTCTTATCGGTTACCGCGATCTATTGAGAGCGCCAGATTTTCTGAAGAGAATACGCTTATCGACCCACCTCACTACGGAGATCATTTTAATCAGCTGACTGCAAAGTTCCCGTATTGTACTTGTATGTTAACTTCAACTCTCTATGTTTTGGAGATTTCTGTTGAGAGTATGTTAGTCGTAATTTATCACGACGGATGCATTTTTTATTGGTAACTATAATTTTTGTCGATTTTATATTCTCTCAATTGCTTCGCACTTTTACCTTCATAACGCATGCTGAGCTTATCAGTATTAACAGCATTTTTTCTTTTGTATTTTTCTTTTGTTTTTATCGTTTTTATTGGGACAATGCCCATAGTCTGCGCGATATGCGACACTAGAACGACACGCGAAGAAAACACGCTTATTTGTTCGGGCGGTTGTGAAAGTTTATTTCACTTAACCTGTGCCAACAAATTTACAAACGGAAACCGTGATCTCACAGTCAATTCTACTGACTACGTTTGTCCGAGGTGTGCTCATACAATGTCTATCGTGCACTCACCTGTCAACTCACCGGCTCCTTCGGCGTCTAACCAATCAACCCGAGCTTCTTTAGATACTCTCGTGCAACAAATTAAATTACTCGATTCGAAAATAGACTCAATAATTGACAAAAAATTCGAAAGTGTCGAGGAATGCATAAAGAGCAATTTTCAAGAGTTCGGGAAAAAACTCAACAAATTGTCCGAAGCACACGAGAAATTCTCTAATCGCCTCAGTAGCTTGGAAGAAGCAGTGAGCGCTACGTCAAGAGAAAACAGCGAACTTAAAGCAGTTTTCTCGGACCGAATTACAAGAGTAGAAGAGGCGATCACAGTATCGGCCGCAGAAGTCCTTGAGCTCAAGGGCAACTTAGAGTCCCTGCATGCCTCAAACAATTGGCATCAACCTAGCTTAGCTGCATCTGCATCTGCATCTGCAATCCCACTTTTATCTTCATCCACTGAGTTAGTCGTGAGCGGTGTTCCTTCGGATCTGGCAGTTAATAAAGAAGTGGTGATCGCGAAGGTCTTTGCCGCTCTGTCTGTCCCTCATCTCACATTTGATGTTCTCGAGATTCGTGAGTCGGTCAATAAGAACAATGACAACAGTATGCACGGCGCTGTAGGTGATCATCTAAACACCAGCCTGCGTATAGGGGCTTCGCGCCCACAGACCATAATGACTACGTCCCTATTTGTTAAAATTAAATCAATGGTGACCCGTGATTTCATACTTGCGAAGAAGCGGGCTAAAAAATCTCTCACTGTACGCGAAGTTTTCTCGCTTGACCGCAACGGACACCTATTTGTTAACCCGTGTATTCCCTCCGTGCTCTACCAATTACATCGGCAGGCAAAAGCCAGAGCGCTTGAAACACATCATCGATACGTTTGGTGGCAAAACGGTACTCGAGTACGTAGAACCGATGGCTCGGAGATAATTTTTGTAAACTCAGCTGCAGATCTTGATAAAATTAAATGACTGTCCCCGACCGCATGCAACAGATCACCACGTCCTGCCTCCCAACCATCTTCTGATATGACTCATAGAACGAGTTTGTCACTTAATATCGCGCAATTTAATGCAAATTCTCTTCCGGGTCACATCGACTATGTTCGTCTACATTTTGAGGGCTCGGCTGTTCACATCATTTCTGTAGCAGAAACATGGTTGCATTCTACCATAGCTGACAGTGCAGTGAGCCTACGAAACTATTTCATTATTAGAAATGATCGAGAAGGGAAAAAGGGGGTGGTGTTGCATGCTACGTCCTTAAAACATTAAAAGCCAAACTTCTATTAGCCTCGCCAAGCGAGTATTCTAACTCTCCCGAATTTTTAATGATTGAGCTGAAGTTACCCAATACAAGCCCTGTGCTTTTCGTCTCTATGTATCGGAGGCCCAAGGCAGGGCTATTCAATGACTTTTTTGAAAGGCTGGCGGAACTAGCTCCCTGCTACAATCATGTTATATTAGCTGGAGATTTCAACTGCAACCTTATGACTGATCGTTTCGAAGCTTCTTACCTGAGAAACATCACTGCTTCACACGCACTAGAAATCGTTCCTTCCAAACCAACCTACCATACTGCCACGGTTGACTCGTTGCTCGATCTGTTCATCGTTGATTCGATGGACAAAATTCTACAATATATAAAGTCGGACAGTCCTTTTATTGCGGGGCACGACCTGATACAAATTCGGTACAGGCTGAGCGATATAGGAGCAGATCCCAAACTCATAGTGCGCCGCTCATTGAAGCATTTCAATGGAGACGAGTTTCGCGCTGCGTTGAGTGTCAAAATCGATGCGTTGTCTCTTAGAAACAGTGTCATCACTGACCCAAATGACATCGACTTTCTCACCTCCCTTCTTTCTGAGACCGTGTCGAGCGTTTTTGACACTCATGCTCCACTCCGTTCCTTCGTGGCCAAACGACCAGCGACTCCTTGGCTAACTGAGCAGCTCAAGTGTGGGATTCGCAAAAGAAATTCTCTCTTCAAGCGGGCTAAGCGGAAAAACTGCCTGCTATTGTACCAGATTTATCGCCAATTTCGGAATTCTCTAGCAGCTGAGATCAAATCTGCAAAAAATCACTTCGTATTTGAATCGCTTAGGCACATCACTGACCCCTCAAGCCTTTGGAAAGCACTCTCGCGATTAGGACTAGCAAAGGTTGCACTCGTGTCGCCTCTACACTTTTTTACTGGTGATGACTTAAATTCGTATTTCTCTTCTGTGACCAACGCCTCCCCTCCGTGCTCTCGTGATGACTTCGAACTGCTGCTCTCACGACCTTCAATACCCTCAGCGTGCCCAGGCATGTCTTTTTCCTTCGGGCCGATCGCATTACAGTCTCTTCATCGAACGTTCTTCTCCTCTCGAGCGACCACCCTTACCACTGGTCCTGACGGAATTTCGGCATACTGCCTTGCTGAAGCTTTCTCGGTTATAGCTCCTTTACTGCTGCGCATTTTCAACGCATGCATCGAATGGGGCTTTTTTCCGGGACTGTGGAAGCGGGCACACATTAGACCATTGTCCAAAATCCGCACTCCTCTTTCTCCGGCTGACACCCGACCCATTGCTAACCTCTGCGAGATCTCCAAACTCATGGAAAGAGTGCTCTATCAACAACTATTGTCCTTTTTAGAACAGAATAACCTTCTGGATCCGCGGCAATCGGGCTACAGAGCTAATTTCAGTCCACAGTCTGTCCTCCTTAGTCTTACGGACCATGTTCGACAAGCCATCGACCAGCGAATGGTCACTCTTCTCATGATGTTCGACTTCAGCAAAGCTTTCGACACTATCTCCCACTCATTCTTACTCGTAAAACTCAAGCTTATGGGTTTCTCTCCATCGGCTCTCTCCCTTCTCTTCCACTACTTATCTGGGAGGTATCAGTCAGTTGTTGATGACGAGAAAGTGGAGTCGAATTGGCTACCAGTAGCTACCGGCATACCCCAAGGCTCAGTTCTGGGTCCTCTACTCTTCATCTTATTCATCAATGACATCGGTAAATGATTAAAGCATTGCCAATATCTTATTTTTGCTGACGATACCCAAATTTTTCGGAGTGTCAACCCGACCAAGTTAGATAGTGGGCTTGAAATGATTGCTGAAGATGCCGAGGTCATCGCACAGTATGCTTCTCAAAACGGTCTTCCGCTCAACCTTCAGAAGACTAAGATTATGCTGTTGGGCAGCAGGGCGATGGTTGCATCTGTTGATCTAGATATACTTGATCCGGTACGAGTCGATGGCGTGCCTATCCCATTCGTCAGCGAGGCACGAAATCTAGGTGTGGTGATAGACTCGAAATTATGTTGGTCAGGCCACGTCTCTCTTATTTCCCAGAAAGTTCACCGCACGCTTTATTCTCTCAAAGCACAACGAAATTCACTACCGACAAACCTGCGCGTCAGACTTGTCACGACGCTTGTTCTCCCACATTTCGACTATTGTAGTCTAGTGTACAACAGCCTGTCAGAAGAGCTCAATACCAAGCTCAATACCCTTCAAAACAACGCTATAAGGTTTATCTTTGACCTTCGGCGTGATGAGCACATCTCGCCATTTCGCCGTCAGCTGGGTTGGTTAACTGTGCGATCTAGGCGACAGTATTTTCTGGGAATTCTACTGTTCAAAGTCCTAAATCATCAAGCTCCCTCCTACTTGTCACAGCTTTTCTCTCGACCCGACCCCCAGCTGAGGCGTTCGGAGAGGCAGGTTCGGTCGCCTTATGCGCTTGTCATTCCGCAACACCGCACCGAATCTTATTCGAAGTCATTCCTTATCTCTGGTTCTCGTTTCTGGAATTCGCTCCCAGTCACTATAACCTCGGCTACAACCGTTGGAGTATTCAAGCTTGCGCTTCGGAACTTCCTATTAGAACAAGACTTATGCACATAATTTCTGCGGTCCGACAATGACTATCAAGGACTATCACTGGCGTTATTTTTTTATTTATTTTTATCGTTTACTATTATTATTTAGAATTACTATTAAGTATGTTTTATGGTATTACTATTCTTATATACGATTATTTTATGGTATGACTATTCTTATATATGACTATCACACCATTCTTATATACGACTATTACACTATTCTCATATACGCCTATTACACTATTCCTATATACGACTATTTAGTACGTTTTATCCTTTCACTATTCTTATATACGACTATTATTCGTTATTGTATGCTATTATTATTATCGTTATCAACATTGTATCATATGCTACCACCACGAACTGTTATTCCATCCCTGTACTTTACCTGCTGTCGCAATTTTTAGTTTTTAGTTTTAGTTTTTAGTTTTTAGTTTGTAAAAGATTGTAAATTGCACGTGCCACATTATCCTATAGCTTTGCTAGGGCAGAATAAACTAGATCAATCAATCAATCTCTCTCTCTCTCTCTCTCTCTCTCTCTTATGCGAGGGCTTATATCTTTACGAGCTCGCGTAGCCTCTCTCTTTTACACTGCAGATACCCTATACTTTTCTCTCATTATTTCACAGCAATTCAAATTAATTACTACATGTGAACGTTATTGATAACTATTTCGTACATAAATTAGTCACTATACTTGAGAGCTTACAATTAGTTTTTGGACTGGCAGGTCATTTCGTCTTTAACGAAAATTAACGAAAAAGATCTCGTCACAATATATATAAATGTGCATTTTATAATTAAAAAATCGAATGCCAGCGTAGAGACTCGAACCCGAGACCCTCGGATTGCCAGCCTGAGCCGCTGCCTCTGCGCCGAGGATCGTTATGAGATTAAATATTTTTTCGTAAGCCTAACACTTACCGTTTACAACCGCTGCTCCTATTTTTGGCGCACTTCTATTTTCGTCTTTGAGTCTCGCGCACTCCTGTTTTTCACCTCCCGCACACTCCTGTTACACACACACACACACAGGCGCGCGCGCACGCACGCACGCACACACACACGCATGTACGCACGCACGCACACACACACCCACACCCACCCACACAAACACACACACACACACACACACACACACACACACACACACACACACACACACACACACACACACACACACACACACACACACACACACACACACACACACACACACACACGCACACACACACACACACACACACACACACACACACGCACACACACACACACACACACACACACACACACAGACCCACGCGCACACACGCACACGAACGCACACCTCTCACTCACGATAATCGGCATCATCGTCATTATCACCAACTAGGTCCCACGCGATGTTTACGCCGTTCTTATCCAGTAAATGGATAGTGGTGTTACCAGCGCCGCGATACACGACTTTGGCCGACGTCACGCGCTGTGTTAAAAACCGCTCTATCTCACCCCTACGGTGAAAGAAGTCCGCATGCGCTAGATCGCGTATAGTGCAGCTGATATTTAAAACCGGTATCAGTTTAAACGGCGCGTGCAGATGAAAAATGTTCTGAAGCTCGACGAACTCGTCGCGGCACTCGTCGACCAATCGAACGCAGCTATGGCCGTCCCACGAGGTGTTTTCGATAATACCGCGATAAACCGTGCTCCCCACAAACACAGCACAATACAGGCCCGCCGCCAGAACAGCTAGTTCTATTCCGGAGCCTCGTTGCTCCTCGACATAATGCACCTTTAATTGTGCTCTTAGCTCCGCGTACACGCTGGACAGCACGCTTGTGCGTAAGCACACCTCATCGAAACCATCATAGCCTACTACCTCACACTCAAAACTCAAGGGCGCGGAAGGTGTTTCCCACAGCGTATACATCATACCGTTCTATGAGATATAAATTGTTCTACACGTACTGCGGTTGAATGAAAACTGAGTTCTATTGCCCGATGAGAGCTTTCTACACCTCGCTACAGTTTCCCCTCCCCGTGCCCTTTACTTCTGGACCATGCTAAGGCTTGTCACGGCATTTTTGCAGGCGTATACGTCGCATCATCGTGAGGAATACACACCTACAACAGTCACTTTCCTATGTGTACTATGTGCTGATGTAGAATGATATGATTTTACATCAGCACAAAACTTAGGTGAGTGTTTTCGTAGAAGATGTGTGAGGCCGCTGCATAGACGACTGAAATGAATAGTGCGCGCGCGGAGATAATGTTGGCGAGAAAGAAGAAGAAAAAACAGCATATGAGCATAATTCAGACCTATATAGCATCTATTGGATCGTCGCGTACCTATATCTAATAACAAAACACTGTCTAGACCAGTGGTTCCCAACCCGTAGATGTCTACGGACCACTCAGACTGATATTCAGACGCACTCAGACGCATATCCATTATTAATGCTCTCCTTCAATCTTCTTGCGATGCTTCCCCACACACTGCTTCCAATACAATACAATTATTTTTAAGTGGAAGTTGCTCCTACATTTAGTATTTCTAAAGAAAAAACATTCGTCAAATGTATTTATACTCTCTCCACTCCATCACCATTTTTTCTTTAGTAAGCGAGAAGTTGCTCCTACATTTAGTATTTCTAAAGAAAAAAACCTCCGTCATATGTATTTATACTCTCTCCCCTCTGTCATCATTTTTTGCTTTAGGAGTACTAAATGCAGGAGCAACGCGTGGAGGTAGAGATAGGCAGAGATTTTCTCTTAACATCAATATCATCAGCAGTTTCGCTCACGGTTTGCTCATCAGAGAACTAATTATAAGACATCGTGATTATATAATTAAAAAAAATAGCACTTTGTGTATAAAACGGTTGTATATATATATCTTAAGTGATTAATAAAAAACCAAAAATTATTATTAGTTTTGGAAATAAAGAAAAACTGATGTCGCTTATTAATAATTGTCTTACAAGATTTTTTTGACGAGAGATGAAAAAGAAAAACTCTCTCTCTCTCTCACTCTGTGCATGTTTGTCCTCGCTCATCAGAGAGCTAACGATAAACCATCGCGATTTTGTAGCCCCTGAAGAAAAAATGGTAGGTTTTGAAATTATTTTGCTTAAGAAAAGTTTTCTATAAATAAAAATTTTGTCTCGATTAGGACGAATCGTTTTTTAAATAGACAGCAATAACGTATGGAACTTTATTGGTATTGAATATTAAAACCATCTAACAGAATTTGCGCTATGATCTGTGGACTCTCTCTCTCTCTCACTCTGTGCATGTTTGTCCTCGCTCATCAGAGAGCTAACGATAAACCATCGCGATTTTGTATCCCCTGAAGAAAAAATGGTAGGTTTTGAAATTATTTTGCTTAAGAAAAGTTTTCTATAAATAAAAATTTTGTCTCGATTAGGACGAATCGTTTTTTTAAATAGACAGCAATAACGTATGAAACTTTATTGGTATTGAATATTAAAACCATCTAACACAATTTGCGCTATGATCTGTGGTCCGTCGAATTATGGAAAATTTAATTTTCTGCTGAGTATAATTGAAAGCATCGAAAGGATAAAAAATCGGTCTGTAGCGCGCTCTCTGTCTACCGGGAGAGCTGATGTAGTTCTTTCTCTATTTGACGAGTAGCAGTTTAAAGAGATAGAGCGTGCATGATCTGCGTTTCAAAGTATAGGCGCGGTGGCGATAAACGGCAAGAGGGGGGTGCTATGTATAACAGTGTTCAGCCGTATATGTTGTTAGTGTTCTCTCTCACTCTCTCTTTCTCTCGACCCAAACCATCTCTCTCTCTCTCTCTCTCTCTCGAATAGGAGAATGTATTTCATCGGCATACTAACTTTTAAAATACTAAACAATGATGCTCCGACCTATCTGCGTGAGATTTTTCCGAGGTGTGAGAGCGGAGTACGTCATTCATCTCGTCTTGGAGCTATGGACACTTTCCATATTCCGGCACATAGAACGAGCATTTACAAAAACTCGTTTCATCTTGCGGCAGTATATTTCTGGCATTCATTACCAGTGCTAATTACATCGTCACCTACTATTAGTATTTTTAAGGTTAGATTGTTCAACTATTTATTAGCAGCAGAACGAGGTTGATAGGATATATCTATCTGGTCTGCGTCTAGTATATGTTATACCTATATCTCGAGTTAACATTAGGACATCTATATTTAACCTATCTATATTTATTTATTTTATTTTTCTTTCATCTGATTATATAAAATTTATTTAAATTTATTTTAATTTCTTGGATAAGTTAGAAGCTACTAGAAATTGTTATAGTAGTTTGATAAATAAGTTATAAGCATTATTGTAAGAGTTGTCTGTTGCCCCAAAGAAATTCTAGGGCATAAAAATAAATCAAATCAAATCAAATCAAATCTCTCTCTCTATCACGCTCCATATACTGTAAGCGGTTTCTCCTCTTTGTACAGATCTTTGACAGTAAACCAAACCCAAAAGAAAAAAATGGTGTGCTTTGAAATGTTTGCGTTTAAGCAAAGTTTCAAACCACACATAACGCATAGTACATCTGACACGTGTTTTAACTCGATAAGGACGAATCGTTTTAAAAAAAATATAGCTCTATAAAATAAAAACCTTTGATATGGGATATTCAAAATTGTGTTAGATGCAAATAATTTTTCGATGAACGATGGAAAAGCAAAACTTTCTCTCTTTCTCACTCTTTCGCTGAATCGGTTTTTCTAGACATCTACAAAAGATGCGAGAAAACTCGCTCGCGCATAGCAAAGTTTTTGATTACTTTAGCAGCGATGGGGGTGTGTTAAGATCATTCATGGTAAAAGCACCTCTTAGAAAAATCATAAGAAATATATTTTTCCTAAACAGAAAAGTATATTCAGGTAACGTACATATATGCTCGCAAAAAAATAGAAACAGTCTGTAGCATACTCTCTGTCTTCGTATAGAGAGACCCTCCATAGTTCTTTCTCTCTTACATACATACAACAGTTTAAGGAGAGAGGGAGCGCGCAGTCTCCGGTTCAAAGTATAGGCGACGTGGCGGCGAACGATAAGAGGGTTTTGAAAGTAGCTCTTAGCAAGAGCCTAAGTCCTAGGATTCCTCAGCTTGTCAAAAACATTCATGCACAAAAGTCACATTGAAAATATGACGTAAATTTTCATTGTTATTTTCGACTAAGTAAATTTTGAATTCTTTATTTCATTAAAAGACAATTTACAATTTACAATTAAAATATTATTTACTTTTTGTGACATACTATATAGCCTACCTTCTGAAAATTACAATTTATATGTTTGTATTATTGTTAATTATAATAGTTTCTTAATTGATAATAATAGTTTGTTTTTGAAAAATTGTTGTATTTAATCACCTTTCAATTTGGTTACAACCCATAAGATGTATTAATAATGTAATGTGTGGTGGGTGGTCCGTGGTAATTCACTATCAGTCTGAGTGGTCCGTAGACATCTACGGGTTGGGAACCACTGGTCTAGACAGTGTTTTGTTATTAGATATAGGTACGCGACGATCCAATAGACGCTATATAGGTCTGAATTATGCTCATATGCTGTTTTTTCTTCTTCTCTCTCGCCAACATTATCTCCGCGCGCGCACGATTCATTTCAGTCGTCTATGCAGCGGCCTCACACATCTTCTACGAAAACACTCACCTAAGTTTTGTGCTGATGTAAAATCATATCATTCTACATCAGCACATAGTACACATAGGAAAGTGACTGTTGTAGGTGTGTATTCCTCACGATGATGCGACGTATACGCCTGCAAAAATGCCGTGACAAGCCTTAGCATGGTCCAGAAGTAAAGGGCACGGGGAGGGGAAACTGTAGCGAGGTGTAGAAAGCTCTCATCGGGCAATAGAACTCAGTTTTCATTCAACCGCAGTACGTGTAGAACAATTTATATCTTATAGAACGGTATGATGTATACGCTGTGGGAAACACCTTCCGCGCCCTTGAGTTTTGAGTGTGAGGTAGTAGGCTATGATGGTTTCGATGAGGTGTGCTTACGCACAAGCGTGCTGTCCAGCGTGTACGCGGAGCTAAGAGCACAATTAAAGGTGCATTATGTCGAGGAGCAACGAGGCTCCGGAATAGAACTAGCTGTTCTGGCGGCGGGCCTGTATTGTGCTGTGTTTGTGGGGAGCACGGTTTATCGCGGTATTATCAAAAACACCTCGTGGAACGGCCATAGCTGCGTTCGATTGGTCGACGAGTGCCGCGACGAGTTCGTCGAGCTTCAGAACATTTTTCATCTGCACGCGCCGTTTAAACTGATACCGGTTTTAAATATCAGCTGCACTATACGCGATCTAGCGCATGCGGACTTCTTTCACCGTAGGGGTGAGATAGAGCGGTTTTTAACACAGCGCGTGACGTCGGCCAAAGTCGTGTATCGCGGCGCTGGTAACACCACTATCCATTTACTGGATAAGAACGGCGTAAACATCGCGTGGGACCTAGTTGGTGATAATGACGATGATGCCGATTATCGTGAGTGAGAGGTGTGCGTTCGTGTGCGTGTGTGCGCGCGCGCGTGTGTGTGTGTGTGTGTGTGTGTGTGTGTGTGTGTGTGTGTGCGTGTGCGTGTGCGTGTGCGTGTGCGTGTGCGTGTGCGTGTGCGTGTGCGTGTGCGTGTGCGTGTGCGTGTGCGTGTGCGTGTGCGTGTGCGTGTGCGTGTGCGTGTGCGTGTGCGTGTGCGTGTGCGTGTGCGTGGGTGCGTGGGTGCGTGGGTGCGTGGGTGCGCGTGTGTGTGTGTGTGTGTGTGTGTGTGTGTGTGTGTGTGTGTGTGTGTGTGTGTGTGTGTGTGTGTGTGTGTGTGTGTGTGTGTGTGTGTGTGTGTGTGTGTGGGTGGGTGTGTGTGTGTGTGTGTGTGTGTGTGTGTGTGTGTGTGTGTGTGTGTGTGGGTGTGTGTGTGCGTGCGTGCGTGCGAGCGTGCGTGTGTGTGTGTGTGCGTGCGTGCGTGCGCGCGCGCGTGTGTGTGTGTGTGTGTGTAACAGGAGTGTGCGGAAGGTGAAAAACAGGAGTGCGCGAGACTCAAAGACAAAAATAGAAGTGCGCCAAAAATAGGAGCAGAGGTTGTAAACGGTAAGTGTTAGGCTTACGAAAAAATATTTAATCTCATAACGATCCTCGGCGCAGAGGCAGCGGCTCAGGCTGGCAATCCGAGGGTCTCGGGTTCGAGTCTCAGCGCTGGCATTCGATTTTTTAATTATAAAATGCACATTTATATATATTGTGACGAGATCTTTTTCGTTAATTTTCGTTAAAGACGAAATGACCTGCCAGTCCAAAAACTAATTGTAAGCTCTCAAGTATAGTGACTAATTTATGTACGAAATAGTTATCAATAACGTTCACATGTAGTAATTAATTTGAATTGCTGTGAAATAATGAGAGAAAAGCATAGGGTATCTGCAGTGTAAAAGAGAGAGGCTACGCGAGCTCGTAAAGATATAAGCCCTCGCATAAGAGAGAGAGAGAGAGAGAGAGAGAGAGAGAGAGAGAGAGAGAGAGAGAGATGATGATGATGATGATGATTATTTATTCTGCCCTAGCGAGCTATGGGGCAACAAGACTTTACCGTAAGTGCACAGACCGCAAATACGTTCATTGACAAATATACCATTATAGGTCGCGCGTTTTTTACAATAAATCCGAACAAGCAATATAACAAAAATAAAATAAATCAATACAATAAACGTAACGAAAATAAAAATAAAAATAATTATCGCAAAAACTAAACAATAGTCGCCGTGAAATAACGATGGCCAAACAATAATGCATAAAGAATGGTGTAATAATAGTAATAGTTCACAATGCGTACTGAATAGTATAGTAATAGTAATAGAGTATAATATAGTATTAGTGAACAGTTATACCCTTAAGCTTACTACCTGTTACATAACTAGAGAGCCTGCCCTTCGGTTTCAAGTAGGTGGTTGCGTAACCTGACTTTAAATGTTTCGACAGACGTAGACGTGCGAACATTGTATGGTAAAGAATGCCATAGGATAGGACCTGAGACCCGGTAAGATCGATGGAACGTTGAAGTACGGTGTAAGGGGATGTCGAATGCAACAAGATCGTTGCGCCTGGCAGACCGTCTTACCCCAGGGGCTTCCCTTGGCAGGATGTCGCTAATGTACTGGGGCACACTCGAAAAAAGTGCACAGTACATGGACACGCCGAGGAAATACATCCGCCGGTCCTTCACAGACAGCCAGTTCAGCCTCCGTCGATATTCCGTTATCGATGCATCACGGCGCAGATCGTATATAAATCTGATACAACAATTTAGTAGCCTTTCGAGTTTGCTGTTCAGGGACTCAATGAGATCGAGATATACAAGGCAGCAATAATCGAAAAGGGGGAGAATGAGCGATGATACCAACATAATCCTCACGTCAGTACTGAGTGACCCCTTTTGAAATTTCAGCTTATGCAGCACACCATGCACTTTTTGGGAAACAGCAGCAACCTGACTATTCCACGATAAATCAGAGGAAATCACTATTCCCAGATTTCGCGCTTCGGTCACATATGGAATTTTAAGGGCACCAAGATCGATAGAAGGGATCTCAGCCAGATTTATTTCAGAGACGTAGGCCCTACTCCCAAGGATTAGCGCTTTAGATTTTTCGATGTTAAGCGATAGCCCATTTCGCTGTGCGAAACCGGCGACGATGCCCACATCATGCCTCATCATGGCGATCGCAGAGTTAAGCTCCGAAGGAAAGCATTGCAGATATATCTGTGTGTCGTCAGCGAAGATGATATGGTCACAGTACTGCAAGTTCGTGCCGATATCATTCATGTAAATGGAGAATAGAAGCGGTCCCAGAACCGAGCCTTGCGGCACACCAGCAGACAAATGAATTTCCTCCGAGAACCCGCCCTCACCATCAGATAAGACCTGGGATCTTCCCGATAGGTATGAGTGGAACCATTTTAGAACGGTGTCAGATAGACCTGCCAATCTCATCTTTCTCAGGAGGTTGTAGTGCGGAACCGTGTCAAACGCCTTGCTGAAGTCGAAGAGGACAAGGATGGTCACCATCCTCTCATCGACGCCTCGCCGGATGTCATCAGTGATTCTCAACAAGGCCGTTTGAGTGCTAAACGACCTTCTGTATGCAGACTGCCTGTGGTCCCAAAAGTTTCTTGCCACCAGGTACCTCGAAATCTGGTCGAAGATGATTCGTTCGAACGACTTGGAGAGCTCAGGTAAAATGGCAATGGGTCTCGTGTCATTGGGTGTTCGAGGCGTCTTCACTTTTAGAAGCGGACGAATGTGCGCCGTCTTCCACTGATGAGGAACGTGAGAGAGCCGCATTGATGTATTGAATATCCTCGCTAAATACATGCACAACACAGGCAGCGACTTAGCGATAGCAAATTTAGAAATGCCATCGGGGCCACGTCGGAGAGAAGTGGACTCAGACCTGCGTAGATACCCAAGAACGACCGTTTCGGAGACTTCACAGAACGTGAAAGGAGTATCAACGCTCGGGTTGTCAAGCAGAATGGACTGTAATTGATCGTCAGTGATGGGAGACGAAGAAGCTGAGATAGAACCGTAGTGAACGTTAAGCTCATCCGGTCCAAAGAAATTGAGCGGAGAGGAGAGCGGCGCCTTGACTAGACCCAAGTGTCGTAATTCAGACCACATTATCTTCGGATCCTTTATCGAGTTAATTTTGGAACGAAAAAACTCGTTCTTAGCCCTCCTGATTTCCGTTGAGAGTTGGTCACGAAACAACCTATACGTCAAAAAGCGCGACGCACTGTTAGCTCTTTTCGCTTGTTTGTAGAGAACGTTCTTGCGTCGGATGTTCTGCCTAAGTGCGTCAGTAAGCCACGGGGTTGGGTGCTTTTTGGCTGTAAAAACGACGACCGGAGCATGCTTGTCGAGTGCCTTGCAGAGCGACTGAGTGATCGCTGCTAACTGCGCCTCAAGCTGCTCAGAGGTGGAGATGACCCGCGAGTCGTTTGACACCGCCGTGAAAAGCTCAGAGCTAATGGTTGCACGAAACTCTCGATCGTCGAAATTAGAAAGGTTCCTCTTGGCAATCCGACGAGAATCTTCTTTTGGCATGCTCAATGCATATTGAACAGAAAGCAGATCATGACCTGCAATGAAGGGCGCAGATGATTTGTAGAATGAGACTACCTTGTCTCCATCATCTACAATAGCCACATCTAGCCACGAGTCGCTATGAGAGGTATGATACGTGGCGTCTGACGGCACAAGGAACAGAGAATGAGAGACAATAAAATTCCTAAGATAATTTGACGTGTAGTCATTGAGGAGTAGATTACAGTTGAAATCGCCAACAATAACAATATTTTGATAAAGGTGAGCCAAGCGGTAAAAGCTCTCTTCAAATTTGTGTAGAAGCTGGCCCTTTGGCCTCCTGTATAATGACGTAAAAAGCAAAGAGTCGCCTCGGGGCAGTTTAATTTGAAGCATGATGTACTCAGGTGCGTTCAAACAAAGATTCGGGGAGGTGTCCAGCACCTTGACTATCAGTGACTTGCGGATGTAACATGCGACCCCTCCCCCCCTTTTTCCAATCCTGTCGTTACGTATTAAGACGAAATCGTCAAGGTTCACAAGGTCATCGTGGATGCCGGAGTGAAGCCATGTTTCAGAAACGGAGATAGCATGGAAATAGTTTTCAACGAAGTGAATGCGCACAAGGTCAATGTGCCCTAGTAGTGAGTTAGCATTGAAATGTGCTATAGCAAAATTTTGAGAACCGTGCGTTTGAGAAGAACCAGATGCATATGCATTAGAAACCCGCAGGTTACAAGACACGACGGCACTGGTGCCGCTCGATGATCCTGCTGATAACATGGGAAGTCAAATTAATTTGGACAGGTCCTCTCCCGAGCGAATATTGATCACAGGCTGCCCATCGTCCCTCCTCACAAAGATAGACGCATTCTTCACCCATACAAACTTATATACTGTGACACTGGCACGCGCTTTTGTATCACGCAATAGCTTATATCGCTCCGCCGACAAGAGCTCATTTACAAAAATATTGCCCCTAGTATTAGTATCGAAGACCTCGTTAATTTTGAGGTCGCGCTTAGCTTTTTTGGCATTTATTATAGCGTCACGTACTGACGCGGAAGTGAGTGTTACTGCGATCGAAAAAGAGCGACGTGCCGAGTTTGGTCCAGACCCGGTGCTCGAGGTATGACTGGCTGTACGATCCTTTCGCACCATAACGCGAGCTCCAACGACATGGCAAAAAAGGTCATCAATGCCTAACGCCGTCAGTATTTTTTGGACAAGAAGTCGAGGAGCGTCGGTCAAAGCCTCAGGAATACCAGCAACCACAATCTCTGCTGGACCATCATTGGACTTGCACACGTCTTGAAAATTTGACTTTAGTTGAGCAATCTCGCGTGTCAACACAGCATTGCTAGCTTCAAGAGAAGCGTTACTAGATTCTAGCGAGGCAATTTTTTCCGAGTGCGAGCTAACAGACTGAACGAGCTTAGGAAGATTCCTTAGAGACTCGTATATATCGGATATTGACCCGCGAAGTTCCGTAGCAAGGTGCGTATAATTAGCTTTTACATCAGCCAACGATTTCTGAACGTCGGTGATAAGGACTTTTGTTTCGGCGCTTCCCTGACACACGAGAGCCGGGATCGACTCGAGCGACATAGGCGTAGGTTCGAGCGCACCATCGGGAGATCTGACATTTATAGAAGGAATAGCAGTAGATGGTTCAGCATCCGCGTCCATGACTCGAAGAAGCGTTTTGCAGCAAGTATTAACAGATCTGTTCGCCAAATAGTATTCGATACAACCTGGGTGAAACGCACGTCCGCAACACGAGCACTCCGTACAATTACTTGCAATCCCCCTATAGCATCTGTGACACGTTTTCGACATACGTACAATACTATAGATCTACCCGAAAACCTACTCCAATATTATGATATAAATACACGCGAAAGCGACGCGGAATTTTATGCTAGTGGCACGCTAGCTACGTACTATAGAGTTAATATATGGATATACTATATGGATATACTATATGGATATACTATATGGATATACTATATGGATATACTATGGAGTAGCGGTGAACTTGAAACGATATAGTAAACAGTATAAGTAAACAGTGAGAAACAGTCACCGTCGCGCATGTGTTGATACGATGATCTGAGCAAAGCGGCAGTAGCGAGCCGGCGATCGATCAAGGCGATATAGATCACTCACCACAAAGGCACGAACTAGCAACGATCGATGTTAACGATACCGCTTTTGACCGCAATACTGGGCGACGATCGATGTGGTAGTGAAGAAGCTGTACCGGGCAATCAGCGACCAAGGCGCGGCGCTAATGACGATGATAACTGTGATAATGTGATATCACCGTCGACGATCGATGGTAACGTAGCGGAGAGCGATGCTGATGAGTGAGTGGTGACGCATGCGCACACAGTCAGCAGATCCAACAGAGAGAGAACGCGAGTATCCTTCCCAGTTTTGGCAGATCTCCAGAATTAGGTTAGGAAGTATATCCGCACTTTTCAACAAATATTCCCAACGATGCAGACGAATGGAATCGTCGAAAAGCGATAAGGTGCACGCTTTGATACTGAAAGCAGAAATGCCCGTAGGCAGCAACGCAGCAGAAAACGACTTTTAACAAGAGGCGAGAGCACTCGTGACCAACGTTACTCACCGGTAGAGAGAGAGATGATGATGATGATGATGATGATTTATTTATGCCCTAGCAAGCTTTGGGGCAAAACCAGACATACCATTGAGATATACACATGTGTAAATAAGTCAAAGTAAAATAAGTAATAAGTAATGGTAATAAGTAATTGTAATAGTAATAGTAATAGTAATAGCAATAAGTAATAAGTTCCCGTGTCGGGTTGCTGGATCCCGCATCGGGCGCCTCCCCAGGTGGCGGATAGGGGGATGCCTTCCAGATATGGATGGTACCGAGAATCTCGGGGTGGACCAAAACACGCTACACGCACACAGACACAAACAATCATACAAACACGCCTGGGAGACACCGGGGATGTGAATGATCAGGAACCCTATAAACGGGACCCTGAGAAAGCGAATGATCGGTGCCTCTATAAAACGGGCCCACCGAAGAGTGTCTTGCTGGGATCCCTATAAACGGGCTCTCCCGATGACCGAATGTACCGGTCTCTTACATGGGCACTCATATTCACGCACACAGCACAAACGGGGAACACTACACACAGGGGGGCTACAAACCGCAAGTGGCGGGAGGGTGTAAAAAGCTCTCTCTCTCGGGACGTGACGACCCCGCGGACACCCAGTAAGTCTAGGTGGACTGAAGTCGGTTATGAGCCCGATGGACGCCCACCTAGGCGAACGAAGAAATGAAACCAAAATGGACGGACATGGACAAAACAAACTACCCCAGGTGGTAACCCCTACACGGGGGGAATCCACCCTGAGTTCCGATCGGGTGCAAGCCCCGGTGGCTCAAGGCAGCAGCACGGATTCTGGGGGCTGCGGTACATGCCATATTTTTAATTTCAAGAAGACGATTGGACAAAAGACGTTCGGGGAACAAGCGAGGCAGCAGGCTAGCGCGGGGAGGGCGAGGCTCAATAGCGCTCCAAGCAAAACGAGCTTCGTCAGTTTTAAGACCGCTACTGGCAACGGACAACCCACGGACGCGACCACGACACCGACACAAACGGACATACAGATCATCGACGAACTCAGGAAGCAGCTAACGACCATCCTCGAGCACGTCAAGCTGATGCACGGAAAGACAGCAATACAGAAAAACGTAAACAAAGAGACAAAGGACGGGATAAAAATAATTACGGAGGTTGCTGAGGTTGCCCTGGGTAAATGTGAAAAGCTCAGGAACCTAAGGACAGTCGGACAGAACGGAAAGACATCGACGGATCAGACCTCGAAACGTAAACGCGACGCGGCCAGTACTAGCCCTCCGCAGCAGGCGGTAAAAAGACCGACAGCGACGGACAATGCGAAACGGACAGACACGCAGCAGCAAGAGGGTGGCTGGCAAACGCAGGCGAACAAAAAGAAACGGAGACAAAGGAAACAACAGACAGAAACGGCGAAACAGACAAACGAAAACAGGCACCAGGCGAAACGAGACAGACCGCGCCCCACGCCTCGGGGGACGGCTGTCCTCGTCAAACCTCAACAAGGAAAGACGTACGCCGACTTAGTACGACAGATGAAGACGAAGGTAGACCCCGCGACGGACAACGTGACGATCAGGGGATACCGCAAGACAAAGGACGGAGGACTGCTGCTCCAACTCAAGACGGGACCCGAGGAGAGCCGGAGCTTCCAGCGCTCCCTCCAGAGTGCTGTCGGACAGGAAGGGTGCGTCCGGGCCCTGATACCCAGCACTTCACTGGAAATCATGGATCTGGACTGTATCACGACTGCCGAGGAGGTTTCGGCTGCTCACGAACAAGAGACTGGAAAGAAAGGGGACATGAAGGTGCACGTCTTCGGCCCTAATAGGACAGGACAGTGCATGGCAGTGTGTGAACTGGACGCACACAAGGCCATCGCATTACTGGACAAAGGACGGATAAAGATAGGGTGGGTCAACTGCCGCGTCAGACCGAGGACGACGGTTACAAGGTGTTATCGATGCCTTGGCTACGGACACACGAGACGAGACTGCAGGGGACCAGACAGAACGAACTCTTGCTGGAAATGCGGACACGCGGGCCACGTCGGCAAGACGTGCAACAGCCGACTGACTTGCTTCCTGTGCGTGGCGGCTGAAAAGCCGGACGCGGCGCACAGACCGGGCACCGGTCTGTGCGCCGTATTCAGAGAGGCATTGGAGGAGGCCAGGAAACGGACCAAAACATGACAAAGGTTTTACAGGGAAACCTGAACCGGAGTCAAACGGCACAGATGCTACTACCCCAAGTAGCCGACGAACTTGACGCTACGATACTGATACTGTCCGAACAATACAGAAACATGACAACCCCGACGTGGCTCGCAAACAACCTGGGCACTTCTGCCATCTGGATCAGGGGGGAGGCCGCTTCCCGGATATCAACCAGCGGGAGGGCAGACGACTTTGCTTGGGCTAGGGTGGACGATGTCACTTATGTCAGCGTCTACCTGACGCCAAACTGCACCGTGGGGGAGTACGGGCGAAAGCTCTCAACCCTCGAGGACCACGTAAGACACATGACAGGGCACCTAGTCGTCGCGGGGGATTTCAACGCTAGAGCGATCGAGTGGGGAATGACCACGACGAACAAACGAGGACGGTTGCTGCTGGAGATGGCCGCAAGGCTTGACCTAGCAGTTGCCAATATAGGAAACACGCCGACGTACAGAAGACCGGGCTTTGGAGACTCTATCCCAGACGTAACGATGACGTCCGAAGGATTCCTCCCACGGATCAGGCGGTGGCGGGTGGCCGAGGACTACAACGCCAGCGACCATCAGTACATTGCCTTTGAAGTGGGGGAGAAGACAAAAACGCGACCGCAACGGACCCGGCGGCCCCCGCGGTGGAACCTCCAAAAACTCGACGAGGACAGGTTCGCGGCGGAGCTGATGGCAGCACCAGCTCCGCTGAGAGCCATACCTGACGAACTCACTGGACGACAAAAAGCCGAAAGGCTAATCGACGAGACGACAAAACTGGTCCAGCGGCTGTGCAAAGACACAATGCCACAGAAACGCTACGGACGAAAACGACAACAACAATACTGGTGGACTGACGAGATAGCAGATCTGAGGAAGGCCTGCTTTGCCTGTAGAAGGAAACTTACTCGGGCAAGGGGAGGACCTGAAACAGAGACGCTCAGAACAGCCTACAAGACGGCAAGGAAGAAAATGACGACGACAATCAAAGACAGTAAGCGAAAGTGCTGGAGGAGGCTTTGCGACGAGGTGGACAGGGACCCATGGGGTACCGGATACAAGATTGTGACCGGTAGACTTGGGTCCCGAACGCCACCTGGCGCAATGGACCCTCCGATAGCACAAAAAATCATTGACGGACTTTTCCCGATGCACGAGACTAGGACGGAGACAGAGGACGAAGAGAACCCAGCGGAGATACCCCTGTTCACCGAGGCCGAGCTCGCAAGGGCAGCTGCCTCGATGAAGGTCGGGAAGGCTCCGGGACCAGACGGTACGCCAGGAGAAATCTTACGGATGATGGGCAACCTCAGCAAGGGATGAGCAACCAACATCTGAGGCCGCAGATTCTCCGAGACATGTATAATACATGTCTGACGACAGGGACTTTCGGCGAGCGGTGGAAGGAGGCTAGGCTGGTCCTCATTCCCAAAGGGAAGGGGGATCCTCACTCGCCATCGGCCTACCGCCCGCTTAGCCTACTTGACACGACAGGAAAACTGTACGAACAGCTACTGAGACCGAGACTGACGAGCGCAATCGCAGACGCTGGAGGACTATCGGACAGACAGTACGGCTTCCGAAAAGGACGATCGACGATCGGTGCGATACAAGACGTGGTGGCGGCCTTCAACCAGCTTGGAAGTCAATGCCACGGGGCTCGCTCGATCGTACTACTGGTGACACTGGACGTACAGAACGCCTTCAACTCGGCGAGGTGGGACGACATCCTACAAGCACTCAAAGGAGACTTCGCGGTGCCGAAGTATCTGATGAGAGTGATGACCGACTACCTACGAGACAGACGCCTCACATACGAGACGACAGAAGGGCCAAACACTCGGAGGATCACGGCGGGGGTTGCCCAGGGATCAATACTGGGACCGGACTTCTGGAACGGAATGTATGACAGCCTGCTGCGGCTGGAGATGCCGCCGGGGACTTTCTTAGTTGCTTACGCCGACGACGTGGCAGCTGTGATCGTCGAAAGCGACGCATCTCTGGCTCAGCTTCGACTGAACCAAGTGATGAGACGGGTGGACGGATGGATGACGAAGCATCGACTCCGACTGGCGACTCACAAAACGGAACTGATGATACTGTCGAGGAAACGAATACCGACGAGTATACCTATGACAGTTGGGACAGAAACAAAGACGACCAGGGGGGAAATCAAGTATTTAGGGGTCACCCTGGATACGAAGATGACGTTCTGGCCTCACATCAGACGGACGGCCGAGAGGGCGGCTGAAAGGGTAGCAGCTTTGAGCCGCCTGATGGCAAACACAACTGGACCGAGACCGAGTAAACGCAGACTACTAATGTCGACGACCCACTCGATCCTCCTATACGGCGCTGAAATATGGGCGGATGCACTTTTAGTAAAAAAGTACAAAACCGCAATGACGACGGTACAGAGACGTGGTGCACTCAGGATCGCGTGCGCCTACAGGACTGTTTCGGCAGGAGCAGTCCTGGTTGTGGCGGGCGTGATCCCGATAGATCTTCTCGCGCACGAGCGCAAGAGGATCTATGTTCGGAGCACGACGGACGGACGCATGGACGCGGCAGCAAGGGAAAGGGAAATGACCATACAAGAATGGCAGACAAGATGGACAAACGAAACGACCGGGATATGGACAAGACGACTGATACCGGAACTGAAACCGTGGATTGAGAGGAGCGGCGGAGAGGTGAATTTTTACCTCACGCAGTTTCTGACAGGACACGGATACTTTAGACGCTACTTACATAACATGGGGAGGGTACGGACTGCAGACTGTAAGTACTGTGGACACGACAAAGACGACGTGGAGCACACGTTCTTTACATGTGACCGATGGGCACTGACGAGACGAAGACTAGAGGCGACAGTAGGAGTCATCACGCCAGACAACATCGTCAGCGTGATGATCCAAAATGACGAATGGTGGACCCTCGTGTCCACCTACATCGAAACTGTCCTTAGGGGAAAAAATGAAGATGGGTGCCTGGAGGACTGAGTGAAAGAGAGGATGGCTTTCAGCAACCTAGACCTGACGAACAGCTACATAACTGGCAAGTTAACTTAGACAGGACTACCCGGACGGACGTAATGCTAACGCAGTTCACGGACGGGTAGCGGACAGAAGTGGGTTTTTCCCCCCGTCTGATCGGAGGGCCTCCACCTTACGGTCAGGGGAGGGAGGGTTTAGCTGGTAGGCATCCTGCCTCACCGGGTCGAGAGGGGGCTACCATCCCTCGCTCTGCCCAGTGAAGCGGGATGAGAGTCCAGCACACGGGCGTGGACGCTCCTCCTGGAGATAGAGGGCAACCCCTAACTCCGGGCGTAGCATAAACGCCTACGGTCTATAAAAGATTTTCCCTATTTACCACGATAAAAAAAAAAAAAAAAAAAAAAATAAGTAATAAGTAAGTAATAGCAATAGTAATAAGTAATAAGTCAAAGTAAAATAAGTAATAAGCAATGGTAATAAGTAATAGTAATAGTAATCGTAATAGCAATAAGTAATAAGTAAGTAATAGCAATAGTAATAAGTAATAAGTAATGGTAATAAGTAATAATTCACAAATTGACAAACCACACAAATCTTAAGTTTGTTGGTTTGCAATTTGCACCAGTTGTACAATAATTGATGTAAATTATACAAAAGTATACAAGTAACAAGAAGGATAAAGACTAACAAGATATAACAATAACGAGAAAGGTATACAGTTTCAACCTATAGTTAGAACTGAGAAAAAGTGAATCAGTACTGTGCCGGCACAGTAGACCAAGATAAGAATAACATAAGATATAATGTAATAAAAATAATGATGTACAGTGAGTACCTATGATATAATTAATGAGGTATTAATTTAATTTGATTTAGCATCGATGGTATTCGCAAGATACCGCTTGATATGGCTCTCGATGATTTAGGCAGTTATACTAGCTTAGCCAGATCATCCGCTGACTGGATCGTGATTACTGGTTGTCCATTGTCTTTTTTCGCAAATACCACTGAGCGCTTCGTCCACACATATTTGTATGCCACCTTTGCGGCATGCGCTTTCGCTTGACGCAACAATTTGTATACTTCTACCGATAGCAGCTCGTTCACAGACACCGTGCCCTTAACATTCATTTTAAATACGTCACTGATCTTGAGGTCGCGCTTTCGTCTCTTAGCATTTATAATAGCATCGCGAACAGCAGTCGACGAGAGGGTCACCACCATAGAGAATGAACGACGCTGGGTGTTAACGTCAGACGAAGAGCTAGCAGTTTGGCCGTTTCCATGGTTCTTACGTACCATTACACGAGCGGCTAGAATATGGCTAACGAGATCACCTAAACCAAGCCCTGCTAACACTTTTTCAGCTAAGATCCGCGGAGAGTCAGTTAATGCTTCTGGAATTCCCGTCACTACTATCTCATTATTTGGGCTGTCACTCGATAAGCATGAATTTGCTCTTAATTGAGCGATTTCCTGGGTGAGTTTAGAATTATTTGCTTCGAGAGCAGCGATCTTCTCAGAATGAATTGAAATAGTTTCCACCAGCTTTGGGATTACGCTGAGAGTAGAGTTGATAGTTTCAATCGCCGAACGAAATTCTGTAGCACGCTGGGCCGAGATAGACTCTTTTTGCCGTAAAAAAGCCATAATCGAGTTTAGTGATGCTGGTGCATCATCATTAGTTTGAATGTCAGTTTGTGAGGACAATGGATTAGCAGGACCGGCACTCATGGTGGTGAGGTGAGTTTTACAGCAATTATTGATAGACTTCTGATTGGGATAATACTTTACGCACCCAGGATGAAACGCCCGCTCGCAATGAGAACATACGGTTGGATAATTCGCGATTGCTCTACTACATCTGTAGCACGATTTAGACATACGTACAGTTATACTGAGATACAGTTGCCGATGGTAAACAGGAGAGTTGAGACTATAGCTGATCGATATCGATGTAGATCACAACAAGCGATGACTCATACTCAGGAAAACGTAGTGAGTGTAGTTACTATGATGATCGGCCGAGAAGCGTTGGTATGGTAGGCATCAGTATGGTAAGTGTGCGATGATCACCGTGGCGCAAGGCGGCGCTCGAGGAGAGATAGCCGCGCATGCGCAAGCGGTCCGCTCAATTAGAGAGAGAAAGCACGAGCCTCCTTGGCAGTTCAGACAGATTCCCAGAAATAGGTTAGAAAGTAACCACCGCAATTCATCGAATTTCCCAAAGATGCAAGCGCACGGAAGCAGATTTGCAGGGACGAATTGATGAAAAGCGTAAAGGAGCGCGCTTTGGAGCTAAAAGAAGAAATGCCCGTGGGCAGCAGCGCGGCAGATATCAGAAAATTCAGAGAGGCGAAAGCAAGCGTGACTGTCGGGTACTCACCGAGAGAGAGAGAGAGAGAGAGAGAGAGAGAGAGAGAGAGAGAGAGAGAGAGAGAGAGGAGAGAGAGAGAGCGAGAGAGAGAGCGCGTGAGCTCGGGAAGATCCGCACAAAGAGGAGGCGCCGTTAACAGCATATACGACTTGTAGCGTACCTCGCCCCGTACCGTTCACCACCGCCTCGCCTATACTTTGGATCAGAACTCGTGCACTCTCTATCTCTTAAAGCAGCTGTATATGCGAGAGAAAAGATGCTATAGAGATCTCTCTAGGCAGATAGAGATCGAGCTACAGTCTGCTTCTTTTATTTTCTTTATACCTAATAAGCATCGTTTTTTTTTGTTATATATATATATATATTGTAACGAGAATTCGTCGACTTCTCGCTACGCGAACGAATTCGATCGAGGAATGGGTCGGATTTACGCCCCTTGGCCGATGGACGAACAACCAAGAGAGTCTCCGCGGGATTCTCGGAAGTACACCGAGCGTCGAGGACCGCTCATCACGGCGCCTCGTTTGTAGGAGCTCGGGGTGGCGAGGGGGGACGCGGTGTTGTTGTGAGTAGCCTAGTGGCATAGAGCGTGGGTCAACCGCGGGGACACGGGACGCCGGCCCCGCGAGGTGAGCCTCCCCCGTCCTCCGAACTACTTCGGGC
This sequence comes from Netelia inedita, assembly GCA_964017225.1. Classification (NCBI taxonomy): domain Eukaryota; kingdom Metazoa; phylum Arthropoda; class Insecta; order Hymenoptera; family Ichneumonidae; genus Netelia; species Netelia inedita. The sequence continues at coordinate 19,184,160 of OZ024924.1, forward strand.
TCCGTGAGGAAGGCGTTCGGTGGGGAGACGTTGATCGGGGTGACGGGAGCACTCGGGTCCTACGTGAACTGTGCACGTTACCCGTCAACTCTGCCCCTCCCTGGCCTCGGGTCACTCGTCGGCCGGCGAGGGGAACGAGGCACGGGAGGACCGAGGAGAAGCTCCGCGGAGAGAGAGCATCGACAAAGGAATCGTCGAGGAAAGCGAGAAAAGGGGAAAGGCCATGCGAACAAGGGGTAAATGGGAGAGTCGCAACTCTCGCGTAACGAGCAGCATAAAGCAGTTCGGCACGAGCCATTAGACAAGGTGGACGGAGAGACGGACCGGCTACGTAGAAGGAACAGTGAGAGCGGCCACCGACGGAAGGATACGTGACGGAGGAACGCGAGAAGAAGTCGACAGAAGTCCTCAGCAGAACCGGCAGCCAGCATTGTGCGTGAGTCAACCTCGTACCTTCTCGGGGGAACCGATTCTCCTTTCGACGACTCGGCGGCCTTTTATTTGAGTGGAAAGGTGTGTGACTTAAGGGCTCAAGCTTTCCCCGTGGCGGGGCGATAATTTCGAGGGCTCGAGCGCCTAAGCCATTAATGGAATTTTGTATTATTTGGCCGTCGGGGAGTCGAAACCTACATCGTCAACTATGTGCGCGTGATAGTATTATTTCGCCGGCCGGCACGGCCGGCGTGGCGTATGGTGGCGGGCTCGTGTTTACGAGTCGGCCCCTTCGCCGCCGCTGTCCTCTACGGCGATCCCCAGTTATTGTCCCGTGTGTACCTCGGTTTATCCCGAGAAATGGGTATGTCCGATGTTTGCGTCTTCGGTAGTAATGTGTCAGTCCGATGTTTGCGTCTTCGGTAGTAGGTCTAACGTAGTCTTCGCCCCATCTCTCTCACACGTCTACGATCCAGTAAAGAGTTACACGGCGTGCGCGATTATCTATCGAGTATCTACCGGGGCTATCTATCGTAGCTATCGCCCGCGTTTACATGTAGCCGTTATCTATGGTGGTTTCGTCATCGTAATTACCAGTCGTGGTTATCTGTCGGTTATCTATCGGTCATCTATCAGTTATCTATCGGTTATCTATCGGTTATCTATCGGTTATCTATCGGTTATCTATCGGTCATCTATCGGCTATCTCTCGCGGTTTCCCCATCGTAATTACATGTAGCGGTTATCTATCGTGGTTTCGTCGATAGAATTCCCCCTCGCGATTATCTAGAGGTTATCTGACGGTTATCTATCGTGGCGTCGTCGATAGAATTTCCCCTAGCGATTATCTAGCGGTTATCTACGGGTTATCTACCGTGGCAGTTTTCGACGCTACGTACCCGCGATACTTCCGGCGGTCAAGTCCGCCGTTCGGACCGTTATTTGGCGCCTCCTTAAGGGGGAAAACCGAAACCCCGATTCCGCGGCTGTTTTTCGACGCTACATACCCGCGAGACTTCCGGCGGTCAAGTCCGCCGTTCGGACAATTATTTAGCGCATCCTTAAGGGGGAAAACTGAGACCCCAATGCCGCGGCTGTTCTCGACGCTACGTACCCGCGATACTTCCGGCGGTCAAGTCCGCCGTTCGGACGGTTATTTGGCGCATCCTTAAGGGGGAAAACCGAAACCCCGATTCCGCGGCTGTTTTCCGACGCTACATACCCGCGAGACTTCCGGCGGTCAAGTCCGCCGTTCGGACAATTATTTGGCGCATCCTTAAGGGGGAAAACTGAGACCCCAATGCCGCGGCTGTTTTTCGACGTTACATACCCGCGAGACTTCCGGCGGTCAAGTCCGCTGTTCGGACAGTTATTTGGCGCCTCCTTAAGGGGGAAAACCGAAACCCCGATTCCGCGGCTGTTTTTCGACGCTACATACCCGCGAGACTTCCGGCGGTCAAGTCCGCCGTTCGGACAATTATTTGGCGCATCCTTAAGGGGGAAAACTGAGACCCCAATGCCGCGGCTGTTTTCGACGCTACGTACCCGCGATACTTCCGGCGGTCAAGTCCGCCGTTCGGACAGTTATTTGGCGCATCCTTAAGGGGGAAAACCGAAACCCCGATTCCGCGGCTGTTTTTCGACGCTACATACCCGCGAGACTTCCGGCGGTCAAGTCCGCCGTACGGACAATTATTTGGCGCATCCTTAAGGGGGAAAACTGAGACCCCAATGCCGCGGCTGTTCTCGACGCTACGTACCCGCGACACTGCCGACGGCCAAGCCCGTCGAACGGACCGTTACTTGGCGCCTCCGGGATTTCCGGCGGGACCCCGATCGCCCGTTAAAATAAGCTAGCGATAAGCGAACACCTGTAAGAAAAGCCTAGTACGTAAGCCCGGCGAGCCACGTCAATAAATCTGATAAATTTCCACGACCATCGTTGGAGTAATTATTGCTGCCACGGCCTTCTCACCTTCGTCCACCCCCTCTACCTAGTTCGCCAATTGGCGGGCTGAGCTAGCCCGTTACGGAGCCAGAAACCCTTCGACCCTCGTCTCGCGGGGGTGCAGGGCCACCGGGGCGGAAAACTAAAATAAGCCGGTCTTGACCGGTGGTACCCACGGTACCTGGCGCCCAACCGCCCCGGTCGGCCCCCGTCAGCCTGGCAGGAGATCGCGTCCCCGGCCAGAGAGGCGGCCGAAGGGGAGTACGAAGGTGGCGAGAAAATCTCGTTACAATATATATATATATATATGCACATCATACATGGTATCCATCGTCCCCGTAACACCAAGGGAAAACTTTCTCGATCGTTCCACGTACTTCTTTACGGTTAGCGGTCAGGGAAAAATTGTGGGGATTCGAAGGGCAAGCATCGACAATAATTACAAAATAAACGAAACTCTCGTGTGAGTACTTTACATAAATTCAAATCAAATAACAACGACGATTTTATTCCCGCTCTTCCTCGTATTGAGGCAACAATCTTCCGTCCATTCGCGACGTTACAACGGGGGGATCGACTAGGCCACGAGACGGGCACGTTCCACGCGTCCGAGTAACACGGAAATAAAGGCTCGTATCGGCCGAAAAAAAGAGAATTCGCCAGCGTGCGCCTACCTTCTTTTCTTCGCCAAGATCCTTCCGTCCTCGTCGCACAGCGCTATTCTCCGTCCTCGTCCCTCGCTCGCCTCTCTCGCTCGTCACTCTCGCCGCTCTCTCTCGCTCTCACCCTCACTCGCACCCTCGCTCATACACACAGCTGATTAAAGAGACAGAGAACGCACGCCCATTGCGGGCCGCGGTCGACCCACAGAGTAGGGGTAGCAGTGGGTCCAGGAGTGGGTGTCGCCATAGTGCTCGCACACGGTAAAATATATATATATATATATCGAGCAGAAACAGGCATATATATATATACTACCCTGCGAGCCGTACTCGGTGACCACGGAGTAATATATCGACAGGGTCCATCCCCACTCTATATTCTTGGTTTTGAATATTTAATGTAAATTTATGGAAGTGCGAGAGAGAGAGAGAGAGATTGATTGATTGATTGATACATTTATTATGCCCTAGTTACACTTTGGGGCAATTTTCACTACATTATTCTCTTATATCTAACATATAAACTTAAAACTAAAAACTAATGTAACTCATCATTTACAAACTAATGTAACGCATCATTTACATCATTCTCGCCATTCTCACCATTGTCATCACCCTCCTCACCCTCCCTCACCACCAACTGTTCCAGTGATAACAGATAGTTCCGCAGTCGGACCTTGAAGTTAGCCAGAGAGGATGACGAGGTTACACGAGCTGGCAAAGAGTGCCACAAATACACCGCAGCCAGATGAAAGGAGTTATGATAAATAGCAGTTCTATGCGTTGGTACATGAAAAATTTCATTGTCGCCCTGACGAGATGAGTGCCTGATAGAGCCGTCCCGTAGTGCAAAGAGCTCAGTCACATACGACGGCGCAGTATTATGCAATATGTTAAAAGTGATTACACCGATAAAATACTTTCGCCTGTTGGAGACAGTCATCCATCCTAACCTCCGCCTGAACGGCGTTATGTGCTCTTCCCTGCGAAGATTAAAAATGAATCTAATAGCTCCATTTGCCAGCTTCTGAAGCTTTGAGTCTAGCTGCACCGATAGATCATTATAGACGACACAGCAGTAATCAAGGAGTGGCATTACCAACGCTGTGACAAGCTTAGTACGTAATTCTGTGGAAAGCGAGTTTTTGTGATATTTGAGTCTGTGCAGCGTAAAATTTACCGTCTTGGAAATCGAAGATACCTGCTTAGACCAGGAAAGATTCGATTGAAAAATGACTCCAAGATTCCTAGCCACAGACACATATGGCAGAGTAATTCCGTCTACTGCTATCGGCGGAAGCGCTGTCAAATCTATGCGCCGCACATACGTGCTGCTCCCAGAAATCATGATTGATGATTTGGCTAGGTTTAGTTTCAAGCTGTTTCTTTCAGCATAGCCGAAAATCTGTTTCACATCGTATAGAGTCTTATCCAGGTGCTGATTGAGTTCCGCAGGATAGCAGCTCGAATAAATTTGCGTATCGTCTGCAAAGATTAAGTGACTGGAATGTTTCAGAGTCTTTCCAATGTCATTAATGAAAATGGAAAATAACAAGGGGCCCAAGACCGAACCCTGGGGTACTCCCGAGGTAGTCGGAAGCCACCTTGATACTTGATCATTGACTTTGACCGCCTGAGTTCTGCCCGTCAGATAGGCATGCACCCAGTCCAGAGCAGAGAGAGAGAGAGAGAGAGAGAGAATAAGGTGTGCACACTCGCGCTCGCTACAAGAGTCTTCCACATATGCTTAATACCATAACGATCCTTGGCGCAGAGACAGCGGCTCAGGCTGGCAATCCGAGGGTCTCGAGTTCGAGTCCCGCGCTTGCATCGGATTTTTTTAATTATAAAAGAAAAAATAGCGAAAATAAAAGCAGCGTGTCACCATACCGACACGCTCTGAAAAATAAAAAATGGCGGAAATGTAAGCAGCGCACCACCATACCGACACGCTCCGAGAAAAAAATGGTTGAAATGTAAGTAGCGCTCCACCATACCGACATGCTCCGAAATAATTTATATAAAAAAATAAAATAAAAAATATATATATATATATATAAAGTAGTGTGCCCTATGGCGACTCGCCCCACCCCACTCTCCTCCCCCTGCGCACCTCTTCCCCCCGCACCAACGACCGACCGAGCCACGGACTCGGAGGCCGCAGAGTGGGGGAAAAGGAGTGGGGATAGGAGTGGGGGTGGCCATAGTGCGCACCCTACTACTTATAGGTTTGTTAAATTTTACTTGAGCACGTGTCAATTCAATAATAACAGTCTCCTCGTCGAGTATGGTGCAGCTATGAAACGTTGGTTTTGCTATGAGAGCTCGAGCTCCATACCTGCCATCCCATTTAGTAATGAGTCGTACATCGCGATGGTTTCTTACATTTTCCATAGTTTTACCAAAAACGGCGTTATTCATGAGTTTGTAGAAATTTCTTTGAAAATCATTTGTGGATTTTTTTCTCAAGTTGTTATTCAAATCAATGTATTTTTGTAGCCAGGGGTGTTGTTGAAATTTAAGAGTTCTGTAAACTTTAACGAGTTTTAAGCCCAAATTCATATATTGCTTTAAGTTTTGATAGTGCAAGATGTATCGATTTTTCGGATATAGAGTTGTCATTAATTTTGCTTGCTTACTGCCAGGCGGTACATAGGGTTCAGGCGCCAGGGGTAAGTCTTTGTGTAGTGCGTGTAATTCTTGCGGATACTCTAAATCGACTTCGAAAATATATCCTATGGCATTGTCATCCGGAATATCGCGTGGATCTATCGACTCTTCCTCTTCCCCCACCCACTCGAAAGACCCAGTAGGAAGATATTGGCTCATTGCTGCACCATACAAATTATTTACATCGCAATACATAAGATATGTTTCAGGCTTGTTAGGATCGAATTCTGCTCCCATATAACGATTATTAGCTTTTGCATATCGATTCGAACACTGTGACAATCCGCCTCGAATACCTCTTTCTATAAACATGAGCATATCCACATCCGTCAAGAGCTCGAGCTTCACACCCGTACATTTTAGCGCAGCATCGAAAGCCAACCCAGGAGCAGTGTAATAGTGCAGTGGATTAAGATCATATGTCATTTTACATTTCATTCGGAAATTTTCGAAAATGTCGGCTAAAAGAAGGACATCCGTTTTTAGATAGAGATCTGAGTATTCTCCCAAGGTTTTCACATTGAAAACTTCCCACACTGTGCATGCGTGAGAATACTCGGCGTCTGATATGCCTTCGCTCTTTAATTGTGAATAAAAATTTTGTTTCGTCGGTAATTCAGTCTCGTCGAGTCTTTCCCAACTGTCCACGTAATCATAAGGAAAAACACCTTTTCTCGTTAATAAATCGAATTCTTGCACATAATTACAATGCTTCCTCGTGATTAGTTTTTCATCGTTACTAAGATACGATGCTAAGCTCTCGATACTCGATGGCATGAATCTGAATGAATCTATGAATCGATAATCTATGGCGGTACCCTTGACGCTCTTCGTGAATGATATGTAATTTTCCTTATTTACAGGCAAAAGTTTGATCGACCCTTCAAATTGGTTGGCAAGAGCTTTGATTAAAAAGTGTGAGTCATAGCCCGATAAATTGTGAAACACTACTGGAATGGTGTGTGAGTTTTTAAAATTCAAATTACACCCTTCATGCGCTGCACCTCGATATTTACCAGAAAAATGGCAATGATCACGATGTTTGATATCTTCGGGGGCAAATGGTTTTCCACAAATATGACAATTCTTTGCAAAAAGGAAGTTCATTTTTTCATCGTGACTCATCGGATTCATTCGCTTGATCGATTTCAAGCTTGCGCTCAACGGTTCAGCAATTTCTTTTAATTCGTTGACAAACCATTCAATACAATCCTTGTTACGATAAATTTTGAATTTTGATTGAGAATCATCAAAACTACATTTGAAATAATATGCAATACTGTGTGGGATGTGTTGCTGATAGGCGTTCGTATTTGCACAGTCTTTTGGCGTGATTGGATTCAAGATGCATTCAAGATCTGTGTAAATTGTGAATGGAACGTCTATTTTATGTTTATAATTTTTGAATTTCAGAATTGAATCCTCACCGCTTGGCGTAATAATTCTCGTCTTATTTAAAACTGTGCAATAAACGTCGTGTTTTTCAAGTCCACTCTTCGTATTAAAATGAGACAAACAGCGATCGCAGAGCCATGTACTACATTTGTGTCTTGAAATTTGTGATTTTACCAGACGAGAAAGATTTTTGATCAAAGCAAAATGATAAACAGTATTAATGTTTTTTCCTAATTCCTCATTACAATCTTCGGTATTTGCCTCGTGCACGAGCAAGTGAATCGTAGGCGTATCGGATTTGTTACGGCTAACGTGAATGAGTATTACTTCATTACGACGTTTTTTACCCTCATCGCGCTCAAGTCCATAGACATTTATTGTCAAATTGTTCATTTTTTCAAATTTCGCAATATTTTTCAATCGCATAGGAAAGTCTATACCTTCATACTTTAATACTGTGCTGAAGTGAGGATATGAAGTCGGACGAATCGCATTAGATGAGCACGGATGAAGAGCAGCGGTGACGGCCCACAGGAAACAGTAGGGGTCGTCGTTTTGGATGTTAATGACTGCTTTCTTGTTTTGGATGTCACGTGGAAGCTCGACGAATGTAGACAGTCCTCCGCGTAGCGGCATATGCTTATTGATGTTCACCGTTAAATTGACGATCTCCACCATGGACCAACCTGAATCTTTTTCCTGAAAATCTTCGATTTTCACCAGTAGTTTTTGCACTAACTCGGTGTACCACTGCTTAAAGTTCGTTGCCATGTACATTTCTTCGTTTCGCGTGTTGAAAAACTTAATCTCCTCGATGACGTCATCATTTTTGGCGATTGAAAATTTACACGCAAGAACACAGTTCACTTTAACACTGTTGTCCTTTAACAGAATATTTTTCAACCGCCGGATGATCAAATTTTGTGAATCATCGAGAAAACTTTTCACATCTTTATGTCCAAGATTTATCACTATTCCGGTACGAATGCTTGATCTGAAAGCCGTCACGGAATCTTTCCACTGAACTCTATCACTTCGTCGCGAAACACCTGCACTAACTTTTCGCAAAGATTTAATTTTCGCGTTTATGGATTTGAGAATTCCAATTGTCGCGGAAATACGATTTTTCTCGCCCAGAGTTGTGGCTGTTTTCAATGGGTTGCTCAAAAGTTTAATATTTGTGTGTCCATTTTTTAGCCATTGTTCACTGTCGCGCACCGAGAACTTATCTTTGAGCGATTCATACGCTCTCTCCATAATTCGAATCAACTTCTGACATGCTTTTGATTCCATTATGGTATACGCAAGAATAATTAGATGAGGGATATTATTCAGGCTCGGTGATAGAACACAGAATGATCTAAGCCCTTTGCTTGCATAGTTCTTTATAAGCGAGAGACTCAAAAAATGGGGTAATGCTGCAGCTCTCTCTCTCATTCTAAGGTTTGAGAAAGAGAAGGATAGCTAATTCTTTGCACCGTCGTCATTGTTTATCATAAAACGTCTTGAAGAAGTGTCGCCCGATATCCTAGATATCGTGGCTAGCTCGTTGCTCTCTCTCTCTCTCTCTCTCTCTTTTTAAGGTTTGTGAAAGAGAGGGATAGCTAATTTTTAGGCCGTCGTCATCGAACGCCACCCCAAAACGTTCGAGTGCATTTTGAATAAACACTTGGCGAAGTGTCAACCGATATCCTAGATATCGCAGCTCGCTCGTTGTGGCAAACGCTTTGCTCTGGCTGTGACGTCACCGCGACACGTTCTAACACGTCGAACATTAAAAGATATAGGATACTCATATGCAGCTGCACCGGAGCTATCGATGAGAACAAAAATTCTCTTTATGAAAACTCGTCGTGAGAATTGTCTCGATATACCCCCCCATCATCGGTATGTAGCCATAACCCCACCCCCCTTACCTTCTTTGATAAAAATCTGCTGTTCGGTGGTATCTAAGAATATTTATGCGACGAAATATATCGCGTAACACATAGGGTCAAAACATTATTTATCTGACACTTGGCTGTTGAATAAACAATATGGCCGCTGTAGTTGATATCCGATATTGGTCAGCGATGTGAAAGAATATTTATCCCACACTTTTTAAATAAACAGTATGGCTAAGCAAGACCTGATAACTCACACCTCATATCTCATATCAAGAATATTTATTAGACACAATTAAATAAACAATTAAAATAAATCATTTGGCTAAGAAACATGGGGTAACTCGCGGCTGATGCCCCCCGCCCCCCTGTCGCCATGGTGCCGTGGAATATTCGAGATGCCCCCCCCCTCGCCCCCATGGTGTTGTGGGATATTCGAGATGCCCCCCCTCCCCCACCGTCTTGGAAGTCGGTGCGCCCCCACCGCCATGGTGTCGTGGAGTATTCGAGATGCCCCCCCCCCTCGCCATGGAAGTCGGTGTGTATGTGCGGGTGTGTACGTGTGACGTGTACGTGTGCACTAACACACGTTGATCCAGAAACCCCCTTGTTTACCTACTCAAAATTCTCGGTAGAGTTTCGTCGGGAATATTTTTATGCAAGCATAGACGCGTCAAAAAATCTGCACAATATTGCGAGTCTGAAAATCTCGATCGAGCATTGAAAATACTGCGGATGTGACGAGCCGCAGAGACCTAATCCTTGTGAGTGTTTCTCACACTCACACTCACACTCACACTCACACTCACACTCACACTCACACTCACAAGGAGGGTTTGGAGTCGGTAAATACTGCGGAAGTGACGAGTCGCAGAGACCTAATCCTTGTGAGTGTTTCACACACTCACTCACACTCACACTCACACTCACACGCGCGCAAACACACACATACACACACACACACACACACTTACACTTGGGATGTTAAAGACTTTACCTCCTCGTGGTACATCCTGGATAACGCTAAAATAGTCAAAAATGGTGTTCTACTCCAAAAATTATGGACTTTATCAAAAAAATGTTCCTATAAAAGTTGTTAGTTTTGATCCGACAAATTTTTTAGTAACAAAGAAATGGCCTGTTTCTATTTAAAAAAAACATGTCGGCCAGCTTACAGTCGCCATTTTGAATTATGATACAAAAAAAAAAATTTTTTTGAACGTCCCCTTTCGAACCCTAAAAGTTTCATTATACACAATTTTTGATCGGAGCAGTATTTTCCGAGAAAAATCAGGTGTAAGATTAAAATGGGACATCCTGTAGAGTAATCACGGGAACGTCCACTTTAACATCTTTATTTAGGGTGTTGATCGCGTACAGGCATGCCTTGCCGTTTATATTTTTGACAAGTGCTTCGCCTGCATAGACGCCGTCGGGGAGAGGTAGGCGGGGCACGTAGCCTGTCTCGAGCGTGTTCCCTATTCTTATGAACATAATCGTTTTCTGTCGGGCCCTGAGCAGAAAAGATTCTGAATTCGCGAATGGGATGTGTGTGCCATTGAGACGTACCGTCCTACTTTCCCAATCAATTGCTCCTTGATTCGATCCTATCATTTCCTGACCTATGATCGCGTCATATTCTATTGGGAAATTATTGGAAACAACGTGGAAATGTTCTGCTTTGTCACGGATTTTTAATTCAATCTGTCCGATGGTCCGTGGTATGTCTACGTCTGAGATTCCGTGTAATTCGTAAGTCGTAGTCTGGTCGATGAAGTCAGGGTATTTGACGTTCTTTAGTTTTATTAGATTTAATTCGGAACCAGAATCTACGTAGTATAATATGTCGGGTGTAGTCGTGTCAGGTGATTCGAGTAATATAGAGGCTGAAAAATAGTTTCGACCAGTGTGACCGAGATCACATCTGGCTTTGGGCGCCTCGATATTTTTCTCTCTTATTCCTGGCGTTCTTGTGTCACCGGACCCGTCGCTACGCCCGTACGAGGGGTCGTTTCGGAGTTTCCCTGATTCTGTTCTGGGCTTTGGTTTTTCTTCGCATTATTGAACGCGCGTTTTCGGCAGTCGTTAATTACGTGACCGGGTTTTTTGCAATATCTGCATGAGATTGAGGAGTTTGTATTTGGTGTTCGCGTCGTTTTTTGCGCGAAACATTCGTCGGTGTTGTGGTTGTTTTTCTTGCAAAACGTGCAAAATTTGTTATTTGTGTGTTGGAACTGGTTTTTCTTTTTGAAACACTGTTCTACCGTGTGATTCGACTTTTTACAAAAGGAGCAGAATTTATTGGGTGTTTCGTTATTTTTCTCGAGTTGTTTTGGCCATGTTGCGAGGCACGTTTTCTGTGGAGGTTCATGGTGGGGGTGCGTTCTTTTCATGGCCGTTTCGACCTCTTTGGCTTCTTTGTACATCTGTTCGAGACTCTCGTATGTTTTGAATGGCAAAGTGTAATAGAGGCGAGGGTGGAGTCCGTCCCTAAATGCGTCAGCTGCGACGTCTTCCAGCAAACCTAACGCGAGATCCTTTATTGTTTGTTTACCGCGTTGGATATCGTCTACGGCCATAGCTTTGAACTGAAGGAAATTATCGTAATAGCATGTGACTGACTCGTTGGGTTGTTGTTTCATTTTTCTGAGATCGTTAATCCATTCATTGACATGTTTTGAGGTCACAAATTTGTCTCGAATTCTGATTATTAATTGTTCGATTGTTCTGATTGAGTCAATATCTATCTGAGCTTTGCCGATACATTTTTCCGTTATATCTGCGACAATATCTGCTTCATCAATATACGTTACAAATTTTCGCGCGGCTTCACATTTCGCAATGAATTTTAATAATCCGCACGTTTTATCAGTGCCGTCGAATTCTGGCAAGCTTTTCTTGAAATCCCGATATCTTTGTTCATTGTATGTTCGGACGTTATCTATCGCAACTATTCTAGATGTTTCCATTGCATTTGGATCGTGGGGGAGCGCACCCGCTTGGTTCATTTTAATATTTTTAAAGACTTACTCGATGATGACTAATTAAAGATTACTGCTGGAACTGTGTGTGAGTTGCTGCCGTCGTCTCGGGTTTCGGTTGTGGTTGTGTGGTCCCTCGCTGGGAAGTCGCCTCAATGTTGTGTCGGTGAGCTCGTGCCGTGAAGAAACTTGAGTCGTCTCGTTGAGATCTCGTGTTGCTGGGTCGCTGAACTTCGTCTTGTTGAATCGGGGAGTCCCGTGTTGTTGGATTGGAGAATCTCGTACCGTCAGATGAATGAAGATGAAGATTTCGATTTGATTGTTGAGTTTTGGAGTTTGTTGTTTTTTGTTGATTTTTCTCTGGCTTTGTTTTCAGTTTTATTGGTGTATGGAGCGTGTTGCTGTGGTGTTGTTGATTTGAGTTTTCCGCTGCCACCAGTTTTATTGGTGTATGGAGCGCGTTGCTGTGGTGCTGTTGATTTGAGTTTTCCGCTGCCACCAGTTTTATTGGTGGTTTGTTTTTTTCCGCTGCCACCAGTTTTATTGGTATATAGAGCTGTTACGTCCCAAGTGGGTAAGACAGTGGAGCTCCGTCGATAATTCGATGTGCGCGCGATATTTGAATTGGCTTGCGCTATTCGGCTGGACGTGAGCTCGCCACCTGAGACTTACTTGTGCTCAATATACCAATTCAACGATTTAGGATAAATCGTCGAGGTTGATTCCTCTTCGAAGACGTTCTATGTTGATGATGTTTTCCCAAACTTCTCGGTATTGACCCGTAGAAATGAGTTTGTTGGGAAAAATATTGATTGCAACACTCACAACTCTCATAAACTTTAACAAAACTGATATTTTATTTGAATTTGAAGTTTTAACACAAGACTAAGATTATACTTAGAGAATATCGACAAAAATAGTTTAAGATTTTTGTTTGCTGTAGATGTTTTCGATTTGGAAGTCGAGTGAGTTCTGACTCGAAGTCGAATTTGTTCAGAGTCTGTTCTTAGAGTAAATTAACTATTTCGTTTCTGCTTGGTGGGAGTTACAAAATTTCGGGTATTTTGATTGGTTATATTTCTAACGAGACGCTTAGTTTTTCTATGGCGGGGATTATCTTGAGCTCGCAGGGGTGGCGTGAGATCGTCTTTTTATGGACGACTTTTTCGTGGAAAAGGCAATGTGTTTTCGAGTTTATGGTTCTAAGAAAAAGATGCAGAGTTCGTGTTTTTGAAATTAGGTCTTTTTGAGTGGTGATATTGAGTAGGGCGTTCGTCGTAATGTGATGCGAGTAAGGGTGGTGAAGGAAACTTTCTCTGATTTGGTATTTCGAATTTAGTGTGCGGTCCGCTTGATATTGAGGGTGAATTATAGCATTTTCCAGCATTTTCTGGCTGGAATTTGTCGATCCTAGAGTGTGTATAGGATAAAATGTTTGGTCTTTGGAGAAATGTTTGTCAGAGTGGAAAACATTCTTTATCGCGTTGCGCAGCTGTTCGTCGAGTTTGGTATTTCGAATGTTTGAAAAATGATATGGGATTATTCTGAGAAACCGTGGTTTGCATCTGGAACGGAAACATTAATTGTTTCTTAGGTGTAGTTTGTAAATGAAAATATAAAGTGATAATAATAGTTAAGAATATGTATAATATTTGAATTTTGCCGGCAGGCTGCATTGTTTCAGAGGTAGTCAAGGTAGGGATTTAATTTATCGACCGAAGGTGTGCATCACCCATGTTGGGACGTAACAGCTTTACGGCGGGCGGCGAGGGCCATACGCACTATATTATGCCGGCTGTCGACTCTCGTCGAGGGACGGCGAGGCTGGACGAGTGCGAGAGTGTACAGGGTACACTCGCTCCGTCTCGCGATGCCTCGCAGTCACTCGTATGCTCTCCATTCCGAGTCGGTTTTTGAGCGCGAGTCAAAGGGTCTCACTTACCCTCGCGAGGCGGTGCAAGTGCATCACTGTACACTCTTGCGTCATTCAGTTGATGGCAAGCTTTCTAACCGTCCATCTTGACGTTCGCAAAGCGTACTAAATAAACGAGAGTGTACAGGGTCGTGCTCGTCCCTCGACCTCTCGCGCGAGAGCTCTCGACGAGACATCGTGAGAGCACTCGCGCGAGAGTGTACAACCGGCATAAGATTTTCGAAGGGGACGGGTCACGGCTGGCCCTGCTACGACGCCTCGGTCTTCGGCCCGCCACGATGTGCCGGGGCTTCGTAGCAGATGCGCGCCGTGACATCTAGCGGTAGTCCGCAGCGGCTCGTAGTCAAATGCTGCGAGCTCCAGTGTTCCCAACCGTCACATAATTATAGTAGATGTCACATAAAAATGAATGCTGTACTATGTAACATCGAGTTTTTATTATGTGACGTGAATCTACTATAATTTGAAAATTCGCATGAAATTTGTTTTTTTTTAAATAAAAAAACTGATGCGAAAGTTTGTATATACTATTATTTTGAGCCGCAAGATGGCGGATGTCGCTGGTCTGTTCGGGCCGTTCGGGCGTCGTCGTGCACGTTCTGCCGATACGATTCTTTTGCAGCGGGCTCTCATTGGCTGCCAGACCAAAACTTTGAGTGTAGCAGCCAATGAGAGCCCACTGCAAAAGAATCGTATCAGCAGAGCAGACCCATCGGTATTTAGCGTTTCCGCTATTCTACCGTTTGTTGTGCTTTTTTGCGTGACATTGAAAGATACCGGTACTAATAATCTGTGTGACAAAATTTTTAAAAATGTAGACCAAGCGGGCTTAGTGTTCCGAAGAAGTTCTAGTCATTAGCTTAAGTCGTAAAATAAGTTCATTTGTGACAATCGTCATGAATACGATGGATGAAAACACCCCTCCAACTACACCCCCCCGTAAAAAGGTTAGGGTTGATACGCGACGTCCACAAAAGTTCCGCAACGTTTGGATGAACGAAAGTAATTTCAAAATGTGGCTAAGACCCGATCCGAGCAACAAATACAAAGCTAAATGCTTCGTGTGTTCTGTGACGATGACCGCGGAAGTCGCGGTTATTCGGAATTACTCAAAAAGTCGAGCTCATCTTGCTAAAATCGGTACGGTTCAGAGTCAGAAAACGATCACAACATTCACCAAGCCAGCGGTTGAGAATAAGCTGACTCAATCAGTTAAACGAGCAGAGATAAAATTGTGTGGATTCCTCGTCGACCATAACCTCCCGATGAGTACTGCAGATCATCTAACATCTCTCATCAAAAGTTGTTTGCCGGATTCATCAATTGCTCAAGCACTGCAATTAAAATCTACAAAATCTACCGCAGTGATCAAAAACGTTATTGGAGCTACAGAAAAAAGTCATCTCAGTGGAAAGCTGAAAAAGAATTTTTTCAGTATCTTGATCGATGAATCCACCGATATATCGGCAATAAAAACTATGTGTATCGTTGTGAGGTAAAGTATTAAATAATATGGAAAATTGTTTCTGTGTCAACTAAAATAATATTCAATGTATGGAATTTCTAGGTTCTACGATCCTGAGACGGGCAAAGTAGTATCTCGTTTCTGGGAACTCTGTCAGGTGTTTAACGACGAAGATAACGTGAGATCAGCAAGTGCGGAGCATCTGTTCAATTGTCTCAAAAAATCGTTCGAGGCTGAGGGTGTGGATCTAACAAACGTCATCGGGTTTGCCTCGGATGGGTGTAACACGATGATGGGCAGCGGCAATTCTGTATCAAGTCGATTCAGGGATTTATGCACTGGTATAACGGTGTTGAAGTGCATCTGTCATTCATTGCACCTGTGCGCAAGCAACGCGTGTAAAGAGTTGCCACGAGCCTGTGAAGATTTGGCACACGAAGTTTGTAATTTCTTCAAAGCAAGTGCTAAGAGACAATTCGCACTGAAAGAATTTCAGTCGTTTTTGGATCTGAAGATCCATAAGCTGCTTCATCCTTCACAGACTCGATGGCTCTCGTTAAACGCCGTTGTATCGAGATTACTCGAACAATGGGACGCCCTGATACTCTATTTTACGGAAAAACTCTATAGTGAGAGGTTGCTGGCTGTTGAGTTGATTCTCAATTCTCTGAAAAATCCACTCATCAAGTTGTATTACTTGTTCTTGAAGTGGGTCTTGCCAAAATTTAGTAAACTCAACCAGCTGTTTCAGTCCGAAAAACCGGTAATAACCGTAATGCACGATGCAGTTTGTTCGACCTATAAAGAGCTGCTAAGATCATACATGACCGCGGATTACATCGATAAAACTCCCTTAAACGAGATTGGTCCATCGAACGCAAATCGATTTTTGCCTATCCAACAAATATATGTTGGCGTAGATGTCACAGACTTCCTCAGTCAACCGAACTATCGTCATAAAACAGAATTGAAAAACGACTTCGCGGAAGGTTGCATTAAATTTCTAGTTGTTGGCTGCGAACAAATAAAATCACGATTCGATTTTCACGACCCGTTAATTCAGAATGTGGCTGTGTTGAATCCCTCGAAAGCCGTCCTTCAGAAAACACGGATATGTACGCCGAGCTTATTCCCATTAATGAAGTCCTTACCTCGAGTTGTATCGCCAGATGAATATCAAAGTATCGATGACGAGTGGAGACAATTGCCACATTTTGAGCTTCCCGGGCATATTAGTGTAAACGACAATGCCGACGTATTCTGGAACAAATTGTTGCACAGTGGTCCAGGGGATCAGAGTTTCATTGGTTTCAGCAATATAGCGAAATTTGCCCTTAACGTGCTGTCTCTTCCTCATTCAAATGCCGATTGTGAACGTGTTTTCAGTGGAGTCAACCTTATAAAAACTAAGACTCGAAATAAGTTGGTGACGTCCACAGTCAACAGTATTCTACTTGCTAAACAACGAGTTGGATCAGATTGTGTCAATTTCGAACCGACTGAAGCAGAGTTTAGTCGTATGACAAAATCATTTCTTTATCCCGAATCCAACTCAAAAACGACCGCGACGACATCTGCAATACATGTTCAATGTGATAGCGATGATAATGTCGTGATGCCACGCAATTTCTAACCAAAGTACCAAAGTACATATTTTTTATTTCTATACAAAAATTGAAAAGATAAAAAGAAAAGAAAATGAAAAAGTTGTTATAAGCGTTATATATATTGATAAATACTCTATGGATCGTCGATAATAACAAAAATGTGATACATATTGAATATTTGTGTTGAAAAATAAGATTTGAGCTATAAAATTAAACTGCAAAGATATCCAGTTATGCTATAAGCGTTATGGATCAACAAATATTATATGATTCGACGTTAATAAAAATAATGTGATCAATATCGAATATTCGTGATAAAAAAAAAGATTTAAGGTATAACAATAAACTGAAAAGATTTTCAGGAATGTTATAAGCGCTATGGATTAAAAAGTACTTTACGGATCGTCGATGATGAAAAAAATGTGATCAGTACGGAATATTTGTATTAAGAAAAAATATTTAAGGTATAAAATTAAACTGAAAAGATATTCAGTTGCATTATAAGCGTTGTTGATTAATGAATACTTTATGGATCGTCGATCACTTAAAAACATTCATGTATTTCTTTTCTATATTTTTTTATTCCTTGATATTCATTTTTATTCGCCTAAATAAATACCAGTTTAAATCTTGCTTCATTTGGCGGGCTTTGCCATCTCGTGACGGTGCAATCAAATAATAACATAATATGCATCTAAATATATTCATTTTAAAAGGGAAAAAGTGGGTGAACGTACTTTAATACATTGATAATGATAATATTTCATAATTCTTATGCGTATTTAACGTTTTCAAAAAGTACTATAATTTTTTGTTCGGTACTATAATGCTACGGCCCTGGTCACATAGCCCCCCACGGACGAGTTGGGAACACTGGCGAGCTCTGCACTACCGCTGGGAAGGCGAAGCCGTCGACATTCCTTAGGGTGTTACACTGCCTCTTAAATTTAGAAAATCCTGAAGTTTTAAAGAATATGCCCAATTTAAACATAAGCATAACAGAAGTGATTGTGCAAATGTCTAATGAACCGGTTGCTGGACCATCAGGCATGCAGAAAGATGCTAGTAATTTCGTGGTCGAAACTGTAAGACCTCTGCCAAAAGCTCCACCACGAACACAATCCAACCATAAACGCGCAAAAAAATCTGCCATTCTCACTGACACCCCAGAAAAAAATGCTTTAGAAGAAGAATATCAGATTAGAGAACTGAAAAAGAGAAAAGTGATAGCAAAAGATCACAAGAAAGCGAACCAAAAAGATAAAGGCAAGGCTAAAGGCAATGGAAAGATAAATAATAAAAACGAGAAAGTAGAAAAGGTGAAGAAGAAGATATTAAATGAAAGCAATGATTCTGAAGATGAATATTTTTGTATTGTTTGCGGCGTTTCATATAATGAAGATGTATCAGGTGGTGACTGGATACAATGTATCGTTTGTAATGAATGGGCCCAAGCTGGGTGTATCAAAGGTGACATCGTATCATTCACTTGCCTGCATTGTAATTAGGATGCCGACTACGAATAGATAGCCTTTAACCATACCTTATATAGTTCCTGATCGATGATATTTTCTTTATATTTGTTGATTTTGTTTACAACATTTTATCAATGTTGTGCAAGTTTAAAGAAAAAAATGTTAACAAAGACTAAATAGATGTTAAGGTAAAGCGTGCTACTTTCTACCTTATCTCATGTTAAGTGTTATATTCTTATTGTTAGTATATAAATGATGACAGATGACTGGTATGAGATTAATAAATGTTAAAAACAATGAGCAAAAAACATTACTGACCGAAAATAGTTTAACGAATTTTTAATTTTTGTTCATTTTGTCAATTTGTATTGTGTTAAATTTTTAGTTCACATTTAGATATTTCGCAATTTGTGTTGTGTATTTAAAATAAAATGTATTCCATACAAATCTGTATTAATTTCACTCTTATTAATAAAAAAATTGTGCTATACATATATTACTTTTGTTCTATATCAGATGGCATAACATAATGTTAATTGTTGCCCCGTCTGTTAATACTTACCCCAGAGATGTTAATTCTAGCCCCGAACATGAGGTAAGAATTAACAACTCACTTTTTTGAGAAAAAATGTTCTAATTAAGACATCACTTCTTTTATGGTTGATTTATGTTAATGACATAATACCTAACTAATTGAAGCATCATCTCACATAAAAATCAAGTCTTAATGTTGAATAGGTTCGAAGCTACATCTAAAAATTCAATTTTTGTTAATTGTGGCCCCGGTCTCTCCTACTGGGCAGAGTGTAGAGTAGATATATCGTCTTTTGTTTCGCTTCCACCGAGCTAACAATCTAAAATCTAACGCGCATCGTATGTACGCGATTCATAGTTGCGTGCGTTATCTCCTCTAATACCGACTCATTGAGTCGAGACCCGTTTCAACTTTAAATTTCAGTTGCAGTATCGGACTGTCTTTTTTGAATTAGTTTTTATTGGAGCATTTCTTCGAATGACAAACATTACTAAAGAAAATTCTTTCCGATGAAACGATGATGTGTATGTAAGCGACGATATTGACTCTTTCAATTTCGTCAAAAATCTTTTCGCCCTGTAATTAATCTGTCATTTTTAATTCTATTTGGTTGCGGACTGAAAACATTTTATTTCATTTTGTTCATGATGTCTGAGCTAAAGCGTGGTAAGGTCGATTTTGAAAATAGGGTATTTCAAGCAAAATGGACTGAAGAGTTTTTCTTTATTCTTCCATCGCATAAAGTTGCAAAACCGACATGTTTAATTTGCAACGAAACAGTTGCCGTGTGCAAAGTAACAAATATGAGTCGTCATTACGAGACAAAGCATTTGGGAAAATATGGCAAAGATTTTCCAAAAGGTTCTTCACTTAGAATTGAAAAAATTATAGCTCTTCATACATCATTTGAGCGCTCTCAAATGATAATAAAACGCTCAATGTCTGAACAGGAAAAATGCACCGAAGCATATTTACGCGTTGCATGGATTTTGGCCAATCATATGGTGCCATTTTCATATTCTGAAATAGTCAAAGAATGTTTGCTACAAGTTTCAAATGCAGTTTTCGATAACAAAAAAGAAATTGCGAAAGTATTTCGCAAAATTCCACTATCTCGTGACTCTACGATTCGTAGAACCGAAATTTGCGCACGATGTGTTCGTGAAAATATATTAGCCGATCTCTCTAAAATACAGTTTTTCTCCCTTGCGATTGACGAATCTACAGATATATCCGATGTAGCACAAATGGCTGTGTTTGTTCGTTATATTCTGAATAACAATTATAAAGAAGAACTTTTGACACTATGTATTACCATTACATGAACGCACAACTGGTCAAATATTGTTTCAACGTTTTCAAGAATTTATGAACAATAATAACTTGTCGTATCAAAAAATTCTTTCTGTAGTTACTGATGGTGCACCAGCAATGACTGGGAAAGCAAACGGTTTTGTAGCACTTTTGAACCAAAACAATTCTAAAATCATTTCATTACACTGCATAATTCACCAAGCAGTTCTTTGTGCAAAGCTTTCGGATGATTTCAAAGATGTCATGAATACAGTTATGAAAATTATCAATTATTTGAGATCTCATTCAGCATTACAACATCGCTTACTCCGAGCTTTTCTTGAAGAATGCAATTCTGAATATGCAGATCTTCTTTTGCATAACGTTGTTTGTTGGTTGAGCAAAGGAAATGCACTCAAAAGATTAATAACTTTGCTAAGTGAAATTTCGGATTTTCTCAAAAGTAGAAATACAAAAACGGCTACCGAACATTTTCAATTTCTTTGCAATACGAACAACATTACTAGATTATGCTTTTTAGGTGATATATCCAAATATATTAATGACCTGAATCTGGCTTTACAAGGAAAGGGAAAACTGATTTGTGATATGTGGGAAAAGATCAAAGCTTTTCAAAGAAAATTAAAATTGTTTGAAAATGATTTGAATTCTAGCGAGTTAATTCATTTTCCTTTGTTAAAAGCACATCTTGAAAGAAATGTTGAAGAAATTCCACAGTTTAAGAAATACGAGAGCTTTTTGAAAGATTTACAACTTGAATTTGCTTCCCGATTTACTGATTTTCTTCAAATTGGCGATTTATTAGAAGCAATGCAAAGTCCATTCAGGCTTGAGCCAAATGGTAATTGGGTTAATACAGCAGTGCAGCTGTTCACTCTTGAAAAAGCTAAATTGCAACTGGAAATTATTGAATTTCAAGAGAGTAATGTGTTGCGAGAGAAATTTGCCGAAACAGATGTTATAAAAATTTTGACAGACACACTCCCTGAACAATCTTTTCCAAGTCTAAAAAAATGGGTACATCTCTATGCACTATGTTCGGATCCACATATGTTTGTGAAGCAGCATTTTCCAAGATGAATAGAATAAAAATCATCTTGCGGAGCTTGCATCTCCTCTTGACGAGCTATACGAGCTTCCTTCGTCTCCACCGAGCTGCGCCTATTCTGTCTCGTCACGCGCTGACTATCCATGTTCTCGGCAAAATTGAAGCTCTGCGAGCCAACTACGAGTTGTAATTCGTTCATCACCATTAGAAGGGCTGAATTTCCTTCATTAAATAATGCAGTAGCCAAGAATGTTGCAACCTCGACTATGTTTAGGCCAGCATGAAAGTGCTTTGGAGCCAATCGCCAAACGGTCGAACTAAAACTTTCATTCCCGTTCTGCGTATGACCGCCTAAACATCTCGTCAGCAAATCGTCTCTCGATAAATCTTCGTATATAGGAAGAATTTCTTTTTGAACGTCGAGGTGTAATGGAGCAGGATGCGGTTCAGGCTGTGTTCCAAGTGCTTTAGCTTGCTGCTACTTGCACCAGCTGTCTTCTCCCTCTGGACAGTTGTCGTGTTGTGGATTGTCATCTGTGGATATCATGTGGTGAAAAGTTGCCATTATAGCCTTCTTCATGTCTTTGGCGCTGTTTATATTTCTTCGAATCGCTAAGCCATAATACGTGCTGAGCTTTTTCACCAAAGCCTCTGTCAACTTTCCTTTCCCGCCCAGATTTTTAGTTTTCCTGATGTTTCGGAGCCGAGTTCCCATCCTTTTCTGAACATGGCATATGCATTCACTTTTGACAACTGTCAGTTCATCACCGTAGGGATTCAAAATAATGATTGCTGTGAACGTTTTGAATCTCCATCACCGATATAATTGCCGTATTTTACACCATGTTGTTCCTCCGATCTCAAGAACATCATTTTCACACATTCCACCTTCATGTTTCCCGCGGAGCCTTCATGTGTTTTCATGCAATTTTCTTCGTCATGATCGTCTTTCCATGCTAGATATTCTGCTGAATGTTTCGGTTTATCTTTCCAATATATACATAATTGGCAGTAAGAGCTTCGTACAACCAGATCGATGTCTTTTCCGGAGTAATATCCGATGAGCGTTGTAACACCAAAAAGTGATTTAAATCCTCGTTCTTTCCACGTTCCATCACCAGATATTTTCAAATTCAGAATAGGTCTCCCGCGTTTCTCGTTCTCTTTCTTTTCTTCTTCAACAGCTTTTTTACAGCAGAATTCATACACTTTTCTCGCAGCGGCGTGGATGTGAGTGCAAATTCCGTTGTAAGTTTCTTCAGTCATACCACTGCCGATGTCCATGTAATTACAAAATAAATTCAGTCCTTGTCTGCCAACACCTAAAAGCCGCATGACAAATACAAGCCTACGATTTATCTCAAATCCAGTGTTGAGTAAAGGACCTGAATTGATTTGTTTCGATCCACAGTGGCAATTGACAACAAGCTTGAAACCAAGGCCACGTTTTCCAGCTTCTTGAAATTTCACTTTCTGTTTACAATCTCGACAAATAAGAATTTCCGACAAACCAGTGAATACTGCGAAAAACTCGATGAGCATATAGCAATGTATAGGATTCACAATCGCATTCTCACTCGTAGCAGTCGAAAGTTTTTTTGCGCTCGCACTTCCACCATCTTCACTGACACTCGACTCACTCCTGGTGTGTTGATTACCATGAAAAGATCTCTTACGTGGTCTACCACATCTTTCATTAAACTCACGAGAACCTTTCGGATACGCTGACATTTTGACAACACTCGGTAGGAAAGCCGGAGCTGAACTAGCCAAACTCGACGCTCTGTCGAAATATCGTAAACGTTCGAGAAAGTTCTACCCCAGGTCAAACAAGAACATCTACCGAAATCCCCACCTCTCTATTATTCCGTAGTACAGCGGTATTGAGGCAGGTAACCGAAAAAGGGCCCCTGAGCGACCGCTCCGTTCTAATTACCGCGCGCTTTGGCGCCGAACCGACGGGCGGTCACTTAAGTGCTCATAGCATCGGAACTAATGCGAATTTTGCTTTCAAATTTTGACCACATATTCTTGCGTAGTTATATTAACAAATTATGCAATAAAAATGTCGATTTTTTTTATCGGTCTAAACTAGTGATGGGCGATACAGTATCGATATCTCGAATATCGATACTTTTCCACCTAAATATCGATATTTTGTATCGATATTCAGTGTGACGATATTTGCGGGTATCGATACTCACACATGAAATATTGATACTTCGATACATGCATTCTCTACAATCGAGTGAACATCGCCCGTGACCGTGACACCTTACCACTTACGCCTTACTTCGTGGTGACGCCCGTCTCGTTAGACGCAAATACGCATCCTAGAAACTGCTAGAACGACGTTTCGGGCGTAGAAAAATACGCGTTCTAAGACGTGGGCGCGTCGGAGCAAAACGGAGCAAAAGAGCGCCTAACTGCTAAGCGATTATTATTCAATTTCTCAGGTAGGTTTATTGATTATTCATGTAAATAGGAGTTCTTGTTTGGCTTGCCTACACACACGCACGTTTTTATTTGTGTGTGATTCATTTTTGCAGCACGGGTATCGGCAATTAAAATAACGACTGATTGTAACGTCCAAATTTGGCAGTCCCCAACAGTACGCATATCTCATATACAATTTCTCTATAACTCAACATCCGAAAATATTGATTCTCCTCCGTATTATTTTATGTTTTTCGATGCGCTACTTAAATATCCAAGTAATTATTTTGTAGCAACTTTTTATAAAATATTTAATACGTTTTTTTAGTGCCACGCCAAAGTAGTAGTACGTACAGTAGTAGTTTGGCAGTATTTTGTGAAAACCCCTGCAGGAGGCAAATGTAAGCTTTGCCAGCACGAAGTAAAGGGAAGCGGTAACACGACCAATTTAAAATTTCATCTTCAACGGTCCCATACCCAAGCCGAAAAGGAAATACCAGCTTCGGTCACCAACACGGAGAACAAATTGACATCTAGTCTCAAGAGGAAACAAACGGTAATATGCATTTCTTTTCTTCACAATATCAAACTATTATACTAAAGTCTAACCATTGTTCAAACAATAGCTATCGCTCGATGATGAAGATGACCCGGACTACCTCGACCACCCAGTTCCGTCTCCAGCATTATCAATAACATCAACGATTTCGGAAGCTTCGACATCATCAGTTGCAGTAAGTGGTTCGCTGCAAAAGCAACCCAGATTAGACGAGGCCTTCTCCAAACAAAAATCGTTCGAGCGTATGTACCCCCTCGCATTTTTTCTCTCTCCCAGTCTTGTTTCTCCATCCTAAAACCGTAATTGTATAAAAGAACGAGAAAGGAGAGACACTCGCGTATACTCGACGGTTTAACGAGCATCACTCTTTCGCATTCATACGAGGTATAAATGTGTGGAATGGCGCGAGATCTTGTTTCTCTATATTGAAACTGAAAAAGAGGGGGAAAACGTACCGAAATTGTCTCTTGCAAATCGCAATTTAAATGTCCATCTTCGTGGTTTAATGTGGTTTAATACATGAATCATTCGTTTGTTTCGAATGATTTATGTATTAAACTACATTAATTCATGAACATGAAAATGTAAATTGCGATTTGCAACAGACAATTTCGGCACGTTTTCCCCCTCTTTTTCAGTTTCAAGATAGAGAAACTGAAAAAAAGGAAAAAAAACGTGCCGAAATTGTCTTTTGCAAATCGCAATTAGAAATTTTTATCTTCGTGGTTTAATGTGGTTTAATACATAAATCATTCGTTCTTATTCTTGTAATTATCATCTGCTTAAGGGGTTAGACCACTCTGGAACGCGAAAAATCAAGGTATTATTTGGGAACTTTTTTTGTTTCATTGAAAACGCGATCAAACATTAATTTTAGGTCTGTATAAAGTACATAATAAGGTGTATACAGATATTTTTTTCTCAATAAAAAATACAAAAGGGTTTTGTAAATACACGATGAACACAGACGCTTTTTGTGCTCGTTGACCATTAGTGTGCAGCATAACTCGTGCAATTTTTATCCGATCGTACAAATCTCGTGTATTGCTTTAGATAATATATCTAAGAAGGTGCAGTTAAAATTTTAAGTCGATCGGATAAAAACGGCACAATTTATGCTGCCCAC
Organism: Netelia inedita; assembly: GCA_964017225.1. NCBI lineage: Eukaryota > Metazoa > Arthropoda > Insecta > Hymenoptera > Ichneumonidae > Netelia > Netelia inedita. The sequence goes on from OZ024924.1 coordinate 19,209,629, forward strand.
CAGTTTTAAAAACATGGTTTCGAGAAAAACGCGTTATAACTCCATTTTGTATTTTATGTTAAAAAAAATATGTCTGTATATACCTTATTATATCTTAATACAGCCCTTAAAATTTCTTTATCACTTTATTCGAAGAGCGAAAAAAAATTCCCAAAGAATGTTTTGATATTTCGCCCTCCAAAGGGCTCTCTAACCCCTTAAATAATCGTTGAATTGTTGAAGTACAAAGTCACGATTATAATCGAAAATAATGTTTCAATGACGTTTCAGACGGAGGGTTCAAGGCTTAGGAAATTATGAATAAACTTCTATTCATGATTGCCAAAGACAACATGCCGTATCAAACAGTGGAGAAGGAGGGTTTTAAGACGTTCATAAAGGCCATTGCTCCGCTGTACAAACTTCCGAGTAGGAAAACTACGACAAGTCTGATAGCAGAAAAATACGAAGTTTTATCGAGTATGATGAAAACGCAGCTTTCCAACACCGAACATCTATCGCTCACTACAGATGTCTGGACCGACCCCTTGAACGTCAAAAGTTTCTTAGGTTTAACGGTTCATTTTTTATCAATTGCAGAGGATAAATCGTTTACAATCGGTGTAACTGAGCTAGATGACAAGCACACCTCCGAATATCTTCAAAAATGGCTCTTAAACATAACTGCGGATTGGAAAATAAGTAACGATAGTATCGTGGTAGTTGTATCTGACGGTGGGGCTAACATTAAAAAAGCCGTCAGAGATGCATTCAGTCCGGAAAAACATTTGACGTGCTTCGCGCACACTTTGAATTTGGTACCTTCAAAAATAATAGAGTCACATACTGAGGTAAGCTCGATATGCAAAAAAGTAAAAACTATCGTCACTTACTTCAAAAAATCCGTAAGTGCTGCAGACAAATTGCGCAGTGTATCAGATTTGAAACTTACTCAATCGGTTGATACCCGTTGGAACTCGATACATGACATGCTAGCGAGGTTTATTCAAGTATCAGATAAAGTCGCATCTATACTTCTGCAATGCCCCACAGCACCACCAATGTTGAGTGCGTCAGAGCTACAAACGGTCAAAGAATTTGTAAAATTGTTAAAACCGTTTGAAGAGGCTACACAAATTGTTTGCGGTGAATCATATCTCACAGGTAGCAAAGTAGTGCCGATAGTAAACACCCTACGAACGGCTCATCAACACCTGAAACTCAAGTCGGGGATCGCATGATGCACCGCTTGCTCGAACAGTTTTCTCAAAGATTTCATTGTATAGAACAGGTTTCCATTCTCGCGATTGCAACTAATTTAGATCCAAGATTCAAGCGACTTCACTTCTGTGACAAGGTAGCCTGTGCTCACGCAGTAAATAAAATTACGAAGGCTATGTATAATACAGTTACGGCCACATCAACCAATGAAACTCAAGATTCCGAAAGCAGAGCTGCACAAAAAACGAGTTTTTGGTCATACCACGAGAATCTGGTGAATTTAAATAAATCGAAAGAAGTCTCTAATCACAATCAAAATGAAATGCCAGAAGACTTGAGGTATTATGTAAATCAACCTCCGATCAAAATAAAGGACTGCGCAATTGAATTTTGGAATGCGTACAACCATTCGCCCTTGATTAAGCTGGCGAAAACATATTTATCAATAATTGCGACCTCCGTCCCATCAGAACGGTTATTCTCTAAAGCAGGCAGGATTGTTACTGAAGCAAGAAATCGCTTAAGCGGAGATCCCTTGCAGCAGTTACTATTTCTCGGATCATTGTCTATTGAAGACTGGCATATTTGAATATTACCATTGAATACTCTTCAATAGACAATGATTTGTAATCATTATTAAGGTCAATATCTAAACTGTTGAACAATTATAAGTCTTTTGTAAAATCTGTTGTATTCAATAAAACGATATAAACGGTATAATCAAACGATATTTCTTTTTGTTTTAATCATTTACAGAGAATTAAAAGAGAGAATACAAAAATTTTAGTTCCCAACTAATTTCTCCGATTATCGCGTTTTACCAATCGTCGAAAGCTGGCATCGGGGAGTAAATAAAGCGGTGAACGAACAGAACAAGCCACCAAGGTTAATTAAACCTCAAGCCTCACAAAATCCCAAGCTATTTGTAAATATCAGAAAACTATCTTCATATTGTAACCGTTCAATAGCGAAGTGGATAAGGGTTCGATATCGTTCGGTAGGACTTAAGGTAGGAGTAGCGCCACTCTATGGTCAAATAACTATTTATTAATCGTCGAAATAAAAAAGGGTTAGAAGAAAGGTTTTCTGTATTGAATAAATCTTAGGGCAATTTAAACTGTACTCGTATAAATTTATACGAGATCATATTTAATAATTTATGATTAGAAATATTTAACGATTGCTGATTTGACTCGGTTATAATCAGCTGTGATAGCTCTATATATATAAGCTCTTGAAAGTAGTGTGGTAAAGAGGTTGATCTGGCAGCACTGCATTTTTCAATATATATATATATATATGGAGAGAGATTCCGGGAGCACACGAAAAGTATATATATATGTATACATTCTTGGTCCGTGGCAGATCTACGCTCTCATGCGCGTGTATATGCTTACACGCAACGTTGCCAAGTGTACCGAGCCGCTTCATGGCGGTCGATCTCCTGCCATTTTCTCAGTTTTCATCGAGATTATTTAAAAAATTCTCTTCGACTAATGAGTCTCTCGACTCATTAGTCGGTGACCCGATATTTTTATGGCCACATTGGAATCTTTATAAGATAATCTATGAGTAGCAATTTTCACATCAACTATATCTAATCGATAAGGAGATGAATTCTGCAATCATAGTGTTGGCGGGATGGGTTTCTCATAAGATGCCGTGTTATATTTTCGATTTTTGATCGTAAATTTCTTGTTATAATCTTCGGTAAGGTATTAAATCCTTCCGCCATATGAAAGTTTATCACATAAACTTATATATATTTCAAAATCAAGAGTTCATCTAATAACGACTGCGTCGCTACTCCTACCTTAAGGTATTACTATCGCTCATATCACCACTAAGATTGGGGGCAAGAGAGGTCAGAGAAAAATTATCCCGAACAACCCAAAAGAGGTGGAAATTGTTTTATCTAAAATGCTATGCAATCTTAATAGTTCTGACTCTCGAATAAAAACATAATAGTGTATAGTAAAATTAAAACAAAAATATTCACATATTAGTTAAATATTTTTTAAAGTATCGGGCAGTAAAAGTTTTGATACGTTCCTAACTGCACACATTGATATCGGACGTATACGCATGCTCGTACACTAATGTCCGACACTCAGTGGCATAAACGTGGCAACATCGCTGGTCACTGACGCTATTTTGTCGTGTTGCATACATACACACTGCGTGAGCCTACCGTGTTGAAATTTTCAGAAGGCAGATCGGTGTTGCCACACGTTATAATCGCCAACTTCTCCCCGATGGACTCTTATAATCTGTATTAATAATTTATTTATTTTCTTAAAAACTATACGTCAGAAATATTCCATTCTGGTATCATAAAATTCTTTAAATTCCTGACTATGAGTTCAATTTTTTTCAGAAAAATCCTGAATCCATTGTTCTTGTAATTTATGATAAATGAAACGCAACTTCAATTTATACGGGTTTAGATGGAGAAAATAAAAAATTGGTAATTAAATATCTCAAATTCTAGACGTCAGAAAATGTTTCGTCTTATAGAAAAGTTGTTCGTTTTAATGTCAAGAATATCTAGAAAAAATTTTAAGAAAATCCTATTTCAACCCAGTTTGCGATAGTAATACCTTAAGAGGCAGTGTCAGTCGCCGAGAAATTTCGACGGCTTCGCTCTCCCAGCGGTAGTGCAGAGCTCGCAGCATTTGACTACGAGCCGCTGCGGACTACCGCTAGATGTCACGGCGCGCGTCTGCTACGGAGCCCCGGCATATCGAAGCGGGCCGAAGGCCGAGGCGTCGTAGCAGGGCCAGCCGTGACCCGCCCCGTTCGAAAATCTTATGCTAACGCTCGGCCATATATATATGTAACGTACACTCGTGTACGTACACTGCGAGCATTTATTTCTCGCTACAGTGTACAGCCGAGCATGCCAAACATTCAAGTTTGGGTTTGCTGCAATAACAGCAACAGAATTATAATAATTCTGAATATAACATCTCTGCCCATTTTTGCAGGCGGAAGTGAACAACGGCAAACGCCGTTGGCATCTCGCTCTTTGGCAGAGCGAGTTTATTAATTAACGTATTTGTTAATTAACATTTATTAATAATTAAAATTATCTCCGTTCATTTTCGCGAACGGAAATAATATGCACGACAAACGTCGTTGGCATCTCGCTCTTTGGCACAGTGAGTTAATTAATTAACATATTTGTTAATTAACAATTATTAACAATTAAAATTATCTCCGTTCATTTTCGCGAACGGAGATAATACACGACAAACGTCGTGGCACCTCGCACTTTGGCAGAGCGAGTTTATTAATTAACATATTTGTTAATTAACATTTATTAACAATTGAAATTATCTCCGTTCATTTTCGCGAACGGAGATAATACACGACAAACGTCGTGGCACCTCGCACTTTGGCAGAGCGAGTTCACGGACAAAATTCTGTGGACGGACGAGTCGACATTCACTCCGAACGGAGTGTTTAATTCCCATAATTTCGTAACATGGCAAGAGGAGAATCCTCATGCCATTCGCGAAACTACTTTTCAGTATCGCTGGTCGATCAATGTGTGGGCAGGAGTGATTGCAGACAGAGTGGTAAATATCCTTGCAAATTAAGAAATCTTCCATACATTCTCCTCGTAACGTTTTTTCAGATCGGTCCATATTTTCTGCCGGCACGCTTAATTAAATGCAGATCGGTACGCGCAATTTTTAATTAACGAATTGCCCGTACTGCTAGAGGACGTTCCTCTCCGCGCGCGAGAAACACTGGGTTTTCAACATGACGGGGCTCCCGCACATTCTGCGCGTAGGGTGAGGGAAATTTTAGACACGCGTTTTCCGGGCAGATGGATGGGTCGAGGTGGCCCAATCATCTGGCCGGCACGGTCGCCAGATTTTAATGTGCTAGATTATTTTATTCGGGGTCATATTAAAAGTTTAGTTGAGCACAGGCGTGAAGGTACCGAAAATGAAGTACGCGACGCAATTTTGGCGGCCTTCAATACCATCACGCCGGACATGGCGCACCGTGCGACGCAACAAATAACTCGAAGAGCCGAACTCTGCTTACAAGCAGGAGGAAGGCACTTCGAACAATTTTTAAAGTAAATTTTGAAAGTGGATTAGGCCTACTGGGGAGATCACTATAAAAAAAGCGCGCCAAGCTATCTACCTCAAGGTGGTGTGGAAACGATAGCGTTTCATTCCCACGAAATAATTTCGTTAATAAGTATTGTGTCACGAAGCTATAAACCTCGATTTAAATTTTCATAACGAGAAATATGTAGCAATAATCAACTTGCAGGTTTTATTGGTTACAGATTTTTCAGAACGAAAACGCGAATCGATCGGTAAGTAGTACATCGTATTCACAAGATTTTTGATAATTACGAGAATGTGAAATACTTAGCCGCTACGAACATTGTTCTCCACCACACTTTATGTATTTTCTATTTCGATGTAACTGATAATAAAAATATTTAACAACCTTCTACGAAGCGCCGAAGTCTCCTAAATTTGGGTTTGATAGTGTAAAGTGACAAGAAAAATTCTTTTTCGAGTCGCAAACGTGCGAATCTCAAAGCATTTTTTTAAGTTAAACTTCTTTAGTATCGGGAGTGATTTTAAACTCGATGAAACTAAAAAGAGACAGACATTATACGTCCATAGGGTTTACCGTGCGAGAGAGTCAGATAGAAATGTGCAGGTATGTAGCGTTTTCTATCTTCTTACTATTAGTCTCCTCTATGTGCGGTCCTTCGTATTCTCCCCACTCTTGTCTGCCGTAGTGCCGAGCCGAGCTTATTTTTCGGCCGATAATTATTTTTTCGTCTTGTTGCACTATCAACATGCCGATCAAACACGACAACTTTTTACATATTTTATTATTACTTTTACGATTAAATATTGTTCTTATAGGAGATACTAGAGAACGATATCATTTCTTTCGGACTCGATAGAAAGAAGTGATGGATTACAATGGAAAACAAACATCCCATTGCATCGTTTTCTCTATTTTTTTTTATATTACATGATCTTATTACGGTTTCAGGTATGTTTGCTGTATTAATTAATTTTCAATTGCAATTGTTGTATTTAGTACTGGACATTTAGATAAAATAGTGGAAAATATCTACAAAACGGATGGGCAAGCCGCATTTTTTAGGACAAGTAGAAGGTCATTATCGATGTCTAATTCACCGGAAACCAACAAAATTTCCTTGTGCTTTCTCCACTATGTTTAATTTGAACTGTGCCGTACTAATTCGCGAGTTTGGTGGTCATAGAGACGAAAGTCTCGGCGCGGTACGGCGCGGGAAGTGGGTCGTTGATACAGCGGCGAGCGCGGGCAGCGACGAAATCCCCGTCCTTCCTCGCCGCCGCACCGGCAGGCAATGATTGATACACTGCGCTGTCTACGCTGATTTTATTACGCAGTCATTTTTATTTTGGGCGGCTCTAATGCTTCTCGGCGCGCTCGGCAACATTCAGAGCAGTCGGTGCCCGGCAAATAAAATGACTGCGGAATAAAATAATAATAATAATTAACTGCTCTGAATTTTGCGATCATAAATGTAACGCCCTACACTGTGCTATATCTACGGCTAGGGCGGAGAGTGGGCGGCTCCAACGCTTCTCGGCGCGATCTGATTAGTCGAACTTAAGAAAATTCATATCTCGTAAACTATTGAAAATATTCCCAATATATATTTGCAACTTTTGTTTGTAATGGTCCCATCTACCCCAGAATGAATGGTGCTATACATTAGGAAAATCGCCCTGTATATATATACATTTATGCTTCTGGGTAATATACACCCAGTCATCTGAAAAGAAATATAGTATATTATGCAAAAATATATTTCATGCAATCATATTATATGATAATCAGTTCTTATAAACTGATACTCTCTCCGTCCGTTTTGGCGGACGGAGGAGGACAGCGATGGACGTCGCTGTACCCTCGCTCTTTAGCAAGGTACGTATTAATTAACATGTCTGTTAATTAATAATTCTTATAAACTATAATTCTCCCCGTCCATTGTAGCGGACGGAGGAGAACAGCGACAAGTGTCGCTGTACCCTCGCTCTTTAGCAAGGTACGTATTAATTAACATGTCTGCTAATTAATAATTCTTATAGGTAAAATAAAAAATGTTCACTTGAAAAAAAATATTTGTTACTCAAGAATTAAATTCTTGCAATCATATTATGTATATGACTAACAGTTCTTATGAACTGATACTCTCTCCGCCCGTCTTAGCGGACGGAGGAGAACAGCGACAGACATCGCTGACACTCGCTCTTTAGCAGAGCGGTGTTTATAAATTAGCGTACTTATTAATTAAAGTTATTGTAATTCTGAAAATAAAACATTATTAGAAATGAATATATGGCAAGATGCCATATATTTCGGGTCGTGCGGACGACCCGGGCCTCATGCCACGCACACGCTGGACTGAACCTCGTGTTCCCCCTTCGCCGCTCCCCGCAGAGAGAGGCAGCGAGCGAACACAAGCAGTCCCAAGAGCCGATCGCAAAGCTTCGGCTATGCATATACATATATATATATACATATATGCTTCTGGGTAATATACACCCAGTCATCTGAAAAGAAATATAGTATAGTATGCAAAAATATATTTCATGCAATCATATTATATGATCATCAGTTCTTATGAACTGATACTCTCTCCGTCCGTTTTAGCGGATGGAGGAGAACAGCGACAGACGTCGCTGTGACCTCGCTCTTTAGCAAGGTAATTATTAATTAACATTTCTGTTAATTAATAATTCTTATAAACTAAGACTAACATATTTATTAATTAACAATTCTTATCAACTAAAATTCTCTCTGTCCGTTTTTGCGGACGAAAGAGAACAGAGACAGGCGTCGCTGGCACCTCGCTCTTTAACAGAGCGAGTTTGTTAATTAATATATTTTATAATTAAACTTATAATAATTATGCAAATATTTTCTGAAAATAAAATGTTTTATACAAATTATTTTATGGCAAGTCACCATATCCTTCAAGTCGCGTGCAATGCTCCATATATATATATATATGTGTGTGTGTGAGTGGAGGATTCCATTTGCGATTCAAATATATATACAGCACGACTGGACTGCATATCAATGTATACTATAATAATAATAATACATATAATTATTTTATGAACGACACCCGACAGTTTTTATTTGAAGATACCTGAGTATAGTATCACGAATGTAATACATTAATGATATATTGTGGTATCTTCAAATAAAAATTGCCGATCGTCGTTCATAACATAATTAAGAAATATCCATTTCATTTAAAAACAAATACAATGAACGTAGCTGTTGGAAATTCGAAAAAAAAATCATCTCATTATTTGTCTATTATTAGACCGATCTAAAAAACTGTTAAACGAAGAACAGTCTTATACAAAAAAATTGTAAAGAGAATCGCTCAGTGAAAATCGATCACGGAATAAGAAAAAAAATGTTCACGGAAAAACGAGAATGACAAACATTTTTTACAAAATTGTAAACTTACCGAATAAAATAAGTCCGTTTCCGTGTAAGTCTTTTCTGTTTGTTTCGGCTATTTCCCATGGAAATCGTCTCTCGTTACTGTTAGACACACGTCACATCACTTTCACTGATATTCCCTGGTTCACTAAACACACCGCGACTCAATAAATAAAAGAAAACTCGTTATAACTCGCGACGAATTAAAAATAATACACGTCGCGAACTACCGTAAAACATTCGCGTGCCCGGCGAGCTGAGCGACTAACATACGTCACGTGGCTCTCGGGCGACAGTCGAGAGCGTCCAATGTTTACATTTTTAAAGCCCCTTGTTCTCGACGTGTTAGATCGCGTCGTGGATACGTCTCTCATAGTAATGCCGGCTGTACACTCTCGTCGAGGGACGGCGAGGCTGGACGAGTGCGAGAGTGTACAGGGTACACTCGCTCCGTCTCGCGATGCCTCACAGTCACTCGTGGGCTCTCCATTCCGAGTCGGTTTTTGAGCGCGAGTCAAAGGGCCTCGCTTAGCCTCGCGAGGCGGCGCAACTGTATCACTGTACACTCTCGCGTCAAAGCGTACTAAATAAACGAGAGTGTACAGGGTCGCACTCGTCCCTCGACCTCTCGCGCGAGAGCTCTCGACGAGACATCGTGACAGCACTCACGCGAGCGTGTACAGCCGGCATAAAGTCGAACAGAGAGTCGCCTCGTATGCACGTTCGACTCTGCTCCGTACGTAGCCCTGTTACGTCCCCGATATTGGATTGGAACCGCGTGATAGGTCGTTTCCGTTGACTCGGCCGATACTTGTAGTTGGCGCAAAAATTGGACGTACGCTCAGTGAAAATCAGAGTATATGAATATTCTGATTGTTCTGAGATACGGAAATTCGGGGATTAGGAGGTTCGGAGATTCGTTATGAAATTCGACCCCTGCTATGCGCAGTTGAAGAGATCAACACGATGAATAGTTATTCAATGTTGAGTTTATTCGTAGATATTGTTTGATAAAGAGTTACAGATTAGTTCGGACTTTTGAGATGGTCCGAATTTAGCGTCGGTGTACAAAGTTTGTAAGTGGTTGTCGTTTAAACACTTCTATTAAAATAACTTGGATGATTTCTTATGAAAAGATAATGTTAGAATATATAACTAACATATTTCATAGACGCTGTAGCTAAGTTTCTGTAACTGTTAACTAGAGTTAAGTCAAAGGCAAAAAAGCTCGAAATTGGGTCGGAGCATGTCTTTTTATAGTTGCTCTAGTTTTGGGTGGAGGGGAGTTAGTTTGGGGTGGAGTTTGGTTTTCCCTTTGGAGAGGGTCGGACGGTTTTGTGATAGGCTGGGTTTTCCGTATCATCTTACTATTTAGCTATTGGAAAGGAAAATTAGTTGTACTCTACTATGTCGATATTAGAGGTAACTACGCAGAGCGCCCTTTTACCGACTAGAGGACATATGCTACCGACGTTTGGTCATTACTTAGTTTTGAAAATTGACTGCGCCTCTAATGTCGGCCAGTACGTAACACTTCCCTCCCTGGAAAAAGAGGGAGCGTCCTCGCTCCGACATGAAATCAAGCATATTGAAATTTGTATTTTGGTAACATGTGTCCCCTTATGATCTTAGGTTCTACTTGGATTATAATATTATTACATGAAATTTCTTAAAATGTACTTATCGTTGTGTACGAATTATCTTAAGTTGTTAGTTCGAAATTATGATTATAGCATGTATTACTCTTTGCTAATGTTTCCTAAGTTTGTTTGTGAACGATGATTATTTATGTTTTTAACCTATGTTCTTAATTTATATTCTTATATAGCGTTTCATTTCTTAATATTTTTCTTTCTTGCATAATGGCTTGTTAAAGATTGTCTTTGTTTCTTATACAGAATCGTAAGTATGATTATTGTGTGTTTTTTATATCTATATATATATGTCGATTTGTGCTAAAATACACGATGTTTTAGCTAAACATAAACTGAAAGTTTGGACTTCCCCAGAACTCTAAGGGTGGTGGGGTTGTAGGGCGTATCAGTTTTTTTTTGTTTTTACCGTAAGTTTGTGCGGAAAGAAAGGAAAGGGTAGAAAGGGGTTGGACTACTTGAGGTACAAAACTGTTCAAGTTGTTCTCTGATTTTCATTAATCTGTGGACTGTCGTGACGAACACAGTATTGGAATTTTGTTACTCAACGAGAAGATGAAGAGAGATCTGAACGAAATCATGGAGAATGTATTCGCTGAGGAGCGCCCCGCGAAGCGGTACTGCCTTGTAAGTAGAAGCAAAATAATTTAATATACCTTCGTTTATTGAATTAATAATTAATATTTTTCTGATTTCTGTTAAATAGGGTCTATCTGCCTTGTTCCGAAGCTGGGGATTGGTCCGAGAGCGGAGGAGAGATGTTCGACGCGATTTATGTCATCTGGAGGATGCCACCGGTTTCGGCGTGTGGGGAATACGGTGGCTGTGCGAGGGCCGCTGGGGCACCGATCATCCCGATGAAGATTGGGACCACCCTGTCTGGTCGGATCCACGTGGGATACACGCCGCGTATTACCCGGATTAAGCGCGAGAGTAGACATTAAAAAAAACAAGGAAGTGAATATTGTAAAGTGTATACAGGAGGAGGGAGAGGGAAGGAGCGAAAGGAGAGGATAATAAAAATGAAAGTTTTTTAATAATTGTGTATACGTTTTCTCTCGTAAGAGATTGTGCCTCTCATTAAATTTTAAGTGTTCCTATCCTCATTTTGTCCTGAAGTCTACACGTATTGCATATATAAAGTAGCGGTTAATGGATTTTCGTTTGATAGTATTTTGAAGTCAAACGGAAATAATGTTTTATTTCGCCGTAAAGGAGAACAGGTCATGATCGCGCATTTATTCAGTTCGCTCCTAACATCAAGTTGGCGTTAACACAGAGCGCTTCGCCTCTTGTTACAATTGGGCCCGACTCATGCGATTAGATTATAATTCGAATTTTCCGGTTAAGTTGTCGTTCTTGCTACCTAGGTCATCGTGTCAGAGATGGCTCCAGTTTTTTCAACACATAATTCGGTTGTCCCGGTCGCCGGACTTCTTCGAGGGTTTTATTGGTCAGGTCGTTTTCGTTCGGTTCTTCGCGCTGAGCTGGGCGAAGGGTAAGCCCGCTCATATGTCTCGGCTGACTCGCGTACTCGAGTAGACTTACTATATTCTTATTTATACTTATTCCCCTTTTTTTCTTTCTTTTTTTTTTTAATGGCTCGCTGATGCCTTTATATATATATATATATATAATGAGACGAAGACACCTGCAACAGAAATTAATAATATTAGTTGCGGCAAAACTCCTAAGAGGGCGACGTTTCTCATAAATAAACAATGGGGAGCAACAATATAAATACCGGGCGAACATAGCAATAAACACTCTCTCTCCACTAGTCTCAACTCACCTCCCCTCACCCTACCTGATTCGAAAGTAACGATCTCACAACGCTTACTGTTGACGCCCAACTTTGCTGCTCCGGCAGACAAAACGGAAATCTCGACTGTAAGCCGGTAAGATCACCAGGGTGCAGAATCTACGAAATAAAATCGTCAACGCGTTAATTTAGAAACCAACTTCTATCTCCATACTCACCGAGGCAAGGTCAAAGTAGCAGCGGAGATATCACCCGAACACATCACGGAAAAAGTATCATCAGCGTCCGCAGCAGGTTCAGCGAAAAAGCCGACACCGGAGAAAAACTAAAGACACACTACTAGCACTGTAAGCACATATCCAAGCACAATGTCTCGATAAAAGATTCAAGAAAAGTAATAAAACCCCGACACACAGAGCTGTCATCTTGCTGGCCGACGCCATATTGATTTTCTCAGGCGCGATCAGATATCGATACAGAGCGCAATAAGTGGCACCGGAACGGCAGCGCCAAGATCCGTAAATCGAATCACGCCCGAGCGAGGTACTACATAGTAGTACATCTAGATTACGCGATAAGGAGCGTAAACGATATTACCTACTACTCTGAACTTTGTAACGAGAGCTCGATGAATAAAAATATTTCCGTTCAACCGAGGTTCCACATTTATTTATTTCTTGCTCGAGAACCCAAACAATAAAAATAAAAGGAAAAGGGTATCACCCGTTTCAATATATATATATATATATATATATATATGTATACAATTTTTTTTTTTAAATTTTTTATAAAGGAGTTGCGGAATCCTTTTGTCGGATACCCCTGGGCCTACAGCCCAGTCTTACAGATCTGGACTTTCAGCCCAGGGAGGTTATGTGGGACTCCCAAAAAAACAGGCCTACCCACTAAACCGCCATCTCCTTCTCGTCCTCCCCCAACCAGGAACTATGTTGATATTACTTCTGGCTGGGGGGTCCTGTCTGTGTTCGTTCGTTCGTCTCGTTTGTCTGTTCTGTGTTACGTCGCGTCAATTCGTCTGCTCAGTCATCTGTCAGGCAGCCGTCCGCGTTTTTTCGTCGCAGTATCGTCTCTGTGTAGGTGGCTACAAGTCGCCACCATTCCTGTTTGCGTAACATCACCTGTACTATGTTGTCCGGGGTGATGTTACCTGTTGTCGTCTCGAGTTCTCGTCTCAGGTCCGTCCACTGGTCGCACATAAAAAATGTGTGTTCCACGTCGTCTCGTTCGTGTCCACAGTACTTGCAGTCCGGTGTTCGTACTCTGTTCATGTTGTTGAGGTACCGTCGAAAGTAGCCGTGACCTGTCAGAAGCTGGGTAACGTAAAAGTTTACGTCCCCGAACGTCCTTCCAGTCCACGGTCTCAGGTCCCTTATCAGTCGTCTTGTCCAGTTACCTGTTTGTTCTTCCGTCCATCGTTGTTGCCACACCTGTATCGTTCTGTCGCGTTCAGTCTTTGCCGCGTCCTCTCGTCTCACGTCCGCGCTGCGCCCGTAGATCCTCTTGCGCTCTTCGGCAAGAAGATCCACGGGAATTACGCTTGCCACCACCAACGCAGCCTTTGCAGAGACTGTCCGGTAGGAGCTCGCGATCCGCAACGCCCCCTGTCTCCCTGACAAAAACCTGCCACGGAAAAGTACGTTTCAAGTGTGTGCCAAGTCCGTTTCAAGTACGTTTCGTTGAGGGAACACACTTGAAACGTATTTTGGCTGCAGAATAGTGCGTTTCAAGCGCGTTTCGTTACACGGTTGAAACGTTCTTTTTTGCGTGCCGTCGACCCGGACTTTGGCTGCAGAATAGCGCGTTTCAACCGCGTTTCGTTACACAGTTGAAACGTTCTTTTTCGCGTACCGTCGACCCGGACTTTGCCCGCAGAATAGTGCGTTTCAACCGCGTTTCGCGTTACACGGTTGAAACATACTTTTTCGCGTGCCGCTGGCACAGACTTCTCCCACAGAATAGTGCGTTTAAACCGCGTTTCGTTACACGGTTTAAACGTACTTTTTCGCGTGCTGCCGGCACAGACTTCTCCCACAGAATAGTGCGTTTCAACCGCGTTTCGCGTTACACGGTTGAAATGTACTTTTTCGCGTGCCGCCGGCACAGTCTTCTCCCACAGAATAGTGCGTTTCAAGCGCGTTTCGTTACACGGTTGAAACGTACTTTTTCGCGTACCGCCGACACAGACTTCTCCCCCAGAATAGTACGTTTCAACCGCGTTCCGAAACGCGGTTGTCACGTGGTTTTTGTATTACTCGCGGCCGCTAGGTAGCGCATGGCTATCCCGCGTTTCTCGCATGCAAAGTGACGCCCCATTGGGATTATAAACGCGAGCGCTTTGCCGAAATAATCAGTCTCTCGACCGCGATGAAAAGCACGAGTCAACCCACTATCCCGAAAAGGATAAAGTCTCTATGGTGTATGTCTATCTTATATCTATATTATGTCTATTTACAGCTTATTATATTACAGTGTTTTATTACAATATTATCTTGGGGATGATGTTTATTTAAGAGTAGTCCGAAAGCGTGTACCAAGCGTGTGATAAGCGTGTTTCAGACCAGACAATTACAACGTGCAAAGCACGTTTCAACCACGTTTCGTTACACGCTTTACCGCGTTTCAAGTGCGTGCCGAGCGCGTACCGTGTACGCGGTAAAGTACGTACCAAGCGTGTTTCAAACACGTTTCGTTACACGCTTTACCGCGTTTCAAGCGTGTCCCAAGCGCGTACCGCGTACGCGGTAAAGTGAGGACAACGCGCGTTCTGAAACGCGCTTGGTACACAGTAAAGTGTGTAACTGAAACGTGGTTGTGTACGAATTCACACGCTTCTCACGTGCTTTAGCGTGTTTCAAAACGCACTTTGCACGTACTTGAAACGCGGTAAAGCGTGTAACGAAACGCGGTTGATTTTGTCAGGGCTCTGTACTCTGGCCATCGCTTTGCTGTATTTTTTCGTCTTCAGAGAATCTGCCCAGATCTCCGCCCCGTAAAGAAGAATCGAGTGGGCTGTCGCCATCAACAGTCGTCTCTTCCCCGGTCTTGGTCCCATCGTGTTTGCCATCAGGCGGCTCAAGGATGCGATACTCTCGGCCGCCATCTGAACCGTCTTCTGTATGTGAGGCCAGAAGGTCATCTTTGTATCCAGAGTCACCCCTAGATACTTGACTTCCGTTCCGGCCTGGATCTCGTCCGTCCCAACCCTCATTGTTAGTCTCGTCTGTATGCGTTTTCTCGTAAGAAACGTCAGTTCCGTCTTTTGTGTCGCGAGGTGGAGTCCGTGGTCCGTCATCCAACGTCCGATTCGTCTCATTGTCTGGTTCAACTTTAGCTGCGCCAGTTCTGGAGAGCGCTCAGTGATCACCGCCGCTACGTCATCGGCGTACGCGACGAGAAGTACCCCGAGCGGCATCTCCAGCCTGAGCAAACTGTCGTATAGACCGTTCCAAAAGTCCGGTCCCAGTATCGATCCCTGTGCGACCCCCGCGGTGATTTGTCTCGTCACCTGTCCCTCGGTCGTCTCGTAAGTTATCCGTCTATTCCTAAGGTAATCCTCCGCAACCCGGGCCAGATAACGCGGGATCCCGAAGCCACCGTTAAGCGCCTCCAAGATATCCACCCACCTGGCCGAGTTGAAGGCGTTCCTGATGTCGAGTGTCACCAGCAGCACGACGGGCCGCGCTGCGTGGCAGTGTCTGTCTAGTTCCTCGAAGGCGTCGACCACTTTTCGGATTGCTCCAATCGTTGATCGACCCCTTCTGAAGCCGAACTGCAGATCTGAAAGGCCTCCCCCGGTCTGTATCGCGTCCGTCAGTCTTTGCCTCAGTAACTGTTCGTATAGTTTTCCTGTCGTGTCCAGTAGGCTCAGCGGTCGATAGGCTGACGGCATATCGGGGTCGCCCTTACCTTTTGGGATAAGGACTAGCCGTGCCGACTTCCACCGATCGCTGAATGTCCCTGTCGTCAAGCACGTGTTGTACAGGTCAAGGAGTATCTCCGGCCTCCGGTCGCCCATCAGTCGAAGAATCTCCGCCGGTACTCCGTCCGGTCCCGGTGCCTTACCAGTCTTCATCGCGGCAGTGGCTTTGGTAAGCTCCCCCGCGGTGAATATGGAGGATATTGGGGCAACCGTGTCGTCAGTCACGTCCGTCCGTAACGGGTGCGTAGGAAACAGTCCGTCGACAATTCGTCCTGCGGTTGCAGCATCTTTGAGTTCCGGTGTTACTCGGGCTCCTAGTTTACCGGTCACAATCTTGTAACCGGTACCCCAGGGGTCCTCGTTCACCTCCTCGCAGAGCTTCTTCCAGCATCGCGCTTTGCTATCCCGTATGGCGTTCGTCAGTACTTTCCGTGCCGTCTTGTAGGTTGTTTGGAGGTTTTCCCTTTCGGGTCTACCTCTTGCCCTCGTCACACGTCGTTTGTTCGCCAGACAGATCCTACGCAGCTCGGCTATCTCGTCTGTCCACCAGTACTGCGGTCGTCTGTTTTGCCTCTGTTGGAGTTTCGGCATTGTCGTGTTGCACAGTCGTTCCGTTAGTTTGGCCGTCTCGTCTGCCAAGCGTTCCGCCCTTTGCCGGCCAGTCAGCTCCGGGGAATGTTCGTTATAGGAGCTGGTGCTGCCATCAGCTCCTCGGTGAATTTCTGTACGTCGAGCTTCTTAAGGTTCCAACGCGGGGGGTGTTGTGTCCTTGTTCGTCTCGTTGCTGTCTGCCCTGCCACTTCGAAGACGATGTACTGATGGTCGCTGGCCGTGTAGTCCTCGACCACCCGCCATCCCATCACCCGTGGCAGCATCCTGTCCGACGTCATTGTCACATCCGGGATAGAGAAGCCAAACCCGGGTCGTCTGTACGTTGGCGTATTTCCCGTGTTTGCTACCACTAGATCTAGCCTTGCGGCCATTTCCAGCAGCAGCAGTCCGCGTCTGTTCGTTTCTGTCATTCCCCACTCGATTGCCCTGGCATTGAGGTCCCCCCCGATTACCACGTCCCCGGGCAGATCTCTGATTCCGTCCTCGAGGAGTGCTACCTTTCTCTCGAACTCCGCCGCGGTGCAGTTGGGCGTCAGGTAGACGCTGACATAGGTGACAGCGCCGACCTTAACCCAGACGAAATCGTCTCCGCAGCCGCGGTCAGTTATTCGAGTTCGGGCAGCACCCCTCACCCAGATAGCTGTTGTCTCTGTCTCGTTCGTGATGTACGTCTGAGTCGTCCTTCTCCTGTACGGTTCGCACAGGATCAGGATGTCCGCGTCTAGTTCGTCAGCTATCTGTGGTAGTAGCATGTCTGCTGTCCTACTTCTGTTCAGGTTCCCCTGAATTATTCTGTCCGTCGTCCTGCCTGCCTCCTGCACTCCTCCAGGGCGGCACGGAACACCGCGCAACCGCCGGATCCGGCGAGGTGCGCCACGTCTTTGTGACCGGCCTGGGTGCACAGAGGACAGGCCGGCTTATTTTTGCAGTCCGTCGCGTAGTGTCCAGGGGTGCCGCACCTTCGGCAGCACTTTGTCCTGTCCTTGCCTGTACAGTTTGCCTTCACGTGACCGAAGCCAAGGCACTTGTGGCATCTCGTAACTGTCAGTCGTTTACGGACGCGGCAGTGCATCCACCCAATCCCGATCCTCCCCCGCCGAAGCAGCACACCTGCTTCGTGCGACTCAACGTCGCACACAGCCATGTACTGCTCGGCGCGGTTCGGACCATAGATGTGGACCCGGTAGTCCGTGTCTCGTCCTGTTTCGCGTTTCAGCGCGTCAGTCACGTCGGCCGCGGTCGTGACGCAGTCCAGGTCCATGATCTCCAGTTGGATCTTGGAGCTCATGGCCCGAACACTGCCCGCTTCCCCGACCGCGGCTTGTAGCCGTTGTCAGAATTCGTTACGTCCGTCCGGTTTGTTCGGGTCTGCCTGTATCTTCACTAGGCACAGTTCGTTTTTCGTTTTCCGTAGTGTTGTCACCTGCACGTGACTCTCCTTCGGGTCGATTGTCGTTCGAATCTTCCGTACTATGTCCGAGTACGTCTTGTCTGTTCCCGGCCTGACTAGGACGGCCGTGCCCCGTTTGCGCGGGGCCCGTTCGCTCCGGTCCGGCCGGGGTTTCGTGTTCGCTTCCGTTTTGTCGGGTCCTTTCTTTTTAACCGTCTTGTCGGTGCGTCTCCTTGTCACCGTTTGCCAGGCCCCGGTCGGTTCCACTGTCGAAACCCTCTTTTGGGAGGATTCCGGAGTGGTTCCGGTAGGTTCCCGCTTTCGCTTTGGTCGCGGTGTCTCTTCGTTGGTATTTTTCGTTCCTGTTCTCGTGCTGTCTGTCGTCGGTCTCGGAGGAACTGCGTCCATGCGTTTGTACAGCGCCATGTCGGCAGCCTCGAGGATCGTCTTGATGCCCATTTTGACCGTCATATTCGTGTTTTTCTGTATGGTCGTTGCCTGGGCCATTTTCGTTGCTGTCTCGTGTATGAGCTGTAGTAGCTCCATGATTTCGTCCTTCGGTTCCGTTTGCGTTTGTTGCTTCGTCGGTGTGATGTTGTCAGTGGTAGAGAGGTAGCTTGCTCCACTGCCTCCGCTCGATACACTGTCCGTCCGGTTTCGTCCTGGTATATTTAGTAGTCGTCTATCCGTCTCGTTGTCTCTGTTCGTCGTCCTCTTCTTCGTCATGTACGGTTTGCGGCCCTCAAAATTCATGCCGCTGCCCGTGGCCACCGGGGCTTTCACCCGATCGGAACCCGGGGTGGATTGCCCCTGTATAGGGGTTTCCACATTATTATTATTATTATTATTATTATTATTATTATTATTATGCGCCCGTGTGGGGGTTCCGATCCCCCATCGGGCGCGTCCCCGGGTGGCGGATAGGGGAATGCTCGGTAGATATATCGGGCTGGTGGCACATAATCCCACCCGCGGACCAAAATGGAACTTGTATGCAGAAGAGCGCACCTCTGTTCCCGTATCGGGCGGTGCGCTCGCCAGCGTCTGTCATCATGTTAGATGCGGCTGGGAGTCATACATTGATCGGTACACATCGCAGCACACTGGGAGTGCCTTGTGTCGGCGTTGATATTTCCTCGGCGCCGGCATAGAGGCTGCTGTGAGCTTGCTCTGCCGAGGTGGCCACTGCGGTGTGTATCAGGAGCCAGCCCCTTCGGGCCCTGATCAGGAAGTGTGCATTGGATGCAGCGGTCGGAAGCTGCATTGCTCCGGGCGAGCGCCGGTCCGTCCGTGTTTTCCGAGACCGGTTAAGCGTAGGTCAGGCCTCAGGGAACTGGGGTAGGAGTCATTATACTCCGAGGGTATACCCGTTCCTGACTATTACGGCCCGCCCCCCTGCACACGAAGCGCTGGTTCAAAACAAACCATGGATAACCCAAATGGAAATCAAGACCGGGAGTTCAATGAAGTGGCTTCTCTTAAGGAGCTCATCATTGAGAGTCAAGCAAAGATGGAGGCAGGTCTCGCAGAAATGCGTAGACTTATAAAAGGGATGATGGAGGCACTTAAAAAGCAGCCCAACGTCAACAAGACGATAAAGGACGACCTCCCGGTCCTTGCGGAATGCCTGGACGAGCTGGGAGAGTGCCAGCGTCCTCTCAAGAGGGCGCAAAGCATCCTTGAGAGGCCAGGCATTCCGCGCAGCGTCCGCCGGAGCGCCCAACCTCCGAACCCTTCGGGCCCGCAGATAGAAGCACCCGCGCCGCCCACCTCCACAGGCGGGCAGAAGCGGGTGGCTTCAAGCCCGCCGGTCCAACTCACGCAGGGGGAACAAAAAAAGAAAAAAAAGAAGCCGCTGCCTCAGCCGAGTGGACTGAGGTAGTGAAAAAGGGTAAAAAGAAAAAGAAAAAAGAAAATAACGAAAAAGAGTGTGCCGTAGCACAAAAAAGAAAACCAGCCCCTCAAACCTCAAAAGGCGCGGCAAATCCGGCAAAGCCGCGCACGAGTGAGGGTGGTGCGAGGAGGAAACCTCCACCGCGGCCGGATGCGATCGTCGTGAGACCGGCGGAGGGCAAAACCTTTGCGGACGTACTGAGCTGCGTCCGCAAGGAGGTGACGCCGGAAGCTCACGGCGTCGACGTTCGCGCCATACGGCGGACGCGGGGAGGAGATGTCCTCCTCGAGCTAAAGAAGACGTCGCCCGACAAGAGGGCGGCGTTCTCTGGAGCCCTTAGGGCGGCGGCGGGCGAGGGGAGCAGCGTCAAGGAACTGACCCCCAGGGCGAGCCTGGAGATCAGGGACCTCGACAGCTGCTCCTCGAAGGAGGAAGTGGAGGAGGCCTTAAGGAAGTCCCTTGGGGAGTACAAGGGCTTCCTCAGGGTAGGGTTGACCCGGCCGAACACGCAGGAACAAGTCACTGCCATCGTGAACATCGACGAGGCAGGGGCCAAGGCCCTGCTGCAATCCTCCCGGGTGAATATCGGTTGGGTCAACTGCCGGGTGAAGCGACGGGTTGAGGTGCCCAGGTGCTTCAAGTGCCTGGGCTTCGGACACCAGAGCCAGCAGTGCACCGGACCAGACCGGAGTAAGGTCTGCTACCGGTGCGGCGCGGAGGAGCACAGGGCGATGGACTGTACCACCAGTCCGAGGTGCTTCCTCTGCGTCGAGGTGGAGGGCAAACCTGAGGCTCGCCACCATACAGCTGGTTCTGGTCCCTGTAGAACCTTCCGCGAGGCGCTCGCAGAGGCCAAGCGATAATGGCGAGGGTCCTGCAGGGAAACCTCCACCGGAGCCAGGTTGCCAACGACCTCCTGGCCCAGATATGTCTCGAGAAGTCCGCTGATGTCGTCCTCATCAGCGAGCAGTATCGGGACATAGACGGGCCGGGGTGGTATGCGGACACCCTCGGCACGGCAGCGGGCTGGATCCCGGATCGGCGGCGCCTCCGCGTCGTCGACCATGGCTCGGGCAGCGGCTTCGTTTGGGTGAGGAGCGTCGATGTGACCTACTTCAGCGTCTACCTCACCCCGAACGAACCGATCGCGGACTTCCAGGCCAAACTCGATGGCCTGGAGGACGCTGCTCGAGGCATGGAGGGCGAGCTGGTAGTGGCCGGAGACTTTAACGCAAAAGCTCTGGAGTGGGGAGAGGCCCAGTCTGACTCCCGGGGCGGGCGAGTGCTGGACATGGCGTCCAGACTCGGGCTGGTGGTACTGAACACCGGCTCGACGCCCACCTTCCGGAGGCCGGGCTATCGGGAAACGATCCCCGATATCTCCCTGGCGACGAAAAACTTGGTATCGCGAGTCGAGGGCTGGACGGGGATCGAGGACTACACAGCCAGCGATCACCAATACATCACGTTTCGCGTGCGTGATGCGGTTCCAGCCCGGGTCAGACCACCCCAAGGCCCTGCCAAGTGGAACGTCGCCAAGATGGACACCCAGAAGCTGTCTCCGGCCCTAGTACGCGGCCAGCAAGCCCTAGACGGGCTCCAGCAAGAAGACGCCAATCTCCCTATGCACGCTGAGCGTGTGGTGGATGTTGTAATGACCCACCTACACCAGGCGTGCAGGGACGCCCGGTATACTGGTGGACGGACGAAATCGCAGCGCTGAGGCGGGAGTGTCTCCAGACGAGGAGACTCTCCCTGCGAGCCTGGCGCCGCGACCCCGACGAAACCCCGAGCACTGCCGCTTACAAAGCGGCGAGGAAGGTGCTCCGCCGGACCATCCAAAGGAGTAAGCACCGATGCTGGAAGAAGCTTGGGGAGGATCTCAACGAGGATCCCTGGGGATTAGGGTACAAACTGGTCCTCCGCAAACTGGGAGCGTTCGCCGTAAACGCTCCCACAGATGCGGGGAACATCGGCAGAATCGTCGATACCCTTTTCCCCGGTCACCCCAAGCTGCCGCGCCGCCCTCGAACACCAGAGGAAACACCGACGCCCCCCTTCATGTTGGAGGAGCTAAGGTGCGCGGCGCGGTCCTTCAAGAACAAGAAGGCACCAGGCCCAGATGGCCTGCCAGCAGAGGTGCTGAAAGCCGCAGTTGAGGGGCATCCAGAGCTCTTTCTCGAGATGTACAACGCGTGCTTGCGAGCAGGCGTATTTCCACTCTGCTGGAAGCAGGCACGACTTGTGCTGATCGAGAAGGGAAAAGGGGGACCAGCGGACGCTCCATCGTCCTATAGACCCCTGTGCATGCTAGACACAACCGGCAAGCTCCTGGAGAAGCTTCTTCGGCCTCGCCTCCACGCGGCGATCCAAGCCGCTGGAGACCTTTCCGAAAGACAGTTCGGCTTTCGGAAAGGGAGGTCGACGATACAAGCGATCCAGGAGGTAGTCGAGGCAGCCAGAGGGACGGAGCGGGGAAATCACTTCTCCCGCCCCGTCTGTCTGCTGGTCACGCTGGATGTGAAGAACGCTTTCAACTCGGTGCGGTGGTGCGACGCGTTAAACGCGATGGAGAGGGATTTCCGAGTACCTGAATACCTTCTCCGGGTACTCGGGGATTACCTGAGGGACCGCTCCTTGGTGTACACCACCGCGGATGGTCCGGTGAGCCGTGAGATCACGGCGGGGACTGCCCAAGGCTCCATACTCGGTCCCGACATATGGAACGTGACGTATGACGGGATCTTACGTATGGAAATGCCGAAGGGTACATTCCTGGTTGGGTATGCGGACGATATTGCCGCCATAATCATCGGCCGTACCGTTGAGGCGGCACAGATGCTGCTCAACCAGGTAATGCGTCGGATCCGTTCTTGGATGGACGACCACGGCTTGGAGCTAGCGCTGGCGAAGACCGAGATCGTGCTCCTCACCAAAAAGCATATCCCACTCATACGGGATATGCAGGTGGGAGATGCGACGGTCCGGACTAAGGCGTCTGTCAAGTACCTCGGGGTGAGTCTCGACTCGAAGCTCACCTTCGGGGAAGAGATAAGACGGAGAGCGGACAAGGCGGTTGCGGTGACGACGTCGTTAAGCAGGGTAATGGCCAATATTGGTGGCCCCCGACCCTGCAAACGTCGCCTCTTATTGCGCACCGCCGAGGCCATCATGCTCTACGGCGCTGAAGTCTGGGCCGGTGCACTGCGGCACGAGATGTACCGCAAACGCATGGCCGGAGTGCAGCAGAGAGGGGCCCTCCGCATCGCCTGCTCCTACCGCACGGTCGCGTAGCCGGCAGCGCTGGTCGTAGCCGGGGTCATGCCTATTGACCTCCTCGCACAAGAGCGGATGTCCGTCCACCAGGACTACCCTGGAGAGGACAGGGACAGGGCGAAGGAACTTGCCAGGACACGCAGTATGCGGGCCTGGCAAGAGAGGTGGGGCGGGGACCCGCGGGGCAGGTGGACAGCAAGACTCATCCCTTGCCTGGCCACCTGGCTAAACCGTCAGCATGATGAGGTAAACTATTACCTCACCCAAATGCTGACGGGGCACGGGTATTTCCGAGCCTATCTCCATAAAATGGGGAAGGCCCGGGACCCGTGCTGTGCACCCTGTGGGTCCCCCAGAGACGATGCCGCCCACACGTTCTTCCACTGCGAGGTGTGGAACGTGTGGAGGGCCCCACTGGAGGCCAAGTTCGGGAGCATAACACAGGAGACCATCGTCGGTGTTATGCTCCTGAGCTCGGAGGCCTGGGCGGAGGTAGCGACCGCTGTAGAGTCCCTTCTCCGCCGAAAAAAGGCGGCGATAGACGCGACGGACGCCCGAGGGGCGTAACGACCTAGGCGCCACCCTGAAGTAATGTGACAGCGGTTCCGGGGTGGCGCGGGTGTCAAGGAGGGGGGTTTTAGTCGGTAGAGCCGCAAGGCGAGTCCGACACTCGGGGGATCAGTTGACCCCCGGCTGTGCGTAAAGGCATTTCCCCCCTCTAAAAAAAAAAAAAAAAAAAAAAAAAAAAAAAAAAAATTATTCTTATGCGGGCACCTTCGAGGGGGGTTTTCTTTGTATTAATTATTCAGTCCCTTATTTTTTCTTTTTTTTTAAATACTATTCTACGTTTTGGTATTTGTTGCTGAATATCTAGGTTCGATTGAATTACCTCTATTTCCAATTGCTCCGTCGGGTAAATCGGTGCATTCACTGTACCCTGCGTTTCTTGTGGTTGGCTTGGTGTTTGTTCAGCAGTAGGGATTTCGTTGGGTAGGCTATTTTTAAGGTGCAATAGCAGGTTAGTTACCGAATCTCACACGGCTCCTACCAGGCAAATGCTCCAGCCATATACTCTATGCAGAGTGTAGTCGTGCACGATTGTATCAATCAGGAACTTTAGTGCTTTAGCCGTAACCCATACACCTAATCAGTGTGACGCTAAACGCTCCCACGGCGTTGAAAAAATTAGACACTTTTCCCCATGCTTTTTCTAGGGTTCTCCTGATGGCTGTTTCGTCTATAAGCGGGTTGACTGATATCTTTTGATCGTCAAGTACTTGACCCGTCGCTCCTCGCGCTATTGTGTTTAAGATAGCTGGTCTTTCTACCGGGAACATAATACTTTCTCTGAGTCTGTCTATATCTTTTCTTGAATAGATACCTCCTGACGCTAGGCTCTTAGGGGAAATATATTTCCACGACATCTTCGTTTGAGCTGAAAGCTCTGTGGGTTCGGCGGCCCTTGCCAAAGTCGGTAGAGTTTGATACCAGTCATTATTAATGCGGAACATCGGAGCTAGTAGGGAATGACAATCTATCTGATTTCCGGTTTTTACTATTACATGAGTTCGAGGTAACATGAAAAGAGACTCATTTGCTCTGGAAATTGGTAGTTCTTGATAACAAGCTTTTGTTTTTCTCGTGTCTACTTCGGTCGGTATGCATTTTGCAACTCTGATTACCTCGCCCGCTAAATGCGCTATGTACCCTGGTTTCTTCATCAAGTGGAAAGCAAATTCGGCAGGTGCTAGTGGGGCTATTGCGAGGGAGTTGTGTAAGACTTTATTTTCTAATTCGCATTGTTGTCTAATTACGTCGTTGTACAAGGTTACTATTTGTTCTTTTAGATGTCTTTCGAGGTATATGAATTTCGTATTGATGTACCCGAGCATGTCCATGTTTTTTAATATGATTCGCTTTTCAATGGGGAGTAATTCGCTTTCATTGCTGTCGACAATGAAAAGTTTGGGGTGTTCGGTTCTTATAATCTTGTATCCACATTTAGTTGTCAACCCTCGTGTCGTTAGAGCAAAAGTTATTTCATTAGTTGTTACGGAGTATATTTCTTCTCCGTATTTGTTTACTGAATTGTCTCTAATTTGTTCTCCTGGACCTTCATATAACGTTGAATATTTGTCGAAATCGCAACCGTCTGTTAACATAAGATTCCAAAAAGTGTTTCCTCCCTCGAGATCTACGCAGTTTCCTGAAGTGTACGTGCATTTAACCCCGGATCTTAATATTATTTCGTTGTCTTCCGTTTTTACCGTTGCGAAATAGTCCTGTAGTGTAATTTTAATTTGTCCTTGCACTACTACGTCTGGCCATGATCCGTAGTGGTCCGAAAAAAATTCTCCTTCACAATTACCGTCGCTGTCGACTTTACCTGCGAGGGTCAAGGGTCTCGAGGAGGTGGCGTTTGGTAGTATGTTTGTGAAAATTTGTCTGTGTGTTTGGTATGATTCTGTGGCGTAAATTCGTTTGCATTGTTCGTAGCTTATTTCTTTTATATATTCCATGTCTGAATTGGATAGTAACGAAATGTGTGAGTGCATCCCGCAGTGGAATATGGATCTGTGAATTTCTAATTTACATTGCAAAACCCTTACTGTTGTAAATTCCGCAATTTGTAGTAGTTGTAATTTTGTTTTCTTAATTTCGGGTTTGCGTATCGGGATTTTGCATTCTTTGATATTCAAAAGTGATAATGTAGTTATGTTCATTGACGGGGCTCCGCAATCGTATGCTATAAACTCGGCGGTTTCTCTTACCGCCGATGTTAGCAGGAGCGCCCCTAAAATCATGTTATAGCCGACGCCCATTTCGTCTGAAAAAAAAAGAAAAGAATATGGTTTGTATGTTTTCTTCTTCCCTTTTTTATTTGTGTGCTATTTTTAATCTATCCCAGTGAACTATTTTTCTTTTATTATTACCCAAGTCAATTTCTACGTTGTTCTTGTCTGCAATGATGTCTGTGATTAAATACGGTCCTAAATAGTTGTCGTCCAATTTGTTTGTTTTGTGATTCTTGGTCAGATATACTTCTTGTCCTATTGTCAGTTTTATTGGGTTTATTTTTTTATCATAATGTTCTTTGGATTTTTGTTTTGCTTTCTCTAAATTTTCTTTCGCCTTAATTCTGTCTTTCGTGGTTTGTTCTAGTTTTTCTTTGATGTAATCGTCAAAAGTCATTGCGTCGTCTAGTAATGATATGGCTGATGGCATTCTTGCTGCTCTACCGAAGACGAGTTTGTATGGCGTGAATTTTGTGCCTTCGTGTACGCTAGTATTGTATGACATAGCTGCGTGTGAGAGCCATTCATCCCAGTCCCTTTTTTGTGTGTAGTGTTTCAGGTAGTCTACCAATACTTGGTGGCTTCTCTCGAGAGAGCCGTTTGACTGAGGCTGGAATGCTGTTGTTTTTATTTGCTGGATTTGATATGCTTTTGCTAATCTCTTCATAACCTGTCCTATGAAAGCTGCGCCTTGATCTGTTAGGATTACCTTGGGGCAACCAAATTTATTTATAAACTCTCGGACTAGCGCTTTCGATATTTCCTCTGCCGTTGCGTTTATTGGGGGTATAGCCAAGCTGTATTTCGATAGGTCGTCCTGCATTGTTAGAATGTATTTGTAGCCGTTCTTCGAGACTTCGAATGGTCCAACTATGTCCATTGCTACTTTATGAAATACATCCGCTGATGTGTCTGTAATAACCATTGGTTGTTTTGTTTTGACTCTGACTAATCTCTTTTTCTGGCAGCTCGTGCATTTTTTGATAAACTCCTGAATGTCTGCTTTCATGTGAGGCCAATAGTAATTTTGTCTGATTCTATTGAAAGTCTTTGTTACTCCTTTATGACCTCCTAATGGGGTTTCGTGAGATTCTCGTATTATGCTTTCTCTTAGATTTTCGGATGGAACTATAATTTTGTCTTTAAAGATTGTTATTGTGATGTCGTCGGGCAATGTTTCCTCTATAATTGTTTTTATTTTATTCCAAACTGATATCTCTAGATTACTTTCAGCTTGAGAGATGCTGGCTGATTTAACGTTTATTTCTGTCATAGCTAGTCTTAAATTTTGGAAAGCCTTTCTGATAGCTGTTTCTGTTAATTGGTCTTCGTTGGTCTGCCGAACAATTAACGCGAAAATTTTCCTATTGTTTTTAGTTGATACTACTACTTCTCCTATTAAGTATTTTTTTAACGGTGTGAGTTTATTTAACAATCCTTTCTTAATGAGCCTTTTTCCTATATCATCTGATACTGTGCCGTCTGCATTGGCGAAGCAAATTATGTTGTCGTTCCCTATCTCCAGATTATCTCTCGTTTCGATTAATGTTCTGTCTTCTTCTTCGTTATCATCATCTAAGCTGCTATGGGTTTTCTTTGCGACATTTTCTGAAGGAACCTGTTCTTGGTCGCTATTGTCTTTACCGTTATCTGAGCTGCCATGGTTTTCCCTTGCGATAGTCCCGGAAGGAATCTGTTCTTTGTCACTATTGGCTTTATCGCTATCTGAGCTGTTATTTTCTGTGTTTATAAAATTTCTTGAAAAAGATTGCTCTCTTGCTTCGTTATTGATATTTGAATCAATAGCATCTCTTTCCTCTATCGGTGGTGGTAAGGGATATACTTTTATGGTTTCAGATTCGTTTATATTCGGGGGGGTCGCTGTTCGTTCGGTGACCGGCTGTTCCTCTAAATTCTCGGCATCTTGCTTATTTTGAGAGTCTGTCAGTGCGTGTTCTGTTTGACCTACTAACGGTGAGAGTTCTACACTTTCATTTATTGTGGGGTCGCTCGTTTCTTTCTTATGTTTTTTCTTTGCGACTCGTGGAAATTCAGTTGTCGGTTTATGAGATTTCTCATGTGTTCCTGAGCAGCATGAGCAAGACGGTTTCTTTATGATCCTACTCGATCGTCTAAGCGGCTGGAAGAGCTCGAGGGTGTTTAAATTTTCCCGAGGCTTGTCTTCGTCTAATTTTATGGGCTTTGAGATTTTTTCGAGTGCTGGTCTTTGCATACTTTCAGCCTCTTGGTCACTCGACTCCTGCTCGACGTCCATATCTACGTTCCTAAATTCTTTATTTTCACATGTGACCGATTTTACGACTTCGGGTATCTCGGGTAACTCCGAGGATTTATCGGAGCAATCTGGCTCTGCTATCGTCTCGTGTGAAGTGTGGGGGTCCATGTACAATATGAGATTTCCTGTCCTAGCCTGCGTTTTATCTGAATCGTTATCTGACGCTTGTACATTTTCCTTGGTCTCCGTGTAATTTGAGAGGGTGTCTGTGTGCGGTGCGTTGTCGACTATGCTGGCTTATTTTTTTTCAAAATTGCTATTCGATATTTTTATTCCTGTTTCGCATTTCGTTGGAGGGCCTAAGGGTGGTTTGTCGCTGTCGGACATTATATCGCCTATTTTCCTCCTTGTTCTAATGGCTGGGGATGGAGTGAATTCTGCTGCACGTGTGGACCTTTTTGTTAGCTCTCTGGCTAGCTCGCGTTGAAAATTATTTTGTTTCTTCGTTGAATATTTTATTTTTGGTACTGTGTGAAACCCTGAAACTTCTTGGGGTGACTGGTTTATAGCTGAATTTTTTTCTTGAGAGAAAGTTAACGGGCTTTCCCGTGGTGGAGTTTTCTCTCCCTGCGAGGAATTCGCTTTTGCTGCCGTTACGGCGTTTTTTGTACCGTCTCGGTCCACAAAATTTAGATGTACTGGCTTCATATGGTCTTCTTTTCTAATTTTTTGTGGTGACTTGACTGTATCGCTTTTGTTGCCTGACGATACTGACTTTTCTGATTTGCTGCTATTGGATAGATGCTTCTTACTCTTTGCTTTTTCTCTAATTCTCGATCTTAATATTTCTGTATTCCTATTCAGCTTCATCATGTTTATTTCTTCATCGGATGATTCTAGTGGGACTTGAATCTTAAAATCTGATTCTTTTGACACCGATGACCTACTTTCTTTTTTCGCTTCCTGTTCTGGTGTAACTGTTTCCCTATGTGCGTGTTCGAGTGCATCTTGGCGTTCGGCGGGTTGATCAGGCCCCCCGTGGTCGCTAGCTGGACACTGCATCAGTGGGTTACGCTTTTCTTTACGTACCTTGTCCGTGCTTTCTTTTTCTTTCAGTGTTCCCTCTTCATCCGATGGTTTCTCTAACTGCTCTATCTGCTGAATGTTTTCATCCGAATTTAGAATGCCAATTATTTCTTCTACTTTTGGCTTTGAAATTTTATCACTCTCTTTTTGTGATTTTCCTAGATTCTCGATACTCTGAGGTACCTTTATTACAGAATTTCTGAAAAAAATTCCCGAATCTACAATCTCCTTGGATGCTTTTGATTCGATCCTTGGCGATTTTATTGATACTATAGATCCTGGAAATTCTATTGATTTATCACTTTCTTTTAGCGATGAATCTAACTTCTCAATACTTTGAGGTATCTCTATCACGGAATTTCTGAAAAAATTTCCCGAATCTACAATCTCCTTGGATGCTTTTGATTCGATCCTTGGCGATGTTATTGATACTATAGATCCTGGAAATTCTATTGATTTGTCACTTTCTTTTAGTGATGAATCTAACTTCTCAATACTTTGAGGTATCTCTATTATGGAATTCCTGAAAAAATTTCCCGATTCTACAATCTCCTTGGATGCTTTTGATTCGATCCTTGGCGATTTTATTGATACTATAGATCCTGAAAATTTTGTTAATTCATTTTCTTCGTTGCTTTCACGAATTTCTTCTAATAATTCACTTAATTTCGCAAATTCGGGCTCGTTATGCACCCTATCATTGTCTGTCGGAGATTTTTTCTCCGCGCAAATTTCTAACTTGTGCTCTTTATCCCTATCGCTTTCGTATTTATTGGGGAATCCTAAAAAATCTGACCCAGAGGATTCTATCTCCATTTTACTGTTTTCTATGTCAATTTTACCGTTTCTCGGGAAGCCTGAGGAATCTTCATCCTCGTCATCTGGTACTGCTCCCGTTTCTCTTTCCTTTTCTGCTCGAATGGTCAGTTTCGACCTTTTTTCTTCTATGCCATCGCTACCCGGGGGTGAGCGTGGTTCGGCTATTGCCTGTCTTGCTTCTTCTCCTGCTCGGCGCGCTCTTTTCCGCCACTTAACTTCGACTACGTATACTGTTCCTTTTTTTATTATAGGGTTTCTGGACAGCGCGTCTGCGTTGGTGTTAACACGCCCTGCTTTATATTGGACTGTATATTCGAATTCTCTCAATCGTTCTCTCCATCTCATTACTCGTGATGTCGGATCGCTTACTGTATTTACCCATACTAGCGGTCTATGATCTGTAACTAGTGTGAATGGTCTACCGTAAAGGTAAGGCCTGAAAGTTTGCAACGCAAATAATACTGCTACCATCTCGCGCTCCGTGGTATGGTATCGGGTTTCCGCGCCGTTGAGTACTCTCGATGCATATGCAACCGGGAGGTCCTCGCCTATTTTGCCCTGAGACAATACTGTGCCTATCGCGAAACCTGATGCATCCGTTGTGACAATAAATGGTTTCGCGAAATCTGGATATTGCAGTATCGGTGCTTCACATAGCATATCGCGCAAAGTTTCGAAGGATGTTTGTTCTTTCGATGTCCATTCGAATTTTCTGTTTTTGCTAGTGAGGTCCGATAATGGTCTTGCGATTTTCGCGAAATCTTTAATGAAACGTCGGTAATACCCTGCGAGTCCTAGGAATTCTTTTATGTTCCTCTGCGTTTTTGGCGTTGGAAAAAATTTTACCGCTTCTATTTTTTTGGGGTCGGGTTTTACGCCATCTGCCGATATCATGTGAACTAGGTATTTCACCTCTGTCCTAAGAAATTCGCATTTATTGGTCTGTAACGTCAAATTGGCTTTTCTTAGTCTGTCAGCAAGCTTCCGGAATTTTGTGTCATGTTCTTCTAACGATTTCGAGTAAATGACTATATCATCAAGGTATACGAATAGTTCGTTTCCCTGTAATCCGCGAAGGATCATATCCATTAGCCGTTGGAATGTTACTGGTGCGTTCTTTAAACCGAAGGGCATTCTATTAAATTCGTAGTGACCGTGGGGGGTCGTGAAGGCCGTTTTTTGTCTGTCCTCCGGGTCCATTTCAATTTGATGGAATCCCGAGGCTAAATCGAATATCGAAAAATATTTGGCTCCCCCTAGTTGGTCTAGAATGTCTGTTATTAATGGCAATGGGTATGCGTCGCCGATAGTTTTCTCGTTTACTTTTCTAAAATCGATTACCAGGCGCCGACGCGGTTTCTCCGATGAGTCCGGTTTTTTTGGTACGATCCATAGAGGTGAATTATACGGCGAATTTGAAGGTTGTATAATGTTTGAATTTAACAGGTCATCTATTTGTTTTTGCACTTCTATTTTTTGTGATGGTGTATGTCTATACTGTCGGGTATTGACGGGTATATTATCTGAGGTCAGTATGCGATGTTTGAGCGTGCTCGTCGCTCGCAATTGTTCTCCGGGAATATGGAAGAGGTCAACGTATTCGTCCACTAAGGCGTTTACC
Organism: Netelia inedita; assembly: GCA_964017225.1. Classification (NCBI taxonomy): domain Eukaryota; kingdom Metazoa; phylum Arthropoda; class Insecta; order Hymenoptera; family Ichneumonidae; genus Netelia; species Netelia inedita. The sequence goes on from OZ024924.1 coordinate 19,241,415, forward strand.
GCTTTACTCTCTTCTTCATTAAGATGATCGAGTTTCAACAATTTAATAACTTCTTCGGTACGAGTTCCCTGAGCTCTTGGGATGTACTTGGAATTTTTATTTTTGTCGAAAGTATCGTTCTCGTCTACGCTTGTATCGAAAGGATACAAAGGAATTACGGGAATGTCAATCTTAATGTCCTCATCCTGGGTATTTATTGCGTATAAGTAGGCTACTCCTTTATTATTCTTGACTATACCCTCTCCTGCGTATATACCTTCGGGTAGGTCAAGTCGTGGCAGGTAGCCTTCTTCGAGCGCGTTTATGACTCTCACAAATATACCGGTTTTGGTTCTTGCTGGCAGGACTATGCTCTCTCTTTCTATGAAAGGGATTTGTGTACCATTTAGTATTATCTGTCCCTGTTCGTAGTTTATTATGCTTCCTGCCGCGGATAATACTTCGGATCCTATGATGCCCGAATAATTTAACGGAAAATCATCTGTGATTACATGAAAAATCGTCTGAGTACCGTTCACGTTAATTTCAATTTGTCCTATTGTGCAAGGTTTGTCTGTCTTTGAAATCCCTGTTAATTCGTACTGAATATAATTATTTATGAGATTTGGGTTTTTTAATGAGCTGTATTTGATAAGATTCAATTGAGAACCTGTGTCTATCAAAAATATTGCACGATCGGAAAAAATGTCTTTGGATTTTATTATTATTGCTGGAGAGTTGACGCATGGGGAGACGCATGCTGATTTGTAGTCTGCCTGCAAGATTTTTACCCTGTCTAATTTTTTTGGGTGCTCTCTTGACGCTGTGCCCCGTCGGTGCGCCGTGGCCGGGGGCTGCCTGCCCGTTTCCCGACTGATTATTCTGACTACCTGCTCGGGCCGCGTTTTCGTTATAGATCCTTTTTCTACAGACTCCGATCGAATGGCCCTGTTTTTTGCAATAATGACACGTCATACTCGCGTGGGGGTTCGTTGACTTGTTTGTCTGATTTTTATTGTTTAATGCCCAGCAACCTTCGATGGTGTGGTTTGATTTTTTGCAATATGTGCAGAATTTGCCTGATTGTTGTGATTGATTATTATTCCTATTTTGGTTTTGACTCGATTGGCTCATTCTATTGTTGTTTCTCTGAGTATTTGTTTGGACTGCGAAACACTCTGTTTCTTTGTCCGATCTAAATCTTTCTTCGATCTTTTCTGCCATTGATGTTGCCTCAGCTAGGGTTACGAAGTCTGATCCTAGAAATGCAGCTATTTTTTGTGAGACTCCCCTTCTGAATGCCCAAATTGCTAACTCTTCTGCTGTTACTATCCTTTCTCTTATTGATTTCTTTTTCAAGTTTATCTCTTCCAATGTCTTCTTTAAATGTAATGAGACTCGATAGCCGAAATCTAAAACTTTTTCGTTCGGTTGTTGTTTAAACTTCGCGAATTCTGTAAACCAATCCTCGACATCTTTCTTTGGCCTGTAGTGTTTTGAAAAAAATTCTATGAGATCTTCTACTGTGTCTACGTCTGCTTGACTTGCCCGCCTCAAAGGTTCGCCCTTGCATTTGCTTATCAACGTTCTTACTACGAGAGATTCGTTTACTCCCTGTGCCAATTCTTTCGCTAGTTTACAATCACGTAAAAATGAATCTATTGGGTACCCGTCTGTCCCGTTATCGAAATTTGGAATTGTTTTCAAAAATTCTCTGAAATTTTGTTCTGCCCTATATACAAATGGAGGGTCTATTGACATATCCATTCCTGATGTATTTGCGTCTGCGGTAGCCATGATTTATGCAAGAAAGAAAAATAAATGAAACGCTTACTACTTAAGAAGGTCTCTGTTGTCTGGATGCAGTTGTCTGGTCGTTGAACTCCGGTGTCGCTGACGAGATTTATGACGTTGCTGATCGTTGGCGGGTGTCTTGGTGTGTTGCGCCGGTGACGATGGGTCTCTTGCGGTGCGTTGGTGGGTTTTTGATGTCCTTGGAATTGCGGCTCTACCTGGTGCGGTCGTGGATGCTGATGTTCCTCGAATTGTCGTCGTCCACAGTAGTTGATTGATTGCCGTTTTATGCGATTTGTTTATCGCGTCGTTGTTCTGACTTTTGATGTCAGGACGAAGTAGGAAAAACAAATTTTCCAGATTTTCGTGTTGTATATGATGTTTTCCGGTCGAATCCCGTTCGCTGCCACCAAATTTATTTATAAACTGAGCTGTTACGTCCCCGATATTGGATTGGAACCGCGTGATAGGTCGTTTCCGTTGACTCGGCCGATACTTGTAGTTGGCGCAAAATTTGGACGTACGCTCAGTGAAAATCAGAGTATATGAATATTCTGATTGTTCTGAGATACGGAAATTCGGAGATTCGGAGGTTCGGAGATTCGTTATGAAATTCGACCCCTGCTATGCACAGTTGAAGAGATCAACACGATGAATAGTTATTCAATGTTGAGTTTATTCGTAGATATTGTTTGATAAAGAGTTACAGATTAGTTCGGACTTTTGAGATGGTCCGAATTTAGCGTCGGTGTACAAAGTTTGTAAGTGGTTGTCGTTTAAACACTTCTATTAAAATAACTTGGATGATTTCTTATGAAAAGATAATGTTAGAATATATAACTAACATATTTCATAGACGCTGTAGCTAAGTTTCTGTAACTGTTAGCTAGAGTTAAGTCAAAGGCAAAAAAGCTCGAAATTGGGTCGGAGCATGTTTTTTTATAGTTGCTCTAGTTTTGGGTGGAGGGGAGTTAGTTTGGGGTGGAGTTTGGTTTTCTCTTTGGAGAGGGTCGGACGGTTTTGTGATAGGCTGGGTTTTCCATATCATCTTACTATCTAGCTATTGGAAAGGAACATTAGTTGTACTCTACTATGTCGATATTAGAGGTAACTACGCAGAGCGCCCTTTTACCGACTAGAGGACATATGCTACCGACGTTTGGTCATTACTTAGTTTTGAAAATTGACTGCGCCTCTAATGTCGGCCAGTACGTAACAGCCCCAATGCGACGCATATCTATATATGTACTGTCGGCGCAAGTATATGGCTCGCCCGATCGAGCTATAGGCAGCTTCTTAGGGCGAGAAAGATAAAACATTATGCCTGAATTTGACTCTACAAGGCAATCGGTCTAACAATGGCACTGCTCTTATAACGTTGGTCGTATCGTGCTGCCTTGTCGTGTTAGTTTGAGAATAATCGTTAGATAACATATTTTTTCGTCAGTCAATATTTTGTCGTTTTTAAATAAAAAAATTATGAAATTGTTAACACGAAAAAAAATTTGCGTAGAGATGAATCGAACCATCGATGGCTTGACGAGTTTAAAACGCCTTAGCCCGCTCAGCCGCCACCGTCCATTTGAAATGAGTAGAGTGCGAAACGTAGGTAAGCGCCTCGCTGCGCACTGTAAAGCGTTCGCTCCATGCTCGCCGAGACCGAAAAACTCAGCGGCAAGTCGAAGACGAAATCCCTAATTCCTCCGGCACTAATCATCCGATCGGATTGAAATTTGGAGGTGAGCTAGAGAATGATGGTACGGGGTACCTGAGACTCATTTTTTATCAATGTCGAAAGTGGAACCGCTTTTTTTTATAAAAACGATACAATTTTCATAGTAGCACGATGTTTCTCGTCGCATTGATGTAAAAATTTCGTGCTCCATGGAAATATTTACATTTTGGATGTTTTATATCATTTGATAAAAAAATGACCGAAATATGGCAATTTGAGTTTTTATGCAAAGGGGGTCTAGCATCGGCAAGTTCGGTGGCCCGCGTGGCGGAAGGGGTAGCCACGAGAGTCGAAGGCGTAGGCAGTCCTCGTGTACACGTTGGCCTCTGCACGGAAACCTAACGCGTCGCGCGCGTATACAGGGTGAATCATAATGGGTGGACACAACTTTTTGATGGTATTTACCATGCGTCGTAAATTACCGACTACCTACAACTGGATTGCTTGACCGCTCCAGAGATGGCAGCTGCTTAGTGACAGGCAACTACATTCATGCATCTTCGCCAATTCGATGACATTTGGTATGCTTGTAGAATGGATAAAAATACAAGATATGAAAAAACTACAAATTGCAACAACGTTTATTTTTTCGCGTACTATACACTGGATATCAGAATGGTGCAGATAGCAATAAATCTCTTATTATTTATTGCAAATTTGTAATTTTTTCATACGTATCTCCGAGAGTTTTTAACCGATTGGGATGCAAATTAACATAAAGGTAGAGGATGAAAAAATAAAGTTGACGGGTTTGTTATTTTTTCGATATCTCATAATTAAGGGGTTGAAACTGCCCCTCGATTGTTTAGTCAATTGCATCGTATGATCGGGTAGCCTTTTGCCATTCCGGGTTAAATTTACGTTAATATAAGTTCGTTTGAATACACGAATACATATTTGTAAATTCCACTCACCCCCTCCCCGAACCATCCCCCTCGCGAACATTCGAAGTTCTTACCGTGTGGCATGAACGAAAATTTGTAGATATAAAAATGGGATGAAATGAAAATGCAATGAGTCGAAATAATCTGTACAAATTAATCCGATCATACGATACAATCGACTAAAAAATCGAGGGGCAGTTTCAACCCCTTAATTATGAGATAGCGAAAAGATAACAAACCCGTCAACTTTATTGTTTCATCCTCTACCTTTATGCTAATTTGCATCCCAATCGGTTAAAAACTCTCGGAGATACGTATGAAAAAATTACAAATTTGCAATAAATCACAAGAGATTTGTTGCTATCTGCACCATTCTGATATCCAGTGTATAGTACGCGAAAAAATAAATCTTGTTGCAATTTGAAGTTTTTTCATATCTTGTATTTTTATCCATTCTACAAGCATACCAAATGTCATCGAAATCGCGCGAAGATGCATGAATGTAGTTGCCTGTCACTAAGCAGCTGCCATCTCTGGAGCGGTCAAGCAATCCAGTTGTAGGTAGTCGGTAATTTACGACGCATGGTAAATACCATAAAAAAGTGGTGTCCACCCATTATGATTCACCCTGTATATGGATCAGTAAACTCTGAAAAATCTGGCAGATTTTGCATATCGTTAGTTCCTGACGAGATAACGCATTGTGTCAAATATCTTTTTTTAATTGCAAAATTTTTCGATTTATGAATATAGGAACATTTTTCGACTTTTTAATCAATAAGTAATTACATACCTTCTTTTCTTTAATTTTTGTTTAATTAAAGTTTTGACAAAAGGACTATATTTTATCATAAAAATATTTACAACATAAAAGAAATTATTTGGTACTATTTATTTAACAAATGATTTTTCAATAATTTTTTTAACTGTCAGGGATACGTTGAACGAATTTTAAAAAAACCTGTGTGTGTGTTCTTCACACATGTAAGAAGTGAATACTTCTGGTATCCAGCCTTTCGCCTTAATGAAAAATTAAAAATATAATCATTAAAATAATCGCTAAGATTATTAAAAACAATCATTTTAAAAAATTGAAAAAACTGTGTTGCGGAGCCTGATGAGACTAACTCAAAGACCTGCGGAGCTTATTGAAGGCGCTCGGATAGCCTACAGAGTCTTTTAGAGACCCTGCGGAGACCACACAAGAACAACAAAAATAATTTTCATGGAAATAATTACAATTTCAAAGAATAATTAACATAATAATTTAAAACAATTATCTAAATAATAATTTATTCTATTCAAAGGCCCAGCAGTGCTTTCGAAGGACTCCGCAGGGCTGTAGAAGGCCTGCGGGAGCTGTAGGAGGCCTTCTAAAGCCCTGCGCAGTCCTTCGAAAGCGCTGCGCAGGGTTCTAGAAGGCCTGCGGAGGCTGTTGGAGGCCCCGCAGCACTTTCGAAGGACTGCGCATGGCCTTAGGAGGCCTTCTACAACCCTGCACTGGGCTTTAGAAGTCCTCCTACAGCTCCCGCAGGCCTTCTACAACCCTGCGGAGTCCTTCGAAAGCGCTGTGGGGCCTTCGGATAGAATAGATTATTATTTAGATAATTTTGTAAAATTGTTATTTTAATTATTCTTTGAAATTGTAATTATTTCCATGAAAATTATTTTTGTTGTTCTTGCGTAGGTCTCCGCAGGGCCTCTGAAAGACTCTGTAGGCTATCCGAGCGCCTTCAATAGGCTCCGCAGGTCTCCGAGTTAGCCTCATCAGGCTCCGCAACACAGTTTTTTAAATTTTTTTAAATGATTGTTTTTAATGATCTTAAAGATTATTTTAATGATTATATTTTTAATTTTTCATTCAGGCGAAAGGCTGGATACCAGAAGTATTCACTTCTTACGTGTGTGAAGAACACACACACACGTTTTTTTTTAAAATTGGTATATTTGTTATATAAATAATACCAAATAGTTTTTTTAATGTTGTAAATATTTTTATGATAAAATATAGTCCTTTTGTCACAACTTTAATTTAAGAAAAAATTAAAGGAACGAAGGTATGTAATTACTTATTGATTAAAAGGTCGGAAAAAGTTCCAATATTCATAACACGAAAAATTTTGCAAATAAAAAAAATATTTGACACGATATGTTATCTCGTCAGGAACTAACGATATGCAAACTTTGACTGATTTCTCAGAGCTGACTGATCTATATATATATATATATATGCGACGTCTTAGGTTTCCGTGCAGAGGCCAACGTGTACACGAGGACTGCCTATGCCTTCGACTCTCGCGGATACCCCTCCCGCCGCGCGGGCCGGCGAACTTGCCGTCGCTAGACCCGCGTTGCATAAAAACTCAAATTGCTATATTTCGGTCATTTTTTTATCAAATGATATAAAACAAAGTCCAAAATGTGCATATTTCCATGGAGCACGAAATTGTAACATCAACGTGACGAGAAACATCGTGCTACTATGAAAATTGTATCATTTTTATAAAAAAAAAGCGGTACCGCTTTCGCCATTAAAAAAAAACGAGTCTCAGGTACCCCGTGCCATCATTCTCTAGCTCATTTCCAAATTTCAATGCGATCGGATGATTAATGCCGGAGTAATTAGGGATTTCGTTTTCGAGTTGCCGCCGAGTTTTTCGGTCTCGGCGAGCATGGAGCGAAAACTCTACAGTGCGCAGCGAGGGCCTTACCTATGCTTCGCACTGTACTCATTTCATGTGACCGGTGGCGACGGAGAGGGCCGGGAGGGGTAGCCACGAGAGTCGAAGGCATAGGCACGCCTCGTGCCTATGCCTCACGCCTAACGCGCGACGCATTAGGTCTCCGTGCAGGGCAAAGTCCAACGGGTACACGAGGCGCGGCTATGCCTTGGTCTCTCGCGGCTGCCTCTTCCGTCGCGCGGGCCACAGCACTTACCGACTTCGTGAGAATGTTGCGTCAGCGCTTCGCGCGGAATTTCGTCACACTACTTTCTCGTTACGCTGACAAAAATCTCGCTTTTTTCTTTCATGAAACGGCATCCCTATTTTTGAAGCCAATTTTGCATCAAATTTAATGAAACAAAGCTCAAAATGTACGTTTGTTGATGCTTTAGTGAGTGAGAGTCGGCAAATTTCGATCGAATCGGTGTACTATGAAGAATTGTCTCATTTCTCCAATGATAAGTCGAATCTGCAAATTTTTTTTCAAAATTTCGAACAAACGCGACTTTCATGTACCGTGTGCCATAATTATCTATGTACTGGCCAAATTTTAACCCGATCGGTTGCTCAGTGCTCGTATAAATAAGGATGCCACTTTCGAAGCGCTCGTCGGCTGTTACACTGCCTCTTAACTCTAGTCTTCGCATATATTCGTCAAGAAGGAGCATGAAATATGAAAACGAACGGATGGAAAGGTGCTTGGATTCCGATTTTCCGGAATTAAACACACAATTCGGCTCTAAATTCGCAAAAAAAGTATGATAAAATATCGATATCACAGGTATCGATATTTTGTCCCCCATATTTTATCTATATCGATACTTTGACCATCGATATGTATCGATACCGAATATCGATACAATTGACATGTATCGCCATCACTAGTCTAAACCTTAATGAGGGCGACTTTTTTTGGAGGTTTCTCCATCTAACTCCCCCGGACCCTCTGGTAAGATCCATTTTTTCCATGCGCGTTCCGGTCTTTTTTTGTGTGTATTTCTGTTGGTACCTCTTCGGTTGTTTCGTGGTATACGTCGTTGATGCAAGTTTCGATTACTGGGAGCCATTTTGCCCATCCCGCATGGTTCTCATCTAAGAATGTCCGTAAGAACCTTGCCAGTTCTTGGTTCACTCTCTCCACGATATTTCCTTGCGGGTGCCGGATCGACCAAAAACTTTCTGAATTTATTCCTTCTCTTACTTCTCAAGACAGTTTTTCGACGTGAACTGCGTTCCGTGATCGAATTGTATGCGTTTTGGTTTTCTGTACTTCGGAATGTAATCGAGAAAAATTCTTCTTATCGTAGCTGCCGCGTTTGCCTTCTGCAGAGCATATAATTTGGCGAATTTGGTGAAGGCATCGATTGTTACGAGGATATGTTTTACCCCTCCGGCGGCGGGAGGAAAAGGACCGAAGAAGTCGATCGATAATAAGTCTCCCGGCCCCTCCGGTATGATCATCTGCATCTTCGCGTGACTCGTGAAATTAGCATTTTTGTTCCGCTGTCAGGTATCACAGACCGCAATAATCTGTCGCGTTTTCTTCGCTAAATGCGGGTGCGCGAATTCTTCATCCAACAACTTGTATATTTTCCGCGCCCCAATGTGCCCATACATTTCGTGGCACTCCTGTATCAGACGTTCGATGACCTGCGGCGGTACTAGGATCTTCCATACTCCCACTCGAGTTTTAGTTTGTAGGTACTTGCCGTGAATTCGGTATTCTTTAGGTTCGCTTTCCTCATTTTGGGCCATTTTCCATAGGCCTTCGTTGCCGGGTCGTTCTTCTGCAGTTCTCCGAGTTGTTCGAAGTTGTGTCTCATTGTCCATTACCATCCCTCACTGTCCCCGGACAGTGTTCGATGGTAATGTCATAATCTTGTATTGCCAGTGCCCATCGCATTAAACTGTCCCCCGTGAAACGGCACGTTCTTAGGAAGGTGATCGCCTCGTGATCCATTCGGACCTGTACCTTCGCGCCCAAAATATATGTTCGGAACTTCTGGAGGGCCCATACCACTGCCAGACCTCTGTGAACTTGGCAGCCGACTTTCAAAATTCGAAAATTTTCGGACGGCATTCGATTCATGATCGTTAGTACCCGTTTGTACCACTTTCATTTTCGTTAGTACCTCAAACCCAAAAAAGTTACAGCATTTTCAAAATTCGCCCCGCCGCCGACTTTCGAAATTTGAAAATTTTCCAACGGCATTCGATTCGTGATTGTTAGTACCCGTTTGTACCACTTTTATTTTTAATTTTACTCGAACCCGAAAAAAGTTATGAGATTTTGAAAATTTCGAAAATTTAACTTTTTCAATTTTGAAAATTTCGGAATTCTGACAACGGGAATCGATGCGCAATCGTTAGTACTCCCAGGAACCACTTTTATTTTCGTTAGTACCTCCAACGGAAAAACGTGATGGCAAATTGAAAATTTCAAAAGCGTAATTTTTGCAATTTTGAAAATTTCGGAATTCTGACAACGGGGGTCGAAGCGCGATCGTTAGTACCCCCAGAAACCACTTTTATTTTCGTTAGTACCTCCAACGGAAAAACGTGATGGCAAATTAAAAATTTCAAAAGCGTAATTTTTGCAATTTTGAAAATTTCGGAATTCTGACAACGGGGATCGGAAATTTTCAATTTGCCATCACTTTTTTCCGTTCGAGGTACCAACGAAAATAAAAGTGGTTTCTGGGGGTACTAACGATTGCGCTTCGATCCCCGTTGTCAGAATTCCGAAATTTTCAAAATTGCAAAAATTACGCTTTTGAAATTTTCAATTCCCCATCACGTTTTTCCGTTGGAGGTACTAACGAAAATAAAAGTGGTTTCTGGGGGTACTAACGATTGCGCTTCGATCCCCGTTGTCAGAATTCCGAAATTTTCAAAATTGCAAAAATTACGCTTTTGAAATTTTCAATTTGCCATCACGTTTTTCCGTTGGAGGTACTAACGAAAATAAAAGTGGTTTCTGGGGGTACTAACGATCGCGCTTCGATCCCCGTTGTCAGAATTCCGAAATTTTCAAAATTGTAAAAATTACGCTTTTGAAATTTTCAATTTCCCATCACTTTTTTCTGTTCGAGGTACTAACGAAAATAAAAGTGGTTTCTGGGGGTACTAACGACCGCGCTTCGATCCCCGTTGTCAGAATTCCGAAATTTTCAAAATTGCAAAAATGACGCTTTTGAAATTTTCAATTTCCCATCACTTTTTTCCGTTGGAGGTACTAACGAAAATAAAAGTGGTTTCTGGGGGTACTAACGATTGCGCTCCAATCCCCGTTGTCAGAATTCCGAAATTTTCAAAATTGCAAAAATTACGCTCTTGAAATTTTCAATTTGCCATCACGTTTTTCCGTTGGAGGTACTAACGAAAATAAAAGTGGTTTCTGGGGGTACTAACGATTGCGCTCCGATCCCCGTTGTCAGAATTCCGAAATTTTCAAAATTGCAAAAATTACGCTTTTGAAATTTTCAATTTGCCATCACGTTTTTCCGTTGGAGGTACTAACGAAAATAAAAGTGGTTTCTGGGGGTACTAACGATCGCGCTTCGATCCCCGTTGTCAGAATTCCGAAATTTTCAAAATTGTAAAAATTACGCTTTTGAAATTTTCAATTTCCCATCACTTTTTTCTGTTCGAGGTACTAACGAAAATAAAAGTGGTTTCTGGGGGTACTAACGACCGCGCTTCGATCCCCGTTGTCAGAATTCCGAAATTTTCAAAATTGCAAAAATGACGCTTTTGAAATTTTCAATTTCCCATCACTTTTTTCCGTTGGAGGTACTAACGAAAATAAAAGTGGTTTCTGGGGGTACTAACGATTGCGCTCCAATCCCCGTTGTCAGAATTCCGAAATTTTCAAAATTGCAAAAATTACGCTCTTGAAATTTTCAATTTGCCATCACGTTTTTCCGTTGGAGGTACTAACGAAAATAAAAGTGGTTTCTGGGGGTACTAACGATTGCGCTCCGATCCCCGTTGTCAGAATTCCGAAATTTTCAAAATTGCAAAAATTACGCTTTTGAAATTTTCAATTCCCCATCACGTTTTTCCGTTGGAGGTACTAACGAAAATAAAAGTGGTTTCTGGGGGTACTAACGATTGCGCTTCGATCCCCGTTGTCAGAATTCCCAAATTTTCAAAATTGCAAAAATTACGCTTTTGAAATTTTCAATTTGCCATCACGTTTTTCCGTTGGAGGTACTAACGAAAATAAAAGTGGTTTCTGGGGGTACTAACGATCGCGCTTCGATCCCCGTTGTCAGAATTCCGAAATTTTCAAAATTGTAAAAATTACGCTTTTGAAATTTTCAATTTCCCATCACTTTTTTCTGTTCGAGGTACTAACGAAAATAAAAGTGGTTTCTGGGGGTACTAACGACCGCGCTTCGATCCCCGTTGTCAGAATTCCGAAATTTTCAAAATTGCAAAAATGACGCTTTTGAAATTTTCAATTTCCCATCACTTTTTTCCGTTGGAGGTACTAACGAAAATAAAAGTGGTTTCTGGGGGTACTAACGATTGCGCTCCAATCCCCGTTGTCAGAATTCCGAAATTTTCAAAATTGCAAAAATTACGCTCTTGAAATTTTCAATTTGCCATCACGTTTTTCCGTTGGAGGTACTAACGAAAATAAAAGTGGTTTCTGGGGGTACTAACGATTGCGCTCCGATCCCCGTTGTCAGAATTCCGAAATTTTCAAAATTGCAAAAATTACGCTTTTGAAATTTTCAATTTGCCATCACGTTTTTCCGTTCGAGGTACCAACGAAAATAAAAGTGGTTTCTGGGGGTACTAACGATTGCGCTTCAATCCCCATTGTCAGAATTCCCAAATTTTCAAAATTGCAAAAATTACGCTTTTGAAATTTTCAATTTCCCATCACTTTTTTCCGTTGGAGGTACTAACGAAAATAAAAGTGGCTTCTGGGGGTACTAACGATTGCGCTTCGATCCCCGTTGTCAGAATTCCGAAATTTTCAAAATTGCAAAAATTACGCGTTTGAAATTTTCAATTTGCCATCACGTTTTTCCGTTGGAGGTACTAACGAAAATAAAAGTGGTTTCTGGGGGTACTAACGATTGCGCTCCGATCCCCGTTGTCAGAATTCCGAAATTTTCAAAATTGCAAAAATTACGCTTTTGAAATTTTCAATTTGCCATCACGTTTTTCCGTTCGAGGTACCAACGAAAATAAAAGTGGTTTCTGGGGGTACTAACGATTGCGCTTCGATCCCCGTTGTCAGAATTAAAACATTTTAGAAATCGTGGAAGTTAAGGTATTTCCTTGAAATTTTTGAAAACCTTCTATCTTTTTTCCGTTTGAGATACTAACGAAAATAAAAGTGGTTCCTGGGAGTACTAACGATTGCGCATCGATTCCCGTTGTCAGAATTCCGAAATTTTCAAAATTGAAAAAGTTAAATTTTCGAAATTTTCAAAATCTCATAACTTTTTTCGGGTTCGAGTAAAATTAAAAATAAAAGTGGTACAAACGGGTACTAACAATCACGAATCGAATGCCGTTGGAAAATTTTCGAATTTCGAAAGTCGGCTGCGGGGCGAATTTTGAAAATGCTGTAACTTTTTTGGGTTTGAGGTACTAACGAAAATGAAAGTGGTACAAACGGGTACTAACGATCACGAATCGAATGCCGTCCGAAAATTTTCGAATTTTGAAAGTCGGCTGCCAAGTTCACAGAGGTCACTGCCAGCAGCTATTTTTCAGTCGTCATATATCGTATCTCCGGTCTTTTCAACGTTCGACTCGCGAACGCGACCACTCCTCTCTCGTTGCTTTCGTCTTCTTGCTCCAGTACGGCTCCGAGAGCGTGATCGCTTGCGTCGGTTGTGAGCCAGTATGATCTTGTTGTGTCCGGGTGTTTCAGTATGACGCTCTCCGTAAACAGCGCCTTTACGCTCTCGAAGGCTCTTTACGGTATTTCATCCCACTGCCAGGTCGCGCCTTTCTTTATTATCTCAAGTAACGGTGTCGTTTCTTCGGCGTGCTTGTGTGTGAATCTTGGATAGAAATTGATCAGGGCCAAGAAAACCCGTAACTGTCTCTGGTTCGTCGGCTGCGGAAAATCTTTTATTGCCACAATTTTCTCTGGTTGTGGCCGTATTCCTTCGGTCGTTAGTACGTGACCGAGGAAATCTACCTCTTGTCGGAAGAACAAGGATTTTTTTAGGTCGAAACGGCTTGACACAATATTCATAATACTTTAATATATATCTACAACAAAAATGGTGAAAATCGAACGTATGGTTCCCGAGAAAAGGTACATTGAAAATGAGCATTTTACGAACCAATGTTTTTCGACTTTGAATTGGTCCCAAAACTTTTCTAATTTGAAGAAAACCACATATAGAATTATTAATAAAATATTTCTGAACAAAACTAAAAAATGATTGTCGAAAAATGTTGAATAGTTTTGGAGATATCTTAATTTGAAGCTAAAAAGGCGCTTAGGAGCGGATAGGCGCTTCTGAATATGTCGAACCCCGTGAACGGGGGGGGGGGGGGCAGCAATACTTAAGCGCAACGCAAAACGCAAATACGGTATTAAAAAAAATTAAGTAAACTCTTTCAGTCCAACCAGAAAATTAAATCGTTAGCAAAAAAAAAGTTTTTTAAACACAATTGAAAATGAAAAGGAATGTTTGTACGGATTCCAAAAAAAATTTTATCATCTAAAACAATATTCTTGTGTTATTTATTTAACCCTTTAACGTCAGAAAGACACTTTCCACAAGTCCTCTATTCGACGGGATTATTCACTATGAAATCGATGAGGAAAAAATTCATAAAATACCTTACCAACTATTTTCGACATCGTTCTTTCGAATGGCGCTACTTAAATTGCGTTCAAAATTTTGTTTATATCATATTTTTACAAAATAATGTAAAAAAACACGAATTTTTAAGTGACAATTTTTTTCATTCGATATTTTGGAAGCCTTATCCTATTATTTTCGGACAATAAAGGCGTCCACAGGTGTCCTCGATTGTTGAACTTTCCAAAACTCTATATGTTTTTATTTTTCTCTTGCGTCATACCTGAAAAAAGAATAACACATTTTCTCCATTTCTAGAGCATTCATATGTTGTGCTGGGAACGAGTCTTTTACCGCCAATTCGTAAATTGGGTATGATTTCCGATGTTTTTTGCGTCGCTGATCAAGAATTTGACATTATTTTTGCAAAATTAATTAATTTAAACGAATTGTTTAAACAATCAATCTTAATGTTGCAAGTTGCATATGATTTTCGATGTTTTTTGGGTCGCTGATCAAGAATTCGACATTATTTTTGCAAAATTAATTCATTTAAACAAATTGTTTAAACAAATTAATTTTGCAAAAATAATGTCAAATGCTTAATCAGCGACTTATAAAACATCGAAAATTATATGCGACTAGTCATATTGAGATTAATTGTTTAAACTATTTCTTTAAATTAATTAATTTTGCAAAAATAATGTCAAATTCTTGATCAGCGACCCAAAAAACATCGAAAATCATATGCAACTTGCCATATTAAGATTGATTGTTTAAACAATTCGTTTAAAATAATTAATTTTGCAAAAATAATGTCAAATTCTTGATCAGCGACGCAAAAAACATCAGAAATCATACCCAATTTACGAATTGACGGTAAAAGACTCGTTCCCAGCATAACATATGAATGCTCTAAAAATGGAGAAAATTTGATATTCGTTTTTCCGTTATTTTGTAGGTATGACTCAAGAGAAAAATACAAACATATAGAGTTTTGGAAAGTTCAACAATCGAGGACATGTCTGGACGCCTTTATTGTCCGAAAATAATACGATAAGGCTTACGAAATATCGAATGAAAGAAAATTGTCACTCAAAAATTCGTTGTTTTTTACATTATTTTGTAAAAATATGATATAAGAAAATTTTTGAACGCAATTTAAGTAGCACCATTCGAAAGAGCGATGTCGAAAATAGTTGGTAAGGTATGTTACGAATTTTTTCCTCATCGATTTCATATTGAATAATCCCGTCGAATAGAGGACTTATGGAAAGTGTCTTTGTGACGTTAAAGGGTTAATGAAGGAAATTCAGCCCTTCTGATGGTGATGAACGAATTACAACTCGTAGTTGGCTCGCAGAGCTTCAATTTTGCCGAGAACATGGATAGGCAGCACGTGACGAGACAGAATAGGCGCAGCTCGGTGGAGACGAAGGACGCTCGTATAGCTCGTCAAGGGGAGATGCAAGCCCGAAATGACGCGTATGGACAAGAAGAGGGATTGCTATATGGTGCTGGAATAGCTGATTAACCGGTAAGCAGTTTATATAATTAATTACTGCCTTGAATTTCTCGTTTTCGCTTCATTTTATTTCAAACGCGTTTTTCTCGAAACTACTTTTTTCAACTGGTGGACATTCTAGCTCAAAAAGTTATTTACCAATCGTTCTGAAATTGGTTGTGAATATTCTTTATTCACAATTCCAATTCATATGAACCTAATTCTGAGATTATATTATTATTAAAAATATTTTTTTTATGCAAAAAAGGTGAAAAAATATGGTATAAAAACTAGAGATGTGCCGACTACGACTTTGACCGACTAGCCGACTAGCCGATTAGTCGGTTGTAAAGAGGCCGAATAGTCGGCCGACTAATCGGCCAAGCCGATCACGGTTTCGGAAGTATTCGGAAATTTCCGTGCCGCTTCGTTTACAGCTGAATCGCGTGCAAGTTGCAGCCGCCGCTTGCGAGCGTGTCGGAACATGTTTTGTTTCCTTCGCATTGTTTCTTGATATTTGCTTTTGCACTGGTCAGAGCGCTGTTTTGCGTAAAAAAATAAAGACAACACTGTTATTATTCATTAAAATGGAAGAGCTCAATTGAAATTTAAACATGTCAAAAAGAAACTCTCCTGTATGGATTTTTTGTATCAATTGGACAATGGTTCCCGTAAAGTCAAGTTTAACCAGTGCCAAATGATAATGTCTCGTGGTGGGCAGGGAAAAACAGCAAATACTACGAGTATGAACAACCATATCAAATACTGCCATCCAACTCTAATACCTCAGTTAGGTTCTGTGATTAAATGTTCGACCACAGACGACTCCTCCCAGTCGCAAATCCAAGTAGAAGAACTACCTTCAACAGTGCACCTGTCATAAGTTAGCATCATTGCGCTTTATCACCAGTAACGCATCTCACCTATCGTAATATCGATGTCTCTTGATCTTGAGTCTTCACGTGACCATTGTACAGCAAAACTACCTTCAATATTTTGTTGGCTTTTCTGACATAAACTGACATCTGACGGCAGGAAAGTTGACGGAGTAGGCACTGTTGACCTGTGATAAGTTAGCCGGACAACTTTAACTTTTTTAAGTTTTTACTTTACTAATCCTTTGGTGGTCGTTTGGTGGTGTTTGGTAGTCTAATTAGCTCGTTTCGTAGTTAATAGTTTTTTTTTTAATTTGAAAACAAATTTCGGTGTTAAGTTAGCCGGACAAACTTTATTTATTTACTGATTCGGCTTGATAAGAGGGGCATTCGATCCAGAATCGTTTGGTGGTCACGAATTACTGAGTTAAAAGGTTTGGTGGTAATTAGTTACAGTAAAAACTTAAAAAAACAAAAAGCCTGTAAGTGAGCCGTTTTGGTGGTTTTTGATGACCCATTTCAGTGGTGGAGCCGCAACAGTTCTAGTTATCCTGAAATGTCGCGCATCGCAAAAGTATACCTTTATTGTCCCGCAAGTTCCGTTTACTGTTCTCAGAGGCCGGAAACATATACGAAACAAAAAGAAATCGATTGCTGCCAGATCGGGCAGAAGCTTTAGGCTTTTTGCATCATAATTTGCCTTTAATTAAAAAATATAAGTAAGTAAACAAAAAATTAATGGAGAAGACATTTTTGTTTGTGACAAATTTAATTTGAATAGGTTATGTACGGTTATAAATCATATACGTACGTTAGACTGATTGTTTTTGTTTTTATGAAGCAGTTAATGGTTAGAATTTTTATAAACGTTTATTTATTACAGTACATCATGTACATGTAATCATGGTTTAATGTTATTTAGTCTGTTAATAAAAAAAATCCTGATCTTTTATTTAAATAAAAAGAAATATTTATAAACGTTTATTGAAGGTAAGAAGATATTATGTTGTTTTGTTTGTCAATTAAGGGAAGGTTCTAGTTCAGAGGCCCGAAAATGTGCATAATTTCATGATTTTTTTTTGAGAGTACATAAGTATTTTTTTTGTTTAACTTTTGTACCATTTATTTGTCTATATTTAAAAAAGTTTACAAAATTTTTTCGAGTAAAAATAATACAAAATAGCAGCTTCAGCCCTCACTGACGACGGTCGTGCGCGGCGGTGGACAGTGTGCGCGGGGCACTCCACAGCCCTGCCAAGTGATCTGAAACGAAAAAACCAAAAAAAATCTTAAAGTAGATGAAATCTGGGGGGCCTTATGAATTTCTGATGTTTAAAAAACCCTTATTAAAAAAAATGGGGACCCTCTGAAAAAAAAACACCTTTTTTGCCTCTTTTTATTTGTTTAACGTTCAAAAAAACTATACTAAAAAATATTTTTTGACAAAAAACGCTTTCTGAAGGCCCCCTAAATTGAATAAGCTTTAATTTGAGCCGCCAAACGTCGAAATCGGTGTAGTCGTTGAAGCGGAATCGCGCCCCGCGCGCAAGAAAAAGGTGTTTCGAGAAAAACGTGTTTAAAGTTTGACGAAGAAAAAATCGTATATAATGTTTTTTTTTGACACTTACATCTAATCAGCTATTCCCGCACCATACAGGGTTCCTTCCTCATCTTCAAAAAGCATGTTTTGCTGAACTTTGGTGCTGATTTTGTCAATTCTGGCCTTTTTCGCCAACACTGATAGATTCGCCTCCGCTGATGTGATGCGTTTATCATCCGTCTTCGCAGCAAAGTTTTTACTATTTATTCCTATGACGATCCCCAATGTCTGCATGGTTTTTAATATTGATGAATAGCCTTCATTGAAGATGCCGGAAGCTATATACGCTGCTATTCTGATTGTTTGTTCGCCACAATGAAGATGTTTCGGGGCCAGTTTCCAAATGCACGCGTTGAAACTTTCGTTATCATTTTGTGTGTTTCCACCGGTGCATCTTTGCAGTAGATCATCGCTCGAAAGAGCTTCATACACCGGTCGAATTGCATTTTGAACTGACTCTTGAAGGGCAGGTTCGTGTTCGAAATCAGCGAGTTCTCCCTTTGCTTCAGCAACGCGCCACTTACACCAACTGTTTTCACCTGGCGGGCAGTTCTCGTGTTTCGGTTCCTCGTCCGTGGAGCATTTATGGTCGAACGTTGCCCAAACAGCTTTTCGCATTTCTTCGGCCGAATCGGGGTGTCGTCTGATGGCAAGTCCGTAGTATAAAGTCAAATCTTTTATTAATTTGTCCGTCAATTTTCCTGCACCTTTGCCTCCGATTCCTTTATTTTTCTTCTTGGCTTCGCGCAATCTTGTGCCCATTCGCTTCTGGACGTGTCCTATACATTCCTTCTTATGAACGGCGAAGTCGCTGTAAGGATTGCATTCGAGAAGAGCCTTGAACGTTTTTGTGTCACCGTCGCCGATGTATGTATGATATTTCACGCCGAGCGATTCTGATCGACAAAACATTTCTTTCATACAATCGACCTCCATTTTACCAGCACTTCCTGTATGATTAATGCTGCATTGCTCTTCATGACTATCATACCAAATATCGTATTCGCTCGTTCCCTTTTTTCTAGCCCAGTTGCTGCAGCTTTGACAAAACGACGACTTTACAATAAAATCTAACACTTTGTGTGAATATTTCCCGATGAGCGTTGCAACTCCAAATAACGACGAAAAACCTCGTCTTTTCCACGAACCGTCGCCTGACACGATCAAATGTGTTTCTTCGTTTCCCGCTTCCACGTTCTTCTGTCTTTCTTCGACAATCGCTTTGCGTTGAATACATTCGAATGTACTCTTTGATGCCGAAAGCAGATTGGTGATAAATGCGTAGTACGTACCATTTGCAAAGCCTGAAGACAATTCCATTAGGGAACAAAAAGTGTTTATCGACTGTAATCCAAGTCCCAGAATTCGCATTACAAACATCAAACGGCGATTTATTTCGTACGCACTATTTACTAACGGGCTCGAAGAAACGCGTTGTTGATTTTTACACTTGCACTTGATTATTAAATTAAAACCAAGTCCACGTTCACACGTACGAGAAAAAGTTACATCACTGTCACACTTTTTACACTTCAGACATTCGGATAAAAAGTTGAAAACAGTCAGAAAATTGATAATGACATTATTATGGCCAACGTCAATTTCAATGTCATCGTAACTCGCGTCTTTCATTTTTATGGCTGAAGTACTGGCATATTCTGTTTCTCCTTCAATTTGATCCGGATTGTAATGAAATTTCTTCTTTCGCGGCCGATTCGGACGAATATCTCCCACTGATTTTCGCGTGTTCGGCATTTTTGATCACTGTTACTTGCCAGAAGTTCGAAACGCAACTGAAATACGTTACTCTGAATAGAGCGCTCGTTCGACCGAAGGAACGCAGGTATACGAGCACACAATAGACGGAATTTACAAGAATTTGTTCCGAGGGGCACAAACTTACTACCTGTAGTATAGATGAGCCGCTCAGGCGGTGAAAACTGGGGTTCGGAGCGCCTTACCTCGAAGCGGCTCCGAGCGCGCGCTTCTACCTGTTTTCCGGCCGACGCGTTCTCTCGTCTATATGCTATAACTCGCAAAATCAATTAGATAGGGAAATATCCTTTTGCCTACACATTTTTAAAACCTTAAGGATGAAAATAAAGCAATATAAAAAAAAAAGTTTTTTTGGTCGATTTGGACTAGAACCTCCCCTTAAGATACTAATTTTGTTTGATAAATGTCATAGATATTGTTTCTTTACAAGTAATTTTAGAGACTGATTACCAAAATAAAGGTTACTTTACGTTTCAAAGTGTGTAAGGCTGATTCTAAAATTAACAAAAATAATAATTAACAATCAAGGTTTTTATTTAACGTCATTTCTCCTATATACATTTTATTGAGAAATACATATAAAGTAAGAAGCCGGATAGTCGGCGCTCTTTGCCGAATAGTCGTCGGCTAGTCGCCGACTACGATAGTGGCCGAATAGTCGGCTTTACCGACTAGTCGCCGACTAGTCGGAACATCTCTAATAAAAACATAACATTGTGTTGAAACACCTCAAAAACATGCAATTTTGAATTTTTTTTTATCACAGTTAGGTTCATATTCTTAGAAAATATGTTGTTAACTAAAAAAAATTGTGATGATTACAGATAAAAATTGCAACTTCAGGAATGCCCACCAGCAAAATACTCGGTTGGCAATCGTCCATGGACAACACGTTCTAACGCCACTATTTCCGGCGGAAATTACTTGAAAAAATTCTAAAGTGTACTTTAAAACATGAATAAAATACCCTCCAAGTTTTAAACAATTTCTGATTATTCCTTCCCGGTTTAAAAAATTCACGAAAAACACACAAATTTCGGCCTCCTAAACCGGTTTCCCCCCTTAACTTATTAGTTTCATGTCTTTATCATAATGTTTTGGTTCCAGGGAAACGCCAAGATCTCTGGCAGTGCTTTGACTCAGGCTGAAACGAGCGCTCAGAGTGTTCCAAACATGGAATGCACAGGTCAAGCTGGGATGAGCGTTCAGAATGTTCAACACTATGGTTCAGGATGGGATTACAGATCTGCAGCCAAGTGATCAAGATTTTGACATTGGCCCTCAACCGGCAGGTTAGTATTCGTCTTCCTTTGTATGCGCGACGTTATCTTTATTTTTCTCTGTTCAAATGAAAATGTTCTTCACTTCACAGGTGCTTCGAAACAGAAAAATCAGCCTCTTGTCATCAGCGACGATGAGGTTGAAGTTACGTTGAACTCCACGCCATCTACTGTGCGTCCCACAAGACACTATGAAGCAAAAAATTGCTAAACTGCGGAACTGCTGTGGAGCGGAAAGGCGTACAGAGTCTCTTGTGGCTGACGGCACTGAATTCGAGAAAGCCCGTAAATTGCGGCGAGAAATTGATGATTGTAAAAAGAAGCTCAAGCTTAAGGAAAAACAGAGAGTGTACTTTATGTAGGACAGAAAAAATAAGAAGCAAAAAATAATTGAATTATGTTCTAAAAATCCGGATGCAGCGAAGTCATTGACGCCTCGTGCTGGCCCTGGACGTCCACGTTTAGAAGAAGAGCACTATGAATTGCTGAAAACAATTGGTGATTTAGCTATGTTTGGTGCATCTGCTGAAGAGCGTCGTCGCTGTGAGATAGTTCGCACTGTCCATACGTTTTCAGAACTTACTGACAAAGTAACCGAGCTAGGATTTAATATTTCAGGAAGTGCTACTTATATTGGATTGTTGCCTCGACGGGCAGATTCGCGAGAGGCTAAACGCCACGTAGTGCCTATTCCGGTGAAGCTGAGTCGTCCTGAAGTTGACTATCATAAGGCACACCAAGACTAATACTTTTCTGTGGCGTCCAAAAGGTCGCTGAAAACGGTAGCCTCAGTACTTGGCGCTCACTCAGTGACTTTTTTATCTCAGGATGACAAAACCTGTGTTCCCATAGGGCTGACAGCGGCAGACAAGCAAGCGCCTTTATTATTACACGTTGAATATAAAGTGTCGTTGCCAGATCACGACTTTTTAATTGCTTTACGGCATACATTGATTTCGAGCGCGTATGCTTTGTGTGAAGTAAACCCCAATGAGATGGGAGAGCCAGAAGCCGTCTCATATAGTGGTCCAACTTACATAGCAATACGTAGTAGCAAGCACTCTTCATTAACTGCAACTAGTCACGTTCAAGACTTGGACACTCTTTTAACGCTTGAGCCTTTTTCCAATGTTATAAAGAACGGAGACGGCGAAATTAAACCTGTCCTTATCATTTCGAGCGACGGCGGTCCTGACGAGATCCTGTGATATCGCAAAGTGACACACCATAGAGCATTTTAAACAATATGTTCTGGAAGCAATATTTATTGTGACTAATGCCCCTGGCAGAAGCGCTTTAAACAGAGTAGAGCATGGCTCCACTCAGCCGAGAGCTCACAGGTGTTGTCCTGTGCCCCATGATTCTTTTGGGACACATCTTGACTGTAGCAGCAAAACATTCGACGTTAGCCTGGAAAGGATAATTTCAAAAAGGCAGGGAAAATTTTGGCTAGAATATGGTCTGCAGTATGCATTGACGGACACGAAGTAGTCGCTAAATATATAGACCCGAATAACGACACTTCCAGCGCCCCAAATCTGCCAGTCGAAGAATGGTACACCAAGTACGTAAGAGAGAGCCAATATTCACTTCAGGTACGCTGCGATTTGTTCACATTTAATTTTTATGCGTCCTTTTTTATATTTTTCTGAATTTTTTTAACGAACGCGAGTGCCAGTAAACACACTTTTTAATTATTGGTTTAGGTTGTGAAATACGATGACCAGAAATGCTGCAGCCCACGCCGAAGTGCACTGCATATGATCCGTCGGTTCCTGCCCCATCCATATCCTGTCATTCAAATTGATGGACATCTGACACTTTCAGACCCTGAAGAGAATGACGGAAAGTTATTTGCTCCCTTCTTAATTCGCCACTGCCTACCGATTCAACCTTTGCACACCTTCGTCAACATGCCTTATGACCTCTATTGCCCAAGTGTACATGGTGATTTAGAAAAGAGATGCTGCAGTACGTGCGGTATCGACTTTGCATCCATCACAAGAGCTGCAGAGCACAGGCGTGCGGCTCACAAGACACTAGCTGCACAAGCGCGCACATTGCGCAAAGTGCAACCCTCACGGGTTGTCACACGATGACCTACTGAGATTCTGTGCGCAAGCGCAAACGGCTTAGAGTGGCTGAATCAGAGCGAGGTTGAAGGAGCAGATGATTTCACTGAAAACCACATGGGCGTATTATTTCCAATAGTCACTCTTGAGACCGTGCATAACTCTCCGTGGACTGAATTAGAATAAATATTCTTTTATTAATCTCGGTAGTTACGATTTTAGTATTTTATTGCTCAATTCTCACTGTGATTCTAGATTACTTTCTAAGCAATCTCAAATACTAGTCTCAACTAGTCAAATAAAAATATTAAGCAAATTATTGTTTTTTTTTTATTTAGAATAAATCCAATACATTTACACTAAAAAACTCATATTTTGATAAATCTCTCGTGAGATTGGGGATGGGGGAGGGGGTTGAGCTAAATCTCACGACACCTCACCAGAGGGGGAGACCGTGCTGGGGGGGGGGGGGGGGGGATTGTGGCTACCCAGTCAAAAGACTCGCTAGCCGCCCGCATGCAGCGCATCGAGCACGAGGGAGAGAGAGAGTTCCACGAAGAAAGTGGGCTTACCAACTTACGCTCTCTGCGATAAAACACAATTCCTTCGATCTCATGTTAGAACGTTAATTACAAAGTATTATTATCAATAAAGTTATATATCATTATTATTTGTGACTCGTATCCATCTACGTTGCTGCCCTATATGGAGATACAAACCCCTCAAGCATAAGGGGTTGCAGACCTCGAACGGACATATTTACCGACGGAATTCAGCACGAGCTAGCCATATAGAACTCGACAGTTCTATGGCGACGCGCATAGGATACGTTCGATAAAACGCGCCTTTTCTACAGACTTTGTTCCGACGCCACCAAACAATACTAAATCACAGTTACACTTTGTTAATATATTTATTTTATTTGTTATTCAGTATTAATATAATAAATGTTAAAATCAGAACCAAAGAAAATATAATCGAACGTTAAATCTTTTATGTGTGTACTGCATTCGCCACATAAATTGGTGACCCCGACGTGATCACAAAACACGTGAAAAAGTAACGTTCGAATCAGCACAACGAACAATGTCGACAGCCGAACAAAACATGCAAGCTTCGTCGTCACGTAGCGGTGACGAAGCTAAAGGAAACAGCCAAACAATGGATGGTCCAGCGGCGAACATCGCCACAATTCCTATTATAGACAGCGTGGATAAGGTCGTCGTAACGGCGTTTTGAGCACAATCACCGCAACTGCGGTTTGCGAACCTCGAAGCGCAATTCCATATTCACAAAGTAACGGCGGACGAATCTAAGTTCAGTATGGTGATAGCAAAGTTAGATTTTTAAACGTCAATACTGACTGCGAACATTATTGCACACCCTCCGGAAATAGGCAAGTACACAGCAATCAAAACTGCACTTATGCACCGTTTCTCGGACACAATGGATCAAAAATTCAAAAAGCTCGTCAAAGGCCTTCGGGCCGAGGGCAAAAACCGTTTTTCATTCTAGCGGAAATCGAGGCGTTAAATTAAAGTCGACTCGACAATCGAGCGATACGCACGTTGTAGATGGAACACATGCCAGCAAGGGTCCAAGCGTTAATCGCAGCGGCTGAGCGACTCGACAATAATGAGCTCGCTCGATTGGCAGACGAAGTTTCCGAAATTTATCAAACACCCAAAAACGTCATGTCAATCGCCGACAGATCTCGTGCAGACAAAAACAATAATCCGCTGGCAAGAAATGTTGACGAACTGGCAGGGCAACTTAACGAAATCATGAGTTTGCTTCGAAGTCGTTCGAGATCGAGATCAAATTCACAACACCGCTCGCGTCCGAGGGCAAGAAAGCCTCACCAAAGACACAACACCGCAGTTGTATGCTGGTAGCATCAAAAGTTCGAAGCCGCAGCGAAAAAATGTGTTCCACCGTGTTCGAGGGGAATTCGGAAAAAAGAATTCAACGGACAAGTAGAAAATCGAATCGCAACGGACAAGTGGAAAAACGAATGGCAACGGGCAAGTGGAAAAATGAATCGCAACGGGCAAGTGGCAAAACGAATCGCAACAAAATTTTTACTTGAAGTTTTACGGGCAGTCTTTCAAATTGGACAAGTATATTAACAATCTGCCCGTTAAACTTCAAGTTAAAATTTTGTTGCGATTCGTTTTGCCACTTGCCCGTTGCGATTCATTTTTCCACTTGCCCGTTGCCATTCGTTTTTCCACTTGTCCGTTGCGATTCGTTTTTCCACTTGTCCGTTGAAGTTTTACTTCTACTATGTGTCCCAGCACACATTTCCATTTTTTTCCGTCAACACTTTAGTCGTTCGTTGTCGTTCCCTTTTGTTGTGACTTTCCAAAACCTGAAACGTCGGCACGGTTTTCTTGTTATTAATTTGTTTCCTTAACAAACTCTCTATTTATTTATTTATTAATATGATTTTTACACAGACCGCAAATAGAGGCAATAATGCCCAGCCACGTGGAGAGCGGAGGTAAGAAAACAACAGCTGAGCACACGCCGCCGAGACTCTAGCGGAGACATATTATGCCGGCTGTACACTCTCGCGCGAGTGCTCTCACGATGTCTCGTCGAGAGCTCTCGCGCGAGAGGTCGAGGGACGAGAGCGACCCTGTACATTCTCGTTTATTCAGTACGGTTTGCGAACGCCAAGAAGATGGACGATTAGAAAGCTTGCCATCAACTGCATGACGCGAGAGTGTACAGTGATACACTTGCGCCGCCTCGCGAGGGTAAGCGAGTCCCTTTCACTCGCGCTCAAAAAACCGACTCGGAATGGAGAGCCCACGAGTGACTGCGAGGCATCGCGAGACGGAGCGAGTGTACCCTATACACTCTCGCACTTGTGCAGCCTCGCCGTCCTTCGACGAGAGTGCTCTCACGATGTCTCGTCGAGAGCTCTCGCGCGAGAGGTCGAGGGACGAGGGCAACCCTGTACACTCTCGTTTATTTAGTACGTTTTGCGAACGCCAAGAAGATGGACGGTTAGAAAACTCGCCATCAACTGAATCACGCGAGAGTGTACAGTGATACACTGGCGCCGCCTGGCGGGGGTAAGCGAGGCCCTTTGACTCGCGCTCAAAAACCCGACTCGGAATGGAGAGCCCACGAGTGACTGCGAGGCATCGCGAGACGGAGCGAGTGTACCCTGTACACTCTCGCACTCGTCCAGCCTCGCCGTCCCTCGACGAGAGTATACACCCGGCATTCCATGTAGAGCATCTGCTCAGCTGTCCCTCCTATCCCCACTCTCCGCGCGGCTGCGCATTATATACATCTAATACAACCGTTGCCCTCTCTCCGCTGCCGCCAGCGTTTCTCTCCCTGCGCCGCTGCCGCCTCTCACCACGCGATATATCGTCTATCCCCTCCACTCTGGCCGTAACGCTTTTTCGTGACAGAAAAAATCCTAATACCCCCCGTCTATATAGAAGTTTCACTTCAAAACTTCAAAAATTGCTCACAGCCTGTTCCTATGCGAGACAGCAACGGGAAGTCGTTCTCTAATCGACACAGGCGCCGATGTTTCGGTAATACCGATCACCAAAAAAAGACAAAAGTCATCCATCAATCAACCACCTGTACTCAGCGAATGGAACACAAATTACTACATACGGCGAACGAATGCTCTGTTTGAATCTCGGAGTGACGCGCGAGATCAAATGCATTTTTACAATCGCAGATGTCCTGTACGGAATCGTCAAAGCCGATTTGCTGCAAGATTACCATTTGATGGTTGACATTCGAGGACGACGTATCTTCGACAATCTCACGGGAATCAAAGCTGCAGAAACGTAGGACCCCGCTTCAATTTACGGAGTTTCGAAGCTCGCACCAGGGGAAAGTTTTGAAAACATCCTCAAACAATTTCCTGAGATACTCGAAGGGCCAACTAAGAACTGTCCTGTCAAACATGAAGTCGTCTATTTCATTAAAACCACGGGTCCACCAGTCTACGAACGTGCTCGTAAATTATCGACAAAAATGCACAACGAAGCAAAAGCTGAGTTCGAATACATGGTCGAACAAGGTTTTTGCAGACCATCGAGAGGCGACCCTGTGGAGACTACAAGCGCCTAAATGCTGAAACGAAACCAGACCAATATCCGATAGCTCACATCCTCGATTACACTACAATCCTGCATGGAAAAAACATTTTTTCGAAAATCGATCTCAAGAGAGCATACCATCACATTCCGGTAAATGCCAATGACATTCCTAAAACAACCATTAACCCAATGAATTTAAACAAATTGTTTAAACAAATTAATTTTGCAAACATAATGTCAAATTCTTGATCAGCGACGCAAAAAACATCGGAAATCATACCCAATTTACGAATTGACAGTAAAAGACCTGTTCCCAGCACAACATGTGAATGCACTAAAAGTGGAGAAAATTTATTTTTATTTTTTCCGTTATTTTGCAGGTATGACGCAAGTGAAAAATAAAAACATATAGAGTTTTGGAAAGTTCAACGGTCGAGCACACCTCTGGACGCCTTTATTGTCCGAAAATAATAAGATAAGGCTTCCGAAATATCGAATGAAAAAAAATTGTTACTCCAACATTCGTGTTTTTTTACATTATTTTGTAATAATATGATATAAAAAAAAATTTGACCGTAATTTAAATAGCGCCATTCGAAAGAGCGATGTCGAAAATAGTTGGTAAGGTATTTTACGAATTCTTTACTCATCGATTTCATAGTGAATAATCTCATCGAATAGAGGACTTGTGGAAAGTGTATTTGTGTCGTTAAAGGGTTAATACATCTTTCGGTTTGTTCGAATTTATGGTTATGCCTTTCGGTCTCAGAAACACAGCTCAGACGTTCCAGCGTTTCATCCGGCAGATTCTGCAGGGTTTCAGTTTCGTACATGCTTACCTAGACGATCTCCTCGTAAAGTACTCCTGAAAGCTGTATTTACACGACTACAAAATTCCGGACTCACAATAAAGCGCAGCAAATAACAGTTTGGTGTAAAGAGCGTCGAATATCTCGGAAATCTGGTCAGCTCGGAAGGTTCTCGACCATTAACAACCAAAGTTGAAGCCATCATCGCGTTCAGAAAACGAACGCTGCAGAAAAACAAGTACCACTTTGCGCGCAACTAAATAGGCACAAGAATAACGATCAAACACCTATAAATTGGGACGAAAAAACGATCGTAGCATTTGAGAATTGCCAACGAGACATCGCAAACGCGGCTTCGCTTGCTCATCCAGCAGCTCATGGCGAACTCCGTCAGTGGCAACCCTTAGGGTTTTTCTCGAAGAAGTTTTCATCGGCCGAGAAAAACTATAATACTTACGATCAGGAATTCACAGCAATTTACAGCGCAGTCAAGTTCTTCCGACCGTGGATCGAGGGCTATGAGTTTTCAATCCGGACAGACCACAAACCGCTCTCCCGTGCTTTCAAACAAAGCATCACCGAGGCAGTTGCGTTAATTGAACTCTCTGAACGAATACTCGACAAAAATGGTGTCTCTGAAAGGGCTCGAAAACATCGTGATAGATACTCTCTCCAGAGTCGATGCGAATACTCAACCTCTACGTTTAGCGACGACTACTAACTTACCGGCATTATCATAAGCTCAATCCACACACGAAGAACTCCAACGGATACTCCGTGACAACGCTACGTCCTTGAAACTGCAGAAACTTACCTTTAGTTTACAACACCAAGAAATCGACTGCGACGTTTCACAGAGTGATATTCACCCGTTCGTAGCTAAGACGTTCCGACGACAAGTGTTCCAAGGCTTCCACGATCTGTCACAACCCGGGAGAAAGGGCTCAGTCAAACTGATTTGTCAACGTTACGTCTGGCCATCAATGAGTAAGGATATTTTGCAATGGGCAAGAAGCTGTGACCCTTGTCAAAAAACGAAAATCAGTCGGCATGTGCATCTACAACCTGCAACGTTCACCGAACCCGATTTGATCACGTACACATCTATTCCGTCGCGTAGCTATATTCTTTTATTTGATATATTTCAAAGAGCGACGCACGCAACGGTGTAGTTTAAGGACTCGGACAATTTCTTAATGCTATTCATTTTCATGTCATATTGTAAGGTTAAGAATCGTTCGATAAAAGTTCGAAACATATTTCACGACTATTTTCTTTCAGCAGATAACAAAGCGTCTTTTTTCCAATCAGTTTATGTACGTAAAAACCCCGCGGAAAACCCGACACATCGTAGTCAAATTCGAACATCTACTCTTTGCATTTATTACTCCTTCAGCTGCACTGCACATTTTCGAGTCTACAATTGTTCTTAATCCTTTACCGGGCCAATCGAGCGCGTAGCGTAGTTCAACTTTATGACACAACTGTTTGCACGTGTGCTCGAGCGGTCATCGGCGCAGCGCCTTACTTTTTTTGTAAAACCTTTTTACCCCACCATCTTTTAACCAGACGAGTAATTTTCAAAAACTCTCAGCCAATCAATTTTCACAAGTATAACCCAACAACACACCCACGAAATGCACCAAATCTTGGTGCATTCTCAGCGAAATATTTTAAGTTAGTTATAATTCGAACTCCGTCCGGAACACATCTTCCGAGCAGAAGAAGCTCTCTCGATGAGACTTCTAGTCGCTTAATCCAAAACTCAAGTGTACAATATAGCATAATTCATTCTCATCATACGTAAACAATTCTGTAAAAATCAAGTATTCTTTATAGTGATTAAATTTGTTGACTAATATAATCTGTGTGATCACTAATAACGACCCTTCTCCCATTAATTTGCAGTGCGGGAGTGCGTGAAAAATAAAAGCAATGGTGTCAAATTTCTACAACAATTTGGTGTCAGGATTTACGACCCTGGCCGACGCGCATTTCAATTCGCGTCGCACCGTAGCCGCGCACACAAAAACAACATCGATTTAGTGGGACCGTTGCCACCGTCAAAAGGTTTTCAGTATTGCTTCACCATTGTAGTTCGTTTCTCTCGTTGGCCTGAAGCCATACCGATCAAGGACATAACTGCTCGCACCATAACAGAAACGTTCTTCAATCATTGGATCGCAAGATACGGTTGTCCAAAGACGATCACCACAGACCAAGATACGCAGTTTGAATCTTTGTTTTTTACAGCAATGACGAATCTGATTGGCAGCAAACGCATTCGCACAACTGCATTTCACCCTGCGGCCAATGGGCTCGTTGAAGAGTGGCATAGGACACTCAAAGCAGCTATCGGTTGTCATCAAAATCCGGAGTGGATAAAAACGTTGCTTACAGTACTTCTCGGTTTGAGGACGTGTTACAAACACAACTCCAAAGCTTCGGCCGCAAAGTACCTGTACGGAGCAACGTTGAGGATACCAGGAGAATTCTTGACATTCGAAGGCCTACCTGTCGATCCGAACATATTCTTACAATTAGAGGATTTCCGCTCATACATGCGCGATTTCAGACCAGCACCAGTTAATCGCCACTGTAAAAACAAAACCTTTTGCTATAAGGATTTGTTTACGTTGTAACGATACGCACTAATGTTGCGACCAAAACATAGTTAAATTTACGCGCGCTTTGCCAGATCATGTGCTTCGCCCCGCTTGGTCGATATACCATTGCGCAGGTCTATCGATCAAGCGGCGAGTTGCTGATCGATCGACAGAACTCGCTCTCTTTCGTTCCGGGTCGTCGCACTGTCCGCATCGTCTCAATGAACTCTCTCAACCTGTGTCATCATTACGATAATATCGGAGTGGCCACCGATATCCATCGCATACAGGAATAGAGAGGAAATCCAAGGAGTACCCCGGGACGGGAGAGCCAACGAGGGATCGTCATATACAGGGTGTCCCATTTTAATCTTACACCTGATTTTTCTCGGAAAATACTGCTCCGATCAAAAATTGTGTATAATAAAACTTTTAGGGTTCGAAGGGGGACGTTCAAAAAAAAATTTTTTTTTGTATCATAATTCAAAATGGCGGCTGTAAGATGGCCGACATATTTTTTTTAAATAGAAAGCGGCCATTTCTTTGTTACTAAAAAATTTGTCGGATCAAAACTAACAACTTTTATAGGAACATTTTATTGATAAAGTCCATAATTTTTGGAGTAGAACACCATTTTTGACTATTTTAGCGTTATCCAGGATGTACCACGAGGAGGTAAAGTCTTTAACATCCCAAGTGTAAGTGTGTGTGTGTGTGTGTGTGTGTATGTGTGTGTTTGCGCGTGTGTGAGTGTGAGTGTGAGTGTGTGAAACACTCACAAGGATTAGGTCTCTGCGGCTCGTCACTTCCGCAGTATTTACCGACTCCAAAACCACCTCCTTATGAGTGTTCTCTGAACTCTTAAAGGTGTTCGAAGATTCCCCCATTCATGTTTAAGCATGCCCGAACTCTCCTCTCAAAACCATCGACTGTTCGCAAGAGAACAACTCTCGGGATTGCACGGCAGGCAGCTCAAATGATATGGGGTACCATGAAAATTTTCTCTGGAATGTGTCGCTGTTGAAATTTTTCTGTTAACTGGATACGGCAGGACAATACGAATTTTCATGGTACCCCATATCATTTGAGCGTTTCAAGTTCGCTTCGCTTCTGATCGAAATAAGAAAACGAAATCTCACGTTGAACGCCTACAATAGACGCGGATTTGTTAACCGTTTACTGACGGCAATTCAACAATGGCTGATTTCAGTCCCAACGAAATCGTTGATATGCTCCTTATTTTAGGGAGATGCCGGGGCAATTATTTACGAGCAGAAAATTTGTATCGACGCGAATATCCTGATCGTCGTCATCCATCGCGGCAGACAATCCGAAACCTCGAGAGGAGAGCGAGGGCAGGCCGAATAACCCGCCACCGCCAACGTCGCCAAAACGTGAACAATGATTTTGGTGGCCCGCATGAGGCTCGAAACATGGCTATTTTAGCGATGATAGCAATCGATCCTCATTTGAGTGTTCGAGTGATCTCGGAGCGACTGGGGTTTCCCGGATCCACAGTGCACCGAGTACTGAGAGGTGCAAGGCTCCACCCGTACAGGATACAATTCCACCAAGATACGCCTAATCCTGATCCGTTGCGAAGGATGGAGTTTTGTCGGTGGGCATTGAGACGAATCGAGCAATTCCCAGATTTTTTTAGGTTTGTTATGTTCAGTGATGAGTCCACATTCAACAACCGAGGTCAGGTAAATCGATGGAACTTTCGGTATTGGACTGATCAGAATCCACGATGGGTGCGACAGATCGATCACCAGCATCGGTGGAGTTTGAATGTTTGGTGTGGAATCATTAACGGTCAATTAATAGGTCCTCACTTTTTCGAGGGAACTGTGACGGGAGCCCGTTATTTTGACTTTCTGCAAAATGAATTGCCGCTTTTGATGGAAGACATTGATTTGGTTACACGTCAACAGATGTGGTTTCAGCAAGACGGTGTACCCGCTCACTGGGCTCGTGTTGTTCGAAATCACCTGGACGCAACATTCGGTCAAAGGTGGATCGGACGAGATGGACCTGTCCATTGGCCTCCAAGATCACCTGATCTTACCTCTCCCGACTTTTTCTTGTGGGGTTATCTTAAAGACGCTGTCTGCCGTCAAGCTCCAACCACACAAGAGGATATGAGGGTGCGGATAAGAGCTGCCTGCCGTGCAATCCCGAGAGTTGTTCTCTTGCGAACAGTCGATGGTTTTGAGAGGAGAGTTCGGGCATGCTTAAACATGAATGGGGGAATCTTCGAACACCTTTAAGAGTTCAGAGAATACTCATAAGGAGGTGGTTTTGAAGTCGAAAAATACTGCGGATGTGACGAGCCGCAGAGACCTAATCCTTGTGAGTGTTTCTCACACTCACACTCACACTCACACTCACACTCACACTCACACTTACACTCACACTCACACTCACAAGGAGGGTTTGGAGTCGGTAAATACTGCGGAAGTGACGAGTCGCAGAGACCTAATCCTTGTGAGTGTTTCACACACTCACTCACACTCACACTCACTCTCACACGCGCGCAAACACACACATACACACACACACACACACACACTTACACTTGGGATGTTAAAGACTTTACCTCCTCGTGGTACATCCTGGATAACGCTAAAATAGTCAAAAATGGTGTTCTACTCCAAAAATTATGGACTTTATCAAAAAAATGTTCCTATAAAAGTTGTTAGTTTTGATCCGACAAATTTTTTAGTAACAAAGAAATGGCCTGTTTCTATTTAAAAAAAACATGTCGGCCATCTTACAGCCGCCATTTTGAATTATGATACAAAAAAAAAAATTTTTTTGAACGTCCCCCTTCGAACCCTAAAAGTTTCATTATACACAATTTTTGATCGGAGCAGTATTTTCCGAGAAAAATCAGGTGTAAGATTAAAATGGGACACCCTGTATAATAGATAAGCATTTATATAATTTATCATAATTGACATAACGAATATCAAATACTGAATAACAATTCACCGAAATAAAAGAGAATTGTCACAACGTGCAGACACATTTTCCTACGACAAGACGCATCGAACGAGGCCTAGAACCCCCGTATATTGGACCACACAAAATACTGGAACGAATCAACGACCGGCTGTTCAAAATAGAAATCAATGGGCATACTTCGAACGTCAATATCGAACGCCTCAAGCCTGCACATTCGATAACAGACGAAATGTTAGCCAACCCATCAATTCTGACACAACAAACTACATCGCACGTGCCTGGTCCGACAAGTACAGCTGGGCCAATTCAAGCCACTTCGCCCAGGCCTAGTCACCAAACGACCGCACCGTCGAAGAAAACTCAACCGGTGATAATGAATCAGCGGATACCGCCGCCAGCCCCACGACTATTACGAACCTACCCGGCGAAGATAAAGGTACCATTCTCGATTTGAACTACGACTCCGTCATTCAAGGGATAATATTGTGGGGACGTAGATCTCGAACGGACATCTTTACCGACGGAATTCAGCACGAGCTAGCTATCTGGAACTCGACAGTTCTATGGCGACGCGCACAGGATACGTTCGAGAAAACGCGCATGTTCTACAGTCTTTGTTCCAACGCCACCAAACAATACTCGATCTCAGTTACGCTTTGTCAATATATTTTGTTTCCTTATTATTCAGTATTAATATAATAAATGTTAAAATCAAAACCAAATAAAATATAATCGAACCTTAAATCTTTTATGTGTATACTACATTCGCCACAAGCATGTGGGATCGTGGTGTTGAGGATGCACGGTTGATCGCACGTAAATAATAAAGTCTTTTGTTTCTCTATAATTATTGTAGTGTATTAGCTTTATTAACATAGATAATGTATTATACAAGGTAATTCGTATCCGGGTTCACACGTGTGCTCTCGTCTACGTACGGTACGCCACTGCTTATCTCTACGCACTATGTGTGTCTCATGGAGCCTAAAGTAAAGGAGGCTACACGCTGTACGATTTTTGTGGACCCTAAAACCGACGAAAAAGATATATGTAGTCTGTGGTGGCGCTGCTGTTGCTAGTTTCTGATGACAGAGAAAGACTGAGAAAAGAGAGAGAGGAGCGTATTGCAGATCGTGCGGTTATATACACTGGGTGGGATGCGACATAAGTGTGCAAATTTGAACTCTCGACGAAGAATAACGAGACTATTGTTATCAATAATATTAGTGCCTGCTTGATTAGGCGTGTACGATTATTTATATTAGGCGTGTACGATAATAGTATAATAAAATATATAGAAGTAAGGAGAAAAGAAGAAATAATGCGAGGAGGGTTCACAAGTTACATAAATTCAAATTACTAAATTGTTGATTTAATAAATATTTATTATCAGCAGAGTTTCATCATTTCTCACAATTCTTATTTTTCATTAAAAATCCTACTTTTCCTCCCGTTATACGACATTAAGAGTGAGATCTCGAGTACAAACAGATCATTTTCAAGCCAACGGCGCATGAGGATTTTCCAGGCTAATTTGAACGGTTGTTCAGCAAGGTTTGTGCACATTTAATTTGCAGCAAGAACCAAGTTAGCAGTAGCCAATTTTGGAAAGAAACAAACTTTAAAAAACAATTCTTGAACTTTGTCTTTTTCTTTCGAAAAAAAATCGCGCGCATAGTGCTTCCAGCTAATTTTCCCTCAATGTCAGTTTCTGGATTGACGGTCACGCTTTGGACGCTAACGATCGCCTCGTTCATTCTGGCCTGAAGGTTTCGAAGATCCTGTATGTGCCAAAAGCGCAGAGTCTTCGCAACGTTGTTCAGCATCTGATCACCCATTATCGGATTGGGCTTGCCCTTGACGATCATCGAGCTGGGATTCGCGATCGCCGAGGGGTTGATCCTTTCGCAGACGAGTTTGTTGTACGCCGCCAGCGTCACGAGGTGGTTCGAGTGCCGGCTGATTTTCAACAGCTTTGCTACGTTGTTTACGCCGGCTTTCAATTTTTCGCTCTCGACTGCAAGAAATTATTGCAAATTACGACACTTTTTGTAGTTTATTCATCTTTAGTTTTATATATTATTCTTTATTATCATATTTTCATTATATTATTTATCTTTTTTTCTCGTGATACTTACAGTCGAGATTATCCAGTGGATTTGTAGATTTTACGCTGGGAGCAATCGCATCCTTCTTCTCAGATTGACCGGTTATTTCTTGATATTTTATACTGAAATTTATCGAAGAAACAATTTTATTTGAGTAAATATAACCCTTTATTCTATTCTTTAGTAGCAAGACATAAAAACTAAGAATTGTTTAAAAATAAGATTTGTTCCCGACAAACTGGTTTTCTGAGTTTTCACTTCTCAAAAATTCCCCCCAGGCACTTACAAACGCAAGGAAATAATGGGATATTCATGGAAAAAAAAGGAAAATCGGAATAATGCGCGAAAAAGAGGAGACTTCAGGAAAATCTGCCTATTCTAAAATTATAATATTTCCCATTTTTTTCTTGATGTTCTCAGAATTGAGAGAAACGGCCAAATTCGAAAAGCGAAAATGATAATTTTTCTAAAAAACTCGATTCAAACATTTTCCTCTTGAACTACAAAATTGTACCAACGTACTTAAAAGGGCTTGGATATAATCGGAAATCCTCTGGGGGAAGAAGGAGAAAATTGAAATAATGCGTAAAAAACGGAATGTTGAGAAAAATCGGCCTACTATAAGATTATAATATTTCGCATTTTGCTCCCGATTTTCTCTGAATTGGGAGATAACGGAGAAATTCGAAAAATAAAATTCAGAATTGTACGGAAAAACTCGATTCCTACATTTTTTTCATTTCTGCGAAATTCTCCCAAAGTACTTAAGAGGCAGTGTAACAGCCGACGAGCGCTTCGAAAACGGCATCCCTATTTATACGAGCACTGAGCAACCGATCGGGTTTAAATTTGGCCAGTACATAGATAATTATGGCACACGGTACATGAGAGTCGCGTTTTTTCAAAATTTTGAAAAAAAATTTGCAGATTCGACTTATCATTGGAGAAATGAGACAATTCTTCATAGTACACCGATTCGATCGAAATTTCCCGACTCTCACTCACGAAAGCATCAACAAACGCACATTTTGAGCTTTGTTTCATTAAATTTGATGCAAAATTGGCTTCAGAAATAGGGATGCCGTTTCATGAAAGAAAAAAGCGAGATTTTTGTCAGCGTAACGAGAAAATAGTGTGACGAAATTCCGCGCGAAGCGCTGACGCAACATTCTCACTAGGTCGGTAAGTGCTGTGGCCCGCGCGACGGAAGAGGCAGCCGCGAGAGACCAAGGCATAGCCGCGCCTCGTGTACCCGTTGGACTTTGCCCTGCACAGAGACCTAATGCGTCGCGCGTTAGGCGTGAGGCATAGGCACGAGGCGTGCCTATGCCTTCGACTCTCGTAGCTACCCCTCCTGGCCCTCTCCGTCGCCATCGGCCACATGAAATGAGTACAGTGCGAAGCATAGGTAAGGCCCTCGCTGCGCACTGTAGAGTGTTCGCTCCATGCTCGCCGAGACCGAAAAACTCGGCGGCAACTCAAAAACGAAATCCCTAATTACTCCGGCACTAATCATCCGATCGCATTGAAATTTGGAGGTGAGCTAGAGAATGATGGCACGGGGTACCTGAGACTCGTTTTTTTTTAATGGCGAAAGCGGAACCGCTTTTTTTTTATAAAAACGATAAATTTTTCATAGTAGCACGATGTTTCTCGTCGCGTTGATGTTACAATTTCGTACTCCATGGAAATATGCACATTTTGGACTTTGTTTTATATCATTTGATTAAAAAATGACCGAAATATAGCAATTTGAGTTTTTATGCAACGCGGGTCCAGCGACGGCAAGTTCGCCGGCCCGCGCGGCGGGAGGGGTAGCCACGAGAGTCGAAGGCATAGGCAGTCCTCGTGTACACGTTGGCCTCTGCACGGAAACCTAACGCGTCGCGCATACTCGTATATATATATAGATCAGTCAGCTCTGAGAAATCAGTCAAATTTTGCATATCGTTAGTTCCTGACGAGATAACATATCGTGTCAAATATTTTTTTTATTTGCAAAATTTTTCGTGTTATGAATATTGGAACTTTTTCGGACTTTTTAATCAATAAGTAATTACATACCTTCGTTCCTTTAATTTTTGATTAAATTAAAGTTGTGACAAAAGGACTATATTTTATCATAAAAATATTTACAACATTAAAAAAACTATTTGGTATTATTTATATAGCAAATATAACAATTTTTAAAAAAACCTGTGTGTGTGTTCTTCACGCACGTAAGAAGTGAATACTTTTGGTATCCAGCCTTTCGCCTGAATGAAAAATTAAAAATATAATCATTAAAATAATCTTTAAGATCATTAAAAACAATCATTTAAAAAAATTTTTTAAACTGTGTTGCGGAGCCTGATGAGATTAACTCAAAGACCTGCGGAGCTTATTGAAGGCGCTCGGATAGCCTACAGAGTCTTTTAGAGACCCTGCGGAGACCACACAAGAACAAAAATAACTTTCATGGAAATAATTACAATTTCAAAGAATAATTAACATAATAATTTAAAACAATTATCTAAATAATAATTTATTCTATTCGAAGGCCCAGCAGTGCTTTCGAAGGACTCCGCAGGGCTGTAGAAGGCCTGCGGGAGCTGTAGGAGGCCTTCTAAAGCCCTGCGCAGGGTTGTAGAAGGCCTCCTAAGGCCATGCGCAGTCCTTCGAAAGTGCTGCGGGGCCTCCAACAGCCTCCGCAGGCCTTCTAGAACCCTGCGCAGCGCTTTCGAAGGACTGCGCAGGGCTTTAGAAGGCCTCCTACAGCTCCCGCAGGCCTTCTACAGCCCTGCGGCGTCCTTTGAAAGCACTGCTGGGCCTTCGAATAGAATAAATTATTATTTAGATAATTGTTTTAAATTATTATGTTAATTATTCTTTGAAATTGTAATTATTTCCATGAAAATTATTTTTGGTGTTCTTGTGTGGTCTCCGCAGGGTCTCTAAAAGACTCTGTAGGCTATCCGAGCGCCTTCAATAAGCTCCGCAGGTCTTTGAGTTAGTCTCATCAGGCTCCGCAACACAGTTTTAAAATTTTTTTTAAATGATTGTTTTTAATAATCTCAACGATTATTTTAATGATTATATTTTTAATTTTTCATTCAGGCGAAAGGCTGGATACCAGAAGTATTCACTTCTTACATGTGTGAAGAACACACACACAGGTTTTTTTTAAATTCGTTCAACGTATCCCTGACAGTTAAAAAAATTATTGAAAAATCATTTGTTAAATAAATAGTACCAAATAATTTCTTTTATGTTGTAAATATTTTTATGATAAAATATAGTCCTTTTGTCAAAACTTTAATTAAACAAAAATTAAAGGAAAGAAGGTATGTAATTACTTATTGATTAAAAAGTCGGACAATGTTCCAATATTCATAACTCGAAAAATTTGGCAAATAAACAAAATATTTGACACGATATGTTATCTCGTCAGGAACTAACGATATGCAAAATTTGACTGATTTCTCAGAGGTGACTGATCTCCTATAATTGTCCGCGCGACGCGTTAAGCCGGGTACAGACTTGAGCATGAACGCGAATGAGGCAGGCTGAGGCCGCACCGAACGTTCCGCGCTAAAAAATAATAACTTTTCCCGAGGACGTACGCGGCAAACTGAGACCATTGTTCGGAAGTGCTCCAGTCTGTTCGGACCGTACCAAAATGGCCGCATAATTACCGCACATACCCTGGTTTTCCGATGCTCTGTCCGCGGTGAAACGTCAACTTGTTGATGCGCATACGAACACGTCCAGACTGAGCACGAATTTCTTTTGATCGACCGACAACATTTGGCTCGGTCCGAGGCCGTGCGCCGAACAACTTGAGGCAGTTTGCCGCGTCTCGGATCGACGTCCACACTTGCATGCTCATGCGGCCTCGGCCTGCCTCATTCGCGTTCGTGCTCAAGTCTGTACCCGGCTTTAGGTTTCCGTACAGAGGCCAACGTGTAGGTACACGAGGACTGCCTATGCCTTCGACTCTCGCGGCTACCCCTCCCGCCGCGCAGGCCGCCAAACTTGCCGACGCTAGACTCGCGTTGCATAAAAACTCAAATGGCTATATTTCAGTCATTCTTTTATCAAATGATATAAAACAAAGTCCAAAGTGTGCATACTTCTATGGAGCACGAAATTTTAACATCAATGCGACGCGAAACATCGTGCAACTATGAAAATTTTATCATTTTCACAAAAAAAAGTGGTTCCGCTTTCGACATTAAAAAAATTGAGTCTCAGGTACCCCGTACCATCATTCTCTAGCTCACCTCCAAATTTCAATCCGATCGGATGATTAGTGCCGGAGAAATTAGGGATTTTGTCTTCGACTTGCCGCTGTGTTTTTCGATCTCGGCGAGCATGGAGCGAACGCTTTACGGCGGTCGGCGAGGGCCATACGCACTATATTATGCCGGCTGTCGACTCTCGTCGAGGGACGGCGAGGCTGGACGAGTGCGAGAGTGTACAGGGTACACTAGCTCCGTCTCGCGATGCCTCGCAGTCACTCGTGTGCTCTGCATTCCGAGCCGGTTTTTGAGCGCGAGTCAAAGGGTCTCGCTTACCCTCGCGAGGCGGCGCAAGTGCATCACTGTACACTCTTGCGTCATTCAGTTGATGGCAAGCTTTCTAACCGTCCATCTTGGCGTTCGCAAAGCGTACTAAATAAACGAGAGTGTACAGGGTCGGGCTCGTCCCTCGACCTCTCGCGCGAGAGCTCTCGACGAGACATCGTGAGAGCACTCGCGCGAGAGTGTACAACCGGCATAAGATTTTCAAAGGGAACGGGTCACGGCTGGCCCTGCTACGACGCCTCGGTCTTCGGCCCACCACGATGTGTCGGGGCTTCGTAGCAGATGCGCGCCGTGACATCTAGCGGTAGTCCGCAGCGGCTCGTAGTCAAATGTTGCGAGCTCTGCACTACCGCTGGGAAGGCGAAGCCGTCGACATTCCTTAGGGTGTTACACTGCCTCTTAAAAAGGCTAGAAAATAATAGGAAGTTTTCGGGGAAAAAGAAGTAAATGGAAATAATACGTAACAAACGTAATTTTGTGGAAAATGGACCTACTTTCATATCGTAATATTTCGCATTCTTTTCTCGATTTTTTCGATATCCCATAAAAATCATAAATATTTGTTATTTTTTAATCACGTAGAATCTTACCTCTTTCGGAGTCACATCTCGGGAGCGTGTGGCCGTTTGTGTCACTGTACCGCAGCTGACGAGTGCACGTTCGCCAGACGGTCTAGGTACTCCATTACTGGGAACGTTCTCCTTCAAATGGTCCACGTTTTCCTGTTGGAATAAACAGTCTTTAATTTAATTTAATTTTATTACAAGATTCAAAGGATAACTGATCAGTTCTTATATTTGAAATATGAAAAATATTTGTAATATAGAACTGGCTACGGAGGGGCAGCGCAGTAGATCTACATCATTGGAATAACATTTATCAAAAAAGTGGGATTTATTTGTACTATATTTTGACTACAGACTGTATATGAACTTTATATCGGGACATTATATAAAAATGAATGATTATGGAATTATTATTACTGTTACCTGGTTGTGAGCTGTGATGGGTACAGCGCCTGCAACGAGGGAATGCCGGATTCGAGGAATTACCTGGAGCGTACCGTCAGCCATTTTAATGCGGTCTTCTTTGATGATCATATCATCGGAAAAGTGTAGCTCACACAGTGAGTCAGTCTGCGAGAGACACTGTCCAATGGCTTCGCTCCATCGTTGCAGCAAATCCTGTGAACAAAACAAAATTAAATACGTAACAAAACATTTAAAAGAAACAGGTTTAAAATATACATAAGTGTGCATTATTGAAAATAGTTACATATAAAATCATGCTTGCTTGAAGAAAAAAAATTGTCGTGGAAGATTTACCTTTGGAACCTTGAACACCGCCAACTGTTGTAAACCCAAACGTTTAGATTTGGCCCTGTCGGAGTCGAGTCCACTTCGACACCCTCTGTACGAACAGTATTTGCCCATACTGATTAAACGCTGTGTAAAAAAAAATTCAGTTATTGTAATTTCTGTTATAGCATGTGACAGTTTGAACAGTAACCTCACTTTACACAATCCCCGAATGACAACCGCAATACTTCACAATATTATTAATCACCCTAAAAATTCTACGTACTTTTAACAAAATACCGTTTTTTCTTACCTGTTCGTTACAAAATGTTGAACAATTAGCGTGACACTTTTTCGCACGTAAGAAAATCAAATGATATGTCGCGGCGTGTAAACACTAACAGACATAAACATAACTATTATCGGAGAACATAGATGTATATGGAACAACAGGCCTTATGGGCGCATTTGGCTGGGGTGCGCTTAGTGCTCACCCCAGCCACCGTGGCGCTGCCCAATATCTGTGTGGACGCATACACTGATGCTGGGGTCGTAGCGCGCTCTTTCTCGCACCCAAGCGTTCAGCTATGCTTGGGGTACTGTTCAGTTTAGTGCTCACCCCAGCCACCGTGGCGCTGTCCAATATCTGTGTGGACGCATACACTGATGCTGGGGTCGTAGCGCGCGCTTTCTCGCACCCCAGCATTCAGCCATGCTTGGGGAACTGTTCTGCTTTTAGTGCTCACCCCAGCCACCATGGCGCTGTCCAATATTGGTGTGTACGCATACACTGATGCTGGGGTTATAGCGCGCGCTTTCTCGCACCCAAGCATACTGTTCCGCTTTCGCTCGCACCCACGGGCTGTGTACCCCGTGGTTGGGGTACTTGGGATCTCTATTTAAAAGGGGGTTCGACATATTCAGAAGCGCCTATCCGCTCCTACGCGCCTTTTTCGCTTCAAATTAAGATATCTCCAAAACTATTCAACATTTTTCAACAATCTTTTTTTAGTTTAGTTTAGAAATACTTTATTAGTAATTCTATATATGGTTTTAGAAGATATTCAAATTAGAAACGTTTTGGGACCAATTCAAAGTCGAAAAACATTGGTTCGAAAAATGCTCATTTTCAATGTACCTTTTCTCAGGAACCATACGGTCGATTTTCACCATTTTTGTTGTGGGTATATATTACAGTGTTATAAACATTGTGTCGAGTCGTTTTTTTTGTCGAAAAAACGATTCAGACCCGAGAAACAAATAT
Organism: Netelia inedita; assembly: GCA_964017225.1. Taxonomy (NCBI): domain Eukaryota; kingdom Metazoa; phylum Arthropoda; class Insecta; order Hymenoptera; family Ichneumonidae; genus Netelia; species Netelia inedita. The sequence goes on from OZ024924.1 coordinate 19,284,121, forward strand.
TTAAAGGTAAAAAAACGTGTTAAAATTTTTTTTTTAATTTCAAAACGACATCAAAAATTTTTGAAACAAAATATCAAAAAAATGGCTCGATACAATGTTTATAACATTTTAATATATACCCACAACAAAAATGGTGAAAATCTACCGTATGGTTCCTGAGAAAAGGTACATTGAAAATGAGCATTTTTCGAACCAATGTTTTTCGACTTTGAATTGGTCCCAAAACTTTTCTAATTTGAATATCTTCTAAAACCATATATAGAATTATTAATAAAGTATTTCTGAACAAAACTAAAAAAAGAATGTCGAAAAATGTTGAATAGTTTTGGAGATATCTTAATTTGAAGCAAAAAAGGCGCTAAGGAGCGGATAGGCGCTTCTGAATATGTTGAACCCCGTTAAAGCAACTACATTCCGGACCCCAAGCAAGCACATTTTTCTTTTTATTTGTATTCATGACATACAATAAAGATGCTTCTTTCCTAGAAAGTTGTTACAGACTGTATTTCTCTTTCGATTAAAAAAAAATCACTTTTACTAAAAGTAGCAGTCAATATGGGTGAAAAAAGTTATTCAACTTCGATGAAATAAAATATTTATTTAAAAAAAATCTCCAGCTCTAGGATGCGATCCATGAACCGCTAGCATGTAATCCCCCGTTCGCTTCCGAGCGAGCCGCTGATACAAGAGCGAGTGAGATGCAGTTATCGGCAGGCACGCATAAGTGCAAGCGAGATAACATGGGAGTGGGGGGTCAGCTGATGTGCCAAGTGTGTGTGGCACACTGACACATCGCCGCGCGCTCTACACCCCATAAGTGGAACTACATTTTCCGTGCCAAAAGGTGCCACGGGCCCTGTAGGTCCATGTACATCTATGTTCCCTGCTATTATTATTATTACAGCAATGACAGGGCGTCGATACCGAATACTCCTCACTTCATGCCATACTTCATATCAGAAACTAGCAACACAAGCGCGCTCGTGGCTGAATTTCCAACTACAACCAACATATATCTTTTTCGTCGATTTCAGGGTCCAAATTTATCGTGATTCTCCTATGGCCGTGCCGTGTAGCCTCCTTTACTCCATGGTGTGTCTGTCACTGTAGTCTCCATGGTTGCTCAACATACATATCGATGTATGTGAAAGACGAGAAGGCCTGCCAGTTCAAAATCTTTAATGACGCCCAAATATATTATTTCTTCCCTTTTCGATCACCGGTAAGGCGCCAGGTGTTTGTATCGTCCCCGTAACACCAAGGGAATTTTTCTTCTAAACGATCTCTCTACTCTTGCTCAGCTAGCAATCAGGGGAGTATAGGGGTTCGAAGGGCGAGCATCGATAACATTTAAACGAAACCAAATAAACGAAATTCTCGTGTGAGTACTTTACAGAAAAATAACAATGACTATTTTATTAACGCTTCCCCTCGCTTTGAGGCAACAATCTTTTCTTCTTAATTCATCAGTACAATTATCTTTGCTTTTCTCGCACTATCCTCCGGTGAAGCCGGAAGGGGCGACGAGATACGTCACGAGACGGGCACGCTCTACTAGTACGCGTTTTACGATACGCAAGGCTCGTATCGGCAGAGAAAATCATGCACCAGCATGTGCCTACCTTTTCTATTCGCCGAGATCCTTGTCCCTCGTCGCACAGCGTTACTCGGAGGTCTCGTCTCTCGCTCGTCTCTCTCCCTCGTCCCTCTCGCAGCTCTCTCTCACACTCACTCTCAATCTCCACTTTATCCTCTCGCTCGTCACTCTCTCTCTAACTATTACAATCTGTTCTGATATCTTCTCTCGCAACCGTGGTCGAATTCTCACTTTCGTTCGACTCTCCAAAATACTTGTCCCGCGACTGTCGTCAAATTCTAACTGTCAACTCCTCGTCGCGCTATCGAGGTCCCATCCTCACTAACTCGTGAGCTCGTCGCTCACGCTTGCCGGTTTCGTCTTAGCCCTTCGGGGGAGGTGGGGGTTCCTAGCGACGATCGACTCTCGATCGCCGGCACAGCCATCCATCTCTCTCGCTATTATTCGGGCGCCGTCTCGATCGTTCATCCGACAATGTTTCCATTTTCGGCGTCGGACTCTGAAACTAACGAATATTCTCCGGCAGTATTCGCTGTAGAGCACGATTTCGCTTGACCACTAGTCCAGTCGGAATAGACATAATTTCGACCGACTTCTATTCTAAGACACCAGCGCTTAGCCAATTTTTTCCTAGGTAGTATGGACCCCCACGAATATGCCCTCAATTTGTCCCCGACAGAACCCGTGTTTTGTAGCCAGGAAAATTATTTAAACAAACAAAAATCGGTTTTTTCGAGTTTTTTTGGTTGGAACCGGTTTTTTTTTAAATTCTTGGAATAAAAGTTGTGCGTTACCATGCCCTCTACAAAATCAGTTCTATGGAAAAATTACGTGAGATTGTTAGTTTAACAGTAAATTGCAATTCTTTCGGTTTCACGTTTGCAACAATTCACCATATTATAATAAACATTTCGATTTTCAAAGTAGTTTATCATGTGGGTAACGCCACTCCCAAGAGAGTCATGTAAAGTTTATCGACGGCGGCAAAAAAAATTCAGGTGGTTCGATTCACCAAGTATTTTGAGGAATCGATCGACTAGAAAAAAATCGTTAATAAAAATGTTCGTTTTCGGACGATTTAAAATTTTTACTTATAAACAAAGAGGATAACTCCTTAATCCGTTGACGTAAGTAGAAAATTTTTCAGGGATCGTATGCATATTTGCGAGACGCGCAGTTTAAAAAAAAGTCACAATATCTCAATTAAAACCAAAGATATGTATATTTTTACGTTTAGTCAATTTAACATTAGGGTGTACTTCCGTTTAGAACATATACCCGATCGATCTAAAATTTGGTATACTTATGTATTTTGATGCGCTGATTAAGAATATCATACTCAAAATACCCGCAAATTCGATTTTCAAGGTCAAATCGACAAAAAATCAATTTTTTCGAGGTTTTTCGCTTATATTACGATAAATATAGATGTTAGCGAAAAATGTTTCCAACAAAAGTTATAGACCATGAAAAAATTGATATTTTTTGTTCTATACATTTTTCGTGTACGACCAGTCGTTACAGAGAAAAATGCTAAAATTATCCCAAATTGGTATGTTATGCCAAAACTCCATTAGTTTCGATTTAATAATCTACTCACGCACTTACCACGGGAAGGTTGGAGTTTGGTCTTAGAAGTGCATATTTTTTTGTTTTTAATTTTTTTTTTGTTTTTTAATTTTTTTTTGTTTTTTAATTTTTTTTTTGTTTTTAATTTTTTTTAAATATTTTTTTTTGGTTTTTGAATAGTGTTTAAATTTTTTTGTATTTTTATTGTTTTACGCACGCACACACACACACACACACACACACACACACACACACACACACACACACACACACACACACACACACACACACACACACACACACACACACACACACACACACACACACACACACGCACGCACGCACGCACACACACAGACACACACACGCACAGAGCACTTCAATTATTTTTGCCGGGATAGCATATCTTTATATCTTCAATCATTTGCGTGAAAGGGTCGACCTTCATCTTCTTAACACGACGGCGCCACAAAAATTCGCAGAGGTGATCGGCCACATTGTCTGAGCGAACGCCCCCGCGCGCAAGTGACCGACGCATCCAACGCCAAGATGATTCAATATTTTGCGTATGTGCCCCGGTAGCCGAATCAACAAATTCGACGCTGTGGTTCACAGTTTTATGGGGATAACCGTGTGTTTCCAAGCTGTCATACCCCTTCCAACAATCCGTATGGATTTCTGTCCCAACCACGATGTGCTTTTCAATGAGCGACAACAAAGTCGCAGCGTCTCGTTTATTGTCGGGACATATTTCCAGCCGATAATTTTCCGCGTGGCCTCTGTGGATCATACCCAGAACCCACGATCCCTCGACAACGCGCCCTCTTTCGTATTTGCGGCGGCCGATTTTGCATTCGTCGATTTCGACAATTTCGCCAATGCCTCCTATTTTCCCTTCAGCATCAAATTCTTGATCAAGAGCGACCATACACACCTCTCGGCAGAAGGAAAAGCGATCGGCAACACTTTCCGTCGACAGCTGCTGGCCTTCCACCACGCTACATTCGCGGATTGTCTGTTGAAAACTTAAGTTAACAGCAAAACTATACGTCATAAGCATGACACAAGCTGGAGAAACATGGCATCGTTCGAACCACATGTTTTCAGCCACGGTTGCCGAATGATTATATTTGCCGATTTTTTGACAAATAAACTTTCCGCATTCCAGCATCGATTCATACAGGATCATGGGCTTTTTATGCGTCCGACAATATCTTTCTCGGGGAATCAAACCGATATCACGCAACCACTCAAGGGTAGTTTCGCGATCTCGGAAAATGCCGCTCAAACTAAAGATATTATATACGCGTTCCATCGTACAAGGTGTGAACGGGACAAATAAGCAATCGCGATAGCCAAACTTGTACAACGCACCGAGAATATGGTTGGGATTTAGGCAGTGGATGTATGCGGTGGTAGCAAGAATGTTTGGAGCAGATTCGACGTATCTCGAGCACAGCAGGGTATTCCAGATAATATCCGGCAAAGAGGAAGATGCGACGAGAAGTAGGGTCGGCGTGGGGCACCTCAAGTAATGTGTTAGGAATACGGGGTATTTGAACCAGTGTGTCGGTGTGTTTGCATGTGTGTGTGTCCGCTGTGTATTTCTGTGTGTGTCCGTGTGCGTGTGCGCGCGCACGCGCGTGCGTGTGTGTGTGTGCGTGTGTATGTGTGTGCGCGCGTGTGTGTGTGAGTGCGTGTGCATGTGTGTGTGCGCGTGTGTGTGCGTGTGTGCGTGTGTGTGTGTGTGTGTGTGTGTGTGTGTGTGTGTGTGTGTGTGTGTGTATGCGGGCACGCGGGCACGCGTGTGTGTGTGGGTGTGTGTATGTGTGTGCGTGCGTGTGTGTGTGTGTGCGCCCGTATGTGTGTGCGTGCGTGTGTGTGTGTGAGTGCGTGTGTATGTGTGTGTGTGTGTGTGTGAGTGCGTGTGTGCGTAAAACATTGAAAATACAACAAATTTTAAACACTATTCAAAAACCAAAAACAAAATTAAAAAACAAAAAAAAATTAAAACAAAAAAAAGAAAAACGAAAAAAAATGCACTTCTAAGACCAAACTCCAACCTTCCCGTGGTAAGTGCGTGAGTAGATTATTAAATCGAAACTAATGGAGTTTTGGCATAACATACCAATTTGGAATAATTTTAGCATTTTTGTCTGTAACGACTGGTCGTACACGAAAAATGTATAGAACAAAAAATATCAATTTTTTCATGGTCTATAACTTTTGTTGGAAACATTTTTCTCTAACATCTATATTTATCGTAATATAAGCGAAAAACCTCGAAAAAATTGATTTTTTGTCGATTTGACCTTGAAAATCGAATTTGCGGGTATTTTGAGTATGATATTCTTAATCAGCGCATCAAAATACATAAGTATACCAAATTTTAGATCGATCGGGTATATGTTCTAAACGGAAGTTTATCCTAACATTATTCTAAGCAACATTTTTGCAAAATTCAAGTCTTACAGCTTTCTACGCGCTTTTCTACACAACATCCAATTAGATGCAAAGTCTCCCGAGCGTTAATTTTGGTGCAGTGGCCGAGTCATTTTAATCGGCCGCGCGCGGATCTGCACCCGCCGTCGTCCACGCGGTCGGGCGGCGTGGTGGGGGTCGCGCTCCTGGCCCCGTGGCTCGTCTCGAGCGCTTACTTAACAATTTATATAACTTCCTTAAAAATTGACGTACAACAATTTTTTTAACCAATGTATTTTTTCCCCTCAACTCGAATATGCTATTGAAAATGAAAAATCTTCAGTATTGTTGCACGTCTCGGTTGAAAGTGGCTGATAATAATTTTTGCATCGTAATTTTCATTGCAATATTTCACGCATCGTAATATTATTAATTTTACAATATATTATAATATACAATATAAAATAATATAGTATAATATAGTATAATACAAGCATAACGTTAATTAATAATAATAACAATAACAATTCTTATGGTGTAACGTGATGTAATATTGTTTTTTGCTACATAGACAATCTTTTATGATGATACCGTTTTAAGTAACAATAAAGATCGATAAATTATTAGTTGTTCTCCACACTATTTATAATTTTAATTGATTCGCTACACAGCTGTATTGACAATTTTTTGAACACTTTATGCCATTTTATGCGTTATGAAATGGTTTTCGTATACAACGAGCAATATTGCCACTTATAATGTACGAGGTACAAGTTTTACCAAGCTGCAGCTCTTAAACTATAAATGTTACGGGAACAAGTTTCCAATGAAATTTATAGGAAATTTCATGCTCTACAATTCAGTTAACAGCATTTTTAATTTATCATGGACCGTTAACTAAATATTTATCAAAAACCATATTGTAACAAGTTTGGAGCGCTATAATTAAAAACCTATGCGTTATACAAAAAAAAGTTTCAAATAAAAAAGATGGCAAATATTATTATCTACAATAATGATCTCTACAATTTTTGTCGTACGATGCGCGGTTCGCGAGATATTCGATAAAACGCGTTTTTCAAGATGGCGGCTGACGCGGGCGCCCCCCCTCGCGCCAACTTGGATTTACATTCAGGGGACACCCCTGAACATATTCCAAAAAAAACCGGGTCCCCAACATTGCAAAAAAAAATACCCGGCTCTTGGCCTATGAGTAGGACAGGTAAAATACGCGTAAGGCCTGGTGCACTGCCTATTGATGCGGGTATCGCGACCATTAATAACCAAATTAATGTAACGAACCATGTCAAAGTTAATGAAATCGAACCGGAGAATGTCGCGATCGCGAATCCCGTCAGCTTATCCATTAAAACAAAACTACGTATAGATTCTCAATTAAAAGGTAAACGTTTCACCCCTGCGGAATGAAAATTACGACGATTGATAAACGAGTCGCGAAAAGATGTGATTAATAAAAATCAAACGATTCGGCGATTGCAGGCAGCATTAAAAAGACTACTGAGGCCATCGCCTTTTTAAGACATCAAATTCTCTGGCCGATAGCCAAATAAATTTCATTAAAATGCAAATACGACACATCAAAAAACTGCCATGGACAGAAGATGAAAAGCAATTTGCTTTATGTTTATTTCATAAATCGCCGAATGCGTATTGTCATTTGAAAGACATTATAATTTTGCCTTGCCATGTGTTCAGGTGAATCGTACGTGGGTTAATAGTCTCCACCAGTCGCCCGGAATCAGTCCCGGGATTTTTGCAAAACTAGCGACGAAAGCTAAAGCAATGACCGGACTCGAGGCACAATGCGTTTTGATGTGGGACGAGATGTCGATCAAGCGGCTTCTAGAGTATAATTCTAACGACGATTTAGTCGAAGGTTTTCAAGACCTCGGCGAACTCGGGAGAACCAACGAAATACCGAACTACGCATTCGTTTTTATGATTCGCGGCCTTAAATTTTCATGGAAGCAGTCGCCCTCGTATGTCGTCTCACATGGAAACGTACGTATATTGATATCAGATCCCTTCTGGACATGGTTTTAGATTCACTTTTTTCAATTTGTTTTAATGTTCGCTACATGGTATGCGATCAGGGATCTAGCAATCGTACGGCGATAGCGTCCATTGGGGTGACGGAAACCAAACCATATATTGAACGCGCCGGTCACAAAATCTTTTTCGGGTTCGATGTTCCGCACTTAATAAAAAGCGTTCAAAATAATTTGCTCGCGAGAGATTTCGTAATTCGTAATGATCGCGTTTCGTGGGGAGTTATTCGCGAACTTCGTAACATCGAACGGCATAAAATATGTAGAGCCGCCCCGAAACTTTCCGATTTACATGTAGAGCCGAACGCGTTCGAAAAAATAAAAGTAAGCCTCGCGACGGAATTTTTAGCCGTTCGGTATCGGCTGCGATAACTGTCGGGAAACTCACGGGCAAATTGCAGCATCCGAACTGTGTTGCGACCGGGAATTTTGTTCAAAGATTAAACGATCTCTTTGATTGTTTGAATAGCCGGTGTTTGACGGATCCGAACCCGCTGCGACGTGCTTTATCGAGTACGCAACAACAGGTTGAAGATTTTTTTCGCGTCCCTCCAGTGGCATGAAAAATGGACGATTTCAGTCGGAAATAACCCACCGTGCTTCGAAGGTTTCCGATTGACGATTAGGAGCGTGCTCGGATTGTGGGCCAATATGAGGAATGATGGGGATCTTTATCTAATCTCCTCCAGATTAAATCGAAATCCGCTAGAAAATCTTTTTGCCGTTATCCGGAATCGCGCCGTTCATAACGACAACCCATCAGCAATGTGCTTTCGTCGTAATCTTCGGTAGGTATGCGATGACGGCACATCTGATGAAACCACCGGCAGAAACCACTTGCGAACCTGATGAATCGATTGCATTTCTTGCTATCGAGATGGAGGAGCAGCGCGAAATTGCTTGAATTCAAAAAACCTCTGACGCCAATCGACACATCAGTTTTGACAACAACGAATCAGGAGTCGACGTGTTGAAGAAATCAGATTAGACATTCGAACATTATAGCATTCATAATAAATTCACAACAATAAATCCGCTTGAGGAATTTGAATGCTCGATGTTGCAGGATACCTCATCCACAAGTGTAACAATAAATTCAACTGTCCATAGTGCAATAACGCGTTCACGAGGGGTCATCAATATTTTCAACAGCCGAATGACCTCTTGATTTTTTAGAAATCGTACAAAAATCACTCAAATGATGAACTTGGCTCTTTGCAAGTACCATCCGATGAATTTCTTGACGTCGTGATAACCGTTTATGAAGTTTTTAGTTAACAATTTCACCAAGTTTGCCACATTAATAACGTCTCAAAGTACCTCGAAACCTGCATCAGTAATGCCAGGCGCGGATTTATGTATATTGCCGCTTGGGACTGAAAAGTAGCTGCCGCCCCTTGCACATTTCATCATTGAAAATTAAAATGTTTATCAGAAATGCATAACGCGATCTGAATATGATAATTCCTAAATATAACAACTTTTAACTTAACAAGCCTAATGCTTGTGTTAAATAAATTCCAAATGTAACAGAGATTTTAACCGAATGTAACTTGTCAATTTGTATAATGTTGCAAAAAACCTACGTGTATTAGCTGGTATTATAATTGATTATTTATTATATTAAATAAATTATTAAATACCACTCAGAGTGTGCCACGAGAAGGAATTTATTATATTAAATAAATTATTAAATGCCACTCACAATCAGAGTGTGCCACGAGAAGGCTATACGATAGTACTTCACACTCCAGTTTTTTTTTGTTACTGTGTTTTCAATTTTTGTTTTGTTTTTGGGTTTTTTAATTTTATTTTGTTTTTGTGCTTTTTTTAAAAGTTTTATCGTTTATATTTGTTTATATTATAGTTTAATGTTTAATTTTTAGTTGAGATGTAGCTTTTGACTATAAAAACTTGTTAAATGAAGGTCCTTTAATTGTGAATTATTTCTTCAATTATAATTCACAATTAAAGGATTTAACATGTATTTATAATCAAATCTACATCTCAATAAAAAAATTTGTTAAAGTAATAAAATTAAGGTAATAAAATAAGTAATTGTTACGGACCGATCAGCCTAACGACAACGAGGCTGGACAATCCATCGGTGCACGCGTAGCCTCGTCATCAGATTCCCTAAAAGACTTCGACCCACGACGGAAACCTCCAATGCACCGTGATGCCACGCGCTGCATGATCAGCACTGGCATGTCAACGACCCCGGCCACGCGCTGCATGATCAACGATGGCATGTCAACGACCCCGGCGCAAAAGTAACACCTACGCAGGAATCGACAAGCGATTTCCCAATCGATTTCCCAATCGGTAACCCGACACTTCCTAGTTGCCCCCACGAGACTCTTCCAATACCTTCGCCCCAGGGTAACGAGGATACCGATCGACCAAATTCTCATCAGTCTTAATTGATTGCTCTGTCCTGACAGACATAGCCCTCGGTCGACCGGTACTCATACCCTAGCGGCAAGTACATCTCGCGTACTTAGAGTCTCGCGAGTGTAACTTCGAGTTCGGGAAATAAAACCGAGTACAACGATTAAGAACTCTATACGTGTAAGCAAACCCTAGCGGCGCTTCACGTCTCTCGTAATACTTTTGTACCGCGATAATTACCTTAGCGGCATTACGCGTCGGAATATTTCGAGTATTTCAATACAGTTCCAATATCGTTTCATTATTTTATCATACGAAACAAAGTGTAAGAGTCCGGCGAGTCGCACAGCATTCCGAGCGCTCGCCTTTTGTCGACTCAGCGAAACCCCGAGACCGTAGTGGCAGCGTCGAACAGGAGCGCGTATGTGTAAGCCACTACGATCGTCTGTTCTGTGGTCATAATAAACAACTCGCCACCATCTGACGAGACTTATCTCTACGGCCTAGGCAGCCGTCTCGACCGACCTTCCCGACGACTCCAACCATTCGCCGACGTCAGCAGGCCGGAGGCCGAGCAACACACACACATATTACACACACAGAAACCAGGTGAGGTGCGTTACGCCGCTTTAAAACGGACAGAATCCACGCGTCGAGTCTCCTGACAAACTCGACAAATAACAATAATAATTATAAATCTAAAACGTAATTACGACGGAACCCGTACGTAAGACCCACGGAATCCGAACGTAACATAATAATTATTACTTATTTTTTATGTTTTTGTGTTTTTAATGCTTTTTAATTTTTTAAAGTTTATATATTTTTATTTATTTTTAAGTTTTATAATGTTGATTTGATTAAATTAAGGTATTAAAATAAGTAATGATTATAACTTATTTTATTACCTTCCTACGCGACTGAGTATTAGCAAATGAATCGATTATATCATCATAATTTATACATTTTGCAATTTCTGCCTCAATTGTAAGAACTGCTGAATAGTTGAGACGATCATCGCACATCGTAAATCGGCGATAATTTTTGACGCGCCGTAATACTGAAAAAGATCTTTCTGCTGAACAATTTGTCACAGGTATGCATAAGAAGATTCTAAGTGCGATGTTAATGTAAGGATATACTTCTTGGAGGTCTTTATCCTAAATCATTTTGCACATCTCTCGAATAGTACCTGAAGGTTCATCTAAATGTTTTTAAAATCCAAAGAAATGGAGACACTCATTTTGAAACGACTGTGAATCTGGCAAGTCTTCTTTATATTCATTACTTAATTTGGCAGCATTTTTAGCAATAGTTTTAGCATCCATTGTAATTCCTTTAGTTAAAAACCCGAAACTCGTGCTCAACGTTTCATAAACTGCTTTTCGACGTTTTAACTCTGCAACTATTCGATCAGCAATAACATAAAAAGTATTGATTTTAAAGTTTTCTCGCCCAGTAAATTCTGTATAAAAATTTCGTGATTCGTCGTCTTGGAGTTTTCTTATCCTTTTTCTTTTCAATGTATCTTCATGCTATGAAATACATGATTTTTTCAGAGCAGCATTTTTGTAGGTATCAAAAGCTTTTCTAATATTTTCAATATAGTGTATTAATGAACCGTATAGTTCTGCTACAATATAAAGATCAATGTCAAGTGCTTGGAGCTTCTTGCTAGAACAATAAAATCTCTGTAATAAATTATCCCATACTGAAGAAAGAATAGCTGTTTCAAGACGTTGTAGTTGACGGAGGTTACCTGAAGCTTCACATCGAGTAAACAATTTTTCTGTTTCACCTTCCGCAATTGATATAAGACCCTCAATCACTTCATTCCAATCTTTATTAAGACTCGGACACGCGTCATAACGGGCTGACCATCGCGTTTGTGACAATCCTTTTAAAGTTTTATGTTCACCTTGTTTTAAATGTCTCTGTAATATTTCCCAGCGATTAGTAGAACTTGAAAAAAATACAAACAAATTTTGAAGACGAAGAAAAAAGTCAATACTTTCTTTACAAGAACTTGCAGCATGTTCACCAACTAAATTCAGGGAATGAGCTGAGCAGAGAGAGTATACAGCATTTGGAGAAATTTCATTAATTCTAGATTGTAATCCGGCATATTTTCCAGACATATTCATGGCATTATCATATGATTGACCTCTACAATTTGCAATATCGATATTAAAAGCCACAAGCACAGTGACAACAGCATCAAAAAGTTCGATTGATTTATGACCAACATTCGGAGCAAAACACAGAAACCTCTCTACAGGATGTCCATTTTCCAGAACATATCTCACAATCACTGCAAGTTGATTGGTATGAGATATGTCTGGGATTGAATCTACTATAATGGAAAAATACTTACAATTAGCACTTTTTAATTCTTCAATTATTTGTTCCGTTACTTCTTCAGCCATTAACTTAACGAACTGTTCATATGTAGTAGAAGATAAATACGATGTGCGGCCTTGACCTGGATTACCGTACTTAGCTATATGCTCTGCCAAAAAAGGATCGAATTCAGAAAGCAGTTCAAGACTCAGTATAAAGTTACCACTGCTTGACGAACCAAACTTCTCGATATGACCTCTTAAAAATAAACCTGCAGTTACCAAAGCACGGACAGTGGCTACAACGCGTTTTAAAACATTGCGCCAGTACTTTTTCTCTGTGTCTATTTGATAAGAGAAATGTCTATCAATTGTTCCACGAGTGTTTGGTCTCATTTTCATTTCTAAAACACACGACTTGAGTTCAAAAGAATTCTCATGATTTTTCAATGGTTCATTGCCAAGTTTCCAGTCGTCAAATCCTTCTTTTGCTATTTTTGTAGTTCCACCAAACAATTGACAAGGAATACAAAACACTGAACCAGAACTTTCTGAGTACATCAAATACGATCGCTTTACTATTTGGCCATTGACAAGTTGGGTTTTAAATAAAGATTTATTTAAATATCAATATTGCTTACCACACAGTCTCTTTAAGCAGGAAAAATCAAAATTGTTATTATGAACATCTTGGTTAATGCTACCCATAAGGCTGGTTCCTTTACAATTACATTAGAATTAACTGCAAAATTATTACTTTCATTGATATTGATTATAGAAGACGAGGTAGTCGGTGGCTCTGGGGACTTCAAAGTGCAATTAGAATTAAGGTCTATGTCACACGCTATTGGTACAATTTCTTTAATATTATCCGAATCAGTATTGAGAAGCAGCTGTTTTGAAGAATCAGCAATAGGAATTACTGGTTCTTCAAAGTTACTTAGTTCATGAACAACTTTAGGCTGATTAAGGAGGTTATCCATGCGTTAGACGAATTCCAAGTTTAATTGATTAAAATTCGTATGAACCTCCTTAACAATAATACTCAACTGTGGGTAAAATTTGAGAAAGTTTAACCGTCTAGAAATCGAGTTATTTATTGTCAAAATTCGTATTTTTTCGTAACTTCCCATAAGACCTCATGTTAAAGTTGCGATTTTAAACACTGAATATCTCGATTACTAGACGGTGAAACCTTCTCAAATTTGTTACCCATTATAATACGACACTCAAGAAGATTCACGCAAAATTTCAAAAAATTATCTTGGAAAAAATTGTATCTGATGATTTTGCCATTACTTTGGTATTATGATTATGGCGCGTGAACCTCCTTAAAGAAACTATCAATTTTAATAGTTTTTTCTACGACATTACGTTCTCTCTCAGCTTTATCTAACGTTCGTTTCTTATACTGACTTCCACTTAACCGTATTCGTCCGTCACTCATATTTTTTATATAGCGCCTACGTATCGTAAGATTCGTAAATATCGTTGTCAGCCGCCAGCCTCATATACAGGGTGAATCGTAATGGGTGGACACCACTTTTTGATGGTATTTACCATGCGTCGTAAATTACCGACTACCTACAACTGGATTGCTTGACCGCTCCAGAGATGGCAGCTGCTTAGTGACAGGCAACTACATTCATGCATCTTCGCGCGATTTCGATGACATTTGGTATGCTTGTAGAATGGATAAAAATACAAGATATGAAAAAACTTCAAATTGCAACAACGTTTATTTTTTCGCGTACTATACACTGGATATCAGAATGGTGCAGATAGCAACAAATCTCTTGTGATTTATTGCAAATTTGTAATTTTTTCATACGTATCTCCGAGAGTTTTTAACCGATTGGGATGCAAATTAGCATAAAGGTAGAGGATGAAAAAATAAAGTTGACGGGTTTGTTATCTTTTCGCTATCTCGTAATTAAGGGCTTGAAACTGCCCCTCGATTTTTTAGTCAATTGTATCGTATGATCGGATTAATTTGTACAGATTATTTCGACTCATTGCATTTTCATTTCATCCCATTTTTATTTCTACAAATTTTCGTCCATGCCACACGGTAAGAACTTTGAACGCTCGTGAGGGGGATGGTTGGGGGAGGGGATGAGTGGAATTTACAAATATGTATTCGTGTATTCAAACGAACTTATATTAACGTAAATTTAACCCGGAATGGCAAAAGGCTACCCGATCATACGATGCAATTGACTAAAAAATCGAGGGGCAGTTGCAACCCCTTAATTATGAGATATCGAAAAAATAACAAACCCGTCAACTTTATTTTTTCATCCTCTACCTTTATGCTAATTTGCATCCCAATCGGTTTAAAACTCTCGGAGATACGTATGAAAAAATTACAAGTTGGCAATAAATAATAAGAGATTTGTTGCTATCTGCACCATTCTGATATCCAGTGTATAGTACGCGAAAAAATAAACGTTGTTGCAATTTGTAGTTTTTTCATATCTTGTATTTTTATCCATTCTACAAGCATACCAAATGTCATCGAATTGGCGAAGATGCATGAATGTAGTTGCCTGTCACTAAGCAACTGCCATCTCTGGAGCGGTCAAGCAATCCAGTTGTAGGTAGTCGGTAATTTACGATGCATGGTAAATACCATAAAAAAGTGGTGTCTACCCATTACGATTCACCCTGTATAGGCCGGTCAAACCAGAGGTTCGGATCTCAAACCTCAAATTTTCGGAGCTACAGATTGAAATTTAGAGGGTATACGTAATTTTTAATTCTAAACAAGTGTTTCGTCTTAGTAATTTTCGAGAAAATTGTGTGTTCGCGAGAAAAAAACTAAAAAAAAGAGGGTGTTAGGCGTGGTTTTTGACCTCCGACGGCTGTAATTTTTCGATTTTCCGAAAAATTCAACTGCACGATGTTAGATAATTTAATTTCGCACAAAAAAGTCCGCGGTAGAACTAGTCTATCTGTAAAAGGGGGGTGGTGAAAAGAGTTCAAAGTTTTTTTTTCGGCGCGCGGTTTTTTGATCAAGTCGCGTCTCGTTAAAAAATTCATAGAAACTCAAATAACTTGAAAATAATTTTTTTAACACGGCAGTTATCTGTAGAATCGTTTGTTTTATAACTTATGTGAAAAAAAAATTCTATGGTTATTTATACCCGTTGTATCACAGTTTCAATATTTGAAACGGCTTTTTTTGGGTGTTCCCATAAACGAAAAAATGTTTAGCCTAAATATTTAACAAACCTACTTTATAACGAAAAATAAAATTCCTTGAAAGTTTCTCATCACTATCACCGTTTACGCGGTAATAATTATTTTAACACGCGACGCAAAAGACAAAATTTTTAAAACCGCGCTGCTGTATAGACAGAGAAAGACTATCGCTTATCTCTCTCTTACTCACAGCGCATCGGACTCGAGGAACGCCGCCTTTCTCTGTCTATACAGCGGCGCGGGTTTAAAAACTTTGTCTCTCGCGTCGCGTGTTAAAATAATTATTACCGCGTAAACGGTGATAGTGACGAGAAACTTCCAAGGAACTTTATTTTCCGTTATAAAGTTAGTACAAGATAGTTAGATCAAAAAGTGGAAAAAATCTACAAAACGGATGGGCAAGCCAATTTTTTTAGGACACGTAGAGGGTCATTAGAGATACCTAAATCCCCCGGAATCCAACAAAATTTCCTTGTGCTTTCTTCGCCATCTTGAAAAAACCGAAATACAGTTAATCGCCGATATCTCAGCTCCTACTGGTTGGATTTTCGTTTTTCTTTTTTAGTTTTGTAGGGAAAAATGTTTCCTACGACATTTGTTTGAAGAATTTTCTGATATATCTGTAAGAAAAAAAGATACAATAAAAAAAGTGCGGCAAATGAATGTTGACGATTTTTCATTGTTAATTATAGCGCCCCCTATCAATTTTATCAATTTTTTTCAAACAAAACTTGTAGAGGACTCAATTTCCAACAACTTTTGTATAACTGATTTAGCGATAACTCAGATATTACCCGAGATAGAAAGCGTCGAAGTTGTTTTTGCTCATTATAACTGGAAAGGATCCACGCGCGATTGGGATCCAACAATGTAGGAAAATCTACAAATATTATAACTTTAAGATATTATAATTTTGAAGTACTAAATTTTTTACGTATTATTAGTTTTAAATATTATAATTTATAAATATTATTTTTAAATATTATTTATCAATATTATTTTTAAACATTATTTTTAAATATTATAATTTTTAAATAGGATAATTCTAAAATATTATAATTTCGAAATAAATTGCATCACTCACTGGTCTAGGACAGAAAACACCGAACGTATTTTTCCGTAAACCAGGAAATCGCAAATCTCCGAAGGCCCTGTATACGACAAAAAGTTTCAACTGCCAATCTCTGATTGAGCACATATTTGTTCTTCACGCTTTCACAGGGTGTGATACAACGTCCGCCATATATAATATCGGTAAAATGAAAGTCATCATTGTTCTCAAGAAAAACGATGGACTCCGAGAAATTGTTGATATATTTAAAAATAAGAAGGTCGATAGCGACGACTTGGCTGCAGCAGGCGAAAAAATATTATTTAAGCTGTTTCACGGTACCAGAGAGGTGTCGCTCGATTCTTTACGGCACAAGCAAATCGTGAAGTCCGTTTCAAAAACAAGATTCAATCTTTCCTCCCTGCCTCCTACCACAGCAGCTGCATGCCAACACACATTTCGCGTGTACCACCAAGTGCAACCCTGGCTGGACATATACCAGGATGCAGAGGAATGGAGCTGGCGACGAACTCCACAAGATTTCGAACCAATTATGACTACACAAGATGTAGCACTATCCATCGTATTACAAACGATATCTTGTGGATGGAAGAATAAATGTGGACCAGCCTATAGTTGTCGTAAAGCTGGGCTTAAATGCTCCGTCATATGCGAGCATTGCAGTGGGCAACTGTGCACAAATATCGTACAGTTAAATGATATCATCGCTGAGGAAGATATTTGCGACAACTTGGAATCGCTGTTCACAGAGTTCAGAGAAGACTCTATCAATTCGGAAACTGAGGAAGACATCACTCAGGAAACTGAAGAGCTGAGTGCCGTTTACGCAGATCCCATCGATATGCCTGGGCCATCGAGAAAGGAGCAAAAACTTTCTTTGTAAAGCTTCAAATATTTATGGAATCAACTTTCTTTCATAGGTCAGTTATCGCAAAAATCATTTATACAAAAGCTATTAAAATTTAAATCCTCTGCAAATTGTATGTAAACAATTTTTTGATAGAATCGAAAATGGGCGATATAATTGTCAATAAACATTCGAAAACATTAATTAGTGGCACTTTTCTTATCGTAACTTTTTTTTTCAGATATCGAAAAATATTGGTCTCTGCAAAACTAAAAAAAAAGAAATTCAACCAGCAGGAGTTGAGATTGCATATCTGAGGACCCTCTATCGGATCGGAAAACTTTAGCTTACAATACCATAACAACAACTTCGGCGCTTTCTATCTCGGGTAATGTCCAAGTTATCGCAAAATCACTCATACAAAATTTGTTGCAAATTCAGTCCTTTACAAGTTTTATTTGAAAAAAAAATTGATAAAATCGATAGAGGGCGCTATAATTGATAATAAACAATTATAAACATTAATTCGTCGCACTTTTTGTATTGTAACGTTTTTTTTACAGAGATATCAGAAAATTCTTCAAACAAAAGTGGTGGAAAATATTATTCCTTACAAAACTAGAAAAGAAAAACGAAAATCCAACCAGTAGGAGCCAAGATATCGACGATTAACTGTTTTTCAAGATGGCGGAGGATGCACAAGGAAATTTTGTTGGATTCTGGGGGATTTGGGCATCTCTAATGACCCTCTACTTGTCCTAAAAAATTTGGCTTGCCCATCCGTTTTGTCATTTTCAAACCTAACTATCTTGTACTAACATAAGTAGGTTTGTTAAATATTGAGGCTAAACATTTTTTCGTTTATGGGAACACCCAAAACAAGCCGTTTCAAATATTGAAACTGTGATACAACGGGTATAAATAACCATAGAATTTTTTTTCACATAAGTTATAAAACAAACGATTTTACAGATAACTGCCGTGTTAAAAAAATTATTTTCAAGTTATTTGATTTTCTATGAATTTTTTAACGAGACGCGACTTGATAAAAAAACCGCGCGCCGAAAAAAAAACTTTGAACAATTTTCACCACCCCCCCTTTTACAGATAGACTAGTGCTACCGCGGACTTTTTTGTGCGAAATTAAATTAAGTAACATCGTGCAGTTGAATTTTTCGGAAAATCAAAAAATTACAGCCGTGGGAGGTCAAAAACCACTCCCGACCCCCTCTTTTTTTTAGTTTTTAATTTTTTTCTCGCGAACGCACAATTTTCTCGAAAATTACTAAGATGAAAAACTTGTTTAGAATTAAAAATTACGTATACCCTCTAAATTTCAATCTGTAGCTCCGAAAATTTGTGGTTTGAGATCCGAACCTCTGGTTTGACCGGCCTAATATATCATAACCGAGGTCTAATTTCTCTTGCGAGATAAGGTTTCGGAGCCCACGACACACCGCGGCGTATGGCTGAACCTCAATCGTGCGTCACCACGGATGCAGGCCGGGGCTACGGGTGGGAATAGAGTGGTGGTAACTCGCAAAGGCGCCGAGACCTATATGAAGTTAGCCCCCCATTTTTCGATTTTCTTGATTATTTTTTTGTTCCAGGTTGTTCTACATTTGTGCTAAATTGTTCCAGAGCTTTAAGTCGATCAACAAAAAAACATGGCGGAAAAATAAAAAAAAACTGTTTTTTTGAGTATCCCCCCATTTTTCAAAAATTCCATTTTTTTGTTGTTCTGGATTGTTCTAGTTGTTCTAAACATTGTTCCAAAGTATTAAAACTCTCCGAACAAAATTTAAAAGGATACAAAGGGCACTTTTTTCTTGTGGGTACATAAATGTTTTTCCCTCATTCAACCGATAACGTCGAGCCAGGGCCACCAAAATATGGAACAATATTATTCAGACATAGAACAACTCAGAACAACTCGGAATTTGCCCAGAACAAAGTACAAAGGGCACTTTACTCTTGTAGGACCATAAATGTTTTTCCCTCATTCGACCGATAACGTCGAGCCAGGGCCACCAAAATATAGAACAATGTTATATAGATATAGAACAACCTGGAACAACTCTGAATTTAGCCGGAACAATTGTACAAAGGGCACTTTGTTCTTGTAGGTACATAAATATGTTTGAGTTATTCGACGAGTTATTATTGTACGTTTGTTCCGGCTACATTCATGGCTCAACTTTATCGGTCCAATAAGGGGAAACATTTATCATGGAGCCTAGAGTAAAGGAGTGCGCACGGCATAGGAGAATCGCGAAAAATTGTGGACCATAAAATCGACGAAAAAGATATATGTTGGTTGTAGTTCGAAATTCAGCCGCGAGCGCGCTTGTGTTGTTAGTATAGGATATGAAGTATGGCATTGGTGATGCCATGCCAAGTGAGGAGTATTATTCGTTATCGACGCCCGGTCTTTGCTGAAATAATAATAATACTTATGTCATTTAGTGTTTACACGCTGCGACATATTATTTCATGCAATTACGTGCGAAAAAGTTTAGTGAGATGAACCTAAATTTAAAATATTTATATAAAAAGTTAATCGGTTGATAGAAATTTTTCAACCTCTGTACAATGTATCCAATTTATTATCCAATATGTGTTACTTTTACGCATCATAATTTTGACTCGACTAAAATTATATTCTGTGAAACAATTATTTGTATGATATTCATGAAATATTTCAATTGTGCGAAAAGTAATATCGAATAATATTTCAAAAGCGTTTATGCATTTCAAGACACGCACATACAAAAACGTGGATTTGATTAAGTAATTGCAGAGAAAAACTTCGGATCGTTCGACGAACGTGTCACGTGAATACTCTTTAATCTAATCCTACTAAAATAATAGTGAAAGGGAGGAAAGAAAAATCATGGGTCTTCATAAGGATACCTTTTTTTAGTCATTAAAATACATATTTTATGTATGAAACTTAAATAAACCCAGTAATTACGTATTACAACCTGTGATATTTTTTATTCATATATCCTTGCACATCCCTTACACGTTTCTCGCTGCAAAATAGATTTTTTAAATTTCAAGCTCGGTTTTTTTATTTCCACTTCCAGTTGTTCTTTAACCGAGTCTCTGTACAGCTATAGCCATTTCGATAGCGTGCCTTTCTTCTTCGTGCGTCAAAAACTGTTCGCTTCACGCGGTTTTCGACTTCGCCAACTTTGTAAACTGTTCTGTTTATTGTTGCTACGATCTCTTGTAACGTTTTGCCTCGCCGATATAAAACGACTACGTTTGGTTCCTGTGCCCGTGTTGATATTGCGTTGTCTTTTTTGGCTAGTTGAACATTCTGGGATTGTATCTGTACATATATTCTTCGGTGGTCTTATTACGTTTTTCCTTTCGGTTGGCTGAACAGTCCGGGCCTACATCAGTCCAAATGGTTTCTGGCCCGTTTTTTCTTGTTGCGTTTCCACTACAATTTGCTTCATTAATTTGCATTTGCTGCGATTCAATAAAATCGTTGCTCCCTTGCTCATTATTTTTCTTGCGCGAGCTGAAATAATAATCTGCATATTCTTGCACATATTCAGATGGGCTATCCTCTCCACTTGGCAACTCGTTGGAAAGTTGTCCGAAGGTCGCAGCAGCAAGATAATCGCCATCATAGATATTTGTTAGACCATCCACCGCAGGTTGAATAATTTCTTTGGCCTTATTCAACATCGCATTTTCAGCAAAACGACATTGTCCTCCACCTATAATTTCATTGAATAAGCTTACTTTATCATGGTTTTATTACATACTGTGTAGGGTGCAACATCCAGTTCGCATCCCCCAACCAGTAGTCGGCGTCTGCCTATACTTTTTGTATGAGTGGGAAGAGTACAAAAGATATACTGCATGCTCTCCTCACTCATAAGGTCGAGTACTGGGTGTTTTATCCTACGTTGAAAATATGATATGCTATTATTTTTTTTCTCTCGATACACATATACTAATACAAGCAAAAACATTCGTCATTATAGACCATTATAGACACTAATGAATTTCTTACCGGTTTTGTATAATTCCTTTTTTTGTTCGGCAAAATGTTTTTTTGTGCGCTTTATGATATTTTCCCAAGAATTCCGAAGACACTGTGATGTTCGTGAATTACTTGACGCACTATTGAATTTTGTAGTAACATCTTCCCAAATTTTGTCTTTCAGAAACATTGTACCGGTCTCAAAGGATAGTCAGATTTTTTATTTCCGATGAAATGTTGACTACAAATTCGCGTATGCTTTTTAGGTTGCCATTCAGACCCATCCACCCTAAAAGCATATAAAACTGTCGTGCAATTAAGTAAAAAAATGTTATAAAAATAATATCAAAGTTTTATTTTATTTTATAATATATTTCTATTTGATAAAATACATCTTTGTTTATGTTATTCAATGCAATTCAACCAATTACGTTCAAGTCGATTGCATGATAATTAGCGCCGAAACAGAAGTACGTTAGAATTCAACAAAAACTTACATTTTTCTTTTAACCGCCTGGACCCACTCATCTCGTTGAGGTTTCTTGTACGCGACACTCGGAAATACATAAAAATCCGTATTTGGTGCATTTAATGAGTTATTTTTGCAACAAACTAGGCAACAAATACAACCGGGTTTCTTTTTTGATGGCATCACGTAAAGCGTAAGGATTTCGGTACAGCCGATACAATGTTTGCCATGCTAAACCATGTTAAAAACATAAAAAATTTCAAGAAGTTCAGAATTTTATAAAATTTGGTGAACATATTTTTTAGTGCCCAATTAGACGATACACATTTTTTCAGATTTTTCTTCCACACAGTTATCGAGTAATTAAACACTATAGTTCACGTGTATAAGCATAGCGTTTCCATATATATAAGTATACATTCCGGGCATAAGAATTATGCTTTAAGGTGATGTGAAAGCTCTTCTTTACCATCACTGCGGCCCATGTATTTTTCGGATGTATGCCATTTCTAAACTAATTAACAGAATGAGATGAAATTTGAGTATGTTATACAATTAATCGCTGCGCATACGCTAAAGGTCGCAGAATTTCGAAATTCGGTAAAAAATGTATAGATTTCGTTACCATGTGGTAATTTTGATTGCAGATTTACATATTTTGACGAATTAATGACTCGAATAAAAAAACTGCGACCTTCATCGACAAAGTACTAAAAAATCTGACACAATGAGTACCTGGACGTTGCTGAATGTGCAATATTACAGAAATGGCACACATCCGAAAATAACACGTGGAAAGCCGATAATAGCAATTAGTATAGTAGAGCGGGGTTGTGCACGCAGTTCGCGCATATCCCGCTTCTCCCTCGCGAAGCTTCGGGCGCTACTAGCGCTTGTTCGCGCCGACCGAAACTATGGGATATACATGAGATGCACCACGTGGTCGCAAATTTCACCCCGTATCATGTACACGTTTTGACACATGTGCATTTGACTGAAGGGAGGCGCTTCACGAATGCAACTAGCCGAGTCGAGACTCGATCGAGAATTATCGATTCTTAATCGACCATATGAAATTAAATTAAAGGCGGCCACGACGTACGGATTACGGATGTTCTTCAAACTTTTTATACATTCAGAAGTCCATTAGGACAACATAATGTGCAAGCGGTAATGCGTACTTATTGATAGGCGTTTTTGGAAAAATAGCAAGAGAAATCTTACGCGTCTAATATATGCCGGTGCGTTGCAAGTGTAAAGCCGGCTCTGCACACTCGCCGAGACATGACGAATGTTGGCCAATACGAGAGTGTGAGGGCTGTCTCGTCTCGCCTCTCGCCGTCTCGTGTCGTCTCGGTCCGTTGTCATTTTTTTTTACACGAGTCAAAGGGATCTCGGGTGTCTCGTGTCCATAGACGAGATCGCCCTCTACACTTATAACGAATAAAAAAATATGAGGCATCAACTGAGCAACAAAAGAGTGCGGAGGGGCATATTTTTCATGTCTCGTGAGAGGCGAGTCCCGCCCGAGACATTCGGCGAGACGTCTCGTCCAATGTGTAGAGCAGGCTTATCGTTAGATGGTGGTGGTCGAGTTGTTTCGCAATTGTTGGATCGAGTTCCGATCATTTTTTTGCCAATTTTATCTTTTTTTTCCACACTGGTCATATTTGTTTATATATATTAAAATTGAAAGGCGATATAATGAAAAAATACGTGTATTTCGAAGCCTGGTTTGGAAGAGATTTCTCATTTTCAAGAAAACTATATGCGTTTGATCGTTTACTTCTCGATAATAATAAATATGATATTTGTTCTAATAATAAAATTTAGTAAACAGCCACATAACATCGGCAATTCAATACATGTTCATACAAATACACATATTTTTTTCATTGAGTTTGAGTCGTAATATATACGAAATAATATGACCAATGTTGTAAAAATTATATAATTTAAAAAAAAAATGAAAACTGGACTCGATCCAGAGACCCAGAGATTACGGAACACGAATGCTAACCACTCGGCCGTCACCACTTATCGACTACCGTTGCAACGCACCGGTATATATTGAACGCGGAAGACTTCTCTTGCGATTTTCTCGAAAACGCTTGAGTAGTACGCCTTACTACTTGCACATTATGTTGTTCTAATGGACGACTAGAAGTGTGCAAAGTTTGGAGAAAATCCATGATCCATCCTGATCCCGTCTATTTCGCGGCGCAATACTTGCATTTGGCTCGAGATTATCGTTTCTTGCCGAGGCTTCGCACTTTAGGCCATGCACTGCCATCTAGCGGTGTTGCGTAGCGCGCAAGTTCACTACTATGCCGACGTCGTCGGAGTTCGTCCGGGCCTTTCACATCACCTTAATGCTTAATTACACGATAACTAGGTGGAAGAAAATTTAGAAAAAAATTCTGTTTTCGCGCTTGATGTTGAAGAACGTTATCACCAAATTTTATCAATTTCTTAATATTTCGAAACATGTACCGAAACACCTTAAAAAGGTTAAAAAGTTGCACGAAATGATCACCCCGAGCGCTGTGAGTCTTATTCCCCCACTTTGACGCTCCAATGCACGGAGCGATCCGCAGATCCGCACTATATGCAATACGCTCCTCTCTTTTGTCAGTCCTTCTCTGTCATCCTATACTAGCGACAGCAGCGCCACCACAGCCAATATATCTTTTTCGTCGGTTTTATAGTCCACCTCCTTAGTACAGCGTGCGTCCTCCTTTACTCTAGGCTCCATGACATTTATAGGTTTGTTCTTTTTCGCTGCACTGGGACTGCACGGCAGAGCTGCCAGATCGCGCGCGAAATTTACCCCCTCTCTAGCGTCCTGCGCGCCCATCACACAATCATAGTAGCGCGTGTCCGTGAGCGAGCGATGCTCGGACATCTTCGGAAAGAGCCGAGCGCGGTCGGGCAACTTCGACCGTGCCTTCGGCAGCTACACCAATACATGGACGCTGAGCCCGTTCATGTGCGGCCAAGCCGAAACTGAGGCTTCGAGCGAAAAAGCAATCTGATGGGAAGACCAGAGGCCCAAATTTTGTTTATTTTTTTTTTCAATATTTTTTTTTTATATTTATACGAAGTGAAGGTGACCACCCACACATTCATTTGCCAAAGTAGTACGCGCGCAACTCTTAAGAACTTTCTAAAAAATCGACTTTTAAGAATTGCCTAGCCGGGTAAAAGAAGTTCACGTTTAAAATTTGTTAACTGGTCGAGTGGTCGAGTGGTGAGCGTACTCGACTAATAACTGCTAGATTGCTGGGTCGAATCTTGCCCGTGGGTACCTTTTTTTCGATTTTTATACCCATCAATAAATTAATTTTATAATCATAATTGAAACGCTACTTCTACAGAACAAATATTCACTTTTTTTTATTTCAGTTGTTGTGCCCCCCAACTCTCGTTACGTGGGAACGAGATATTCGAGGACGGGTTCTTTAGGGTTACCAAAAATGAGCGCACTCCAACTACGAAAACTACGATATTAAACGGGTGAATTTATTAACACAATACAAAGATTTAGTTACTAATCGCGATCGAACTTATCGCCTCGAGACCGACGACTTATCGCTCTTGCTGTTGCTAAGAGACTGCCTAATCGAAGCATCGGCGTACTGGTCGATGCTCGGTGCTTCGGCAGACTTCCCACGGATCTGCTTTGGGCATTGCACCGTCAGCAGCGCGTGCGGCCCAAAGTCACCCTGAAAACTGTGACTTTGGCAGAAAACGCTGATTTGTTTCCGTCGTACGATATTGGATCGCTTTTCTGTCGGTTGCCAAGCGCTACAGCAGCGCAATGATTAGTGCTTGCATTCAAGGCACAACATTCCTCCCCCTTAGGAGGACGAAATCTAGTATTTCGACGATTTATTAAAAAAATTTTCTCTCCTTTTTTTTTGAGCAGGTGGTCTCTTGGCTTACAATGTTTTTTTTTTTTTTTTTTTTTTAAGTACAATATCGTCTTATCTCTATCGTGGTTATAATCCCCTTTTGTAACAGGCGTTTTTGTTATGTTAATTCCCCATATGATTATTATACCCCCTTTAATTTAAATACCCTTTAAATTGGTGTCATATGTATCTTTTCGTTCATCCCACGTTTCAGTTTGTATTTTACATTATACCTATATGCAGTACTGGTGCGTGGTGAGTTTCGTTTAAATGACACCTTGAGTGGTCTCGGCGTACCTTTACGCTTACGGTTAGCGTTAGATCGGCTGGGTGCGGAGTAAGTAGGATCATTGTTCTCCGCTGTAGGTTGCACTTTTCGGCGCTTTATATATGTATAGACACAGAGTATAATTATTACGATTGGTATTATACCGCTTAACGAATAGTTCCCTAGAATATGAATATAGTTAGAATTTATAAAGTCGTCAGTTTCCATTTTTGACTTTAATTTTTCGATTCTTTCCCCTATTTGGTTTATTTCTAAAGGATCAATTACTATTTTGTGTGGGAGAGGGTGGTTCATATGACGGTGAAAAACTTCTGATTCGTTTGCTAAAAACGACAAATTATACGGTGGTAAAAATGACACAGATAGTTCTTGAGTGATTTCTCTTAGCGTTTCTAGTCTAAAATTCGCAGATGTGACGGAGCATTTACCATCCAGAGCCAGTATGCCAGTGTCGATTATTGTAACGAGTTTTGCTATACTAGTCTTACATTTAATCGTCAGCATATCTTCCGACGGTGCCGCGTATAGCCACCGGCCTGTTCGCTCGAGTGCTATAATCAGTGTATTATTTAAGTGTACTATGCGTCGTTTACAGCTTAAGGTTTCGAGATGTTCTCCCAAGTATATACCTATTTCACACGGTATTTGCGTTCTTATAATTTGCGTCGCATGTTTCGGGTGACAATAGTATTCATTATTTTTACGTTTACAAGAATGTAATTCGTTCTCGCTTAGCGGAATATAACTTCTATGTTCTCGATTGATTATTGCGTATTTGGTGGAGGTTTCGATAAACTGGAATTGATTGTGTTTCGTTTTTACTGGTAGAGGGTAAATTTTATTTATACTATATTCTACGCTTTCGATGAGAGGTATTTTCAATAATAATACAAGGGTATTTGAACTACAATATGCTCCCACTTCCGTGACTTTGAGTAGGTTGTTTATTTCACTTCGTCGAATAACGGTTGGGAAATTAAGTCCTTTAGGTAAATGTAATGAAGCGCTGGCTAGATACTCTGTTAAGCTTTTGGGTGAAAGAATTGTCGGGTTGATTATCCCTTTTGGTAATTCTACTAGGAAATTCGCCAATCTTCGGACGTCGTTCAGTAGTGATTCTACGATAATACTAATTGCTGTAATCTTTTCATCCATTTGTTGTCTCGTCAGAACGTCTAACACTTGGTTTGAAAAACTATCTTCTATTTGGGTTACTAATTGTCTGAGAGTATTTTCATTAGCTGTTAGATGGTTCGTGGTTTTATTGAACATTGCTACTGTGGATTCTAAAATTTGTAAATTTTCTTTCAGTGCGTCTTCTGTCGTTTTTTGTTTTAGATCAATTGCCATAATTTCTTGATGAATTTGTTGAGCGTCGTTTGCGTCCATATTTCCTGTGATCGATTTGATTATTGATCCTAGACCGTCGATTAATCCTCGTTTCTTTATTCGTTTATTAGTTCCTGTTATATCGTATATAGCTTCTACCTCGTGTTCTATTTTATCTAACATGGGTACGAGCGACTCAGTTATAATTGTACATAACGCATCGCTTCGGACTACACGGCATGTTTTCAAAAGATTTTTTAGTGACACTTTGACATTCGCTTCTCTCAAAGCAATTGGTTTGAGATCCATTCGGATTACCATTTTCCAAATATCTCGGACGACCAATGATGTTCCGACTTCTTCATAATAAATTCCCGGTGAAGATGTAAACTTTTCCAGGTGGAAATTTTCCTGGGTTTCTTTTGCGTAGTTTATGCTGGGTCCGAATATTGCCATAGTAAGCCTGTAATAACGAATAAGAATAAGAATATTTATGTGTGTGTGTGTGTGTGTGTGTTTTTTTTTTTTTTTTTTTTTTTTTAATGAGAGATGTACGGTTTAATCCGGTTAAGGTGATGTGAAAGGCCCGGACGAACTCCGACGACGTCGGCATAGTAGTGAACTTGCGCGCTACGCAACACCGCTAGATGGCAGTGCATGGCCCAAAGTGCAAAGCCTCGGCAAGAAACGATAATCTCGAGCCAAATGCAAGTATTGCGCCGCGAAATAGACGGGATCAGGATGGATCATGGATTTTCTCCAAACTTTGCACACTTCTAGTCGTCCATTAGAACAACATAATGTGCAAGTAGTAAGGCGTACTACTCAAGCGTTTTCGAGAAAATCGCAAGAGAAGTCTTCCGCGTTCAATATATACCGGTGCGTTGCAACGGTAGTCGATAAGTGGTGACGGCCGAGTGGTTAGCATTCGTGTTCCGTAATCTCTGGGTCTCTGGATCGAGTCCAGTTTTCATTTTTTTTTAAATTATATAATTTTTACAACATTGGTCATATTATTTCGTAAATATTACGACTCAAACTCAATGAAAAAAATATGTGTATTTGCATGAACATGTATTGAATTGCCGTTGTTATGTGGCTGTTTACTAAATTTTATTATTAGAACAAATATCATATTTATTATTATCGAGAAGTAAACGATCAAACGCATATAGTTTTCTTGAAAATGAGAAATCTCTTCCAAACCAGGCTTCGAAATACACGTATTTTTTCATTATATCGCCTTTCAATTTTAATATATATAAACAAATATGACCAGTGTGGAAAAAAAGATAAAATTGGCAAAAAAATGATCGGAGCTCGATCCAAAAATTGCGAAACAACTCGACCACCACCATCTAAGCCCGCTCTACACATTGGCCGAGACGTCTCGCCGAATGTCTCGGGCGGGACTCGCCTCTCACGAGACATGAAAAATATGCCTCTCCGCACTCTTGTGTTGCTCAGTTGATGCCTCATCTTTTTTTATTCGTTATAAGTGTGGAGGGCGATCTCGTCTATGGACACGAGACTACCCGAGATCCCTTTGACTCGTGTCAAAAAAACCGACAACGGACCGAGACTACACGAGACGGCGAGAGGTGAGACGAGTCAGCCCTCACACTCTCGTATTGACCAACATTCGTTATGTCTCGGCGAGTGTGCAGAGCCGGCTTTAAACTTGCAACGCACCGGTATATATTGGACGCGTAAGATTTATCTTCCTATTTTTCCGAAAACGCCTAACAATAAGTAGGCATTATCGCTTGCACATTATGTTGTCCTAATGGATTTCTGAATGTATAAAAAGTTTGAAGAACATCCGTAATCCGTACGTCGTGGCCCCCTTTAATTTAAGTTTCATATGGTCGACTAAGAATCGATAATTCTCGATCGAGTTTCGACTCTGCTAGTTGCATTCGTGAAGCGCCTCCCTTCAGTCAAATGCACATGTGTCAAAACGTGTACATAATAATACGGGGTGAAATTTGCGACCACGTGGTGCATCTCATGTTTCTTATAGTTTCGCTCGGCGCGAAAAAGCGCTATCAGCGCTCGAAGTTTCGCGAGGGAGAGGCGGGATATGCACGAACTACGTACACAACCCCGCTCTCCTATACCAATTGCTATTATCGGCCTACCCCATGTTATTTGCGGACAAATGCCATTTATGTAATATTGCACGTGTAGAAACGTGCGGGTACTCATTGTGTCCCATTTTTCATTGTCTAGTGCGTAAAGACCACAGTTTTTTGATTCGAACCATTAATAAGTCAATAAATGCAAATCTGCAGCCAAAATTACCACGTGGTAACGAAATCTGTGAATTTTTGAGCGATTTTTGAAATTCTGCGACATTTAGGCTACGTAGGACTATCAACTGTATAACATACTCAAATTTCAGCTCATTCCGTTCATTAGTTTAGGAATGGCATTTGTCCGCAAAATGCATGGGCCGCAGGGACGGTAAAGAAGAGCTATCACATCACCTTAACATGGACGTGGATCGTCCTGCGACCACGGCCGATGATGTAATTCACTGCAGATTCTTGGCTTCGAACTGTATAAGGTCCTGTCCACTTGGGGGTTAACTTAGCGGATCTTCCACGACGCAGAGTGGTGTCGTGTAGAAGTACCAGATCACCCGGTCGGTACTCGGTTCTATCTGTGGTTTTGTCACTCTCTTCCTTTACTTTTTCCTTTTTCTGCATTAAATTTTCTCTCGCGATTTTCCATGTCGCGCGGAGCCGCTCTCGTAGTTCTGAGACATAATCATCATAATTATATGTCGTTCGAGGTGTTTGTGTTAAGGTGATGTGAAAGGCCCGGACGAACTCCGACGACGTCGGCATAGTAGTGAACTTGCGCGCTACGCAACACCGCTAGATGGCAGTGCATGGCCCAAAGTGCGAAGCCTCGGCAAGAAACGATAATCTCCAGCCAAATGCAAGTATTGCGCCGCGAAATAGACGGGATCAGGATGGATCATGGATTTTCTCCAAACTTTGCACACTTCTAGTCGTCCATTAGAACAACATAATGTGCAAGTAGTAAGGCGTACTACTCAAGCGTTTTCGAGAAAATCGCAAGAGAAGTCTTCCGCGTTCAATATATACCGGTGCGTTGCAACGGTAGTCGATAAGTGGTGACGGCCGAGTGGTTAGCATTCGTGTTCCGTAATCTCTGGGTCTCTGGATCGAGTCCAGTTTTCATTTTTTTTTAAATTATATAATTTTTACAACATTGGTCATATTATTTCGTAAATATTACGACTCAAACTCAATGAAAAAAATATGTGTATTTGTATGAACATGTATTGAATTGCCGTTGTTATGTGGCTGTTTACTAAATTTTATTATTAGAACAAATATCATATTTATTATTATCGAGAAGTAAACGATCAAACGCATATAGTTTTCTTGAAAATGAGAAATCTCTTCCAAACCAGGCTTCGAAATACACGTATTTTTTCATTATATCGCCTTTCAATTTTAATATATATAAACAAATATGACCAGTGTGGAAAAAAAAGATAAAATTGGCAAAAAAATGATCGGAACTCGATCCAACAATTGCGAAACAACTCGACCACCACCATCTAACGATAAGCCTGCTCTACACATTGGACGAGACGTCTCGCCGAATGTCTCGGGCGGGACTCGCCTCTCACGAGACATGAAAAATATGCCCCTCCGCACTCTTTTGTTGCACAGTTGATGCCTCATCTTTTTTTATTCGTTATAAGTGTAGAGGGCGATCTCGTCTATGGACACGAGACTACCCGAGATCCCTTTGACTCGTGTCAAAAAAACCGACAACGGACCGAGACTACACGAGACGGCGAGAGGTGAGACGAGTCAGCCCTCACACTCTCGTATTGACCAACATTCGTTATGTCTCGGCGAGTGTGCAGAGCCGGCTTTAAACTTGCAACGCACCGGTATATATTGGACGCGTAAGATTTATCTTCCTATTTTTCCGAAAACGCCTAACAATAAGTAGGCATTATCGCTTGCACATTATGTTGTCCTAATGGATTTCTGAATGTATAAAAAGTTTGAAGAACATCCGTAATCCGTACGTCGTGGCCCCCTTTAATTTAAGTTTCATATGGTCGACTAAGAATCGATAATTCTCGATCGAGTTTCGACTCTGCTAGTTGCATTCGTGAAGCGCCTCCCTTCAGTCAAATGCACATGTGTCAAAACGTGTACATAATAATACGGGGTGAAATTTGCGACCACGTGGTGCATCTCATGTTTCTTATAGTTTCGCTCGGCGCGAAAAAGCGCTATCAGCGCTCGAAGTTTCGCGAGGGAGAGGCGGGATATGCACGAACTACGTACACAACCCCGCTCTCCTATACCAATTGCTATTATCGGCCTACCCCATGTTATTTGCGGACAAATGCCATTTATGTAATATTGCACGTGTAGAAACGTGCGGGTACTCATTGTGTCCCATTTTTCATTGTCTAGTGCGTAAAGACCACAGTTTTTTGATTCGAACCATTAATAAGTCAATAAATGCAAATCTGCAGCCAAAATTACCACGTGGTAACGAAATCTGTTAATTTTTGAGCGATTTTTGAAATTCTGCGACATTTAGGCTACGTAGGACTATCAACTGTATAACATACTCAAATTTCAGCTCATTCCGTTCATTAGTTTAGGAATGGCATTTGTCCGCAAAATGCATGGGCCGCAGGGACGGTAAAGAAGAGCTATCACATCACCTTAAGAGGCAGTGTTAGTCAGCGGAAATTTCAGACGGCTTCGGTAGTGCAGAGCTCGTAACATTTCGCTAAGCGCTACCGCTGCCTACCGCTAGATGGCATGGCGCGCGTATGCTACGAAGCCCCAGTATGACACTTGACAAGACGGGCCAAGCGCCGAGGCCTCGTAGCGATAGCCAGCCGCCCGCGTTTCTCCCGCACCGCCCCGCGGAGGGAATGACACGGAGCGAAAACAATCGAGTCGCGCGACTAATCTCGCAGCTTTGGTCATGCATATTATGAGAATTGCTGTTTATAAAAACTGTTCACAAAATAATATGATTCTTGGAAAAGATATCTGGGTATACATATATATATATATATATAGAGGCAGAATATATGTATAGATACATACATCTGTCCGAATATATATATATTGTATACACATGATTGATATATATATATATATATATATATTGATATCATCCACCACATATATAAACCCATTCAGAAATATGTATGTATCTATATATACATATACTATACATATATACATACATATATACACTATACATATATAGTCTGTATAATGGGATAATTTCTTTCTTTGAAGAATTATATTATTTTGTGAATATTTTTTTAAAGCTGCAATGCTTTCTAATATGTGTAAAAAATGTACGAATGCTGACGAGATTCAGATGTGCGAACGGCAATCGGAAATTTTCGATCCTGTCTCAACTCGGCTTGTTGCATTCGCCAAACATCTCTCTTGCGCCGAAAATGCGATATCGGTGACTGACGACTCTGGTCAGCGAGAGTCGCAAATATAAGCGTCAACAAAAAATGTACGTGATGCCGAGTTTGACAATAAAATTCGCGACCAAGAATCGAAAATTCTCGGTCGAGTTTCGCCTCAAATATTTTGGAGCAGGCATGTAATGTTCAGGCAATCTACAGAATATTGCGAGTAGGAAAATGACAACCGAGAATCGCGAATTCTCGGTCGATTTTTTACTCGAATATTTTTATTCGTCGAACGATGCTTGCTCCTGAAGCATCGTCGATGACGTATGGTCAACGTCAGCCGAGAGAGTGCGATCTCGGCGACCGACGGCTCTCGTCAGCGAGAGTCACATATACAAGCGTCAACAAATCTACGTAATGCCGAGTTTGACAATAAAATTCGTGACCGAGAAACGAAAATTCTCGGTCGAGTTTCGCCTCAAATATTTTGGAGCAGGCATGTAATGTTCAGGCAATCTACAGAATATTGCGAGTAGGAAACTGACAACCGAGAATCGCGAATTCTCGGTCGATTTTTTACTCGAATATTGTTATTCGTCGAACGATGCTTGCTCCTGAAGCATCGTCGATGACGTATGGTCAACGTCAGCCGAGAGAGTGCGATCTCGGGGACTGACGGCTCTCGTCAGCGAGAGTCACATATACAAGCGTCAACAAATCTACGTAATGCCGAGTTTGACAATAAAATTCGCGACCCAGAATCGAAAATTCTCGGTCGAGTTTCGCCTGAAATATTTTGGAGCAGGCATGTAATGTTCAGGCAATCTACAGAATATTGCGAGTAGGAAAATGACAACCGAGAATCGCGAATTCTCGGTCGATTTTTTACTCGAATATTTTTATTCGTCGAACGATGCCGCTTGCTCCTGAAGCATCGTCGATGACGTATGGTCAACGTCAGCCGAGAGAGTGCGATCTCGGCGACCGACGGCTCTCGTCAGCGAGAGTCACATATACAAGCGTCAACAAATCTACGTAATGCCGAGTTTGACAATAAAATTCGCGACCCAGAATCGAAAATTCTCGGTCGAGTTTCGCCTGAAATATTTTGGAGCAGGCATGTAATGTTCAGGCAATCTACAGAATATTGCGAGTAGGAAAATGACAACCGAGAATCGCGAATTCTCGGTCGATTTTTTACTCGAATATTTTTATTCGTCGAACGATGCCGCTTGCTCCTGAAGCATCGTCGATGACGTATGGTCAACGTCAGCCGAGAGAGTGCGATCTCGGCGACCGACGGCTCTCGTCAGCGAGAGTCACATATACAAGCGTCAACAAATCTACGTAATGCCGAGTTTGACAATAAAATTCGCGACCAAGAATCGAAAATTCTCGGTCGAGTTTCGCCTGAAATATTTTGGAGCAGGCATGTAATGTTCAGGCAATCTACAGAATATTGCGAGTAGGAAACTGACAACCGAGAATCGCGAATTCTCGGTCGATTTTTTACTCGAATATTTTTATTCGTCGAACGATGCTTGCTCGTGAAGCATCGTCGATGACGTATGGTCAACGTCAGCCGAGAGAGTGCGATCTCGGCGACTGACGGCTCTCGTCAGCGAGAGTCGCATATACAAGCGTCAACAAATCTACATAATGCTATGAGTCTGAAATTCTACAGATTCCTAGAAAAATAGGATCTACACAAATCTACTCATTCGTTACATACTATTCATATTTCAGACTTATATCTTATACGTTTTATACGTATTTCCCCTATCCTGAGTATATTTTGTGGTAGGGAAACGAATAAAGATAAATTGTATTCCCAAAATTATACGCTCTTTACCGAACCCACTTTACTAAATTTTAGTAAATCTTACAATCTTTACTGAAATATAGATGTAATTTACATAATAGTCTGCACGAGACAAATACTAAATTATATTTTTCGATAACTTTTTGATGTGTAACCTAACAAGCTCAAAAGAGAGATCTTAGGTTATTCTCAGATTTATTGTCGCATAAATAGAATTTTATTTGCATAAGTGTCGTGATATATACCTTTTAAAATATTCCTTTCTGCACGAGAATGAGCCCGTTTATCCTTTTTTTCGTCTTCTATTGCTTATTTTGCGTATATCACCACTCACTCACTGATTATACTATTATTATTTACACTATATATAGACTATATACTGTTTCGAACTAGTAAATTATAAATTACTGTTCGTCTCTAATAATATAATTAGCACGTAATTACAATAGTACGCGTCTTTTTACTGACATGAGAGCGGCATGAGAGCCCAATATATCACGCTGCTCAGCTGCCGCGTCAGAAAATGACAGCGTGCTCATGTTTTGTTTTCTTCCGTCTCTCGATCACGCGGTGCGTAAATATACCAACACATATATGCAGATGTGTTGGTGCATACATATAGCACATCGATTCGGTGATATGTAGCGTTGTGGCACGCGCACGGTACGCAACTATCAGGTATATTCATTGTGTATATACATATATACATATATATATTCATTTATTGATTATTTAGTCATTTATATATAAAATACATGTTTGTTCTCAACGGTAGCCCGGAACGGTAGCCCGGAAAAATGGGTTTTCTAGTTCTAAATTATAGGAAAAAATACCAAGGTTCACTTTCTGGCACCTTTGTCTATGCAGGGTCAAAATTTCAGCTCGATCGGTTTCTCATAGCGGGCGTAAGGTTTGTTTGAATTGTAGCTTCGCGTCTCTCGACGAGAGCGGCCGTTGGAATCGGCATATATGTACTCCTACACGCGTACCCATAGCCGCATCGCGCGCTAGCTGTCTATGTTATGGCAACGTCAATGCAACTATCGTGAATATTCATTGTACACACACACGCACGCGCACGCACGCACACACATGTATATATATATACACGATGCATATTCCTGATAGTTCCATTGCAGTTGCAGGCAACCAGCGATTCGAAAACACCAGCTGCACTTACTTCGGCACTGAGCGGTTTTGAGAGTACCTAGAGAATTATAGCAAAAGTTTTGGGGTAAAAATACCAACATACACTTTTGCTATCATGCTCTGTGTATTTTCAAATTTTCAATCGGTTGTTTACTGCTTGCTGGACTACTGATCCAAATTTCAAAGCGTACGTTGCCTGTAACACTTATATATAAATAAATATACGATGAATATTTCCGATAGTTGTATTGACATTATCATAGCTCTTGAATAGACAGCTAACGCGTAATCAAAATAGGCACATTTTGCATTTTATTTCATTGCATTCGGGGAGGACATGAATGACTATCATTTGTTCGCGCGGCCATCGGTTCCCGAGCAGACACGCGAGTCTCACCCATACGCGCCTGACGCTGGCCTAATATGTAGCGTGCGCTGTCGTGGCTTTTATGTGTGTGTATATATATATATACGCGCGATCCGTGATGTAGTCAGGCCGGGCGACAGTCGGTGATGGAGGAGACAAGGCCTTGCGGGCTAAACATAAATAAGTATATATATAGCAGCAAAGCTTTCCGTCATTTGTCTCCGCTTTCACCGCTTACCATACGAGATTCTTGAGAAAATTTCGCCAGCGCCTTCTCTTCGAATTTCGCTACACTATTTTTTTCGTATGTCGGTCAAATTGTCGATATCTTCTTGTCAAAAATTTCGATCAGACTTTATTCATTCAATTTTGCATAAAATCTAATGAAATAAAGCCCGAAACGTGTGTTTTTTAATTGCGGTTCGGCTCTTGCCATAGACATTACGATTCGATCCGTGCATCATATGTAAGTCTGTGATTACTCCCGTGATAACATAAAACTGCAATTTTTTTTTTAATATTTCGATAAAAATATAGCAAGAGCATAATTTTGCCATAATTCTCTGTGTACCTGCCAATTTTTAAGCTGATTGATTGTTTAGTGCTCGCGAGAAGTCTGATCGAAATTTCGAAGCGTACGTCGCCAGTAACACTGCGTCTTAACGATGTTGGTAACTCGGCAATCTGTCCAAATACCAACTCGTACGGCGTGTGCCCTGTCGCCGTGTGTGGGGTGGTGTTATACGTGAACATTGCGTATGGTAACCACTCGTCCCAATCTCTCTGATCTTCTCTAATAAAATGTTTTAAATATTCCGCCAAAGTTCGATGTGATCTTTCCAATGCTCCATTCGATTGCGGGTGATACGCTGTAGTCTGAATCTTTTTAATATGTAATAATGTGCACATTTCTTTAAAAAGTTCACTGAGGAAATTCTTCCCTTGATCCGATAGAACAAATTTTGGTGTGCCGTATTTGCATACAATTTCCGTTGCGAATTTTTTCGCGACTTCTTGTGCTTCTTGTGTAACGAGGGGAATCGCTGCACTATATTTTGTTAAAGCGTCCTGAAAAGTTAGGATGTATTTATGCCTTTGTTCCGTCTCTGGGAGTGGTCCTACTATGTCAACTGCACATTTTTCAAAGGCTCGTCTTGGTGTGTCGGTGATTATCATAGGTGCTGTTTTTACTTTCGCAACTTTATTTTTTTGACATTTATCACATGTTGCTACGTATTCCCTTATATCTTTAGTCATCATTGGCCAGTTGTATTTCAATTTTATTCTTTGTGTCATTCTTTTCACTCCGGGGTGGCCGCCGAGAGGAGTGTCGTGATATTCTCTGAGTATCGTGGCTCGTTCTCTCTCCCTCGGGCACGCTCGGTCTATATTGAGGCTTTCCGCCTCGCTCTCACTTGAACATGGAGCTATCTCGCTCGCGACCGTTTCTACGTCGGAATCGCCGTCTCGTGTTTCCTCTCTTATAGGAAGCTCTTCCTCGTTCTCATTTCTATGGGTCTTATCGTTAGCTATCTCTCTGGGACTTTGATTCGCGACCTTGGCGTCTGTGACGATACTTGGCTGCTTCTTCGGTCTTCCTCGCGGGCGGTTGATCAGCTGTGCGGGCCCGGTGGCCGGCGTGGAACTCATAGTGATCTCGACTGGTGCCGGACAGGGAGCAACCTTTCGCGGCCTGCCTCGTTTGCGTTTTTCGCTTTCCTTACCTTGTGCATTATTTGTCGTTATCCCTTGTGATTGTATAATGACATACATTCGGCTTAGAGCATCTGCGTTCGTATTTTTTTTTCCAGCTTTGTATTCGATACTGTACTCGTATTCTTCTAGTTTGATTCTCCACCTCATGAGTCTTGATCCGGGATCTTTAACGTTGAATAACCACGTAAGAGGTTTGTGGTCCGTGACAATAGTAAATTTCGTTC
This sequence comes from Netelia inedita, assembly GCA_964017225.1. Classification (NCBI taxonomy): domain Eukaryota; kingdom Metazoa; phylum Arthropoda; class Insecta; order Hymenoptera; family Ichneumonidae; genus Netelia; species Netelia inedita. The sequence goes on from OZ024924.1 coordinate 19,322,370, forward strand.
CATAAATGTATGGTCGAAACTGAGTTACTGCCCAAACAATAGCTAGCATTTCTTTTTCCGTTGTTGAGTAATTGACTTCGGCTTTATTGAGTGTTCGACTAGCGTAGCAAATCGGTAAATCTTCTCCGATTTTCCCTTGCGATAGTATAGCTCCAATCGCTTTATCCGATGCGTCCGTTGTGACGACAAATGGCTTTTGAAAATCTGGATACTGTAAAATTGGTGCCGTGCTGAGAATGTCTTTTAATTTATCAAAAGCTAGTTGACAGTTCTTCGTCCATTCAAATGTTGTTTCTTTCTTCGTCAGATCCGTTATTGGCTTGGTGTATTTTGAGAAATCTGGTATAAATTTTCTGTAATATCCTGCGAGTCCTAGGAATGATTGAATTTCTTTCACATTTTTTGGTATAGGAAATTGTTGAACCGCTTTGATTTTTTCGGGGTCAGGCTTGACTCCGATTTCCGTTATTACATGTCCCAGATATTGAGTCTCTTTTCGCAGAAACTGACATTTTTTCGGTTGGATTTTTAGTTTGGCTTCCCGTAGCCGTTCGAATACTTCTCTCAGTCTCTTGTTGTGTTCTTCGAGTGATGATCCGTATACAACGATGTCGTCCAGATATACATAGCACTTTATTCCTTGTAAACCGGCTAGTACCGCGTCCATTAATCTTTGAAACGTCGGTGGCGCGTTTTTTAACCCAAAAGGCATTCGGTTGAATTCATAATGCCCTAGCGGTGTAGAGAAAGCAGTTTTTTGTTTGTCTTTCTCTGCCATGGGTATCTGATGAAACCCTGAGGCCAGATCAAGAGTTGTAAAATATTTTGCTCTTCCTAACTGGTCTAATATGTCAGTGATATTAGGCAGAGGATATGAGTCTCCTTCGGTTACTTCATTGAGTTTCCGAAAGTCTACCACTACTCTCTTTCGGATGTTGCCTTCTGCGTCCGATTTTTTGGGGACAACAAGTAGAGAAGCATTCCACGGGCTCTTACTTGACCGGATAATATCTTCTTCGAGCATTTCCTTGGTTTGTTTCATTATCTCTTGTTTATGAGTTTCCGGAAGTCTGTAAGGACGAACTTTAACTGGATTTGTTCCTTCTTTAATTACAATTTGGTGCTCGACTACGTCGGTGCTTCCCAATTTCTCTCCTTCGAGATGAAATACATCTGAGTATTCTTCGCTGAATTCGCGTAGTATTTTTTCTTCTTCCATATTTAAGTGACAATTTCCTTTGATTTCTTCCCAAAGTTTTTTGTGACGTTCGATCTCGTCCTTTTTGCTGACTACATTTATTATTTCTGTTTTATCCGTTCCTCCGTTTTCATTTTTGATTTCTTCTATTTCCACCGTTGGTCTGTCGATTTTCACTTCCTCGCTGCGGGAGTTTCGAACTTTCACCTACCTTTATTCCTGGCAGAATCTCTGTGGCGGTGACACAGCCTATGTTCGCCGTAAGTGTCTTCGCGTATAAAATATTTTCTGAGCGAGGTGGTAATTTAATCTTTTTATTTCCGTCGAATAATGGTATAATGTGTCCGTATATTTTGATGCATTTTCCGCCTAGTATATCGACATTATGTTTTCGAATAAAATCCATGCCGAGTATACCATCTACGTCGAGTGGTACATCGTCGTTGATTACGAAAAACCCATGTTTGACATCTACCGCGGGGGTTTCGATGACAAGCTCGATTTTGCACAACGCAAAAAATTTTAATCCGCCTATTCCCTTTAATTCGACCGTTTCCTCAATTATTTCTGTTTCTTCGCATAATAAACCTCTCTTTATGAGACTGCACTGGGCTCCAGTATCTCCTTTCAGCGTGATAATTTTTCTTTTTGCTTGAGGCGATGATATACAAAAATCGCTCGGGGCGTCGTCGTGGTTAAACATTTTTACCTCGTATATTATCTTGTTTCTGTGTAAAAGGTTCCTTTTGAACGAACCTGTAGCGGGCTGCCTGGGGCCTTTACCGGGATCTCTTGTTACAGAGCTATCCGCGACGGCGATCATATTTAACGCGAGGGAGCCGATTGTCTTTTTATTTCCATTCATGCTTTTACTCCCTTCTGACTGTTTAGTTTCATTAAATCTGCTTTTGTTTGTATTCCATTGACTTTGATTCGGTCGTCCTTGCGAACCCTGACGGGGCGGGAAATTATTCCCTTGTCCCTGCTGATTGATGGTCTCTTGACCATTTTCTCTAATCCTCTTCCTGCATTCTTTGTACATGTGACCCTGCTTATTGCAATAATAACACGTCACATTTAGCTGATGCACGACTCTTGTTGGTGCTGGCAAACTGAATCTACCGTACGTCGATGCGGAACTACGACAGTCTTTGGCCATATGTCCCTGTTTTTGGCATTTATTACACGTAATCGGTGCACGTTTTTTGGTATGAATTTGTCTATTAATCGAATCTACTCCCCGTACTGTTTTTTCTTCTTCCATGGATCCTTTTAGAGCTGATCCTAAATCCTCGTAGCCTCGGGCTTTTACAATTATTTGATACTCGCGCCGGAGTCCTCTTTCGAAATTGTGTAATGCTAATTGTCTCACGAATGACTCGATTGTCTTTTTCCCGGCTTCGGTTGCTTCTTTCGCGATGCTTGCATCTATTAATTCCATCATAATAGTCTCGAGTCGTTGGCCGTATGCTAAAACGCTCTCGTTTGATTTCTGCTGACATGTGTTGAAATCTACTTGCAGTGCTGCGACTGTGCGACGCGTTCCGTATAACGCAGTCATTTCTTCTTTAAATTTTTCGAACGTATCTATTCGTTTATAACGCGTATCTTTTTTCGCTTTCCCCACTATTTTCGTTGCTAAAACGGACTCTAATAATGATCGCTGCTCTTGGGGTAATACACTTTTATGGGCATAACTATAGGCCTCGATTATATCGTCTACGTCGTCCGGTTTTGTACCGTCAAAGCATGGTATGAGACTTCGAGCCTCTTTTAAAAGTCATGTATTCGTCTTCCTGTGTTCGTGGCATCTTATCTGTATCAATGTTTAGCAATGAAAAATCTTGAACGTTAATTGCTAGTCCGCGTTCGATCTCTATTAAGTTTGATGATTCTTCAGAATCCGCAAAAATAGGTTTTTCCTCGTTCGTTTCTTGGCGGAATCGTCCACGTTTCGTCGCTATACGGCGTGAGGGTACAGGGCGCGATTCGGGCGATTCGTCAGAGCTAGTTACTACTCGCGGTCTTTTTCTGCGCTGTTCTTCGACTAGTTCGTCTCCTGAACGGGTATACTGTATACTTCGCTCGAAAAATGACTCTAAGGATCGCGATAATTCGGGGTTACCTGGCAGTCGGTATAACTTATGACGCTCGTCGTCATCTGACATTAATTTATTTTTGGCTTTGGAAGGTTATCATGCATAAATGTTCCGTCACTTACAGTAAGATGATTCTCTTCATGTCGGCTGATGACGATGGCAGTGAGTCTCTGTAGTCGCGTTGATCGACTCGGGAAGCTCCTTCTCGTTACTGGCCTCCGGGAAGGTGATCACGTTGCTGAGTCTCCCTTGTCGTCGCGACGTGATGAATCTCCGAGGATGGGCCAATCTCTCTCCCAATCGGATGTGGTTGGAATTTTCCTGTTGTTGTTTTAGGTGCTTCCTTGATTCTTCCGACTCGATCGGTTTTCACTTAAATTTTCGTTTCTTGCTCGGCGAGGTGATTCCGTTACTGACACTCGCGTTACTGTTCGTTCACTAGTCTATGGTACGTATTCGTGAATTGTGGTATCCCACCGCTGCCACCAATGTTGTGCCCCCCAACTCTCGTTACGTGGGAACGAGATATTCGAGGACGGGTTCTTTAGGGTTACCAAAAATGAGCGCACTCCAACTACGAAAACTACGATATTAAACGGGTGAATTTATTAACACAATACAAAGATTTAGTTACTAATCGCGATCGAACTTATCGCCTCGAGACCGACGACTTATCGCTCTTGCTGTTGCTAAGAGACTGCCTAATCGAAGCATCGGCGTACTGGTCGATGCTCGGTGCTTCGGCAGACTTCCCACGGATCTGCTTTGGGCATTGCACCGTCAGCAGCGCGTGCGGCCCAAAGTCACCCTCAAAACTGTGACTTTGGCAGAAAACGCTGATTTGTTTCCGTCGTACGATATTGGATCGCTTTTCTGTCGGTTGCCAAGCGCTACAGCAGCGCAATGATTAGTGCTTGCATTCAAGGCACAACACAGTAATGCATTTCTTTATATAAAATATATTGGTGGTGCACATGAAATACAAAATAATATATACATATATTACCGACGAAAAATTTCCGGACAAAAGTTGAAAACAGTGCCGGAACAGATTTTTATGCCACTTCGCCGGTAGTTGCCCTCGGCCAATTTAACCAACCCCATTTTAAAGAGGAGGAATTTACCTTCATTTTGGCTTTTTAAAAAAAAATCACGATTTTTTTTTACAATGATCACACAGTTTTGAACACGACCATTATTTCTCGTTTTTTTGTTTTTTTTTCGAGTGGACCTCGTTTGTGGTAAAAAAATTTGTAACGTAAATGCGTTACAAATTTTCGTGAATTTTTTTTAAGCCAAAATGATGGTAAATCCCTCCTCTTTAAAATGGCGTTGGTTAAATTGGCCTAGGCCAACTACCGGCGAAATGGCATAAAAATCTGTTCCGGCACTGTTTTCAACTTTTGTCCGGAAATTTTTCGTCGGTAATATATGTATTGTTACGTTCGGATTCCGTGGGTCTTACGTACGGGTTCCGTCGTAATTACGTTTTAGATTTATAATTATTATTGTTATTTGTCGAGTTTGTCAGGAGACTCGACGCGTGGATTCTGTCCGTTTTAAAGCGGCGTAACGCACCTCACCTTATTCCGTGTGTATAATGTGTGTGTGTGTGTCTCGTTCGTCGACCTGCTGACGTTGGCAAATTCCTGGAGTCGTCGGGAAGGTCGGTCGAGACGGCTGTCTAGGCCGTAGAGATAGGTCGTGCAAGATGGGTGTTCAGTATTTATTTGGGTGTGTGTAGTGGAGACCGTAGTGGCTTACATATACGCGCTGGTTACGACGCTGCCACTACGATGTCGCGAATTAGCTGAGTCGGCGAGAAGGAGCGAGCGTTCGGAACGCGATACGACTCGCTGGACTCTTGCTCTCTTGCACTAATGAAGAAATGTATTTGAGAGATGTTTTATACTCGAAATATTCCGACGCGTAATGCCGCTAAGGTAATTATCGTGGTACAAAAATATTACGAGAGACGTGAAGCGCCGCTAGGGTTTGCTGACACGTATAGAGTTCTTCATCGTTGTACTCGGTTTGATTTCCCGAACTCGAAGTTACACTCGCGAGACTCTAAGTACGCGAGATGTACTTGCCGCTAGGGTATGAGTACCGGTCGACCGAGGGCTATGTCTGTCAGGACAGAGCAATCAATTAAGACTGGTGAGAATTTGGTCGATCGGTATCCTCGTTACCCTGGGGCGAAGGTATTGGAAGAGTCTCGTGGGGGCAACTAGGAAGTGTCGGGTTACCGATTGGGAAATCGATTGGGAAATCGCTCGTCGATTCCTGCGTAGGTGTTACTTTTGCGCCGGGGTCGTTGACATGCCATCGTTGATCATGCAGCGCGTGGCCGGGGTCGTTGACATGCCAGTGCTGATCATGCAGCGCGTGGCATCACGGTGCATTGGAGGTTTCCGTCGTGGGTCGAAGTCTTTTAGGGAATCTGATGACGAGGCTACGCGTGCACCGATGGATTGTCCAGCCTCGTTGTCGTTAGGCTGATCGGTCCGTAACAGTATATATTATTTTGCATTTCATTTGCACCACCAATATATTTTATATAAAGAAATGCATTACTGAAATAAAAAAAAGTGAATATTTGTTCTGTAGAAGTAGCGTTTCAATTATGGTTATAAAATTAATTTATTGATGGGTATAAAAATCGAAAAAAAGGTACCCACGGGCAAGATTCGACCCAGCAACCTAGCAGTTATTAGTCGAGTACGCTCACCACTCGACCACTCGACCAGTTAACAAATTTTAAACGTGAACTTCTTTTACCCGGCTAGACAATTCTTAAAAGTCGATTTTTTAGAAAGTTCTTAAGAGTTGCGTGCGTACTAGTTTGGCAAATGAATGTGTGGGTGGTCACCTTCACTTCGTATAAATATTTTAAAAAAATATTGAAAAAAAAATAAACAAAATTTGGGCCTCTGGTCTTCCCATCAGATTGCTTTTTCGCTCGAAGCCTCAGTTTCGGCTTGGCCGCACATGAACGGGCTCAGCGTCCATGTATTGGTGTAGCTGCCGAAGGCACGGTCGAAGTTGCCCGACCGCGCTCGACTCTTTCCGAAAATGTCCGAGCATCGCTCGCTCACGGACACGCGCTACTATGATTGTGTGATGGGCGCGCAGGACGCTATCGAGGGGGTACATTTCGCGCGCGATCTGGCAGCTCTGCCCTGGACTTGTCTGTTCTTTGACCTTCCTAACCACACTTTTTTCTCATGATATCATCAGAGAACATAGATGTATATGGAACAACAGGCCTTATGGGCGCATTTGGCTGGGGTGCGCTTAGTGCTCACCCCAGCCACCGTGGCGCTGCCCAATATCTGTGTGGACGCATACACTGATGCTGGGGTCGTAGCGCGCTCTTTCTCGCACCCAAGCGTTCAGCTATGCTTGGGCCGCTTGGGGTACTGTTCAGTTTAGTGCTCACCCCAGCCACCGTGGCGCTGTCCAATATCTGTGTGGACGCATACACTGATGCTGGGGTCGTAGCGCGCGCTTTCTCGCACCCCAGCATTCAGCCATGCTTGGGGAACTGTTCTGCTTTTAGTGCTCACCCCAGTCACCATGGCGCTGTCCAATATTGGTGTGTACGCATACACTGATGCTGGGGTTATAGCGCGCGCTTTCTCGCACCCAAGCATACTGTTCCGCTTTCGCTCGCACCCACGGGCTGTGTACCCCGTGGTTGGGGTACTTGGGATCTCTATTTAAAAGGGGGTTCGACATATTCAGAAGCGCCTATCCGCTCCTACGCGCCTTTTTCGCTTCAAATTAAGATATCTCCAAAACTATTCAACATTTTTCAACAATCTTTTTTTAGTTTAGTTTAGAAATACTTTATTAATAATTCTATATATGGTTTTAGAAGATATTCAAATTAGAAACGTTTTGGGACCAATTCAAAGTCGAAAAACATTGGTTCGAAAAATGCTCATTTTCAATGTACCTTTTCTCAGGAACCATACGGTCGATTTTCACCATTTTTGTTGTGGGTATATATTACAGTGTTATAAACATTGTGTCGAGTCGTTTTTTTTGTCGAAAAAACGATTCAGACCCGAGAAACAAATATTTAAAGGTAAAAAAACGTGATAAAATTTTTTTTTTAATTTCAAAACAACATCAAAAATTTTTGAAACAAAATATCAAAAAAATGGCTCGATACAATGTTTATAACACTTTAATATATACCCACAACAAAAATGGTGAAAATCTACCGTATGGTTCCTGAGAAAAGGTACATTGAAAATGGGCATTTTTCGAACCAATGTTTTTCGACTTTGAATTGGTCCCAAAACTTTTCTAATTTGAATATCTTCTAAAACCATATATAGAATTATTAATAAAGTATTTCTGAACAAAACTAAAAAAAGAATGTCGAAAAATGTTGAATAGTTTTGGAGATATCTTAATTTGAAGCAAAAAAGGCGCTAAGGAGCGGATAGGCGCTTCTGAATATGTTGAACCCCGTTAAAGCAACTACATTCCGGACCCCAAGCAAGCACATTTTTCTTCTTATTTGTATTCATGACATACAATAAAGATGCTTCTTTCCTAGAAAGTTGTTACAGACTGTATTTCTCTTTCGATTAAAAAAAAATCACTTTTACTAAAAGTAGCAGTCAATATGGGTGAAAAAAGTTATTCAACTTCGATGAAATAAAATATTTATTTAAAAAAAATCTCCAGCTCTAGGATGCGATCCATGAACCGCTAGCATGTAATCCCCCGTTCGCTTCCGAGCGAGCCGCTGATACAAGAGCGAGTGAGATGCAGTTATCGGCAGGCACGCATAAGTGCAAGCGAGATAACATGGGAGTGGGGGGTCAGCTGATGTGCCGAGTGTGTGTGGCACACTGATACATCGCCGCGCGCTCTACAGCCCATAAGTGGAACTACATTTTCCGTGCCAAAAGGTGCCACGGGCCCTGTAGTTCCATCAACGAATTCAGACGACTATAGAAGGCACTTGCTTAGGCTTGGATTGTCCCCAGAAATTCAGTACCCCATCAAGCTTCGGTACCCCAAGTACAGGCGGCGCTGGCGTCGCTACAAGAATGTATTAGGTCGCACAGACGCGTTCACGTATACCTTACACAACTTCAGACGTAGCTCCGCCTCCTCTCTAACCAATCACGGACGAGCAAGCGCGTCTTCTCGCTTTCTCTAATGTAAGGTATCCAGTGGGGTACTCATGCCGACTCTCTCTTTTTCTGCACTGGCACGGCGTAGCTCCTTCTCGCTTTCTCTAATGCGAGGTATACGATGGGGTACGCATGCCGACTCTCTCTTTTTCTGCACTGGCGCGGCAGTAGCTCCTTCTCGCTTTCTCTAAGGCAAGGTATACAGTGGGGTACTCATGCCGACTCTCTCGTTTCCCAAGCTGCTACTGCCATACCCCACTGATCCAACGTATATAATATCGACCCTAAAAATGCTAATAGTATAATATAAGTTTAGATAATTGTAAAAAATAGAGTATCTTTTGAATTGAATTTGTATTATAAAGTAATAAGCCGTAAAAATTCATTTTGTACGTCATAGAAAATAAAAAAAAAGGATAGTACAGGAGAGATATTTTATATTCGATAAATGTTAACAAGAAAAAATACTAGGAATTTCAATCTACTTATTCGTGCCCACTCTTAGCTAATTTTAGTTCACGCCTTGCAATTAATTTATAATATTGTCCTATAGCAATAGTAATTTTAAAATATCGCTATAGGACAATATTATAAATTAATTGCAAGGCGTGAACTAAAATTAGCTAACGATAAGAGTGGGCACGAATAAGTAGATTGAAATTCCTAGTACTTTTCTTATTTTTTCTTGTTAACATTTATCGAATATAAAATATCCCTGTAAGTCTGGAGTAAAGAAATAATATAAAAAAATGAAAATATAAACAATCACTCGAAGGGGTTTCGATCGTCTGACCCTCAAAGCTTTTAGCAATTTACAAACAGCAGAGCGTTCACGATCTCGTGGCTCCGCCTACGGGGCGTATACAATTTCGAGTGACGTCACGATCGACCGCTGCGACGCCAAGTGGCAGTTTCTGGCGGAAAAAACTTGGTGCCACTCGCGCCATAAGCAGAGCTGCCAGATCGCGCGCGAAATGTACCCCCTCTCTAGCGTCCTGCGCGCCCATCACACAATCATAGTAGCGCGTGTCCGTGAGCGAGCGATGCTCGGACATCTTCGGAAAGAGCCGAGCGCGGTCGAGCAACTTCGACCGTGCCTTCGGCAGCTACACCAATACATGGACGCTGAGCCCGTTCATGTGCGGCCAAGCCGAAACTGAGGCTTCGAGCGAAAAAACAATCTGATGGGAAGACCAGAGGCCCAAATTTTGTTTATTTTTTTTTTCAATATTTTTTTTTATATTTATACGAAGTGAAGGTGACCACCCACACATTCATTTGCCAAAGTAGTACGCGCGCAACTCTTAAGAACTTTCTAAAAAATCGACTTTAAAAAATTGCCTAGCCCGGTAAAAGATGCTCACGTTTGAAATTTGCTAACTGGTCGAGTGGTCGAGTGGTGAGCGTACTCGACTAATAACTGCTAGGTTGCTGGGTCGAATCTTGCCCGTGGGTACCTTTTTTTCGATTTTTATACCCAACAATAAATTAATTTTATATGCATAATTGAAACGCTACTTCTACAGAACAAATAACCACTTTTTTTATTTCAGAAATGCATTTTATTTATTTAAAATATTTTTGTGGTGCACATGAAATACAAAATGATATATACATACACTACCGGCGAAAAGTTTCCGGACAAAAGTTGAAAACAGTGCCGGAACAGATTTTTATGCCATTTCGCCGGCAGTTGGCCTAGGCCAATTTAACCAACGCCATTTTAAAGAGGAGGGATTTACCATCATTTTGGCTTAAAAAAATTCACGAAAATTTGTAACGCATTTACGTTACAATTTTTTTTACCACAAACGAGGTCCACTCGAAAAAAAAACAAAAAAACGAGAAATAATGGTCGTGTTCAAAACTGTGTGATCATTGTAAAAAAAATCGTGATTTTTTTTTAAAAAGCCAAAATGAAGGTAAATCCCTCCTCTTTAAAATGGGGTTGGTTAAATTGGCCGAGGGCAACTACCGGCGAAGTGGCATAAAAATCTGTTCCGGCACTGTTTTCAACTTTTGTCCGGAAATTTTTCGTCGGTAATATATGTATATATTATTTTGTATTTCATGTGCACCACCAATATATTTTATATAAAGAAATGCATTATTGAAATAAAAAAAAGTGAATATTTGTTCTGTAGAAGTAGCGTTTCAATTATGATTATAAAATTAATTTATTGATGGGTATAAAAATCGAAAAAGGTACCCACGGGCAAGATTCGACCCAGCAACCTAGCAGTTATTAGTCGAGTACGCTCACCACTCGACCACTCGACCATTTAACAAATTTTAAACGTGAGCTTCTTTTACCGGGCTAGGCAATTTTTAAAAGTCGATTTTTTAGAAAGTTCTTAAGAGTTGCCCGCGTACTACTTTGGCAAATGAATGTGTGGGTGGTCACCTTAACTTCGTATAAATATAAAAAAAATATATTGAAAAAAAAATAAACAAAATTTGGGCCTCTGGTCTTCCCATCAGATTGCTTTTTCGCTCGAAGCCTCAGTTTCGGCTTGGCCGCACATGAACGGGCTCAGCGTCCATGTATTGGTGTAGCTGCCGAAGGCACGGTCGAAGTTGCCCGACCGCGCTTGGCTCTTTCCGAAGATGTCCGAGCATCGCTCGCTCACGGACACGCGCTACTATGATTGTGTGATGGGCGCGCAGGACGCTAGAGTGGGGGTACATTTCGCGCGCGATCTGGCAGCTATGGCCATAAGCATAGCTGCCAGATCGCGCGCGAAATGTACCCCCACTCTAGCGTCCTGCGCGCCCATCACACAATCATAGTAGCGCGTGTCCGTGAGCGAGCGATGCTCGGACATCTTCGGAAAGAGCCGAGCGCGGTCGGGCAACTTCGACCGTGCCTTCGGCAGCTACACCAATACATGGACGCTGAGCCCGTTCATGTGCGGCCAAGCCGAAACTGAGGCTTCGAGCGAAAAAGCAATCTGATGGGAAGACCAGAGGCCCAAATTTTGTTTATTTTTTTTTCAATATTTTTTTTAAATATTTATACGAAGTGAAGGTGACCACCACACATTCATTTACCAAAGTAGTACGCGCGCAACTCTTAAGAACTTTCTAAAAAATCGACTTTTAAAAATTGCCTAGCCCGGTAAAAGAAGCTCACGTTTGATATTTATTAACTGATCGAGTGGTCGAGTGGTGAGCGTACTCGACTAATAACTGCTAGGTTGCTGGGTCGAATCTTGCCCGTGGGTACCTTTTTTCGATTTTTATACCCAACAATAAATTAATTTTATATGCATAATTGAAACGCTACTTCTACAGAACAAATATCCACTTTTTTTTATTTCAGAAATGCATTTTATTTATTTAAAATATTTTTGTGGTGCACATGAAATACAAAATGATATATACATACACTACCGGCGAAAAGTTTCCGGACAAAAGTTGAAAACAGTGCCGTTACAGATTTTTATGCCACTTCGCCGGTAGTTGCCCTCGGCCAATTTAACCAACCCCATTTTAAAGAGGAGGGATTTACCTTCATTTTGGCTTTTTAAAAAAAAAATCACGATTTTTTTTTACAATGATCACACAGTTTTGAACACGACCATTATTTCTCGTTTTTTTGTTTTTTTTCGAGTGGACCTCGTTTGTGGTAAAAAAAATTGTAACGTAAATGCGTTACAAATTTTCGTGAATTTTTTTTTAAGCCAAAATGATGGTAAATCCCTCCTCTTTAAAATGGTGTTGGTTAAATTGGCCTAGGCCAACTACCGGCGAAATGGCATAAAAATCTGTTCCGGCACTGTTTTCAACTTTTGTCCGGAAACTTTTCGCCGGTAGTGTATGTATATATCATTTTGTATTTCATGTGCACCACAAAAATATTTTAAATAAATAAAATGCATTTCTGAAATAAAAAAAAGTGGATATTTGTTCTGTAGAAGTAGCGTTTCAATTATGCATATAAAATTAATTTATTGTTGGGTATAAAAATCGAAAAAAAGGTACCCACGGGCAAGATTCGACCCAGCAACCTAGCAGTTATTAGTCGAGTACGCTCACCACTCGACCACTCGACCAGTTAACAAATTTCAAACGTGAGCTTCTTTTACCGGGCTAGGCAATTTTTAAAAGTCGATTTTTTAGAAAGTTCTTAAGAGTTGCGCGCTTACTACTTTGGTAAATGAATGTGTGGGTGGTCACCTTCACTTCGTATAAATATTTAAAAAAAATATTGAAAAAAAAAATAAACAAAATTTGGGCCTCTGGTCTTCCCATCAGATTGCTTTTTCGCTCGAAGCCTCAGTTTCGGCTTGGCCGCACATGAACGGGCTCAGCGTCCATGTATTGGTGTAGCTGCCGAAGGCACGGTCGAAGTTGCCCGACCGCGCTCGGCTCTTTCCGAAGATGTCCGAGCATCGCTCGCTCACGGACACGCGCTACTATGATTGTGTGATGGGCGCGCAGGACGCTAGAGAGGGGGTACATTTCGCGCGCGATCTGGCAGCTCTGGCCATAAGCAAGTTCCTTCTATAGTCGTCTGAATTCGTTGGTTCCATGTACATCTATGTTCCCTGGTTATACGAACAAAATTCAACATAATGGCGGAAATAATATTGACAAATGTTTTAAATACAAATATATCCATCGAGGAGCTGTTTAATTGGCTTACGACTGACAATCCCGAGGTAATATCTCATGAGGCATATAATATATGAGGTCGTGACATTATTGACAATTGCTCTGAGGTTATTTTGTAGGTTATACACGGTGATTTTTTTTCTATCCAATGCATTTCATTGTAGGAAACAATTTGTCCGGATATCGTCAAAAATGGATGCACCAGGGCACTATTCGTATCTTACTTTCTTGACTATCTACGAGGGCAGTGCAAGGGGTAATACATGATTACTAAGACTTGAGTTAGTAACATTGACAACGAAATTTGATTTTATATATCGAGGTGAATTTTTTTTAAGATCAATTTCAACGTATGACGCGAGATTTATTTCTCAAGACAGTCGTATTTATTTACACATTTAAATTGACATTTATTTATTCACTCATAATAATATATTCATTTTCAATGGTCTTTTGGATCGTCCGTTATTTGAGAATATTGAACAAAACGATTTATCATTCGCATATTCTTCTTTTGCCATTTTTCACACGAGAATGCAAACTACAACGAGAGCCTTTTCCACATTTACGAGCGAAATTGAATTTGCCGAATAACAAGAAACCAACAACAATCGTCCGAGCGTTTAGGCCACCGTCGGCCATTTGAATTCTCTAGGATTCAAGATATTTTCAACTCAAACGTGCGAACATTAAAAAATGCTCGATGAATAAAAAATCGAGATATATTTACGTCTGTATGTCGAAATTGCAGGGCTGCAAAATAATACATTGACATTGATAATAAATCAGTGAAATGGGTCATTGTGAGACACGTTATTAAAATCTATCTTACGATTTATAATTACAAAAATTATCTATGCGATAGAGGTATCTTTGAATTATTTATTAAGATTGAGACCAGTGGGCTAAAAGTTAATGGATCGATGTGTATTAACCCGATCAGTTTATCGCTTTTTTCGACACCACTTAGGTTTATCTTGGGTCGCTGGAGACCCAAGGCATGTTAAAAAGCGTAATTTGCAATGAAACAATCTGAAAAAATTTCCTGAACTCTCTTAAATACTTCTACTTTAAGGGAACACCACGAAGGTTGCAAAGAAAATTAATAAATATATTATTTTTTTTTTGGAAACACACCCACCTCCCGAAAATGCAGGCCTTCACTAAAAAATATCATAACTGTTGAACAAATTGAGATATTGGGAAAAACCAAATTGCATATTAAAGTTTAAGAGTGATACTTTAACGAAAAAAATCATGAACTCGATAGAAACGAAAGAAATGATTAAGTTTAGCGCGCCAACTAGAGCATTTTCCAAAGGCGGGAATTTGTACATTCAATAAATACTCCAATATATTTTTAAATATATTTATTGAAAAATCATCAAAATTATTTGAAAAGTTACAAGAAATATTTTTGCCTTAAAATTAAAGGTTTTATTACCACAAACAATTCTCGCAGCAATAAAATCGTAGTTCATCGCAAATCGGCGTTTTACATTACACACAAAGATTTATAGTTTTTCTTTTTTGGATCGCATAGAGAGCACCGTTTTCTTTTTTCAAGTTTGTCATTCACGAGGATTCAGTCACTTCGTGTACATAATCAATTCTCCTTCACTTTCTTCGTTCAAATAATTCAGATTTTCATTACGTGGAGGAAGAAGTGTAGTTAGTTGACGGAATTCGCGATGAGACATGGTATAAAATATGAAAAATCAATAAATGTCTCTAAAAAATGCATAAACTTTCGGAACTGTTTATAAATTTGATAAAAAAAGAGAAAATTTACCTTGGCAGTTAAAATGGTTTCGTACAACGTTAGGGTTATCGTGGGTCGCTCACGACCCGACACGCATTTTGTTTGCTCGCTACGCAGTTCGAATTGATACTTAAGGTATGCGATTCAGCGCGTAGGCTCCTAGTGTCCTAAAGTTTTTTTAGGGTGGGTATAGGTATTTTTTCCCCACTCGGTTTCTGAGAACCCGAACAAAAGAAAAATGACTTGGGTCTCCAGCGACCCACGATAAACGAATCGGGTTAAATAAGGTTTCTTGAATTTTCAAACTCAAATTAATAATTTATGTTTCCATGAATAAATAATTAATTGCCAGTTCGTGTCCGAAATCGATCCATTCTTGTTCATCATTCTGATGAAGAAGAATGGATGAAAAAGCTTTCGATAGAAATGGGCTTATTGGCTTTTTCCGATTTTTCTTTCATCGATAAACTATGAGTATATCAAGATGTATGAAGTTGCCGACCGCTAAAAATTAAGAGGCAACAATGCGAAGCTCTAACTTTGTGTATTGTCATTTCCATACATGATTCAACGCATTATTTCAATTCACCTCCGACAGCATACTGCCAGAGACGAAAGACACGTGCGCAAAAGAGGAGCCTGCCAACAGGACGGACTACATAGAATCATCGAAAAGAAACATATCGACGAGCAAAATATCGACTTGCAGAAATACGAGACAGAGCCCTCGTCACTTTATTCACAACGATTACAAATCGCGTCACGGAGGCCATCCAAGAGGTCCGGCGTTGACGATCCATACACCAGCGCCGGTTGGACGTCCGTTCGCTAATAATTCTCCGGAGAACTTTCCACCGTTGCCTCCTCAAAATGTCAACAGCGCCGTCCCGAACAAAACAATCTGCGAGGCACCGTCGTTTACGGCCCAACAGCGCGATCATCTCGGAAATTCGAGTCTTTTGGATAATCCATCGTCGGAAAATGAGATTCACAGCGATAGATCGGAATCGGTTCGGCAAGGGTGGAGCACCCCGAACTATCGTGACAATTGCTGCGAAGGAAAATATCCGATTGGTACGAGTTCGCCCCGCAACTCGCCGATAAATCAACTCCAGTTACAAATGGCAAATTCCAATGTATCCTCGTCAGACACATCGTGCGACAATAATATTTCCAACGCATCCTGGCAAACAAATTCGCCCGCGAAATTTGAAACGTGGATGCATAATATCTCGGGCAACGAAAATTTGTCGCCGATAGCACTTAGTCCAGTTTCACCGCTCTACTCGAACAACACATCGATTTTGTATCGGAGAAGCTTCGCTGGCAGTGGACAAAAAAATTCGAAATGCGGCTCGAAACGAAATCTTTGCCTCGGCGACTTTATTAAGAGCGACGGAAAGGACTCCAAGAGGACATCAAAAAATCATGCCAAGGCCATGTTTCAGCGGCAGGAGCCGGAACGGAATGAAAAATCGGATGAATCGACGTTGAACGAGCAGGAAGCAAGCAGTCCAGGAAGAATGTCGGAAACGAGGTTAAAACGAAGAATCAATCCCACACGATTGAACGTCTCTAGCGACAAAGGTACTGCACGAAAAACATTGATCGTTCAAATTCTTCTTATTACGCTTTTCCATATCTCGAGATAAAAGATCCCTTGTTATAGAGTTATATATATTTTAATACGTCTAAATCAAAATGTACTCGAAGATTTAAGGAGGTTGAAGCGTTGTCCATGCATTAGACGAATTCCAAGTTTAATTGTTTAAAATTCGTAATGAACCTTCTTAACAATAATACTCAACTGTGGGTAAAATTTGAGAGAGTTTTACCGTCTAGAAATCGAGCTATTTATTGTGAAAAATCGTATTTTTTCGTAACTTCCCATAAGACCTCGTGTTAAAGTTGCGATTTTAAACACTGAATATCTCGATTACTAGACCATGAAGCCTTCTCAAATTTGTTACCCATTATAATACGATGCTCAAGACGATTCACGCAAAATTTCAAAAAATTATCTTGGGAAAAATTGTATCTGACGATTTTGCCATTACTTTGTATATACTATTATGATTATGGCGCGTGAACCTCCTTAAAAGAAACTTTGTACGGATGGATACTTAGCAATTCATTCAACAGACGTTTATTTTTGTACTTTGCCGTCAGAAACTCCGGGACAACAAGTTTTTGGTGTGGTATGCAGACCAACGGTGGCTAATCCGGTGTTCGTCGAGGCACCGTCGACCGACAATTGCCAAGAGGAATTGTCGTTTAATGTCGAGAGACGTTTGTTAAAGCTCGAGAGAGAGAGAAAACCGAAAAACAAAACGAGCATCGAGACGATCAAGTCCGAAACGATGGTGGGGACGTGTAACACCAAGTCCGAAACAACGATTGTGCCGAGTTTGCATTCGGTGGATAATGTGGAAAAGTTGAATACTCTCGCTGGTATTTACAGCGGTATCCTCAATCGTAATTTAATGCCAAATCCTATGACCGAACTTTATTTTATGTTGACGCTTCTCACGACGCAGTATAAAACGATAAAAGATACGAAAAATATAATCGATAAGGCGAACAAATCGTCGTCGTCGTCGTCGTCGTCGTCGTCGTCGTCGTCGTCGTCGTCAACGTCGTCGTCGCCGCCGTCGCCGCCTCCGTCGACCTCGCCTCCCTCGTCCTCGTATATCCAAATGTTGGAAGCACTGAAAAACGATGTAGGTTGTGCGGAATTGATGGATAATGTTTTAACGGGCGAAAATTGCCAAGATTCGTTGAATCAAGAGGGCCAATTGGATAAATCATTGAACGAGGCCACGGGACGATCCTCGGACGTTCACGATTCCGAACAAATTACGGACAATTCGATCGACACGGGCAAAAAATCCGTGGACCAATATCTCAATAGCCCGCACAATTGTGTCTATTTTGCTACCACGGTCATACTGAATCAACATCATCTCTTGACAATCCTGGATCGAGCTACGTTGAAATTGCTTTCGGAACATCCTCAGGTTGTCGCTTTTCAACCCGAGTTACAACAATATATCAACGACATATATAGGATCAAGTGTTTGCACATGAATCGGCCGAAACCCATCGGTACAGGGTGAGTTCCGACATATTAACTTTGTTCTTTTCACGAGCGCCTGCAACACTCTAAATCGTCAACGTGGATTTTCCTCGCGCGGGAAAGTCCTTCTACGAGCAAATATCTTCCTAGCAAATAAATAACCTGTGCGAACAACCAAAAAATAATGCAGGCGCAATGTATACATTTCCATCTGCACTCTTTTTTGACAAATGAATTTAAAACTACTTGAAACATTGGCAAAAATGTTAGGAGCTTTCTTTGTCGTTTATTGACATTAAATTAAAAAATAGCATCTTCCTTGTTCATAAATTGAGGCGATCTCGTTGCATACTTTCAGAAATCTGCAGTCCAATGTTTGTTTCCAAGCCCATACTGACAATTGCGAGGCATTTCCATCGGTTTTTACGTTCAGCTTGTTCCGAAAGCAGCGTGACGCATTTTACGACCTCCTGAAAGATTGGGAGGATAATCATCTGAGCACAACTTGGTCCTTTGACAACGCTATGAAAAACAAAATGAAGGCACCTTTGAGAGAATGCACCGATGCCGTAAACTATTGTCATTTTGCAAAATTATTTATTTCACAGTTACTCGTGTCTTCCGTACGTAATGGACACACGGTAAGAACGCCTATCGTCGAATCTTTGGAACGATTAGGAATGTGCTCGAGCTCTCGATTATCTTTGTTAACTAGCAGGAAGATCCTACGAATGACGAAAGTTTGAGCTTTCTAAAGTCTCTGAAGCATTTGAATCCGGAAAAATTGATTCAACTCAAGGAACGATTGGTAACGCCGTTAATCTCGACGGGTCTTGTGCCGGCGCCCATATTTCCCGGCGTTCAAGAGTTTTACCAAAAATTCATTCTCCATATATCTAACTGGAAGTTCCTTGCGGTTTTGGAGACTACTTTCATCCATGAAATCTTGGAACTCAACGAGGTCCATTTTTATCCGAGCGAGATCGAACAAACAGGTGTGAGGGTTTTGTTCGTTTTTTTTCGGACGACAATCATATCCTTCCGACTAATGCTCGTAAGATAATTAACTTGATCTGAATTATCGTTGGCAGAGACAACCTTGGACGAGAGTACCAAACAAAAGTTCATCACCACCGTGTGCAGTCTCAGGCTTTTGGCAAAATTTGCGGCTTTCACGGCCTCTCTGCCCTTCAGATCGGTTGCTAATTCCCCGGCGTGGCTACAGTCGCAAATTCAACTACGAGGCCGTGTAAGTTGCATCAACGATAAATAAAGAAACAGCCTTATCATAGAAAATGTCTTTTCGTATATATCTCGTATTATTTTATTTCTTTTCTCGATATTCGTCAGGTTCTGCCTTCGTTGGACTTGAGAAGTTGTCTGCTGGATGCTTCGACACATCGAAGATTATCAATCACGGTTGCCTGGATCGTTCAATACATGGCTATGCTCGACACGGTCACTTTGAGTTTGCCTTACTACGCCGGTATTGGTGAATTACTTTATTCCATTTATCGCAAATCGAATAATCATCGTCGACTCGGTTGCGACGATTATTCCATACCTATGCAAACTGCGATATTAATATCTTTCACGATCGGATGGTTGTTCGAACTACCGAATTTCCCTCGTCATCTCTACACCCACTGGCAAATGAATTATGTTGAGAAAAAGCGTGAAATTCATGGTTGTGCTGGCGTTCCGCGACTCGACGATGGGAAGGTTATCCCGACGGATGAAGAATCCTCGATAGAGCTTGTCAAGTATAGCTCGACTATCGACCATTTGGAAATAATCGACGACCGAGTTCTCTACGAGTGTTGTCCATATTTAGCCGAATTCAAGATATTATTGATATCTGGCAACGCGACATTGACCAACAGTACTGCCAATCGTCACATAACACCAGTGTCGAGTCAACTTTCCCGATCGAACTTGGCTGAAAAACCGGATAATCTTCAAGTCAGAGACTCCATTATTTTACTATAATCTTGAGAGCGTGCTTACGTTACGTTACGTTATTTCCCATTAACTCTATGTTATCTTCCTGGTTTTCATATTTTAATAGATGCAGCTCGAAGAATCCTTTCTCCACGGTCAACCCAGCTCAATACGAAAAACTGTTGATTTCGTTTACGAGCGAATCGCTTCCAATTGCGTCAAGTATATCTTCAACGTCATAATACCGTCCTCAAAACAGCGACTTATGACAGAGTTTATCAACTCGCCAAACAGCAAGATTCATCTGCTGATACAGAAAGAGGTAGACGAGGAGAATGACGAGAAGGACTCGTCGACATCAGACAGGATCTCGACCAACAGGCAGACAAAAATACAGGCCAGTATTTTGCCAGAGAAAGGCTGAATTATTTATAATTATTATTCATAACTGTTATCATTTAGTTTAGATTTTAATATCTATTTCATATTCCTACGAGGGTGCTTATTAGATACACGCTACTAATCGGTAATCGTTGCTAAGCAGTCGTTATCAAATATCCACCGTATTTCTCAATGTATTTGAAATCGAACGAACAAAAAAAGTGACATTGATTTTCATTTCAAACGAAAAATATTTTCATCAATTCTCCATTTAAATAAAATTAATTTTTTCTGCCAACTGATACTCGTTCCAACAACATAGGCTTAATTGCCCTCGTTATTCTTGTTTTTATTGAATTTTTTAGATTATAATCTGTCATCTCACATAATAATAAGTAATTTAACGGGGTGCCATAGCATATGAGGCGAAAGAAAGGTGCTCCGGTGACTTAGCCACTGCTTTTCGCTGTTAGGTATATGATTTTTAATTTAATCTAGTCGGATAACTCGCACGTGTCTAGAGTTTTACAGCTTTTTAGCCTTCTAATTGGCAATTCACTATTGAGTAGGTTTGCGACATGTTGGCTTTGAGTTTCGAATGTCTCCTAATATTTTTCACCCAATTGTTTCATCACATTTTTCATCGTCGCCTTCGCCGGAGTCCCTGTGGATTACCGGGTTGGCTACGTACCAATTGTAAGTGGACGTTCAGCACTATTCTCAGCGATTTAGACTCGAATCTCTGGATGATTTGCAGATTCGAGTTGTCCATAGATGCATTCCGGAGGTTCATACCGAATTCTCGATAGCATTGTGAATTGTCAGTTGGTTGCGTGGGAATAGTTTTGAGTTGTTGCAAACGAGTAAGCTCATTGCTCGGCTTTCCAGATTTCGATATCATCATGATTAAACACAATTTACAGGCTCTTGTTCTATTAAATAGAAAACAATGTGTACCGAAAGTACATGCCAAATTTGCTTTATTTGCATTGACTTAATACATATTGAGATAATGTGTCAAGGGCCTCGGAAAACATTGTTTCGGGGGAAAAAAGTATTGACATTTGCGCCAACATCAGCCAAACCTAGTACATAAAGCGTTCCGCTTTCTTCCTCGAATAATTCACGACGGTGAATAACCTCTCGAATAAAATTGATTAAAAATAGGCGGCCAACGTCCGACATAAAAGTAAGAAAAAAAATCTCGTGAGCTTGATAATTCTCGTGAGCTCAACGCCTCGACGAAAAAAAGCTCAATACGACGATGGTGCCCGCGGCTCGAAACTAGGCTCGAAACTAGAATTTTATGGGTAACTTTTTCATACAACTTCGTGTTCTCGACTTATTTTCATCAATAAATGGAAACCGGATGTTACCTGTGTATAATAGACGGAACAAACACATTACAAGAAAAGTTCACACTTTCTCAAAATATTCATTCATAGTTATTCATAGTTGCGAAAGATCTTTTTCGTAAGTTTTTTTTTCATTGCCGAGATGCATTTTAATCGAATGGATATTATAAATTGCAGGCTAATGTGCCAAGGATCGAAGAGATGGAAGTTCTAGCGACGAGAATCAAGGAGGACGTGAAGAATGAATGCCGTCTAAAGATTGCAGCTATATGTAAAGCGAAAACTATGAATTCGATCGAATCTCTTTTGGCCGACGATGTATCCCCTCCCGTCAAGGAAACTTGTACAGCTATCGCAATGAGAATGGCGATCGAGCGCATACAACAGTGGATCGATACGCACATTGTCGAGTCGTTATTTCTCAAGAACATGGGTATCGAGCTCACACGTTTGTCAAGGAAGAGGAATTGCCTCGTAACAAACAGGGATAGTTGTCACAATCTGGAGGTCGCGTGTCCCACCGATGTTATCAGAATGATGAGAGTGAGGCCCTTTTTCACTTGTACAATTTGCATTATTTATTTTCCATTAATTCCATTTGCTCCATTTCCTTGCTTAAAACGCTACGGAGCACAGCCGCAAGCCGGCATGTACGTGACAGAGATATTTGCAACGAGCAGGGCCAATCTTTTTTTATCTCCAAACATCTCGCAAATTAGACCGAAAGGTCTAGTTGGTCGTTGTTTGCAATCGAGTCCATTCCATATTTGCTTAATGATAAACCGAAATGTGTCGACCGAGAGTAATACCGATAGACTTATTCTACTTGCCCAAGAACTCAATGTGGGAACTGTTGGAAAAGAAGGGCCGATGGGCGGAATTGTCAGTGGAATCTGTCACGAAAGTATTGACAAGCTTGGAGCAAACTTTAACGGAACGTTCTGATTTGGTCGATGCCCCGAAGAGAACTCTGTACAAGATGAGTGTCGAGTATTCTCTGTTACTGAGTAAGAGAATCAAATTTCATTAAACAAGATGATTATATTCTCAGGCTACTTTCAGGCTACTCTCTGAAACATCGTTCGATCATTCTCATAATTTGAATTCTTCCAGTAACACACAGACAGGACTTATTCACACCAGAGAACCAAAAACATTTTCGGAATGTGTGGAAAATGAGCAGCGAGGATTTGTTCACGAGCCTAATGAGCCCGCGAAATCTTCGAATATTGGCGAGCACCTCGGACCCGTCGGTCATCACTATTTTTGGACACCTCTTGACGAGTCTTTTGAGAGAAAATTTGTTGAAGATCGAAGCTCTCAGCGACCAATGTGTGACTCTTTTTAGACAAGAGTGGCCCGAGGTATGAAAATAATTAAGAAATATTATACCTCCACGATAAACATTAAACTTAACAAAGACATTCTAAATCCATTTCGATCCAAGAATCCTCATTACAGAGACGAATAATTAATCAATTTGGAACAATATACCTAGAATGTTGAGTCTTTGGTAATGAACTTTCAATACGCCCGTACAATAATCATCGGCAATGATGGTTAGAAACGCAAGAAATTAAAATAACATTATTTTTGATAAAAAGGTCATACTGAAGCAACTGTCGCAGTGTCTCAAGAACGTAGTAGCGGATCACAAATGTTCCGGATCGGATGCCCAGAGCTTCAAGAATTTGGTGGCTTGGATCGCCGCTACGCTCGAAGAAATGGAAATATGTGATTATGACTGAAACTGCACGATATCTAAAATCGGATTTATTCGAGGAGCGTTACGACACGAACAAGAGTCAGTATGCAAATGTAATTAAGACACGGTCGATTATAGGTTGTGGATTATAGTTTAGCGCCAGTACGAGAGACACAGAAGTGAAACGAGATATTGACTTTCTTCGAAACGTCAAGCCTTCATAAAAAGTGCCATAATCCAGTGTTGGCTAAGCGGCATTTTATTCCAATCGGTTGCTCCCCTTCGTACACAATTAATTGCCGTTTCGAAATTGTCGAAGCATGTGATGCGGCACCGTAAGCTTATTTAAATCCATACGAGTGCCGCGGATAAAAGATCATTTTGCAATGAAACTTTTCTCCAAGAGAAGACAATCGATTAATGGTATAAATGAAAAATGTTGTCACCTCTGTTAACAGGCATGCGAACTTATTCCAATTTTCCATCAGTGCTTTACCAACAAGAAGTCCGTTTTACGTAGCCTTATGCAGAGCAGTCTAAAACATGTGCACCATGGCAGATGCATGCGAGACAAGTTAATTGGACCAAGAATTTTTAAGATAACGTCGATATTTCGCTTTAATCTGTCTCGATCTTATCACAAAGGCCTGTGGGGCTCGAGATAGCGCAGCATTACTGTGACTGGCCCATAATTTCTCATTAATGACAACCGTATTCTGTACTCGTTTCAACTATTTGACGTTTTACATTTTGCATCCTTGCGCAATTGAGAATACCGTCGATGGCATTGGAGGTGTCGAAGGCGATTACCAATTTGGGTTTTTTAATTATTTTATTCAATACTTATTAAGCAACAATATGGAAATCTCGAGTCCTGTAACAACATACTTTGCGTCGTGATGCTGCCATATCTCTTTATCCGCTTACGAACAAAAACATATATATTTTATTAGTTTTCTGTGAAATGGCATAAGCAATTATATTTTTAATATACTCATACTTTTTCGGAAACAATGGCGGTCTTTCTGGCCTTTCGTTTTTATGAAAAAAGTCGTTTGCCTTGAAATTCTCTATCGGAAGATACAATTTTATTTCCTCCCTATCTCCAATCTCATATATTTTTGGGGAAAAAATAGCGAGTGAGATGCTAAAGGAATAATTATTAAGCGGATCGACATAAGAGTATTTGCAAAATCACGTTTATAAAAATAATTTGTTTGATATCTTTTAACTCTATTCTTTCACAATTACAGTCCGTAATGGCTGATCGGCATGAAGGAATGCATACAGTTTACGATGTATATTGTCATGCCGTTTATAAATAAAAAAATTTATTTTTAACCATTTACCCCTTTTTTCTTCGGTATAACGTATTTGTAGTTCCTCGAAGTAACTTTCGAATCCTTGTTTAAATCTTGCATATTCTTCCGAAAATTTCAATGAATTTCACAGAAGAAAGATACTGTAGTAATATTATGTATCACCAGTGTTTGAGTCCTATTCATAATACATTAGATAGAAATTTACGAAAAAAAAACAAACAAATTGGTTTACAATTTGGTTAACAAATTGTCTACGAAAATCTAAATCTTCTAAGAAAATTGGAATCGTGGAGACTCGAGGAAAGGAGCTTCAACTCCGAACGCTGAAGCGGTATCAAAAGTATGTAGTTTTAGTCAGCGCTGTATTAAGGGATCGTCTCAGTGTGAAATTTTCAAAAAATCGTTTTTTTGCATTATCGTATAGTATACACTGTTCTAAACATTCTCTCAAATTTTTAAATCGAAATTCAAATTATTACGGTCCCCGCAACACCACTTTTTTAAATGGAATGGTACCTTTTTTCAACCATCTTGTAGAGCACCTCAAGTCGCATAAAAATATTAGATGGTCAAAGTCGTTCAAGGCCATTCGAGGTCAGCATCGATGATACACATCCGAATGTCTCGGAGTAGGACTACCAAATGTTTGGTAGTGAAACACTTGGTAGCGAAACATTTGGTAGTGACCCGAGTTCAAATTAGCTGGAAATGAGAGATATCGGAGATCGTAGTCTGTGGACAACACTTCGAATACCTTCTGTTTATTTACCAACCCGCGATAATCTGTATCGTATGTAGCTCTCAATCGAGGTTGTCATTCGGTTTGATTTCGAATTTCGATAAGAGCTATTCAACATTTTTAAATGCCGAGATATTTAGATTTGTATCGTCGATACTGATCTTGAACGACCTTGAACGACTCTGACCCCCGAATGTTTTTTAAGCGGTCTGAGGTGCTCTACAAGATGGTTGAAAAAAAAGTACCATTTCATTTAAAAAAGTGGCGTTGACCTTGAAGTAGTTTCAGCGCCTCCGCCGATAAAAAAAATAGAGTGGTCCAGTATGGCGACCTTTTCGAACACTGATACTTTTGTCTGAAACATTTTTGGATATAATCAACAGTTTGAGTGCTATTGCTCCGTGACACTTTATCTGCCTCACCCTGTATATAATTAATTTGACATTTGCTATCAAATGAAGTATGCTGGCAAAATTAAAAGCGAAATAAAACACGCTCATTTCTTTTAACGACTCGATCGACAGATATCACATATGTATATGTATATATTTTTATAACAAATCAGTGTCTTTTATTTAGCTTTTAGATTTGGTCAATCTACGCGTCAAACAAGAAACAACAAAGTAATTACGAGCCTCGGAAATAGATGAGCAACGAGAAGCAAGACTGGAAATCGTTAGAGTACGTACGACGTACAAACTTCTTCGAAATAGTAGCAACAATGAACAAATTGATTAACAAAGTTTTTGAAAATATTGTACATAATTGGAAAAATCATAAGTGGTTAGGTGAACTTGCCATATTATACTCGTAGCAGCAAAAAACAACGATGTCAATTGTATAAATTTCCACTATTAAAAACAAAATACCAGGAGAAGCTAAAACGTACAAGTCGATTGATTCTTTAATGAATCACGAAGAAGTTGTTAATTAGCCAACTGAATTCTTGAATTCGTTTGATTTGCCAGGCACACCACTGCCCGTTTTACCATTGAAAGTTGGTGTGCCTATCACTCTTCTATGAAACATCAATTCACCGCGCCTTTGCAACTGTGCTAGAGGCTTTCAACGAAAAATATGATGAATAATATCATCAAAGCTACAATTAAAATTGGAAAATTGAAAATAGACAAAAGGAAATATCTTTGGAAAAAAAATCGTAGAAAAATTTCTAAAAAACGAAGTTAAAGCATATACTTCCCCCCTTATGATTTTGGTCAAAGACATGCGTTAAACGAATGTTTACCACAAACGGGGTCCACTAAAAAAAGAACAAAAAAAACGACAAGGAATGGTCGTTTTCAAAACTGAGTGCCAATTGCAAAAAAAAACGTACAATTTTTTTTAAACGCCAAAATGAAGGTAAAACCCTACTCTTTAAAATGGCGTTGGTTAAATCGGCCTAGGCCAACAACCGGCGAAATGGCATATAAAGCCGTTCCGGCACTCTTTTCAGCTTTTGTATATGCGGCCTGCTCGCGCGTAGGAAAACCTTCTAATTTATTCGTATACGCGCAAGAAGGTAAAACAAACAATATTGTGCATTCAAAAGCACTTGAATAATCAGAACAATCAGAAAAAAAATCTTTCATTGGCATTCGCTGTCAAATAATCTAACATAAAAACGGCGTTGCAACGCATGCTGGGTTCCGATAGTTTATAATAAATATTGTTTTTTAAGGTTTCGTATAATTTGTTTCGTTTGTGACAAACTTTTCACCAATGTTTAATTAATGATTTTTCATTTGAAACTAAGTTTTGTCATAAATTCTTTCGTTAATACGGTAGTATTTGAAACTTGTGAATTGCCTTAAAAGGCTGACTACTGGCTACTTTACCTCATAATGAACTTGTAAATGTCGGGACAGTGTATATAGAGGTATATTACATAGTCAGATATCTGAGGGATGCGACACAAGGAGTTGGGGGGAGTCAGAAAAAAAGAATTTATCTTTCTTTTTTCTTTTTCTTTTCGTCAAATATAACATTTTAGAAATGGTTGGTGATGTGAAATATCTTCAATTATCTAAGTACATAGCAAGTTATATGAAATATTAACCGGTGTAAAATTTACAAAAAAATCGATTGTTTTGTCTGTTAAAATGCTCTCTACATTGGCGACGGCGTCAGTAAAATCTTTAAAGGCTTATCGCTAAAAAAGAGTGCATCGATCATGTGCACAACCTATGGTTATTCGATTTAGAAATGTACCGACGGTCCAGAGCAATGTAGCGATCAGGAGAAAGTAAAATTCAATAAAAACTGGGACGACCGAAATACAGGCAACGTTTACAAGCTCTCGACGAACAAACGCCATCCGGACGAGCCGGTAAGTTGCGAAAGCCATAAAGTGACCGAGTACAAGCATAAACTGGTGATGTCAACAGAAGTTTTCTAAGTGATCAGAAACGTTTACGAACACTTCAATGTATTGTTAGATAAACTGGTGAACTGTTGCTTGGGCGAACTGACGCTAAACAGCATGGGAGCTTCAATGCCATACCATATGATCGATCACTTTGAAAGCTCGCTCATGACGATAGGCCCAATTCGGACAATTTTTGTCTCGAGACCAACGAAGAACGGTACAGGCTATTTGATCGCTCGATCGCCGATGTGGCGAGTGAGGTTCTCGTCCGAGATTAATAGCTGCAAGAAAAAGACGAAGAGGCCCAATATCTTACGATTCCCTTCAGGGCAACTTCATAATGCTCGGATCACCACACATAAAATGTAAATTTACGTCGCGAAATTATCGTATTTTTCTCAAATCTACATTTTCAAAGAATTATTTAAAAAATCGGTCAATCGATTAATAGAACATTTATAGAGTATCTTTGAGACGTAAACAACTATTGCCTATTCGAAGGATTTTATTTTCAAACCATACTTTTCTTTTAAAAACATCACAAACTAGAGCTTATTTAACTTTCTGACTACCCCGAATCCGTCAAGAAAAATTACGCTTAAGGAGGTTGAAGCGTTGTCCATGCGTTAGACGAATTCCAAGTTTAATTGTTTAAAATTCGTACGAATCATCTTAACGATAATACTCAACCGTGGGTAAAATTTGAGAAAGTTTTTTACCGTCTAGAGATCGAGTTATTTATTGTGAAAAATCGTATTTTTTCGTAACTTTCCATAAAACCTCGTGTTAAAGTTGCGATTTTAAAAACAATATCTCGATTACTAGACGGTGAAACCTTCTCAAATTTGTTACCCATTATAATACGACGCTCAAGAAGATTCACGCAAAATTTCAAAAAATTATCTTGGAAAAAAATGTATATGATGATTTTGCCATTACTTTGTATATACTATTATGATTATGGCGCGTGAACCTGCTTAATTGTGGGACATATATACAAGCAGACACGGGACGCTTGTGCTTTGTTTTTCCGTGTGGATATCGACGGGAGCATGACATTTGAAGCGTAGATGCTTGAATTCGGTCCGATTTGAAAAAAATCGGTCCGTTAAAAAAATAGGTCGCTCCGCTCCGTTTTTCGACAAAACGAAGAGTACAAGGTGATTGTTTTCGCTTTTCAAATATGTCCATAGTTTCAGAGAGAAAATAAACCAATGTCACACATTGCTATCTATCTTGCATCTATCCTCGTCAAGAATATACAGTTGCAATCCGTGTATAATTTCATTATGAGATTTAATTTTCTTATTTTTCACCTGTGACGAAACAAAAGTGTTTACACAATTCCATTGTTTTTCATGAAGGATTTTTCATTCGTTGTAAATAATGTCCCATTTTGATTTTCGTCAACTTCAACCTAATCATCGCTCGTCGTCGTGAAATCGTACGGCTTCCACATAGCTGCAAACTCCAAAACTTTTTTTCTCTGCTGATCGAAATTCTCTCGTCGTGGCTTACGCCAAAAACTGTGATCGACATCCAATATACCGCCAATTATCTCTTGAGCGAAGTTTTGTGGAAACAGTTTCTCGTCCTCTATCACATGAGCAAAACCTCCGTGATTGCCAAAGCTTACCGCAAAGTACGGCAGACCTTTCGGTATGGCTTGACGGACGTCTCTGTTGCTCAGATCGACAACTTTCTTATTGGTGGACCATTCTGTCTCACATTCCAAAAGGGCTTTCTAAAATAAAAAAAATATTGAAAACGTTAATGGCCCACTACCATCGTTCATTCAATAGACAACGATCCAAATAGTTAAATGTGCAATATTCCATTTGCCGAAAGACCGACGTAGCCAATCGCAGAAACGATTCTCTGCCGATACTTGCCTTGAAATAAATCGGTGCCATGCTACCGACTTCGTTGGCCAATGGTATACATTCCAATTTCATGTGAGGAAATCTGTGCTGACCGACCGACAGCTCAAAGAACACGGGAAATTCTTTTCTCTCCATGAACATTTTCGTCAATGCTTTCTTGAAGTTCTGAAAGAAATATGATTTAATAATACATTGCAATTGAGACTACAAAATTCACCGATTCAAACCAATTTACAATCATTTATATTATTGTTCGGTTGGCTTTTTTCAGTGCGCACTGTACCTGATAATTGTCGATTTATCAAATACATTACCGATGATAGTAAAATTCGCGATTTTGTCGAAACAAACAGAGATAAGTTCTGTCTTTGAGATATAACAGTAATTAGCGTTTACTCGTCGTACAAGTCATCACTTATAAAGGATTAGCTTTAAAAAAAATCTCCAATCCAATGGGTCTGAATGTATCGTGACTTTTACAGAATTTTGCCAAGTGCGTATCAAGTATCACGAACCCGTAAATAAAAGTTGGTAAAATGTTATTTCGCGTTTTACGAAAAAAACAATTTATATGCGAGTTCAATTTCACAAACAACAAATCATCTACAAATAATCGATGATTTTATCGAAAAGAAAACGATCGCCTCGGACAATTGTGCAATAAAAAGTCTATCGATACAAGATAGACCGTGTAAGCCACAGAAAATTTGTCAGTTTAGTCAGTTGTATACATTGCAGAAGTACTTGTAAAATTTACAGCACAATCAAAGTCGCATTGAACGAATTCAAACAATGTACAGTCTTCCGTCTACAACCTACAACTTAAAAAGTAAATTCAATCAATAATCGATATTTTATCCAAAAGTTAAATAACCATTAAATTTACAAATATATAAAAAATAGTAAATAAGAGCAAGTATCTTCGAGAGATATATTCCGAATTATAATACGAAAAAGTATTTCCCAACTTGTAGAATGAAAGTGGCTGACTTGAGTGAAAATGCCCTCGGCATAGATCATCATTGTTCGAAAATAAGGTGTGCCGTATCTCAAGAAAGCATACCGACGAAAAAAGACTAGAGTACTTCGCTACCTACTTTATTATTTAATGTACCTTGGAACGGAGAATAGCTAGTTAATTAATTTTTGTTGTTACCTGCAACTCTTCCCAAACGTCTTCGTCCATTTGCGTCTGACACAACACGTGATGAATCGGCGCCAGTATACAATGTCCGGCAGTCAGAGATACATGCGACGGTAGACTGACGTA
This sequence comes from Netelia inedita, assembly GCA_964017225.1. Classification (NCBI taxonomy): domain Eukaryota; kingdom Metazoa; phylum Arthropoda; class Insecta; order Hymenoptera; family Ichneumonidae; genus Netelia; species Netelia inedita. Next base: position 19,353,245 of record OZ024924.1, read on the forward strand.
CGTTTTCGCTCCCATTGCGACGATAAGATGCTTCAACATCGCCTTAGAGTCGAAACATAATCGACAATTGTCCAGACGCTTCTCGAGTCTTTTATGATCCCCTATCGCTCGCGTACGATCTCTAGCATCCTGTTTCGCGTCTGAATCTCGTCGCGTTATGCGCTGCTCGAACAGCTCATCCATATCCATAGACTGTCCGGATAATTTCCGATGTCTTAGAACTCATTACAGAACAAAAATGTTCGGATAACCTGGTCGAAATAAAAATTCTTTACCTTGGAAGCCATTTTCATAAAAGTCGCATCATTCTCCGCTGAAGTTTGACCTTTTTCGCGTTGAAACTGATATGTTGATATGTAGCGATCGACAAGAAATCATGAAACGTACAAATAGCTACGTTACACACTGTTGAAAATCATTAAGAAATGAAGAATGTAAGATCCTTTTGTTTACCATCTCTTGCAAAGTGAATTTATCATCGTCGACGAAATAACGAACTCGCTTGCCGGACTCGTGCGTGTCGACCGTTTTCCCTTTCCTCCGACCTCCAGAGGGTTCCTCGTACAGACTTCTTGGTTCCAAAGGCCTCGCCATTCCCTTGACGTTCATACTCGTTAGGATAATACTCTCCTCTTCGACGGGTTTCCTTTTGTCGGGCATAGCCAGCTGATGCTTACGCGCTTCTCTCGCAAGTTCCAACTTTGCTTTGAGTTTTTCCGCTAGTTCCTAGATAATACACGACAAATAAGGATTCGTCTGATAGCGGATAGTTAATTCGGTTGTTCAGGCCGAAAAAAAACACAGTCACTCTTGTAAATAATAAAACCATTAAAAATATTTAAAAAATAGTGTTCATTTGAGTGGTAAGATTATATTTTGCCCAAAGATAATGTTTCTCCCCAAGAATCTCACCGTATCGCCCATTATTTCTGCTTTTACGATCTTCGCTCCCAAGGAATTCATCTCCGCCTCGGTTATTAATCCTTCAATTTCCATTATCTCATCCTGGCCATTTCCCTTTCCCTTCTCCTCGTCCTCCGAATCACTGCGATCGATTGCCGATTTTCCCGTTCGCTCTTGAACGGATGCCAATCTGTGCGAATTGCTCTCTCGTTCGGTAACTTTCTTCTTTATTTCTGGTTTTTTCCATCTCTTACCGGTCGAAGAATATTTCGCAAAGGTCGTAACCGATGACGGATTAGTCTCATTGGGCTTCATGAACGTCATTTTGTTTCGTCTATCGGAAAATCGTCCATCGTTTTCATGGTTGGCAATTTGTTTTCCCGTCTGTTTGCGACTTGGAGATCTTTGTCGATGATCTTCTCGATGCCTTGATCGTTCACTACCATGCGGGCTAGTCGTTCGATGTTTCCCCCGACTTTTGCTGATGTCTCGTCTATGACTTGTTTGCTCATCATCACTGTAATCTCTTCTCAAGTGTGATGACTTATCATCGTCCATTCTCCAATTTTGTCTGGAGCCATGTCTCATTCTCCAATTATTCTCGGCTTCCTCGATCATTGAGTGAATAACATCCAGGGACTAGAATTTCATAATGCCATAGGTCGACGCTTGTTTCATAACGAAATGGGAAAAAACGTTATTATTCATGCCTTTGTGAGTTTTATCGACATTCGACAATTAATTGACAATTGAACAATTATTGACTTTTTACGTACATGTTTAGTTTTGCAAATGCTGCGAGGATCGCGGGATTGCTCAAAATACCCGTTCCTTCGTTATAATTAAACAAACAAGAAAACTAAGTATTTTTTGGAACGTAAATATTTTTTTATCCAAAAAAAAGAGACCATGACCAAGACAAAGATAAGATCTTAAAAGCCTTTAGATTAGCCTTTCGCTTTCTATCCGATCAAAGTAAAGTTCAAAGTTTGTTATGAAATATTATCGGTGATCTCTCCAAATATATTCCATATTTCAAAGAATATTTGCTTCACTTTTGGACTTTTTATTTCAAGAATCGTTAGGAGAATATGTATGAAAATGATTAATCACAGACTTGGCAAATATATAATAGTTTTATGTCAATATACTATATGCAGCTGTAGTCAGCGGCGTGACGCGGTTTTTTGTCCGAGATGGAAAAATCGTTACAGCGTTTCCGTTAGATTTCACTGAAAATTTGCAGAAGCTTGCTTTGATGTCATATGTGTCTAAAATGTTCAGGGGCCTTTATCGACTCAAAAATCAAGATATTTATTCTTGAAAATCGTCATTTTTCGTAACCTCCCATAAGAGCCCGTGTTAAATGTCGCAATATTATACAACGAGTATCTCGATTTTTTGGTCGGTGAAGCCTGTTGAAATTTTACACACATTTTTATATGACATCAAAGAAGCTTCAAGTAGTTTTCATAACAATCATATGGAAAAAAATTTCATGACTTCGTTTATTATATAACAAGTAAACTTTGCGTAGGATCAATTTGAATTTTGAGTATGTTGTTCTTTAGTCGATTTGCAACAACTTTTGTAAATGGATTTAAACGCTCGGTCCACTTGGAATTTGAAAAAAAAACGGGAATAAAATTGTACTTCCCGCACCCACGATAGGACTACCTTAACAAAAGATACTATAGGCTAAGTTTGGCTCGAGAATCCGAAATATATAACAAAACATGTTTCGCAAATTCTCCGAAATGGTTGGAAATAAACGGGCGGATAAGATTTCAGTCATTTGTTACAAAAACTCTGTAATTGTCCAACGTAAATCTTCACCTGATTTCAACTGGATTGCGCAAAAGAGTTTACGAATGATATTTTTCAAATAGTCGAAGCTTGCCGATACTCGATGTAATGTGTTATAAATAATTATACTAACACCCCATCTCTCGGCGGCAATTTCCCCAATGCTCTTTCCTTCCGCTTTGGCTTGTTCTTGTGCTCGGTAAAGACTCTTTTTCAGCCAGGCAGGGTCCACGAGTGATGATCCTTTATCTTGGCCCTCTTCTTGTTCCGGCAGTCCCATTCCTCCGTTTTTCCAGTAAGGATTTAATTCTTTGGTACTCCGACCCGGCTTGTCTAATATACACGTGTTATTGGCTTTTTTATTATCGTTCTTTGTCTTTTGCTTCTCATCTCGCGAGGAGCACAAAAAGGAACCAGGAAGACTCATCCATTCGTCACGTTCCAGTGGTTTTTCAGGTAAGGTCTTCTCATTTTTTGAAGATTTTAACTTTGCCGATATCTCCGCATCTCTTTCAACCCATTCTTCAGTCTCCTCGCTGGAGGGCTCCTGCACAATGAAAAGTAACTCATAATATACAGTAGAACCTCGATTATCCGACCCTCGATCATCCGAACCCTCAATTATCCAAACGATGACTTAGTTTATACGACCGCTCAATTATCCGAACGTTGGCCCGAAAGATACATTGTTGCTCGCTGCCACCGCATATTAACGCGAAAACGTTAATATGTATGTCAAAATTTTTAATAAATATGTATGTACTGTTTTTATGCGATGAGGTGTTATTTATGATCTCTGTAATTGAAAAATAAGGATGTAGCATAAGCCTATTCAAACGAGTCCTACGTATTTCCAATCGGACCCTTTGTTCTTAACAGAATGAAAACTGTCTCTTCTTATGCCGTGCTAATAAATCTTACGCATACTCTACAATTCGAAAAATTATAATGCCTTTTCCAACATACACTTGCCGTATCGGACTGTCTGCGTTTTCTTTTCTTTGTCTTCGATCTGCTGGCTTTTTTTTCTTTTTTTTTCTTCATCTTTACTGATTTGTTAGACGATAGTTTTGCGTCTATCGAAGGCAACATCCACCGATCGTCGCCTCTTTCCTTAGCCTTTTGAATTTGCGCTTGCTTTCTGCAATAGGCAGCTTCGACCTAAAAACATTATTAGAAGCGTAAGTTTTGGAAAATGATTTTCTCTTGAGAAAATCGAATTCTCGTGTAAGGCAGAATTTACTTGAACATTGCGTTATAATTTGCATTTGCTCGACGATGCATCAATTCCACTTCTGGATAGAAAATGAGAACAAGGGAATCGACCTTGCAATTCTGCAATTAGTCGATCGCATTTCTTATTGAAAATATTATCCATTCAGATGACATTTGGAAGAGAATTGTGCAATGGTTCGCAAATTCTCCGATTTAATGAAACTGATCGGAAAGAAATTTAGCATTGCCAATGCACAATTTCCGTGTTTCCCTGCTTAATTTTTGCAATGATTTTAATCGATTTATGGATTTATGAGTAGAGTATAAGTTTAAGGTGATGTAGCATCAACCGAATCACCATTAGTGCAAGACAGCTTTATTTCTCCTTGCTTCGAATTTCTGTCCTGACCAGTTAATTTTGTGGGTAAAAAATAAGATGTATGCATTGCAAAATAATTCAACCCACTATCTCATTCCCGAATCGAAAAAATACCATTATATTTTCAATAATCGACTAAGTGTAATGAATATAATGTTAAGGTAAGAGAAAATCACCAATCCTGAATATCATCTTCAAGATTTTTCGGTGGAAATGACAAATTTCTAATTGCCTGCGTGAAGCAATTCAATAATAGAGCATACAATTTTATTGCAGTAAGAAACGTTAAGAATCTTCCAAAGCAGTTGTTCCAAAAAACTACAAACGTCTCTCTTTACATTTATAATTCGATTCATGCAGCGTTTCATATTTCCGTTCAATGATGTCAGCAAACTGTTATACATAGCAAACTTACATCCGTCAATAGTTTCTCTCGGGCTTCCCGCAATGCCTGTCTCTCCGCATTCTTGACACGAGAGCTCTCGAATTGTATCAGTGACATCGTTCTAGAATGATATCAGGGAACATAGATGTACATGGAACAACAGGGGAACAGGGCCCGTGGCACCTTTTGGCACGGAAAATGTAGTTCCACTTATGGGCTGTAGAGCGCGCGGCGATGTATCAGTGTGCCACACACACTCGGCACATCAGCTGACCCCCCACTCCCATGTTATCTCGCTTGCACTTATGCGTGCCTGCCGATAACTGCATCTCACTCGCTCTTGTATCAGCGGCTCGCTCGGAAGCGAACGGGGGATTACATGCTAGCGGTTCATGGATCGCATCCTAGAGCTGGAGATTTTTTTTAAATAAATATTTTATTTCATCGAAGTTGAATAACTTTTTTCACCCATATTGACTGCTACTTTTAGTAAAAGTGATTTTTTTTTAATCGAAAGAGAAATACAGTCTGTAACAACTTTCTAGGAAAGAAGCATCTTTATTGTATGTCATGAATACAAATAAAAAGAAAAATGTGCTTGCTTGGGGTCCGGAATGTAGTTGCTTTAACGGGGTTCAACATATTCAGAAGCGCCTATCCGCTCCTTAGCGCCTTTTTTGCTTCAAATTAAGATAGCACTAAAAGCAGAACAGTTCCCCAAGCATGGCTGAATGCTGGGGTGCGAGAAAGCGCGCGCTACGACCCCAGCATCAGTGTATGCGTCCACACAGATATTGGGCAGCGCCACGGTGGCTGGGGTGAGCACTAAGCGCACCCCAGCCCACGGTCTTACATACAGGTCTGGAAAGGAAACTCTAATGCTGGGAGCCACGATCATGTGTGTCGCTTAGTGAAGACAAATTTCGCTTCTAGCCGCCACTAGTTGTCGCTGTGGTTCCGGGACCCAGATAAACATAACCTCAATACGGTGAGCAACGGAGTGAACGGTTAAGACGTGCATCGTTGAGTCGTTGACAATTATTAAATTATTTTCTGCGTTTCATACATTTTTGATAATTTGAAAGCATATTTTTTCAAAATGGGGAAGTTGTGCGTCGTACGGAATTGTAAATCCGGCAGCAGAACAGAAGCGAAGTGCTCGATGTGTTTCGTCCCAGAAGACACAGTGATGTGGAAAAAGTGGGAAGAGGCCATTCCAGATAATTAAAGAATAAATAACAGGAATAGAGAAAATAAAATTCAATTAAAAACGGGAAAAATGTAAAATGTATACGAGGATTGATTTGTATTAATATATTTCTTTATTTAACTGGAATGCTTGCAAGGAAATAAAAATCAATGTAATATGTTGTAAAGAATGTTTGAATGTTTGTGTATATTAATACTTACCTGCCTGTCAACAACTGGATTACCTGTAAACAAACCGAACGTGACATTAGGATGAAAAAAACGAGAAAAAGTTTCTATCGTATTTATACTTACCTGGATTTGAACAATTGGAATACTTACAAAATTAACATAAAACATTACCGGATACAAATATCAAAAGGTTCATTTATATATTCATACTTACCTGGATTGAAACAGGTGGCTTACCTGCAAATAACAGAAAATAAACGCGATAATATGAAGAAAGAACAAGTTTCTTTGCATTTATTTATTTATTTTACCATGATGTTTACGTGACATTTCTGTTCATTTATTTATATTATACTTACCCCGATGGAATACTTGAAAACAAACAAAAATCATTACATCAACATGATAAGATGAATATTATATCAAACATTTTTTTCATGGTTACTTACCTTGATACGTTTAATTAGTTTCAGGAATAGAAGCTGGTTAATAAGATATATGCTACCGTTGACAACCGATTCACAATGAAAAAAAACACATTAATTAAGGGGCAACAACAAAATTTGAAAGAATTCATTTTGTTTACCTTGGTATGAAAAAAATGCACGTAAAAAAATGAAAAATATCAAGGAATTTTTTGTATTTGTACTTTTATTAAATTGCATAAGCAAAAAAGGAGACAAATGGCTTTCAACTAACAACCACAAGAATATGAGGGGAGCACAGAACCACTCCGCTAAAGTTTACATGGAATGTGATAGCTTTAGAATCATACATGCTTATCACGCTCGCTTGGATTTAGAAAGTTTACGGTTCGATTACGATTAATAAGATCATATTTTTTTTCGATCGTATTAATCGAAATTGACGGGACTAACGCCTTTTCCTGATTCTTTTAAAAGTGTTTCAAACTTATAATAAATATCCGCGTAACGAACATGAAGGTGGAACAGAGACAGAGAGATAAAAGCATGGCCGACTAGTGCTGTCTCCGTCTGAACCCCCCCCCCCGGCCCCGTTAGGGCGGGTTTTCTGATCGCAACGAACCTAGCGGCGACTAGTGAACTAAAACGGCTTCAATAAGCGACCTACCCCTTCCACCGGAGTTTCCAGACCTGTATGTAAGACCGTGCCCCAGCCAAATGCGCCCATAAGGCCTGTTGTTCCATATACATCTATGTTCTCTGGTATAACCGACGAATTAAGGCTATTTCAGACGCCTATAGAACTAAATTGGCTATGCATGTAGCCTAAAGTAAAGGAGCCCGAACGCTGTGCTATGGATGTGGAATTGTGGATGTGGACCCTGAAAGCGATGATAAAGATATATAGGGCTCCATACAGTTGGCCGACCGACTTTAACTTTTCCAACTTTTTTTTTTACGAATCGTTTGATCGTCGTTTGATACCGTTTGATCGTTAAAAATAATCGTTTGATCGTTAATAGTTTTTTCACAAAATCGAAAAAAATGACCGTAAAGATGGCCGACCGACTTTAGCTTTTTCAATTTTTTTGTTTACTAATCGTTAGAGCGTCGTTTGAAATCGTTTGATCGTTAAAAATAATCGTTTGATCGTTAATAGTTTGTTCACAAAATCCAAATTACTTTCCGGGCTGAAGTTTCCTAGTGACTTTTTACTGGTGACGTTGGTACCTGCAGTTGTTATTATTTTTGACTTTTTGAAGATTTTCCTTTTGATATCGTTTGATCGTCGTTTGATACTAACGAATACCAAGTTTCATCGTTTGATCGTTGATAGTTTCTTGGAAAAGCGCAATTAACTGTCTGCAAGCGTAACCTGAAGTTGGCTCCTAACCGCTTACCGCGAAATTTTGGACACTTGTTATTTTTGTATTTTTTAACTTTTCCAACTTTTTCCTTTTGATATCGTTTGATTGTTGTTTGATACTGATGTATACCAAGTTTCGTCGTTTGATCGTCGATACTTCCCGAGGAAAACGAGATTCAAAATCGAGCGTAAAGATAGCCGACGACTTTTTTGATTTTCAACTTTTTCAACTTTTTCCTTTTGATATCGTTTGATCGTCGTTTGATACTAACGAATACCAAGTTTCATCGTTTGATCGTTGATAGTTTCTTGGAAAAGCGTAATTAACTGTCCGAGCGTAACCTGAAGTTGGCTTCTAACCGCTTATCGCGAAATTTTGGACAATTGTTATTTTTGTATTTTTCAACATTTCCAACTTTTTCCTTTTGATATCGTTTGATCGTCGTTTGATACTGATGTATGCCAAGTTTCGTCGATTGATCGTTGATACTTCCCGAGGAAAACGAGATTCAAAATCGAGCGTAAAGATAGCCGACGACTTTTTTGATTTTCAACTTTTTCAACTTTTTCCTTTTGATATCGTTTGATCGTCGTTTGATACTAACGAATACCAAGTTTCATCGTTTGATCGTTGATAGTTTTTCGGAAAAGCGCAATTAACTGTCGCCGAGCGTACCCTGAAGTTGGCTTCTAACCGCGTACCGCGAAATTTTGGACAATTGTTATTGTTGTATTTTTCACCTTTTTCAACTTTTTCCTTTTCATATCGTTTGATCGTCGTTTGATACTGATGTAAGCCAAGTTTCGTCGTTTGATCGTTGATAGTTCCCGAAGAAATCGAAATTCAAAGTAGTGTAAAGATAGCCGACGACTTTTTTGTGACGTCGGCATAGTAGTGAACTTGCGCGCTACCCAACACCGCTAGATGGCAGTGCATGGCCTAAAGTGCGAACCCTCGGCAAGAAACGATAATCTCGAGCCAAATGCAAGTATTGCGCCGAGAAATAGACGGGATCAGGATGGATTACGGATATTCTCCAAACTTTGTACACTTTTAGTCGTCCATTAGGAGCTCAATAAACTTAGCCGGTGACTATTAAAATATCGAACTTTTTTGTATGCCAATCGATTGTTAGTCGTTTGTTAGTGTTTGTTAGACAAAATGTAGCGTTTGTTAGACTTTATTTATTGATTAATACGAAAAACAAATTTCATGTCAAAGTTAGCCGCGCGAAAATGATTTTTAATGATTTCAAAGTTTTCTTCATAACCAATCGTTTGTTAGTCGTTTGTTAGTGTTTGTTAGTCGATTTTTATCGTTTGTTAGAGCTTTATTTTCATTTAATCGTTAAAAAACTTTCGGCCTACAAAAATGCTGCAAGACACATGTAGATGGCAGCACCGCCACGACGGCCGGGCACGGCTTTGCCGATATAACTCCTCAATTTCACCAAAATGCTGACTCTTCTCATCCCACTCGATTGTTAGTCCATTGTTAGTGATTGTTAGTTAATTTTTATCGTTTGTTAGAGCTACATTTTTATTCAATCGTTGAAAAACTTTCGGGTCTACACCACGCTGCAAGGCGCGTGAAGTTGGCAGCATTCACACGGCGGCTTGGCACGCTTTATCCATGACACTTCGTAATTGCAGCAAAATGTCGATGCTTTTCAGCCTACTCGATTGTTAGTTCATTGTTAGTGATTGTTAGTCGATTTTTATCGTTTGTTAGAGCTTCATTTTTATTCAATCGTTGAAAAACTTTCGGCCTACAAAAACGCTGCAAGACACATGTAGATGGCAGAATTCACACGGCAGCTTGGCACGCTTTATCCATGACACTTCGTAATTGCAGCAAAATGTCGATTCTTTTCATCCTACTCGATTGTTAGTTCATTGTTAGTGATTGTTAGTCGATTTTTATCGTTTGTTAGAGCTTTATTTTCATTTAATCGTTAAAAACTTTCGGCCTACAAAAATGCTGTAAGACACATGTAGATGGCAGCACCGCCACGACGACCGGGCACGGCTTTGCCGATATAACTCCTCAATTTCACCAAAATGCTGATTCTTCTCATCCCACTCGATTGTTAGTCCATTGTTAGTGATTGTTAGTTAATTTTTATCGTTTGTTAAAGCTACATTTTTATTCAATCGTTGAAAAACTTTCGGTCCTACACCACGCTGCAAGGCGCGTGAAGTTGGCAGCATTCACACGGCGGCTTGGCACGCTTTATCCATGACACTTCGTAATTGCAGCAAAATGTCGATTATTTTCAGCCTACTCGATTGTTAGTTCATTGTTAGTGATTGTTAGTCGATTTTTATCGTTTGTTAGAGCTTTATTTTCATTTAATCGTTAAAAAACTTTTTGCCCTACAGAACGCTGCAAGCAACATGTAGATGGCGGCACTACCTCGACGGTCGGGCACCGCTTTGCCGATGTAATTCCTCAATTTCGGCAAAATCCTGATTATTCTCATCCCACTCGATTGTTAGTCCATTGTTAGTAATTATTAATCAATTTCCATCGTTTGTTAGAGCTTAATTTTTATTCAATCGTTGAAAAACTTTCGGCTTACGGCACGCTGCAAGCCGCGCGAAGTTGGCAGCGTTGCAACGCTCAGGACAACAGGAAAGCACCTTCGTGATTTCGGGCAGTGAAAATGATAATGATGAGAATAGCGACGCATCGGATGAAGAACTGGTATGGACGAAAAAATGTGACATGTAAATGTTTCTTTAGTTTTGTTTTTTCCGTTTCATTCACATTACCGGGGATAATGCGGTAGATTAACACCAACTATTTTATCGTGTAATAAATATTCGATTTTCATATATAGAATCTTTGTGTGGGCCTACATTTCCTAATTTGTTCATTTATCCAAGTTTTGCAATATCAAAATACACTAGATTCACAGTATATTAGGTCCTGTGTTTACATTTTATGTTCTATCCCAAGGTACTCGTCTTTTGTGTACAATTTTTTTCTCATTCAAAGACACGATTTTGTTATGATAAATGTCACTGGGACACAATAAAGGAATTTATTTTCGCACGAATATGGGAACATTATCGTCTAACGAGGGCAGACTAAACTCATGATTCGCAAAGCGATTATAAGAAGTATGCATCAATTTATCCAGGAATCTTCAAACGACAAAGGTAGGTACAAAGATGAGGCAAAAAATACTCTTATCCCGGAGAGCGAAGGTGAATAAAAATAAAAACTTTGTTTATTCCAATTTGCATTTTATTTTCTCTTCCGTATGTAGTAAAAAAAACAGGTAAAGAATTTATGTTGCAGACCCTAATGACTTGTTCATTTTTATAATTTCGATCAATTTTTCTTCTGCGCGTCAAGCAATGCGGAAGAGTCAAGCTATTGTAACGGTCCCACATTCTTTTCTCACCACTCTCATCTATCCCTAATCTCTTTTCCCGCTAACCCCTAACTTGCTGACTCCACAGTCTCACGGTCCCTTATCACCTATCCCCTCCACTTCAAAACTCTTTCTCTCAACCCTTTCATCATCACCTTCCTCTTAACCAAATCAGTTCTCCTCCGACTTCCTCAGCATCAAAACCTCTTTCTATCTTCAATAAAATATAAACCTTCATCGCAAAGACAAGTCATATCATTTATTTCAATCACCGCCGGACATCCCGTCACATGGTGTCAGAAGTCGGATTCGACCGACGCGAATCGAAAAAAAAAAAAAAAAAAAATTTTTTTTAATAAAAACGAATTACACAAACGACACAACGAAGACATCAAAAAATAAATTAACACAAAGTGAAAAAGAAAAAGAGAGAAATACATCAGAGACAAATCATACACAACACTATACTCTATACAACGCACACGGAACCGAAGCAGCAAAGAAAAAGAAAGGACACACATACGCCAACGATCACCGAGCCACCCGTATCGCTACACACAGAACGGAACAACGAAGACGCACGCACACAACGACCACTAACATCTCAGCCGCTACGCGTGAGCCACCGTCCCAGCGCATAAAGGATCAGCTGATGCTTACGCTCACCATCGCTCTGCTGGCACTGTAAGTACACTCCACTCAACAATCTTTTGCATGTTAACTTTGAGAATCGCAATTTCGTCTACGGTGGAAGTGATTATCACACACACATTAACAATTTCACACAGAACGTAACATTTTTTTTCTTTTCTTTCCATCCCCCATTTAAAAAAAAAAAAAAAAAAAAAAAAAAAATTTAGGGAAACAATTAAATTCACTTTCCGGACATAATTTGTAAAAATAAAACCCTTCAAATATGATTTGGGGAAAACTATTATCAATAATAATAATAAAACTAAAATAAAATAAATTAACGAAAGTAATGATAAACGAACAAATACACATTTATCGCAAATTTACACAATTCTCTAAAAACATGTTTCTATGTCATTTTATCGCGCTGTAATATCGGATCCACCGACCAGACCACCCCGTAGAACAAATAGACGACCCCTATATTTCCGCCAAAACACTGAACACCAAATTACAATGGCCGAAAATAACAACACATTCACATTTAGAGACGCATTTAAAGTCGTGCCCATATACGACGGAAAAAATATAAAAATCGAAGATTATGCCAAAATACTTAAACGCATCAACGAATGCCTTTCAGATGGCGAACGAACAAAATTACTAAAAATGATCCCACTCAAACTGAACGGTATCGCACATTCAGTCATCGACGCAAACCCTCCAAATTCCCTCGAATCACTTTTGAAAACATTAAAAAAAGCATTTAGCAAAAATAAAGATTTAGCCGACTTAGAAAATGAAATAGAATCAACCCCACAAAATTACGACGAAACAGTCATGGAATACGCAGCGAGAACGCGCGATATCCTAAATAACATAATAGACAAACTATCAGATGTATACAATACAGCCGCACAGAGAACATTTCTAGACGCACGAATCGACGAAGTAACAGCTAGGGCAAAAAGAGCTTACGTCAGAGGACTAATACCCGCAATAGGTTCCCATTTGATTCTCCATAATGCAGAGACATTCGATAACATTATAGATCGAGCTCAAACAATAGAATACGAAATCGAGAAACAAAAGCGAATGCGCGGAATACTCGATATCAGAAACACCGCAAAAGTCCATTTTGCAGAACACAAAAACCCAGGAAAATTTTGCGAACTTCACCAATCACACTCACATGACACAAAAGACTGCTTCACAATAAAACACATGCGCGAAGGTAAAAACTCTTGGCGCTCACAAGAAACATCCAACAGATACCGAAATAATTCACGAGACAGATACACTCAAAACAAAACCAGAAATTCTAGAAGCCAATACAGAAACAACTCAAACGACAGATACAGAGATTATAGGAATCATTCGAGAAAACGTTCTAACGACAGATATTCAAACAACAGATATTCAAACGACAGACACTCGAACGACGGATATCGAAATTATTCAAACGACAGATACAGAGATAACTCTAACGACGGATACAGAAATCGTTCTAACGACAGATATTCAAACAACAGATATTCAAACGACAGATACTCGAACGACGGATATCGAAATTATTCAAACGACAGATACAGAGATAACTCGAACGATAGACACAGAAGTTATTCAAACAACAGATATAGAGACCACTCGAACAACAGATACAGAAATCACTCAAACGATAGATACCGAAATAACTCCCGAAACAATTCACGCGAAAGACACCAAAACGAACATCGAGAACCACCTAACACAGACTCAAATACCGAGCAACGAAAATCTCAAAATAATTCATCCGGTAGAAATACCCCGACAAAATCAAGAACAAACAGCACAGAACACATTGATACACTTTTCGAGAAAGTTGACTTAAAAAACTAAGACAACGTCTCGCGGAAAAGTGCGACACGGGACTCATTATCAGAGCACTAAAGACATTCAATCGCGAACAACTAAAAGAAATTGGAATTAAATTCAGAGAAGCAACGCTCAAATTGGGAATTTCAAAAAATCATAAATCTCCCTCAATTGCATTAAACTCACCTGATTTTATGCACAGAGAAACGAAATTATTAATTGATACAGGTTCACAAATAAACTTGATAAAACGAAGCGCACTCAATCACGCAACTGAAATCGACACACGGGAATTTTACGAACTGACAGGTATAACTGACGGTAAAACATACACTCGAGGCAAATGCTCAATCCAAATTAAATCAGCAAAAGCAGAATTTCATGTTGTCACCGACGCATTTCCAATCCAGGAAAACGCGATACTTGGCGAGGCATTTTTCAAACAGATCCCAGCCGACATACTATATACACAAAGATGCATAACCTTCCATGGTCATACTATACCATTTTTTGAACGGGAATATATCACAATCCCCCCGAAATCAAAAACAATAATGCATATCAGAATAAAAAATAACGAGATCTCAGAAGGATACGTCCCACCATATAAAACCAAAGAAGACATACGTTACGGCGGCGCATTAGTAAAAAACAACAACGGAATTGCATACTTACAAGTAATCAACCGTCAACCAAAATCAATAGAATTGGAAATTCCTACTGTAGAATTGCAACCGATCGAGATCATTTCAGAAACACCATTCAAACTCGAAACCGATCTTTACAAAAATTCGCAAAACAATAACGCATCAATTTATACAGCAAACGTATCCGAAAATAACGAAGAACGACTACAACGTCTCAAATCATTACTCCATTTAGATCACCTGAATAACGAAGAAAAAGAACACATTTTACAACTAGTCTCTGAATATCCAAAACTCTTCTTACTACCAAACGACGAACTTGGTCACACGACAATAACACAACACAAAATTCCCACGACAGACAACAAACCTATTAACACAAAGCAGTACCGATTCCCACCCGTACACAAAAAAGAAATTCAGACGCAGGTCAATAATTTACTGGAGAAAAACATCATCCAACCTTCCCTCTCCCCCTATAACTCACCAGTTTGGGTCGTACCAAAAAAGGTAGACTCACAGGGCAAAAAGAGATGGCGAATGGTTATCGACTTTCGTAAATTGAACGCGGAAACAATATCCGACGCGTACCCATTACCGAGTATCATAGATATTCTGGACCAATTGGGAAAAGCCCGATATTTCTCCATTTTTGACTTAGCATCTGGCTTCCATCAAATCGAAATGGACCCTGAACACAAACAAAAAACCGCATTTTCAACGGCAAACGGACATTTCGAGTTCAACCGTATGCCATTTGGGTTGAAAAATGCTCCTGCAACATTCCAACGATTGATGGATGTCGTATTATCAGGACTTCAGGGTAACGACCTGTTCGTATACCTGGATGACATCGTCATTTATGCTAATACTCTGCAGGAACATGCGACAAAATTTCGGCGGTTAGCGAAACGCTTAACCGAAGCAGGCCTAACTTTGCAAACCGACAAATGTCAATTCTTGCGAACAGAGGTTACATATTTGGGACATACAATCACGGAAGAAGGCGTAAAACCCAATAATACAATAGTAAAATCCATAACAGAATTCACAACACCAACTAGCAAAAAGGGAATCAAACAATTTACAGCACTCGCAGGTTATTACAGACGATTCATAAAAAATTTTGCAAAAATCGCATCTCCACTAACAAAACAACTGAAAAAAGAAGTAACATTTCAATGGACAGACGAGTGCCAAAAAGCATTCGAACTACTCAAAAACAAAATTATAGAACGTCCAATTTTGCGTTATCCCGATTTCGATAAACCATTCACGCTCACTACAGACGCATCAGACTACGCAATAGGCGCAGTCTTAAGTCAGAAACATAATAAATTCGATCACCCCGTAGCATTTTACTCAAAAACACTCTCGAAGCCACAACAAGCGTACGATACAATGAGAAAGGAACTTCTAGCCGTAGTTTACGCAGTAGAACATTTCCGCCCGTATTTATACGGCAGACAATTTACACTGATCACCGATAATAGAGCTTTGACATATCTAAACACCAAATCCGACTTGCCACAGCAGCTTCAGCGCTGGCAAATAACCCTCAACGATTACGATTTCAAAATACAACATCAACCGGGAAAATCGAACCACGTCGCAGACGCACTATCTAGAAACCCCATTGCTGTCATGCCTATCAGACAGAGAGACAGTTCTTCAAAGGAAGAACACGTCCCAAAAAGACCAAAACATTCACACCAACCAAATACACGACAACGCTCTGACTCAGACGAAGAATCAGGCAACCCAACACCCAAAAAGAAACAACAAAACGAACAAAAAACAGAAAGTGAAAGCGAACACGGAAACAACACACAACCTAAATCAGATCCAAAAATCGACGATGAATCCCCACAAACAGAAGAGGAAACAAATATAGAAGAAAATAGCGAAGACGTCATCACAGAGACAGAAGCAACGGAGGAGGAACTCACAAAAAATATAACGACCAGGAAACGTACAAGGAATAATACGGCAAAGGAATTCAATACGACAAACAAGCGCAAACGACCAAGGACACGAAATGAAACTACAACGGAAAAATACACACCAACAAAAAACCAAAAGGAAGAAAACGAAGAAAACAAAGGCAAAGAAAAAGTCGACGAATTAAACGAAAGGAATCAACGATTTGCAGATATTAATCCCAATAAAAATGGAGAAAATAAAGACGAAAGCGCAAATAAGCACAGAGGCCAACGAGCCCAGCAAACAGACGCAAATCAAACATATCCACAAAAACGGGAAATGCAACGCAAATCGGGAAACCAAATAGATGAACAGGCAACGCTCAAGGACTATGACAAGGATCAACAGGACTCAGAATCAGCGACGCACATCGGAGAAGCGACCGCTGACAAGGAAACGGATACATCAGTCACGGAACCAAATTTCCGATCACCAACAAATCCAACAGAAACACAAGATGTTCAACGAAATGCACAACCGCAGGTGCAGCCGAACTTCAGATCACCATCACTACTACGAATGTCCACAAAGAAGTCAAAAATTACCACCAACATAGGCCCATACTCACCGGAAATGACGCCCGAATACTTTGATTCACTAGCAAAGTCACCAGAAAATAACAACGACAACGCAAACTTCTCTTCTGAAAGAAACATCGGAAAAACATCAACCTTCCAGTAGAAGTACCACAGTTGCACAACACACAAGCAACCATCGAGCCAACATTTCGATCTCCACCCGGAAATGTTGAACGAATCACCAGACAAACTACTCCACAGCGAAAATCAACGAACAATCCATCAAACCCATCAGCAGGCAAGAACACCTCAAATGAAAACAATATAACAGAAGCAGATAGTGATACACCATTCGTACCATCGCAGTACTATAGGAAAAGAATGACACACAAAGAATCTCGCCCCGCAACAAGAACCGCAGAAATAACGGAAGATATAACAAACGAAAACAAAGTTATCATCACACAAAAGAACATCCTAGCACAAAAAGATAATATTGCATACTTCCTATCAACTGACTGTGCAATAAACACCATGATTCCAGAAATTTTACAAGAAAAAGGCAGAATCAACCAACAATCACTTCTGGACTGTAATCCCAAAGTTGGTGACATTCTAATTACTCGCCGAGGAATCACCTGCTATTTCGCAATAATCTGCAAACGAAAAACAACAGATTCACTAACCATCATGGAAGTACGAAACTGCTTAGAAACACTATTCGAGGTATTCAATAAATTACAGCTAAAAACTTGCACAATCTCCAAGGACCCCAAAATCCTAAATCCATTCATTTGGACAGACATCAAATCATTCGTACGAGCAAAGTCAGCGAACTCGCAGACAACCATCACACTTTGCCATGGTTTATTATCAGTACCACCACAGCGGAACAGGAAAAACATCATCCAGGAATTTCATAATTCAGCGATTGGTGGACATAATGGAATATCAAAAACATATAACCGTATCCTATCACAATATTACTGGAAAGGCCTAAAGAACGACATTCGAGAATTCATTAAACATTGCTTCGATTGCCAAAAGAACAAACTGGTACGAGTGAAAGATAAAGCACCCATGATCATCACCGACTCTCCAGCAGAACCATTCGACAAAGTCGCAATCGATATCGTAGGACCCTTACCAAAAACCACACAAGGACACGAATATATTCTGACCATCTTGGACCTTTTCAGCAAATTCGCCATAGCAATTCCTTTAAGGGAGTTCATCTGATGATCGAATTAACAAACAGATATTGATAAAACAATTCGAGTACACTTATGAGTATCTAAAAAGTCACCTGTGCAAATTTCAAATCTTCCGGATTTTTTGTTCGTGAGCAATTAATAAATAAATGTTTTCTTAATTAACATGGTCTCTTATGGATTGTCGTGTTTTTCCCATTTATAAACCTGAAATTTGCAACCATTGACAAATGTTTTCGAATGAAACTTTTATAATGGATACAAAAATATATAGAGAACCCTTGGATAGCTTTCTTAAATCAATTAGATTCTTGTGAGCTTTAGAATTAATTAATTTGTCTCGAAAAATACTGATTTTTTAGATGTTAGCCTCCATATTACTCCAGCCGCATGTCATAGCGGCAACGTCGCAACCGCGCGCTTTTTGAAATCAACACTTTTCCCACTTCCACCTGTCGCGCTCGTGAATTGTACACTTTTTCAGTGACACGTTTGCCTTTCCAGAAAAACGTTTTCTTTTTCGAATTTTCTTCCATGGTCAAACGCGGTCGAAGCAGGTCGACGTGAATCATGGAATGAAAAATTCTAACCTAACATATGCCAGCTGTACAGGGTACGCTGTCGCGCCTGGTTGCAGCGTTGCCAAACTTATTGAACGGACTACGCTAGTCATAACAATTTTTGTTTTGACTAACTCGGTACCAGATGAACTTCCTTAAAACAGCAAACTTCAACGGATATCGCCAAAGCACTTACCACAGCTCTTATAACAACATTCGGTGCTCCTCGAGCAATACTATCCGATCAAGGAAGAAATTTTATGTCTGACACATTCAAACAATTCGCTGAACTCTTTCAAATTCGACAGTACAAAACATCAGCATACCATCCTCAGTCAAATGGCGCAATAGAACGTTACCATCACAGCCTTGCCGAATTCCTAAAACATTTCATCGACGACAACCGCGATTGGGATGAACTCCTTACACTTGCAACATTCTCCCATAACACAAGTACACACGAAAGCAGCGGATTCACACCATACGAACTTGTCTTCGGAAGAACTGCCCGTACACCTTCCGAATTTCCACCTCCAGAAGCAACAATAACATACGACGACTACATGACAAACCTCACGAACAATTTAAAAAAGACACGACAAACAGCATGGGAAAAACAAATCAAATTTAAAAAACGAACAAAACGATATTACGATAAAAGAGTCACAGAACCAAAATTCGAAAAAGGACAACTAGTATTCCTCATAAAGGAACAAAGAAAAGGGAAACTCGACTCCCATTACGTAGGACCATTTAAAATCTTAGAAGTATTAGATAAACATAATGTTAAGTTAGAAATTAAGAACGGCAAAACAAAAGTAGTACACATAGACAAAATAAAAATGGCACATGTTACAGATGCCACGCACACGCCTCAAGTGTCAACCCCTTAATAAAAAGTACACAACTCGCACAAAAGCCAGGACTAATTCACGTTTTGTCTTCATCAAACCGGCTTCTGGTTACACAGGAACCTTAGAAAACTATGAAAAGTACTTTAATCTAGAAACTTTAGCAAATTTTAAAATTACGATGTCGTACTACGTGTGCGACCAGGTTAACCCAGTCCAACAGATAGACGAAAACACGCAATGTGAAACACAAATTTTATGAAACTCGCAATTCAAAAATTTAGAAATATGCGATATTCGATTAAAAATACTCCGCCATGCCATTGGTCCAGGATTCCAGATACAAACACATATCTCTTTGCAGCAACAAAATTAGAAAACCTCTACGTCAATTGCGATAACCATCAGTCATCCATTTATACAATAGAAAACACTGCCACCTTAAATATTAGCCCGCCATGCCAAGTGAAAACCCGTACGACTCAACTAACACCTTCCATCGACATAACATCCACAACCCAAACAAATTTCTCCCCTACCCTAGTACTCAACATGACAAAATAATAGACAATTCAATCCAGAACGAGAAACCCTTAATAAATACCACAGAAATCATCCTAGACACAGAGAAATCCATATGCTCTCTAGAATTAAACGTAATAAACAACGACAATAACAATAATCACTCATATACCAAAACAATCTAACGATGCACGCCACTACATATAACTTCTTCTTCTTTACAATAAAATGTCTAATTATACCTTAAACTTCATTCACTCAACCCACGAACCCAAAACACCCACAAAACCAACCAACACATCCCAAGTAACATACCTCTTCTACTAATCAACAAGCTAATAAAAGATTTAGAATGTTACAGCAGCTCCAGCAGGATAAAAAAAAATAATAAAAGAAAACCAGGACTAGACACAAAATATAACTTGGACCAAAACATGAACATATAACCAGGACAAATAATATATATATAATCAGGACCAAATACAAAATATAACTTGGACCAAACACAAATATATAATTCGGACCAAATAACCAAGAAAATAAAATAAAAGGAAAACAGGAAACAACCACCAATTTATACACACTTAAACATACAATACAACCACACAACCTTACCCACCTCACCATAACACACCACCACCCACTAACACCAAGAGTAACCCGTCTTTATAAATTACAGGACAAGCAACAACCTCTACAAGCCACTACGAAAACCAGCAAGAACCACCAATAGGAAGCAGGAAAAGAAACACAAACACATACACACAAATACCACAAACCAGTCAAAACACTTTTTATATAGAATCACACACAAACTAATTTTTTTTTATTGTAAACAAAAAAATTTTTTTTTGTTATATAGAATCACATGACCAACAAATTTTGTAAATCAGATGCAGGAGCATCCGCTCTTTTTGTGAGAAGGGGAGTGTAACGGTCCCACATTCCTTTCTCACCACTCTCATCTATCCCTAATCTCTTTTCCCGCTAACCCCTAACTTGCTGACTCCACAGTCTCACGGTCCCTTATCACCTATCCCCTCCACTTCAAAACTCTTTCTCTCAACCCTTTCATCATCACCTTCCTCTTAACCAAATCAGTTCTCCTCCGACTTCCTCAGCATCAAAACCTCTTTCTATCTTCAATAAAATATAAACCTTCATCGCAAAGACAAGTCATATCATTTATTTCAATCACCGCCGGACATCCCGTCACACTATGAAAATAGAAGACAATGGAAATCAAGTCATTCAAGTAGATAGATTGGACGATGATCATGTTTCTGATACGACGAACCAGCGTAAACATTCTAACTTGTTGAGAGTCAGGGATTGGCTGCAAGCAAATGTTGCCGATATGTTTTCTTCGACGAAAATTTCTCCCTCTGACAATCTAGTAGATTCTGACGAAGCAGTTGATCTTGATTCATCTGAAAATAAAGAAAACCTATTGGACAATACCCCTGCAACAAGTTTTGCAATCACCATAGCTCATGAGGAAATGGCGAACAAGATGGTCGATCCTATAGATACTCAGAAAAAGGCTTATCTTATTTTTGAGCGGCAAAAAATCGAGCGAGGGTTGGCCAAAATGAGGGTAAAATTTTAATGAAAATAAAATTTAAAAAATCTTCATATGAAAATCATATTATTTTCGATCGCAGATGCTGCACAATGTAGGAAATCTCAACGCGCTTCGAGACAAGGGTAAACGTCTTAAAAAGAGTATAGAAGTTTCTGAAAGAGAATTGGAGCAGATAACGAAACAATTACCGAAAATAAAGATCCGAGAGAGTGATTTCAGTTCTCTGAAACTTACAGAGAAGGAGAAGTCTGCGTTGAGTGAGGTTTCTGACCAATTTCCAAAATCGGAGGATGCGAAGAAGCTATTGTTCAAGGGTGAAAGTCTCGAGATAAATCCAGCATATCTCAGACCCACGACAAGCAACAAGGTCGCGGATCTTGGCAAGACAGCTCAGGCAATGCTTCAAAGAGAACAAGAATTAACAATAGACAGACTGAAGAATGTCCATGGTTCGATCGTTTCAAAACCAGCGAATGATGAAAAAGCCGAAGATCCACGTGGTCTTAAGGTACCGCTTTATACTTCATTAGTAAAATGCTCTCTCTTTGAAATCTTCTTCGCTCTCGATTTTGAGACACAAAATCCACAAGGTGGTGTATTAGGCAAGTTCAACCGAATAAAATAAATTTCATATTTAAATCATGATTTATTATTTACCTTGGTAATTATCATATTTTTTTTTAAATATACAGCCGTTGACATGGGCTTGGGAAAAACTTTGACGATCATTTCCTAGCTACTGGCTGCGATAGCACTGCGAAAACATGGTGATGTCAGTGAAGACTAGGAGGAATGGTTATCGAGTACACGAGCTCAACGTAAACATGAAAGCAATTATGCAGTTTGAAAATATCCAACGAAAAGTGGTTCTACGATTGTTACGAAAGACTTGCGACTGTGATTAAGAGCATAATGCTTCGTCGCACGAAAAACAAACTTCAAGTGAAAGGCGCTCTTCGTTCATTGCCGGATAAAACGATCGAAGTCCTCGAGGTTGAACTCGATAAGGAGGAGCGCTTGATTTATGGCAAAGTGATGATTTTCTCACGCACTATTTTCGTTCAATTTTTACAGCAGAGAGCCGAGAAAGCTCACACTTTTGAACTTCATGTTGGAAGATTCAACAAGCCCTCGTAGCAGTCGATCGGTGAGTTCGTTGCAACCAAGATTTAACTTTTTTCATCTTGACATTTTTCTGAAACACCAATTCTCATAATACACACATAATGCGCAGACACAAGGCACAGAACAAACTTTTGTGGATCTACGCTGACGTCCAATCTCACAGTACCTTCGTTTTGTTGCTATGATTGCGGCAGCTATGTTGTCATCCGTCCCTCATTCACTCAATGCTCGACAATGAAGACATCGAATGAGATGGAATAAAGAATGCTCCACGTCACGATAATTTGTTGGTGCGGATAAACGACAGATCTATGCGTGGCGATGACGACGGGCTCGAAGGTGAGGTTGGTGTAGACGAGAGAGTCAACGACTATCTACTCACGTCCGATGGTCCCGTTCTTGATGAGAAACGCAAGAGCGCCAAGGTAAATCTACGAAATATAGATTTTTCTTGTATATTCTTTATAAGACTTGAGAAGTTAGAAGCTCATTGAATTTTTAACACGAGTATAGGCGTGAAATATTTTTAATTTTCCAGATTAGAGCTATTCTTGATAAAGTAGAGGACGTCACCGAGATAGGTGATAAAGTCATAATCATGTCCCAATGGGTTTGGGTTTTGGAGATTATTGCCGGCGAGCTTGACAAAATTCAAGGCATCAAACACGACATGTTCACTGGCAAAGTTCCGGTCAAAGATCGACAGGTGAGACGAATAATCAATAGGAAGAAAATACTCGGCGTGAGTAAGAATTTATCGTTTGTTCATGTTTTTGTTCCTTTTGTAATTTTCAGGTACATTTGCAGGAACACGATAGAGGAGCGCAAAATAAATATTCGGGAACAAGAACTTGCTTTGGCCAGTAACGTTTTGAGCGGACGTAGTAAAGTAATCGATTCGAAGTTCTCCGTCGACGAAATGAAGTCGCTCTTTGGATTATAAAAAACATAGAATACATGATAGAATTTATACGATCATCCCTACATGTTACGGTTTTTATTAGCGCGACCATTCTTGTAATTTTAATGAAACTTGGAATATTTATTTATTTTGTTCTATATTTCAGTTTTACGTCTTCAGACACTCTAAATTCAGTATTTTTAATTCGGACGTTGCTTTTCGAACTTTACAATGACAGTTATTAATAAAATTAAGTGTATGAGCATATTATAATACAAAAATAAAAATAGACCAGGAGACAAATACTGACGCTATAATATATTATACAGATAGATATGGTGAAAACGTTAGCGCCAATAAATTCTCAATTTATTTTCTTTTAGTTGCGTTTTAAAGATTTTTTACCCTTAACCCTGACACTTCGTAATTTAAGCGAAATGTTGGATCTTCTCATCCCACTCGATGGTTAGTCCATTATTAGTGACTGTTAGACAATTTCCATTCTTTGTAAGAGCCTAGGTTTTATTTAATCGTTAGAAAACATTTTATTCCCATACCATGCTGCAAGCTGCATGAAGGTGGCAACATTGTCTCAACGGCTTGGAGCGGCTTTGCAAATGTATTGCAATTATTTGTTAGTTAATTATTAAGGGAATGTTAATCACTTTTTATTATTCGGTAGACATTTTCTAATGCTATAGTTCCAAGTATTGTATTCCGGATGCTTGAGAACTTGTTTTGCAATGAAACAGAATCGTATCATAAATATAATAGAATATACCCACAATTTTTATTTACATTCATGACATTTCACGACGCATGACATTTTTTGTACTATGTTACAATATACAATCAATTCGTAAATGATGTACATAATATGAACTTACTCGTAGAGTTACTAACAACTAATAATTACCTCAATAGCGGTACACTGAACGGTTAAAATAGTTCAATACGACATGATTAACCCACTCTCAGCCAATTTAAATTCATGCATTTTGTAGTGTTATCATGATAACATATATTAATATGGTAGCATGTATAGATAAATCTATTAAATAGAGACATTAACAAACATATTATATTATTAACGATTAGCATGCGTGAATTTAAATTGCTCAATGGAAACCACGTGAAGGTGGTGGGTATCCTCCATCGGGAATGGGAAGGATCAAGGAATGGGGGGGGGGGGCGTCCATGGCATTTTGTAAAAATGTTAATGCAAAAAATGGGTTCCATTAAGATTATCCATTAAAAGGAAATAAAAATTGAATTCGCAGAACCTGCATGGATGATGATTTGAGCCAAATAAAATAAAATAAAAAACGAATAAAAAATGAAATAGAAATAAAACACTTTGTGTTAATAAAATGCCATTGACAAAACAAAAAATAAACGTGTTCTAGACAAAACTACGAACGTAACATTTGTTAAAATATCTGAAAAACGACCAACTAAGTAATAAAATGAAAATCTGAACCAAAATAAAATAAAAATTGTAGAGAGCTCCGCGAAATAAAATAAAACAGTATTAAAATTATTTTGGTGTTCTCTCCCATTTTAAATTAACGAAATAAAAACAACAAATAAGCTAGTTGAAAACTAAAAAGCAAAAAGTATTATAGTAAAACATAAAATGTGATTCACTCTTTTAAATATAAAAACTAAGAATCAAATAATTTATATTCCGGTGGAATATTTTTTACTGGACTTCTAGACTAGATTCCAATATCACAGTGAATAAAACAAGTAGATATAGACCAGAAATCTAGACTTTTCGATACATAAATGTCTGTATAAATACAGACATATATATATCGAAAAGTTCCTGGATTATCGAAGAGCTGAAAAATAAAATGCATATTAACAATGAAAATCTGCATGCAATGTGCAAACGGTTTACCATACAATTTTTCGATACATAAATGTCTGAATAAATACAGACATTTATATATCGAAAAGTTTGTGGATTATCGAAGAGCTGAAAAATAAAATGCATATGAACAATGAAAATCTGCATGCAATGTTCAAACGGTTTACCATACAACTTTTCGATACATAAATGTCTGAATAAATTCAGACATTTATGTATCAAAAAGTTCCTGGATTATCGAAGAGCTGAAAAATAAAATGCATATGAACAATGAAAATCTGCATGCAATGTGCAAACGGTTTACCATACAAGATTTAAAAGCAGATCGTGTACTTTTAAAATATGTTACGGACGGCAACACTGGTAAACGCACTATATATTTGCAACGTTGGCAACAGCGTCTTTCTCCGAAACTCCGAATGCTTCGAATGCTTCGAACAGAGAGAAACCTGAGAGAGCCCACGGAGCGAAAAGCCCAGGACAGGCTGGTGGAGCTCGGTTCCGTAGGATATGTGTGTCCGTTCCGTGAACTAAATTCTCAGCGGGTAAGTGTTGAATGCGGGTAAAGAAGTATGCTCTGTATTATCTGCTCCACCACTGAGCTCTCGGTTTTCCTTACCCACACATGTAAGCGCACACGCACGCATATTACAAAGTAAAACTGCGGTATCCCTTGGCCACTGCCGCTTTTCTCGAAGATTCAGTTGCTTGCAGAAATGCAATTTCAGATAAAAGCTTGCTTCTTAAACGGATGCGATACTTTACATGTAATATTGATTTAATAAAATATATATTGTAAATAATTCTTGACTGAAGACGTGTATTATAAATAAATAATAAACAAATCATCAATTTCGCTCTCTCTCTCTCTCTCTCTCTCTCTCTCTCTCTCTCTCTCTCTCTCTCTCCCCCCCCCTTACAAATTGAACAAAAACTTGTTCTTTTATCTCTTTATAAGAAAAATAGTTTAGCGAGCAGGTAAATGATTATGTACGATCTACTATCGTACAAAGAAGAAAAGTTTTGCAGCTCTACTGTTGAGAGCAGCTACTCGTCCCGAAAATTTGATATAAGGGTAAGTAATTCGATGACGCTTAATAGAATGGTGCTATTTTTTGTGATCAGGCCCCGAGGTTTTTCAGAAAAGGGTTGAAAGGGGTTGAACGCCGCGTTATCTCAGAAACTAAACGTTTGATCGAAAGAGGTTTCAAAGAAAAGCTTTGGAGAATTCAAAAATACATAAAAAAGGTTCTTAGGTCCATCTTCGTATTTGCAAAAATAAGAAGCGAGAAATATCGGAGAAAAGATTGTAAATCGTAATTGTAAGAGTGGGGACAAGCCTCACCTCGCCGCCGATCTTTGCACGTGAGTGGGCTAGCGTGCGTGCGAGCGTCCGTGTTATGTGTACTAATTCACAAATAAAGGATCGTCGGCTATTCTCGGGCCTCTCGGTCGTCAATGCGAGTGCGAGAGACGAATCCGGTGTTTCTCTCTTTCTAATTTCTCACGCGTTGGCGAGTATTTTTCGTCTTTGGCCGTCGAGTGTCGAGTGTTCTGTATATCTATGTATATATGTCGGCGTATCAGCGCGGCGTTTTTAAATCGAATCTTGATGCTTATGGCACGCGGTTTTTTTTATTTATTGTCGAAAATAGTGAACCTTGAATAAAAAAAAACAATATTCCATTTTAACAGAAATTATTGTTATTTAGTCGCGAGTAAAAAATAACGAATTAATTTTGTATTCCGACGGAAAATTAATTCATATAAATTTTTCGCCTCACAAAAATTTATCTGTATATCAAATTGAATACATATTCTTTCTAGGATGAAATAAAAAATTTTAATATTATTTCTATTAAATGGTGAATTTTTTAATGGTGTATCAAGTTGAATACATATTTAAAAAAGAAGAATTTTATGTCTACACATAAAATTAATTCAAAATATACAGAAAAGGATACTAAAAGCGTGGAATTGATTTTTTGTCTAGACATCATTTTAATTCATTTTTATTATGTTATATGAAAACATTAATTCATTTTTATTTAGCCTCAAAGTCATAAACATTGCAGGAAAAAATGAATGCGCCACAAAATAATTGGAATTGGGTGATACTTGCGACCGAACCCTACACTACCCTGAAAGGGCGTCCCGAAGTCGATTGCAACACTGACGACCTCCCCCGAGGGGAGGTCGTCGTTTAAAATTTATTTCAATTAATAGAATTATTATAATTGTGGTATATCAATTTGATTTTGAAATAGCACGCATTCGTAGTATAATTGTAATTTGTCGCATTTAAATTTCAATTATTTTGTGGTGAATTCATTTTTTTCCCTGCATTTTTTATGACTTTGATGCTGCATAAAAATGCATTAATGTTTTAATATAACATAATAAAAATGAATTAAAATGATGTCTAGACAAAAAATCAATTCCACGCTTTTAGTACCCTTTTCTGTATATTTTGAATTAATTTTATGTGTAGACATAAAATTCTTCTTTTTTAAATATGTATTCAACTTGATACACCATTAAAAAAATCACCATTTAATAATAATAATATTAAAATTTTTTATTTCATCCTAGAAAGAATAATATGTATTCAATTTGATATACAGATAAATTTTTGTGAGGCGAAACATTTATATGAATTAATTTTATGTCGGAATACAAAATTAATTCGTTATTTTTTACTCGCGACTAAATAACAATAATTTTGTTAAAATGGAAAATTGTTTTTTATTATTCAAGGTTGACTATTTTTGACAATAAATAAAAAAAACGGCGTGCCACAAGCATCAAGATCCGATTTAAAAACGCCGCGCTGATACGCCGACATATACAGGGTGAATCTCTTAAAGTATAGCACCATTTATTCTGGGGTAGATGGGACCATTACAAACAAAAGTTGCAAATATACATTAGGGATATGTCTAATAGTTTACGAGATATGAATTTTTAAAGTTCGTCAAATTAGAGCGCGACAAGAAGCGTTGGAGCCGCCCACTCTCCGCCCTATCCGTAGATATAGCACAGTGTAGGTCGCTATATTTGGAATCGCAAAATTCAGAGCAGTCAATTATTATTATTTTATTAGGCAGTCATTTTTATTTGTCGGTCATTGACTGCTCTGAATTTTGCCGAAAAGCGTTGGAGCCGCCCACTCTCCGCCCTAGCCGTAGCGTAGCCAGTCAATGCCCGACAAATAAAAATGACTGCCTAATAAAATAATAATAATTGACTGCTTTGAATTTTGCGATCCCAAATGTAACGCCCTACACTGTGCTATATCTACGGATAGGGCGGGGAGTGGGTCGCTCCAACGCTTCTCGCCGCGCTGATTGGATAAACTTCAAAAATTGATATCTCGTAAACTATTAAAAATATCCCTAATGTTTATTTACAACTTTTGTTTGTAATGGTCCCGTCTACCCCAGAATAAAGGGTGCTATACTTTAAGAGATTCACCCTGTATATATATACAAAACGCGAGAGGCGTTTGGGCGTTGGACGAGTGAACACGTAGTGACAGGGCAGAGCAGAGATAGTTGGAAAAAATAGATAAATAAAGGTGAATACAAAGTCAAAAAGGGAGGTGAACTGATCGATGGTGAGCAAAGGTGGTGAGAATTCAAAAGAAGAGATGAGTGCTGTAAAAATGAGTGGAATAAGGGAAACAATAAGTGAGGCACGAGGTGACGACATAACCTATCAAGAGGAAGATGGAAAGGAAGATAAAGAAGCAAAGGAGGAATCTAGCCAAGAAGTAGCGGAGAAGAAAAAGAGAGGGCGCCCTCAGATAAGGAATAAGAATATGGAAGCAAACAGGGACGTCAGAGAATTCTTCGGATCTGGGTCGGTAAGGATGCGAGCAAGAGTAATGCACTCTCCGATAAGACCGCAAGATGGCGTTAATAGCGAAAAGAAGACGGAGATAAATGGAAACGCGATGGAGGAACCAGCTGACAGCGGCAATGAAGTGGAAGATGCAATGACAGCAGAAACAACAACGCAAGGAGAAGGAGAAAGAGAAAAGGTAAAAGAAAAGTGGTTAGAGGAGATGCAGGTTAAAGAGGCGATCGAAAAAATGAAGGAAGAGATTATGGAAGAGTTTCTGGAGGCCGTAAGAAAAATAGAAAGGAAATTCGAAGAGCGGATAGGACAGGTGATGGGGCTACTTGAAGAGAAAGAAAGGAGTGACACGTTCGTATGGCAAGAGATAGAAAGAAAAATTGAGAGACAATGCAAAAAGCGGGTCGAAAAACAAGAAGAGAAATTGCAAGAACTAAAGAAGAGGATGGCAGAGAAGGAAAAAGGAAAAACGATGTATGAGATGCAAAGTAAAAGACAAGGCCAGCAGGGAGAAAAGGAAAAGGAAAAGGAAGGCCAAATTGAGGAGAATAAAACAAGAGACGGCGGACGAAAAGAAATAGAGAAGGAGCCAAGAGGTGAAATAAAGAGAGAGGAAGAGGGGGAGTGGCAGAGGGTAGTGAGAGAAAGGAAAAAAAGGAATTTCAGAACGGAAAGAGAGGAGCAAGGGGAAAAAGACGAGATACTAAGAAGAAAACCGACATCGTTGACAGAAGAGGAATACAGGATAGAGATGAATCGAAGGAAGCATAGAAGAAACAATGTGTGCATAGTATTCCCTAAAGTAGGGGAGAGGAGCGATCCGGCCGGAGTAGTAGAAGAAATCGAGAGAAGATGCAGGCAAAGAGTGACAAGACAAGCAATGGAAAAACACCGAAAGCAAGGAGTATGTGTGATAAGTTTCAAAGAAAGAGGAGACAAGTTGGACCTAATATTTAGAAGAAAAAATCTAAAGGGAACGGACATCTGGATAAATGACGATTATACAAAAAGAGAAAAGGAGGTGCAAAAGTGGTTACGGGATATTGTAACGCATGAAAGAATGTGTGGAAGGCAGGCAGAAGCAAGATACATGAAGATAAGAATAGGAGAAGAATGGTGGGAATGGAATGAAAGGAAAGGAACAATCGAGACACTTCATAGATGGTCGGAAAGAAGAATGGAGCTACAGCAGGAGAGAATGCAAAACGAAGAGAGGTGGATTTTTCGGAACGAGAGACGGTGAGGAAAGATGGGATCTTCGAGGAGCGGAGAAGGAGAAAGGAAGTGAAGATGGAAGCAATGAAGAGGATACAGAGGCAGAAACAGCAGACGAAGATTGTAAAATCATTATGTGGAATGTTGCAGGCTTGATAAAAATAGGAGAGGGTTGGGAGGAAATAGAAAAACATGAAATGGCAATATTACAAGAGACGTGGGTAGAGAAAAGGAATGAAGAAAATATTGGAAAATATGTGAGCAAAAAATTCGACTGGACATTTAAAGCAGCAGTTAGAGAGGAGGGAGTAAAGAAAGGGAGAGCGAAAGGAGGGCAAGCGGTAGGAATAAAGAAAAAAATTAGTAAAAACTGGGAAGTGCAGGAGTGGGAGTTAGGGATGGTAATACAAAGTAAGAAAGGAAAGAAAGGATGTTCGATAATCACCGCATACAACAACGAAGGAATGAGGAAAATGGAGAAAGCGCTGGGAAAAAAGTAGAAGAAGTAGTGCGAAACAATGAATTAGTTATAATTGCAGGAGATTTGAATGCAAGGATTGGGGAAAGTCAGGCAATAAACGAAGGAAATATAGAGGGAAATGAGGAAAAGGCGAGGAGGTCACAAGATAAGAAAATTAATGCAGAAGGAAGAAGGCTCTTAAGAATGTGTGAAGAGATGGGGATAAAGGTATTAAATGGGAGGACAAAAGGGGACGAGGAGGGAAAGATAATGTTTGTGGGGGGGAGTGAGGAGCAATGCGGGTCAGTGTTGGACCTAGTACTAACAATAGATAGGGGGGAAGCAGAACAAATAAAATGGTTAAAAGTGAAGGAAAGGATAGAGTCAGATCATTTACCGGTGACGTTTGCGATACAGGGCGAATTAAGTAAAGAAGGGGAAACGGAGAGGGAAGTGAAAAGGGAGAAAAGAGGAAAAGAATGTGAAGTGAGATTAGTGTGGGAGGAGGAAAAAAGAGAGATGTATGAGGAAGAATGGAAAAAAGATGAAGTGAGGGAGGTGGGGATAAACAATTGGGGGGCACTAAAGGAGTACATCTATATAACAGCAGAGAGGACGGAAATGAAAAAGAGAAAGAAGGAAAATAGAAGGAGAAACAGACTGCCAAGGTGGTTTGACGAAAATTGCAAGAAGCAGAGAGAAAAAGTATGGAAGGCACTAAAAAAATTTGTGAGAGGCAGGGAAGGGAGGGATAAAAAAGAGCTGAGCGAGGAGAGAAAAAAATTGAGAAAGATATACAAAAAGGCGAAAGAAGATTGGAGAAAAAAGATATGGGAGGGGGTAAGCAGGGCAAAAGACATGAAGGAATGGTGGAAAGCGATAAGTAAATTCAGAACCAACAAAAAAGGCGGAATGATGGGTGAAAGAATAAAAGAAGAACAATGGAGGAATCATTTCGAAAAGTTGCTGAATGGAGAAATGAGCGGAGAGGAAAATAGGGATGTAGAGGAACTAGAGAATTTAGGGGAAAAAGTAGAGAAAGCGGAGAAGGGGGAAGGAATAGGGGAGGATGATAAAGAGTTATATGATGACTTCACGGGAGCAGAGATAAACAGAGTGGTGAAGGAAATGAAGAACGGAAAGGCGCCGGGAGAGGACGAGATAACAATAGAGTTTATAAAGGCAATACCTAGAGAGCAGAAGGAGGGGCTAATAGTAAGCTTGAACAAAATATGGAACGAGGGAAAGCTACCAGAAGGATGGGAAGTGGCCAGAGTGGCACCAATATATAAGGGAGGGGATGCAGACAATGTAGAAAATTATAGAGGAGTGTCGCTACTAAATGTGGGTTATAAAATACTCACGAAGTTGGTAGCTACAAGGCTGACAAGATGGATCGAGAGAAGAGGTGGGTTAAAAGAAAGCCAGGCTGGTTTTAGAAAAGGAAGAGGAACGAGAGACCAGATATTCACATTAAACGCATTAATAAATAATAGACTAAAAGAAAGAGGAAAAAAGCTATACGTAGCATTCATAGATTTTAAAGCGGCGTTTGATAGGGTGGATAGAGTTAGGTTGATAAATAAGTTGAAAGGGAAGGGGGTAAAAGGAAAGATGCTGAAAATAATAGAGGAAATATATAGAAACACGACAGCAGAAGTAAGGGTACAAGGAAAAGTAACGAATAGATTCAAAACAAGAAGGGGGGTAAGACAAGGGTGCGCCTTAAGCGCGCTGCTGTTCGACCTATATATTGACGATTTGGAGGAAAAATGGGAAGTGAGAAACGAAGGGGGAACAGTAATTGGAAAGGAAAAAATTTATGCGATCAAGTATGCAGACAATCGGACGTGTTTACCCTAGCAGGCATTATCACTCGAGAGGCTACTCAAGCGTTGACAAAATTTACGTTCAGCACACACAGCACATACGCGAATACATTTACTTCTCCCGGGGTGTAAAGTGAAAGTTCTCAAAGGTGCATCGAAACCGCAAAGTCGCATGCCAGAAATGGCAGCGACTGGCAACAGTGCTCCGGAAAACTGCAAATCGCCCTTAGACGGTATCCAACGCGAGAATTTCCCAATGCAATGGAGCGAAGACGATCTATCATCAAACCCAGCGACAACATCACGTGAGCCCCCGCCGGTATATCAACCGCTACTAGTTACGCTCAACCGATCAGTAGCTCTATTCTGTAACTCGTTGATTTCAGAACGCTATCTTAATGATAACGAATTTCACTGCGTGTAAAAAAAATTATTTAACAAGTTTTTCGAAAATTAATTTTTATAGGATAATTGTTAATTAGTACGAAATCGAACTTACTTACTTAGTTGTTATTTCAACCGTCCTAATTATTTGTTAGTTTTTTGAGCGCATATTAAAGGTTAATAATTTACGAGGTTCTGTCATAATGGTCCTTATCGCATATCGAGGGGGTCGCCAAGGCTCGCTATCCGCTCGAGCCATATCGATACCTTACCGACGAATTTGAATATGGATAACCAAATAACTCGCTAAACGTAGTGAACAAAATGACAGTTGTCATAATAACGTCTCGGTAAATAACGAAACGAAACTTGTCGTTATAAGTTCATAACGACAGCATAGCGAGTTATACAATATCACGTCGCTTACTATTCGTAGTTGCAGAATCGTACCGCGTTCTCACAACGAGTTACAGAATAGAGCTACAGTAACTCTATTCTGTAACTCGTTGTGAGAATAACGATTCAGAACGCTATCGTTACGATAACGAATTTCGTTACGTGTAATGACACTCCCATAACGACTGTGCGATTCTGTAACTACGAATAGCGATGCTTCGACGTTACCGCGGTACGATTCTGCAACTACGAATAGTAAGCGACGTGATATTGTATAACTCGCTATGCTGTCGTTATGAACTTATAAAGACAAGTTTCGTTTCGTTATTTACCGAGACGTTATTATGACAACTGTCATTTTGTTCACTACGTTTAGCGAGTTATTTGGTTATCCATATTCAAATTCGTCGGTAAGGTATCGATATGGCTCGAGCGGATAGCGAGCCTTGGCGACCCCCTCGATATGCGATAAGGACCATTATGACAGAACCTCGTAAATTATTAACCTTTAATATGCGCTCAAAAAAGTAACAAATAATTAGGACGGTTGAAATAACAACTAAGTAAGTAAGTTCGATTTCGTAGTAATTAACAATTATCCTATAAAAATTAATTTTCGAAAAATTTGTTAAATAATTTTTTTTACACGCAGTGAAATTCGTTATCATTAAGATAGCGTTCTGAAATCAACGAGTTACAGAATAGAGCTACAGGCAACGAATCGCCTAACGCTTGGCAAGTCATCCACCACCCAAACAAAAATAGTAATAAACGCCGCAAACGCGTAAACATTGAAAGCATAGACTCACTACAACAATCAATAAATACGACAAACCGCTTCACACCACTGCGTGTAACCGAAAATACGAACACGTCAGACGGAATAGCCGATCGAAATATCAATAAGCCCATGAACAGAGACGAAAATAACGCAGAGAACGCATAAGCACTCACACCACCACCAATTTTTGTACCAGGTGTGCAAATAATCCAAAAGTTATCCGACGAACTGCAAAATGTCATAGACAAGAACGACTACATATACAAAACAACAAACAGAGACGGACAAATCAAAATAATGCCAAAGACCGCTACAGCGTACAGAAAAATCATCCAAGTGCTGAAAAAAGAGCAGGCCGAATACCACACTTACCAATTAAAAGAAGAGCGCGCGTACAGGGTAGTGATTAGATCACTCCACCCCTCAGTATCATTAGAAGACATAAAAACAGAATTGAAAGAACTGGGACACGAAGTACGCAACGTAGCTAACGTATTCCGTAGAGGCACGAAAGTCCCCCTACCACTGTTCTTCGTGGACCTGGAACCGAACACGAATAATAAAGAAATATACAAACTTGACGTTCTCTTGAACGCTAGAATTCAAGTTGAGCCGCCAAGAAAACGAAACAACCCGGTACAATGCACTCGGTGCCAACGTCACGGTCACACGAAAGCTTACTGCAACAGAAAACCGAGATGTGTCAAATGCGGCGACAATCACGACACACCCAAATGCCAAAAAACCCCAGACACACCCGCGACATGCGCTCTATGCAATGGCGAACACCCGGCAAACTACAAAGGGTGCCGTATTTACCAAGATATAATAAAAAAGCGGACGAACAAGCCACCGCAAGGAAGGCATCATCCTGAGACCAGACCACAACACGAAACGACCATCAACGAACAATCTAAACCGGCAACCGCGAACTTCACAACCCTTGACCGATCATACGCGCGAGCAACCAGCCCCCAGCATTGCCCCAATAACGCAGAGACATCCGACACCTCTGGACTGGCCGCCATCATCGAAAAAACATTCAACGAGTTTAAAACAATACTCGAACGCCAGACCCAACTCATGAACAGCATGCTGATACTGCTAAACACAGTAATTACAAAGTTCTCTCACCAACATGAATAACGCTTATATAATAGCATTATGGAACGCCAACGGTTTGGCAAACCACCACCACGAAGTACAAGCCTTTCTGAATATCAACAAAATCGACATCTTACTTATTTCTGAAACGCATTTCACTAATAAAAGCCACTTCAAAATGGCTGGATACAATACCTACGTAACGAACCACCCAGACGGAACAGCGCATGGCGGAACCGCTGTGTTAATACGCAGCTCAATAAAACACCACGAACACTCCAAATACGCAACGGAAAAAATCCAGGCAAACAACGTTACAGTGACAGACTGGAATGGCTCCTTAACAATCTCTGCGGTCTACTGCCCACCGAGACATCTAATAAAAAAGCAGGACTTCAAAGATTTCTTTCTAACACTAGGCCCGAGATTCCTGGCAGGAGGGGACTATAATGCTAAACACAGAAGATGGGGCTCGAGACTCATCACCCCAAGAGGCAGAGAAATGGAAAAGATCATAATCGAAAAAAATTACGACCACCTTTCTACAGGTCAACCCACTTACTGGCCGACGGATCAGCAAAAAAACCCTGACCTACTTGATTTTTTTGTCACCAATGGCGTCGCGAGAACATACTTGGACATTGAATCAAGCGCTGACTTGTCCTCAGACCACTCGCCGGTTATTGCTAGAATCAGCACCTGCTTGACAAAGCGAGTTATTAGATCCCGCCCCTACAGCAGAAAAACCAACTGGCAAATCTACCGAGAAATCATAGAAAATAACATCAACCTGAGACTGTCTATGAAGACTCAGGAGGAAATAGACGATGCAACAGAATACCTCACCCAACTTATAATAGAAAAAACTTGGCACGCAACCCCTCAAACCCCAAACACCGAAAAAAGCATAAAAATCGATTACCCAAGACACATAAAAGAAAAGATAGCAGAAAAAAGACAACTACGGCGAATATGGCAGCTAAACCACAATCGAAACGATAAAACTATCCTAAACCGAGCAACACGAAACCTGAAACAACTTCTTTTCGAATTTAGGAACGATTCAGTACAACAATACCTCAAAGGCCTAACGAACTCCAAGGACACGGAATATTCACTGTGGAAAGCAACAAAATCGTTGAAACAACCAAAAAAACCAATCGCCCCAATCAGGACACGAGATGGAAACTGGGCTAGAAGCGACTCGGATAAAGCTACAACATTTGCACAACACCTTGCAAACGTATTTACACCGCTACCACCAATGGGAAACATAAACAACGAAGAAGAAATCCAGCAATTCCTCGAAAGCCCCCTACCGATGAACCTCCCAATACGGCACCTCACACCATCTGAAGTTAAAGACACGATCGCCAAAGAGCTCAATCCAAGAAAAGCATCAGGATACGACCAAATAACAGCACAGCTACTTAAAGAACTACCAGAAAAAGCATTCGTCTTCATCACCACACTCTTTAATTGCATCATACGGACATCGCTCTACCCGAATCAATGGAAACACGCCGAAATCATAATGATACCCAAGCCAGGAAAACCACCCAACGATGTCTCCTCATACAGACCAATCAGCCTACTACCAATCATTTCAAAACTATTTGAGAAACTGCTCTTAAGGAGAATAAAACCACTTCTGAACGATAACAACTTAATCCCGGAGCACCAATTCGGGTTCAGGAACCAACACTCCACCATCGAACAAATACACAGGGTAACAACAAAAATAGCGGAAACACTAGAAAGAAAACAATACTGCTCTGCAGCATTCCTAGACATACAACAAGCTTTCGACAAAGTCTGGCACCCGGGACTACTATTCAAAATAAAACAAACACTGCCCCAATACTACCTTCTCCTCTCATCCTATCTTAACCACCGTCAATTCCATGTGCGCCAAGGCCAGGACTCGTCGAACACCCACCAAATACTATCAGGAGTACCGCAAGGTAGCGTCCTAGGCCCGGTTCTGTACACCATTCATACAGCCGATCTACCCGTACAAAATGAGACCACTGTCGCAACATTCGCGGATGACACGGCACTACTAGCCTCAAATAGAGATCCAGCTGAGGCTACAAACACCCTTCAAGAAGCTCTAAACAACGTACAGGAATGGCTCGACAAATGGAGAATTAAGGCGAGCGAAAACAAATCCGTACACGTCACATTTACAATGAGAACAGGGAACTGCCCCCCAGTCAATCTCAACGGACAACCACTCCCACACCACGACAGTGTAAAATACCTTGGGATGCACCTAGAACGAAGGATGACGTGGGTAAAACACATAACTACAAAAAAAAACGAGCTCAATATCAAACTCCGCAGCATGTACTGGCTACTGGGGAGAAAATCCCAGCTATCACTAAACAACAAAATCTTATTGTACAAATCAATAATAAAACCCATATGGACGTACGGAATCCAGTTGTGGGGCTCAGCAAGCGAGAGTAATCTCAACACCATCCAACGTGTCCAATCTAAAACGCTCCGAATGATAATCAA
The DNA here is from genome assembly GCA_964017225.1 of Netelia inedita. Lineage (NCBI taxonomy): Eukaryota > Metazoa > Arthropoda > Insecta > Hymenoptera > Ichneumonidae > Netelia > Netelia inedita. The sequence continues at coordinate 19,391,300 of OZ024924.1, forward strand.
CGCCCCATGGTACGTCTCCAACTCAACCATCCACAATGACCTTCGAATAAGCACAGTCCGACAAGAAATAGAAAAGTCCAGCGTCAACTATCTGGATAGAATCAACCACCACCCGAACCACCTAGCCGCGCAACTCCTCGATCGGCGGACAGAAACAAGGCGATTAAAACGATACAAACCGCTAGACCTCCCGCACAGATTTCAACACCAACTTAACCAGATGCCGATTAACGCAGATTTAACACCAATGCATAACATGTAGGTACGTCACTGGACGTTACCACATACAAACACCTGTACATTCATCGCAATTGCTTATTGTCAACCTAAAAATGACAGATTGCAATTCATTACATATTTAATAAAAAAAAAAAAAGTATGCAGACGATGTGGCGGCGGTGTCAGAATCAGCAGAGGGGTTGAGGAGCATTCTGAGGGATTTAGAGAGGTGGGAGAAGGAAAACAGAATGCAGGTAAATGCAAAGAAAACCAAAGTAATGATCTTCAGAAGAGGAGGGAGGACAAAGAAAGGGGAGGAATGGGAGATAGACGGGGAAAAATAGAGACGGTCAGAGAATTCAGATATCTAGGTTACTGGTTCTCAACCAAAAATGCGATAGGAGCACACGCAAGGAGAATGGTGGGAAGAACGCAAAAAGCAGCTAATGCGGTGTGGGGTATATGGAAGAGAGCGGGGAGGGATCTGTTAGAGGAAAGGCTGTTTTTGTTAGAATCATTGGTCAGCTCAGGAGCGCTATACGGGGTGGAAATATGGGGTTTTGGGGAAAGTGAGAGTTTTGAGAGAATACAGAGCAAATTCTGTAAAATGGCATTAGGAGTTGATAGTAGAACGCCGAGATATATATGGAGAAAGGAACTGGGTGTGGCAACATTCGAATATAGGATAAGGGAAAGAGCACTGCGGTATGTTAGGCAGGTACTGGATATGGGGGGAGAAAGATGGCCTAAAATTTGCCTGATGGAAGAGATGAGAGGGATAGTCAACGGAAAACCTACAAAATGGGGAAAGGACATAAAAAAGAGGCTGGAAGAAATGAGAATAGGGGAATTAGTAAACATGATAAGAGAAGAAAGAAATTTACAAGAAATAGAAGAGAAAATAAGCGAAGGGCTGAAAAACTTAAAGGAGAGTATATTGGAAAAGGAGGAACAACAGAGAGAGAATTCGACTTTTAACAAGAGATATAAGGATATAGTGGATAAGGTGGAGAACCCATGGATATATTGGAGTGATGAAAAAATAAAAGGAGAGGATAAGGAGACATGGGCAAGGTTGAGATGTGGAAATATAGGACGAGCGGGAAAGAAAGGGGAAAGAGATTGGGAGTGCAGAATATGCAAGAAGAAGGAGGAAAATGTCGAACACTTCCTGGTGTGTGAAGAGGGAAGAAGGAAGTTAAGCGAATCGGCAAGAAAGTTTGGAGAGAAATGGGAGAAGGAATTAGGGGGAAAGGAAAACGGGGTTAGATTGACGGAAAGGCTAAGAGGGGAGGTTGACGTAGAGATTTGTAAGTATTATAGAGAGGTAGAGAAATATGTAAAGACGAATACGATAAAAGTCTAATAGTTATAAGGGCACAATAGGATATAAGGAAAGAAGATGTGATGTAAGGTATTTTGTAAAAAACCAAATAGGTTATGCAAATAAAACTCTCATACTACTATATACAAAACGCTCGACACTCGACGGCCAAAGACGAAAAATACTCGCCAACGCGTGAGAAATTAGAAAGAGAGAAACACCGGATTCGTCTCTCGCACTCGCATTGACGACCGAGAGGCCCGAGAATAGCCGAAGATCCTTCATTTGTGAATTAGTACACACGGACGCTCGCACGCACGCTAGCCCACTCCCGTGCAAAGATCGGCGGCGAGGTGAGGCTTGTCCCCACTCTTACAATTACGATTTACAATCTTTTCTCCGATATTTCTCGCTTATTTTTGCAAATACGAAGATGGACCTAAGAACCTTTTTTATGTATTTTTGAATTCTCCAAAGCTTTTCTTTGAAACCTCTTTCGATCAAACGTTTAGTTTCTGAGATAACGCGGCGTTCAACCCCTTTCAACCCTTTTCTGAAAAACCTCGGGGCCTGATCACAAAAAATAGCACCATTCTATTAAGCGTCATCGAATTACTTACCCTTATATCAAATTTTCGGGACGAGTAGCTGCTCTCAACAGTAGAGCTGCAAAACTTTTCTTCTTTGTACGATAGTAGATCGTACATAATCATTTACCTGCTCGCTAAACTATTTTTCTTATAAAGAGATAAAAGAACAAGTTTTTGTTCAATTTGTAAGGGGGGGGGGGAGAGAGAGAGAGAGAGAGAGAGACAGAGAGCGAAATTGATGATTTGTTTATTATTTATTTATAATACACGTCTTCAGTCAAGAATTATTTACAATATATATTTTATTAAATCAATAGTACATGTAAAGTATCGCATCCGTTTAAGAAGCAAGCTTTTATCTGAAATTGCATTTCTGCAAGCAACTGAATCTTCGAGAAAAGCGGCAGTGGCCAAGGGATACCGCAGTTTTACTTTGTAATATGCGTGCGTGTGCGCTTACATGTGTGGGTAAGGAAAACCGAGAGCTCAGTGGTGGAGCAGATAATACAGAGCATACTTCTTTACCCGCATTCAACACTTACCCGCTGAGAATTTAGTTCCCGGAACGGACACACAGATCCTACGGAACCGAGCTCCACCAGCCTGTCCTGGGCTTTTCGCTCCGTGGGCTCTCTCAGGTTTCTCTCTGCTTCGAATACTTCGAACGCGTGCGCTAATTTCGTATCTAATGGTTTTCGAAGATTGGATTTAATACTTACGTCGAATTAAATATTACATTACTTTCGCACTAAGTTTGATGAAATACACGTTGCACTGAAATCGATGTGGTCAGTTTATGCTGTATATAAAAATCACTAGCAACACTCATTAATTCCGTTCCGTGGTTGCCGAGGAAAATGCGTTTGCGTTCGATGGGCTGTGTTGGGTTTGTTCTCATATCGTGCGGACATATACCGCCATTTGCGAGTATATAATGATGTGTCGTGGACTGGCTACGGGCTCTTTCTGTAAATCATCGTATTTCTGCCAGCCTCCGTTTGTTCTTCGGCAATACGCAATAAAATGGTTTGCCTTGTACTCAATAACACCAGCCAATCTGCAAAGAGGTGATGGAACTGTGTAATCAAGTATTTCGCGCACAAAAAAAAGTCGTAATACCGAATATAAAATTTAATAGTTACCTATATTCACATTGAGCTTCCAAGCTGCCACCGTATTGTCGAATTCAAGTATATGAAACATACAATAAATTCTTCGTGAACATAAAAATCCATGAACAAAATTAACTAAGCAACAATTTATATATGACTTGATTTACCTGTTTTCTGTCAGTCTGATGATATATGGTAAATCTCCAAGTTGACATTTCAGTGAATCCGTTGGCTGTGTGAGTGAGCGTATATCCAATTCTATGAATAGATGAATGTTGGGCCGTCTTCTTAATGTGCAGTTTCTTCCGGCACAATTGTTTCTACAATTCGTCCTGTAGACAGGAGAAAGGTAATGAATCGATTCTTCCAGAGCACCAAATCCTCTCTGACCAATTATTCTATGATCTGGTGCAAGGAAAAATGTATCATAGCTCGATCCATTGCAATGTGGACATTCCGCCGTGTTTCTAATACTTGGCTTGGATTCCATAATCTTTTCAATCGTGTACGCCACACTAGATGTACAATCTATCGTGTGCGATATCGTCCTTTGTTGGGTTTCCATCGTACTTTTGGGTTTGAAGACCTGTCTTAAAATCTGTGCCCTTTCTTCAAATGTTTCTTTTTTTATTCCATTCTGGATGATGCCATATGCTAATCTTGCAGTAGCATTAGTAGATTCCTGTAAAAATTCACCATAGTGAATGTTGTCCACTCCAGCTATTGCGAGTATATGTATAACTGCGTCGAAGGCGCACGTGTTTGTCATGTAATAATGACTCTTCTTTCCATCTTGATCTTTCAATCCGACTGGAGGACAAAGCGAGCCATTTGGTAGAATCCCTGCTTTTTTCTTTCCAGACATCAGATCATTTACATGCCGAATTTCTGGGTACTTTTTGAAAAATTTACTCTCTTTTTCTGGTTTTGTTCTTTCACGTCCATATGTTTTCATTTCGTTTTCGTTCGTTTTTCCATATTCCTGCATGACTCTTATCTCATCATGATCCTTGAAATCTATGGCTTTTGTGTACGAATGATCTAAATTGCTTGTCGATTCCATTATCTCGATTTCAGTATCTTCCTCGCTATTGTTGCTCGGAGTGTTATCTGCAATTTTATTACTTTCCAAATCGATCTTGCCTCTCCAGTTTTCACAGGCCAGCAGATCAGAATCATTCATGCGAACATCAGCGTTGTCCGATACTTCGAGGAAACACGAAATATTTTGTGTACCGAAATCCGTCATCACATCTTGATGTTCCATTTTCGGTATAATTTCATCATTGTGGATCGATGAACTGCAGAGTGTATCTGCAAGTATTTCTTTATGCTCCGATATTTCTTGAATTTGAATCTTGCTTTCCTCGTAGCGAAGCATTCTAGATCCGAAGAGAAGCGTTGCACCATTTACATCTTGCTGGTGTTCTATCAGAAATTTGTCTGCTCTCAACGGTCTGCTTGAGTTTTTCAGCACTCGCGTCTTCAAATCATTGAAATAACTTTCAACGTAAGTGGAAATAGCATGTTCCTTATTATCCATGCCAACATTTGTCCAGAGTGGAAATTCCATCGCTCGCTGAGTCAGTGCTTGGATGAATTCAGGTATGTAAAATGGATTTAAGTCCTTCCCAGTGCTTATAGCTTTCATAGCTTTTGCTACTCTCGAGCGTATCCATTCCTTTATTTCACAGTCCTCTTCTGAGAGACTTTCTTCATCAAAAATCACACCGTTTTCTTTCTTTTTTCCTTTAGTGTCTTCTTCCGCTGGTGAGCTGTCGATGTTGATGGAAATACCTCGGTTGACGATAAAGCCTTCAAGTTCCTTTCTTGCTTCTCTGACCGTGTTCAGATGTGAGTGACCGACAATGCTGTCTTCGTGCGATTGCTGTCCTACGACACACGTCAAATAAAAAATTTCCTCGAACTCATCTAGTTCGGTGCATTCGATCATCAAGGCGATACATCGCACGAAGAAGTCTTTGATGCAGGGTTGGCGAACTCGGCGCCAACATTTCCACCTGCATACTGCATGAATGAAATGAGCTACGTCAATCCGGATTCTCGTGGATGATTTGCTCTTCTTTCCAGCCAAAATATCTTTTCCGATCGAGTTTACGTGAGTTTTTACTGTTTCATTGTTGAATGCTAAGCTTATAGCACACAACAGAGCCCTAGAATAATCACAAATGACTTCTCTCGGTCTTGGAGCTCCCATTCTTTGCCAATGTCGGAGCCAGGAGAAAATCATCTCAACCGTATGTTTCTCCGAAATCATAGCGTGGACACATATCGTTGTCTTTTCGAAATTTATGACGATGGCGTATAAAAAGATATGTTTGGATTCTCCATTCCCACGTTGAATACTTCTGACCACGCTCCCTGTAGCATCGATATTAATTACCGATTTCTTCGTTACCCGGCAGTACTCTCTATACGCGTGTAATTGTGCAGGATTGCTGTAGAAAACTAAAAATGGATCGTGTCCACTGTCGTGAATTGACCCGAAATATTTTGGTTTTCTTTTCATCTCGGCGATTGCGATGATTGCATCTCGTGTATCGGTTTTTCTAATTCCTCGGTCTTTATCCATGCCTTCTTGGCGTGCTTGATTGAGGACATTGCTACTCGGCATTATTGGCGGCTCGACCTCTCCTGGTTGCATGTACTTGCTCGCGTACTTCTTACGCCATAACGCACTTCCTTGTGATTTTAAATCCTTCTGCGCATCTGTACGCCACTTGCCACAGAGTGGTCTCTTCACATCTTCGTGACTTATTTCCTTCGATGTATCACGGGTAATAATTTTGAATACAATTCCTTGCGATGACACTGCTTTGTGCGCATATCCTTGGATTTTATTCCTGCATGCCAAGCTTTTGCATTGGCCGAGAACTTTCACGTTGTATCGCAAATCGTCAACTGTCGTTATTTCCGCTCGTTTGAAAACGAAGGCACATGGGAGTCGGTATTGATTCCAGAAATGGAACGCAATGATACTGGTCCAAATATCTTTCTTCAGGCTGCGCTTATTATTTGAGTCTGGCCTCATTTTGTCCCAGTCTTCTTCGCTGAGGATCAGCTCAAATTTCTTGTTTTGATTTCTATCCATATTGTCAACAGGGTCATACCAATCTTTGGATGAAGCAGCAGTCGAGATCGAGCTGTCACTGCTGCAATTGTCGGCGTCGCTATAATGTTCCTGCGTACTGGAAATTGCGTGACTCGCTGGGATATTGATACCCTTCTCTCGCAGAGTTTTGGTGAGTATGTTGTTTCTATCTTGTGCAACATTAAGATGCCACGCCACGGGGGACCATCTGCGGTCCACGGCTACTGACATCGTCTTCTAGATATCGTGAGACCACGCAGGTAGTTGGCCCATAGTGAAAAAAACCAATATGGTCTTTTAAAACCTCTACCGCTTCGGCGGGAGGAACTGCACTTTTCCTTGGCATTTTTTAGGTGCGAGAGGATAACATAAATCTAAACACAATCTAATTCTAATAGGATACACGTCTAATAAAAAATGTAAGTACTAAATCTAATTTTTTTAAATGTATAAACTGCTATACTGAATACTGAATAATCTCAACTCTGAAGCGCTTAATACTAAAATACAATATCGTCTAAATATTACCTTGATATAGATGAATTGTGTTGATTGCGTCGCATAAAAAATTACTACTTACGAAACACTTGACAATGCCTCTATAGTTCCGTCCGAAAATCCGCTCCACGTGTCGACTTCGCACACTGCAATCTGACGATGAAAGTAATTGACGGTAAACTCGATGGTTTATGACTTTTTTTTTTAGATAAAGAATTTGTGCCGACTTAGTACCGAAAATTCTGAACGTCACATAAAAAATCCCGCGTAAAAGTCTATGAAAATTGGCAAACGCAGTATTTATTTAAAATTGTGGGTTATTTAGTCAATATTACTATCCTAAATTTTCCAAACAAATGATGAACGGCTGAGTCCGGATATAAAAAAATGCGGTAGCGTCTCGACAAGATAAAAAAAAACACTGTCGCGAACAACGACGCGCCGCGACTTTTTGTACTCCACGGTTTAGCCGCGAAAATGTGGAGACGTATCGAAAATCTAATAACAATGAAATGTTATTTTTTCCTATCGATTTTGATTGGGTTATTTTCGACTGGTTTACTCAATCTTCACATTTCGTAATAATCGACGAATCTCCGCGCGCATTTTTCACCACAGAAAATTTTCGAAACTCGTGCCAGACCCGTCGGTTTTCTCCGGCGTACCGGTATCCGGTGTTGTACCGGCACGCTGATAGTACTGATAGAAAAATGAAATCGATTTTCTTTTCCATTAGGAAGCATTTTTAAGGGCTTAACATACATATTTACAATAACTAGCGAATATCGAATAAATTAGGCATCCATAATAGTTATTATTAGTTTTATAATCACTAGCCGCAATCACACCCCAAATGAAACGAGCATTTGAATTACGCGCGGGCCTTCGTCATTTCCTCTATTCCTCCGCCATGACGCCCCGACATGGTCAGACCCACGGTCTTACATACAGGTCTGGAAACTCTAATGCTGGGAGCCACGATCATGTGTGTCGCTTAGTGAAGACAAATTTCGCTTCTAGCCGCCACTAGTTGTCGCTGTGGTTCCGGGACCCAGATAAACATAACCTCAATACGGTGAGCAACGGAGTGAACGGTTAAGACGTGCATCGTTGAGTCGTTGACAATTATTAAATTATTTTCTGCGTTTCATACATTTTTGATAATTTGAAAGCATTTTTTTCAAAATGGGGAAGTTGTGCGTCGTATGGAATTGTAAATCCGGCAGCAGAACAGAAGCGAAGTGCTCGATGTTTTTCGTCCCAGAAGACACAGTGATGTGGAAAAAGTGGGAAGAGGTCATTCCAGATAATTAAAGAATAAATAACAGGAATAGAGAAAATAAAATTCAATTAAAAACGGGAAAAATCTAAAATGTATACGAGGATTGATTTGTATTAATATATATCTTTATTTAACTGGAATGCTTGCAAGGAAATAAATATCAATGTAATATGTTGTAAAGAATGTTTGAATGTTTGTGTATATTAATACTTACCTGCCTGTCAACAACTGGATTACCTGTAAACAAATCGAACGTGACATTAGGATGAAAAAACGAGAAAAAGTTTCTATCGTATTTATACTTACCTGGATTTGAACAATTGGAATACTTACAAAATTAACATAAAACATTACCGGATACAAATATCAAAAGGTTCATTTATATATTCATACTTACCTGGATTGAAACAGGTAGCTTACCCGCAAATAACAGAAAATAAACGCGATAATATGAAGAAAGAACAAGTTTCTTTGCATTTATTTATTTATTTTACCATGATGTTTACGTGACATTTCTGTTCATTTATTTATATTATACTTACCCTGATGGAATACTTGAAAACAAACAAAACTCATTACATCAACGTGATAAGATGAATAATATAATAAACATTTTTTTCATGGTTACTTACCTTGATACGTTTAATTAGTTTCAGGAATAGAAGCTGGTTAATAAGATATATGATACCGTTGACAACCGATTCACAATGAAAAAAAACACATTAATTAAGGGGCAACAACAAAATTTGAAAGAATTCATTTTGTTTACCTTGGTATGAAAAAAATGCACGTAAAAAAATGAAAAATATCAGGGAATTTTTTGTATTTGTACTTTTATTAAATTGCATAAGAAAAAAAGGAGACAAATGGCTTTCAACTAACAACTACAAGAATATGAGGGGAGCACAGAACCACTCCGCTAAAGTTTACATGGAATGTGATAGCTTTAGAATCATACATGCTTATCACGCTCGCTTGGATTTAGAAAGTTTACGGTTCGATTACGATTAATAAGATCATATTTTTTTTCGATCGTATTAATCGAAATTGACGGGACTAACGCCTTTTCCTGATTCTTTTAAAAGTGTTTCAAACTTATAATAAATATCCGCGTAACGAACATGAAGGTGAAACAGAGACAGAGAGATAAAAGCATGGCCGACTAGTGCTGTCTCCGTCTGAACCCCCCCGGCCCCGTCGCGGCGGGTTTTCTGATCGCAACGAACCTAGCGGCGACTAGTGAACTAAAAACGGCTTCAATAAGCGACCTACCCCTTCCACCGGAGTTTCCACACCTGTATGTAAGACCGTGGGTTCGACACTGCGTCGGACTCATTGTTGCCAATTTTTTAGTTAGAGATTTTATTTTCGAGGCGTGGTATTGGGTCCAGCGGCGGCGCCGGTCTTTGTTCGAAAAAATCTTACTCCTTATTATTTTGTGAAGTGCCTTTGTGAGCGCGAGACGTTAAAAAGTCATAATTCAGTACTCGATCTTCATTGTTAGGCGCCGGTAAAATTATATGGATAAAGCAACTTCTAACGCCTAAATTTACAGTTCTCACTTTGATGTTAACTTAATTTTGTTATGTAGGTATGTACAAGTGCAAACACTGCAACGCACAAATTGCATTCTTCGATGGCATTATGCAGCATTCTTGTTTTATTAATAAGGCAGTGTTCATGGAGGAGGATGAGAATATATTATACCATCAGGAAACGGACCAACGTAATTACAAACTGTTACTTTTAATCAATTCGGTGGAAGAGGCTGCTGCCTCTTGTTATATAATCTACTCTAATTATTTGAGCTTGCGATCTGGCAATAAGTATATCATGCAAAAGCGCATCGACTTGCACCTTTATGTTGTTACAGCAACGTTTTGTACACAAAGTATTGCCAGACCAGTTGAAAGTCCTCAAAACGATGACGAGAATAGTATTGGAAATACAATGGAAGGAGAATCGCAAAAAACTGCAACAGGGAAAGAATGTGAGTTCCATTATGAAATAGATAAAATAATCCCAAAGATGTCTAATTTTTCCATTACTAAGAATAAAATTTAATCAATAAACTCAATGGTGTTTCACAAACGATATTTAAAGTCGACATTATATTATTACAGGTGCGATTTGGACTAGAAAAGCAACGACTGCAGCAATCAGCCTTTATGAAGCGAATATAGAAATGCTGGAGCACCCTAAAAAAAAGGGAGAATATGGGAGGCTGTTCAAAATGGTTTACTGCAGCTTGGTATAAAGGTATGATAGTTTATGATAGTTCAAAATGGTTTACTGCAGCTTGGTATAAAGGTATGATAGTTTCGCTGAATCAAATATTATGTCGCAAGTCATATCGTAGTATGAAATCACGTTTGAAATACAAATTCTTGAGGCAAAATGTCTCGTCGTCGTTTTCAACGTTTTCATTTCATATTATACTAATTATAATGTAATTAAATGTCCCTTAGATGTCGACGGAGCAAGTGCGATGGAAGATCAATGCCTTGGTTAAAAAATATAAACAAGTGGTGGACAACAATTCTAGATCAGGAAGAGCGAACATAGAATTCGAGTGGTTCAACCAGCTGGACGAAATTTTCGCACCGCAGAGGGGTGTCGTTGATATACATACTGTATCATCGAAATTTCCAAAATCAACGTCCGACTCTCGTACATCAATTGTGTTGGGAAAAAAACATCGAAACGCGTCTACATCCAGTGATTCGATGAATTCAGTCACATCAGCCAAACGCGATACAAATCAAAGCTCCACTGCCGTAAGAAATAATAAACGTTCTTTGCATGGGACGGGTTCCAAAATTGCAGCAACGAAAGTTCAACTTGAAAAGCAATGGTTGCAGCATTTGGAAAAAAAGAAGAACGTGATAAAATCAAAGATCAGAGATATTCAGATCTCTGTGAAAACAAAAAAGAAGCTGTGAAGTTAAAAAAAAGACAGCTCGACCTAAAAGAGGCTGAATTAGAACAACGAAAAGAAATCGCTGCAAAAAGAATGAAAGAGAAAAAAAATCGTCACACTGAACTCATGGAAATGGAAAAAATGAAATATAAACTCCTGAAGAAATTGGTAGGAGACAAGGAAGATCAAAAACTTCCTGAATCCGATTCCGACTGAACATATGAACAACGAAATTATATGAATAAATCAAAATAAATTATGGTAACAGTGCAAAGAATAGTACAAAGATATAATGTAATATGTTTGAAATTATATTTTTAATATGAGAGTTTTATTAAGAGTGTGAGTCTATTAAGAGTCTGTTAAAATCGTAACTCTATTAAGAGTGCCATTATTTGATAATAAAAAGTTTTATAATGTTTGATAAGAAAAAACTGTTCACCATACTTCTTTAATCCATTTTTAAAATTACATACCATTGATTAAAATTATTATTCTCTGTAACTTTTGTACTGCAATACATCGTTCTAAGATAATAACAAATGATATGACTGATCTAGGGCTAATAGCTTTTACAATTAAGTACAATGAGAATACATTTAAGTTCAAAAGAACCCTAATAGAATTTTTGCACGTTCAAAATGTTTATTGGCGCGTACATTGATTTAGTAAGTGTAGAATTCTTACTGCATGCGATTGTGGGATTCAATCATACCTGATTCTCTACGTTGTTTATAAACAAAGAAAATTTATTATGAAATTTCGTTTATTTAGTATACAATTAAAATAATATACCATTTATTGAATGTAATGCAATTTACGAGTTGTAACTTGCAGCTAGTATATCATTATTCCGGGAATAGTTCATTGAAAAGTTGCATCCTGCGGTCGTCTGCAATTCTATGATCTGCTACTTCTAATTCTTCATTGTCATTTATATTAACCTCGACGCTGTTACCAGCATCTTCAGGAAAATCGTAAACATCATTTGCTTCAATGCAATAGTTATGTAAAATGCATGCTGCAACTACTGTATCAGTGACAAAAGATATGTTACGGTATTCAGTAAAAAATTTAATACGGCGAAACCGTCCCTTTAGTTGTCCAAATGCTTTTTCAACGGACATGCGCGTGGATGAATGAATGAAATTGAATTCCGTTTGTTGTGGAGTAAGGTGACCATTATTTCGAAAAGGTGGAACGAGCCATGGCACAGATGGATATGCCGAGTCACCAATTAGAAAGGCATTATCTGGGAACAACCCTGCAGTATCAGCACTTGCTGCATCATATAACAACGATCTCCTGAATACACGTGCATCATGGAGTGAACCAGGCTCGCCGCAATATATATTGGTTAGCCGCATATTCGCATCTGCTACTATTTGCAAACTAATGGAAAAAAAACTTTTTTCGATTACAATAATCTCGTGCAAACATTGCAGGTTTTTCTATTCGAATATGAGTTCCGTCGATTGCTCCCAAAACATTCGGAATGCCTTGTTTAACACGAAAGCCTGCAGTCACCACTGGAACTTGATGTGCCTGCGGCCACCTAATTACTAGATCTAGCTTCGTTAACAGCCATGCTATAACCCGACGAAGTACCCGAAACACAGATGAAATAGAGACATCGAATCGATCTGCCATGGTTCGTAATGGTTCTGTATTTGCGATATACCATAAAAAAATTAAAAAACTTAGTTTTGGCGAAATGGGTTTAACTCCAAACGAATGTGATGGAATAACATTTGATAATTCGAGTTCATCTGAAACAGAAGATATTATTTTACATTTTAAACTTGGATTTCATTGAGCATGCACTATAGAAACCCAAAAAATTAATTCGGCTGTTATGCCTCTGTGCGGTGGGCCGGCTCAATCGCAAATGTTCCTTAAATTCTTGGTATGACCAAGAATCAACAACAGCAAGATAATTTTCGACCCGATGTCTTTTTCGACCAGTGGTTAAGTATTGTAGTAGAGGAAAGAACAATATATCTTCATTGTCCTCCTCGCTACTTGATGAAAAGACACTCTTATGTGAGCTACTGCTTGATTCATCCATATCACTATTTGTCGAGATACAGCTGCTTACGTGTGATTCCATCAATTGAACCACGACTGTAGGTTTATCCATCTACAAAATGCCATCAATGTTTTTTCTTTGGCAACTGAAACAATGGCAGGAATAGGTTATATTTGACTCAGACGTCAGTCCGTTTTTCAAAAATAGAATCGTTTCAGTGAATATTTAATAAATGTCACGAAACTGACCGTTATATCGCTTCCGAAATTACTTTCTTTATGAATTCCGAAATTATTTTCTTTATGAATTGATTGTTTCTTTTTACTTATTAGGTGCAATGATACAATTTATACGCGTTTGACAGATGCAATAATACAATTTATACGCGTTTGACTTGTCCCTAGATTTTTCGTAAACTGATGCACGAGCGGACTCTAGTGACTGAATTCAAAACCTCAAAGCGTTCCAACAAGCATCAAAGCACTGTGTGACACTGTGTCACTCTGTGTCTCCTAGCTGGAAAGCACCCTATGCCTTCGACTGTCGCGGCTGCCCCTTCCGCCGCGCGGGCCGCCGCGCTTACCGACGATAGACCCGCATACCATCTCGTGAGAATATTGCGTCAGCGCTCCGCACGGAATTTCGTCACATTATTTTCTCGTAAAGCCGATAAAAATTTCGATGTTTTTTTTCAGTAACGCAAATCCGTAAATTCTCAGCCGATTTTGCATCAAATTAAATGAAACAAAGCTCAAAATGTGTGTTTTTTAATGCTGCATGGGCTGACTATCAGGAAATTTCGATAGCATTGGTCCAACCATAAAAAAATTATCTAATTTCTCCAGTGATAACTAAATCTGCAATTTTTTTTCAAAATTTTGGAAAAATAAGACAGTCAGCCACTTTGTGTCATAATTCTCTATATGCCCTCCAAATTTTAATGCGGTTGCTTGCTCAGTGCCGAAGAATTTACGGATCGCGTTTTCGAAGCGCTCGTCGCATGTGATACTGCCTCTTAATGATCCGTTTCCGTTTCGGTTGTATCGTCCTTCCCTCATTTATCAGAGCGCCTTATTTATCCGCCTTTTTTCGTATTTTCAGCGATTCAATGTCATGATGCGAAGTGCATGCGGCAGCAATGACCATCCCGATGCAACACAGTGTCCCAGCGTATTCAGACTTCTTAGCATGTATTCCCTTATTAAACCTCCAAAAGGAAGCAATGTTTCATCTACGGAGGTACTGAAAACGTTGATAAGCCTCAACGATGCGCCGGCGACGAAACAAAAAAAGGACGAATGGCTCGAGCGCCTCGACAAAATTGTCGAAAATGGCCACGTTCCTGACGATTCAAACCTAAGCAGTATAGAGGAAATTACCGATATATCTTCTTGCGAAGATTATGGGACGTATGCCCAAGCATATATGGCGGGTTACGTCGCGCGGAAAATGACAGCAACGACAGAGTGCCTTGACTGTTTCGGAGCTCTTCGAAGTGACGAACAGCACGAGAGGAATCGGCTAATTTCTCTAATGAGCAAAGGAGACTTAGTTCATCCAAGCGAAGCGCTGCTCAGTTCTTTGAAAACGATAGAACGCGCGTTCAATGCAGTCATCGGCGAGGATCTCCATCTCTCTGCCAATAGCCTTCTCGAAGTGATGGATGTACTATCGACGAGCGATAGCATGCCTCTTCTTGGGTGTCCTCTGCACCGAGAAGCTCTGACAAAGCGCATTCTACACTTTTACGTCATAGCGATGGGGACTTTTGTAGGACGCAGCTACAATCTGGCACATAATAAAAATCGCGAGAAATCGAAACGTTTCCGGAAAATGGTAAAGCTGTACTAATATGAGCATATAAGAAAGGCTACGAACAACTCTATTTACGGTACGATATACCATTTATACTAATGCTAAATATAAACAAATTGTCGATGTATGTCCGTATATGTCCATTTATAGCCGTAGGAATTGTCGTGGAATCGATTGGACCGCTTTAATGAACGGCGCAGTAACGGTGATGCAAGTAGCCGACCACAAGGGCGGTTTGACGATGACGAAGCAAGCGAATCCTCTTGTGTTCCTCATCGGTTTGCCAACGATACCGATTATGCTCGTATTGGGAAAAATGCTCAGATGGGGGTATTGAGGTTTGGGAGAGGATCGGTAAATAATAGTCGTAGACTGATAAACGATTAAATTGGATTTATATAATGACTTTAGTACGACGACAGACTAGACGCAACTTACTACGTACTAGCGAAAGCTCTGCTCACCGGTAGAGACGAACGTCTCTCTCTTAGATATAACGCGCGCAGGCCGCGCTGCTCTCTTCGTACGAGAAGTACTTTTCAACAGGGAGAATCAAACACTGAGTCTTCTCAGAAGGCACGCTTGAAAGGTTCCAATTTGCGGGACTTTTTGATGTGCAGGTAGTTCCTGTTTCTTGATACTTCGACAAAGAATTCTCTTCATCGCCTTCACTAACGAAAACATTTTTTTAATGTCGATCGCAGTTCTGTTGTCAACTATCGCTAGTATTTGCGGAAAAATATTCTTCGAGAGCGTTAATTTGAATTTTCAGAAAACTCTTGTCGTAAGTATCAATGTTAATCTTTTGGAATTTGTAATCAGTCGACTTGGAGATCGATAATTGATCATATTACTATTTGCAATTATAGAGCGGCGTAGCATTCATAACGATAAAGGGTGCGTTCAAGATCTATCACAAGCAGCAATAGTATGCGAGACAGTGCAGAAGGCGTATAATGGACTGTACAGACAGTAACGTCGCGATGTACAGGAAGCAGCAGAGTACGGATAACAATCAGACAACTTAAATCCCAGTACCGAAAATAAAGCATTATAGTTTGCCAACGCATTACAGAGTTCTTGTCCGTCAGCTGGCAAATTGGCCCACCAAACTAGGTTTATAATAAGCCACATATTATCTGATCAAACTCCCGGTATTGAAAAAAAAAAAAACGATACTAACAAAGATTTTGCAAGCCGAACGCCACGACAACCAGAAATACGACGAAATCTTGTACATACTCATGCAATGGCAATTAATCGAAAAGTTACAGTAGCTAATGACCCGAATAAATAAAGTTCCAAAAACTGTGGATTTTTATTTTATCTAATTTACATACAGGTTTGGTCTTTTTTTCACGCGGGTGTTGTTTTTTTCACCCTGGAACCGCACACCGCTCGCCCATTTCAGGAATATTCGGATTATCTGCAAATCCCGTTATGTATGTAGTCGCGACTCCATGCAGTCGATAACCTCCAAATAAATAGTTTGTCAGCGTCCAAAAACAATAAGTAATCGAATTACCCGGGAATAGAAGCGTCATTAACTAAGGGAGTTCATCTGATGATCGAATTAACAAACAGATATTGATAAAACAATTCGAGTACACTTATGAGTATCTAAAAAGTCACCTGTGCAAATTTCAAATCTTCCGGATTTTTTGTTCGTGAGCAATTAATAAATAAATTTTTTCTTAATTAACATGGTCTCTTATGGATTGTCGTGTTTTTCCCATTTATAAACCTGAAATTTGCAACCATTGACAAATGTTTTCGAATGAAACTTTTATAATGGATACAAAAATATATAGAGAACCCTTGGATAGCTTTCTTAAATCAATTAGATTCTTGTGAGCTTTAGAATTAATTAATTTGTCTCGAAAAATACTGATTTTTTAGATGTTAGCCTCCATATTACTCCAGCCGCATGTCATAGCGGCAACGTCGCAACCGCGCGCTTTTTGAAATCAACACTTTTCCCACTTCCACCTGTCGCGCTCGTGAATTGTACACTTTTTCAGTGACACGTTTGCCTTTCCAGAAAAACGTTTTCTTTTTCGAATTTTCTTCCATGGTCAAACGCGGTCGAAGCAGGTCGACGTGAATCATGGAATGAAAAATTCTAACCTAACATATGCCAGCTGTACAGGGTACGCTGTCGCGCCTGGTTGCAGCGTTGCCAAACTTATTGAACGGACTACGCTAGTCATAACAATTTTTGTTTTGACTAACTCGGTACCAGATGAACTTCCTTAAATTTCGGGAGCTTCGGGAGACTCGTATTCCCGCGATAGATATTGCTGCGTTCAGCGCTACTCGCGGCTGAAAACAAAAGTTTTAACCCTCCACCGTTTCTGTGGTTTCTGTCCCATTCCCGAATTCCCGTTACCCACAGTTTGGTCTTCTCTGGTCTTCTCCTCCTGTCTAACCTCCATGAATCGAAGCCCTTTCGGTTTATTGAAATAAGCGTCGAAAATATTGAAATAAGACTTAAACCTCGAAGTTAATCGTAATCGGCATGTCGAGCATGACAATATCGGGTGTTCGTTCGCGAACCAGCATACTCGACAAACCATTGAGTAAGGGAAAAGGCGAGGTTAGCCTCAGCTGTTATGCACTGTTGTTTTCCGAACTCGTGCAGTATTGTCAGAATCGTGTTTACACGGTGCCGGAGTTGCAAAGCAAGTGAGTTGCGAAGCAAGATGAAAAATTTCGATATCGAGTACCCGAACGATCTCGTTAATTGACTGTTTGTCGTCAGATTAGGAGAAATGGGTGCCGAGGTTGGTCACAGAATAACCGATCTTCTGGTAATTCGTGAAAAAAACGGCAAGAGAGAAATAAAACTGTTGAATGCCCTGCTCTTTATCAAGAGTACATTGTGGAAATCGCTGTTTGGCCGAGAAGCTGACAAATTGGAGCATGCCAACGATGACGAACGCACCTACTATATAATAGAGAAAGAATCATTAGTGAACAAATTTGTCTCCGTACCGAAGGACAAGGGAAGCCTCAATTGCGCATCTTTCGTAGCTGGAATCGTCGAGGCGGTATTATGCGATTCGGGCTTTGTGAGTTTTTAGCACCGATGATTAATCTTTGCTCGTTAATATCGCGTATGCTCGTACCGACCGAGTTTACTTGTTATTTCAGGCAGCAAAGGTAACGGCGCATTGGCACAAAGGGACGACGTACATGGTCAAATTCGAGGACGCCGTTGTCGCGCGAGATAAGCAACTCGAGGATCGATGACGATAATAGTCGTGAACGACAAATGCATCGAGGAGTCGGCTATCGAATATACAATATTATTATTTTAATGTTATCTTTCCCGGAGCTTCGTTCCAATCAATTAAATAAACGCTATGTCGGTAGGATTTTGAACGCCCCCCTCCCTTCTTTTATTATGGCCACTTGTTCTTTCCGTTTGAATAATCTCGTCGATCAATAAGCATTAACGTATTAGATCGGACGTAAAGGGCTCGTTGCGCCGCGTTCGCTGCATTTGGCCATTGCTAAGTAATCGCCAAATGCGGACAAACGCATACGATTTTGAGATTTTGAGGCTTAAAATTGCACGTCGAGACGGCAATATGATCTATCGATTCGTTCTTACTCTCCTCAAAGTACTTGGATAACTCGCTAAGCGACGTATACAATCTCTTTACAAGCAAATAAGTACGAATAATTAAAACCCATTTGAAATTAATCGTTCGATCATCCGATTTAAACATAACGATTGCGCAATGAATACAAATTTTTCAACATATTTGCCTACACTCTTTCTTCCACGATAGACTCAAATATTATTCTCCAAAGTATTGAAATTTCGATTAAAATGGCTGAATCTCTTACAAAATCTCAATGTCGTTTGTCGTTGAAAAAGTTGAGGTATTTCGAAAAGTTAGTGTACTTGATTGATTGATATTTTTAGCACTGTATAGGGGAGGGTTTCCATCCTTCATTTTATTCCCAAGCTAAAGATTTACAGTCGAGCCATACTCTACAATCGCTTTATTTCTCGTTTTTGTTTATGACTTTTAATATATTTACGTGAATTTGAATTCTCTGTCGCGATAACTAACCTGTCCCGTACGATAGAGATGTTCTTGATTATCCTGCGAGTGAAAAATAGTATTTATAAGCGTCGGGATGATCGGAGAAGCGTTATCGAGGAAGCACTTACTTTGGATCTACAAATGATATACGTAGCTAACGCTATCGGCGTTATAACACCACCAAAATATTTCATAGCGCCTTTTAACGTAGGCCTCCAGTGCTCGTAGTTCTTAGCTCTCATTGCATGAAAACGGGCAAGACCCAAATCAAACTGTATCGGCACAAAATTGTATATACACATTAACATATATCTATAGAGTATTATATAACTATTAAGTATGATTATTTAGACACGGCAATAAAATCCTATGAACAAAAAGTTTGGATGTTTTTCTTTATTCATAATGTCCAGCACGCGATCGCCCGTATACGACTGAACGTGACTAAAGCTTAATAAATATACGTGAAATACTTGCCACAGTGCCACCTTCACCGGTTGCCATTCTGTAAGGATTTCCAATTTGTTTCAAGTACTCGTGACGAAGCATCGTGCGCCTTGCCGCACGAGATTCCAAGATTTTGCGTTCGAGCGCCGAAACATCGTAGGTCTCTTTAGCCGACATGATCCCTTGATGCACAATAGTCCTCCAAAAACAAGTTTTTTTTCAGAGACCCACGGGCTTTGAGGTATTTGAGGTATTTCATCCGAGCAATGCGAAATTAGCTATATATCGAAGTGAACCTATCGAAAACTTGATCGATATATTTATATCAATCATCAGCAATATCAATATCAATATCAGCAGAGGACAAAAGAAAGGGCAACAATTACCGCATTCTCGCCTCCGAATACGTTCCCGATTACTTTATTCGCAAGATATCCGAGACAATTCGTTTTCTCTACCTTTACCTAATAGCAGAGAACATAGATGTGTATGGAACAACAGGCCTTATGGGCGCCGTTGTATAAAAACTAGAGGCGCTACTGTCGTTTTCCCAGGCTTTAAAACATTGAAATTTTAATTATTACTTTTAACTCAAAGGACGTGAATAAAACGCAAATAATAAAGTAGGGCAGTGATGAGCAAATTGATCGCAATTAGTGTTTATTACGAAATTGTTTGATAACTTTTTTTTAATAATTGCTACCGCCAGAGTAGTTTTATATTCTTGATGAGCCAGCGGCGAGCAATTTTTTGAGATATGATTCATTGTGTTTGCTTCTAATACGGCTCTAACTTGACTCATCTGAAAAAGATTTTTTATAAATATACATTTTCTTTAAATTTAACGAAATCCTCGAGAGGATTAATGTTCCAAAAATTGGTTATGTTTTGACCGACAACAAACATACATACATATAGAAACATACACATATAAGTACTCGAAACTAACCTTATTGTTAGTATAATCCGTATAAACAAACACTACGTCTCGGAACCGATGTTCCCACCATCGAGCCTAGACAGGAGGAAACCAAGGTGGTTTCGTTGTTAGCCGGGAGTGGCGCTGAACACAGCAGATTCTATCACAAGAATACCACTCTCCCCAAATTTAATCAATGGCGCTTCCATTACCGGCAGTGTTGCCAGACATAAATTTTTCACCGTACTAGATGGCGCCCGAAAACGTACTAGAATTATGGATTTCGTACTAGAATTCGAATTCAACTAAAGGTGATAGAAAAAAGAATTACGTCCCAAAAATTTAATCAAAACTGGGTACACAATATAGCTTGTAGTTTAATTATATTGTAGATGACGGAAATGTGTTGTTTCGTAAACTTAGGTACATATATACACTCACACCTCATACTTCAACAATTATTTCACTTTTATTCATATGAAAACATTCTATGTGAATGTGGATTCATTTCGATGAGTAGGTAGGGGATAGGGCACGTTAAATAAATAGAAACGCAAAATACAACAGTTATCGGGTACTGATACCCAATTTATTTTTTCAGGAATTTTCAGTTAAATTCAATAATGTTAAATTAACTTTAACATAGATATTTTTTTCTCTGTCACATATTTCTGTGGTTACAAGTAACTTAAATTAAAGAGCTTCTAGCGAGTGTTTTATCGAAACACTAATTATAAATGATATAACGAATATATATAAACAAAACAACTAACTAATAGCTGTGTATTCAAAGTTTTACATGACATAGTTTTAGTATCACAATATATGCACTAACACGCAAAAAAAAGAATAACAGAGAAAAATTATAGATATTTATCTATCATTTTTCTCTCTGTATGCGTGTGAAAACGTTGAGCGCTGTTGTCGTTGCGACGTAATATGAAACAACATTTCAAGCTTTTTTCAATAATATAACGTCGATGCCGTAATTCGGTATTACTATAAATGTAACGATATAGTAGTACCGAAGTACGACAGTGAAACGTTTTCAACGCTGTCAGCATCCAAGTCGAAAGCGCCGAAAATGTACTAGAATTACCAAAGTCGTACTAGCGTACTAGAATCCAGTAAAACGTCTCAGACCTAGTACAATTATACTAGACTGGCAACACTGATTACCGGGTTATTCAATTATTTATGATTTACGGTGTTGTTTGTGGATGCTAAAAACCTATTTTTAAAAATAATTGTTGAGATTATCGACTGCGTGGAGGTAAGTCCTGTTATTTAATCCGAGATTAAATAACAAATATATAGGTCTCAGTATGTACTCTGAAAATTGAATTTAACGCTTTCGAAGAATATTTTGGTGCAAATACTAGCGCTGGTTGGCAACAGAATAGCTCCTCATAGAATCGGTGTTGCTGATATAGTGTCACTCATCGGGGATACTTCTTAGGATTGAGCTAGGTCATCATCGGGGTAACTGGGAACGAAATTTAAAGAAATTTCTCGTTAGTGTAGACGGTGAATAGAATTCATTGTCGAAGTATCAAGAAACGGGAACTACCTGGCCGGCAAAAAGTGCCGAAAAATTGGAACCTTGCAATCGGTATCGTTGGCAAGCCAATGAGCAACGCAAGAGGATCCGCTCAGTTTCATTATAAGTAACACATGTATTTACTCTCGGTACACGGAATAATGCTACTCGTTTTTCGTTAGCCAATTTTTGTTCTTTTGACCCTAGTCCAGGCGAGGGAGCTCGCGCTTATACTTGGTCGCAAAACATAATTTTGTCTACTTCTAATTTTTTTACCAAATATTAATTTGGAGGTTAAAAAGCTTAAGTTCAAAAATGAGACCGTCTACGATGGTCAGCAGTGGTCGCCATCTTGCAAAACGCGTTTATAACAATATCTCGGAAACTATTAGGTTTATGACGAAATATGTAGATACCTTTTTTATCCGTCACTAAATTTCCCATCATTTTTGTTTAAACTTTTTCTTTATATCACTTATGGTCTTTGTGTTATTGTTGTTTTTCTGAACATGATTTTTGTTTTTTCCTCTTCAAATCCTTAAAACGCTATAAAATTAAACAAACACCAATTATAAAACTTGTTTATTATTTAATTCCCTACAACTTTCGTATAAAAACTTTTTTTATTAAACAAATAGTTTGAAAGTTATAAGCTTCTTTAGGCGACTATGGCGCGGTGCTCCGGCGGTTTGTTATGGCTAGTCAGTGCGAAATCGGACATTGCAGTTTATTTCGTTTTATTGTGTATTATGTGTGGCTTATATATCGTTTAAAAAATTATTTTAAGAAGAGAATGAAGCGTGAAATAAGATTTTTATTGTCGTGATTCAATTTGAAGTAATACAAAAATTAGATAATTTTTTGGCGCTTTTCGGGCATAGTTGAAACATATTCTTCTTCACAATCGGAGCATTCCGATTCAGTTTCTTTATGCGGTGTTTGTATTGATCGCAATGCATTAATCAACCACTCATTTTCATGATCTACGTCTATATCTGTATCAGAAAATAGCATGTTAATTTCTACATCATCTGCCTCGCTGATTTCTATACTTTTGTTGTGTTTGTTGACACACTTTCCTTCGTGACATTCGCAAAGAACTGAGCATTTCAACCCTGCTTTTCGAGATCTGCAATTAGCTCTTTCACAGTGTGTGGATAAACATCGACAGCGAATTGCCTGAAGTAATTTTTATGACGCCATTTCTTGAGACATACTGATGGCGATGAGTCCATGTTTTGTCCTTTTCCAACCCCAATCTCCAGGGTTTAGAGCGTTCCCTAACCAAGCTTAAACCTGATGATAAACCCGAAACGAATGGTATCGGGCTGCATCTTCTGTTGGAGGTAAAGATGCCATGTTAGCCTTAGTTTTCGTAGATAGGCGGACGTAATGTTGATGCGCAGTTCGTTTAGAGATTTCTTTGAAGAATCTCCACCGTACAATGCAGATGGTAGTGTGTGGAAGTGGGCATAAAGGCAGAAGGAGCGATGTTCTTTGAATATATATGTATACATTTCAGTGTCAGAACAGTTGCGCACAGCAGCGCGCTTGCCTACCGCCGGAGCACCGCGTCATCGTCGCCTAAAGAAGCTTATAACTTTCAAACTATTTGTTTAATAAAAAAAAATTTTATACGAAAGTTGTAGGGAATTAAATAATAAACAAGTTTTGTAATAGGTGTTTTTTTAATTTTATAGCGTTTTAAGGATTTGAAGGGGAAAAAACAAAAATCATGTTCAGAAAAACAACAATAACACAAAAACCATAAGTGATATAAAAAAAAAGTTTAAACAAAAATGATGCAAAATTTAGTGACGGATAAAAAAGGTCTCTACATATATCGTCATAAACCTAATAGTTTCCGAGATATTGTTATAAACGCGTTTTGCAAGATGGCGGCCACTGCTGACCATCGTAGACGGTCTCATTTTTTAACTTAAGCTTTTTAACCTCCAAATTAACATTTGGTAAAAAAATTAGAAGTAGGCAAAATTATGTTTTGCGGAATGTCTCTATTGACTGGACTACCCCTGCTGGGTCCCCTGTCGAGCAGCCCGGAACCGCACGCTGCTGGCCCATTGCAAGGAATTTTCGGCTTATCTGCAAATCCCGTTCTCAATGTAGTCTCGCATCTCTATGCAATCGATAATCTCCATAACTGTTTTGAAAACTAGGTTTTTAGGGTCCGTAAACAATATTGTTAATCACAAATAATCGAATTACCCGGGAATAAAAGCGACATTGATTACATTGAGGGATAATTGTATTTATGGAGTCTGTATAAGGAGACCGAAAATAATACGTTCCCGCCACGAAAAATGCTCACGCTTTTCGGTTCTCAATTGGTTGAACTTCTGACCACTTGCTGCGCTGTCGTCGGCGATGCGCTTTTTTTTGTACGTGTGTTGGTCGCGTATACATGCTATCGCGCATTGTGTATGTATACCACGGTCTTACATACAGGTCTGGAAACTCTAATGCTGGGAGCCACGATCATGTGTGTCGCTTAGTGAAGACAAATTTCGCTTCTAGCCGCCACCAGTTGTCGCTGTGGTTCCGGGACCCAGATAAACATAACCTCAATACGGTGAGCAACGGAGTGAACGGTTAAGACGTGCATCGTTGAGTCGTTGACAGTTATTAAATTATTTTCTGCGTTTCATACATTTTTGATAATTTGAAAGCATATTTTTTCAAAATGGGGAAGTTGTGCGTCGTACGGAATTGTAAATCCGGCAGCAGAACAGAAGCGAAGTGCTCGATGTTTTTCGTCCCAGAAGACACAGTGATGTGGAAAAAGTGGGAAGAGGCCATTCCAGATAATTCAAGAATAAATAACAGGAATAGAGAAAATAAAATTCAATTAAAAACGGGAAAAATGTAAAATGTATACGATGATTGATTTGTATTAATATATATCTTTATTTAACTGGAATGCTTGCAAGGAAATAAAAATCAATGTAATATGTTGTAAAGAATGTTTGAATGTTTGTGTATATTAATACTTACCTGCCTGTCAACAACTCTATTACCTGTAAACAAACCGAACATGACATTAGGATGAAAAAAACGAGAAAAAGTTTCTATCGTATTTATACTTACCTGGATTTGAACAATTGGAATACTTACAAAATTAACATAAAACATTACCGGATACAAATATCAAAAGGTTCATTTATATATTCATACCTGGATTGAAACAGGTGGCTTACCTGCAAATAACAGAAAATAAACGCGATAATATGAAGAAAGAACAAGTTTCTTTGCCTTTATTTATTTATTTTACCATGATGTTTACGTGACATTTCTGTTCATTTATTTATATTATACTTACCCCGATGGAATACTTGAAAACAAACAAAAATCATTACATCAACGTGATAAGATGAATAATATAATAAACATTTTTTTCATGGTTACTTACCTTGATACGTTTAATTAGTTTCAGGAATAGAAGCTGGTTAATAAGATATATGCTACCGTTGACAACCGATTCACAATGAAAAAAACTCATTAATTAAGGGGCAACAACAAAATTTGAAAGAATTCATTTTGTTTACCTTGGTATGAAAAAAATGAAAAATATCAGGGAATTTTTTGTATTTGTACTTTTATTAAATTGCATAAGAAAGAAAGGAGACAAATGGCTTTCGACTAACAACTACAAGAATATGAGGGGAGCACAGAACCACTCCGCTAAAGTTTACATGGAATGTGATAGCTTTAGAATCATACATGCTTATCACGCTCGCTTGGATTTAGAAAGTTTACGGTTCGATTACGATTAATAAGATCATATTTTTTTCGATCGTATTAATCGAAATTGACGGGACTAACGCCTTTTCCTGATTCTTTTAAAAGTGTTTCAAACTTATAATAAATATCCGCGTAACGAACATGAAGGTGGAACAGAGACAGAGAGATAAAAGCATGGCCGACTAGTGCTGTCTCCGTCTGAACCCCCCCGGCCCCGTCGCCACGGGTTTTCTGATCGCAACGAACCTAGCGGCGACTAGTGAACTAAGAACGGCTTCAATAAGCGACCTACCCCTTCCACCGGAGTTTCCAGACCTGTATGTAAGACCGTGATGTATACTAACACGTATAAGATGACGCACACGGAGTACAGCAGGTACACAACTTTTGTCTGCATGCACTGTATGCGTTTTGGCTCTTGTCTGATGGCAGCGCCCCCATCGGCGCCATCCGAATTACTAGATTCAAAACTAGCGTGACCACCTCAGTATTACCAACGAATTCAGACGACTATAGAAGGAACTTGCTTATGGCGCGAGTGGCACCAAGTTTTTTCCGCCAGAAACTGCCACTTGGCGTCGCAGCGGTCGATCGTGACGTCACTCGAAATTGTATACGCCCCGTAGGCGGAGCCACGAGATCGTGAGCGCTCTGCTGTTTGTAAATTGCTAAAAGCTTTGAGGGTCGGACGATCGAAACCCCTTCGAGTGATTGTTTATATTTTCATTTTTTTATATTATTTCTTTACTCCAGACTTACAGGGATATTTTATATTCGATAAATGTTAACAAGAAAAAATAAGAAAAGTACTAGGAATTTCAATCTACTTATTCGTGCCCACTCTTATCGTTAGCTAATTTTAGTTCACGCCTTGCAATTAATTTATAATATTGTCCTATAGCGATATTTTAAAATTACTATTGCTATAGGACAATATTATAAATTAATTGCAAGGCGTGAACTAAAATTAGCTAAGAGTGGGCACGAATAAGTAGATTGAAATTCCTAGTATTTTTTCTTGTTAACATTTATCGAATATAAAATATCTCTCCTGTACTATCCTTTTTTTTTATTTTCTATGACGTACAAAATGAATTTTTACGGCTTATTACTTTATAATACAAATTCAATTCAAAAGATAATCTATTTTTTACAATTATCTAAACTTATATTATACTATTAGCATTTTTAGGGTCGATATTATATACGTTGGATCAGTGGGGTATGGCAGTAGCAGCTTGGGAAACGAGAGAGTCGGCATGAGTACCCCACTGTATACCTTGCCTTAGAGAAAGCGAGAAGGAGCTACTGCCGCGCCAGTGCAGAAAAAGAGAGAGTCGGCATGCGTACCCCATCGTATACCTCGCATTAGAGAAAGCGAGAAGGAGCTACGCCGTGCCAGTGCAGAAAAAGAGAGAGTCGGCATGAGTACCCCACTGGATACCTTACATTAGAGAAAGCGAGAAGACGCGCTTGCTCGTCCGTGATTGGTTAGAGAGGAGGCGGAGCTACGTCTCAAGTTGTGTAAGGTATACGTGAACGCGTCTGTGCGACCTAATACATTCTTGTAGCGACGCCAGCGCCGCCTGTACTTGGGGTACCGAAGCTCGATGGGGTACTGAATTTCTGGGGACAATCCAAGCCTAAGCAAGTGCCTTCTATAGTCGTCTGAATTCGTTGGTATTACGGACTTCGGTCTCCTTATACAGACTGCTTACAAAGGCCCGGACGAACTCCGACGACGTCGGCATAGTAGTGAACTTGCGCGCTACGCAACACCGCTAGATGGCAGTGCATGGCCCAAAGTGCGAAGCCTCGGCAAGAAACGATAATCTCGAGCCAAATGCAAGTATTGCGCCGAGAAATAGACGGGATCAGGATGGATTACGGATATGCTCCAAACTTTGTACACTTTTAGTCGTCCATTAGGACAACATAATGTCCAAGTAGTAAGGCGTACTACGCAAGCGTTTTCGAGAAAATCGCAAGAGATGTTTTCCGCGTTCAATATATGTCGGTGCGTTGGAATGGTAGTTGATAAGTGGTGACTGCCGAGTGGTTAGCGTTCGTGTTCCGTAATCACTGGGTCTCTGGATCGAGTCCAGTTTTCATTTTTGTTAAATTGATATAT
Source organism: Netelia inedita (assembly GCA_964017225.1). Classification (NCBI taxonomy): domain Eukaryota; kingdom Metazoa; phylum Arthropoda; class Insecta; order Hymenoptera; family Ichneumonidae; genus Netelia; species Netelia inedita. Next base: position 19,419,055 of record OZ024924.1, read on the forward strand.
TTTTTACAACATTTGTCATATTCTTTCGTATATATTACGACTCAAACGTAATACAATGAAAAAAATATGTGTATTTGTATGAACATGTATTGAATTGCCGTTGTTATTTGGCTGTTTACTAAATTTTATTATTAGAACAAATATCATATTTATTATTATCGAGAAGTAAACGACCAAACGCATATAATTTTCTTGAAAATGAGAAATCTCTTCCAAACCAGGCTTCGAAATACACGTATTTTTTCATTATATCGCCTTTGAATTTTAATATATATATATATATAAACAAATATGACTAGTGTGGAAAAAAAGATAAAATTGACAAAAAAATGATCGGAAGTCGATCCAACAATTGCGAAACAACTCGACCACCACCATCTAAGCCCGCTCTACACATTGGCCGAGACGTCTCGCCGAATATCTCGGGCGGGACTCGTCTCTCACGAGACATGAAAAATATGCCCCTCCACACTCTTGTGTTGCTCAGTTGATGCCTCATCTTTTTTTATTCGTTATAAGTGTGGAGGGCGATCTCGTCTATGGACACGAGACTACCCGAGATCCCTTTGACTCGTGTCAAAAAAAACCGACAACGGACCGAGACTACACGAGACGGCGAGAGGCGAGACGAGACAGCCCTTACACTCTCGTATTGGCCAACATTCGTCATGTCTCGGCGAATGTGCAGAGCCGGCTTTACACTTGCAACGCACCGGCATATATTAGACGCGTAAGATTTCTCTTGCTATTTTTCCGAAAACGCCTATCAATAAGTACGCATTACCGCTTGCACATTATGTTGTCCTAATGGACTTCTGAATGTATAAAAAGTTTGAAGAACATCCGTAATCCGTACGCCGTGGCCCCCTTTAATTAAATTTCATATGGTCGATTAAGAATCGATAATTCTCGATCGAGTCTCGACTCGGCTAGTTGCATTCGTGAAGCGCCTCCCTTCAGTCAAATGCACAAGTGTCAAAACGTGTACATGATACGGGGTGAAATTTGCGACCACGTGGTGCATCTCATGTATATCCCATAGTTTCGGTCGGCGCGAACAAGCGCTATTAGCGCCCGAAGCTTCGCGAGGGAGAAGCGGGATATGCGAGAACTGCGTGTACAACCCCGCTCTACTATACTAATTGCTATTATCGCCTTTCCACGTGTTATTTTCGGATGTATGCCATTTCTGTAATATTGCACATTCAGCAACGTCCAGGTACTCATTGTGTCAGATTTTTTAGTACTTTATCGATGAAGGTCGCAGTTTTTTGATTCGAGTCATTAATTCGTCAAACTACGTAATTCTGTAATCAAAATTACCACATGGTAACGAAATCTGTACATTTTTTACCGAATTTCGAAATTCTGCGACCTTTAGCGTATGCGCAGCGATTAATTGTATAACATACTCAAATTTCATGTCATTCTGTTAATTAGTTTAGAAATGGCATTCATCCGAAAAATACATGGGCCGCAGTGATGGTAAAGAAGAGCTTTCACATCACCTTAAGGTGATGTGAAAGCTCTTCTATCATGTACACGTTTTGACACTTGTGCATTTGACTGAAGGGAGGCGCTTCACGAATGCAACTAGCCGAGTCGAGACTCGATCGAAAATTATCGATTCTTAATCGACCATATGAAATCAGAGATTAGGGGGGAGATCAGCAACGCTCGACAAAAGTTGAAACCTGGAGAGCTGGTCCGGCGGGGCGACATCTGAGCGGCCAAATATCGAACTGTGGGTACTTTTGTACCCATGAACCGAAGTTGGCACAGCTATCGGAGTCGTATATACAGCGAAAAGAACATATATATATAATCTGGCGGTCTGTATACGCCGATCGAGTCTTTCCGTGAATGAGACAGGCGTGCAATGATGACATATGTCTATATATTCGAGACTCGTGCGCGTTGCTCGAATGTTCCGAGATAATTTTTCGTCGTCGGTCCAGCTCCATCATGCTAGGATGCTTCAATCTTTCTTGCTATTGCAGGATATTATTTTGCAGAGATAGAAAAGACTTGGACTAGCAGCGCAAGATCGCCGCGGCTTTTTCCGTATAATGTACCTAGTTTATTATTTTTACATATTTCGATTGCCGTCAAAAATTTCGAAGACCGGTATTTTATTTTGCGAAATATGATGAATTCGAAAATAAAATTTCAAAATATTTCTGGAAACACGTAATTATTGATTGTTTAGCCGTGTTAAATAATCGTAATTAATTGCATTTGCTATTTCGCTTCGAATAGCCTAATCAAGTTTAAACATTTTTGAATCATTATTATTAAAGTGATTGGTGAAAACGTGTTGAAAGGGCACCGCGAGATATCATCCCCATTGAAGCTCGCAGGTCATGGAGCCTCAGGCAAACGCCGGAAACGACTTCAAGTATAGATAAACTTGATTCACGATCAGCGATCCCATGTGATGTGATCCCGTGTAAACGTAGTCATAGACTACGTCATGAAGACTAGAGTAAAGGAGCCCGAACGCATATGGCGGAATCGTCGAAAAATGGATCGCGAAAGTGATGAAAGATATTATAGTTCGAGAAGTATCCGCAACCGATGCCAGCGCTTGGGACGGAATAAGATAGGTGGTGGATAGGATAGATGCGTGACGCGCGAGAATTTTGGCTTATGTCAGTTGTCAGTGCCATACGTACTGACACACGTACTTATATACAGTGACGTGTTGAGTAATATTGTGAATTGTGGTGTTAAAAAGAGTATTGTAATACAAAAACAGCTAATTACTATCGAATAAAGGTAAGAAAACAGTATGTTCACGACATTAATGCGCGAATTAGCGAAAATATTGCCGACAAGCATCGAGATTGGCATGCAAACCACATTGACAAATAGTTTTCTTTTTTTTCGGCATTGCATGCTATCGTCATCGAATTTTTATAAATGAATGCAACAATTCGCATAAATTTTAATACCATTGGAGATTTGTTTCATGCAGAAAATGTGTCATGCATGATGTTTGCACAAAACAAAGTTTTTTAGGTTAAATATACGTTCGCCGATAAAGCCTGTTTAAATGTTTTTATATCACTACTCCTTGCTCCCATTTCATTATTATTTATTCCCTGGAATATTCAAATAGATTTATTTTTTGTTTTTCATATTTTTCTTGAGCCTTCTGACTCATTAGATGAAAAAAAATGTTTAGCTCACCGGAGCTATTTTGCATCATGCCAGGGCGACGTCGCCAAAGAAGTTGAGACCGAGTAAATAGTTCACGACTCGGCGGTCAGTTCTTTCAACTCGGGACGTTTCAGCTCGTTTGTGCAGATGCGAGGATCGGAGCTTGGACACTCGAGCCAAGATCTGCGAGCAAAATGGTACCAAAACCAACGATATCCTGCGATTAGACTGATCCGTATTGCCGAAACACCAGGTATGCGAACAAAAAATACTGATTGAATGACTAAAAAGTTATTTCATTGGTTAAAATTCTTCGTGCCTGACGAAACCAAACCTCGCATATGGAAATTATTGATCGATTATTATCTTTATTACAAGCCCGCTTGCGAGTACACCAGAAATACGGGATTACTCACACAATGGTGGGACAAAAACGTCCTCAAGTGCCTTTCTTACGCCTTCAACGAGGTCTCGAAAACTTGCTCCGAGATGGTTCAGGTCCGCGACACCCAGGAAGAAATGATCGACATTTATTTATGATTATTATAGGTGAGAATTGTCCCGTAACGATTTATCTCAACGATTTATAAATCTTTTGTAAATAAATCTTTCAGACCATTCAAACTTTCTCCTGTCTCGGAAGTTCACGCCTATCAGCTCAGCCATTCGGTCAAGGACTTCGTTACAAGAAAAAAAAGAAATATGTAGCCACTAAACAAAAGGACGACAAAACAAGCAGAATGTTTATACAGCGGTACATCGAATGTGCAAGCCATTGATAATAATTATTAAATCATATAATTTGATTCCATCCGCGCTTACTAACAAAAGCCTATGTATTGACTTTCTAATAAACAAAACATCAGTAATTCCAAAATTAGCGTACATTCTTTATTTATCGTGAGAACTTTCATTTTACAGTTATTTTTTCAGTGTTCCTCCGATTGAATAACACTACGACATTTTTAATATAGTAATAACAACGTATGCAACATTACTGCAAACGAGAATTCATCATTTTCGTTCATTTTTTTTTAATTACTTGTATTTCGGTTAAAATAAAAATAATCTTTCCATTTTGGCGCTTAATTTGAGAGAAGTTAGACAAAAAAAATTTCCACGTGGACTCGATCCCGGGCTTCCATGCACGTGATACTAGCGCGCTAACCATCGAGCTATCACTTCAATTATGATATGTTGGAGTTTTTTAGTATTTAAGTTGTTGCCCCGGATGGGGTTGGGTTGGGTTGGGTTTTAATTACTTGTATTTCGGTTAAAAATAAAAATAATCTTTCCATTTTGGCGCTTAATTTGAGAGAAGTTGGAAACAAAAATTCCCACGCGGACTCGATCCCGGGCTTCCATGCACGTCATACCAACGCGCTAAACATTGAGCTAACACTTCCATTATGACATAATGGAGTTTTTTAATATTTAAGTTGTTGCCCCGGATGGGGTTGGGTTGGGTTGGTTTGAGTTGGGTTCAAGTGGGGTTAAAAATTTCAATTCGGGTTTTATTGGGTTTGCGTTTTTTCCCTTTCAAGTTGCGCTCAAATTGGGTTAAAAATTTCAATTCGGGTTTTATTGGTTTTGCGTTTTATCGAGCTATTATTCGTTTATTGATACGTTTTCGATTTCACATGTTTGTATCACGAATCGACTATTTCAAATTAGCGTACTGTATTACTATATATATTGCGTACTGGTGGCGCTACCGCGCGGGTACAATGCGCGGATCGTTCATCACTTTCGCAGACCATTCGCCAGCATTGCGTTCGGGCTCCTTTACTCTAGTCTTCATGGACTACGTTTACACGGCGCTTTTATTCCGGGTTAGTAACACCCGATGTAGTAAAAACCGGTCTTAAAATGCGTGTAAACGGTACTTAACACCCGGAATAACTAGACCGGTCTAGTTATCCTATTCCTCTCGGCCAACGGGTGTAGAATTAGTAAACTGGAATAAGAGAGGAATAAAAGTCCGTGTAAACGGTACGGGTTAAGTACACCCGCAGCGGCAACGTCAAAAACAAAAAAGTTCCTATGAAATTTACTAAGGCGTGAGCATTCTACAGTTTTAAGATCACGCTTATATTTCAACAACGATACAAAAGAAAATGGAAAAAACAACGAGAAAAAGAGATTCGTGGGACATTGAGGAGACTAAATATTTTTTAGAATTAGTGCGTGATAGAAAAGTGATGAAAAACTTGGATGGGAAACGCTTTCGCTCGGAAGAAATTTTCTCCCACCTACAACCATTGATGGAAAAAAGAGGTTATGTCAAAACAAGCAAACAGATACAAATGAGATTTAAAACCTTAAGAAGTACGTTAAATGTAACATTTTTGCTAGAAAAACTATTCGATATTGTTACATCATCGAATTACTTATCTAATTTTAAATTAGTGCAATACAATCAGTGCAAAAAAACATTGAGAAAGAGCGGTGCTGGTAACTGCCGTATCCGATTCCGATACTTCGATCAAATGGAGGAACTTCTTGGGGACCGTCCGATATCCAGTCAAGAAGGAATAGATTCAACAGAAGTGTATGATGCAGAAGGAAGTGACGCACTTGGTATGTTCATGTGATAAAAATTTCAGCACTGTAATTACGATAATTGAAATATTTGTATTTTTACTTTATTATGTAGACTATGAATATTTTTGCATTATGGTTGTAGACAATAGCATGTACGACAATTTGCCGGATGTAAGGGATGGAGCTATGCCCGGGTGCTCAAAGCATCCTGAACAGCCTTCGCGATCTCAGGAAGAGTACGATAACGTTATTTTTGAAGAAAATGAAAGCAGACCCTGTTCGCCTAGGACATTCAGTGGAGAAATAACAGAGACGAACAGTCAACAGGGCAGAGCTGCGAATTTAAGAAATGTTGGGAAAAAAAAGAGAGGACAATCGTTTCAAAATGTCATCTATAACTATGCAAACATTGCCAAAGAAAATGCCAAAGAATTACAGAATGAAGTTTTGCAGACACAACAAACATTTCTAAGCAAAATAATGAAAGAACAGCGAGAATTTGAAACGCAACTGCTACAACAGATGCTGGACAGCCATAAACAGATCCTTGGTGATTTGACAAACCAACTGCTGAATGGGTTTAGAACCATTTCACAGTCACCTCCAGGTTTTATCCAAATTCCATCTCCGATGTCTTCTAGTGATTCATTATATAGTTCTTTGTCTCCAAGCCCATCGCCACCAGCGCAAAACAGTACGACTCCACTGGTACGCTCTGGTTGTCACCCAATGGAATCACGACCTGTTCGTTTGATTCTACGACCACTCAGTGCACCGTCCTTACCAGTCGAACAATATCGTACCACCTTTTCGCCCCCACCTCCACCGTCCTTTCGTTTCGTTAGTACATGCATTCCTGTATCCGCTCCTAATTGCCGAAAATTAAGTATGCCAGCTTCCGAAACAAGACAAGATCCAGCAGATCCTTCATCTTTCTCTAATATACATCAAATTAACAACCAACCAACAATTATTCTGAAGCCAGAGGTGTCAAGAGCCACTGAAGAAAATCCATCGCCTAACCCAAGTTCCAAAGCTCACAGCACTGACACATGAAGAAACGCTGATAGTGCCATCGGTATAATATCTCTGTTTTCATGTTCAACAATTGCACTTTTGTTTTTTAATCGCGCATATCGAGTATACATAAGCCATAACCTCCTTCCGTTGTTTATATTATTTTCGATTATTTACAGTATAATTAGTATGATAAATTAATATATCTATATGTTTTATGATATAAGTATTCATTAATGGCGACCTCCAAGGATCTCATTATTTTCAGTTTAAGATTACAGTATTGTTATAGTCTTGATGCAGTTTATTAAAATTCTCAAAGTAAAGTGCAGTATTTTATATTTAAACATTATCCTCAATGATTTTATATGTAAAAACAGATTTTCCTAAAATGCAAATAACGACAAATTTTATATTCATACATTTTGGTCATTCATATATTTAAAAACTCCCAATTTCTACAAGTACATTATAAGCGAAAATAACGTGGAATGTTATAAGTATCTATTTACATAAATCTGTACAAAAAAGTATACAAATTAGTGTCCCGCACAGTGCGAGAGCTCAAGCTCGGACATAATAAGATTAATTTTTTTTCAGTGTTACTTATGCTTGAATATTTCTTCCGAATATTACTTATTTTCGAAGTCCATTTTTTTCTCTTAAATCATAGAATTTTAGAAATTTTGCATTCGAAAGTAACTACCTTTGGAACGTCATTCTTAATGGAAAATTTTCTGCTAAATAGTTTTTGAGAACACGCCTTATCTCAACAGCTTCCATATTTTCAAGAGCCACACTAAGCCTTCGTTGTGGTTGAGACAATTGTGAGTGAGCTTCTCTTACGGCATTTTCCCAAGCAGGTACAAATGCGTCTTTCCTAGTTTCTACAATGTTATGAAGAATACAACATGCCAATACCACATTTGGTACAAATGAAAAGTGCATATCAAGCCTCTTCATGAGACATCTCCAACGTGCCTTAAGCCGACCAAAAGCAATTTCGACGCAAACTCTCGCAGAATTGAGATATACATTGAACGATTCTTCCTCAGGGCTGAGTCTGCTACAATTCGTGTATCCTTTCATCAACCATGACAAAAGGGGATAGGCAGGATCTCCGATAATCATATATGGTATCATTGTACCATTTACTGTCTTTTTTTTCTGTAAAAAAATACATTTTCTTTTTGAATTTTACAGATATTTTATAAATTAGTTATAAATAAATAAATTATTTTATAAATTGCGGATACATTTAAAGTGTTTACACATACTTTAGGAATCAGCGTATCACTATGTTGGAATAGTCCCGATCTTCTTAATACCGATGCATCATGACAAGCACCTGGAGCCTGACAATTCACATTTCGAAATCTAGAAAAAACAAAAGAAACAAAAATGAATTCCGCCAATTAAGAATCAATGCACTAAGTTGTTGTATTTCAATTACCTGTATGAATTGTCCACAACCGCTTGAAGAACCATTGAAGGCCATCCTTTCCTGTTGATAAAGTCTCGGTATCCATCAGATGGTGGAAGAATGGGAATGTGCGTTCCATCGATGGCTCCAATTATTTGCGGGATATTTGATTTCAATTCAAACTGTGCTGCAATGTAATCACATTCAGCTTCATCTGGCATGCAAAGATGGTCTCGCAGTAGTATTTTGTTAATACTATCAACAACTCTGTGGACGCATTTCCAAACTGTAGATTTATGAACACCAAAACTGTAGCCCACCATGCGATATTCGCAGCAGCTTGATAGAAAACAAATGGCAATTGCAACTTGTTTTTCAACAGAAAGAGGTTCTCGTGTTCTAACATAATTGTCATCTGGAGCAAGGTCTTGTCTCAGCTGTTCACAGATCCACTGGAACGTCTCTTTTGTCATGCGAAATGTTTCAATCCAATCTTCTTCTTGATAATGAACATTAACTATTGTTTCCCACCATTCAGTATCTTTTTTCTTCATCCACAATCTTCTGTGTCTTTTCAAACGTAGAAGAGGTCCAATATCCAATAATTTCGTTTCTGGTGTTGTTGCTAATAAATATCGGAGCATGTGTTCTAGTGTGCGTCTTCGGCTTTTAGATACTGATTGGTGGTAATATTCCAAAAGTTGTACCGATGATTTTTCTACCATTTCCATAAAACTGCGTAGTAATAACTGGAGTTCTGCCATTCTGTAACTTTCTGCTTTTTCGCTGTTTTCAGATTTTATTTTACCACTTTCACTGTTTCAACCTCACTTTTTATTTTCTCGTTTTTCGCTTTGTGCTACAAAAGAAAGGTTATGCAATGAGAAAGAGTAACACTTATTTAGTAAATTTGAATTTTTTTTTGTTGGTAAACCTTCGCACTCATGAACGTACTCTCATCGGGAATAATAATGCCGAAGTACTAGATTATTCCCGTTCGTGTAAACAGTCGCGTTGAAACTGGTTTTATTATACCCAGTATAACAAAACCGGAATAAGAGCGCCGTGTAAACGTAGTCATAGATGTACATGGAACAACAGGGCCCGTGTTAATTTTTGGCACGGAAAATGTAGTTCCACTTATGGGCTGTAGAGCGCGCGGCGATGTATCAGTGTGCCACACACACTCGGCGCATCAGCTGACCCCCACTCCCATGTTATCTCGCTTGCACTTATGCGTGCCTGCCGATAAGTGCATCTCACTCGCTCTTGTATCGGCGGCTCGCTCGAAAGCTAGGGGGGCATTACATGCTAGCGGTTCATGGATCGAATCCTAGAGCGGGAGATTTGTTTTTAAATGAATATTTTATTTCATCGAAGTTGAATAACTTTTTTTCCCAATATTGCCTGCTGCTTTTAGTAAAAGTGATTTTTTTTAAATCGAAAGAGAAATACAGTCTGTAACAACTTTCTAGGAAAGAAGCATCTTTATTGTATGTTATGAATACAAATAAAAAGAAAAATGTGCATGCTTGGGGTCCGGAATGTAGTTGCCTTAAATCGAGACCCCAAGTACCCCAACCACGGGGTACACAGCTCGTGGGTGCGAGCGAGAGCGGAACAGTATGCTTGGGTGCGAGAAAGCGCGCGCTATAACCCCAGCATCAGTGTATGCGTACACACCGATATTGGACAGCGCCATGGTGGCTGGGGTGAGCACTAAGCGGAACAGTACCCCAAGCATGGCTGAATGCTGGGGTGCGAGAAAGCGCGCGCTACGACCCCAGCGTCAGTGTATGCGTGCACACAGATATTGGACAGCGCCACGGTGGCTGGGGTGAGCACTAAACTGAACAGTACCCCAAGCATAGCTGAACGCTTGGGTGCGAGAAAGAGCGCGCTACGACCGCAGCATCAGTGTATGCGTGCACACAGATATTGGGCAGCGCCACGGTGGCTGGGGTGAGCACTAAGCGCACCCCAGCCAAATGCGCCCATAAGGCCTGTTGTTCCATATACATCTATGTTCTCTGGTATTACTTACAGAGATATTTGACTGTTATAACACTTTGTCGTTAACGTGCCGTCAGCTGAATTAGGGGTTATGTCGCTCTCAGACAACAAGAATTTACTGTACGATCATCTGGAAATAATCGTTTAAACAGATTCTGATTGGTCAAGACACTTCATTACCCGAACGAATCAGAAGAGACGCGGTCACGTGACCCTGTTGGCCACTCTCTCCCTGTGAGGCTCTCTACTTGAACTAGCTAGTGAGAAATTGCGCGGTTCAAACTTCAAACTGAACCTCAAAAACGTGTATCAACTCAATCAATGAAATTATTTATTCATTAATTGAAGCGAATTATAATTTGTGAAGAGGATGGTGCAACGGTGAGTCTTATGACATAGGTTATGAATGATATTTCAATTGAACGATTTAATGAATGTATTCAAAAAGACTAATTTAATAGTCAAACATAACCTATATATAACTTTGTTTTTGTTGTTGATGTATTTCAAATATATGATATTTTACAGATGGGTACCAATATAGTTGTACATCAAATGATGGAAACTTCAAAAATAAGTAGCAGTTCTGATTCAATAAGCAGTGGCGAGGATGAATTGAGCAGTACCAGTGACAGTGTCACTTCATCAAGTAGCGATGAAGAGCATACAGATCTGTTGTTATTTCCTCTATTGCATTATTTAACAACTGGTCAAAAGAGACACCGCATTGAGAATTATCTTTCCGTTATCGACTCATGGACCAATGAGGAGTTTAAGGAACATTTACGATTGAACCGACATACTGCCCTAAACCTTATCGGTATGAAACGAATTTTCTATATTCATATATATGTAACGGTCAACACACCTGCTCGTTAGTGCCGACATCATGTATATTATGTGAAATTTAAAAAGACTCTTCTGTTACAGATGAACTTGAGTTATCAAATTTTCTTCCATCAAATCTGTTTGGAAAGAAACCAATCTCAGCAAAATTAAGCCTTTTGCTTTTTCTGTGGTATATTGCCAATACCGAACCTTTGCGATCAGTAGCTGATAGATTTGATATTTCTATTTCATCTGTCTTCCGGGTCCTCCGCCGGATTATAGCCTGGCTGATGACGAAATTAGATACAGTGATCAGATGGACACAACAGCAGGAGGTAGCAATGGTCACTGAAAGTTTTCGTGCCAAGCAAGGGATTCCAAACGTCCTTGGAGCAATTGATGGGACTCATATCAGAATAGAAAAACCTACAGTGTCTGCACGAGATTATTGTAATCGAAAAAAATTCTTTTCGATTAGTTTGCAAGTAGTGGTAGATGCAAATATGCGGTTTACCAACATATATTGTGGTGAACGTGGTTCCCTTCATGATGCACGTATATTCAGAAAATCAGGGTTGTACGATGAAGCAGATGCTGACTATAGAGTATTATTTCCTGGTGATACCTTTTTATTAGGGGATTCCGCATATCCATCTTTACCATGGCTTGTTCCACCTTTTCGAGATAATGGGCATCTTACACCACAACAAATGGAATTCAATTTCATACATTCATCTACGAGAATGTCCGTTGAAAGAGCAATTGGGCAATTGAAAGGACGGTTCCGTCGTATCAAATTTTTCTGTGAATACCGTGAGATGTCCTTCATCACTAACACAGTAGCTGCAGCATGCATTTTACATAATTACTGCATCGATAAAAATGATGCTTGCAGTTTCCTTGAAGATAATGATAACGATTTTCAGAAGTCTGTAAATGATGGGGAGGTAGAAATACCAGATAATATAGTAGCACGTGATCGTAGGTTGCAACTTTTCAATGAACTGTTTCCTCAGCAATGAGGCGCTGTAAAATTTCTGTGACCAAGTTATTTTCCACCAATTTTCAGATTTCTAAAAATAATTTTTTATAAATAATAGAGTAATTGGTGTAACATGCTATATATATATCAAATTATTTGTATTGAACCTACGATTTCCACCAACTCGCTCTCTCTCTCTCTCTCTCTCTCTCTCTCTCTATATATATATATATATATATATATATATATATATATATATATATATTGTAACGTTGTACAATTTCTCTCCTGCACCCGGCTCGTCCCAAAGGCAGCCGTCCCCGCGGACAGGCCAAAGACAAGGCAAGTAGAGAATATTATTTTATTTTCCCTTCCTTTTCCCCATTTATTGTACGGCCTGTGCAACCCACGTCAGGAGGACCGGCCCGCCAGGCCCGAAGAAATCTCTATCCCATCGTTATCGTCATCGTCATCGTCCACGTCCCGACATCGACGAAGATACAAATAAGGAACGCAGAAGCTCGCACACTCGCACAACACACCACATTCAGTCATCCGTCACTACCAAGGAGATACACCCGTCCGTCCCCGCCACGACGCCATCCATCGGCTGACCGGCGATAAGGAAGGACGAAGATGGCAGCAGCGCACGGCAATCCCAAAAATCCCCATTACCCGCAATTACACCTCCCAATAAGCAACTGACCTAAATTACCGACCGACCTACTTACCTGCCCGTCCCGATAGATCCCGCCGCGATGATCAAAGATCGATCAAACGCTTGACCCTTCCCCTACCAACCCGTGACGCTGCTGCCCAATGATCGACCCCGAGGACGAGCAAAAGGCGAGAGATCGTCACTTTGCGACGAGCCACCGAATAGGACGATTAGCGGAAGAATTAGAGAAATATAATTAGCGAGAGAAAATTAAAGTCGAAGAAATTGGAGTGAGAGAAAAGTATAGAGTTGCGATAGTTCAAGGAAAGAGCGTTAACGAGAGTGAAAGTGTGCGAGGAGAGAGTGTTCGAGGATACGGAGCGAGGATAAAGAGAGGAAAGGACATAGACGAAAGAGCCAGGACAACGAGGAGGAAAATCTGTCTTCCGAAAGTAAGTGTTTGCACAGGCCATCATTACCGGCACACTTATAAAAATCCATCTCCCCCTTTTTTTGCGTTGACTTGTATAGAGCATCCCCCCCCCCCCCCTTTCGTATTGCTTGCGTCTATCCCTTGCTTTTTGGCCAGAGTTTTCTTTTCGTATTACAAAGTCGTGTGGGACGGCTGTATAAATTATCGTAGCGAATATAATAAGTCCGAGTAACGGTCATTTCTCGCCTGACCCCCTTCCCGTCCTTACACCGTACAATAGAAGATCGAGAACACTCGATCGCGCGATCAAGCACCACACGACCGACCTTCCTCGGCACAGCCGACTCCCAAACCAAAACATCTTCCCATTTCCCCGCTTGGCCCCTCTCCCTGCGACAGGCCGAGTACTCTTAAATATAAGACACAAGATATCGAATACGTACAAAATTAGCCAGTGGTAATTATTAAGAGGCCATTGCGTCGGCGAATCCTCTCCCTGAGATTTATTCCCGCTCGACCCCCTTCCCTTACCCTCACGCTAGCCCTTCCCTTCAGCCAGTTATTGAGTTTTCTTCCTTTTTGTATTATTTTTGTTAATTTTTGTTTTATGTAAAAAATTAACTGGCGCCCAAAATTTTGAGAGAGTATTGTATTGTTTATTGCCCCGGAGATAGTCCGCCGTTGATAATAGTGTAAGAATAAAAGTTATCATTCGAGCTATTTCTTTTCTTTTTCTTTTAACCCCAAGTTCCCCATACCCCCCTCCCGACGGTGTGACAATATATATATATATATATATATATATATATATTGTTACGTCCGGAGTCGACATCGATATAAATTAACAATTTTCATGCTCTTGTATTTTATTTTATTAAAATAAGATAGATATTTTTGTTCTCGTGCGACGCGCGATTAGACTAGCGTCGCACGGCGCTCACGTATCAAGAGTTGGAATCGGAGTGCTTGGACCGGCGATAGGACGCCTCGAAAATGATAAACCATTTCCCAAGACGGAGACGGTATTTTATTCACCATGGGAACGTCAATTCAGCAAAAGACTGTCTTGGCTCCCATGGGAACCACAATTTAGCAATTTTACCCCACCACGACAAAGAGTCGGGAGGTAAGGGTCGCGAAGGCCCAGCGTCAGAAAAAGCAATTAGTCTAACATCAAACTCGAAACGTCTCGGACCTAAATTATTACTCCTCTCTCGGTCAAGTGCGCCACATTCATTATTTTATAACCCAAGTTTTGTTTTATTTCAAGTTTTATTTTGTGTTGATGGACAATATATTTTGTTTAAGTTCAATGTGTTGAGTGGTTACCTTTTATTTAAAACGAAAGTCAAACCTAGACCAGCCCAAAGGAACACGGACACGAGGACAGCCATCAGAAATCGAGGTAAGTGGAAACAAATTGATTTACCTGTTTTGGCAGTTGCTCCTATCCCGAACGGGCACATTCCCGTTCAAAAAGGAGACGCATAAAAATCTGTGTGTGCGCGTCTAAATTCTAGGACGTAACATTATAGATATTATTTTTGGTGGCAGCGGTGGGATGTCCGACTGCTAAATTATCAGTGCCAAATCAATTTTTAAATAATCCGCAAAATGCCTCATAACCGCGAAGATCCAAAAACCGAAACTTCCGGGACATCGAGAGTCCTTTCGGAAGAAGAGTTGATGGAGTTACAGAATCAATTATTAAAAAAACAACGCGATTTAGCTGACGTCGAACAAGACCTCCGAACTCGCGAAATTGAGATCGAAGAAAGGCTTATCGACCTCCAAGAGAGAGAAATGGCTAACGTCGCGGCACCGCGGAAAAATAAATCGGAAAAAACCGAAGACGACGGATATACCGCAGAAAATCCTGAATCCTTATTATGGGAACAGTTATCGCAACTTAAACGTGAAATATCGGAATTAAAAGGCCGAGACCAACATACTGCGGTAGATTCCCCCCTCAGCCGACTAAGTACGGGGTTCAATACACAACTTTCGTTTAAAGACATTCTCGATTCAATTCCAACTTTTACCGGAGATAATATACCGATTCTTAAATTCACGCGCGCGTGCACTAGAGCCAAGGATATGCTAACACCAAGCCACGAACCAACACTTACCCGCCTTCTTCGTAATAAATTGCGAGATCGTGCATACACTGCCATTGAGGACGATAATTTTTGTACAGTCTCGGATCTTACAAATCGTCTCAAAGAGATATTCGGTGCGTCGCGATCAATAAATCAATATAAGGGCGAATTGGGGAATGTGACAAAGGGCAAAACGGAGCATGTCCTTGATTACATAAGTCGCGTAAAAGATCTCCACTCTGCTATTATAGAAGGAGAAACTCAAATGTCTGGACGTTTGTCGCGAGTTCAACGGGAGGCTTTCGACGATGAAACGATGGAATGTTTCGTTGCCGGCCTTCCACCCGATTTCCGTTTACGGTTAAAATTCGAAGGTTATGCTAACTTAGATGCGGCCTATCAAACAGCGATAAAAATCGAGAAAGAGATGGAACGCGATAGAATTCGTTTCCAGGATATGAACCGGTCTCAAAAGAATTCTACGCCTTCACAAGGCCAATCGGTGGCAATGAAAACTTCGAGTTGC
Organism: Netelia inedita; assembly: GCA_964017225.1. Classification (NCBI taxonomy): domain Eukaryota; kingdom Metazoa; phylum Arthropoda; class Insecta; order Hymenoptera; family Ichneumonidae; genus Netelia; species Netelia inedita. The sequence continues at coordinate 19,434,740 of OZ024924.1, forward strand.
GCTTATTGCAAAAAATCGGGACACACAAAGGATGATTGCTGGGTAAAAAATCCGGAAAAACGTCCAAAAAACACAAATAAATTTGAAAAACGCGATCCAACGCCCCAACCCAGAGAAATGTTCCAAAAGGAGCTTTCGGATAAACCCATTTGCTCGTATTGTATGGGCAAAAATCACACCGAAGAAATTTGCTTCAAACGTATACGAGACCAAACGAACCAGGAAAACGCGAAACAACCTTCGGCAACCCAGAGCGCGGGCCGGAAGGACATCGCGAAAGAGCGCTCTGTAAGCACAGTGAAAGTGAACGACGAGTGCGTACCGTCAACCTCTGCCTAAATCGACACACGTTTATCCCAACTATATCGATCGACGGTCCACATTTAATCGACATAACCGATTTCTTAGTTGACTCTGGGTCGGAACCGAATTTAATTAAACATCAAGCACTAAAAAAATCTTCCATAATAGACGCGTCCGAAGTCTTAAAATTGCAAGGAATTACGGATCAGCCCGTATATACGGTCGGATCAATTAAAATTGACATACTGGGTACTGAATCCAAGTTTCACGTTGTAAAAGACTCATTCGCGATAACGCAGGATGCAATTTTGGGTGCGGAGTTTTACGGATTAAATCGAGCAAGTATAAATTGGGACGAGCAAGTCGTAACATGGAAAGATCGCGTAGTATCATTTAAAACACGCGAAACCGTGACGATTCCAAGTCGATCAAGTGCCGTATATTACGTACGGGTAAATAACACCGACCTACACGAAGGGTATATTCCGCGTTTAGAGGTTCGGGAGGGGGTTTACATTGGTGAAGCCGCTGTGACGAATACAAATGGCATCGCGTATTTAAAGGCGATTAATACAACTGGGGAAGATGTGGAGACCGTACCGACGGTGACCCTTGAGGCATTCGAGCTCCTCAATCTTGATTCAGATAAAGGTGAGAGTATCTGCGAAATAATGGGCGAGACGACAAAACCGCGAGACCCGAAAAATAATTCGCAGGACCGACCTAGTATTGAACGCCCAGCGCATGACCAAAAGGTCCAGACGGTAAAATCGGAACCAACCGACTCGAACTCAGCATTGGAACAAATTAAAGCCCTGCTTAGACTCGATCACCTTAATGATGACGAGCGAGCTAGCGTCGAAAAATCGATACAAAACGCGCGCGATCTATTCCATATTCCAGGAGAATTTTTGGACTCGACGGACGCAATCGATCATAAAATAATGACGACGGACGACTTACCCGTTTTTACTCGGCAATATCGTTTTCCACCCGCACATAAAGACGAAATCACAAAACAAATAGGGGAACTGATTACGGGTAAAATAATAGAACCCTCTGATTCTCCATATAGTTCACCGCTTTGGATCGTGCCAAAGAAGGCCGATTCACAGGGGAAACCTAGATGGCGGATGGTGATAGATTATCGCAAATTAAATGAAAAAACAATTGGGGATGCATACCCTCTCCCAAATATTACGGAGATCCTTGATCAATTGGGTAGTGCAAAATATTTTTCAGTATTTGATTTCGCAAGCGGATTCCATCAAATCAAATTACATTCAAAAGATGCCCATAAAACAGCATTCTCAACGCCATTCGGGCATTATCAATTTTCTAGAATGCCTTTCGGACTCAAAAACGCCCCAGCCACGTTTCAACGATTAATGGACCGTGTGCTGTGTGGGTTACAGGGCACAGAATTGTTCGTTTATCTCGACGATATTGTATTGTACGCGAGATCACTAGAAGAACATGAAATTAAATTCAAAAGATTGGCAGAACGAGTACGTAAAGCGCACCTTAAGTTTCAACCTGACAAGTGCGAGTTTTTAAGAAAAGAGGTAGTTTATTTGGGCCACGTCATCAGTGAAGATGGTGTTCGGCCGGACCCTAAAAAACTCGAGTCATTGAAAGAATACCCGCGACCGACCAGCCCAACTAAGATTAAGCAATTTCTTGGCTTGGCCGGGTATTATCGCCGGTTTATTAACAATTTTTCGGGTGTCGCTAGGCCTTTGACACAACTTTTAAAAAAACAAGCTGTCTTTAAATGGACAGACGCTCAAGAAGAAGCATTTGTTAAACTTAGAGATTCATTGTGCAAAGAGCCCGTGTTACAGCACCCGGATTTTACAATGCCATTTATAATTACGACGGATGCTTCGGCAACCGCAATCGGTGGCGTACTCAGCCAAGGCAAAATAGGCAGCGATAGACCTATATCCTATGCGTCGCGAACTCTGAACAGTGCAGAGGAAAAATATCCTGTAATTGAAAAGGAATGTTTGGCGATTGTATATTGCGTAAATTATTTCAGACCTTACGTTTACGGCAGGGAATTCTCGCTGGTGACAGACCACAAACCACTGGTTTGGCTGCACTCGGTTAGGGATCCCGCCAATCGGCTGGTCGCGTGGCGATTTAAACTCGAAAACTACGAATATAAGATTGTTTATAAGCCAGGAAGGGCAAATAATAATGCCGACGCATTGTCGCGAATCCTCCTGAGAGTAGCAAATCGATCTTCGTTGTAACACCGGTTCGTACGCGCGCCCACCCGAGTGTATCAGACGATGAAGATGTTTTAACATTTACTAGGAGAAAGAAACGGAAAAATGTACAAGGAGAATTGGTGGACCACGGTCAGGCATGTAGTCAAAGTGAAATCGCAACGGCTCCTCCAGCAGCGGACGTCGATGATGACGATCCAGCGACTAGCGTAATATCCGAAGACAACAATATAGCTGATGATGCATCCGTCAGCTCGACCGATTCTTCTACCGACTCAAGTCGATCCGTTTCCCCTACAAATCAGGGAACACTTGAAATCGTAGAGACTAGGGATAGCCTTTCAATGCGTAAGGATAATTTATTGGTATTTATAACAACTAAAAATCAAGCTGTTGACGAGGGAACGAAATGCTTAGCAGCTTCGCTAACTCTGCCCGTATATAATAACCTGACATTTTTGCGAGCGGGAGTCGAACGCGTCGGAAATCGAGTGTTAATAGGACTGCCAGTAAAAGCAGATTTGCGGTATAATATTGTACACGAGGACCTCGAAGAGTCAATGCAATCACTGCGTGATGTTGTGACCGAATTAACTTTAAAATCAATAAGCGTTGCAAAAACTGAAACTATAGACAGTATCCCTTGGGAAGAGGTACAAACAATGATTTCTCGTTATCTTAACGATTTGCCAATCAAACTTACGATATGTAAGCAACTTGTTCGCGTACCCACCGAGGAAGAAAGGAGAACCATCATTGAAGAATGTCACGACTCTCTGATTGGAGGCCATAAAGGCGTTTCAAAAACGTACAAAAGGATCCGGGAAAATTATTTTTGGACAAACATGAAAACTGAGATCCAAGAATACATTCAACATTGCCGAAATTGCCAATTGAAGAAACTTGTGCGCGTGAAAACCAAACAACCCATGATAATCACGGACACGCCGGGAGGTGCGTTCGACAAGATTGCAATGGATCTTGTTGGTCCGTTTCCAATCACACGCAAGGGGAGCACGCACATTCTCACGATGCAGGACCTTCTTACAAAATATTCATTGGCGATCCCAATGAAACATACTACGGCAGCGGATATAGCTGACGCTTTCGTCAAACGATTCATCGCCAGATTCGGCGCACCCAAGGCACTCCTGACCGACCAGGGCACCAACTTCTGCAGCACCCTTATGAAGGGCCTAGCAAAGAAATTCAGAATCAAACAATACAGGACTACGTCATTCCACCCACAATCGAATGGATCTCTTGAACGGTCGCATCACGTTCTTGTTGAATACCTTAAACATTACGTAGATCGACAAAACGAATGGGATGAATTTCTGGAAATGGCTATGTTTTCTTATAATACCAGCCAACACGAGGGAACTGGATTTACACCCCACGAATTAGTGTTTGGCAGACTGGCGAGACAACCCGCTTCAAGTGATCCAATCGAAGAACCGAAGGAGCCAACCTACGCGGAATATCTTCGGTCATTGTTTACGAAGATCCATGGTCTCCAAGAGATGGCCGCAGAGAAACTAAAAGCCGCCAAAGAAAAATCGAAAACGTACTACGACAAAAGGATCAACCCGCAAAACTTCAAGGTCGGAGACAAGGTCCTTGTCCTAAAAGAACCAAGGATCGGTAAATTTTACGACCAATATACCGACCCTTGTGAGGTGCTCGAAATTCTGTCTGGAGGAAACGTTAAAATAAACTTTAAAGGGAAACCTAAAAGCATCCATTCAAACAAACTACGGATGACGCGACTATAGAAATCGCTTTGTTACAGAAGGAGAGGAATCCGGACAAGACTGAACAAGTCATCCAGATGTTCAACATGATGTCTATCCTCCTCTCAGTATTTGTTCTGATTATTGGAGTACAGAATACGGAGGCTCTTATTGGCTATGACTGTGGTGGATCGACGCTCAACGTTACAACGCTGTCATTGAACGATGTCAAAGAGTGCGACGCACCAATGAGCGAGCCTGAACCAACGCCGACTTACGTACAACTGCTCCAAATATCCGAATTCTCGGACACCGCTGTGGTTCAATGCAAAATCGAGATTTCTCGCATCATCACCCACTGCGGAATGCACTCACACAACTCACTCGTTCACAACGGATTTCAAGAATATCTGCACGAATTAGACGAAACATCATGTCGGCGCCTGCAAGAAACTGGGATTATTCGTCTTGGTTTCGCAGCGGAAGTGCACGGGCTTCGTCGTAATGATACCACAACGAGAAGTGTCACCCTCGCTGGATCCACAAGCGTGAGCGGAAAATGCCAAGGGACCCAGTACAGTGATCCGTTTGGAACATGGAACGACGTGATCGTGCAAGCATCAGTGAAGATCTCACTCTTCAACTACCAGGCTGTAATTAACCTACAAGCGGATAAAATCGCTCTCCAATCGGGAACGCAATGCCAGCTCGCAGAGGGGACCTGTATTGACATCGAGGGCAACAGCGTATTTTGGAAAACAACACCACCTGATTCATGCAACTTCAACCAATACGATGTCTTCCTGCAGAAAAACCGGCGCTCCTTAACAATATAGCGTGAGGAACAATCGGCTATCAGATTCCACCCGGTAGCGTATCCATACGCGGGTTCCTCGATGAAGAAACGCTTAACCACGTTGCTGAAAATGCCGCTTCCAAATTCTGGAATGGATTCATGAAATTCGGATCAGCCAGTGGAGGTATCGCTGGCGTCATTGTGATCGTTATACTAATCAAACTCGTCACTGATAAATGTATCCACGGGTATGCCCTCCACGCATTGTACGCATGGAGCATACACCTGCTCGGAGCAGTATGGAGTTCTGTCACGGGACTTCTGCTAACATTAGCACATCGAAGAAGCAACAACGCCGCCAATGATGTCGAGTCTGGATCACAAGAGGCCGAGCCTGAAGAACCACCAACGCCAGTGAGTCGCCCAAGAAGTACTTATCCAGTGCTTCCACCAGCCAAATCAATGTCAACATTAGTTGGGGTCGACCCCGAACTCTCTGCGCGACTAGCAGCCGCACGAATGCAGAGCCGTGGCACTGCATCCGACTAAAACGGGGAGGTGTTACGTCCGGAGTCGACATCGATATAAATTAACAATTTTCATACTCTTGTATTTTATTTTATTAAAATAAGATAGATATTTTTGTTCTCGTGCGACGCGCGATTAGACTAGCGTCGCACGGCGCTCACGTATCAAGAGTTGGAATCGGAGTGCTTGGACCGGCGATAGGACGCCTCGAAAATGATAAACCATCTCCCAAGACGGAGACGGTATTTTATTCACCATGGGAACGTCAATTCAGCAAAAGACTGTCTTGGCTCCCATGGGAACCACAATTTAGCAATTTTACCCCACCACGACAAAGAGTCGGGAGGTAAGGGTCGCGAAGGCCCAGCGTCAGAAAAAGCAATTAGTCTAACATCAAACTCGAAACGTCTCGGACCTAAATTATTACTCCTCTCTCGGTCAAGTGCTCCGCATTCATTATTTTATAACCCAAGTTTTGTTTTATTTCAAGTTTTATTTTGTGTTGATGGACAATATATTTTGTTTAAGTTCAATGTGTTGAGTGGTTACCTTTTATTTAAAACGAAAGTCAAACCTAGACCAGCCCAAAGGAACACGGACACGAGGACAGCCATCAGAAATCGAGGTAAGTGGAAACAAATTGATTTACCTGTTTTGGCAGATGCTCCTATCCCGAACGGGCACATTCCCGTTCAAAAAGGAGACGCATAAAAATCTGTGTGTGCGCGTCTAAATTCTAGGACGTAACAATATATATATATATATATATATATATATATATATATATGTATGAAATAATCGTTCACGGATGCCTTGTAATAAATATCACAGACAACACTTTTTATTCAAGAAATGAATGTTTCTTTTATTGCAACAACATTTAATATAATTCATTCACTTAAAAATAAAAATACTATGTAATAATAGGAATACATTGTACGTGTTTAGGAACTTTAATAAAATACTGTATTGCATAGATCGAAGTATACTATAGAAAGGGAGATCCTAATGACTTATATCAATTAAAATACTTTGAATTAAATGTAACAGCAATATAATATTATATACCTAATAAACGTCTGAAATATAATCTATTATTTTTGGTATTAAGAAAATACTGCACCACAATAGAGAATTGAGTACGATTACCCGTACATTCCGAACCAAAGGTGAGTTTCAGTAATAATTTTGAGCACTTCATAATGAGATAAAATTCTGAAACAAAACATATTGAAGATAATAGCAATATAATCGATTAATTTTTTTCTGATGTTTATCTCGACACGAAATACTCGAAATTCTCAACGAAACTCATTTTAATTAGGAATGTACGGACAATACATCAATTGTAAACTACACTCTAATCAGAATCGAATGTTCCATTAACACTCTGATTTTCTTTATCTGCTAATAATTTCTTTAGTAACTTATATTTCATTGTTTCAATCGCAACAAGTTCGGAGTGATGATTTGTTTTTTCTTTCAATTTTTTTGCAGCAATTTCTCTTCGCTGTTCTAGTTCAGCTTCTTTCAAGTCAAGCTGCCGTTTTTTTAACTTTAAAGCTTCTTTTTTTGTCTCGGAAAGATTTGCGTATCGTTGATTTTTCATACGATCATGCTCATCTTTTTTTTGCAAATGCTGCAGCCACTGTTTCTCGAGTTCAATTTTCGTCGCTGCAGTTCTGGAACCAGTTCCATGCGACGGACGTTTTCTGACTATCTCGGGTTTCGATGGAGTTAATATTGATGGGCTGGTTGAATGTGAAGTGGACCCATATTGAATATTTTTTTTCACAGAAGTCGAAGTACAAGGGATCGATGTTGTCGATGTAATTTTTGATGATAAGATTTGTCCAGATGAAGCACGCTGCGTTGGTCCAAGAATTTGATCCATCTGTTCAAACCACTCAAAATCCATGCGAGCCCTTCCCGATTTTGAATTATTATCAGCAACTTCTTTATATCTTTTAGTTAGTGCATTGATTTTCCATCGTGCCTGTTCATTCGTCACCTGAAACATGAAATAAGTAATCACAGTTTTAAGACGTACTTTATATTTAAGTAGAAGAATAGAAAAAAATAGTGCTACTACATTTAAAAGAATTGCATAGAAATGTTTGTATATTATTACGATTTTTTTTAAATTAATTAATTTCACAAAGATCTTATAATGGAAGGATGCTCGTAACTCATGAGCTATGAAATTTTAAAAGCTGTATGCAGAAAATGTGGTTATATACAAATCTATGTCGTCAAAACTATCGATGGAAGGTTTTGCCTATTATAAAATGTTTTTGCAGTACAAATTGACTATCGCTTTCAAAAAACAAAAACATAAGTATCAACAAAGCCTTACAATATCAATTAAGCACTTTATAAAGAATGATAAAACTTTATTTATAGTATATGGTAATATAAGTTATAATGCGTGTCATATAGTAGCATAATAGTGTCACCCTGTGTCTATCTGAATGAAAAATAATACCTTTATTCCGAACTCCAGCAATCCACAGCGTATTGCCTCCCATATTTTTCCTTTTTTTTCGGATGGTCGAGCATTCCTATATTACTCTCATAAATGCTTATATACATGCTAATGTTGCTTTTCGATCCCAAATGAATGCTGTATCAAAATAAGTATTTAGTATTAAAATTTGCGATAATATTAATTAATTTTATGGGAATATTAATATCAAGTAAATTACTACATACCTTGTTTACTTGTTGTAAATTCCGAAATTTGCCTCTTTGTCCCTATTACATCTTCTTCACAATCGCTGGTTGTTTTTGAAGAAAGCATTGCTGTAAACATTAAGTATGTACATTAACGAAAAAATATGCTAATAGTGTCGTAAGGTATTTTAAAATTGGAGATGCGCATTGAAAATAGTTTTCAGTGTATTATTGTTTTTCAATTGCAAGGTACACCTTAAAAAAGTAATAACTATAATGTACCTTGTCCCCACTTTCACCATTCACAAACGTAATGAGATATTTAAAATCAAATATATAAAAGATCCTACTACTGTATACTCACGTTCATTAGTTTCACAGTAGAATAAAACATTGTCATTTTCCTCCATGAACACAGCCTTTCCAACGAAACAATCATGATTCGATATATGATCGAACAGCGCAATTTTTTCGTTGCAATGTTTGCAAGTGTACATTACTGCATAAAAATATAAAAAAACGACTAAAGATTTGTGTATGTACTGAGTTCATAACGTAATATTTATTACTGCGATGGGCAAATCAAGAGACGCGGTAGTGTCTTGCGGCCAAGTTATTAAAAACATCATTTAAAAGAATAAAGTATATACGCAAAAAATGTAAAGTTGCTTATTATTCAATTAGAATTTAAATGTTAATATTAAACTTACTGTTTCACTGCTTATTGTTTTTTTGCACAAAAGTTTTAAGAACGACGATAGCAATTTTTTCTATTAAACCGGAATAATTTTTGTCAGAATAAAGCACTGTTTGTCTAAACTGATAGAATACTGAATGGTGCACACAAAAGCAACACAAAGGAAATTGAACACATGGCTATCCCGGCGCTTTTTCTGTACTACTCAATGGTACCGCATGTACAAAATGAAACTGCCCTACAAATGCTATCCGGAATATTGGCAGCCATGAGCTAGTTCTGGGTTCGACTACGCTCTGCAGCTGTGTCTGACCGTGTCGCTCTGTGTTGTGTCGTAGATGGAAAGCACCGTGTTCGACACTGTGTCGCTCTGTGTCGTAGATGGAAAGCTCCCAAAGTTATCCAAAACTTTTGACATTGTCACTCTTAAGACAGATGGCAAGTTCTTTTTAAAGGTGGCTGCATTGATAGCGTCATTTTTGACGTGTCAATCAATTAAATCGTCCACAATGCGAAAGAAAATGTAAACAACAAAAATAAATATATCCCTGCTAATATTTCAAAACTACCTTTCGAAATGTACTCACATTGTATCCTGAAAATTGTCATGACAATTTCGTAAATAAATATATGGTACAGACAACTGACGGAAAAAAAGGAGGAAAGAGCTTCTTGCAGTCGCGAGCACTCGGAGCTCTCGGGACCAAAATTTCTGCCTATTGTACGCCTATTGTGTGCATTTCGCAACTTTCAATCTTCTACATATATTGTACTTTTTCCGATCTTAGAGGTGTTCAGAGTGACAGGGCGACGGCGAAAATGCAAAATAAAAGACGGCGAAATGCGTAAAAATAATCGACTTAAGCATATATTCTCGCCTATAAGAAACGGTCTCTACCTACCGACTGTTGGTGTGACGTCGTCTTATTGGTTGTTAACCAGGTGGCGAATAAGAATCGGGTACGGTCACAGTCACCAAAATCGGGCTGATCGGGCTACTGAGTGTTTGCTGTTGCTCGTGAAGTTTATATATATATATATATCTATATACATACATATATGTGTGTGTGTGTGTGTGTATATGTATATATATATACATAATCATATATTATATACCTCCAACGTTCACCACATGTTGATTAATCTTATTAATTTCAACAACTGCCGTGCGAAGCAGTGCGAAGGGTACATCATTGGGTGTTGTGTGACGCTTCAACGTACACAGGAACGTATCGCGGGTAATACATTAGAGAAAAAGACCAAGATTATACTTGGTAACCGCCCCCCCCCCCCCCCCTCGCCGCTCGCGCGCGCCTACCTCCCCACACCACACCCCGCCGAGTGAAGGGTGTAAAGAGAGTGCTCGTACATTACGTCACACACGACACGAAGTTCTCGTGTTCGCAGAAGAGAGTCTTCTCTTCCGTGGGTAGGAAACTCGCGTTGCGTCTACCAACCTCACGATTACGCGAGACTACTTGGACTCGCGCGATCCGTTAAAGAGAGAGAACGAAAAAACGAAAGAGAAGAAAACGTCACTTTGTAAACGTTGGAACGTGATATATGCCGATATATGCATCGTGGCTCTCGTGTGTTCGTGAACAAGAGTCTCATCCGCAATTATCGTGTTTGTTCGATGAAGTTGGGTGATTCTCTATCGGCAGTATAACCTAAAAGTGCTCGTTCCGTGCTGGATATTTTGTCGCTCGACCACGGCACCCTTGTCATTAAATTTACGGGCTCGAAGGAGAAACGGTCTTTTGCGTTAAAAAATATCGCGTGTGTGTCATCGTATACGTGTGTTTGTGTGCGTGTGCGTGCGTGCGTGCGTGAGAGAGAGAGAGAGAGAGAGAAAGTGAGTGACTGTGTCTCGTTCCTGCTCCGTCCGCTATATTAATTCGACTGAAAAAACGCGCGCCAAATTCAAATATTCACGAAATTTTGCTCTCTCGTTAGAAAAACTGCCCGAAATACGAGGGCTAACTGACATTTTTTGTTGCTTCAAGAACGAAATTTCGATCCGTTCCAAGATCACGCATATATACGTCAACTTGCGCGTGTTCCTTTTGTTATTTTCGGTGTCGAGTAGTAAACGATAAATTAGTCAAAATTCCGGTCCCCACTAGGAAACGGGAAGGCGGCCAGCGAACAGGCGATAAATATCCTCGAGCCGGCGACGAAACGTCGATCAGCAGGATGAATAGCAAGAAGAAGAATCGTTCCAACCCAACCAGGTGAGGTCGTTGTCCGTTTCGTTTAAATTTCAAAGGAAATATCGTCGCGCCGGCTTCCATCCGATTAACTAGATGCGAGTGCAAAGAATATTTGACACATTTATGAAGCGTCTATGGCACTGCCGGTAGCGGTCTTTTGCTTAAAGGCCCCAAATCTTATTTTGTATTATCCCATTTGTTCAGATCCCCGCGGGCTCGGGGTCCTCAAGAAAGATGCGTTGTTGCGGAAGGAGTTTACAACAATGCTCACTTCATGCACGCCATTACCAGCCACGTCGGCAATGTAGTCCAGGTAAATTATACATTTCAATGCAACGACATAATCGATAATGGAAGAAAGGATTATTGAAAAATGTTGAAGGAAATTCTTCTAGGATCGGTCATAAAATGATCATTCTTGTTATAATATTAAAGACAAACTGCTAACCGACTAATTTCCATTATTATCTTCAGTTGAATCGTCGCACGGGTGATATAGACGAGTAAATTTTGTAATAAATAATTGATCGTAAAAACCACTACGGTTTACAAACATAAAGTTACCGAATGTACCAATCGAACTTGCGGTCGTATAAAACAAATTGTTCAAAGTCTCGACGGAACAATTAAAGATGAATAATTGTATCGTCGGATGAAAAATCTTATTACATTTACAAACGTTGTTAAGACGCTAATATTTTTTCTTCGTCAGATTCAAACACAAAACGGCTCGTTGTACGAAGGAATATTTCGCACCTTCTCGAGTCAATTCGACGTTGTTTTGGAAATGGCGCATCGAGTCGACGGAACAGGGAAAATAGCCGTGGAGAGTATCGTAGAGAAGCTAATATTCAAGCCTCAAGATATAATAACTATGACCGCAAAGGACGTTGATCTCGATTATGCGATAAAAGACACCTTTCAAACGGACACGGCGATCAGCAAATTCAATGGTCTCGTCGGCGAGAAAGAGCTGGAGCCCTGGGTACCACCGATCGCTATGAACGGCGACGAGTATTCGTTGGATGCTTCTGTGAGTTAATTATCCATTGGCAAATATATAAATAAATTAGAACTTGTGCAAGTTTGCCATTTTGCATTCCTTACAGAGAGAAGAAGCTCTCTGAATGAAAGAGAAACGAGAAAGGCGCTTTACGAGGCACTCTCTGTCACCAGTCACGATTCTCACTATTTTGCCCTTTAACTTAACTAACGATAAAAGATCTTTCGTACTGAAAAACGTTCGCAAACATAAATAACTTTATTCACAAATCTCTCCCCTTAACTTTAGTCTCTAGTTTGACACTAAAAACTCATTAACGATGAGTTAGGCAAGATCCGCGTGTCGAGTATCGGACCGATAAGTTGAAAATTCCTATACCGAAAATACTAACGGACGCGAGAAATAAAATACAAAATTTATATAAAATCGTGGGAGGATGGAGCAGTTGTGCACGAATCTTCTTACCAATGGGCTAGACAATCCCTTTCGAAGTAATGAACGTTTCATAATACATCACGATCCGCGTATTTGCTTGAACGTAATTTTTCGACATTTCGACACGTGTTGAAGCAGAGTTTTGCAAGAAAGTAACGAAACGTTTGTTGGGTCGGAAAGCTCTTTCTCCATTAATAAGCTACGATAAAACTTGCAATGATCGTCAATTTTGTTTGCAACAGAATGGCTGGGACGTGATCGAGATGTTTCGAACCAACGAGCAAATGTTTGGTGTAACGTCGACATTCGATCCTCAACTCGTCGATTACACACTACAGTTGCAGCGCAAAGACACCAAGGATTACAAGGACCAGGAGCAAAAGGCGGCTGAGATCGCGAGCGAAATTGAATCGCAGCCGAATCACAAAGCTCGTTTGGAACTAGAGAACGGCGACGAGGAAGAAAGATTCGCCGCTGTCGTAAGCCTACAGAGAGAATTTTAATTCCCGCAAAGAACGCAACGCGGCAACGTTCCGTGTAATTTCATTGTTTATTCTTTCGTCGTACAGGTCAGACCCCACGAGGGTAAATATTTACCACCTGCGAAAAGAAAAGATACGAATGTCGGAAAGCTGACGCGTTCGACGCCGCCGCCACCATCCCTGGGACCTATGAATAGTGGAAAAAATGTTTTTAATCAACCACCACCCTCCGTCAACGTAAATCCTCAACCGAGCAGCATTCCAATCGGTGGTCCGCCGGTTCATCCACCTGTACAACATCCGGGTGCTCTTGGAATGGCTATGCCACCTAGTGGCGTCGTCGTGGCTTACAACACCCCACCGCCTTTCGTACCATCCGCTACAACGCAACCACCGCCAGGTACACCTATTCCCTGTAAGTCCAGACAACCCAACGTGTGTCATCGCACTTTTTCTATACTCGTCGATCAAATTAACTGCTAATGTTTGTTCGAAAATGGAAAACAATTTTGGGCCATAGTTGCTAATCTATAGGTATGATTTATTTAAACAAATAAATTTTCGACTTTATTTCGTTGCCTTCTTCAACAAGAAAGCATCTCTCCCTGCATATACTTTAATCACACGAAATTAAGCCTTTGTAAACATTGCCCTCCGAAATAATATATCTCTCTCTAGGTACTTGTATGAAATAATATATTTTTAGTAGAATTTCATTCGCACGTACAATTATGTGAATTTATGGCCCGATAACAAAGTCAATATTCTCAGAAATCCGGCACATTCATTCATACATGGATCAGCAATAAATGAACTTTGAATTATGGTTGAAATATAAAAGAAAAATGCCAACTTAATATCATTTGGTGAAAAAAGTTGATGAAAACCGGTGGACGTTATCTGCCACGCTCGAATACTTATGAGAAGCGCATAAAACATCTCGTGTACAGTCATGCACGAGTGAAGCTCGTAGACGCGCTCGGTGTTCGGAGCTTCCTTATAGAGAAGGCCGAGACAATTACCAAGTAGTATTATACGAATGTCGAATCTCTAAATTAGATTTTATCACGGATATTCGGACGAATAAACGCAGTCACATAGAGATTTTCAAACAGACCAGAAAGGTTAAAGAATTTCCTTGATTTTAGGCAAACTCGAGACCGATTGATCTATGTCGAAGCTTTATTTTAATGCGATGGTGTTCGGCCGAGTTACTCGAATAATACTCAGGCTCCAGTACTCGCGGCTCGAATTTGAAAAAAAAAACTATATTACAAACGTATTTGACATTATTTGCCAATTAATCATTATTCGTACAAGTCAAAGTGTCATAGTTATTTTTTATACCACGATTCGATGGGATCAAAACAGTTTTCTTTGAAAACTGTTAAATCTTTGAACTCAATGGCTCGACAATTTCACAAGCTGCTGTTGTCTCAATAAACATTTTTCGACTCAAACAAGTTCGACTTTTCCCTCTGAAGCACCCATGCAAACTGATATGATCTCATTTTTTAATATTATTATATAAAAACTAGCACGTCAATATTCGTAACTGCTGCTTTCAATTTCTCAATTTGTTCAATTTTGCGGCAAACAATAGCCGTTTTATCGAAACCTAAAATCGTTATTCAAACGACCTTATTTTTCCATTGCGCGTATCGGTTATTTGTTTTAACAAATTGTGCTACCATCTACCAAATTTACCGGTAACGGCAACTTCCCCGTTAAGCATTTTTCATCAAAATATTTCAATTGTATTAGCTGCCCTCGGTTCCTCAGTGATGGCGCAAGTTCAGCCACAAGCTCAACCGATCGCTGGTGCAATACCCCAAGTGGCATTCCCGGTTCAGCAACAGCAGTCCCAACAACAACAGCAGCAGCAGCAGCAGCAGCAGCAGCAGCAGCAGCAGCCAGCATCGAGTAAATTAAATTTAGAGAAGCGTGAACGTCCGGGGAGGCAGCAGATTTACCAGGCGGACAAGGCACCACCAGCCCCATTTCCACAAGCAAATGTCGCTGTTGCGCATCAACAACAACAACAACAACAACAACAACAACAGCAGCAGTCGTCTCATGCATCCCACACGCCTATGCAACAGCAAAATTCTCTCGACGGACAAAGATGTGAAATTCCGACGACGAAAACCGAACACCGAAAAATGCCAGCGCTACGCCCAAGGGAGGAACAACACTCGGACCTACGACAGTTTTCTTCGGATTTTAAATTGGCTGAGACGTCGCCACCACAAGATTCCGTTCCTCATTCCCGCAAGCAGCAGCAACAGCAGCAGCAACAACAACAACAACAACAACAACAGCAACAGCCGTTGCCTCAGCAACAGCAACATCATCAGGAATCTCAACCGCCACCACAAATCCCTCAGTCTCATCATCAGCAGGTTCACCAACATTCGCCGGCACCCCAGCAGCAGCAGCAGCAGCAGCAGCAGCAGCAGCAACAACAGCAACAACAGCAGCAGCAACAACAGCAACAACAACAGCATCAACAACAACAACAAAAACAACAGCAGCAGCAACATCAGGCATCGCATCAACAACAGCATCAATCGGTTCAGGAAGATACAGCGATTACTAGTAAGCCACCACCGGGTCCACTCCCACTGAGAACCTCGAGTCCTCCTCAACAGATACAACAGCAACAGCAGACAATAGCGGCGATGCAACAAGTACCGGTGGAACCGGCCGTCGAGAAGATTACCACTGCCTTCAAGAAGTCAACGCTGAATCCGAATGCTAAAGAATTTAATCCGAACGCCAAGCCCTTCACCCCGGTGAGAAAACGGAGCGCGGATGCTTTCATTACTTTGAAGACGATGATCAACGTTTGTACCGTAGTCATTTGTCGAAATCACCGAGTAACGAAATCAAAAAAAAATGTTTATCAATTTGTTCAGCATCGAGTCTTGTTCGAAAAAAAATTGACATTTTTATAATAATCGAAAGAATTGCCATAATTTCAAGGTGTAACGTTGATCTTGAAAATCGTAAGGTTAAGAAAATTTATGAATCTCCCAAGGTTTGCTAATTATTTTTTGGTCGCCCATAATCAATGAATAACCAGCGAAACTGATTTGTGGAATTAATTTTCATTGCCTACCGAAGTAATTAGTTTTTGTTTGTTTCGTTGCATCAATGTGATATAATGTTTTAATACTTATTTCGTCAGCGTTCACCGAGCACTCCAACACCGAGCAGGCCTCATACGCCTCAGACACCGCAGTATTCGAGTGCCGCTATGCAAGCGACAGTCGTTATGCCAACGACTTACGTAATGACGACTCAGCCACCATTTTCACAACCTCAGGCCCAACCGGTGACCAGGTTCCGGAAGAGTCAGTATCTAGGTATCGTAGCAATTGCCGATCGTTCTATAAGTATTATTATCGACGAGTCTATTAAGGTAGTCCTATCGTTACAGCGCTTCCGTTAGATTTCATTGAAAATTTGCAGAAGCTTGCTTTGATGTCATATGTGTGTAAAATGTTCAGGGGCCTTTATCGACTCAAAAATCAAGATATTTATTCTTGAAAATCGTCATTTTTCGTAACCTCCCAGTAAGAGCCCGTGTTAAATATCGCAATATTATACAACGAGTATCTCGATTTTTTGGTCGATCGAGCCTGTTTGGTTGATCGAAATTTTACACACATTTTTGTATGACATCAAAGAAGCTTCGAGTACTTTTTTATAACAATCTTATGGAGAAAAAAATTCATGATTTCGTTTATTATATAACGAGTAAACTTCACGTATGATCAATGTGAATTTTGAGTATGTTGTTCTTTAGTCAATTTGCAACAACTTTTCTAGATGGATTTAAACGCTCGGTCCACTTGGAATTTGAGAAAAAATGAGAATAAAATTTTTATTCCCCCACTCACGATAGAATGACCTTAAGAGGAGGCAATATTTGAAACAATCGCGTTGATCGATCCAATGATTTTATTAGTTGTCACACGAACATATGGGCGCTAGCTGCATCACAAAGACGCATACATTTGTAGGAGTATTTATTTAGAACATATAGAATCGTTCGGGATTGTTCCAGTGCCAATGATGCAACATCGGGCGCAGGACATAGCTTCGCAGATGCAGGTCGCTGCGGCAACGGGACAGCCATTGCTGGCACCCGCACCGTTACATCCGCCATTTCAGGTATCTTATCAAGGACAACCGGCATATCACCAAATGGTACGAATGGTTCAGGCGCCACCGCCACCGCCGCACATGGCCTCCTCCTATCATCATCATCACGATTCACCGGGTCCGCAAAATCCTGGTTTACAGTACATGGGACCTCACGGACATCATCCTCACGTTGGTCAACAACAACCGAGTCAAGCTCCCTCACCGGCCAACCAGAATCAACCTCATACACCGGGTGCTTATAATCCACCGGGCACGCCACAGCCATCTTATCCCCAACCCCCGCCGCAGGGGCATGCACAGAGTTATCCGATAATGTGCCCTATAATACAGGCTCCCATACCGATACCTCCGCAACACATGCAATATCTGCCGCCTCAACCACCCCCGGGTGCTCAACAGACCATTATTCTACCCCACAATCAGTAGCTACGACGAAATCCCAAACGAGACGAATATTAGTATTTTTTAGCCACCCCTCTCCGCAAAGACGTAAACGGAAAACGCGATAAGAGCTCACTGCGACGAGCGAAAAATACAACAAGCCAGAACAAGTCGGAACAAAGAGTGAGAGAGCGATTGAAAGAAGAAAGAAGAATAGAAAATATTGTTTTAAGAGATTTCAGCCCGTGCATTCCAGTGGCGTGGTGAAAGATGACTTTCGTCATTAGCTTCATACGCGAAAAACGTACCTTCGATCCAAGTGCCTTCGAGGCTTTTGATAATCGATGACCGTGATCGCCAAAACTCTTAGGAGCTCCAGAGAGGATGAATTTCCTCATGCTTGGCGCGAGCGTCGCCAATCGAGAATCATTTTCATTTTTCTTTTTTTTAATGTACTCGATCAAATATTTCGTAGCAATATTCTTCTTGTACGATGGGCGGAGGAACAACGTTAGCCACGAGTCAATCGATCCAAGTACCGTATATAATATGTTTCTTACAAGGTACCCCCCGGGTGATAGCAGAGGAAAATAAAAACTCTCCTCTTCGATCGGCATAATCTTGACTGTGACTTAAAAAGGCTCTTCTCCGCTCGCTCTCTCTCTCTCTCTCTCACACACACACACTCGTTCCCTCGCGCCGTACCCTAAGTGAGTTCTATGTCCCGTCGAAAATTGGATCTCCGTTTATCGCGAGGTGGTTCTTGAAACTTTCCTTAAATTAGATTCTCGTGTTTCGACATTCGATCAGTCCGAGAACATTCGAGCCCGGTGCAAGCGTGTATATTTTATAAGGATGGACACAGCAACGAGAACGACGATAAAAAAATCTTTCGTCGATCGCTTAGGAACGTTTTCCCCGCTTTTTTCTCTCGGCATATTATCGAAATTTTCATACCTCGGTGGGTCTTATGTTTCACTGGGATCGATCCTTGAAATCTTTGCGAAAACGTGCAAACCCGGCTCGCTAGAAATTCAAACACAAAGATTTTTTCGTTCGTCTCTCTTTGGGATCATTTAATCTCGCCGGCGTGAAGCAAAAATCTTGTTCGTATAGTACGTTGAATTCATGGCAATAATGCGGAAATTGCCGTTACAATCGGGAAAAAGCTTAATAGCAACGGAAGAATATTTACAAGCGGAAAAGTGATCCCTGCAATTCTCGAATTAGGGCGCATTAAGAACAAAGTTTTGGAATTGAACGATGGGCAATTAATAAAGCCCCTCGGTAAGATTTCCATTTACGTGAATTTTTTCATCGGGAGAAAATGTACAGAGACCTGGGGGAAGCAGGACGACATTAAGGTGTTACAAAAATAATATGTTGACGGAAAAGATAAAAAAAAAAAAAAAAAATTGAAATTCCCATTCCTTTACGGCACCGGTAAACTCGTTATATGGGAGAAAAGTAAGGTACGTCTTTGCGCACGAAGGGCGTGCTTTTTTCGTTCATCCTTCGATTGTACACCAATCGAGGGAAATTTGTAGGAAGAGAAAATGCGGATTGTGGGATAAAGAAAAAAAATGGATTTAATGAAAAAAGAAACAAGAAAGGGGGAAAGCGAAAAAGCTCCGAAGGTGTAAAAACTGGAGATAAGTCGCAAAGTCGCAATGTTATTTGAGGAAAGTGTATAATGCGGCATATGGATTGAGAGCACCGCGTACCAACAGCTCGTTTGGCTCTGCAGTTTGTTGATACTGAGAATTATTGAATTTTTTTTCGTCACGAGATACTAAGAGGGAAGCTCGAAAATTCTGGGAGTTGGCAATGGCTCCATGGGAACGAGGACGAGTCTTCCGATTGGCTATCGCGTGTTGTTGCCCGCGGCTCTAAGGACGAGAGGCTCGAACGATATAACGCGCGAGACAAAACGTTATTTCCGCGAGAATCGGAGGTATTTGTGACAAGTCGTGTAATAATCATATGAGACAAAAAGAACAAGAGAGCAAAGAATCGTCGATCACTCGTGTAATGAAAAAAGAGAAGAAGAATGTGGCGCGAATTAAAAAAATTACGTCAAATGTCGACAAATTCCAAAGTGGAGTTTCGATTTTGTGAATTCATTTCTCTTATCTTTTCGGGAATTCTAAAATCAAAGACTTTCACGATTGGCGGACTCACGAGCATCGCAACGGAAAAGCACACATCGTTACAGGCTTGCAACAGATATTGATTGCGAGATAAACTTAAAAGACTGTCGCATTTATCGAAGATCTCTGACGTTAAACCGTTGCATTGCGCAGCAGAGACGCGGAAAATAAACCCATCGATTGGCCGATGAAGAAAAAAGAAAAAAGATGCTGACGACGAGTTCGACGTCTACGGCCTTAGACCTAGTCGTGTAAATAGAGCGACGAAACGAACGTAATGGTTAACGATTTCGTCTTTAGATGAAATCGTTCGCTGTGTGGGCATCGTTAGACACAAATTTTATATTCGAAGAGATTAAAGAAACAAAAACATCATCAAAATAAAGTGAATAAGTTAAACAAGAAATCTGTTACTATCAATTTTGGAGAAGAACAAAGGAGAAAAAAGCTCCAATGAATTTCGACACTTCCTCATTTCCCTTGTTGACGAAATTTTCTATGATACAGCTTTGTTGGTAATTCCGCAGATTCCTCAAAGATCGACACCCTTTTTCCACTTTATTTCGCTACCATTTTTACGCTCTTAAACCCCTTACTCTATCGACGCAACGACAAATCTTATTGAGTCGTAGCCCTGAAACAACGTTGGGAATTGCCATCTTCGTAAGGTCCAAACTTTTATGGCGTTACATTTTGAAACGACAACTAGGACATTTGACGCATTCTCAGCAAAAAATCTTCATTGGACAAGTATGCTTTAATTCAAGATATTGCCTCGTCTTTTATCGCAGCAGACATTTTGTTTTTGTTTTTTTGATCGAACCAATACCTTTTAATCCAATATTTGGATTAAAAGGTTTTACTCAATCGTCATAAATTCACAAAAAGTTCGTGCGTACATACGATTTTTGTGAAATATTGAGAAAAAGAAATGAGATGTTTGAACCAACGTGACGAAAAGTACAAAAGCTAGGACGGTTTTCAAAAAATTGTTTAATTCTTGAGCTATTCTGACCCAATTTCCAGCCCAATTTTGAGCACGGTCGATTCGACTGTCCTCGACTCGACGTTGTTTGTTTAGTGGAAAGCCAACTCGCGCGTGTACATACGTGCGGACGTTTTTTTTCTTTCAAATTGTTGTTTTCACGGTTGTTATAAAAAAGATAACAGCTCCTTTAAAATAGTGTTAAAGTGTTGAATAGGATGAAATTTGGGATCTTCTCGATCGTAGAGCAAAGTAAAATGAAGTATCGAAGCGCTGGGTCGGTGGAAACTTGGCGCGTGCGGTTCCGTCCAATGGCTAAGAAGAGGCAATCATCGACGTAAAATGCCGAAATGCGAAATATGCTCATATCAATGATCCTAAAAAGAATAAAGAGTCGAAAAATGAATGAATAGAGTTTATTTTTGACATGTCGACCTATACATGTTCGCCTGATCTTATTTTCTAACGTTTACATAAGTTTAAAAAAGAAACACGTTGAATGTAAAAATTAAGCGATTATTTTCGAGACGAGGGGCTTGGTTCACCAGGAAAAAAAGAGCATATTTCACGCGGCAATAATTGAAGACGTTGGAAGTTTTTTCGTTATAAACATGAGAAAGCGTTTAAAACAAGATGGAAGAAAAAATGGGAGATAAACATGGTAATCGTCAATTATATACTTTTTCTCTTATAAACAAATATGGGGTATGAATGATAAGGACGTTCGCTATGTAGCACAATGATAATGTAATTTGAATCAATGTCACTCAGCGTGTCTACAATCTTCTTACTTACAGTATACTTATTTACAACAATCACGACGATTAAGTACTTTCCTAATGGTGGCATCGAGTTGCTCAATTGTCGCGAGCTCACTGTGACGAATAAAGAGACTGATCTAGACAATCGGATAACTCGCGGAAGAGGCAATACCGCACTGATTGTCCTTGTTGCGGGACATTTTTATGTATCCCTTGTCGCCCCATGTGTCACCCCAGCTATTTTTCACGAGCCAGTAATCGCTACCGTTATCGTCCGTTCCGTATCCAACGACGAGCACACCGTGATCCAATTCCGTGCTTGAGCAATCCTTCTCGTCGTACACGCCATCGGCGTAAAATTGGAAGCTCTGGTGTGACGCATCGATCGCGATTGAAACCGGCCCGACCGTCGCTACGGCAGCTTTCAACTTTTCCTCGTCGCCTTCCGGAATGTCGACGAAACCAACGTCTACGGCACCTTTGTCAAGAGGCTTGTACCTATACGGCATTACGGGAATTCATTCGATTAATCAACCGTCGTACTGACCGTCCGACAAGGAATACCGGAATAAATGTAGCCAAGGTGGCACGACCGACAAATTTGTCTCTCTCTCTCTCTCTCTCACTCGACATAGGATAATTGAATCAAAGTCGACGAATTTGGTACTTGGCATGTAAATAAAGTACCTACACGGCAAACGACCTCAACGAAGTTGTAAAAAGGTGACAAAACATGATTTCGAGGATAATTTGAGTAGGAAATAGATAGCTGGTCGTGCCCCTCCTCCCTAACCAGAAGAAGGTACAAGTTGAAATATGCATTTTACACCAATTGTGGTAAAGTTGGGGCGAAGGCGAAGAAAATAATGCGAGCTGTTAAATTAGTGAAACTTGGCGGAACAACGACGTACCTGCACTTGCCATCCTCAGCCTCATAACGATAAGATTTTTCGGTATCGACACCTTTGTTGTCCTTGATGTATTGGAAGGCGTTATCCATCATACCGCCTTCGCAACCATTATTGCCGTACTTCCCGGAGCAATCAATAAGATTCTGTTCGCTGAGTGAAACGAGTACGCCGTCACGTCTGAAGTGTTGTCCTTCCAAGGCTCCGGTCTACAAAGAAATATCGTTTAATCGAACGTGTTAAGCCATATTTCATCGGTCTGATACGAACTTATTTCACAACATTGGTACGAAGCGCTCAATATCATTGAAGACACTTTTTGTGAAACGATTTAACCAATAAAAGCGCTAGAAACATGATAATATTGCACTTTTTTCAACAAAACTGTTATTTGTCAAATTTCAAAGTTTTTTCATTACTGTTAATCGTGGAAGTTGCAGCAAGTTTTCTTAAAAAATTCATGATATTTTGTTTGCATAAAACTCGATGAAACATTATTGTTTTCTTTGAAAGAAATTTTCAAAAATTGACGGGAATTGACGTATGTATATGTCGAAAAATACTGTCGAGTGTTTCATTAGGGATTGTACATGGGGACTTACAGTAGAAAAGGCCCAGCAAGAGCCGCAGTGACCCTGATCTTTAACGGGTGTAACAGCACCATCCTTTCTCCAGTCGACCGTCGATGGAAGCTGTACGTTCGCGGGCCCCAAGAATGTCGCACCAATCGCTTTTCTTTCTGACCTCGGAAGATTTTTCGTTTTGTTGAAACCGTTCAGTACACCGATGAACTCGTGATGAAGCTGTTATCATCGAACCAATTGATAACGACGCGTTAAACATTGCTTTCAGAATAATTAATATTTTCATTTAATTATTGCATTATTCGGGTCGAATTATCATCGTGCAAATAATATCGAGATGATACACCGGATATAAAGATTAATTTCGTACTTTGAATGGATAATTGACAAAAATCATTAATAAGTTTGCTTTAACTTTTGTCCGTGTACTCCCGTACATACGATTTCCTTTGAATTATTAAATTAAATAATGTGCGAAAGTAGCTTGTCCTTCGCGAGAGTTATAACGCGACATACGGCCTGTGCTACTTCTTGCCCGCTACCACCCTTTAAACACACAACGATCTATATGTTTACTCATTATTTCCAATGTATTGCACAAACCATTTGAATTCGTTATTTTCGGCACACCTTGTTCCTATCGTTAATAAATACTCCGTCCTCTTTCCTTTATGAAGTTTTTAAATCAGTTATCAACGACAGATGTGTATACAGTGCGTGCAAAGCACTCGGTTTATGCTTTCAACTGAGTTCGATAAATCGCATAATTTCGAAAATCCGTAAATGAAATTAGCACTGCGAGAATTAGTGTTTTAACACTTTAACAATAACGCGAAATTCGCAAAAGCTTCATGTCGGACGAGCGATCTCGCCCGCCATGCTCGTTAAACTGTTAAACAAAAGAAAAAAGTTGAAAATTTTTGTTGGCAAAAAGAACTCGATACAAACATCTTTTCGGATTAAAAAAAAACGTAATACATAAAATTATATATGAGAATAGGTTAATACGTGAAAAAGCTAGAATAACGGTTTTTTAAATTCAGTATGTACCTGCCTTACGTGAGAAAATTAAATTGTGGGAAAAAATATTCTCTCTTTTTTTTTCATTTTCCGATAAATTCAAATTATCGAAATGGTGTGTTTTCGATAACGTTCCTTGTACTCACCATATCAGCGTATTTGTTAAGTTTCAGTTTGTACGACACGGTGCCTGTTCCAAATTTGCGATTGTGCATAGCAATTTTGCGTTTGTTTTCCATAAAAATCTTCATTCTGAACTGTTCCTCTATTTCATTATCATACCTCTTGCTATGTTCCACCTGCGTAAAGAAAAAATAAGAAAAAATAATCATTGTATTATCGTGTAATGAACGCAAGTATGCTTTTAGTGTTGGAAATTACGAGGGGGAGGCAGGCGCGCGCAGCAGTTAAGAAATCAAGCATGCATCGGAAAAAAAAGAGAAGATATCTCGTGAACTATGTGTAGAAAACAAATAATATAGTTCGATCAATTGTCATCACGGCGGCGGACTTTTATTTTGGTCGACTGTAATTAAATATATTTATACCGGATGGATGCCGGGCAGCACGATATCTTATCTGCGAGTGATATCGAGTTACTAGCGACGCAACAGAGAAACATGAGTTTTCGTCGAGACCATGCCGAGACCATGCCTGCCGCTTCTCGAATGCCTGCTAAGCAACCTCTGTCCGTAACATTTTTTTTTCTTTATTCTAACTTCTGTAATTGAAATTATTACAATTTTTAAGCAACAGCCGTTTTCCGAGCGCCGCTCCATGTGCTGCTAATCGAGCCAAGAAGAATAAATCATCGACGCACGAATTCTTTTACTTTCCTTCGATTCGTATGAAAAATAAAGTTGAACGAGTCAATCGAAGAATCACCAGTGAACAAAGAAATCTCGTCGATTGTTATTGTTATTATTATTAGAACTTGGAGAAAAAGAATTCCAAATGTTTTCTTTGTTTATTTGCAAAAACAGCCTGTACGAACAAACGGGTATGTAAGTTTCTGCTTTTTCATGGAGATTCTTCCGTGAATGTTAAAATATAGAGGGGGGAGGGGATGCAATTAGCAAGCTCGAACTTTTTTCGTCTCACCGTTTGCTCTTACATACACCCACTGTATTTGGGATTTAACGGGCTCTCATTTCTATTAACATCCAGTTTTCTAGCAACAACCGTTGCTGGAAAAAAGGAAAAAAATTTGTGAACGATAGTATCTTGGAAAATTTGAAAGATTATATATTACCTTAAATTCGTCCCACTCGGCCAAGAAAAGATCGATAGCCGTCACAGCCTGTGCCACAGCAAAGCACGACAGGAATACGACCAATAGAGTCTTCATGGCTCTTTATCTATTTTATGAAAAATGTTAAAATCAAAATAATCTTACATAGGTATTCGCCGACGTAGTGGAAAAAATTATTATTTCTAGACGACAGAAGGAGCTATTGGTTTTTGGCGTCTCGTAGAAAGTCCAAGTAATATTAACCCGGATTGTCAAATTTACCAATCAATATTTATGTACTATTGACCCGAAAAATGTTTACGCGACGCGATCTCCTTTTTCTCACGACCTATAGTGCT
Source organism: Netelia inedita (assembly GCA_964017225.1). Lineage (NCBI taxonomy): Eukaryota > Metazoa > Arthropoda > Insecta > Hymenoptera > Ichneumonidae > Netelia > Netelia inedita. The sequence continues at coordinate 19,460,389 of OZ024924.1, forward strand.
GTTATAGAGCTACGACAAACCCAAACAAAATCGTAGCTCTAACAATAAAAACAATCGCTGAAAAATATTCGTATTTGGTCTATAGGCTTTGGTACAAATGCAAATCGTGAGAGACAAAGAATTGACGTAACGTCTCGTACATTGTCTCCGTTCACGGCCAAACGAAAATCTTTACATGACGTGCAATAATAATGCGAAGTTAATCACTACAAGTGACAGGAGATAGTGTGTTAGGGAACGCAATGGATACTCATGAAATCCCCAACGATAAACACGTTCGAGATAAACAAAAATCTACCTATCGTAAATTCAAGGCGACCCTTTAACTAACGGTACATCAACGAATAATGCGGGCAGAGAGAGCGATCAGAGCTACGTGACTCATCAAACGAAAACATTGAAACAAAGAATGATGCCATTACTTACGGGAACAAAAATCTCATGGGCAAACTGCGTGCGATATATAAATACGTATTCGCATAACAAATTAACAAAAAAAATACGTATATCGGTAGTCGGAAAATACATTACGTAGAAAACTGTGTATGAGCAGATCAACTACCTTTTTATTATATATATATATATATATATATATATATATATATATGTCCATATAGTCAACGTAAATTCATACAAATTCAATACAAATTCTACATGTCGATCGCGAAGCATCTTGTTATTGGACAGTAAATTACCTACCGAAAATAGAGATTGGAGAAATTATACGTTGAAGCTCGTTCCAAAATGTCCTTTCCGAACGCTGAAGAGCTAATGAAACGACGAAAACAACAAGCCCAATGTCACAGTCCGTTAACTACTGAACTACTGTTACCGACGTTGCCACGGTTGCCACTGTTACGGCGGTGATCCTCCATTCTCATTCGGATGTTTCTTGGTTTCTAGTGGCTATCCCTTCTCCCGCGTATTTTGAACACAGCGAAAGAGGGAGAAGAAATAGGGTGAGTCATAGCACAACGCTGCTCTCTGTTTTTCCCTGCCTACGATATACATATATACCATATATGCCTATGAACCATTAACAATCTGTGGTAGTTGAAAACGTATGAGTGTGCGAAGTTTTTATCTCCTCGCGTCAGAGTCCCCCCCCCCCCCCCCCCCGTTTAATTGGTAACCCGCGACGTCACTCATATTCACATGTTTTCGATCATCTCGTGTGACTGATAAATCGAAATATTATTTTATCGGCCAACTAACGTTAGCTCGTTCCGTGGCATATATGGAACAAAGCAATAGGGACTCGTGACTCAATGGAGCGAGGTTCGATACGATTACATATAAAGGAGATGCATAAAAGATGCGCACTAAATGTCACAAGACTTTGATTATATTTTGAGTTCATCGGTCACTTTATGTTTGTTGCTTATGCCGCGACGTAGAGGACACACTGCATGAACACGAATGACGCAACACGAAATTATCCTCGTATCTGATAACTTATATTTCTTGGAAATCTTATTAAGTCTAGCATTATAACGATATACCGCTTTCTCTTTGTCGTGTGCGTTTGTGTGTGTGTGTGTGGGTGTGTGCACTTACACGTCACAGTCGATTGCTGGAACCTATTAAGAGTAACTTGACTTTTGTCAAATAGTAGTTGATCCGAATTTTCTTATCTTCCACTTGCACACGCGCATCAGACAGAATAAATTCAATCTTTTGAAATAGTAAATAACCAGAGGGCATCGCCAACATGTTTTTACATGTGGGTATTCGAGTTTTACATATAGGTACGTATATGTATATGAAGATCATTAGATCACGGATTAAATGTGTTGGAAAATATGAGTAGCATGTAAGTTTCTTAGGCAGGTTTTGTCGATGGTGATCAGCAAGCTCCTCAAAACTCATCAAGCGCGCTAATTCTCCATTTATCATTGTCGTTCGAGCTTTCACAAAATCTCAATTATATACTTACTCTCAGCCTGACCTGAAGTTGTCTAGTAACTTTTTACTGGTGAACTTTGGACTCTTTAAGTTTTTGTATTTTTGGACTTTTTCAACATTTTCCTTTTGTCATCAATTAATCATCATTTGAAACTTACGAATAACAAGTTTCATCATATGATCATTCATAGTTCCTTAGAAAAATGACATTAACCGATTCTGATCTGAAGTTATCTAGTGAACTTTGGGCAGTCAAGTTTTTTTTTACTTTTTCAATATTTTTCTCAGCGAGACTAGAGGAAAAATATATCTTTTGACAACTGTTTATAGATTGTGTACAGATGTCGGTTATGTTACTCCGGTGGTTTGTTTATCTCACAATATCATGCTGCTCGCTCCTCACGATTACTCAGTTACGTGTTACGTCCTAGCCGGTAATACAGAGATCGACAATATATTCAGTCGATAATTCAAACTCTCGACAATCGGTAAACTTGCCTACAAAGTTACCACACACACCATCCACCATAACTCGTCGATCAAAAGCCTACCAATCATATCGTTTACTCCTAGAAATTAAATAGACTAAGGGAAAGTTCCCAACTAAGGCTCCCAGACCACCCTACTCACGCACTAAAGAATCCAAACCACGTCCAGTCTCAAACACCCTATACACTTATAAACAATCTTTCTGGCGAACATTTTCTTTTATTTCTTTTCCACGAAACTCTCGCGCGACTTCGTCGCTCGTAAACTTGAAACCTCTCGCTAACAACGATACTATTTTTCTCTCAGTCTTAAACTCATAAATATCCAGCCAGACAAATTTTTCTTTACTTTCTTTATTCATATTACATTTCAACGAATCTCTTGTGCGACTCCGTCGCCCAAAAATCTAGCTGTAAACAAACACTGTAAGTACTCTACGAATTCTACTCGAAACCTTTTTCCTTTCCCACAACTGGTCACGTACGCAATATTTCCCCTCCATGGGAAAAACATACATTCACACAACTAAAATTCCGACCAATCAAATTCAACCGTCTTTATTTTGTAATATGCCTCTGCGAGGCAGAGCGTTCCTCTCTTTGTAAAACTTTAGGCAGATTATTCTTCGCCTTCATCGAGTCAAGACCTATGCGTCAAAATCTCAAACTTAACTCTGTGTAAAGTCAACTCTACAAAAAAATCTCGAACTCTGTAAAACACTATAATTCAGAACACATTTAAATAGTGAAATTACGAACAATCAATAAAGTTTACGTTATTTGGTTATTAACAAATAAAACCAAAGTGAATTATCATTTCTCTTTGAATAGAGAATCAACGTAAACCTCACCAACATCCAATCGATCCTAACAAAAATCGATCCCATTAAGAATAGTGTTGTGTTAGGAATTCGCGAGCGATCATTCTCAGACTCACTTGCGCGAAAACTAAATCATATTCAAAGATTCGCGCCGTAACTCCGATCGCGCCGCGTCTTCGGTCAGTGTCTCCCTCTCGGGACGTAACACATTGTTTAATATTTATGTGCGTGTGTATTGTAATATATAGGTATATGGTAGACTATTTGTTAATGTAATGTTTGGTGAATATCCGTATGCGTTATTGTTTAATTTGGGATTTTTTATTTAATATAAGGTTGATTTGGGAAGCCCCATACATATTCTTTATCCTAGGCCAAACATTCGCGTTTACTAATATAAATGCGGCGGCACGTGGTCGGATCCCTTATTAAATAAAGTTCGCGACAGTGAGGTTATCCGGCTTGTTAGTTTATTTTTAGTCTTGTGCTTCTTTTTCGTGTCCGAAATTTGTTCGCCTAGTTTATCTTTACCCTGTATGGGCTCGTGTAACTTTCGGGTCATATTTTAATTTATCGACATTTTACAAAATAATTATAGCTTTTTTCATGAGATGGCGCACACATCTTAACTCTATGACGTTGCCAACACAACCAATACTAGTATTCATGACCATTGCTAGGCTCATCAACCTGACATGACAAAATAAATGCTGTGCAAACTGTCGGCAGTAAAACCACGCGAAACCATTTGATCCAATTGATATTATTTGTGCTTTTGCCAGTGATTACCAAACTAAAAATAGTGGACATAATAACTCTGGGTTAGTATATCAATAACAACCTATTTGTTTGTATTTGTTTGCAACAATTGGAAAATAAAAGAAAAAAGAGACCAAATAGTACGCTACCTATACAAAACGTACGAAAAGATGAAGTGGCACATTGGCCAGTTTTTTCGGACAGCAGAGGATGTTGCAAAAAGCCCGGATGCAAAGCAGTTCCAAAAATAAAATGTTCAAAGTGTAATGTACATTTGTGCTTAACACCAAATGCAAATTGTTTTATGGAATTCCACGTATGGGTTATTATACACAGAAGTGCAAACTTTATAGGCCGGTGTGACTTGAAAGTCACATAGTGAATAAATGGCAATAAAATTGTTTAAACGCAAAAATTTGTTTTCATTTTATAGATTTAGGATTTCTGATTTCTCGTTCCCACAATTTTTTTGGAGTTAAAACAAAAATTCGGCCCATAGAGGGTTAAATAAGTATACTTTTAAGGTGATGTGAAAGGCCCGGACGAACTCCAACGACGTCGGCATAATAGTGAACTTGCGCGCTACGCAACACCGCTAGATGGCAGTGCATGGCCTAAAATGCGAAGCCTCGGCATGAAACGATAATCTCGAGCCAAACGCAAGTATTGCGCCGAGAAATAGACGGGATCAGGATGGATCATCGATTTTCTCCAAACTTTGCACACTTTTAGTCGTCCATTAGAACAACATAATGTGCAAGTAGTAAGGCGTACTACTCAAGCGTTTTCGAGAAAATCGCAAGAGAAGTTTCCGCGTTTAATATATAAAGGTGCGTTGCAATGGTAGTTGATAAGTGGTGACGGCCGAGTGGTTAGCATTCGTGTTCCGTAATCACTGGGTCTCTGGATCGAGTCCAGTTTTCATTTTTTTTAAATTGATATATTTTTTACAACATTGGTCATATTCTTTCGTATATATTACGACTCAAACGTAATACAATGAAAAAAATATGTGTATTTGTATGAACGTGTATTGAATTACCGTTGTTATTTGGCTGTTTACTAAATTTTATTATTAGAACAAATATCATATTTATTATTATCGAGAAGTAAACGACCAAACGCATATAGTTTTCTTGAAAATGAGAAATCTCTTCCAAACCAGGTTTCGAAATACACGTATTTTTTCATTATATCGCCTTTGAATTTTAATATATATAAACAAATATCACCAGTGTGGAAAAAAAGATAAAATTGACAAAAAAATGATCGGAAGTCGATCCAACAATTGGGTTGTATCATAAAAAAAAACGTTTTTTTAATTATTTTCACAATATTTAGCATTAATAATTAATATTCAGAGAACATTTTTTTTAAATCCGTTCATATTAACACCAGAAATCAGCGTTAAAAATTCGAATTTTTATGGCCTCAGTGAAACGCGCCGCTATTGGTCATGGCGCGCGTGACGTCATAATGCGCGTCTCGTTACCCGGGCTTGCTGGGCCTTTGCTACCTGATCGCGTTTAACGGGGTCCGACATATTCGGAAGGGCCTATCCGACCTTTTTTGCTTCAAATTACGATATCTACAAAACTATTCAACATTTTTCGACGATTTTTTTCTACTTTTGTTCAGAAATACTATATTAATAATTCTATATGTGGTTTTAGAAGATATTCAAATTAGAAAAGTTTTGGGACCAATTCAAACTCGAAAACCATTGGTTCGAAAAATGCTCATTTTCAATGTACCTTTCCTCAGGAACCATACGGTGGATTTTCACCATTTTTGTTGTGGGTATATATCGACGCTGCTTACGAAAAGTAGCACGATTCAAATGTCTTACGAAAACTAACACGTTTCTAATTTCACCGCGAAAACCAACACGTTTCGATATTCGACGCGAAAACTAGCATGTTTCGGCTCTCACCGTGAAAACTAGCATGATTCGGCTTCTGCCACGATAACTGGTATGTCCGAAATATGCTAGTTTTCGTGGCAAAAGCCGAAACATGCTAGTTTTCGCGGCAAATATAGAAACGTGCTAGTTTTCGTGTCAAAAGTCGAAACATGCTAGTTTTCGCGCTGATATCAGACGTGCTTCTCTTCGTAAGAAATCTGAAACATGCTAGTTTTCGTAAGCAGCGTCGATATTAAAGTGTTATAAACATTGTATCGAGCCATTTTTTCGATATTTTGTTTCAAAAATTTTTCATGTCGTTTTGAAATTTAGAAAAAATTTCGACCACGTTTTTTTACCTTCATATTTTTTTTTCTCGGGTCTGAATCGTTTTTTCGAAAAAAATCGCACATAATTCTCCATGTCGTCTTTAAGATCGAAATGATCTTGACAACAACAAAAAGTTCGTTTTGGATGGCGCGTCTGGACGTCGAGCCACACTAAATCAAGTTTTTTTTTCTTTCGTCGTTTGGCACACGAAAAAATATTTTGTTTGGTGTGCTTTTCGTTGTATTTTTGCACAATGGCACAAAACAATAACGATAACTTTTTTTCGGTGTAAACATTTTGTAAACGATAATTAAACGCTCAGTCTGTGCACGTTTGCTTAGCGTTCCATACAGAGTGACGCTGTCCACACGCATTCTGACGTCACAGGCGGTTCGGGTGCGCTCGGAGGTTTCCGGAGCGTTCGAGCGGCCCGAGCCTTTTCCGAGTTTCAAAGGGCCGTAACTTTGTTAATAATCGATGAAAAAATTTGAAAACAAAAATTATCTGAAATTATCATATCAGTAGATTCGAAAAAAAAAATAAAAAAAAATAGTGATACAACCCAATTGCGAAACAACTCGACCACCACCATCTAAGCCCGCTCTACACATTGGCCGAGACGTCTCGCCGAATGTGTCGGGCGGGACTCACCTCTCACGAGACATGAAAAATATGCCCCTCCACACTCTTGTGTTGCTCAGTTGATGCCTCATCTTTTTTTATTCGTTATAAGTGTGGAGGGCGATCTCGTCTATGGGCACGAGACTACCCGAGATCCCTTTGACTCGTGTAAAAAGAAATGACAACGGACCGAGACGACACGAGACGGCGAGAGGCGAGACTGGGCGAGACGAGACAGCCCTCACACTCTCGTATTGGCCAACATTCGTTATGTCTCGGCGAGTGTGCAGAGCCGGCTTTACACTTGCAACGCACCGGCATATATTAGACGCGCAAGATTTCTCTTGCTATTTTTCCGAAACCGCCTATCAATAAGTACGCATTACCGCTTGCACATTATGTTGTCCTAATGGACTTCTGAATGTATAAAAAGTTCGAAGAACATCCGTAATCCGTACGTCGTGACCCCCTTTAATTTAATTTCATCAGAGATTAGGGGGGAGATCAGCAACGCTCGACAAAAGTTGAAACCTGGAGAGCTGGTCCGGCGGGGCGACATCTGAGCGGCCAAATATCGAACTGTGGGTACTTTTGTACCCATGAACCGAAGTTGGCACAGCTATCGGAGTCGTATATACAGCGAAAAGAACATATATATATAATCTGGCGGTCCGTATACGCCGATCGGGTCTTTCCGTGAATGAGACAGGCGTGCAATGATGACATATGTCTATATATTCGAGACTCGTACGCGTTGCTCGAATGTTCCGAGATAATTTTTCGTCGTCGGTTCAGCTCCATCATGCTAGGATGCTTCAATCTTTCTTGCTATTGCAGGATATTATTTTGCAGAGATAGAAAAGACTTGGACTAGCAGCGCAAGATCGCCGCGGCTTTTGTCCGTATAATGCACCTAGTTTATTATTTTTACATATTTCGATTGCCGTCAAAAATTTCGAAGACCGGTATTTTATTTTGCGAAATATGATGAATTTGAAAATAAAATTTCAAAATATTTCTGGAAACACGTAATTATTGATTGTTTAGCCGTGTTAAACAATCGTAATTAATTGCATTTGCAATTTCGCTTCGAATAGCCTAATCAAGTTTAAACATTTTTGAATCATTATTATTAAAGTGATTGGTGAAAACGTGTTGAAAGGGCACCGCGAGATATCATCCCCATTGAAGCTCGCAGGTCATGGAGCCTCAGGCAAACGCCGGAAACGACTTCAAGAGTAGATAATCTTGATTCACGATCAGTCATCCCATGTGAAGGCTCTTTTTGCGTTGTTTTGGGAATTAAATAAATATACAGCTTTTCACCACATATTTATTAATAGTTTGCGTACACTTAACAATTTTTTCAGATAAAAATCGTCGCTCATTGCTGAAGTACGCGTTTTCCCCGAAAACGTATTTTTCAATTTGGCTTCCGTAATAACTTGGAAACTTTTTAACCGATTTTGCTCAAATTTGTATGGCATATTTAGCACGTTTATAGTTTTAACTGGAACTTGAATATTTGTGATTTGTGTGAAATTGCGCTGTTGACGCGGTTTAAAAAAATCGATTCCAAATTTCGTCAGTTTTTCCTACTTTCTCAGCTTAAAAAAACTATGGCGGCAGATACCACAAATATTACAGTTTCAGTTAGAACTATAGAGGTGCCGAATATACTATAGAAATTTGAGCAAAATCGGTTAAATAGTTTCCGAGTTATTATGGAAGCCAATTATAAAAATACATTTTCGGGGCAAACGCGTACTTCAGCAATGAGCGACGATTTTGATCTGAAAAAATGTAAAGTGTACCCAAAATATTAATAAATATGTGGCGAAACGTTCGCAGTTGTATACTTATTTAATTCCCAAGAAAGTGCAAAAAAGAGCCTTCACATGGGATCGCTGATCGTGAATCAAGTTTATCTATACTTGAAGTCGTTTCCGGCGTTTGCCTGAGGCTCCATGACCTGCGAGCTTCAATGGGGATGATATCTCGCGGTGCCCTTTCAACACGTTTTCACCAATCACTTTAATAATAATGATTCAAAAATGTTTAAACTTGATTAGGCTATTCGAAGCGAAATAGCAAATGCAATTAATTACGATTATTTAACACGGCTAAACAATCAATAATTACGTGTTTCCAGAAATATTTTGAAATTTTATTTTCGAATTCATCATATTTCGCAAAATAAAATACCGGTCTTCGAAATTTTTGACGGCAATCGAAATATGTAAAAATAATAAACTAGGTACATTATACGGAAAAAAGCCGCGGCGATCTTGCGCTGCTAGTCCAAGTCTTTTCTATCTCTGCAAAATAATATCCTGCAATAGCAAGAAAGATTGAAGCATCCTAGCATGATGGAGCTGGACCGACGACGAAAAATTATCTCGGAACATTCGAGCAACGCGTACGAGTCTCGAATATATAGACATATGTCATCATTGCACGCCTGTCTCATTCACGGAAAGACCCGATCGGCGTATTCGCTCTGTGCAAGCTGTTGGAGGGGGTAAGCAAATCTACCTCAGCGACGCTGGTGGCGAAAAGTAAAAACAGAGTGGGACATTTTTCATACGATTGCATACGATTAGCATTGAATTATTCAATAAAATGGGCCATCATACTTGTTGTGTTGTGAATTGTAAAAACAATGGTGTTCGCAATAAGGAGTGCAAATTCTATAAATTTCCAGTATCACAATATAAAGTGGAGCAGAGAAAAAAATGGATCGCAGCTGTGAAGAGGAAAAAGTAAGTCACATAACCTCACTTTACAGCGAGCGTCAGACGCAGAAAAGCAAGCACGTTGTATGTGATATTCGTGATCACATAATTATACAAATGTACGTGATTATATAAATACGTAGTATTTAAAAAAGTAAAGAAATTGAATTAATTTCCAGTCCAGATGGATCACCATGGTGTGCAAAGCGGTGGGATCTAATTTGCAGTGCGCATTTTATTGGAAATAAAAAATCGGAGGAAGTATCAAGCCCGAGCTACATTCCAACCATATTTCCTCCTGCATATAAGGCAAAAGTAGTGGATCAAACTGGAGCAACGAAGAGGTATACAACTTTATATACAAATCAAGTAAAACAATAATTTCAATTTTTTTTGTTACTTTTATAATTATTTAATCTTTATTGCAGACATGAGCGGTTCATGAAGCGGCGAATAAATAAACAAGAGCCAATAGTAACCACAAATGCACCGGAACGAGTTGTCGAAGAAGTAATGGAGCAGCCGGAGCTGGACAACGATAGTAATGCCGGAACAAATCAAAGTCATCGCGAAAGAAAAAATTGCGATCAAGAGTGTCAAGTGGATATTTTTTCACCCCATTTAACTCAGCCAGAAAAAACCTTTATCTGCAATAGATACATCAACAACACAACTTCTTGCAGTGATGTTGAGATCCAAACGGAAATAATAATTCCAAGCCGCATTATCGTACCTAATAGAAAGCAATTTAAAGACAAAGGATGTGGTACGCCACAAAAAGTATATGTAAGTCAGTCAGTTGGGCCTGATATTGAGAATGACGAAAGTACTACTGAGAGAAGTTTTGCTGGCATTTCATCAATCAAAAATAATGAGCAGTGTCTAGATCTTGCTGGTGTAACACAAGAGCATTTTCAATTTTTATTGAAAAGAATAGATGCTGCAGATAATTGTCAAATTTCCAAAGAAAATCGGCTTCTAATATTTTTGGTCAAAATGAAAACTGGGTTAACCTTTTCAGCACTTAGTGTTTTTTTTTCTGTACATCGCACGACGATTTCAAGAATTTTCTTTTCAATTCTGCAAGACTTGTCAAATACTACAGCTAATTTAGTATTTTGGCCAAGTAAAGACGTAGTACTGGGGACAATGCCTGAATGTTTTCAGTCTGATTACAGTAACACTCGTGTTATAATTGACTGTACCGAATTCAGAATCGAAATTCTTTCCAGTGTCGATCAACGGGTATATACTTATTCCCATTACAAAAAAGGTTTTACTGCAAAACTCCTTGTTGGAATTACTCCAGGAGGTTTCATTAGTTTTAAATCAAAAGTGGCTGGTGGAAGAAAAAGTGATTCACAAATGACCGTCGAATCTGGTTTACTAGATTTATTAGAAGATGGAGACGTTGTTTTGGCTGATAAAGGCTTTCCAGAAATTCGACGAACCATTGATCAAACTGGTAAAAAAGTGGTACTTGTGATGCCACCATTTTTAGAAAAGAAATCGGAATTCACGAAAGAACAAACTGAAGAAACGTACAGCATCGCAAGGGTTCGCATCCATGTTGAGAGAATCATGCAGCGATTAAGAACTTACCAGATTTTAAACAAGATACCTGAAAATTTATTCCATTGTATTGATGATATAATACACATGTGTTGTGTTTTAGTGAATCTGCAGGCTCCTATATTTTTGGATAAAAACAGAGATGAAAATAAATAACGCTTGTCTAATTTTTCAAATAAATATGTATTTGTAAATAAAATATTTCGTGTGCTTTTTATATCGTTTTCATTCTTTGGTTTCTCTCATTATGACATAAGTAACGCAACGTAAAACATTGAAATGTGCAGGTTTGTTTAAATTCGATACAAATGTAACATAACATTATATTTTATTAGCAATATTTACTCCAGTAAATTGACGAGGTTGTTTTTCTTTTTGTTTTACGGTTTTTGTATGCAGTTGTGGCAAATAATGCTGGAAATAGAAATTCTCACATTTGAGGATAACTGTTTTCAAGAATTGTTCGTTTCGATGCACTGGAAAGCAAAAACTGCCATTTTCAACTGGTGAATATATGAATAAATCACAAACGCTTAATCCCGATACATACAACTGAATTTGGCACTGTGTATAATACGGCCCACTTTCTTTAAGTTGGACTTTATCACCTCGAAATTGCAAGTAATTGACATTGCACTTTTTTAATTCGTAGTCAATAATTGGTTGTTTTGCACAACTGCTGGAACACTTGAACTCTACGATTGTATAAACAGAACCGTCCTTAACAACCACCCCATCGAGACTAGCACACAGCCACGGTTGTGTTTCGCTTACAAAAAGTCCAACTTTCTTAACCTCGGTACCATACATCCGTTGGTACTCTTTTGCAGCATCTGACTCGTGATCCTTTCCGTATCGAGTAGAAGCTGTATCGACAAATTGTGGGAAAAGCATTTCTGCGACTAGTGACTCCACAGGTTTCTTGATCCTAATTTTGATACTGTGGGCATTATTACTTGCAGACACTCTTAAGCTTCTAGCTTCGAACCATTTTTTGCATTTTGATTGCTCTAGCGTATCACAGCACAATTCTGTAATTTCTTCTTTCGACATAACAATGACCCTCGTATAAAACTCTTTAAGTTCTTCTTTGACGACTTGAGCATTCGTGTGTATCGGCATGCTCTTAGATGAAACGAAGAAAGAGTTGACACACAATTTACAGTCGTCTTTCTGCAGAATAACGTCAACTTGTGTCAACATTGATTCCATCAAAGTTTTTATCGCCTGGTCATTCTTATCCTTATTAATCTCGAGAATTATTGTTCGCAGAGCCGAAGGTCCATTCAATTCCGAAATGTGTACGTCACATGGTTGGCGTTTCGGTTTTTCTTTAGGCGGCATCATTTCAAAGAAATATTTTCCTTTAGAGTACTTTTCTTTGGCAAATTGTCGGGCCGTTGGCTTCCCCCACTGCTGCTCGTAATCGGTTTTGGACAAACTCGCCTCGTTATTTACATAGTGGATCAAAGCTGCGACGTGTTTACATTTTCCACTTTGATTGTAAACACAGTTACATGATACACTAGTAATTTTGCGACTAGTGTCAATCTGTAAAAACGTGTATTATATAAAATTATCTATTTTTTACAATTACAATGAAAAAAAATCATTCAAAACTTACATTCAGCTTTGTCCTGTATGGTTCAGACGTTACAGAAGCTTGCCTTAGTATTTGAGCTTGTAACAGATAGCTCTGCCCATTTTTGCGACACTCTTCAACGTTGTAAACGTGATTCGCTTTGACTAGCTCTTTGCCCTTTGGCACCGTCTCAGGTTGGAATGAAATATCATGAGTGACTTTTTCAAACCCAGTTTTTATGACCATGTCCATTTTTAGGACGAGAAAATACCTACTTTTAACTGAAAACAAAATAAGGCGAATATATTCATTAATTTTTTGTATCTCGTACCCTTCGTGTATATAATATACACATCATATTTTATATCCAATTAATTAATTATTCTCATTTTTATTATAGAACTTCTAACGCTTGTTCATACTTTCATTCAGTTTTTCTTTTCATATAAAAAGCACATATTCATATGCTTACTGCATACGAACATAACTTCACAATGCATCGTACAATTGTCAAAATATAAATCTTAATGATACTTTACTTACTTGTTTTTTTTTTCATAAATTGTAGAATAATGGCTGCTATCACTACATGCAAAAGTTATTCCAAAAAAGACTCCTATTTTAATCAATTGCACTTTTCGTTAAATTTTCAACTCAAATCACAGCTAACTATCCCACCTTCTCACGCTTTTCAGCTACCAGATGTCGCCACCACTGACTTGCACAGAGCGAATACTAATTGCTATTATCGGCTTTCCACGTGTTATTTTCGGATGTATGCCATTTCTGTAATATTGCACATTCAGCAACGCCCAGGTACTCATTGTGTCAGATTTTTTAGTACTTTGTCGATGAAGGTCGCAGTTTTTTGATTCGAGTCATTAATTCGTCAAAATATGTAAATCTGCAATCAAAATTACCACATGGTAACGAAATCTATACATTTTTTACCGAATTTCGAAATTCTGCGACCTTAAGCGTATGCGCAGCGATTAATTGTATAACATACTCAAATTTCGTCTCATTCTGTTAATTAGTTTAGAAATGGCATACATCCGAAAAATACATGGGCCGCAGTGATGGTAAAGAAGAGCTTTCACATCACCTTAATGCCATCTTGCGATCTTATCGGAGAGTGCATTACTCTTGCTCCCATCCTTACCGACCCAGATCCGAAAAATTCTCTGACGTCCCTGTTTGTTTCAATCACGGTCTTACATACAGGGGGCTTATTACGGTTCGCAAAACGAGTGAAAATGACGAAAGTGAGCGGCTCACCCTATTACGGTGAATCTCACTAGGTGAAAAGACGAGATTATCCGCGTGAGTTTACTCGACACGAACTTCTGTGTCGAGAACCGTTGTGCGCATGCTCGTGAGCGTGATTTGCCTGGATTTGCGTGGAACTCCCCTCGGTTCCATCGAAAAACAAACATCACTTCATTTTTGTTGGTCGAAGAATAAAAGTTAGCGATACCCGTCAATTTGCACAATGGAGAATTTAGTGATTGTGATGTTTATGGGAAATCGGGAAAACCGAATGCTGAGAATACGGCGAACATTACGCGATGCGCCTGACCCATTCAACATAACGGAAAACGAATTTCTAAATTACTTATAATACATAACCTATATATACCTTTTGCCATTCGTTTGGTTCTTTTCGGGGTCCACCTCCAACACTATTTAGAGATGTTGTAATGATCAACCACATATCATCCTGCATAAATTAAAATAACTATCGTTAATAATAATATTACTTGTTTATCAACTACGAGTTGAATACTGTATTGCGAGTTACGATTTTTATGTATATTAATACTCAATTTAATGTGTGAATATAGTACTCACTATTTTTTTTTATTTCCACTATTATACCTTATCCTTCCCCGTGCAAAATCTTTATGTTCTTTCATGTATTTTAATAATATCTTTATTTGCTCTTCTGTTACATTCATTTTTTTAAATTTGTATCACACGTCACAACAACCGTTAAATGTTTTTTGTAAATATGGCGCCAACTTTCGTGAAAATGTGAGATCCCTATACCGGAAGTGCCTAGTTATTTCACATTTTCACTCGAGGGATCCGTAATAGGGTGACTAAACTCACGTGAGATGAAAATGCGAGAAGTGAGTAAACTCGCTCGAGAACCGTAATAAGCCCCCAGGTCTGGAAACTCTAATGCTGGGAGCCACGATCATGTGTGTCGCTTAGTGAAGACAAATTTCGCTTCTAGCCGCCACTAGTTGTCGCTGTGGTTCCGGGACCCAGATAAACATAACCTCAATACGGTGAGCAACGGAGTGAACGGTTAAGACGTGCATCGTTGAGTCGTTGACAGTTATTAAATTATTTTCTGCGTTTCATACATTTTTGATAATTTGAAAGCATATTTTTTCAAAATGGGGAAGTTGTGCGTCGTACGGAATTGTAAATCCGGCAGCAGAACAGAAGCGAAGTGATCGATGTTTTTCGTCCCAGAAGACACAGTGATGTGGAAAAAGTGGGAAGAGGCCATTCCAGATAATTAAAGAATAAATAACAGGAATATAGAAAATAAAATTCAATTAAAAACGGGAAAAATGTAAAATGTATACGAGGATTGATTTGTATTAATATATATCTTTATTTAACTGGAATGCTTGCAAGGAAATAAAAATCAATGTAATATGTTGTAAAGAATGTTTGAATGTTTGTGTATATTAATACTTACCTGCCTGGATTGAAACAGGTGGCTTACCTGCAAATAACAGAAAATAAACGCGATAATATGAAGAAAGAACAAGTTTCTTTGCATTTATTTATTTATTTTACCATGATGTTTACGTGACATTTCTGTTCATTTATTTATATTATACTTACCCCGATGGAATACTTGAAAACAAACAAAAATCATTACATCAACGTGATAAGATGAATAATATAATAAACATTTTTTTCATGGTTACTTACCTTGATACGTTTAATTAGTTTCAGGAATAGAAGCTGGTTAATAAGATATATGCTACCGTTGACAACCGATTCACAATGAAAAAAAACACATTAATTAAGGGGCAACAACAAAATTTGAAAGAATTCATTTTGTTTACCTTGGTATGAAAAAAATGCACGTAAAAAAATGAAAAATATCGGGGAATTTTTTGTATTTGTACTTTTATTAAATTGCATAAGAAAAAAAGGAGACAAATGGCTTTCAACTAACAACTACAAGAATATGAGGGGAGCACAGAACCACTCCGCTAAAGTTTACATGAAATGTGATAGCTTTAGAATCATACATGCTTATCACGCTCGCTTGGATTTAGAAAGTTTACGGTTCGATTACGATTAATAAGATCATATTTTTTTTCGATCGTATTAATCGAAATTGACGGGAGTAACGCCTTTTCCTGATTCGTTTAAAAGTGTTTCAAACTTATAATAAATATCCGCGTAACGAACATGAAGGTGGAACAGAGACAGAGAGATAAAAGCATGGCCGACTAGTACTGTCTCCGTCTGAACCGCCCCCCCCGGCCCCGTCATGGCGGGTTTTCTGATCGCAACGAACCTAGCGGTGACTAGTGAACTAAAAACGGCTTCAATAAGCGACCTACCCCTTCCACCGGAGTTTCCAGACCTGTATGTAAGACCGTGGTTTCAATATTCTTATTCCTTAGTTGAGGGCGCCCTCTCTTTTTCTTCTCCGCTACTTCTTGGCTAGATTCTTCCTTTGCTTCTTTATCTTCCCCTTCATCTTCTTCTTGATAGGTTATGTCGTCTCCTCGTGCCTCACCTATTTTTTCCCTTATTCCACTCATTTTGACTGATCTCATCTCTTCTTTTGACTTCGCCTTACCTTTGCTCACCACCGATCACTCTTTCTCCCTTTTTAACTTTGTTTTCGCTTTTATTTGACTATTTTTTCTAACTTTCTTTGCTCTGCTCTATCGCTACATGTTCACTCGTCCAACGCCGTCACGAACCGACCATGTGGGTCGCATGGTTATAATCAGATAATTGACGTCGGCGTTCCATTTTCTTCATTGCGAACTTTACGAAATAAGAAACAGATACGAAGAGGAGCAGGAATATTTGCTGATAGGTTTAAAAAGAAAAGTCATTGATACAGACTTCCCGTCCAGGACAGTGTCAACCTTTATTAATACTACGTTATTTTAAAGATATGCCTGAAGTATGTGTGGCATCGTTCTTGGGGCGATATTTGGTATTCACCGTTCCTGTGAGAAAAGACTGTGATAGTCTCTTTATTACCTCTCGAAGACCGTTTAAAGCAACCACCACACAAACTATAAGTCGGTGAATAAGAGCGATGCTGAAACTGAGTGGAGTAGGCGATTAATACTCTCCGCATAGCACAAGGCATGCAGCAAAGTCGACAGTTTTAGCCAAAGGAATCGATTTAACGATAATTAAATCAACGGTAGGGTGGTCCAAAGAATTTCAGATGTTCGCAAGATTTTATAATCGACCAATAGAGCCCGATAGGAGAAATTTTGCGACTGCTGTGCTTAGTTAAAAAAGAAAAAAGAAAAAGAAAGGAATATTTGGGTTGTTACTCACCTCTAAACATCTACCTATGTAATCTCGAGAACGAGACGAGGATATAATTAACCGATGAAACGAACGTACCTGTTGTGAAGTTCTATCGTAATTATATCTGATGTCTCGATCGAGAGATTACACTCCCACCCGTATAAAAAAAATAGTTCATTATTTTACTTTCTTTCTCCACCCACGATGATTAATCTATAAACAATTATGAGGGTAACACGCGGAATGGTGGAACGAGTCGACTCGGTTCCCCGTTCCGTTTTTCAAACTCTGAATATTCGTGGAATTGGACATGAAGTAGACGATACTACCTATGTATTCTCTCGAACGAGACATCAGATATAATTACGATAGAACTTCACAACAGGTAAGTTCGTTTAATCGGTTAAAAATATATAATAAACTTCGGCGGGCTCGTTTGATCGAAATTGTGCGTGCAGCTTCGTTAGAAGAGATTACAACCCACCCTGAACGAGAAATCAGATCTCAATCCCTATCTCATTCAAACAACAATCTGGTTTACTCTAAAGCATATGAGGTAGCGACGGACGTGACTTCGCGGGCGTAGCTTGTATTCCTCCCTCTCCATTGTTGCTTTTTTACTCTATATGGTGTGGCCATCTGGTGAACTTGAGAGTCACTACATATTTATAATCACTTCGAACGAGGCTGTACATATACTTTCGATCGAACTTTGCCCGCCTCCGGCGCTCTCGTTTGGGACTAATAAACCATCTCGATTAATAAACCATTTGACACATTCCACAGCGACCATCCCGGCCAATTGACGACTACGGAAAGAAATTACCGGCATGTGTTGGCTGTGATCGATAGCTTCACCAAGTTTTCATGGTTATACGCAACAAAAGCTACGACAGCAGCTGAAGTAATTGACCGTCTTAAGAAACATTTCGCGATATTCGGAAATCCTTGACGAATAATTTCGGACCGTGCCACAGCCTTCACAGCAGGTGAGTTTGGAGAGTACTGCAAACACGAGAAGATGTGTTGATGACGACCAGGATCCCGAGGGCGAATGGTCAAGGGGAGCGTGTGCACAGAATATTAATCCCACTGATAACGAAGTTAGCATCGCCGAAGCCTCAATACCACGCTGCAGCGAAGCATCGGCACGTCCCCGTTCCAACTGATGTTCGGCACACAAGCACGACTCAATGACGATCTGCATATTCGAGAACTGGTCGACGCTGAAATCATAGCTTCATTCGAAGGCGAGCGGAATAATATCCGCGAACAAGCAAAAGAAAGTATAAAGAATATGCAGGAGGAGAATCGGAAGACATTTAATTAAAAGTGGAAAGCACCTGAGGCAAGACACGAACAACGAGGCGTTGTTCGTGTCTTGCGTAACAACCGTTATCTGGTCCAATGTTGGCGAACACGAGGGGCCAGTGCTAATTTGTACATTATAGATAAAGCCACTTTTATCGTTATGTGTCCATATGGTAGTTCTACAATGACATCAGAGTGAATTCGTTAGCGCTCTCGGTTAGAGGCTAATCGAAAATCACGCTCTACAGCGGTTTCAGGGCGGGGTATTGAAACTTTTTTTTCTATTTTAAAAAATTTCATTTTATGAATGTACGACATCTCAAGAATGTTGTGTCAAATTTTCAGAGCAATTGAGGCAAAACTAATGGATTTATGGAATTTTAACGATGCGCGGCTCTGAGTCGCTCCGCTCCGATTTCTCGTATACCTGCTCGACACCTGCGAGGGACTGCTGCCTGGCAGCTGTTTTGTGTTTCTTAGAATCCCTTCCTAATATTGTTATAGTTACTTTTTAGAATTCCCTACATTAGTAGTGTGGCCTTATAGATATTTCGTGTACCCTCGATCAGTCTAGAATGACGCGTTCTACGGAGCATTTGTGTCCGTACATTAACAAGTCCGAAATCAGTGAGTGGTACCGCAGTTTTAGTTGAAATTGCTGCTAATGTGGCAGCATGCACATTCAAAAGGCTGTTTTGCTCTGTTAACCATCATGCAAGAGATGCAACTCAAAACTGGACCAAGTTCTCACGAATGGGCGCGCGCAGTCGACAGATTACGCATAAGTCGAGCGGAAGAACAAGCTGCGAAAGAAAGTTCCTTGCTTTCTTTCGTAGCTTTGGCCGAGTTCGCCGAAGACAAGAACAAAAAGATGCTTTGGACATCATGAGTAGTAGCTGTTCACTGTATGTGCCTAGTATCGATGATTCTGTGTAAGTATACAGTGAACAAAAGAAAAAAATGCGGACTTTTTAGTGTAAAAAACTGTAAAGCTATTTTCCCATACTTCACGTTTTCAAAGTCGGTGACGGCTGTAGTTTAAACTCTATTGCACCGATCCTTTTCAGACTTGGTACACTTTTTTCTGTATAATTCGTGAGGTAACGCTGTGGAGTTTATTTTTAATTTGTTGTTATTTTTTATTTTACAATAACAAATGTGCCGAATTTTTAAGCGAAAATCGCGTTTTTTACTTTCCAGTGTTACCAAAAATTGAAAAACCAATAAAAAAAACTCGACAGCGTTATCTGGAAAACTCATAAAGTAATAAAATGAATTTTATTCTTTTATTTCAGATGATCGAGTAATGAGTTACAACCGTTACCATTACGTATCCATTTTTTTGGATACGTCCCCGGAGAATTGTTGCCAACGGCTTAGTTTTTAATATACTTCGCTGAAATTTTTAGAAAATATTCTTGAAATGTTATCCAACGATTCCATAATCATTCAATTTCAAATGCATTGCCCGTATCTTGTAAAAAATGTTTGAAAAAGTGTATTTTTTTCATCGAATTAACCGTACCCTGCCCTTCAGAGAACCGAGATACTCTCATTATTTTAGCACATTTTGAGTGGTAAGAAACGTTACTGTTCTTTCTCGACGCATATTTCTTTAACTTCGAACAATATACATAGGTAAAATAAACAATGAAAAACCCCTAAAATACGCTTTTGCTAATTTAATTTAACGGGGTCGTCTAGTGTGAAGGCCGGTGTTAAATGCTTTTTTGGGGATTTTTTTTGACAGACCATTGAAATAAAATAATTTATAAATTGTATATCATTTTTATTAACATTTAAGGTAGTACTGTCGATACTGCAATAGTCAAATGTATGTGAGAGCGAGTATCGAGACTGCGAGACTGCGAGACATCGATAGCTCGTTCGACTATCGATGCCTTGCACTGTGTGAGCGCCTCTACCGGGAACGGTGGACAGATAGGCAGATAGTCGGTGGACTGGATAAAGCGAAGTCGTGTTTTTGTAAAACGTTCATTCTACCCATTTTCTCAATAAAGTATTGTTCGCATTCTTCATTAATTACCCTAATTGATATTTCCTAAACTCCTATCGGTCATTAATCCTACATGTATATACAGTCATTTTCGACTTACGTAGTATTTAGAATAGGCAACGTCGCGATAGAGTGAGAGAGACAGAGATGGTCTGTTTTGGTATGTTTCCATGAAGAATAGAGTACAGGGGGCTTATTACGGTTCC
Source organism: Netelia inedita (assembly GCA_964017225.1). Taxonomy (NCBI): domain Eukaryota; kingdom Metazoa; phylum Arthropoda; class Insecta; order Hymenoptera; family Ichneumonidae; genus Netelia; species Netelia inedita. The sequence continues at coordinate 19,481,178 of OZ024924.1, forward strand.
CGAGCGAGTTTACTCACTTCTCGCATTTTCATCTCACGTGAGTTTAGTCACCCTATTACGGATCTCTCGAGTGAAAATGTGAAATAACTAGGCACTTCCGGTATAGGGATCTCACATTTTCACGAAAGTTGGCGCCATATTTACAAAAAACATTTAACGGTTGTTGTGACGTGTGATACAAATTTAAAAAAATGAATGTAACAGAAGAGCAAATAAAGATATTATTAAAATACATGAAAGAACATAAAGATTTTGCACGGGGAAGGATAAGGTATAATAGTGGAAATAAAAAAAAATAGTGAGTACTATATTCACACATTAAATTGAGTATTAATATACATAAAAATCGTAACTCGCAATACAGTATTCAACTCGTAGTTGATAAACAAGTAATATTATTATTAACGATAGTTATTTTAATTTATGCAGGATGATATGTGGTTGATCATTACAACATCTCTAAATAGTGTTGGAGGTGGACCCCGAAAAGAACCAAACGAATGGCAAAAGGTATATAGGTTATGTATTATAAGCAATTTAGAAATTCGTTTTCCGTTATGTTGAATGGGTCAGGCGCATCGCGTAATGTTCGCCGTATTCTCAGCATTCGGTTTTCCCGATTTCCCATAAACATCACAATCACTAAATTCTCCATTGTGCAAATTGACGGGTATCGCTAACTTTTATTCTTCGACCAACAAAAATGAAGTCATGTTTGTTTTTCGATGGAACCGAGGGGAGTTCCACGCAAATCCAGGCAAATCACGCTCACGAGCATGCGCACAACGGTTCTCGACACAGAAGTTCGTGTCGAGTAAACTCACGCGGATAATCTCGTCTTTTCACCTAGTGAGATTCACCGTAATAGGGTGAGCCGCTCACTTTCGTCATTTTCACTCGTTTTGCGAACCGTAATAAGCCCCCAGGAGCCCGAACGCTGTACTGTGGACGCGGGCTATGGATCAGGGAAAATTGTTACGGAAATATCCGCTGGCGCTGCTGTACTCAAGAGAGGATATACGACAGAGACGGAATGCGAAAAGAGAGAGCGAGAGAAGAGAATATTCAAAGCGCAGTTATGCACGCAAGACAGATCGAAAAAATAATAAATTTATTCGTTCGTCGATTAATTGTGTCATCGTACATTTGTTAATTAGATTATATACATAGGTAATTATTATATATAGGCAACTCGCCCGATGCAACTTGAAACGTCATGCCGCTAACGACCAGATCGGAAGCCTCCTTCAAGTCGTGTTCCGAGCGTCGCAGATGCCTTTGGTATCCTGTATTTAAATCGAAAAAATTCATTGGAACTGACAGGAAATATTTTAAATAGGTTTCTTTTTTCTCAATGAATTTCGTAAAGAAATTTTCTGATATTCTGCATTCAATTCGTAATCGTTCAATTTGAAAAATACGATTATTATCAAAATTCGTAAAAGATCGATGAAAACACAGTCCGGGAATAAGAAAAGTTTTACCTTCGACAGCTGTAAAGGGACTGCTGGGGCTGCAATTATTGTTGGCCGTAACCGCACTGATGGAATAGGGTTCAGCTTCTTACTGGAGAGTGAATTGTTTGTCCGGTTCCATCTTAACCATGCTCTGGATCTCGGTTAAAGATGAACTTTTGATAAATTGTACTGCTGAACACAGGCTATAAACAATTAGCAAACACAGCTGCAAGTTAGCTGAGTTCATTCGAAGAAGGGAGGGTATTATAGAAAAGTCAAGCGGGGCAGGAAAAGAATAGAGAAAAAAGAAAAAAAAAGTTGAGAAGTGGCGGAGAAACTCATTCGGAAAGTCATGCCCCTGTAGCGCTGAATGTTTTTATGCATTTCACACAAAAAATTACTATAATTATTACAATCCTTACCTTGTTATGAACTGCGATGGGCATAGCATCAGCGATGAGGGTACGACGAACGTGAGGAATTACCTCGATCGTACCATCAGGCATTTTGATGCGGTCTTCTTTTATTATTGAATCATTGGGAAAGTGAAGCTCGCACACGAAATCAGTGTGGGAGAGACACTCCCCGATGGCTCTGCTCCATCGTTGTACCATATTCTACAAGATACAAAAAAAAACAAAGCGGGTTGAAATTTCATATACACGCTAAGTCATTGAGCAAATTTTTTTTCCTACAGGCAATAAGTGGCATGCAATTACTTCAGATTTCGTCAACAAATTATGCACTGTATGCCGCATTTAACAAAAAGAAAACATTTTAACAGGAGATTTACTTTTGGAACCTTGAGGACGGACAACTGTCGTACTCCTAAGCGGTTGCACTTCGCTTTGCTGGCATCTCGCCCAGTTGAACACCCTGGGTACGAACAGTATTTCCCCATTGTGCACTCTGCAACAAGAAAAGAACCCAAAATAAAATTTGTTATTACATATTATGACAATAATACGAATTCTAACCTCACTTTCATGCTCGAGAAATACATTTAATCAACCGATGAATTATAATTATAATATATAATATAGAAAATAGTTTGGAAATACCGTTTTCTTACCTGCTTTTATATAATGCAGGGCAATCACTCACTGCACTCCACAGCACTGATTTTTATCGCAATTAAGAAATCCTTTGACAATTTTTTTACCCATTCACAGATGAAAAGCCAAGAATGATATATAAATATAACCAAGAATTCTCCAGTTTGTATGTACGCGCTCACTTCATAGCGTCACCGATGCCATACTTCACATCCGTCCCTCTCGGTACTAGCGCTTGATGTGGCTGAATTTCGAAAGAAAACTTTTCGTCACTTTCAGGGTCCACGTTTTGGCAACGAATTCAGACGACTATAGAAGGCACTTGCTTAGGCTTGGATTGTCCCCAGAAATTCAGTACCCCATCGAGCTTCGGTACCCCAAGTACAGGCGGCGCTGGCGTCGCTACAAGAATGTATTAGGTCGCACAGACGCGTTCACGTATACCTTACACAACTTGAGACGTAGCTCCGCCTCCTCTCTAACCAATCACGGACGAGCAAGCGCGTCTTCTCGCTTTCTCTAATGTAAGATATCCAGTGGGGTACTCATGCCGACTCTCTCTTTTTCTGCACTGGCACGGCGTAGCTCCTTCTCGCTTTCTCTAATGCGAGGTATACGATGGGGTACGCATGCCGACTCTCTCTTTTTCTGCACTGGCGCGGCAGTAGCTCCTTCTCGCTTTCTCTAAGGCAAGGTATACAGTGGGGTACTCATGCCGACTCTCTCGTTTCCCAAGCTGCTACTGCCATACCCCACTGATCCAACGTATATAATATCGACCCTAAAAATGCTAATAGTATAATATAAGTTTAGATAATTGTAAAAAATAGATTATCTTTTGAATTGAATTTGTATTATAAAGTAATAAGCCGTAAAAATTCATTTTGTACGTCATAGAAAAAAAAAAAAAGGATAGTACAGGAGAGATATTTTATATTCGATAAATGTTAACAAGAAAAAATACTAGGAATTTCAATCTACTTATTCGTGCCCACTCTTAGCTAATTTTAGTTCACGCCTTGCAATTAATTTATAATATTGTCCTATAGCAATAGTAATTTTAAAATATCGCTATAGGACAATATTATAAATTAATTGCAAGGCGTGAACTAAAATTAGCTAACGATAAGAGTGGGCACGAATAAGTAGATTGAAATTCCTAGTACTTTTCTTATTTTTTCTTGTTAACATTTATCGAATATAAAATATCCCTGTAAGTCTGGAGTAAAGAAATAATATAAAAAAATGAAAATATAAACAATCACTCGAAGGGGTTTCGATCGTCCGACCCTCAAAGCTTTTAGCAATTTACAAACAGCAGAGCGCTCACGATCTCGTGGCTCCGCCTACGGGGCGTATACAATTTCGAGTGACGTCACGATCGACCGCTGCGACGCCAAGTGGCAGTTTCTGGCGGAAAAAACTTGGTGCCACTCGCGCCATAAGCAAGTTCCTTCTATAGTCGTCTGAATTCGTTGGTTTTGGGTGCTTTCAGTATACGCGTTCGGGCTCCTTTGCTCTATTCTTCATGTATGTTTCACTCGAGAGGTGCGCAAAAGCTAGGTTAAGACTGACGGGTGACGGGCGCAGTTAATGACAAATTAATAATGACACCACGCGTAAAAAGATAAAAAATCTACCACTGGAAGGGCAAAAGAGTAACAAAAAAATGTACCGCAAAAGGTTGCAACAGTGTTACGTCCCAAGTGGGTAAGACAGTGGAGCTCCGTCGATAATTCGATGTGCGCGCGATATTTGAATTGGCTTGTGCTATTCGGCTGGACGTGAGCTCGCCACCTGAGACTTACTTGTGCTCAATATACCAATTCAACGATTTAGGATAAATCGTCGAGGGTGATTCCTCTTCGAAGACGTTCTATGTTGATGATGTTTTCCCAAACTTCTCGGTATTGACCCGTAGAAATGGGTTTGTTGGTAAAAATATTGATTGCAACACTCACAGCTCTCATAAAGTTTAACAAAACTGATACTTTATTTGAATTTGAAGTTTTAACACAAAAACTAAGATTATACTTAGAGAATATCGACAAAAATAGTTTAAGATTTTTTGTTTGTTGTAGATGTTCTCGATTTGGAAGTCGAGTGAGTTCTAACTCGAAGTCGAATTTGTTCAGAGTCTGTTCTTAGAGTAAATTAACTATTTCGTCTCTGCTTGGTGGGAGTTACAAAACTTCGGGTGTTTTGATTGGTTATATTTCTAACGAGACGCTTAGTTTTTCTATGGAGGGGATTATCTTGAGCTCGCAGGGGTGGCGTGAGATCGTCATTTTATGGACGACTTTTTCGTGGAACAGGCAATGTGTTTTCGAGTTTATGGTTCTAGGAAAAAGATGCAGAGTTCGTGTTTTTGAAATCAGGTCTTTTTGAGTGGTGATATTGAGTAGGGCGTTCGTCGTAATGTGATGCGAGTAAGGGTGGTAAAGGAAACTTTCTCGGATTTGGTACTTAGAATTTAGTGTGCGTTCCGCTTGAGATTGAGGGTGAATTATAGCATTTTCTGGCTGGAATTTGTCAATCCTAGAGGAAAAAAATGTTTAGTCTTTGGAGAAATGTTTGTCAGAGTGGAAAACATTCTTTATCGCGTTGCGCAGCTGTTCGTCGAGTTTGGTATTTCGAATGTTTGAAAAATGATATGGGACTATTCTGAGAAACCGTGGTTTGCATCTGGAACGGAAATATTAATTGTTTCTTAAGTGTAGTTTGTAAATGAAAATATAAGGTGATAATAATAGTTAAGAATATGTATAATATTTGAATTTTGCCGGCAGGCTGCATTGTTTCAGAGGTAGTCAAGGTAGTGATTTAATTTATCGACCGAAGGTGTGCATCACCCATGTTGGGACGTAACAACAGATAAAAGTGGCAAAAAAGTCGAAAATTAAATATATAGTCAAAATTAAATATAACCAGCGATGATTTACTTGATTCTTTTTTGAGCTGGGACGATGCTTCTAATAAAATAATATTTTTGCAGTACTTGCCGACTGCTATGAAAGAATCAAATTTATTAAAAGGCTGTGTATCAACGCAGGTATGAGAAAAAAAATGCTTGCTGCAAATGTGACTTACGAAATGCTTGTAGACGTATATAAACAAGATAAGTACAATGGCTTATCGAGAGGTTTGGGCAAAGATGAGAGCGGTCGTGCTAAAGTCACCAAAAATAAAAATATATTACAAAGAATCTTCGATTTTTTCGAAAATCAAGAAAAAAAACAAAAAAATTGTTATTATTATTATTATATTGAGTTGAAAAAGTATGGCTCTGTTAATAAAAGATTAATTAATAAAGAATCTTTATAAAATATATACTCCCATGTTTCATTCATTTTTTAATTTCGCGCGCATTGTAACCTCTTCGCGACGTTGCCACGCTACACTGAACTACAATATAAAAGTACATTTGGGATATTTATTTGTTAATTACGACGGTCACAGGCTCTCCACCTATAGTTTTAAGGATTCAAAATGTTCCTTATAATATTTTCTCTTATTCTACCCTTTTTTATTGAAATCTGAACGGTACTTTTTGCAAAATACAATAAAAACTGTGATTTCACATAAGACTCAATGTTAAATGTATGAAATTGTCAATGCCAATATCTTTTTTCTGGTTCTCTGTAGCCTCTTAAAAATTTAACTGGATCTTGTTCTTATCATAATCTACTACTGTACCAAATTTTATTAAATTCTGAACGGTAATTCTATGACCGACAGTACTACCTTAAACAAACCTTGTGAATTTTTTGAAGTCCTCAGATAGAATATAGTCGGAGATACGCCGCCCAACAGGAACACATACATATATACAAAGTGGTGCTCCACTGCTGCCATGATTCCGGCCGTTTTGCTCATCTGAAATTAAAAAACCAAACGCAATTTTAATCGTGAGACGCAAGGTTCTACATGGAACTAAAATAAAGTTAGACATTCAAACAATATTTTTTTTGCGCTTTAGAAAGAAAAATTAATTTTTCGTATTTTTTTGGAGTCTATATATCTGATAAAAAGAAAACTAACGAAGCAATCTTAATTATTTTAGTTCAACTTGTAGTTATATATGTACTAAAGATGCTGTAGAAAATTGAGCAGAATCAATCAAATAGTTTTTGAGATATCATGGCAGCAGTTTGAAAAAATCGTGTTTTGAGAAAAACGCGTTTGAAACTTGTATATAATTCATAATGAAAAAATAGTCTTGCCATCAATCTGCTATGCCTGGACTATAGAATACACCTTCCTCTTCTTCAAAGAAGTCATGCAAGGCCGTTTTCTCTTCTCTGTTTCATATCCGGGCTTGTTTTGCGAAATCGCTTAAGCGTCTCTCTGAGCGGTTGAAGGGAGACTCGTTACGCTGATGGGCGAACGCTTGGGCATTTAGGCCAATATTTACTCCCATGACTTCCATTAACTTTAAGCACCTGGTCAATAAATGCTTTCTGGACAAATCTTCATAGATTGGCTTGATAACTTCCTGAACTTGTTCAGAAAGAGGCTACTTATCGTGTTCAAATTGATCACTGATTCCCAGAAATTCAGCTCTACGCCACTCACACCAACTATTTTCATCTGCAGGACAGTGCTGAGCCATCCCCCTGAGCGGGCCCCGCGCGTTTCGTATACCTGCCCCGGTTTACGGCTGTAACTTTTCAACGGCTTCAAATTTCGAAAAATCCTTTTACCCACGCCTTCTACACATGTTTTAGATGTGATTTATGAGAAAATAAAACAATTTTTTTCATCTCACACTCTAGACGACCCCCTTAATAATAATACTAAAAGGAATTATAGATAGATGTTCGTAACAAAAATTTAAAGAAAAGAAATAATAAAAATAATAATCTGATCAAGTAATTGTTTTTTTAAAATGGTTTTGAGACAGAACGCTTCACAGCTTACGTCGATCGCGCAATAATGCACCGCTGTCGCTTCACGATAAGGCAACAATGGAAACTTTCTGCCTCCAATGGCAATAGAACCCTCATAGTTGGATCCAATGGAGCCACCGCGTTGTGGTTTACATGTATGGAATCTCTAATGACTTCATATTCAATAGAAATATCGTGATAATTTGTATTGCAGATCAAGCGTTTCGGTAATAAAATTGAAAAAATTTGATGAAAATATATCCAGTAGTTTTTGCGTGATGCGCGCACATTGACGCTATCATTTTATTTATATAGATAAATAGATAAATAATTATCTTTTGGGCTCTAAGATCTCGGGATAACGAGTCAATGTGATCTAAATTCTATTCTGGAAAATGGTTCGCTGACAAATAGTAATTACTTTTTCCATGACAGCCATATAAAAAAATTACCCGTTCAGCTCTATATTTTTTTAAAGCCAGACAGTTTTAAAGAAAAACAATGTTTTTGCGACTCTGGAATTTTTCTTAGTTTTCACCCGTATAAACAAGTTTAATTCGGGCAATTTTAACTTGACATATTTCTAATTAAGCTGGAAAGATGAGGCTTCCAATAGTGCATCTTTTGGAAAAATAAAGATCTTAATAAATTGCTTAGATCTCTCGTTATTAGTAATTGAAATCGACACTCTTTTATCGCTAACAATCAGATATTAATAATTTTTTTAAAGTGAAGACACGATCAGCTTCTTGAATAACAAAACTGGCTATTTCTAGCATATGAGATATTACTTTATATGCCATACTACTCGTCTTAAAACATTTTTGTAAATTTGTTCTAATTTTGTTATCTAACCGAAACAAGTTGTGTATTTGTAAGAAAACGTCGTTTTTTCAAACGCCTTCAACCGCTCATCACTTTTTCAAAAATTACTTAATCGAGACATTTTTTTTTCAAATTTGTCGTTTTTAAACGCGTTTGTCAGAAAAAAACGAACAAATATTCAAAGTCATATTCTATGAAATTTTACAGTTTTTCAGAGAAAAATATCCATTTTCTGAAGAACTCCATTACTGATTTTTTATTTTATTTTTTTTAAACATTAATTTATTCCGAGCTTAATGTCGTAAGCTTCATAGTGGGCACTTTCTTCTTTATATTTTATTCGAAATCTAGAATTGTTTTGATGACAAAATAGATTCAAGTTAACATATCTATATTATATAGAATTTATTATCGAGATATTTCTTCGTCTTCTTATCTTCTTATATCGACGCTGCTTACGAAAACTAGCAGATTTCGACTTTCACCACGAAAATAGACACGTTTCAGTATCACTGAAATTGTTTCTCATTTTTTACTCTACATTTTTTGAACATCCTTTTTTACTCCAAATTGACGGAGTATTTTTGCTTGTCATTTTATACTGTTTTATTTTTTGTTTGAATGTATTTCATACATATTTCACTCTTTGAATTTTGGTCTTCTAAGCTCATCATAAGATGGCAAACAGCAAATGCCTCGTCATTCTGCAGTAAAAAATGGAGATAAACATACTTAAAAAAAGAAAAATATGAATCACGTTAATTCGTTTCAATTGAAACAGACATCACATAGGAAATTACCTCTTGCTCCAAAGAAAAGCAAATATTTGCAAGGAATGCTTGACAGAGGTTTCATTCCAAATCACTATCTTTTGGTCTCCAGAATATTTTTTTTTCGCTTTCGATGTGGAACTATCAGCTGTTGCAAGTGCAACATTCATTAGTTTGCGTATCTTGTACGTAGTGTGGGAGTAGAGGGTGCATCCTATGATGCTCGCTGCTCTATTTCTCTCAGTGTTTGTAGATTGTTAGTCTGTGCGGAATCGTTCCTGCAGGTCTACTGGTTAACATTTTTTTAGCCTTCTTGCAATGCGTCCTCGGTCCAATAGATTGGATGCCAGCGCGTTTAGATGGATTTCGAGCCGTTTCTCGTAGTTGGTGCACAGCCTTTGCGCTGTGTTCTTGACGGTGTCCTCTCCTAGATCGTTGTGCAGTGTGGCGTTGGTGACGTACCATGGGGCATTCGCTATGATTCTCAATGTTTTGGATTGAAATCTTTGCAGAATTTCGATGTTGGAGTTACTGGCCGTACCCCAAAGTTGAATGCCGTAGGTCCAGATTGGCATCAGGATCGTTTTGTATACGAGGACTTTATTGTATAGGGATAGCTTGGATCTTCTTCCTATGAGCCAGTACATTTTTTTAGTCGTAGATCCACCTGTTTCCTCTTGGTTTTTATATGGCTGGCCCAGTTCAGTCTGCGGTCCAGGATCATGCCTAGGTACTTTACTTCCTCAACTTTTGGGAGGGGTTGGTTGTTTAGTGTTACCGTTGGGCAGTCCTTTTTTCTCACTGTGAAGGTGATGTGATTAGATTTGCCACTGCTAGCCTTGATTCGCCACTTTTTGAGCCATCCTTGGACCTTATTAAGTTCATTTTGTAGGGTTCTTGAGGCTATTTCCGGATCGTTGTGAGTTGCCACGATGGCCGTGTCGTCCGCGAATGTCGCGACTATGGTGCTCTGGGCTACTGGTAGGTCCGCTGTGAATATCGTGTAGAGGACTGGTCCCAGAACGCTTCCCTGTGGTACTCCTGCTCGTATTGGAAGAAGAGGTGATAGGTCAGTTCCACACCTTACTTGGAATTGGCGGTTGCTTAGGTATGATCTCAATAGCAAGTAGTACTGCGGTAGGTGTCTTTTGATTTTATAGAGTACACCTGGGTGCCATACTTTATCGAAGGCCTGTTCTATGTCGAGGAAGGCTGCCGAGCAGTATTCTTTTCGTTCCAGCGTGTTAGATATGGCGTTGAAGACTCGATTAACCTGCTCTACCGTTGAATGTTTAGATCTAAATCCGAATTGATGTTCCGGGATAATGTTTCTCTCGTGAATCAATACTTGTATTCTTTTCAGAAGTAGCTTTTCAAAAAGCTTTGATGTTATGGGTAGCAGGCTTATGGGTCGGTACGATTTTATGTCATTCGGTGGTTTGCCAGGTTTCTGAATCATTGTGATTTGTGCTACTTTCCACTGACTTGGTACGTATGATGTACGAATAATAGCGTTAAATAGGTTGGTCAGGAATACTATGCCCTTTTTTGGTAGCCTTTTGAGGATGGTTCCTGTGTTCGTATCCAGGGGATTTTTTTGCATTAATCTCCTTGTGTATCATGCCACTTACTTCTGCGGGGGAGATGTGTTTGATTGGTAAGTCCAGAGGTAAGGGGCTCTCAAGGAAGTCGTAGACATCTCCATCATATTGCTGGGCAGGAGACGGAGTAAATACCTGAGCGAGGTGATCTGCGAATGTGCTAGCTTTTTCGGCATCACTTTGGGCCCATTCTCCACTGGGTTTCCGGATAGGTGGTATGTGGTTTTGTGTATGATTGATCCGTTTAGTTGCTTTCCAGAGTGACTAGTCTGATCCAGAATATGATCGAATGTTTCCCCTCGAAAGCGGGTTGCTGTCGGATAATTTTTTTTCCATAAAACAATCTTATATACAAATTAGCCGTTCCGCTCTGTCTGTTATTTAAAACCAGCCTATATGGTGCGTTGATTTTTTACGTTATTCTTATAAGCATGAATTATCGTTGTATCAAAGAAAAAAAATGAAAAAACAGAGTTTCGATGGCTTTTTCATGATTTTCACGTGTATAAACAAATTCAACTCTATTGGTAAATCAATTTTAATCTTACATTTACTAGAATCTCTAAGATTCCAGTAAATTTGTTGAATCGTATTTTCAGTGATGTTATTATTTTTTTTAATAGAAAACGAATATAAATGTTTAAGGGTGTACGGGCGATACACTCTTAATGTTTTTCATTTTTTCCTTATAGTGCTCCCGAACAAATTATTAAAAACATTAAAGCATTTGTGAAAGTTCTGAATCTTATTCGATTTAGTTCGGCAATTATAGGTACTACTTTTTCAGTGCAAACCGAAATATGCTACTTTTCGCGACGGAAGCCAAATCATGGTAATTTTCGTGATGAAAGCCGAAACATGCTAGTTTTCGTAAGAAATTTGAACCGTGTTACTTTTGGTAAGCAGCGCCGATATACAAAAATGGAAGAATGTTTGTTTTGTTTGTCCTGCATACGTTGCCATACCGTTAATCCAATTGCGATGAAAATTTGGTGAGTTGAGTGCGCACGCCCGCGAAGATGACCGAATTAGTAGAATAATGTTATTTACAAAAATAAGCGCGTACGGGGAAAAAAAGATTAACATTTATGTATTATATATCTATATACAGGGTGAATCATAATGGGTGGACACCACTTTTTGATGGTATTTACCATGCGTCGTAAATTACCGACTACCTACAACTGGATTGCTTGACAGCTCCAGAGATGGCAGCAGCTTAGTGACAGGCAACTATATTCATGCATCTTCGCTTATTTCGATGAAATTTGGTATGCTTGTAGAATGGATAAAAATACAAGATATCGAAAAAATAACAAACCCGTCAACTTTATTTTTTCATCCTCTACCTTTATGCTAATTTGCATCCCAATCGGTTAAAAACTCTCAGAGATACGTATTAAAAATTACAAATTTGCAATAAATAATAAGAGATTTGTTGCTATCTGCACCATTCTGATATCCAGTGTATAGTACGCGAAAAAATAAACGTTGTTGCAATTTGAAATTTTTTCATATCTTGTATTTTTATCTATTCTACAAGCATGCCAAATTTCATCGAAATCGGCGAAGATGCATGAATATAGTTGCCTGTCACTAAGCTGCTGCCATCTCTGGAGCTGTCAAGCAATCCAGTTGTAGGTAGTCGGTAATTTACGACGCATGGTAAATACCATCAAAAAGTGGTGTCCACCCATTATGATTCACCCTGTATAATTAATTTGACAGCTGTCAAAGTAAGCCACCAAAATTAAAAGCGAAATAAAACACAATCATTTGTTTGAACGACTCGATCGACTCGATATTATATATATATTTTAAACAAATGGGTGTCTTTTATTTCGATTTTCGTTTTGATGAAATAATTATTTTTCCAGTGAATAGCAAAGTAATTAATTGAACAGCTATCAAAGTATGTCACCAAAGTTAAAAGCGGAACAAATCACAATCATTTGTTTCGATCGATTCGATATTCTCTATATATACATATAAATGGAAGAATGTTTGTTTGTTTATTTTTCCTGACTGAGTTCGTATACCATTTATCCGATTGCGATGAAAATGGCGATGAAAATCCTCACAGCAATTGGATGCTCTCAGCCATCGCCCAATGCCGTAGGTACCCCCGAGGGAACGGCTCACTTACAGGCTTTTTGTTTTTTAAAGTTTTAACTGTAACTAATTACCACCAAACCTTTTAACTCAGTAATTCGTGACCACCAAACGATTCCGGATCGAATAACCCCCTTATCGAGCCGAATCAGTAAATAAATAAAGTTTGTCCGGCTAACTTAACACCGAAATTTGTTTTTAATTAAAAAAACACTATTAACCACCAAACGATCTAATTAGACTACCAAACACCACCGAACAACCACCAAACGATTAGTAAAGTAAAAACTTAAAAAAGTTAAAGTTGTCCGGCTAACTTATCACAGGTCTCTTTCTCGCACCCACGGTCTTATACACAGGTCTGGACACTCGTCACAAAATCAAGTGGTGGGGGTAGGACGCTTATCGAAGCACTGGAGTAGTTCGTAATCCCGTCACTACTCGTCTCTGCGATCTATCCTCCTACTGCGTATTCTCAAACCTAACCTCAAAATCGCCGTGTCGTATATTGTGCTCTGTTGTGCTCTCATAGGTAGTGTCCACGGTCTTACAGTTGTGTCTTGATTTGGTTGTGTTTAAAAATATAATTAAAAAAAAGAAAGAAAAGATTTTTGAAAAATTGGCAAAAATGCCAAGACGGTGCGCGGTTCCTCATTGCAATACCGGCCGCAAAGCCGATAATGCAAAGGCGTCGTTCTTCCGGGTGCCTAATGACAATGTTTTGCGTGAGAAATGGGAACACGCGATTCCAGGTGTCATAAAGTTGGAACTCACGCAAGTAATATGTGAAAAACATTTCAACGAAAGGGATATTGCTAATGAATGGATAAAGCGCGATTCAAGTGGGCAGATCATTGCACAAGTAAGTTATTTATTTCAAGAAAAGATGATTCATTTTGTATTGTAAATCATGTATTTTTTTATGTATAGGTAACGTACAAGCGTGCACGTCTCAACAATTTCGCTGTACCGTCGAAATTCGACTGTGATTCGGTGCAAAAAGAAAATGTGGTCCCCTTGCATGAATGCAGCAGATACGCTGGACAAGGCTCTTCCGCTCTTCCGCTGACAGAACAAAGTGCCAACGTGTCAATTGGAGATCAACCGGGGGCCTACGTTGAGTCTGCTGCATTCATGAAACCGTCAGTGCAAGTCCTTAGCTCATCAGGAAAACCTGAAATTGAAAAAACAATTTGTTGTGAAAAAGAAACTATCGAAATTGACGAATCAATAATCATTAAAGCGTTTTTATTACCAAATACAATACCTCGACTGTTTTTTTTACCCTGCTGCGCATCCCAGTCGTATGTACAAACTCCTCGTTTTGTGGATTCAGAACACCTACCAAAAAACAACATCATCGAATCGTCAACCGTTTCTCGTACTTACCTTCTTCTTATAAACCTTGAATACCTGCAAAAAAATCAAATAATATAAAGAAAAAAAAGCGTGCACATTTTGTTCCTTATTTCGACTTATGTTAATTCAAAAAACCTCGAACCCTTGCTAAAAAATGGATATACTTACATATTCAATTTAATTACTTACAATTACCAATACACTTGCATATATATTTAAATTGTTGTCAGTTGTTTCAACAACTGACATACTCAGCTACCGTATTTATTGATTAAAAAAAGAAACAAGTGGATTTGAACCCAAAATATCGGAGCGACGCGCCAGGCACTTTACCACTGAGCCAAATTTGACTTGTGGCTATTAAAACTCAAAATCGCTCATGTCAGTCGCGCCCGGATGGAGTCAGAGGGTTGGCGTCAGAGGTTTTGTAAAATAAGCATTTGCGTTTTACTGCATGTTATAATAGTCTACAATAATATCAAAAACGAGAAATATACGTTGAGGTGACAGAGATTGAAAAGCTAGCGCTGTCTCTATCGCACTTCCCCCACCCATCGTCATCGCGTCGGAGTTTAGATCGCAGCGATCACAGTGGGCAATACATGAACTACACGTCTGGCATCAATAAGCGAACTACCCAAACGGCGGGAGTTTCCACGTTTCCAGACCTGTATGTAAGACCGTGCTCGCACCCAAGCGTTCAGCCGTGCTTGGGGTACTGTTCAGTTTAGTGCTCACGCCAGCCACCGTGGCGCTGTCCAATATCGGTGTGCACGCATACACTGATGCTGGGGTTATAGCGCGCGCTTTCTCGCACCCAAGCGTTCGGCCATGTTTGGGGTACTGTTCCGCTCTCGCTCGCACCCACGAGCTGTATACCCCGTGGTTGGGGCACTTGGGGTCTCGATTTATGGCAACTAGATTCCGGACCCCAAGCATGCACATTTTTCATTTTACTTGTATTCATAACATACAATAATGAAGCTTCTTTCCTAGAAAGTTGTTACAGACTATATTTCTCTTTCGATTAAAAAAAAACACTTTTGCTAAAAGCAGCAGTCAATATTGGGAAAAAAAGTTATTCAGCTTTGATGAAATAAAATATCTATTTAAAAAAAATCTCCAGCTCTAGGATTCGATCCATGAACCGCTAGCATGTAATCCCCGCTTCGCTTTCGAGCGAGCCGCTGATACAAGAGCGAGTGAGATACAGTTATCGGCAAGCACGCATAAGTGCAAGCGAGATAACATGGGAGTGGGGGTCAGCTGATGCGTTGAGTGTGTGTGGCACACCGATACATCGCCGCGAGCTTTACAGCCCATAAGTGGAACTACATTTTCCGTGCCAAAAGTTAACACGGGCCCTGTTGTTCCACATACATCTATGTTCTCTGATAATATCATGGAGCCTAGAGGGAAGGAGACCGAACGGCATAGGAGAATCATGATAAATTTGGACCCTGAAATCGACGAAAAAGATATATGTTGGTTGTAGTTCGAAATTCAGCCACGAGCGCGCTTGTGTTGTTAGTATAGGATATGAAGTATGGCATTGGTGATGCCATGAAGTGAGGAGTATACATTATCGACACCCGGTCTTTGCTGAAATAATAATAATACTTATGTAATGTCTTTTAGTATTTACACGCCGCGACATATTATTTGATTCTTTTATGCGCGAAAAAGTTTAGTGAGCTGATTGTTCCACATTTTATAACGAACAGGTAAGAAAAAACGGTATTTTTGTTAATAGTACGTAGAATTTTCAGTGTGATTAATAATATTTTAAACGTATTGCGATTGTAATTCGTCGAGTTGCGTTACTTTGGTTTTTAATTCGTCGAGTAGCATTATTTTGGATTTTAATTCGTCGAGTTGCGTTATTTTGGTGTATAATTCGTCGAGTTGCGTAGTTTTGGTGTTTAATTCGTCGAGTTGCGTTATTTTGGTGTATAATTCGTCGAGTTGCGTAATTTTGGTGTTTAATTCGTCGAGTTGCGTTATTTTGGATTTTAAGTCGTCCAGTTGCGTTACTTTGGTTTTCAATTCGTCTAGTTTTGTTATTTTGGGTTTTAATTCGTCGAGTAGCGTTATTTTGGTTTTTTATTCGTCGGGTTTGGTTATTTTTGTTTTTCATTCGTACCAGTTGCGTTATTCTGGTTTTTAATTCGTCGGGTTCGGTTAGTTCGGTTTTTACTTACAATTAGTCGTGTTGCGTTATTTTAGTTGATGCTGGAAGAGGACATTTTATGAAAGATTTACGTTAATGTAGGGCAACTTTATAAGACCAACAATCTACTATTGTTTCATCTTTATATAATATTTTGTTTTGTAATCTCACGAATTATACACGAAAAATTTAATTTCAATACCGATAATTGAATAATTGGATAAATACCCTTACGAATACCGGTAAAACGTACTTTTTTGTAAAAATAATATTGAATGATAAAGCTCGAAAGTTTCGGAGTGCGAAAAATTCACGGATTGTCGTATTTTCTCGAAAAATAAAGACAAACTCGAAGAATCGTTTTTTAAAGTTTGTTTTCTTCTAAAGTTGGCTACTGCTAAGTTGGTTCTTGCTGCAAATTAAATGTGCACAAACTTTGCTGAACAATCGTTCAAATTAGCCTGGAAAATCCTCATACGCCGTTGGCTTAAAAATGATCTGATTGTACTCGAAATCTCTCTCTTAATTTCGTACAAAGGGAGGAAAGGTTGGATTTTTCATGAGAAATAAGAATTGTGAGCGATGATGAAACTGTGCTGATAATAAACATTTATTAAATCAACAATATAGTAATTTGAATATATTTAACTTGCGAACCCTCCTCGCATATTTTTTTTCTTTTTTCCTTACTTCTATCAACGAATTCAGACGACTATAGAAGGAACTTGCTTATGGCGCGAGTGGCACCAAGTTTTTTCCGCCAGAAACTGCCACTTGGCGTCGCAGCGGTCGACCGTGACGTCACTCGAGAGTAGGCGGAGCCACGAAAACGCGAACGCTCTGACCGCTCTGTTTGTAAATTGCTAAAAGCTTTGAGGGTCGGACGATCGAATCCCCTTCGAGTGATTGTTTATTTTTTCATTATTTTTTTATTATTTCTTTACTTCAGACTTACAGAGATATTTTATATTCGATAAATGTTAACAAGAAAAAATAAGAAAAATACTAGGAATTTCAATCTACTTATTCGTGCCCACTCTTAGCTAATTTTAGTTCACGTCGTGCAATTAATTTATAATATTGTCCTATAGCGATAGATTTAAATTACTATTGCTATAGGACAATATTATAAATTAATTGCAAGGCGTGAACTAAAATTAGCTAAGAGTGGGCACGAATAAATAGATTGAAATTCCTAGTATTTTTCTTATTTTTTCTCCTGTACTATCCTTTTTTTTATTTTCTATGACGTACAAAATGAATTTTTACGGCTTATTACTTTATAATACAAATTCAATTCAAAAGATAATCTATTTTTTACAATTATCAAAACTTATATTATACTATTAGCATTTTTAGGGTCGATATTATATACGTTGGATCAGTGGGGTACGGCAGTAGCAGCTTGGGAAACGAGAGAGTCGGCATGAGTACCCCACTGTATACCTCGCCTTAGAGAAAGCGAGAAGGAGTTACTGTCGCGCCAGTGCAGAAAAAGAGAGAGTCGGCATGCGTACCCCATCGTATACCTCGCATTAGAGAAAGCGAGAAGGAGCTACGCCGTGCCAGTGCAGAAAAAGAGAGAGTCGGCATGAGTACCCCACTGGATACCTCGCATTAGAGAAAGCGAGAAGACGCGCTTGCTCGTCCGTGATTGGTTAGAGAGGCGGCGGAGCTACGTCTGAAGTTGTGTAAGGTATACGTGAACGCGTCTGTGCGACCTAACACATTCTTGTAGCGACGCCAGCGCCACCTGTACTTGGGGTACCGAAGCTCGATGGGGTTCTGAATTTCTGGGGACAATCCAAGCCTAAGCAAGTCCCTTCTATAGTCGTCTGAATTCGTTGCTTCTATATATCCTATTACACTATTATCTGACGCGCCTTAGAAATGCATGGGGCAGTCGAAATAATCGTACATGCCTAATCAAGCAGGCACTAATATCATTGATAACAATAGTCTCGTTATTTTTCGTCGAGAGTTGAAATTTGCACTTATATCGTATCCCACCCAGTGTATATAACCGCACTATCTTGACTATCTGCATACGCTCCTCTCTCTCTTTTCTCAGTCCTTCTCTGTCATCCTATCTTAACGACAGCAGCGCCACCACAGCCTACATATATCTTTTTCGTCGGTTTTATGGTCCACCTCCTTAGTACAGCGTGCGGGCTTCTTTACTCTAGGCTCCATGGATAATATGTTCCTTCTCCCAATCGACGTTGCAGCATTCCCGACAAGTGTCCGGAGGGGAAAGGCGGTTCTTCACGCACAGTTGGATGATGCAACAATATCGAGTATATCGAGTTTTTTACAGTTAGTCTACCTGCCCCTATAGTCAACAAGCCCCGGTCTCCCCTACCAGGCTTTCAACGAAAAATATAATAAACAATATCATCGAAGCTACAATTAAAAATGGAAAATTTACAGGCGAAGATGCACTATTGCCACATACCCCAATGATAACAACAGATATGTCATTCGAATTCAAACGTTTGCAGTTTCCAGTGCGACTCGCATCTGCAATGCCCATTAACAAAGCACAGGGAGAATCACTACAAGTGTTTGGATTAAATTTGGACCATGGACATCTATATGTGACCTGCTTACGCGTAGAAAATCCTAATTTATTTGTATACGCACAAGATGGTAAAACAAAAATTATTGTGTATCCAAAAGTACTTGAATAATCATAATTTTTTAAAATCTGACATTCCCTGTAAAATGAATTATGGTACAAAAACGGCATTGCGGTACCGCTAGTATAATTAATAAATATTGATAAACCAATGTTTGTAAGCATTCATTTGTTAAAATAGGTTATGACTTTATTGCAAATTTTACTATTTTCACAAATATCATATTTTGTTTAAAAATATATTCTCCATCCCAACAAATCTGGCTCGATTCGAGATTAATTATTCGAGTGTTTCTTGCAGCTGCCTAATGGTATTTTTTTACAGATGAGAATTACTCGGCTGTACACAGGCAAAAATTGCAACCATCGTTTTTTTCTCAATGAACTAGATCGATTTAAAAAACATCGTGATTCGCCGCACAGTTGTTGAAACGTTGCAATTTGGAAGTAGGTGATACGAAAAAACAACAGCACTGTTCGTATCTGTTTATTTTATAATGCGAGTCGAAAGACGTCGAAATTGAACAAAAGAAAAGGCCCCTTTTATTTATTGTATATTTAGTCAGAACTGATATTCCGATTTATTATCTCTTATTGTTAGTTATTACAGACAGATAATCGATGGTTCCTTTTTAAATTACAATCTAGACGGATTAGTTCTTAAAATCTTTCCCTTGCCATGTCTTTCAAAGAGGCTCGCTGACCGACTGATCGGATCTTTTTTGCGCATATCACAAACCACGGAGAACGCATGCCCATAAGGCGTGCTCATATTTACCGCCTCAATGATATATCCTGAAGCCTAGTTTACACGACCTTATTACCTACCGTTGGTGAAGTAATTAATCTTTAACATGCAATAATAGACTTTTTGATGTACCTATTTTTCAAATTGAGGGGCGTTACCCAGAATTGGTACAACGCTGACTTGGTTTCTCCCTCTACACGCCTTCGTAACGTGGCTCACGAAATTGCGTTGCACGAGCAATGTTTTTGGCACTTATTATTAAAAATGTGGTTGAGGAGTAAATACGGTTGCTAGGAAGCTACTGGTTTGGATATAGTAAGTTTTCGTAATCCTCGAAAGAGCCGCTCGAATTTTCACTTTTCTGAAATTGTTAATATCTCTGCTATAATCAAGTATCATCTTAAATTGCTGATAATGGGCGACCTAAGCAATTGATTAAGATGCTTGTTATTCGAAAAGATGCGTTGTTGGAAGGTCCTTCTTTCTAGCTTAATTACAAATCTGTAAGATTAAAATTTACCAGAAGTGTTAAATTTGTTTATACACGTGAAAACCAAGAAAGAGCCGTCGAAACTCTGTTTTCCATTTTTGTTTGACACAACGATAATTCATGCTTATAAGAATAACGTAAAAAATCAACGCACCATATACGCTGGTTTCAAATAACAGACGGAGCGGAACGGCTAATTTGTATATAAGGTTGTTATGGAAAACAAATTATCCGACAGCAAGCCGCTTTCGAGGGGAAACATTCGATCATATTCCGCAATTATCTCGAGATTCTGGAGGCCAAAAGATAGTGACTTATATTAAATATAATTAAACATGATTATTTTACATAAACAATCGATTTCTAGATAGGCAATAACATTTTTTACAATTGTAATTTTGCATCCTTGTGATAAATTGGATCGTGAACCATTCTCATATAGTTATTTTTGTTCTTAATCTATTATCTAACGAAATAATTAAGAAAGCCCGAGAACATTTCGTAATTTGCTCATTGTTAGTTCTTAATTTTTAGCTCGCTTGCTTAATAATTTCTTATATCATTACGAAGCGATTGCACTAAAAATGTAAGCTTTCGCAGATAGACGTCTAAATTGGTGGATTTTTACATTAACATCACCACCATGTATTCAAACGTTCCTCTGAAATATGTGAATTATTTTGTAATTTTCGAACCTCTCTAGAAAAATTGAGGTGCCGACCTCTATTTTGCCATGATTATTTTTTAGCCCAGACACGAACCCTGAGCGTTACGGTTTCGTCGTGGGTTTATCGTCCGAGGAGCGCACTCTTACCGTTATCCAATAAAAAGGGTGATGCAGCAGAAGCACCCCGGACTGTATACCGGCCATTCTGCGTCAACCCCATCGAATTGAGCTTCATGCGTCGTATCGGAAGGGGAGAGCCAAGCCTAGTCACAACGATGAATGTAGGGAGTCACCCCTCTCCTGTAACCGAATGTTATAATAGTACATATCGTTATATATGAAATACACATACCTACAAGGCACGAAACGTGTACGCCCATACCCACATGCGACGCTTGCCTCGAGCCGTTCTAGGGGGATGATTCTGTAGTTGCGCGCGCACCCGACTCGACCACATAATCGAACTGGGAGCGCCGCGGGTTTGCTGTTAACGACGTCGTCCGCTCGCTTGCTACGGGGTGTATCGTGAAAGAAAAAGGCAAGGTCGCGCGAGGACGTTCTATTTGACGTTAGATTATACATAATATACTTAAACGACATTATCAATCACATATATTCAAGTGAACTAAATAAATAACAGCATGACACGACGGCATTGTCAGTAAACAAATAAAATAAAGTGAAGGTTGAAGCTCCGAGAATGGAAAAAATAACAAGTGAATACAGATGATCCGTAGCTGTAGGTGCGGGTGTGCATGTGCGAGTGCGTGTGTATGTGTGCGCGCCTGTGTCTCGCGGATTGCACAATCTTACTGCTTCCCTAGTTCGCTACTTATAGCAGGAAATATGGGAAATCAAAAAATAAAACCAGCCGCGCTCGTAATCAATTTCGTAGTGGAATAGGAATATTTTCTAGAACCTGTCGTCAATTTCCAAGACGAAAGTTTCTGTACAAGGTGTCATAGGGAAATAAAACAAATATAGAGCTGATGATTGATCGCGAAAAGAGGGCTTTTCTTCGCCGCAAGTTCTCCTTTTGAGATCGTCGAATTGGTTAACAAAAATGTAAAATTCTATGCAAGTGAAGTAGAATTTTCGCTGACGCTTGGAGCTTTTAGAGAGCTGTGTGTTATTCGGTGTCTTGCTCACTACGTTGTCACGTCAGGGGTGAGTTTGGTTACGAGCAATGGCGCCCAACGTGGGCAGCAGCAGCGGCATCAGCATCAACGGCAGCAGCAGCAGCAGCAGCAGCAGCAGCAGCAGCAGCAGCAGCAGCAGCAGCAGCAGCAACAGCAGCAGCAGCAGCAGCAGCAGCGGCGGCGGTAGCAGCAGCAGCAGGCACATCATCATCATCAGCAGCAGCAGCAGCAGCAACAACACCAGCAGCAGCAGCAGCAGCAGCAGCAGCAGCAGCAGCAGCAGAAGCCTCATCGTACTTACTGCCCTACCTGTAGTTCCTCATTGCACGATCGTTGATGATCGAACTACAGATTACCGGTGAATGAACATTAAAGTGTTTCACAATAACGGAAGTAAAAAAATAAAACAACACAATCGAACGAAAGAACGTCTAACGTTGGGCGGTGGTGCGAGCTTAATTTTGCTTTGTGAAAATAATAATATCGAGTAAAAAAGAGCTCGATCAACTGGTGCAATACAGCTATTTAAAAAACGCTTTTTGTTTAAATCTTTCAGTCTACAGCTGATGGGGAACGAAAAACAAATGGCATTTCAGTATAGACACAATTATCTTATTGGATTGAACACAAAGATGATAGTCAGTTTTTAGTAATTCGAAGAGGCCAAAATTGCCTACAAAAATCACATAGTCGTGTAATGAAGAAGATCGATCCTACGCAGTAAAAGTCTATATATTTGCATATGCCTAAATATAACGTATAACGTTTCGTCTTGTAAATTACGAGGAGCCTCCTTAATATCGTCGGAAAGAAATCACAAACTACTTTGTTAAAAAAACGACGATCTACGAAGAATTGCGGGGACTCGTTATTTCGAAATCCTGATGTAATTTGGATAGAAAACGAAATTGTACAGTGAACAGAACGTATTCAGCGGCATGATATAAGCTACATCCTCCCTACACGCGCACACCCACACACAGCGTACGCGCGCGCGCGCACACACACACACACACAGCGTGAGAGAGACTGAGAGAAGTTATAACAGTGAGATAATATGAAAATCCGGAAGGGACGTTGCGAGTGGCGGCGAAAAAACAGATCGACATTTTGACGACAATTGAAATTCGTACTCAACGAAAATTTCAATTTGTTGCACACGTTGCACTTTTCTCTTATCTCTCGAATAACAACAATTTCGTAGACTCGGTCCATTTGGGATCGACACGCTTTTCTTTTCGCTTCGCAATTGATCCGAAGCACGTACACAAATGTAAGGGTGTGGACAAGATAACCTGCGACACAACAATAATCACCGTTCGAACTTCGCTGTATCTGAATTCGTCAGGTGACAGACCGAGTCGCGAGTCGAAAAGTGAAATGCGAAAAAGCAAAAATTACAAGATCTAAGGTGAAGTGGTGCGCTGCTGTGTGTATCTTTCGTGCGTGCGGCTGAGCGTTGGAAGTGAGTGTATATGTGTTATTGTGTATACGGTGTGTGCGGGCGTAATATTACGCTCGCCCGGTAATACCGTGCAATCCTGGCGGAAACGAGAACCGACCCGGTGGCGATGCAGAGCAAGGAGACCCCCGTTGGGTCACAGGAGACCCATCAGTACGTGGGGCCTTACAGGCTCGAGAAGACACTTGGAAAGGGACAAACTGGTGGGTTTATTCGTTTATATCTGCCACTGTCTCGTAGGTCAAACTATGACTATAAATCAACTAGAGGGAAACCAAACCAAAATATCGAGGAAACAAAATTTATAAATAGAATCTCATATCATGTGATTATTATGTTTCTTAAAAACACTTATTTTGTATATATTCTTGCTAATTGTGAATATCTTTCATCACATATTGTTTATTATCGCAAACAACCAAAACTAAGCCATGTTCATGGAACTTTGCTTTGCACACACCAGGTCGCAATTCATAGCGCGAAGAATGTACAGAAATATGTTAAAGCTCCAACCTCTCACATATCGTTAAATCGAAATACGCATTGTCACACATTTTCGAGCGTCAACCTCCGCACTCGTGGTACTCGAATATATATAACTTTCCATGTATCACATTGTACTTCATGCAAACCGTTAATCTGTATGCAACATCGGTTTCGATGCAATTTCGGTTTCGAAAATCGAATACTCACATATTAATTACTTGATACGACCTTTTTCATTCTCTCTCTCTCCCTCTATCTAATAGACCTTTCCAGTACAGGAGTGGTGGGTTCAATCAGAATTTAAATTAGGTACATTTTTTGCAGATAGTAAAAGAGTTGGGGAAAATGGCGCTCGGCTAAATGCGACAAAATATCTCTAAAATAATATTTCCCTACATGTTCCATCCTGAGTATTGATTAATAGATACTTCAACTTTCTTCTCGCTCATATACTCGATATATAATGGAACAAGAAACATTTTTTCGATAAAAAAATTACTGTTATCGGCGTGGTCCATACCTGCAGGATATTGTCAAAACTAGGCTGAAAGCAATGACGACCTAGTAAATGGCCACAAGAAAATAATCTGCGGCCGTAAGGAGGTTCGATAAGCTCGCTGAACGCGATTACGTCGCAATATCCAATTATATGTCATATTACAGAAGCAATAACTTGAGGAAATAATTAATGGTGCAATCGGCGACAAAGGCGAAGTGAATTTAACTCTTACCAATAGCCTTACTTTATAGCCAACGAATTCCGGATTTATGAAAGGTGAAGTCTTATAGAAGATTAAAAGGTGTTATAAAACCCTGGTATCAATTATTTTTCCATCATAACTAGGTATTTCGTTAAAAATGGGTTGTTGGCGTTCCCCGCTGGTCACCATTGCTCCGTTCTCTCCGAACTTCTGCATGCAGCCTTGCCGTAGAACCTTGCGTAAATCAATATGGGGAGAGATTTTCCATTCTACTTTGCATCTTTCTTCATTCGTCGCGCCGCTGAACTTTCGTGTATACAAATTTACATGGAAATAATAAAATTTCATACGCCTTGAGCATATCACAACAAAATAAATATCTAACTAAAGTAATTCATATCCCAGATATTGTTACTTACACTCGAGCAATAACGATTTCAAAAACAAAAAAAAGAAAAGTTCATTTTCGTAAAGAAAATTTATAATAATGAAATATTTATTATTATTACGAGCATGAAAACTTGCGTTTTCATTGAATCTTAAACGTACGTTCAATGGGCATTCGCCTACCAGTTTTCTCGTCTTATTCATTGTTCTCTCGTTGTTGCGTGTGTGTGTGCATATATTTTTCGATGATTCGCGAATTACACGGGAGTGAGGGAGATAGGGAAAATGAAAGAGAAATTAACCCCTCGTATGGGTTCAAAAGATTGAAATTTACCGCTCTCGAACCACTAAAACACTTAATTACGTTAGGCCCTCGTATGTTATCCGAGTGATCCACACATCGCGATTCTGCCAACCAATTGACATAATGCATCGTAAAAAATTCATCGATGAACGACTGTCATTTGAAGCCCATCACGCGCAATCATCTCATCCATGAGATAATATTCAAGCACAAAATTCAATTGTTCCTGTCATTAACTAAAGTGAAGAGTTGCTGTGAAATATTATAATATTATTGACTGACGATCATATTAGAAATGCACATAAAAATGTTTTCTTTTATTTTAAACTAAATATGACGATATTTATGGCGTGTCCGAGCAATTTTCGCAGAATTACAAATAAAACATCAAAACGGCTCCATGAATAGAGAAGTACTATATTTCTTTTGTACAAAATAAACAATCTTTTGTTCTTAATGTATAACTGAAATAAAATGAAAAATTGGATCCGTTTTGACAATTCTAAAGTAATTGATTGAATGGCAGTCGAGAGATTTCACGGAAAAGGATCTATACAATACATAATTATGATTTTAGGCACCGAGCGATTCAAGTTTCTTCCTTCGTGGCACCATAGACCCTCCAAATTTCTCGAATGTTTAATGTTGGGCTCGATTTATAATTACGATCACGTATTATTGAATTAGGAAGAATTGCTTCGCTATTAAAGGTTGCACACGTAAAGTTGAATCTTAAAGGGCATTAAAAAAATTAATCAATTTTTGGCTTTTATGGAAATATATCGACATACCGAAATAGGACCCTTAGGGCGACTTTGAAATTCTACTTTGTATTAATTTTCGTTTGTTGTTTGGTTTACGTGTCACGTTTTAAATTATTACTGCTTGTTCGTTAAGAAAAAGTATTGATAATAAAAATAAAAATTTGCTTGGGTACTGAAAATTTACGAGGTCTCTTGCTACTACCCTTTCGATATCTGTCCACTTGCTAATAATACCTGCACATTATTTACTAATTATGAATTACTTCACGTTCTTGACGACTCGAAATTTCCGTCAATCCATAAAAAAATATATATATAAACGAAAAGGTAAATTGTTTAAGTTACTTAATTTTACGAAAATGGAATGTACTGCCTTGTGATGAACAGGCAACATCAAACATACCACATTATTATTCACAATTCCTGTTTCATTCGAAACATAGCAAAACTGCGTGGAAATGACTGGTCGACTTGTTCGTTAGAAGATTCTATTAAATGACCAATGGGCCTTTGAACAACAGGCTTATTGTTAAATAAAAAGATGCATCCACATTATGTCTTAATATTGGTAAAAAAAAGTCAACGATATAAATTCGTATATGAAGTCATTGGTAAAACGTGATGTTAGCCCAACACTCCCGTCGAGGTTAGGCGCGAGCACGTAAATTCAATGTAGATGGAGCCCTCGCGTCGTCTCGCAAAATGTCTCGGGCGAGACTCGCCTCTCACGAGACATGACGAATGTGGCTGTCCACAGTCTCGTGTCGCTCAGCTAATCCCTCGTCTTTGGCTACGATGGATTTTGCTGCTGCAACTATTGTTGTGATTGTCCCTTTGTGTAGAGCCGGCTTTACTCGCCTCGCCTAATCTCGACGAGAGCGTAGAGCTACCTGATGAATCTAACGGAGCAAAGTAAGCATAAAGATCGTATATCTCATTGTTAGTATTAATTTCACGTTCCAGAGATTTCTAATCACAGATTCTCTCCTTGGTAAGGCTTTGCTAAACGTCCCAAATAAAGAAATGATCGCTGAGTTATATTGCCATAAATGATAAAATTACCAATCTATAAGTCGCATCGAGTAGGTACACGCATTTACGAGTAGGACTACTCGATGTCTGTATGAAATTAATCGGATCGAAGATAAACGAGACGTAAGGAGGGCCTCTCTCATTACCATTGATTAACCTCCTACGTCCAACGAGATGGCCGGGCCTAATTTTCCGTTACGGCACGTAGATTGTTTCATTCGGCGTGTGGTTGTCCATTTGTCTAAGTCTCTCCCTCCCCTCGCGCTTCATTCGCCCTACCGATATACATATATGGATCGAGTAAGAGAGATAACGATGAAAAATATATCCAGTTTGATTTCTCATTCGGGAAAACCCGGAAATACATATATATTTCGACGGGTGATTTTCGCCAACAAATTCAAGTTCTAAACATTTATTTCAATCCATTATTTCTCTTATAATTCATGTTCATTATTAATGATATTGGTTTCATTGTTCTACAAATAACTCGATAACTTATCTAACATGTCGATTCTACTATATACCTACTATTAGATTTATTCGATAGGTCCAAGTTGATTGATGAATGATATGCGAACTAATAAAACCAGGATCGCCCGCGCGGGACGACTTACAATCACCTTTTGTACGATTCCGTGTTCTTACTTGACCCCATTATAAGAGTTTTAAGAAATTGTTGTGGACGAGTCATCGCTCTATATTAAGTTTCTCCCAAATTATGGACTCCGCGAAGAATTTATTTACACGGAGAACATGTTTGGTTATTTGAAATATGGCTTTATTGAGGGCGTACACAGCATTTGTAATATTTAAACTTATTTTTTTGTAATATTTAATGTGTTCAATGGGAATAATGTGAAGAAGGTAGACCACATTCGTATCGCTTAAGGCAAGAGCCGACTGTGACGGTCCGAAAAATAATTTTTTTTTCGAGAATTTTTTCAATTCACTTTTAACTATGTACCTACTTATATTTATGTGATTCCACATACCTGAAAGTAGGTTCAAGTTAATTTTTATTGAAAAATAAATCATAAGCTATTAAAATTATAAAAAATCTTCTGCAAAAATTGCATATATCCGACTATAATTACTCGAGTTGTCGTCTGTACCAGGCCGAAAAACATGATTGAGAGAAAAAATTTATGTCCTTCAACTATTCTCGTTTTCAAAAGCAAAACTTACTTAAATCTACTTTCATGTATGTGGAACAACATATCATTAATTGGACACAAAAACTAGGGTTGTAACGGAACCTCGGCTCCGCCTCCGCAAATACGGAACTTCCGCAAGAAATCACATCTCCGCGTCCGCATCCGCTTCCGCAAGTTTTTAAACGGAGTTGTAACGGAGGTTTGTTTACATTTTTACATTTTGTCATTGCGTGCGACGCGGCGACTGAATTTGTACAAACTTCGTACAAAGTATTCCAAACTATTACGCGCGCGACTACAAATCAAAACAATGACTGACAAATTCGCAGAACTCGTGTTGAGCAATAAGTTACGCGCCCTCCTGCCACCCGTCTTCACACCGCGCTCCCTTCGATGCGTTTGCTTTTTCGCAGTCGTGTTTCGAAGTTCGTACTGTTCATAGTAGTTTTGATATTTGATTTGTGGTCGCGTGCGTAATAGTTTCGTGTGATGAAGCCGAAAACCAGTGATATTTGGCAGTATTTTTGGAAATAGATGATAATTATGCAAAATGCAAAAGCTGTAATAAAAACTATTCAAGGAATGGCCGGACTACAACATCATTGAAAGGGCATTTGAAATCTATGCATAAAGAAAAATATGAAGAATTTTGTCAAATGGAAGAACAACGAGAAGCAGTAAAATTGAATCAGATACCGTCAGCAGCAACACCGTCACAACAAACAAAAAAGCAAATGACCATAGAAGAATGCAAAAAAAATCAAATCTGGGACACATCACATGCAAAAGCAATAAAAATGGACGATTTGATTGGAGAAATGATTGCATTACAGAACCTCCCGTTTAATTTTGTGGAGGGCAGTGGTTTTCGCCGCGTAATGCAAACGGTTTTGCCAAATTATCAATTAAGAGGGCGCCAGTTTTTTACTGACCATATATGTAACGAGATATATACGAAAATGGCGAGAAAAATAAAACAATTCTGCAAACAATTTTTTAAACTATCATTCACGACAGATATATGGTCTGAGCCAAGTGCTAATGTGTCGCTTTTGAGCTTAACCTTACATGGGATTACCGAAGACTTCAACAGAATGCAGATTGTTTTAAAATGTTGCTCACTTCATGGCCGCCATACCGGCGATATAATTAGTGACCATTTCAAAATGATGCTGCGGGAGTGGAACATCCAGGATGATCAATTGCATTGCTTTATTCGAGATGGCGGATCGAATATGGTAAAAGCGATGCATTTGGCCAATATCCCTGACGTGAATTGCGCAGTCCACCAATTGCAACTGTGTGTTCGTTCTGCTCTCGAAAAACGAGAAGTAAAAGACTTAATAGCAAAATGGAAAAAGATATCGGGACATTTTAATCACTCTCTAACAGCCCAAGATGAGCTGATTAAAATCCAAACCGACCAGCTCAATCGACCTGCACTTCGCGTGATTCAGGACTGCGTCACCAGGTATGTTTTAATTTTTAACCAATATCTAAAAAAGAGTAGGTTCTCATTTCATCCCTTTTTAGTGGTCCATCGTAAAATCAGGAATACTTATAGTTTTGCCATGTCCGTCTGTTTGTCTGTCTGTCTGTCTATCTGTATATTTTTATGTCCGTATTACAAAATATTATTTTGCTATTTATTTATGAAAACCGATCTGATTTCTTTATAATTTATTTATAATAATAGTAATCCCCGTTGTTTTATTCATCTGATATAATCTTTCATTTCAGATGGAACAGCACTTTCTATATGATCGAGCGACTGTTGAAAATAAAAGATTCTATTCGCCTCTATGCCAGCAAACACAATATTCCGCAAATTTCCCCAGAAGAATGGTTGGATCTTAATAAAATAGTGGCAATACTAAATCCTTTCGAAGAAATAACAAGGAATCTAAGTGATACAAAAACGTGCATATCATCAGTTATCCCAATGATACATATCCTAAAGCATACTTTGCAGCTAGAAATAGACAAATCTGAAACAAATCAGGATTTCAAAAGCATGATTAGAAAACTAACCGAAGATATAAATTCGAGATTTTGTGAATGTCAACGAAATACTGTGTATTCGCTTGCTACATACTTGGACCCAAGGTACAAATTAAAGTTTTTTAATGAAATAATTAAGGAACAAGTTGAGTCCGAACTATTACGCTTGCTGCATTACACGAGTCTTACAAGAACTGCAAGTGGAGTTGATGATTATGGCGGAGCTTCTGCTCCCAAAAAACATAGAGTTGAGTCGAACCCAATGGATGATGAACCGTGCACAAGCTCCCACATTTTATCGCTAACGCAAAGTGTATATTCAAATCTGGCAGACATGCTAAAAAACAGCAGCGACGATGAAGAGGAAACAGGAGATGACATTACTAATTCCAATAGCAACCTCGTGCTATGGAAATCATTAATCACTGAATATAATAAAGAAAAACGGTGCCAACTAAATGAAGACCCTTTAATGTGGTGGAAGCGTAGCAAAAAATTTCAAGCTTTTGCCCCCATCGTGCGCACTTATTTGTCGCCGCCGCCCGGTTCAGTGCCAAGTGAACAACTTTTTAGTGGAGCTGGTTTAATTTATGAACCACGAAGGAATCGCCTAGAAGGTGATAAAGCCGCAAAGCTATTGTTCATCAAATATAATTTGCCACTTTTAAATTATAATTATCAGTGATCTACTATAGGTAGATTTAACTCCGATCACCAGTGACTTACAGTAGGTCAGGTAGATTTTTTCTTTAATAAATGGTTAGCTAATCTTTTTTTCTTTATTTTTCCACCTCCGCTTCCGCCTCCGTTAAACCTTCGCTTCTGTGGAGGTCAATTCTCACACCTCCGCCTCTGCCTCCGCCTCCGCCATGATGGCATCCGTTACAACCCTGACAAAAACCATTAAGTGAATTTAAAGAAATGTGATTTTTCTAACCATCGCAGTGGGGTCCTGCCTTACGTTAGTTTAAACCACAATTAATGTCACCCCAGCATCTAAAGCACTTGGGAAATATATGTCCAAAAAATATTCCGTCTAAAAATAAAAAGTAGAAGTAACCACTGATATTTTTTCGATAGGATCTGCTGTTTAAATAAAATTAGTTAAATGGAGGAAAAAATAACGTAAGAAGTTAATAAGTAGAAGAAGAATAGGGAATAATAGGTGAATATAGGGAATATCTTTTTTATTCTCTGTTCTTCTTCTTCATCTTTCAAGCACGGCACATGAACCTTCCCTTCTGAGAGACTCATGTGATACGGAAAGAAACAGGGTGTATTATTAAGTAAAACTTTGGTATATCAATAAGAGAATGAATGAACTTGTCGTATTGTTAGTGTTACATTACATGTTTCTCGTCTCGCGACTACTTTTACACTGCTTGGCTTGTCCCAGCAGAGCTGCCAGATCGCGCGCGAAATGTACCCCCTCTCTAGCGTCCTGCGCGCCCATCACACAATCATAGTAGCGCGTGTCCGTGAGCGAGCGATGCTCGGACATCTTCGGAAAGAGCCGAGCGCGGTCGGGCAACTTCGACCGTGCCTTCGGCAGCTACACCAATACATGGACGCTGAGCCCGTTCATGTGCGGCCAAGCCGAAACTGAGGCTTCGAGCGAAAAAGCAATCTGATGGGAAGACCAGAGGCCCAAATTTTGTTTATTTTTTTTTCAATATTTTTTTTAAATATTTATACGAAGTGAAGGTGACCACCCACACATTCATTTACCAAAGTAGTACGCGCGCAACTCTTAAGAACTTTCTAAAAAATCGACTTTTAAAAATTGCCTAGCCCGGTAAAAGAAGCTCACGTTTGAAATTTGTTAACTGGTCGAGTGGTCGAGGGGTGAGCGTACTCGACTAATAACTGCTAGGTTGCTGGGTCGAATCTTGCCCGTGGGTACCTTTTTTTCGATTTTTATACCCAACAATAAATTAATTTTATATGCATAATTGAAACGCTACTTCTACAGAACAAATATCCACTTTTTTTTATTTCAGAAATGCATTTTATTTATTTAAAATATTTTTGTGGTGCACATGAAATACAAAATGATATATACATACACTACCGGCGAAAAGTTTCCGGACAAAAGTTGAAAACAGTGCCGGAACAGATTTTTATGCCATTTCGCCGGTAGTTGGCCTAGGCCAATTTAACCAACGCCATTTTAAAGAGGAGGGATTTACCATCATTTTGGCTTAAAAAAAAATTCACGAAAATTTGTAACGCATTTACGTTACAATTTTTTTTACCACAAACGAGGTCCACTCGAAAAAAAACAAAAAAACGAGAAATAATGGTCGTGTTCAAAACTGTGTGATCATTGTAAAAAAAAATCGTGATTTTTTTTTTAAAAAGCCAAAATGAAGGTAAATCCCTCCTCTTTAAAATGGGGTTGGTTAAATTGGCCGAGGGCAACTACCGGCGAAGTGGCATAAAAATCTGTTCCGGCACTGTTTTCAACTTTTGTCCGGAAACTTTTCGCCGGTAGTGTATGTATATATCATTTTGTATTTCATGTGCACCACAAAAATATTTTAAATAAATAAAATGCATTTCTGAAATAAAAAAAAGTGGATATTTGTTCTGTAGAAGTAGCGTTTCAATTATGCATATAAAATTAATTTATTGTTGGGTATAAAAATCGAAAAAAGGTACCCACGGGCAAGATTCGACCCAGCAACCTAGCAGTTATTAGTCGAGTACGCTCACCACTCGACCACTCGACCAGTTAACAAATGTCAAACGTGAGCTTCTTTTACCGGGCTAGGCAATTTTTTAAAGTCGATTTTTTAGAAAGTTCTTAAGAGTTGCGCGCGTACTACTTTGGTAAATGAATGTGTGGGTGGTCACCTTCACTTCGTATAAATATAAAAAAAAATATTGAAAAAAAAAATAAACAAAATTTGGGCCTCTGGTCTTCCCATCAGATTGCTTTTTCGCTCGAAGCCTCAGTTTCGGCTTGGCCGCACATGAACGGGCTCAGCGTCCATGTATTGGTGTAGCTGCCGAAGGCACGGTCGAAGTTGCTCGACCGCGCTCGGCTCTTTCCGAAGATATCCGAGCATCGCTCGCTCACGGACACGCGCTACTATGATTGTATGATGGGCGCGCAGGACGCTAGAGA
Source organism: Netelia inedita (assembly GCA_964017225.1). Taxonomy (NCBI): domain Eukaryota; kingdom Metazoa; phylum Arthropoda; class Insecta; order Hymenoptera; family Ichneumonidae; genus Netelia; species Netelia inedita. Next base: position 19,514,522 of record OZ024924.1, read on the forward strand.
GGGGGTACATTTCGCGCGCGATCTGGCAGCTCTGGTCCCAGGGGCCTTGCACGCACCCAGGTCATAGCTGCCAGATCGCGCGCGAAATGTACCCCCACTCTAGCGTCCTGCGCGCCCATCACACAATCATAGTAGCGCGTGTCCGTGAGCGAGCGATGCTCGGACATCTTCGGAAAGAGCCGAGCGCGGTCGGGCAACTTCGACCGTGCCTTCGGCAGCTACACCAATACATGGACGCTGAGCCCGTTCATGTGCGGCCAAGCCGAAACTGAGGCTTCGAGCGAAAAAGCAATCTGATGGGAAGACCAGAGGCCCAAATTTTGTTTATTTTTTTTTCAATATATTTTTTTTATATTTATACGAAGTGAAGGTGACCACCCACACATTCATTTGCCAAAGTAGTACGCGCGCAACTCTTAAGAACTTTCTAAAAAATCGACTTTTAAAAATTGCCTAGCCCGGTAAAAGAAGCTCACGTTTAAAATTTGTTAAATGGTCGAGTGGTCGAGTGGTGAGCGTACTCGACTAATAACTGCTAGGTTGCTGGGTTGAATCTTGCCCGTGGGTACTTTTTTTCGATTTTTATACCCATCAATAAATTAATTTTATAATCATAATTGAAACGCTACTTCTACAGAACAAATATTCACTTTTTTTAATTTCAATAATGCATTTCTTTATATAAAATATATTGGTGGTGCACATGAAATACAAAATGATATATACATATATTACCGACGAAAAATTTCCGGACAAAAGTTGAAAACAGTGCCGGAACAGATTTTTATGCCACTTCGCCGGTAGTTGCCCTCGGCCAATTTAACCAACCCCATTTTAAAGAGGAGGGATTTACCTTCATTTTGGCTTTTTAAAAAAAAATCACGATTTTTTTTTACAATGATCACACAGTTTTGAACACGACCATTATTTCTCGTTTTTTTGTTTTTTTTCGAGTGGACCTCGTTTGTGGTAAAAAAAATTGTAACGTAAATGCGTTACAAATTTTCGTGAATTTTTTTAAGCCAAAATGATGGTAAATCCCTCCTCTTTAAAATGGCGTTGGTTAAATTGGCCTAGGCTAACTACCGGCGAAATGGCATAAAAATCTGTTCCGGCACTGTTTTCAACTTTTGTCCGGAAACTTTTCGCCGGTAGTGTATGTATATATCATTTTGTATTTCATGTGCACCACAAAAATATTTTAAATAAATAAAATGCATTTCTGAAATAAAAAAAGTGGTTATTTGTTCTGTAGAAGTAGCGTTTCAATTATGCATATAAAATTAATTTATTGTTGGGTATAAAAATCGAAAAAAAGGTACCCACGGGCAAGATTCGACCCAGCAACCTAGCAGTTATTAGTCGAGTACGCTCACCACTCGACCACTCGACCAGTTAGCAAATTTCAAACGTGAGCATCTTTTACCGGGCTAGGCAATTTTTTAAAGTCGATTTTTTAGAAAGTTCTTAAGAGTTGCGCGCGTACTACTTTGGCAAATGAATGTGTGGGTGGTCACCTTCACTTCGTATAAATATAAAAAAAAATATTGAAAAAAAAAATAAACAAAATTTGGGCCTCTGGTCTTCCCATCAGATTGCTTTTTCGCTCGAAGCCTCAGTTTCGGCTTGGCCGCACATGAACGGGCTCAGCGTCCATGTATTGGTGTAGCTGCCGAAGGCACGGTCGAAGTTGCTCGACCGCGCTCGGCTCTTTCCGAAGATATCCGAGCATCGCTCGCTCACGGACACGCGCTACTATGATTGTGTGATGGGCGCGCAGGACGCTAGAGAGGGGGTACATTTCGCGCGCGATCTGGCAGCTCTGACCCAGGTCCCTGAGACTGGAACTAAGTTCCTAACATTCCTAATACGCAACATGGTCATCTTAGCGTGGCCGTTGTAGTGTGGCGCTAGTAGTACTGCGCGTTTCCCCCGTTACCCCTCACCGCGTCATCGACTTTCAATGTGCTAATGCGCAATAGTAGGATCGTAATGACTATTACTACTAGAAGTTTTCCACATTTGGGATGGGCAATTTTATCACAACTTCCTCTCAAAGTGTCATTATTATTTACGGAATGTGGAATAGCATCCAAAATAACTTTAAATATATGCCTCCATTTTTCTTTTAAAATTTCTTCTTGTAATTCATTATCTATAAAACCACCTTTCTTCATTTTTTATTCGACACAACTTTTTTTTTAATTCTGCCAGTCTCGAAATCCCGCAGTGGTCCCTACATTCTGTTGTTGTTGTTTTTTTTTTTAATATACATGGGAAACAGAACGGTACATCTTTTCCCTTGCAATATATTAACCAATTTCTGTGAAATAGATATCTTTTATCAAAATATCTATTTCCTCTCTGAGGGGATAGAGGACACTTATATTATCGCACAACTCTGGTTCATGTTGAACAAATATTTATATGTTACTATTCATGAAGTGTCATATTGTGGGATCATTGAATCTATTATTTTTGCATTATTATCAATATTTATTAAGTTAACATCGACCATATTATTATGATCATTACATGTACATTGCTTCTCGATTTCCTAGCTTTGAAGTTCACTTGTACTTTTCTCTTCTGTTTCAATTTCACATGAAACATGACTATTTGTAGAAGGCAGATGTAATTCAGTTGTTAAGCGTAAATTAACTAGATCTATAGAAGATTTTTTAAGAAAATTATCAAATGGACTTATATTTTTCTTTATATTTTCAATCTTCTCTTCTCTTATTTTATTCAAAATTACCCTGAAAGAGTTTTTTATTTAAAATCGGTGTTTTTATTAATATTATTATTTACAGTACTTACTTAGTCAGTATGCCAGTATGTTGTATAGGATAAACTTCCGAAAAGCCCATACCCCCGATCGATCTGAAATTTGGTATACTTATGTATTTCGATGTGCTGATAACGAATATGATAGGCAAAATAGCCACATATTAAATTTTCAAGGTCATATCTGGGAAAACTGACTTTTTTTAACGTTTTTCACGACTATTGTGACAAATATAGATTTAAGAAAAAAATGTTTGAAACAAAATCTGTAGGCCATGAAAAAATAGATATTTTTTATTCAGCAAATAATGCGGGTAGAGTCAGTATTTGATGAGAAAAATACGATAACGTTCCAGAATCTCTATATTTCGTCAAACTCCATTAGTTTCGATATATCTAATAATCTACTTACGCACTTTACCACGGGAAGGTTGGAGCTTGGTCTGTAAAGTGCATATTTTTTTGTTTTTTATTTTTTTATTATTTTTTTGTATTTTTCAGAGTTTCTAAAATGTTTGTAAAATATTTTTTATGGTTTTTTTGTAGTTTTCAAGATTTTCATTCACATGCCCACCCACACACGCACGCACGCCAGCACACACACACACACACACGCACGCACGCACACACACACACGCACGCACACACACACACACACACACACACACACACACACACACACGCACACGCACACACACACACACACACACACACACACACACACACACACACACACACACACACACACACACACGCTAACGCGGTCAGTCGGTTTGAGATTTTCGCGCGAATTGGATGCGTTTTGCGAGAGAAAAAAATAATAATGTGCGAAGTTTTTATCAGTATGGCGCAGGAACGCCAAATATGATGCCAAGCGATCACGATAAGTGATGAAATTCTCCATGAATATACCTCTCCGAATATATAACGTTAGTTTTACTCCTTTCTCGTGCACATTTCTTTAATATGAAATACTTTAGATACGAATTTTCAATTAAAAATGCTTCCATGATCAATGTACAAGGTCGACTGAACGAGCAAGGAGTTCGCGCGTGGTGTCGCATTCGCGTTGAATTCGTTCACGTAGGACAGCCTCGCCTCGGACACGGTGTTATCCTACGTGAGCGAATGGAAAGCGAACGCGATGAGAGAGATTGATTGATTGAATTTAATGTTATACCTATAGCTATAGGGTAAATGTAAAATTACAATATTACAGAATTTAATACAAAAGAAGACGAACTTAAACTTAAACTTAAACATACGCAACTCAGTACAGAGAGCAAGCGAAGCTTAATCTTACAGCTGGGTAAATTTTAGAGCTGTGTAACAAGGTAGATAAATGCCGCATGTTCCGTAAAATATGATCTATAGTGGAAAGATATTACACACCCGATACTCCCCTCGACATTCTCAGTCCAATTCAATATAACATATAGTTGATAGAATTGATAGATCGATATAGATAGTTACTATGTAGTAAATAGAATATAATACTTAGTTGATAGATAGAATATAGTACACAGTTGATCGATACTCATACTCCATACTCCATACTCCATACACCCCTCGATATATTCCATACAATATAGTATAACATATGACGTGAGGCTGATACCCTGATTTTAACTTAAATATAAATTATACCTTGTGGAGTATACCTATTGGACAAGCAGGGAAATTAGTGCTCGGCATGTGCGAGGTGCGTGTCAGAAAACCCGTCTTGTATCTCCATGTGCCATGTGATGGTGGAACAAACGTTTCTTGAACATATCAAGTGACGGAGAACTTCTAATGCAGCTCGGAATCGAATGCCGATAAGGTTTATTTAGAATAAAAAGAAAACATCTTAAGTTATACGTTCGATACTTCCTGATATGTGTCAAAGAAAGCTTGGCCTATAAACAACAATAATAATATATCGATATATTTATGAAAAATCAACTTTATTATAAAAATTTCAAAACTAAGAAAAATCAGTTTCAACGAAATTGTCCTCCAGTACCGGCCAGCAAATATATGAAGATTTATACCATGCAATAATCACAAATATAGTGATCTGACAGCTCTGGCACATGTGCACAAGTCTCATGGACCCAAATTTTACAGTTTGCGCATTGTATCCAATCATCTTCATGGGATTCAAAGCAAAATGGACATATCGTCTCTTTCTGAATCGGTCTGCAGGGTGGAGTCTGGTTTTCTTTTTTGCTTTTATTGCTGACATTTTTTCCTGAAAGTAAACTCTTTCCTTTCTTGCTGACATCTTTTCTCGACACCAACCTTTTCCCTTTCTTGTTGACATTAGCCTATTTGCCAAGTCTTTAATATGTTCTGCCAACATTTTTTCATGCTCAGGTGAGAAGGTTTTATGAAAACGGCCCATTTACGGCCTAATGGACATCTCTTTATTATTTTTAATAGGACTAATCCTGTCATTCAGCGTAGTTCTTGGTACCTGAAAACGTCCTGCTGCCTCCCGTGCACTCATTGCCTTACTCAGTACCTTATTTATCGCTTTATGCATATTGGCAGGATCCCAGGTGCCTTTCTTTTTCTTCATCCCTCTATCACTTTTCTTGTTTTGCATTTTTATATATCTATAAGAAAACAAAACCACTTAAAAATGAACGCAAACCGTGGCCGATACTGGAGGACAATTTTGTCGCCGGTACTGCAGGAACGGAGTACAGTAGTATGTTCGACCACAGACAAGAATGAATACACGAAGGTGGAATTATGACACGCGTTATCATATCTATATACACCATGTATACATACCAGGTTTAATTTTTTTCAAACTCGTCCACGAAACTCCAACAATCATTCACCGAACTTTCGTTTTGTATCTTGCGTTCACCACGCTCAACACAAATTTTCGCACTGACAACAAACCGTTTGCAATAGATCGCCCCACCTCGGGGCATATACTTCTAACAATGTAATACTTAAAAGACGATAGCGTTTTCAGTGAAATCTATTATACAATGCTCGAATTAACAACTGGCCGGTACTGGATGCCGGCCGGTACTGGAGGACTCTCCCCTATGCCTTTCTAAATACATAATATTACTTCCACTCCTTTATCGTATCGATTTTTTCAATATTTCATATTTTAGATAACAGTTCTCCATTGAAAATCTGTTCCGTCCGTCCATGGCCAATGTATTACGCCGACCGAATGAGCGAGCGGTCGGGGCACCGGCGCCGCTCACGTATAGTAGGACAATGTCGCCGAGTCGCACCGCTTCGCATTCAATCGCACAAAATTCGCGTCTGACCGCCTTCGCATTGAGTTCGTTCACGTAAGACACACGCTTACAAAGGGATGGAATGTGATGCGCGTGCAACAAGACGCCTCTTTGTCTAATTGGTCCGGGTGCGAGAAACGGCCAGTGATAGTCGGTGTTGTTTCATGCAGAGTAGAATAGTCAGGTAAAATAAAAACCACGTGCAACTCTGAACCGGGTCGGTTTTATTTGTTTTACGCCTGTGCACGGCGTCTTTTTTACCACGCCCTCGTTACGGCAAGGTGATGACGTATGTGGAGTTAAACGAGAGATTCCTCGACCTTTTTAATGGCTGCCATTGCGAGAGAGAATTTCTATGATAATTTGTACTAATCGTAAGTATGTAAGTTTGAATGAAAAAACTGAGAATATGAACTCTTATTGTTAGTGGAGACAAATGCGAACGCCGCGTTACAAGTCTATATTATTCTTTTATGTTAATAGTTTTTGTATTAAACAAATTTTCAGGACTCTGACGGGAATTTTATAAAACTACTCGGTCGGTGATGACCTTCAAAGTTTGTGAATGTAATGTCGAGTTTGTTGACGGAAACTTATGAAGAGTTTACGACATTCTCTTTATTACTACCGGATTTAATTCGTGGATCGATCAAGGGGGGTGGTCCCCTGGCCGCTCGGAAAATGGGTATATTAAAAGAAATCATAAACTCGAAAGTATAAGACGAAATATTTTATATTTTTAACACAAGGTAATAAATGTCATTAAGAATGCCTCAAATAAATTGTAATTCATAATATTTAAAAATGGCGGCGCTGTAGACATTTTCGCCGAGGGCATCCGCACGACACGCGCGTACGTGGCTCCAGGTGTATCGCCGACGTATAGCATTTGAAAAAATAGGTTATTCGTGGATAGTGTTGCTACGATGTAGCGTAGTGTATTTTTGACGATTATGCAAATTATGGCGAGCCGAAGACGGAAAAAATGTTCACTTTTCACTGTTATTTCACGAAAAAAAACATCGGTTCACAGCAGTCAGATGCAACATGTCGGTGATACACCGGGCGGCCCCATTTTGTACTATTATGAGCTAAAATTTATTTGAGGCATTCTTAAAGCCGTTTCTCACCTTGTGTTAAAAAATAAAAATATTTCGTCTTATACTTTCGAGTTTATGAATTTTTTAAAAATATGTCCATATTACGAGAGGCCGTAGTGGCCACCTCCCATAAACGTCTACTTTATTCGGGTTCTTCTGTATAAATTTATGAAAGAAAGCTCTATCGTACGTTGTCATGGGACCCGGGTCAGAAATAAAGGAAGTAAAATAATGTCACGCGTGGAATTTTAGATTTTTTAAAACACAAGAAATCCGCGGAAAGGCCTTGGATAGGTCGTTCGTAAACAGTTTCCGCAGAGAGCGCTGGAAAATTCTGGATGATATTACAAGATGCCTCTGCTCGGAATGAAGTAGACCCGGGTTGCATAATATTAATTAGTACATATGTTGACGAAGTACAGTAGCGGACAAAAGTTTAAGACGGAGAGGAAAAAAAGAAATCCTTTATTTTTTATGAAAAGAATTGACTCAGTGGATTTTTATTTCTATTAGCTAATTAATCATTAATTCATATATTTATTGTATAAATTTAATTTTGCACGTAATAACATTAGATACCATAAACAAAAGAAACATAAATTTGTTTGATATCTTCGAGGACAAATGTTTAAGACTATACGTAAAAACATATTCTTTGGTAGAAAATATATAGATATTTTCCTCCATTCAATACTTTGTCCACAGTCCATTATTTTTTATTACATCAGCACATCTTTGAGGCATTGAATCAATTAATTTTTTGCAGTCGCCCATAGTTGTTTCTCTCCACGTTTTTTCAACCAAAGAGTACAAACCGTCCAAATTTTTTGGTTTATTTCCTTGAATCCTTCTTTTTATGGTACACCATAAGTTTTCAATCGGATTTAAATCCGGCGACTGCGACGGCCACGGTAATAAAATAATTTTTTCATCTTGAAAAAAACTTTTCACTACCCGAGCCGTATGCTTTGGGTCATTATCTTGTTGATAAATAAAATTATCACCCATATTTTCATGTGCATACGGTAACATAGTATTTTTCAATATATCCAAGTATTGAAAGCGGTCCATGGTTCCATTAATTCGACGTATTGGTCCAGGACCATTGCGAGAAAAACATGCCCACACCATAACGTTTCCGCCTCCGTGCTTAACCGTCGGTAAAATACATCAAGGATTTAAATCTTCGCCAATTCGACGTCTTACATACAATATCCCGTCAGAACAAATTCGGTTGAATTTGGATTCGTCCGAAAATAGCACATTTTGCCAATCCTCACTTGTCCAATGCCGATGAGCCTTAGCAAACTTCAGTCGTAATTTTGTATTCTTTTTACTGAGCATCGGCTTCTTCCGTGGCTTTCGTGCTTTCAAATTGAATTCGTCTAATCGTCTTCGGACAGTTCTTACACTAATTTGTGCATTATTATTACTGCATATTTCAGCTCTGATATCGACTGCTGAACGGAAACGATCTCCCTCGCTTAATCGATGAATCCGATGATCCGTCGTTGGCGTGGTTTTCCGCGGTCTACCGTTTTTTGGTCGATCAAAATAGTCCCCAGTCTTTACAAACTTGTACCACGCTTGCTTACAAGCACTTTGTGATCGATTCATTTGGGTTGCAATTGAAGAAAATGTCTCATTTTGCTTCCGTAGAGATACGATCAGTCTTCGTTCAGTTGATGACAAATTACAGGCTTTACCCATACTTTCTTCGTACGTAATTAAACTCAAAACACTGGAAGATACACCACAAACTATTGACAGTATTAATACGTCAAGTTATTGCGTGGATCGACTACGGGTATCTTGTCCGACAGATCGTCTTAAACTAATGTCCGCTGTTTACAGATGGTCGAAAGAAAAAAAAATCGTACAATCTATACTGTTTACATTTGACGACCGAGACTTCTACATTATGAAAGTCAAACATACACATGTATTGTAACAAATCAACAAGCCGAAGGAAACGTTAGTACTTGTATGACAGATCTATGAACCAAATTGTAATTCATCGTCTTAAACTTTTGTCCGCTACTGTATATTCGATTTTCGAATATCGATAGGCGCGGCTTAGCCCCTTCCATCAACCCTCGAAGCATTTCGAATATTTGCCAAGAGCATAATTGCTCAGCTTCACCCTCGGCAGCCGAATTCGTGTACTGTGAATTATCTCGGTCCCCCGTACAGTCTGGGATTGATTACGGATGTACCTACGTATGGTATGGAAGAATAAACGAGTCTGGGGGCACTAGCGATCACCCTATTTTATTTAGATACCATGATGATTTCAAAATGATCTTCCACTATCACGTTACTTACAGGGAAACGCCCCCGTCCATTCCGAAGCACGACATTAGTTCGCAATAAGAAAAGTCTTGCCTTTTTCTGTGCCAATATTAACGGAAAATTTTTAAGTGATTTACACCAGTTACTCACGAATTATTGCAATAAACAATACGCCATTTGTTGTTGTATTCATTATGATCATGAACGTCTAGTAGTCGACGAATATAACATTTTGTACCTGTATACTTTATTTGTATCTCGGCCCGTTCACGAGAGACCAAAGATTTTAAGTGTGCGTTGACCCCTGAAGAATGACGGTCCGCCAATATAAAAAAAATTGTATCGAATAGTTGTACTGATTATACTTCCACTGTAACGAGATAGGGAAGTTGGGGTAGGGGTTGGAACTTACAAATATGGACTCGCGTATTCAAACGAATTTATATATTAACGTGAACTTAACCCGGAATGTGTAAAAGACTAGCTGATCATACGATGCACTTGGCTAAAATATCGAAGGACGGTTTCACCCCCTTAATTATGAGATATCGGAAAAACAAAAAACATATATATTTATGCTGTTTGTTCATCATTTATGTGTATGAAAATGTACATCCCAATCGGTTAAAAACTCTCGGACATACGTATGAAAAAATTGGATTTTTCGAATAAACAATAAGAAATTTGTTGTTAACTGCACCATTCTCATATCCAGTATATAGTACATGAAAAAATAAACGTTATTACAACTTGAAATATGTTCATATCCCGTATCGTTAAAACGTTATCGACGAAGAACGGAAAACACCCCGATTATCGAGGGTGCCTTTCACCCTTTAAAAATCGTGTTCCGTATATATAAAAAAATTGCCGTCGCCTATGTTTGTGCTTTCTACAAGCATACGAAATTTCATCCAAATCGGAGAGAGTGTCCCAAAGACATTTCGTTGTTAATATTTGTATGCGATTTTATGGAAATATTTATTTGTTGAAAAATGTGCTCCGGTTTATAATGCAACGTGTGACTTATCGGTCTTTTAAAATTTATTAACAAATTTGCTCTACAAGTCGAAAATCCGTTACGACAAGTAGTTGATCGTTGTATTGAGAGTTGCAGAGCAATTTTTCAAATAATCCAGTGGCTTGGAATCCTGGAAACACCCTCTGCAAATAAAAAATCTATATTTTTAAAAGCGATGGAGATACGACATAAAAATCGATTCGAAGCAGCAAAGCGCGCGACACACAGCCGACGTCATCGGGCAAAACAGGCTGCTTGGGGTTGAAGGTATACAATGCTTCGGTAGAATGAATGATGGTAACGACGAAATTATTTTCCGATTGTTAATCCATGTAGATCTCTTGTTTCGGTGGAATCAGTAACTCTAATAATATTCAAATTACATTAAATGAAGAATAATGGAAGAGTAAAAAAAGTTAACGCCCTTTGAATCCAATCGAAACGACAACTAAAGACGAAAAAACTAAGAAATTCGAAAAAATATATTCAACTTGGGATAGAAGCTGATGTTATCGCCAGAATAAACAAAAGCACGACTCGAAGAGTATCACCTTGACCGATTCTTCGTCTGAATGTTACCATCTTAATGTTGTCAAACCACCATTTCTAGAGATTCTAGTTCCGATAGGTTCCTGTAGTGTTCCTGATAGTGTTGCGTGTATACTACATTTGCCGTCAATGTTGTGTCTACTTACAATTAAGAAATAAAATGTCATTGACGACTCGTGGATTTGACATTAACGTTAAAGTTGTTGTGAAAAGGAGTATCGGTCACATGTTAGGGAATCTTATGTTTAAGTGCAACTCCATAGTCGTTCATTCGAACCTATCGTTCACGTCGTCTTTTTGTGCCGCCACATCACGAAAAATATGTACGTATGCTCCGTCCCCCTATCATGAGGTAGGGGGATACGATGATAGTTGTTTGTGGGTTGTGCTGGGGTAAAATTGTTCACAGGTATCTTACGCGTTGATACGCCACGAGGCCCAAGAACGAATTCTTTTGAAGGGATCGGGAAGAAATTTAGGAGCCTCTTAACTGTCTGATTTCATCAAATACTAATCGAACTGATGGACCCATCGATTCAATAATGAGTCAACCATATTATTCTTCTCAACGGTATACAGGGTGAATTTCATAAGGTATAGCACAATTTATTCTAAGGTAGATGGGACCATTATAAACAAAAGTTGCAAATATACATTGGGGATTGTTGGTTTCTTTATATGCATATGCTTATGTACAAAAACTAATCTATCATATACCGAGAACGCTATGTGCGGCCGATACTGTTTATGTTTATATTACGCTATTAGGGCAGAGCGATAAGTACGGACCCAATAACCGATCCCTTAGTTCGGACTCTGCTCTTCTTTAGTCTTGACTAATATACATATGCTAGGAGCCAGACGTGCCTTCCGAGTGTTCCATAAAGAATAAAGTCTAAACTCTATGAATATAGAATTAAGTGTTACTTATTTCGTAATCTATTTCCTATAGGGATATTTTCTATAGTTTACGAGATATAAATTTTTTAAGATGGTCTAATCAAAGCGCGCCGAGAAGCGTTGAACCTGCCCTAGTCGTCTCTACGGTTGGGGCGGCGAGCGGGCGGCTCTAACGCTACTAGGTGCGCTCTGATTAGACCAACTTAAAAAATTTATATCTCGTAAACTATTTAAAATATCCCTAATGTATATTTGCAACTTTTGTTTGCAATGGTCCCATCTACCTTAGAATAATGTGTGCTATACCTTATGAAATTCACCCTGTATACGAGTCGCGGAAAAGTTTATTGTTTTTTATTTCAGCGGGACGAAACCCAGATATACACATTTAGCTCATATTTACATCATATTTACGTTTTGCATGACGCATGGGAAGGCACATAGCTATGAATCCCTTATGAGTGCTCCCATTTAAATCATATTTGCATCACACGATGATTCCCAATATTACATCAAAATGAAGCTAATATGTCAATTCATCAGCACAGCAAAATAGACTCATAAAAATACAACAATAAGTACATGCATATGGGGCTCATATGGGCGTCACGGCGTGACGAAATAGTTGTACGCATATGGGGCTCATATGGGCGTCACGGCGTGACGAAATAGTTATACGCATATGAAGCTCATATTAGCATCATGGCGTGACGAAACTGTAGTACTCATATCAAGCTCATATTGAAATTACATTGTGATGAGAGAAAATGATAAAATCATCAGTACCCGAGGCAAAATTTTCGTGCGCTTCGAGAGTAAGCTGAATCGAGCGGAGTGACGGGGGTCCAAGTGACGTTCCAACGCATGCTAGATCTTATATGCGACCGCTCCACAGACTGTCCAAAATGTTAAAAAGCGTCGTCGGCATTTTTACCGACTTGCGATTCTACTTTATACTGATTCTCTCGATTTTATAGAAATACTAGCGGTACCCGGCATGCGTTGCAACGCCGTTTTGGTGTCATAATTTATTTGACAGACAATATTTTTTGTTTTTCTGTCCATGTGCGAAGCATGGATTTTCCAAATATAATCTATACTATACACACTTGTAGCGATTATCCCTGTGCTTCGTTGATGCAAATGCAAGTCGCACTGGAAACTGCGAACGTTTGAAATCGAATGGTATATATTTTGGTATCATTGGTATACGTGGCAACAGTACATCCTCTCCTCTAAATTATCCACTTTTAATGGTAGTTTGGTTCATATTTTTCATCACATTTTTCCCGAAAACCATAATACCGTTACAAAATCGTGGTGGATTGATATTTCAATGATTCGATTAAATAACTATAGGCACGCCCATCTTTAATGTTACAACGTGCGGCGGTATCCTGGCAAATTAAGAGAATTTAAGAATTCAGTCAGCTAATTATCAACTTGTTCTTGATTAATTAAAGCAGCAATCGACTTCTACATTTCAGCTTCTCATGATAGTCTGTTTTGAGTCGTGAAATCTATATAATTGATATTGATGTTTTTGCTGCTAATATAGCACGTTCCCTTAAGAGGCAGTGTTACTGGCGACGTACGCTTCGAAATTTCGATCAGTAGTCCTGCGAGCACTAAACAATCAATCAGCTTAAAAATTGGCAGGTACACAGAGAATTACGGCAAAATTGGGCTCTTGGTATCTTTTTATCGAAATATTAAAAAAAAATTTGCAGTTTTACTTATCATTGGAGAAATGAAAGAATTTTGTATGGGTGCACGGATCGAATCGTAATGTCTATGGCAAGAGCCGAACCGCAATTAAAAAACACACATTTTGAGCTTTATTTCATTTGATTTTATGCAGAAATGAATGAGAATTGGCGAATCAAAATTTTTGACAAGAAGATAACGACAACGGCTAGAAAATTGTACCGACATATAAAAAAAAGTGTACCAAAATTCCGCGTGAGTGCGCTGTCGAGATTTTCTCACGAGACTCGTACGATAACAGACGAAGGCGAAGCCATATGCTGGAAAGCATTGCTGCTATATATTTATATATGTTAGACCGTGAGGCCTAGCGTCCTCCGTCGTCGTCAACTGTCACCCGGCCTGCTACCGCTACGCCTCGTGCATGTATACATATATACACCACGAGTGCGATACCGCGCGCTACACATTAGCCCTACGTCAGGCGGACCTAGATGCTATATAAGAACGGCTATGTGTGCGGCTCTCGTGGCTGTTCGTCGCCGGCGACGGCGCGGGCCTCGTGAAATAAAGTCTCGTACCCTGTTTTATCGACAATACGAATTGCCAATGATGCTCGTACATTTTTGCACCGAATGAAATGAAATAAATGGCAAAAAGTGCGTATTTTCATTGCGCGTTAGCTGTCTATTCATAAGCTATGAAAAACACCATGCAAGTATCGGGAATATACATGTTTTATATATATGTGTAGATAATATATATATATATTTTGCGATGGTTATAACGAAAAGTGGGATTTCTTTTTCGAAATTTTCCGGAAAAATACCAAGACCCCAATTCGGCTACTATTCTTTATGTCGTGTAAAAATTTCAACACGATCGGTTGCTCAGAGCGCGCTTGAGAACGTTTTGAAAATAGGCTTGGGTTCCTCGATGACGGCGAGCGTGAATACACACGTATAGCCGCAGAGCGTGCTACACATTAGCCCTACGTCAGGCGGACCTAGATACTATATAAGAACGGCTATGTGTGCAGCTCTGGTGGCTGTTTCGTCGCCGGCGACCGCGCTGATCTCGTGAAATGAAGACTCGTACCCTGTCCTACCGACGAAGCAAATCGCAAATGATATTCCTATCTTTCCGTCGAATGAAATGAAATAAAACGAAAAATTTATGTATTTCTATTGAGCTACAGCGGTATATTCAACAGCTATGAAACAGTCGATGCAACTATCTGGAATATACATCTTTCATATATATGTACATAATATACCTATATATATTTTCATGGTAATTACAAAAAGTGCGGTTTGTTTTTAAAAATTTTCAGAAAAAATATCAAGATCTCATTTCAGCTATTGTTCTCAATGTACTGTCCAAATTTCAACTCGATCGGTTGCTTACAGCACCCTTGAACACATTTTTCGTTTTTGAATCGTAGCTTTACGTTTCTCGATAGAGTGAGCGTATACATAGGCATATGTATACAGGGCGATTTTCCTAAGGTATAGCACCATTTATTCTGGGGTAGATGGGACCATTACAAACAAAAGTTGCAAATAAACATTAGGGATATTTTTTATAGTTTACGAGATATCAATTTTTGAAGTTTGTCCAATCAGATCGCGCCGAGAAGCGTTGGAGCCGCCCACTCTCCGCCCTAGCCGTAGATATAGCACAGTTTAGAGCGTTGCATTTGGGATCGCAAAATTCAGAGCAGTCAATTATTATTATTTTATTACGCAGTCATTTTTATTTGGCGCGCTCGGCAAAATTCAGAGCAGTCAATGCCCGACAAATAAAAATGACTGCGGAATAAAATAATAATAATTGACTGCTCTGAATTTTGCAATCCCAAATGTAACGCCCTAAACTGTGCTATATCTACGGCTAGGACGGAGAGTGGGCGGCTCCAACGCTTCTCGGCGCGCTCTGATTCGATCAACTTTAAATATTCATATCTCGTAAACTATTAAAAATATCCCCAATGTTTATTTGCAACTTTTGTTTGTAATGGTCCCATCTACCCCAGAATAAACGGTGCTATACCTTAGGAAAATCGCCCTGTATATGTATATAGATGTATAGCTGCAGCGTGCCCTAAACATTCGGCCTACGTCAGGCGGACAACGCGTATGCATAAAGATCTCTTCGCACCGCGTGGTCGAGTGACAGAAGAAAACAAAACACGGCCGCGCTGTCATTTTCTAACGCGGGAGCTAAGCGGCATGGTTCATTCGCCTTGCTTTCGTATCAGTAAAAAACGCGTACTACCGTAATTACGTGCTAATAAGAGCGAAAAGTGATTAATCTATTATTTCGAATATTCTAGTGTATGGTATATATATGTATATATATATATAGTGTAAATAATAGTATTATATAATCAGTAAGTGAGTAGCCGAGATACAAAAAATAGGCAATCGAAGACAAAAAAAGGATAAACGGGCTCATTCTCGTCGACAAAGTAATGTCTTCAGATATATATCACCACACTCATACAAATAAAATTTTATTTGTGTGATGATAAACCTGAGAATAACCTGAGATCTCTTTTTTGAGCTTTTAGGTTACGTGTTAAAAAGTAATGCCAAAGAATATGATTTTTTGTTTGTCTAGTATAGACTATTACTTATCGTAAAAAATAATATCTTTTTCTTAAGAGAACTTAGAATTTTGGCAATAAAATTCTTCTTTATTCGTTTCCCCACCACGGAACATACTCAGAACAGAGGAAATACGGAAAATCTAAATAATGTATACAATTTTAATGATAAGACATGAATAGTGTATACAAGGAATATGTAGATTTTTGTAGATCCTGTTGTGTAGGAATCTGTAGAATTTCAGACTCGCAGCATTTGGTACATTTTTTGACGCCTGTATACTTGACTCTCGCTGACGAGAGTCGTCCGTCGACCATGTGTGATCGACGATGCTTTAGTAGCATCGTTCGATGGATAAAAGCATTCGAGTCGAAAATCGACCGAGAATTTTCGATTTTCGCTCGAGATTTTCAGACTCGCAATATTCTGTAGATTGTTTGACGTATATATGCTTGCTTAAAAACTATTCCCGTCGAAACTCTACCGAGAATTTTGGATTCTCGATCGTGAGTTTCAGACTCGAAATATTCTGTAGATTGTTTGGCGCCCGTATATCTGACTCTCGCTGACGAGAATCGTCCGTCGCCGAGATCGCACTTTCTCGCCTGCCGTCGACGATACGTGATCGATGATACTTTAGAAGCATCCTTCGACAGATAAAAATATTCGAGTCAACAACACGCGCACGCGCACGCGCACGCGCACGCGCACGCACACGCACACACGCACGCACGCACGCACGCACGCACGCACGCACGCACACACACACACACACACACACACACACACACACACACACACACACACACACACACACACACACACACACACACACACACACACACACACACACACACACACACACACACACACACACACACACAAGAGATGTAAATCCGACCGTGCAACCTCCAAATGTTAAATCTCGGTTAACGCTAATGCCGGCGGTAGTGCACTTTTGAAGCCTTATAACTCCAAAAGTAATTGATGAAAAAACATTTAATTATAGTGTTTTGGAAAGCTCTCGAGATCAGCTACAAGAATATGTAATAAAAAATAGGGGGTGCCATTTAAAAAAATTGAGGTGACCTTCACGTGACCTTTAAATGACTCTTCAAGGTCAATTCAATAGCACCATCTTATAGATCATTCGGAACCATACAACTTTTGTCTGAAACATTTTTCTCTAAAATGTTTTATTTTTGAGATATTCGACCGATTCCAGACTTTTATAACACCCATTTTGTGAACCGTTTTTATAAACAGCAATTCTCATAATATGCATGACCAAAGCTGCGAGATTAGTCGCGCGACTCGATTGTTTTCGCTCCGTCTCATTCCCTCCGCGGGGAGGTGCGGGGGAAACGCGGGCGGCTGGCTATCACTACGAGGCCTCGGCGCTTGGCCCGTCTTGTCAAGTGTCATACTGGGGCCAGGGTTGCCAGGTTTTCTAAACTATCAATCGCCTACAGAGGCGACTGAAGTCGCCAAAAGTCGCCAACCTCTGAAAACTCTTAAGTCGCCAATAATCGCCGACAGAGGGCAGCCAGCCGCCAACGGAGAAATATTCGCGGGATTTTCAAATTTCATATCAGTTTAGATGCAGTCGAAACTAAAGTTATCTAATCACTTAGGTTCAATTAATCTTATTGGAACCCAAATTAACGAGAAACAAATCTAAGCACTAATAAAGCAAACCTAAAATATATCTAAACCCGAATAAAAAAAACATAGATGTGTCGTAACGTTTATTAATTTATCAACATGTTTTTAATAATTTAAGGGATCATGTATTCATATCACATTTTTCAAATAGAAAAGCATATACATGTAGCAACGTTTCTTAATTTATCAATATATTTTTAATAATTTAAACGACTGTAAGTATTTGTATCACATTTTTCTCAGTGTTTTTTTTGGATTTATAATCCAAATTTTATAAAATCGCCATGGCGCCAACTGCAATATCTTGACGCCAAATGGTGATGCGAAGTCGCCAATTTGGCGTAAAGTCGCCAAAACTGGCAACCCTGACTGGGGCTTCGTAGCATACGCGCGCCATGCCATCTAGCGGTAGGCAGCAGTAGCGCTTAGCAAAATGTTACGAGCTCTGCACTACCGAAGCCGTCTGAAATTTCCGCTGACTAACACTGCCTCTTAAGAGGCAGTGTAACAGCCGACGGGCGCTTCGAAAACGGCATCCCTATTTGTACGAGCACTGAGCAAATGATCGGGTTAAAATTTGGCCAGTACATAGATAATTATGGCACACGGTACATGAGAGTCGCGTTTTTTCGAAATTTTGAAAAAAATTTTGCAGATTCGACTTATCATTGGAGAAATGAGACAATTCTTCATAGTGCACCGATTCGATCGAAATTTCCCGACTCTCACGCACTAGAGCATTAACAAACGCACATTTTGAGCTTTGTTTCGTTAAATTTGATGCAAAATTGGCTTCAAAAATAGGGATGCCGTTTCATGAAAGAAAAAAGCGAGATTTTTGTCAGCGCTACGAGAAAATAGTGTGACGAAATTCCGCGCGAAGCGCTGACGCAACATTCTCACGAGGTCGGTAAGTGCTGTGGCCCGCGCGACGGAAGGGGCTGCCGCGAGAGAGCAAGGCATAGCCGCGCCACGTGTACCCGTTGGACTTTGCCCTGCACGGAGACCTAATATAATGCGTCGCGCGTTAGGCGTGAGGTATAGGCGCGAGTCGTGCCTATACCTCGTAGCTACCCCTCCCAGCCCCCTCGCCCACCGGCGCTCTCATGAAATGAGTACAGTGCGAATCGTAGGTAAGGGCCTCGCTACGCACTGTAGAGCGTTCGCTCCATGCTCGCCGAGACCGAAAAACTCGGCGGCAACTCGAAAACGAAATCCCTAAATTCTCCGGCACTAATCATCCGATCGGGTTGAAATTTGGAGGTGAGCTCCAGAATGATGGTGCGGGGTACCTGAGACTCAGTTTTTTTTTAATGTCGAAAGCGCAACCGCTTTTTTTTTTATAAAAATGATCCAATTTTCATGGTAGCACGATGTTTCTCGTCGCGTTGATGCTACATGGAAATATGCACATTTTGGACTTTGTTTTATATCATTTGATAAAAAAATGACCGAAATATAGCAATTTAAGTTTTTATGCAACGCGGGTCTAGCGACGGCAAGTTCGATGGCCCGGGCGGCGGGAGGGGTAGCCATGAGAGTCCAAGGCATAGGCAGTCCTCGTGTACATGATGGTCTCTGCACCGAAACCTAACTCGTCGCGTGTATATATATAGATCAGTCACCTCTAAGAAATCAAATTTTCCATATCGTTAGTTCCTGACGAGATAACGTACGTGTCGCATATTTTTTTTAAATGCAAAATTTTTCGAGATATGAATATTCGAGTATTTTCCGACTTTTTAATCAATAAATTATTACATACCTTCTTTCCTTTAATTTTTTTTTTTAATTAAAGTTGTGACAAAAGTACTATAATTTATTATAAAAATATTTAAAACGTAAATAAAAATTACTTGGTACTATTTACTTAACAAATGATTTTTCAATGATTTTTTTAACTGTTAGGGATACGATGGACAATTTAAAAAAAAACCTGTGTGTGTGTTCTTCACACATGCAAGAAGTGAATACTTCTGGTATCCGGCTTTTCGTCGGAATGAAAAATTAAAAATATAATCATTACAATAATCGTTAAGATGATTAAAAACAATCATTTAAAAATCTTTAAAAAACTGTGTTGCGGAGCCTGATGAGGCTAACTCAGAGACCTGCGGAGCCTATAGAAGGCGCTCGGACAGAATACAGACTCTTTCAGAAACCCTGCGGAGACCTATATAAGAACAGCAAAAATAATTTTCATGAAAATGATTACAATTACAAAGATTTATTAAAATAACAATTTATAACAATTATCTAAATAATAATCTATTATATCCGAAGGCCCCGCAGCGCTTTCGAAAGACTGCGCAGGGTTGTAGAAGGCCTGCGGGAGCTGTTGGAGGCCTTCTAAAGCCCAGCGCAGTCCTTCGAAAGTGCTGCGCAGAGTTGCAGAAGGCCTGCGGAGGCTGTAGGAGGGCCCGCAGCACTTTCGAAAGACTGCGCAGGGCTTTAGAAGGCCTCCTACAGCCTCCGCAGGCCTTCTGCGACTCTGCGCAGCATTTTCGAAGGACTGCGCAGGGCTTTAGAAGGCCTCCTACAGCTTCCGCAGGCCTTCTGCAACTCTGCGCAGCACTTTCGAAGGACTGCGCTGGGCTTTAGAAGGCCTCCTACAGCTTCTGCAGGCCTTCTACAACCCTGCGCAGTCCTTCGAAAGCGCTGCGGGGCCTTCGGATATAATAGATTATTATTTAGATGATTCTTTTAAATTGTTATTTTAATGAATCTTTGTAATTGTAATCATTTTCATGAAAATTATTTTTGCTGTTCTTATATAGGTCCCCGCAGGGTTTCTGAAAGAGTCTGTATTCTGTCCGAGCGCCTTTTATAGGCTCCGCAGGTCTCTGAGTTAGCCTCATCAGGCTCCGCAACACAGTTTTTTAAAGTTTTTTAAATGATTGTTTTTAATCATCTTAACGATTATTGTAATGATTATAATTGTAATTTTTCATTCCGGCGAAAAGCCGGATACCAGAAGTATTCACTTCTTGCATGTGTGAAGAACACACACACAGGTTTTTTTTTAAATTGTCCATCGTATCCCTAACAGTTCAAAAAATCATTGAAAAATCATTTGTTAAATAAATAGTACCAAGTAATTTTTATTTACGTTTTAAATATTTTTATAATAAATTATAGTACTTTTGTCACAACTTTAATTAAAAAAAAAAATTAAAGGAAAGAAGGTATGTAATAACTTATTGATTAAAAAGTTGGAAAATACTCGAATATTCATATCTCGAAAAATTTTGCAATTAAAAAAAATATGCGACACGTACGTTATCTCGTCAGGAACTAACGATATGGAAAATTTGATTTCTTAGAGGTGACTGATCTATATATATACACGCGACGAGTTAGGTTTCGGTGCAGAGGCCATCATGTACACGAGGACTGCCTATGCCTTGGACTCTCGCGGCTACCCCTCCCGCCGCGCGGGCCACGGAACTTGCCATCGCTAGACCCGCGTTGCATAAAAACTTAAATTGCTATATTTCGGTCATTTTTTTATCAAATGATATAAAACAAAGTCCAAAATGTGCATATTTCCATGGAGCATCAACGCGACGAGAAACATCGTGCTACCATGAAAATTGTATCATTTTTATAAAAAAAAAAAGCGGTTCCGCTTTCGACATTAAAAAAAAATGAGTCTCAGGTACTCCGCACCATCATTCTGGAGCTCACCTCCAAATTTCAACCCGATCGGATGATTAGTGCCGGAGGATTTAGGGATTTCGTTTTCGAGTTGCCGCCGAGTTTTTCGGTCTCGGCGAGCAAGGAGCGAACGCTCTGCAGTGCGCAGCGAGGGCCTTACCTACGATTCGCACTGTACTTATTTCAATAGAATGACGGCGGTTGAGAGGGCTAAGGCGTTGTAAGCTTGTCCGGTCATCAGCGGAATCGATGGATCGATTCATCCCTACGACAATTTTTTTTTTCGTGTTAACAATTTCATATATTTTTGCCACGAAAATGGCACAATAATGTCTCATAATGATTGCCATCAGTTTAACTGTATAAACACTTTTTTTAAATGTATTTTAGTATATTTGTATGAGTATTTTTTCAGTATCCTTCTCTCTCCCTATCGCTACAATGAACTATTCATTTCATTCAATAAATATATTCATTTTAGTTTATAAAAATGATTAATTAACAAACTCGTTAATTAATAAACGCCGCCCTGGTCGCTATTCTGCTCCGTCCGCTAAAACATACGAGGAGAGTATCAGTTTATAATAACCGATTCTCATATAATACGATGACAAGAAATACACTTGGGTATAATATGTATTTCTGCACAGGTTACTGGGTGTATATTACCCAGCGCACATATATGCGCGACCCGAAGAATATGACGACTTGCCATAAACTAATTTTTATTGATATTTTCGTTTCAGCATATCTTTGTATAATTAGTAAAAGCTAAATTATTAAATACGTTAGTTAATAAAGTCGCTCTGCCGAAGAGCGTGATGCCAACGACGTTTGTCGCTGTTCGCCTCCGTTCACTCGAATGGACGGAGAACATTTTTATTGTTTAAAAATGTTTATTGATAAATTCGTTAATTAACGAAAATTGCTCTTTTGAAGAGCGAGAAGCTAACGCCGTGTGTCGTTTATTATCCCCGTCCGCTCAAATGGGCGGAGAGAATTTTTATTGTTCAATTAATAAAAATATGTTAATTAATAAAAGTCACTCTGTGAGACTGGGCGATGTCGATGTTTGGCATTATTCCTCTCCGTTTGCTAAAATCGACGGAGAAATGTGTTGAACATTTTCGGCCTGTGACGTATTAGCAACGCGTCGTAACACGTCGACAATAAGGAGCGTCAAAAATGTAAACATTGGGCGCTCACGATGCCATTGTATTGCGCTCCAAGGCGATGCTCGCGGGGCGCTATATATATATAGTCTGCCAACGTGCTCGAGGGTCGCTTCATTTCAGTCGAGGTTAGTCGCTCAACGCTGCTGGCACGTGCGGGCCTATACGCATGTCAGATCGCGACGGCAATTTTCTTTTACGCGAATTCGTTAATTCGTTTATCATATTTGTGCACATAGTGAAAATGTTGGATATCAGTGATAGTACAGTGAGGATATCAGTGATAGTACAGTGAGGATATCAGTGATAGTACAGTGAGGATATCAGTGATAGTGCAGTGAGGATATCAGTGATAGTGCAGTGAGGATATCAGAGATTATTCAGAAAATATCAGTGAGTGTGCCTATATGTGAAAAAGGTGAAAAAGTAAAACACTTAAAAAAACTACATGTGGCATCCGGCTATACGAAACCCGAGTCTGCAGTTTATTTTTTATTTTTTCCAATTTGCATTCATCGCCATTCTGCTTTCATCTACCGTTTTGATCTCAAC
Source organism: Netelia inedita (assembly GCA_964017225.1). NCBI lineage: Eukaryota > Metazoa > Arthropoda > Insecta > Hymenoptera > Ichneumonidae > Netelia > Netelia inedita. Next base: position 19,537,784 of record OZ024924.1, read on the forward strand.
TATACCTTACAACAAAATTAAGAGATAATTTTTTTGTACCTAATAAAATACAAAGTTTTGACCGGCATTTGTCGTACGGAGATTTAAAAGAATGCCCGTACGAGAAAGAAAACCAAAGATGTACATGTTACATAGTATTCGTTTATTAGGTATACAAAAATTATCCCTTATTTTTGTGAAAACTATAATTGAGGAGACAAAAACGACGAGCAGAATGGCGGCGAATGAGAATTATTTCGTGAGAATAAAAAGTAAATTCAGTGAACGCGTGTGAAAATAAAATGATGGAACGAAAAAATAAAAGAAATCGAGCGAGTGGTGCCGTCTTCGATTCTTGGAGCCTAGCTCGCGAAAAGCGCGGTTGCCGGTGTTCTGGTCGACGGCGGAGGAAGGCAATGGAAAGCATGAGCGAGCAAGAGAAGGACGGCTGGATAACAGAAGCGACGTCGTACCGTGCGTTTTCGCGCTCGGGGTACAAGCGATCCCGTTTCAATGCAGTTTGGAAACTGAGGTAAGTAATAATTTTTTCGAGCGAGTCAATTTCAGATTTATATCTAGTAATAATTTAATTTAAACTTGTAAATTTGGAAAAATTTCTTTTAATTAACCATTTTTAAACGCCGGTAACTTTTAAAAAAATTAATTAATGGGGACCATTTTTTCTTCAAATTTTTCGTTTTTAAACGCGTTTTATCAGAGAAAAATAAATTCATGTCATACTCTATGAATTTTTTTTTTTTAGTGAAAAATCGCAAAATCGTTTAAAGACCAATTTTCGATTTTTATGTTTCTATTTTTATTTAACTTTGATTTACTCTGAGTTTAATACCGCAACATTCATAATCAGCAGATGTTTTTTTTTATTAAAAAAAAAAACGTTTTCACTGGCGGTCTTTTCTTTTCCTTTCATACCCCCCCCCCCCCCCCCCCCCCCCATCCTTTCGAGACGTCGGTACTCGGGATTTTCTCGATTGCTAGCGATGGGGGACAACGCGCTTGAATTCTTTACCGAATCGGTCTTGCTGCAAAATGTAACTAATATTTTATTTGCATGAGTAGAATAAGGTTAGTTTTTCAATTTACTATAATAGTTCATAAACTCCCTGCTAAAGAGCATGGTCACAGCGACCGCGTCCGCTATAATGGACAGGGAGAATTTTAGTAGATAAGAACTGTTAGTTGATAAATATGGTGATTTTAGTTTGTGTTAGATATGTTACGTTTAGTTCGTAAGAATTATTAATTAACACGCATGTTAATTAATAATTGCCTCGCTGAATAGCGAAGTCACAGCGACGCCTGTCGCTGTTCTCCTCCGTCCGCTAAAACGAACGGAGAGAGTATCAGTTTACAAGAACTGATTATCATATTATAATATGATCGCGAGAAATACATTTTCCTGTAATACATATTTCTTCACAGATGACTGGAGGTATTACCCAGACGCATATATATATATATATATATATATATATATATATATATATATATAGCCGGAGCATTGTGCTCGACTCACGGCACGGCTTGTGTTTACTCTTCGCTTCTCTCTACAGAGAGCGGCGGAGGGGGAATACGAGTAGCCGCATATCGTGCGCGCGTCACGAGGCCCGGATCATCCGCGGGACCCGAGGGATATGGCAACTTGCCATAAACTAATTTTTACAAACATTTTATTTTCAGAAAATATTTGTATAATTATTATAAGATTAATTATACGATATATTAGTTAATAAACTCGCTCTGTCAAAGAGCGAGGTGCCAGCGACGCCTGTCGCTGTGAGTCTGTCCGCACAATGGACAGAGATAATTTTAATTAATAAAAATAACGAATTAACAAATATGTTAATTAATCAACTCGCTCTGCTAAAGAGCGAGATACCAGCGACGTCTGTCGCTGTCCTCCTCCGCCCGCTAAAACGGACGGAGAGAGTATCAGTTTATAAGAACTGATTATCATGTAATATGATTGCATGATATATATGTTTGCATAATATACTATATTTCTTTTCAGAACACTGGGTGTATATTACCCAGAAGCACATATATATATATATATATATATATATATATGCATAGCCGAAGCTTTGCGATCGGCTCTTGGGACTGCTTGTGTTCACTCGCTGCCTCTCTTTGCGAGGAGCGGTGGAGGGGGAACACGAGGTTATGTCCAGCGTGCGCGTGGCACGAGGCCCGGGTCGTCCCTACGACCCGAAATATATGGCATCTTGCCATATACTAATTCTTGATAATTTTTATTTTCAGTGTTATAATAAGTTTAGTTAATAAGTACGTTAATTTATAAACACCGCTCTGCTAAAGAGCGAGTGTTAGCGATGTCTGTCGCTGTGCTCCTCCGTCCGCTAATACGGGCGGAGAGAGTATCAGTTGTCACAGCCGCCACCTAATCATGAACACATATACGATGATCTCTGCCATTCTGGACACGCATTACTGATTACACATCGAGACAAAGTCCAAAGGAAAACCTCCATACTAATAATGACCACGCTTTTCCCATATTGTAGTATCTATGGCCAAACTCCATATGTCCATACTCCAAAGGAAAATCTCCATGTTAATCATAATCAGGCCCTTCCCATACAGTACCATCTAAGATCAAATTCCATAGTTCTCGCACGAATTACTCACTCGATAGTCTATAAGTATGTGACACAAAGGGAGGGCAGTCAGTCGCCTTGTAACTACCGACCTATTAGTCGGCGAAGCCCTTGTCCAATATAATTAATAAAGAAACTTTAATTATCTTTACGTTAAACTTGTGTCGTGTATTAATTTACTAACGTCTTATAAAACCTGCTTCTAATACCTGCGTGAGTGAATCTTCTGACAAGCGCGCTAATATAGACCTTCGCGAACGAGTCAACGAGTGGTGACTGCTCTCTCAGGCACTGGCGATCCTAAAGGGACCCAGGTTCCCAAAAAGTCGCATGACAATTTGGCGATCCTGCCAGGATATACGCTAGCGAAATAAAAAAAAAGTTTCTCACTACGTATATCTCCGTGACGAATTACTTCTCACGCAGATCTGGAAAAAAAAAAAAAAAAAAAAAAAAAAGTGAAGAAAGCTCAAGGTAATTGTTTGACGTGAAGTGATAATTAGTGAAAGACACAGTTAACGAGCGTTGCTAGTAAAGAGAACCCTTTGCTGAAGCGATATAGAAATCCGACCGAAAGTACATATCCCAGTAAGTGAACGTAGTACCTTGAACCATCGCTTAACGCGCAGTTGAAGAGATATTGAAATCTACGAGATTGCATATATCTCAGTAAGCTGCCCGAAAATAAAGATCGTGCCGCGCCTAGTGGAATCGTGCGGACAAGGACGGAGACACCTGACTCTCGAGGCTATCAAGAAGAACGAGATTACTCCACAGTTACGCCCGATGACACCAATGATTAGCCTGCTCCTGCTCTTCGTGGTAACGTAAGTACAGAATTCGAAATTCTTGCTTATACGGAGAAACCCTCTCGGGGTTAACATTGGCGAGAGGGATAAAAGATTCGGATCTTCAATTAATCAGACGGGACATATACCGCCGAACAATAATAATATTAACATTACGTGGAAAAAGCGTTCGTACAAAAAGCCGTAAAGGAAGCTTTACGTGAAGAACTTCTAACCGAAATGCCTAATTCAATAACATCATGGAACGCAGCGCAAGAAAGAATTCGCGAAATCGTGAAATTAATGATAAAAATTATTCGACAATCGGAAACTTTAAGAGCGTCGTCACCATCGATAAATCAAACAGTGGCTCAGAGGTTGAAAGAACTCAGCGATCGCTTCACTTCCCTCGACGTCGAACGATCGAATTATTACATACAATTCCGGCAAACACCCGTCCCGATTTCAATAATAATATATTTAGCCGCAATGACTGATAACGAAATACACGAAGCGGATCCGCAAGACCCCTACCAAATATTGCCGCCTCCACCTACCTATGAACAAGTATTAGCAGAAGATAACGCAGGTCAACGGCTGGCCATAAATTATATCGAAGCCGGCGTACCCCCGTCGCGAACAGCTGGCCTTCTCGATAGAGAAAGTCCCGAAGCGTCGGTCCTAACCATCGGGACAGTTATGACAAGAACTGGCCTGCCTCCGCACAGAGAAAATCACCCAGCATGGATGGTTTGGCGAGAACCCAGGTCTCTTCGACAACATTTATCGGCAAGACAGCAGATACCGATAAATGAAGTATTAGACACGGGTGTGGCAACAGAGATGAACGACCCAGTACTCGACGAACTTGCGTTGCGATTAGATGCCGCCCCTCTCACTGTTGGAGATAGACCACCGAACGCTCAACCAACACGAGGAGCGATACCGAGGGCGCCTTTACGCCGCCCTAATGAACAAGCCGAGGCCCAATATCCAGCAGAAGCAACGGCACTCGTGCAGCAAACAGAAATTCGAAATGCGCCAACGGCGCCGATACAAAGATCGCCATCGATTTTGAGTCAAAACGATCCGGAACTAAGAGCGATGATACAAGAAGCTGTTCGTCTCAGCCTTGAGCAAGAAAGAGCAAACAATTGGCACCAAGGGTTAACGTCAGTCGACCCATCGCCTGCGATACCAAGGGGACAAGAAATGAGACAAAGACAAACAATCACGCAAGCGCATCAAACACCATTTCAAACAGAATTACGCGTAGAAACAAACCCTCCAGCCTCACCGCAGGGAAGACTACAACAACCTAACCCCAACGGCTTTTATCCGGGGGAATATCGGGGCACAGGCATCGTGGGAACGGAACAAGGACAGAAAGCCACGGATGCCATTAAACTTGTCTCTACCATCATTACAGGACAAAGCACCGACAATCATAAACTTTGGACAGAACAAGCTGCCCTTGGATATAAATATTGTAAACCATCGGAGCAGCAATTCTTCTTTTTCCTTTTAAAATCGCAGAAAATAGGAGGTTCTCTCTCAATTCGGAAAGAGATCGTGAACACACAAAATATTCACGATCTCCTCTTCATCATACAGAAAATTCAACTCGCCGGAGCACGCAGTTCAAGTCTCATGGCAGAGCTCGTGAACATCAAACAAAGAGGAAGAGACATTACAGATTACATCGCCAGATTTAACCAAAAATATGACACGGCCGTCATTGCTTTCCAAAACGAGGAATTAAACGGAGGATACACCCGAGAAGATACAAGACACATCGAGTCAACAGCTATCAGTTACTTCCTTCTTGGTCTCGATATAGAACTAAATAGAGTTCTTCGAAATGCAAATTATCTGAACCTCGCAGATCTGCAACGCCACGCAATCACATCGGCAAATGCAGAAAAACAATACCAACAATTTAACCGTAATTTCACATCGTCTCACACAACAGGATACACCAAGCCACCGCAACGGTTTCCCGAGAGAACAAATTATGTACCAAAACCCAACCATAAACCTCACCCACTGCGAGGGCACAGGGTTTTAAATATGACCCAGGAAGATCTCGATGATTTATTAGAAATAAATCACAGAAATACAGTGAGCAACGTGGTGAATCATATTCAGCGGGAAAAAGGATGTTTCAGGTGTGGTAAAAAGGGCCACTTCATCAAAGAATGCAAACAGCCACCACCATCATCAGGACAAGCATTCGAAAAACAAAATTTTTACGACCCCGCTCTTTATCGAAAACCACCAGATCAACAACGACGAGTAAACAACCTAATGTCGACAAACACAGAAAGTCAACACTCGCAACAAGAGTGGAACGAACCATCAGAAGGAAAGAGCGAAAGAGATGCCATAAACTCCGAAAAATACGAAGAGCTGAAGGAGATGGAGGACCAAGAATCCTACATCTACGACAGCAACTCAGACGAATAAAAATTCAGCCAGAAGGATTCCAGGAACCCCTGAAATTATTGATTGACACCGGGAGCACTTTGAACCTTATAAAAAAAAACAAAGTACCGTTAGGGCAATCTATAATTCAGAAGAACACATCTTTTAACATGGGCGATGCGGCCTATGTGATGAAAGAAAAAGTAAAAATTACTTATCTGGGATCCTCGGACGAATTCGTCATCGTACCTGACAACTTCCCGCTTCAACCAGAAGAGGACGGATTAATGGGATTAGCCTTCATGGTTAATCGAGGGTATGTGTTGTCTACTAATAACATGACACTATCCGGGATAAATCATGATCTACGTGAGTCCACCGTCAAAGCTAAAGTCAACTATATAACACCATTTGAATTTCAACTTCCGAAACCAGACTGTGAATATCTACTCTACACAAAAGAAGAAGCTAGTAAAGGATCACCTGTACAGATTGTTAAAACTGACCACAACGGTTATGCCAGAGGAGCATATGTTAATTACGGCGAAGAAAAGACTCTCACCGAACAAATGTTCACAGCTCGGGAAATAACTTTTCAGGAGAAACATAGTATCAATAATCTGTCTCGTTACAGTAAAAAGCGAATCGAGAAACTGCGAAATATTACCAATCTTGAACATCTGGACCAAGAATCAAAATGTAAAATCTGGAGAATTATCGAAGAATTCAACGACCTCTTCACAGTGGAGGGAGACCCCCTCCCCATGGCACCATGCACAAGACACGAAATTAAATTGACTGAGCCGAAAATAATTAACATTCGGAACTTCAGAGCGCCAGAGATACACCAGAAAGTTATCAGCGATGGTGTGAAGGATATGCTCTCGAAACAAATAATTAAACCATCTGATTCACCATACAATTCACCAATATGGGTAGTCCCCAAAAAGCCGGGACCTGACGGCAACCCAAAGTGGAGAGTTGTCATTGATTTTCGAAAATTGAATGAATATTCAACACAGGATGCTTATCCCATGCCAATTATCGAAGATATATTTGACTCTCTTCGAGACGCAAGGTACTTCAGCGCTTTTGATCTATCATCCGGATTTCATCAGATAGGAATGGATCCAGAAAGCACGAAATACACTGCCTTTTCAACCACAGAGGGACATTTCGAATATCAACGAATGCCCTTCGGATTAAAAAACGCTCCAGCCACGTTTCAACGAATGATGGACATGGCGTTAGTGGGTCTCAATCACAAAATATGCTATGTGTACATCGACGACATAGTGATTTTCGGCAAAACCCTCGAGGAACACAACCAAAACATAAAAACCGTGTTCACACGCTTACGAGAAAAAGGTCTAAAATTACAACCAGAAAAATGCCATTATTTGAAAGATGAATTGGAATATTTGGGACACCTGATAACACCAGACGGAGTCAAACCAAATCCCGCAAAGTTGGAAGCCGTACAAAAATTTCCGATACCACGAAACCCAACGGAGGTGAAAGCTTTCCTAGGATTGACCGGATATTATCGGAGATTCATTAAAAATTTCTCTACGATTGGAAAACCACTAACCGAACTAACAAAGAAAGACGTCATATACAAATGGGATGAAAAATGTCAAATCGCATTTGACACTCTTAAGAAGGCAATGATGGATCCACCCGTCCTACGGCCACCGGATCCAACAAAACAATACACCTTAACAACAGACGCCTCAAATGTTGGAATTGGAGGAGTGTTATCTCAGGATGGGCACCCTGTTTATTTTCTTTCACGAGTTTTAAAGGACGCGGAAAGAAATTATAATACAACCGAGAAAGAGCTATTAGCAGTTGTATGGTGTGTAAAGAAACTCCGACAATATCTTTTAACGACCAAAGATAAGCCTTTTATCATCAAAACTGACCACCGAGCATTGGTATGGCTGAAGAATTGCAAAGATCCTAGCCAGAGACTTCTCCGTTGGAGATTGCGTATGGAAGAATACCACTACGACATTGAATATGTTAAAGGAAAAGATAACGTAGTTGCTGACGCACTTTCACGAGTTTTTCATATCATGAAGCAACCACCTATAGAATGGGATGACGTCATCAACAGGATTTGGGATTCCACGGAAAGAAAGCAATATTCAAATGAACAATGGGGCAACACCTTCCCGCAATCTTCGGGAATACGAAAAAACGTCAACAAGGATAGGGGATTACAGATATTGAGTCATATCAATAAATTAGAAAAGGAAGCTGACCTATTGCAGAAAGAGATAATAAATCAAAATATCAGACTCTACCCTAATAGAACAGAGTATCCAGAATGGAAACGCCTAACAGCACGGATCAAGAATGAAGGTAAAGAAGGAATGTTGTTTATCAGTAAAGACAACTTTGAAGAGGACTTAATTAAATGGCTACACCAACAGCGAGAAAACGAACAGAAGATCCGTCTATATGTCAACCCAAAGGAGTTCACGACCCTAGGAATTGAAGAAATTGAACGAATACTTAGAGAATTTGTCAAGAATAATCCAACACTGGTACAATTTTGCCGTACTGACCAAGACGCACCTACACAAGAGCAACGGGCGGATATATTGAAATCGGCACACGGTGATGCTGCAGGACACAACGGAACGCTGAAGATGAGAGGCATCATCAGCCAAATTGCTCGATGGAAAGGCATGGATCAGGACATCGCGGATTATGCTGCCAAATGTGACATTTGTCAACGTTTCAAAAAGGAAAATATTAGGCAAAAACCGGAAGGAAGAGAAATGGAATATGTCACTAAGCCAAACGAAAAATTAGCCATAGATCTCGTCGGACCACTTCCTACAACAAATTCAAAAAACAATTACATCTTGACAATGCAAGATACGTTAACAAAATTCATCTTACTCGCACCACTACAAAAGAAAACAGCGATACAGGTGTTTAAAGCATTGCATGATACATGGTTCTGCTTAATCGGATTCCCAAAACAGATTCTGAGCGATATGGGTACAGAGTTCAACAACGAATTGATGACGAAGTTCGAGAAACTCTACGGGATCAAGCACATAACAACTACTGCTTATCACCCCCAGGGTAATGGAGCAATCGAAAGAATGCATGGCGTTCTCAAAAATAACATTCGAACGACGGTCCAAGATAGACCAAATACGTGGGATACCGTCTTACCAATAATGTATAAAGTATGGAATACCACCATCCATTCGACATTAAAGATGACACCTCACAGCCTTATGTTTCCACACGCACCAAATACACCAAATAACTTCAAAAAACCAGAACCCGAAAAGATAAGATCCAGAGCATTGGCATGGAGCAAAGAACTCGAAAAAAGAATTTATCAAGCTCACGTAAGACTTCAAGAAGCGACGATAAAACACAAACGGAAAGTAGATGCTGGAATAGTCCGGCAATTACCAATGTATATTGAAGGAGATGAGATATTGATCCACAACAATAAAAAAAAACATTCGCTCGATCAAGAATGGCAAGGACCATATAGGATCGAAGCCATCAACATTGTTAAAAACAATGTGATGATTATCTACAACAATGAGCCCAAATGGATCCATATATCTCACACAAAACCATATGTTCATTATGAGACTATTAATATACCATTACCAAAATTGAGAATAAAAAAAGGAGAAAGCGGACTTTACATTGAGTCCGAAGGTCAATAAAGGATACCTCAATATAATAACATTCCAACACTATTTACAGACGGGGAGCAGAAGGACACTATTCGCTGAAACCAATAAAGGGAACACTCATTCAAGAAAAAATTGGCAAGGTGTACGCGTATCAGGAGGAGTGGAAGATAGTACACGTCGTCGATACGGAACCTGTCTTTACGAGCCTTTTCAAAATAGAAGAAACAAGTGAAGAGCTACAAAAAACAATCAACTTGGTAAACGACTCCACAGGAAATTTGGGACTAAACCAAAAAATACTGATTGCAGAAAATAAAAGACTAAAAAACTCACTGAGAACGCTCAGCAAAATCTTAGGATTACACGACATACCACACCATACGACATCGACAACAACAACAACGTCTACACCAACAACACACCCAACAGCTATAAAACCGAAAGCATGGGATATCAACGATGCTAATAGGAATAATTTCAACGAATATGCTAAAATATTTGGAGCTGATGCCGTAATGACGGCTATTAATCGCAAATACGACCGAAGCAAAGTACTGGACCCACTTGCCAGGGATATACCAAAACACCTTCACCGTACCAAAAAAAGAGGGTTATTGGACATCGCTGGGACAGTGCAGAAGTTTCTTTGGGGAACCGCAGACGCAGAAGACCTGCGTATTATAAACATCAATATCGAGAATATTACCAACGCAACCGAAAAATTAAACCTCATGCTCCAAAAACAAATAAAAATAACACAAGATCAGATTAATACTCTGGATACAAATCAGAAATCAATGGCGAAATATCTCGAGGCGATGGATAAAGAATTTAAAAAAACTAGAAACGAAACAAATCAACTACGATACGTAACACTGCTGGAGAATAGACAAAAATACCTGGAAGGAGTACAAAAGAGTTTAGAAAGGGACATAACATCTATCAATTTGGCCATTGAGGTTGGAAAACACGGAATCGTGCAACCATTATTGTTCTCACCCGAGAGATTGATACAGTCAATAAAAACCTTTGAAAATCAGTACGGGAAACACATTGTGGAATCGATAGAAGAAAATTATCAAAAATTCATCGACATATCAAACATAGCAATATTCACCTCTAAGCGGAAAATTGCTTATATAGTCACGACACCCAACCTGGAAAGGGAACCCTGGATTCTGATAAAGAACACGCCAGTACCACAGATGGTTAACAACATATACGCCGTCATCCTTCCTCTATACGCCGAACGAATGGAACGAAACAATTTCACGCGAGAAGTACAACCTGGCGAACTCAAGGAGGTCAACGGAGACTTCGTTACGAAATACCAGGGAGTGGAGCATGCATCGAACTCTATTTCACTTTGCGAAAAACCAAGTAACACAGCAAACAAATGTAGAATAGTCAATTTTGAAGTTACAGATTTCGCTTACATAAACACAAAACAAGCACAAATACTAATACCTAATAAAGAACCAAATACAATAACACTAATGTGTAACAACGCACACCAAATATTTGAATTAACAAAACCTTACATTATCGAAACTAACGAAAAATGTGAATTGTATACCAAGACGTCCCGAGTGAAATTATTACAAACTAGAACTAAAATATCCTATGAAGTATTTAATACCGAAGCTATAATCAATTATACCTTACCAGAGTTAACTAACGAAACCCCAATTGGATTACACAAACTGAGCATCGAAACTTTAAAAGATTATAGTAAAACAATAGAAACACTAAGTCAAGAATTAAAAAAAAATCACATCCAACTACTTGCCAATAACGAATGGGCCAACTTCAAAGGAATTGTGTTACCTAGCGTAGGGGCAATAGTATCAGGAATGTTTCTGATTGGTATAATAGCATTAGCCATGAAAACAGGTTTATGTATGTATATGCTTAAAGGATTTTTTGCATGTTGCACCAAAAAGAAAGCAGCCGAGTTCCAGCTAAAACGAGAAAGGAAGCAACTAAAGAAGCTACGAAGAACCAACCGGGAATTGGCAATAGAGCTAGAGGACCGAAACGAGGACGTTTCTCAATCTCGTCAGGGGGGTGTCACAGCCGCCACCTAATCATGAACACATATACGATGATCTCTGCCATTCTGGACACGCATTACTGATTACACATCGAGACAAAGTCCAAAGGAAAACCTCCATACTAATAATGACCACGCTTTTCCCATATTGTAGTATCTATGGCCAAACTCCATATGTCCATACTCCAAAGGAAAATCTCCATGTTAATCATAATCAGGCCCTTCCCATACAGTACCATCTAAGATCAAATTCCATAGTTCTCGCACGAATTACTCACTCGATAGTCTATAAGTATGTGACACAAAGGGAGGGCAGTCAGTCGCCTTGTAACTACCGACCTATTAGTCGGCGAAGCCCTTGTCCAATATAATTAATAAAGAAACTTTAATTATCTTTACGTTAAACTTGTGTCGTGTATTAATTTACTAACGTCTTATAAAACCTGCTTCTAATACCTGCGTGAGTGAATCTTCTGACAAGCGCGCTAATATAGACCTTCGCGAACGAGTCAACGAGTGGTGACTGCTCTCTCAGGCACTGGCGATCCTAAAGGGACCCAGGTTCCCAAAAAGTCGCATGACACAGTTCATAAGAACTGTTAGTCATATACATAATATGATTGCAAGAATTTAATTCTTGAATAACAAATATTTTTTTTCAGGTGAACATTTTTTATTTAACCTAAAAGAATTATTAATTAACAAACATGTTAATTGATACATACCTTGCTAAAGAGCAAGGGTACAGCGACGTCCGTCGCTGTCCTCCCCCGTCCGCCAAAACGGGCGGAGAGAGTATCAGTTCAGAATAACTGATTATCATGTAATAATGATTGCAAGAAGTACATTCTTGTACAATAAATTTTTCATTACAGATCACTGGGCTTGAATATATATATATATATATATATGCCCGGCTGGAGCTTTGAGATCGGGTCTTGGCACTACCTGTGTCAAGACTTTGTCTCTCTGCGGGGAGCGGTGGAGGGGGAACACGAGGTTCCGTCCAGCGTGCGCGCGGCACGTAGCCCGGGTCGTCCTCACGACCCGAAATATATGGCATCTTGCCATATATTAATTTTTAATAATGTTTTATTTTCAGTGTTATAATAAGTTTAGTTAATAAGTACGTTAATTTATAAACACCGCTCTGCTAAAGAGCGAGTGTTAGCGATGTCTGTCGCTGTGCTCCTCCGTCCGCTAATACGGGCGGAGAGAGTATCAGTTCATAAGAACTGTTAGTCATATACATAATATGATTGCAAGAATTTAATTCTTGAATAATAAATATTTCTTTTCAGATGAAATTTTTTCATTTTACCTATAAGAATTATTAATTAACAGACGTGTTAATTAATACGTACCTTGCTAAAGAGCGAGGGTACAGCGACATCCGTCGCTGTCCTCCGTCCGCTAAAACGGACGTAGAGAGTATCAACATAATATAATATGATGGCAAGAAATACATTTTTGAATAATATATATTTCTTTACAGCTGACTGGGTGTATATTACCCCGACGCATATATATATATATATATATATATATATATATATATATAGCCGGAGCATTGTGCTCGGCTCTCGGCACGCCTTGTGTTTACTCTTTGCTTCTCTCTACAGAGAGCGGCGGAGGGGGAATACGAGTAGCCGCATATCGTGCGCGCGTCACGAGGCCCGGATCATCCGCGGGACCCGAGGGATATGGCAACTTGCCATAAACTAATTTTTACAAACATTTTATTTTCAGAAAATATTTGTATAATTATTATAAGATTAATTATAAGATATATTAGTTAATAAACTCGCTCTGTCAAAGAGCGAGGTGCCAGCGACGCCTGTCGCTGTGAGTCTGTCCGCACAATGGACAGAGATATTTTTAATTGCTAAAAATAACGAATTAACAAATATGTTAATTAATCAACTCGCTCTGCTAAAGAGCGAGATACCAGCGACGTCTGTCGCTGTCCTCCTCCGTCCGCTAAAACGGACGGAGAGAGTATCAGTTTATAAGAACTGATTATCATATAATATGATTGCATGAAACATATTTTAGCATAATATACTATATTTCTTTTCAGATGATTGGGTGTATATTACCCAGAAGCATATGTATATGCATAGCCGAAGCTTTGCGATCGGCTCTTGGGACTGCTTGTGTTCACTCGCTGCCTCTCTCTGCGGTGAGGGGCGGAGGGGGAACACGAGGTTCGGTCGAGCGTGCGCGCGGTACGAGGCCCGGGTCGTCCGCACGACCCGAAATATATGGCATCTTGCCATATATTTATTTTTAATAATGTTTTATTTTCAGAATTACAATAAGTTTAATTAATAAGTTCGTTAATTTATAAACACCGCTCTGATAAAGAGCGAGTGTTAGCGATGTCTGTCGCTGTCCTCCTCCGTCCGCTACAATGGACGGGGAGAATTATAGTTTATAAGAATTATTAATTAACAGAAATGTTAATTCATAACTACCTTGCTAAAGAGCGAGGTCACAGTGACGTATGTCGCTGTTTTCCTCCGTCCGCTAAAACGAACGGAGAGAGTATCAGTTTACAAGAACTGATTGTCATATTATAATATGATTGCGAGAAATACATTTTTCTATAATACATATTTCTTCACAGATGACTCGGTGTATATTACCCAGACGCATATATGTATATATATAGCCGGAGCATTGTGCTCGGCTCTCGGCACCGCTTGTGTTTACTCTTTGCTTCTCTCTACAGAGAGCGGCAGAGGGCGAATACGAGTAGCCGCATATCGTGCGCGCGTCACGAGGCCCGGATCATCCACGGGACTCGAGGGATATGGCAACTTGCCATAAATTAATTTTTACAAACATTTTATTTTCAGCACATATTTGTATAATTATTATAAGTGTAATTATAAGACACATTAGTTAATAAACTCGCTCTGTAAAAGAGCGAGATGCCACGACGTTTGTCGTGTATTATCTCCGTTCGCGAAAATGAACGGAGATAATTTTAATTGTTAATAAATATTAATTAACAAATATGTTAATTAATAAACTCGCTCTGCCAAAGAGCGAGATACCACGACGTTTGTCGTATATTATTTCCGTTCGCGAATATGAACGGAGATAATTTTAATTGTTAACAAATGTTAATTAACAAATATGTTAATTAATAAACTCGCTCTGCCAAAGAGCGAGATGCCACGACGTTTGTCGTATATTATCTCCGTTCGCGAAAATGAACGGAGATAATTTTAATTGTTAATAAATGTTAATTAACAAATGTATTAATTTATTAACTCGCTCTGCCAAAGAGCGAGATGCCACGACGTTTGTCGTATATTATCTCCGTTCGCGAAAATGAACGGAGATAATTTTAATTGTTAACAAATGTTAATTAACAAATATGTTAATTAATAAACTCGCTCTGCCAAAGAGCGAGATGCCACGACGTTTGTCGTATATTATCTCCGTTCGCGAAAATGAACGGAGATAATTTTAATTGTTAATAAATGTTAATTAACAAATGTATTAATTTATTAACTCGCTCTGCCAAAGAGCGAGATGCCACGACGTTTGTCGTATATTATCTCCGTTCGCGAAAATGAACGGAGATAATTTTAATTGTTAACAAATGTTAATTAACAAATATGTTAATTAATAAACTCGCTCTGCCAAAGAGCGAGATGCCACGACGTTTGTCGTATATTATCTCCGTTCGCGAAAATGAACGGAGATAATTTTAATTGTTAATAAATGTTAATTAACAAATGTATTAATTTATTAACTCGCTCTGCCAAAGAGCGAGATGCCACGACGTTTGTCGTATATTATCTCCGTTCGCGAAAATGAACGGAGATAATTTTAATTGTTAATAAATGTTAATTAACAAATGTATTAATTTATTAACTCGCTCTGCCAAAGAGCGAGATGCCACGACGCTTGTCGTACATTATCTCCGTTCGCGAAAATGAACGGAGATAATTTTAATTGTTAACAAATGTTAATTAAGAAATATGTTAATTAATAAACTCGCTCTGCAAAAGAGCGAGATGCCAACGACGTTTGTCGTTGCATACTCAGAATTATTATAATTCTGTTGCTCGTATTGTAGCAAAACCAAACTTGAATGTTTGGCATGCTCGGCTGTATAAGTGCTCGCAGTGCACGTACACTCGTGCACGTCACATATACATGGCCGAGCGTTAGTATAAGATTTTCGAGAGGGGAGGGTCACGGCTGGCCCTGCTACGACGCCTCGGCCTTCGGCCCGCGTCGATGTGCCGGCGCTTCGTAGCAGACGCGCGCCGTGACATCTAGCGGTAGTCCGCAGCGGCTCGTAGCGAGCTCTGCACTACCGCGGAGAGAGCGAAGCCGTCGAAATTTTCCTGCGTGTTACACTGCCTCTTAAGAGGCAGTGTAACACCCTAAGGAATGTCGACGGCTTCGCCTTCCCAGCGGTAGTGTAGAGCTCGCAGCATTTGACTACGAGCCGCTGCGGACTACCGCTAGATGTCACGGCGCGCATCTGCTACGAAGCCCCGGCGGCCCTGGCACATCGTGGCGGGCCGAAGACCGAGGCGCAGTGTTGGCAACCGTACGATAATTATCGTACATGTACGATAATTTCATACCAACGTACGATGTACGATAGCGATTCATTATCGTACGTAAATGTACGATAATATTCAAATATCCAGAAATTTTGTTTTTTCTGAACATAATCAAAGTTTAGATATTATGGGAGCTTTGCAACAATGACACAGAGCGACACAGAGTCGATATCTTTGTGTACAACTTTCGAAAATTCGCGCTGGTGCGGTGCGCGCGCGTATATAAAGTTCAATAGGCATTTTTGAAATCGCACAAATTTTTGAATCGCACAAATTTTTGCGCCATTTACTATGCGGTGCACCCGTGTGAAAAAGATAAAATTCGAAAAATTACGTGTCAGGCGCAATATAAGTTCACGATAATATCAATTTTATTATTTTATTAATAACTAACGCTTTTTTATGTTATTTGAAAACGTACGATACTTTTTCGTCAGGTACGATAATCTTACGCCCCTGGTACGATCAGCGCCAACTTCCAGGTTGCCAACACTGCCGAGGCGTCATAGCAGGGCCAGCCGTAACCCGTCCCCTTCGAAAATCTTATGCCGGTTGTACACTCTCGCGCGAGTGCTCTCACGATGTCTCGTCGAGAGCTCTCGCGCGAGAGGTCGAGGGACGAGCGCGACCCTGTACACTCTCGTTTATTTAGTACGCTTTGCGAACGCCAAGGTGGACGGTTAGAAAGCTTGCTATCAACTGAATGACGCAAGAGTGTACAGTGATGCACTTGCGCCGCCTCGCGAGGGTAAGCGAGACTCTTTGACTCGCGCTCAAAACCCGACTCGGAATGGAGAGCACACGAGTGACTGCGAGGCATCGCGAGACGGAGCTAGTGTACCCTGTACACTCTCGCACTCGTCCAGCCTCGCCGTCCCTCGACGAGAGTCGACAGCCGGCATAATATAGTGCGTATGGCCCTCGCCGACCGCCGTAAAGCGTTCGCTCCATGCTCGCCGAGACCGAAAAACTCAGCGGCAAGTCGAACACAAAATCCCTAATTTCTCCGGCACTAATCATCCGATCGGATTGAAATTTGGAGGTGAGCTAGAGAACGATGGTATGGGGTACCTGAGACTCAATTTTTTTTTAATGTCGAAAGCGGAACCGCTTTTTTTTATGAAAATGATAAAAATTTCATAGTTGCACGATGTTTCGCGTCGCATTGATGTTAAAATTTCGTGCTCCATAGAAGTATGCACACTTTGGACTTTGTTTTATATCATTTGATAAAAAAATGACCGAAATATAGTAATTTGAGTTTTTATGCAACGCGAGTCTAGCGTCGGCATGTTTGGCGGCCTGCGCGGCGGGAGGGGTAGCCACGAGAGTCGAAGGCATAGGCAGTCCTCGTGTACGCG
This sequence comes from Netelia inedita, assembly GCA_964017225.1. Classification (NCBI taxonomy): domain Eukaryota; kingdom Metazoa; phylum Arthropoda; class Insecta; order Hymenoptera; family Ichneumonidae; genus Netelia; species Netelia inedita. Next base: position 19,555,303 of record OZ024924.1, read on the forward strand.
TTGGCCTCTGTACGGAAACCTAACGCGTCGCGCGGACAATTATAGGAGATCAGTCACCTCTGAGAAATCAGTCAAATTTTGCATATCGTTAGTTCCTGACGAGATAACATATCGTGTCAAATATTTTTTTTATTTGCCAAATTTTTCGAGTTATGAATATTGGAACATTTTCCGACTTTTTAATCAATAAGTAATTACATACCTTCTTTCCTTTAATTTTTGTTTAATTAAAGTTTTGACAAAAGGACTATATTTTATCATAAAAATATTTACAACATAAAAGAAATTATTTGGTACTATTTATTTAACAAATGATTTTTCAATAATTTTTTTAACTGTCAGGGATACGTTGAACGAATTTAAAAAAAACCTGTGTGTGTGTTCTTCATACATGTAAGAAGTGAATACTTCTGGTATCCAGCCTTTCGCCTGAATGAAAAATTAAAAATATAATCATTAAAATAATCGTTAAGATTATTAAAAACAATCATTTAAAAAAAATTTAAAAACTGTCTTGCGTAGCCTGATGAGACTAGCTCAAAGACCTGCGGAGCTTATTGAAGGCGCTCGGATAGCCTACAGAGTCTTTTAGAGACCCTGCAGAGACCACACAAGAACAACAAAAATAATTTTCATGGAAATAATTACAATTTCAAAGAATAATTAACATAATAATTTAAAACAATTATCTAAATAATAATTTATTCTATTCGAAGGCCCAGCAGTGCTTTCGAAGGACTCCGCAGGGCTGTAGAAGGCCTGTGGGAGCTGTAGGAGGCCTTCTAAAGCCCTGCGCAGTCCTTCAAAAGCACTGCGCAGGGTTCTAGAAGGCCTGCGGAGGCTGTTGGAGGCCCCGCAGCACTTTCGAAGATTATTTTAATGATTATATTTTTAATTTTTCATTCAGGCGAAAGGCTGGATACCAGAAGTATTCACTTCTTACGTGTGTGAACAACACACACACAGGTTTTTTTAAATATTGTTATATTTGTGATATAAATAATACCAAATAGTTCTTTTAATGTTGTAAATATTTTTATGATAAAATATAGTCCTTTTGCCACAACTTTAATTAAAAAAAAATTAAAGGAACGAAGGTATGTAATTACTTATTGATTAAAAAGTCGGAAAAAGTTCCAATATTCATAACACGAAAAATTTTGCAAATAAAAAAAATATTTGACACGATATGTTATCTCGTCAGGAACTAACGATATGCAAAATTTGACTGATTTCTCAAAGCTGACTGATCTATATATATATATGCGCGACGCGTTAGGTTTCCGTGCAGAGGCCAACGTGTACACGAGTACTGCCTATGCCTTCGACTCTCGTGGCTACCCCTCCCGCCGCGCGGGCCGGCGAACTTGCCGTCGCTAGACCCGCGTTGCATAAAAACTCAAATTGCTATATTTCGGTCATTTTTTTATCAAATGATATAAAACAAAGTCCAAAATGTGCATATTTCCATGGAGCACGAAATTGTAACATCAACGCGACGAGAAACATCGTGCTACTATGAAAAATTTATCGTTTTTATAAAAAAAAAGCGGTTCCGCTTTCGCCATTAAAAAAAAACGAGTCTCAGGTACCCCGTGCCATCATTCTCTAGCTCACCTCCAAATTTCAATGCGATCGGATGATTAGTGCCGGAGTAATTAGGGATTTCGTTTTCGAGTTGCCGCCGAGTTTTTCGGTCTCGGCGAGCATGGAGCGAACACTCTACAGTGCGCAGCGAGGGCCTTACCTATGCTTCGCACTGTACTCATTTCATGTGACCGGCGGCGACGGAGAGGGCCGGGAGGGATAGCTACGAGAGTCGAAGGCATAGGCACGCCTCGTGCGCGGGCCACAGCACTTACCGACCTCGTGAGAATGTTGCGTCAGCGCTTCGCGCGGAATTTCGTCACACTATTTTCTCGTTACGCTGACAAAAATCTCGCTTTTTTCTTTCATGAAACGGCATCCCTATTTTTGAAGCCAATTTTGCATCAAATTTAATGAAACAAAGCTCAAAATGTGCGTTTGTTGATGCTTTAGTGAGTGAGAGTCGGGAAATTTCGATCGAATCGGTGTACTATGAAGAATTGTCTCATTTCTCCAATGATAAGTCGAATCTGCAAATTTTTTTTCAAAATTTCGAAAAAACGCGACTCTCATGTATCGTGTGCCATAATTATCTATGTACTGGCCAAATTTTAACCCGATCGGTTGCTCAGTGCTCGTATAAATAGGGATGCCGTTTTCGAAGCGCTCGTCGGCTGTTACACTGCCTCTTAAGTAATTCGGTCGAGTTTAGCCAAAGTCAAATTTCATCCGTAATTTAGATTTATTTACGTATAATTTAACCATATAAATGCTATGATAAATTAAATTGTTGCATATTAAATATTATACGCTTCCTTTAGGCGTGTAAATGATAAGTTAATAATTAATACCCGGAATAATTACAAAGACTCAACTTGACTACCTCTCTAGACGTTAGCGAGCGAACTAACCTAATTTTACGCATAAGTTACTAGATTGCATTCGCGAGTTTCGTTATAGAAAAATGGAGCGAGTGCGTGCTTCAACAGGCCGCTTTGCAAAGAAATCTCGCGTTATTCAACGTTTGAAGAGCGATGCTGTTTAAAGCAATATAATGAAGAACAACAGGAAAAAAAAGCTCGTCTCGAGGCAAGTAAAACGGAATCAGCGCCAGTATGCAATTTGCTCGGAACTCGTCTAGTTGACATTGCACATCTTGCCGAACAACTAAAATGTGATAGTTGTTCAGAACCACTTTTGCTGGCGTTCATCGAATCCGAATTGAGACGTGAATTAGCTTCAGTTCTCAGTATTCGATGCAACAACTGTTCAAGTGTAAAAAAAGTGTACACGTCAAGAAAATCTCCGGGAGTTGAAGGTTATGCCTTGTACGATATCAACTGTAAAGCTGCATTGGGTATTAATAATTCTTATTTTAAAATGCCTTTATCAACTCAGTCAGTCAGGAGAGAATTCTCTGTCGAAGAGAATTCTTTGTTTTTGTTGGTTTTTACATATATGTATTTTATGATATTTACGGAGTGGTTTTGGTTTTGCAACTTGAGTTATCATAAATATTGCATGGATTCCTGTAGGTTCAATTGACACTGGCATAGGCCATGAACAAATGAAGAAATTTTTCGCTGATCTGGATATTCCTCCGCCAACACACAATATCCTGAAACGAGCTGAAAAACGAGTTGGAAAATCATTCGTCACCACCGCCGAAGCTTCATTCAAGGAAGCCATTCAATTAGAAAACGAACTTACTGTAGCTGTATTGAATGAAAGCATGTAAGTATTCTCATAAAAATTCCATTTATATCGCGATGAATTTCACTAAATTAATATGAGATTTATCATTAGATCCCCAGGAACTACACAAGCTGCCTCAGCATAATGCGATCAAAATATAGTGGTAGTACATTAAATTTATATTGCCCAAATGGTTATGTGTTTTGGAAATGGAAAATTAACAACACTTCAACAAATGAACTTTATGACATGCAATTATGTCGCTTAATTAGCAAAAGCGACTTTATGTTTTACTAAGCTACAAATCTCACATTTTTCTTTTCTTTGGATTGATAGTGCAGAAAGCTCTAATGTTTATACATTGGAATTTACTACCTGGTTTTATATTTGGTTTGCAAGACTTTCTTGCATTTTATTTGAAATTACTGTTTTCTTTCTTTCAGTCTATATGTGTGTGTGTGTGTGTGTGTGTGTGTGTGTGTGTGTGTCTGTGTGCTTGCCAATCACAAAACACAATTTTTGTGGTTAAAATTGATGATAGATGCTCATTCTATTTTATTTGTGTTTCGTAGATCATCTCCGCGTAAGCGTCCATATGTCCCGAATAATGGCGAAGAAGGGATCATCTACGTCACTGTCTCGTACGATTTCGGGTGGCAAAAACGTGGATTTGACAGTAAAAGTGGCCAAGGTTCGATGATCGGTGTGTTATCGAAGAAGTTACTCGGAATGGATTCATTAGGTATGAGTTGTCGATTGTGTAATCTTGGACATGAGCCTGCGCACCACGACTGTTCCAAGAATTATACGGGCAGTTCGAAAAATATGGAGAGCACAATGGGTGTTAGACTAATGGTAGATAATACATTGCTGCATGAAGCTGGAGTTCGTGTGGGTACTCTGATCGGCGATGACGACGCTTGCACCTTCGCTACGGTACAGCGGCTATCGACACATACAGTTGTCAAGTTGTCTGATTCAAGTCACGTGAGGAAAAAATTTTCTACGTGTGAAACTTGTTCCAGTCTACAGTGAGCTTGGTCGTCCGTCAGTGATTCCGTACCTGAGAAAGTGCTTCAACTATGCACTCGATCAAAATAAAGAAAACGCTTCGGCAACGACAGGGGCTCTTCTGAATATAGCAGATCATGCTTTTGGATCCCATGATAATTGCGACATCTGGTGTAAGGCAAAAACAAATCCAAATTACGCCCATAAAAGTCTGCCCAATGGAAAGCCTTTGAAGGACACGAATCTGCGAGCTGCCTTACGTGAGATACTGCAAAAATTTTCAACCCGGATTACAAGAATTCCCACCTGCGGTTCTTCGCAGCCCAACGAATCTGTCAACCACATGGTTGCTACCCGACAGCCAAAGAGCAGACATTATGCGACATCAAACTCATGTAAATATCGGACAGCAAGCGCTGCTTGTTGTAAAAATTTAGGATCATCTTATATAACCACCGTGTACATGGACGCAGGGCTGCCCTTACGGCATATTACAGAAGAGTTTCGCTTGAGAGATGAGCAAGCTCATAAAAAACATGCAGAGAAACAGAACACGGTGAAGTATAAGCGCCAACGTTGTGCGAGAAAAGAAAGAAAGCAACGTGACAATGCCAAGAGAGAGAAGAAAGAAGGGATTTCTTGTCAATCTGGCATGGCAATTGATCTTCCGATGGACATCGACGATGGCAACAGTATTGTTTGCGATGATAGCCCATTAATTATAGCTGACACTGAGACAACAAGCTTTGATTCCAACGCCGATATACTTCAAGTTGCAGCTAAATGTGGTGATAAAGAATTCGCAAGATATATGTTTCCAACACAACGAATCAATCCACATGCTTCCGCAGTAAATGGATTCGTCGTTCAAGAAGCAAAGGCAAAAGCAATTCAATGGCAAAAGGCTACCCGATCATACGATGCAATTGACTAAAAAATCGAGGGGTAGTTTCAACCCCTTAATTATGAGATATCGAAAAAATAACAAACCCGTCAACTTTATTTTTTCGTCCTCTACCTTTATGTTAATTTGCATCCCAATCAGTTAAAAACTCTCAGAGATACGTATGAAAAGATTACAAATTTGCAATAAATAATAAGAGATTTGTTGCTATCTGCACCATTTTGATATCCAGTGTATAGTACGCGAAAAAATAAATGTTGTTACAATTTGAAGTTTTTTCATATCTTGTATTTTTATCCATTCTACAAGCATACCAAATGTCATCGAAATCGGCGAAGATGCATGAATGTAGTTTCCTGCCACTAAGCAGCTGCCATCTCTGGAGCGGTCAAGCAATCCAGTTGTAGGTAGTCGGTAACTTATGACGCATGGTAAATACCATCAAAAAGTGGTGTCCACCCATTATGATTCACCCTGTATATACTACCAATGCTAGCACAATGAATACATTACTAAAAATCATTGCATGACTGCCATATGACGGCGATATGACAATATGCAATGCAGAATTCGAAATGTCCGTCTTGTGATTTCATGATGTAGTCAACGGATGATGTATTTCGAAACGACAAATTTACGTCACGATGTATATCTAATCTATGATACTGAATGAGCTCCTGAAATGTATTCATCCACGTACTCAAGGTGTGTTCGTGTCGAGCACTATGCATGAGTCAATCGATGCTGCCATAGTGAAACGTCAAAAATTTTACGCGTGACTTCAATATGATGCTAGATTGAAATGCAGATTTCAAATGCGGCTACTATGATAACAGCCATATGAGTGCGACATGCTGTAAATTTATGATGCACTTGCAAACGCCAAATTGCAGTCAAAATGTTATGTATATTAACGATACTAAATGAGTTGGATACAAGTAATCACAACATGAAAGCAATGTGCTGTAAAAGTTGCTGTTTCCCATGTATGCACGGCATGAAAATCATGACTGTCTATCTGGGAATCTTCGCTTAGTCATCCTCCAAAAAATGTATTGACGCCGTGAATACCCGAGCAATAATTCGTGAGCATTTTCGATTAGCTCAACAAACTGCGCTTTGTCGGTGCAATAAGGATTTCTATAAGATCCATTATCATTCAGTACGTTGTAAATTTGTAACCCTTAAATGTTACACCTCGTCAGAATTTCATTAAAACTACACGAGATCGGTGTGACCTCATCAAGGTTGAAAGCTACTACTGCGAAACTATTTAACTTTCAATGTCGAAAAGTTCGACAGCGTACTCTGAACCTTTAAAAATAAGATTGCAGTGGTCCGATTTAATTGTTTTAATTTTTTAATACTGACACCAAATTTAAAACTCGACATTTTTTTAAGACACTACTGTTTTCACTGGAACAAGTCATAACTTTTGTAATTTTTTATATTTTTCAATAAAAATTTAGGGTTGTACTCTTCAAGTGTGATTTTTTAAGAGTCAAATACCTACGTATAATATTCGGTGTTACAAAAAAGGTATTTACTTCAAGAAATGAACTTGTTCAATGCTTATGCAAAAAAGATCGACTTTTCCTTTAAGAAAGTATTTATTGAGGATATGTCGGCAATTAGTGGTAGCGGTAGTGTTATACGTTTTTCCCATGTATACCCTCGCGGGTTTTTACATTTTCTCTTTATTTCTTCCACCAACATATTTCCAACACCTCTGTTCTTCCTGTAGACCGACAGTTTTTCTTAGGTGGGTTCTGGACCAGCGAGATATATAGGCAGTTATAATTATTGCAAACAAATGAAAACCTTTATTAAATGACAGTTAAAAAGAAAGAAAACAGAAATTGTATTCTACGTCGGGATACTCAACACAAATGTATGCTTGGTACTTCGACATGGGCCTAACCTGAGATACATATTAGAATCAGACGATACATGGTCCATTTTATTTTCAAAGCACTCGTCACAAAAAGGTTCAACATTTTCATCATCACTACGTAACTGCTCCATTATAGGGGAATTGTGCTCAAGATGACATACTTTTTGTTTGGAGGCAAATATTTGATTATTGAAAGGAGATAAAAAATAAATCTGAGGGTACACATTAAAAACGTTTATTTACGAACACATAAAATGATTTTGACGCTAAAGAAAATTATAGAATAGAAATAAAATAACAAAAACCCCAATCATCTCCAAGTGGGTAAGTTGACACACATCAGTCTAAGTTGACATACCTAATTATCGGTGCACAATTCACACTTGAACATTTTGGATCTTGCTGCAACGCCACCACATAGAGTGTGGCACCATTGCTTACACAACTAGCAACATACCCAATATCTCCTGGCTTCGATTTGCTATATAATTCGTTGCAATAAAGGCATTCCGCATCGGAATCATCATTATCAATAGCGTTTTGAGGAAAATCTTTCGCAGGTCTAGCATCTGAGTCTAAACGTAAATAAAACCCCATTTTTAAGTATTCTCACACGTCGAGAACTTGAGGGTAATATGACATACTATGTCATCTTAAGTCGACGGTTGATATGCCATCTTACCCCACGAGGTAGACAATATTTATCGCCTTTTGCGACTTAAAACTTTGAGGTTGCTTAAATAATTCTCCGATATTCATAGTCCATATTAATCACAGTTCACAACAAAGTAATCAATACAACAAAAAACGTACCTGATACAAATTTATCGCCAGAAATACTTTCAACACAAAAATATTTTTGAGTGACGAAATCAAAACATTGCACACCATGTCCAAACAACGCAAGCGAGCGGTCACTGAAGTTTTAAGTGGTGACACCATCTGTGAGTCGACATGTAAACGTCGTCTAGGAACTTGTGGTGCGTATAGTTTAACAGATAGAAGCCCTGTGTCATCTTACCTGAGTATGTCATCTTAAGCACAATTCCCCTACTCCGGGAAATATCTAATATAGGCCGACTAATAACCAATAAAAACTTTTTGTTTTATCAGCTTCGCAAAATAAAAATTTATCCCACTATATGCCTTATCTTCAAAAATACCCAATAATCACAAGAGAAAATGAAAAAGAAAATTATACTTGTCATTCTAAAAAATCATGCAAGGTACATTCGGGGTCTGCGTGACCCCAAATCGTTTGGTCGTTCGCTTTGACATACATACAGTGGGTTATGAAAATATTCGGGCACCAGCATAGAGTTGCTCTTCCTGTTCTCTATTTTACCCAAATGCTTGAAGAAACATAAAATGATGCAATGGTAGGTATATTAGAACGTACTTTTCAGCTAATATGTACGCAAAAAGAATTATGTCGTACGTACGATTGTTTAAATACTGCGAGAGATTCAAAGAAATCGCGAATTTGTAGGTCACATAAATATTCGGACCCTATACAAATTAAGCTTACAATGTTTGAATAATAATGTTTACCCCAAGCTGCACAATATGGCTCGAACCGTTTAGCATGTTGAAATAATTGTTTTTAATTAATCTGGCCTTATCAGCCCTATTCTTCCATAAATCATTTTCTCAAGCCCTTCTTCGTTGTTATAGAGGTCTTGCGAGTTTGTCGGTTCAGTTTGTCCCCCAATTTTTCAGTATGATATAGCCGGCGATTGTGGAGGTTGGAGCACAAAATTAGCACATGTATGGTACATTGAAGATTCGTGAAAAATCGGTGCGTAGTTTTTCGAATCATTGTCTTGATTAAATTTCAAACCTGGTCCAATCCTCATTTCACCAGCACTTTAAACAATTGTTTTTAAATGGTTATGTATTTACACTTATCCAGAATACCCTCTATAAATACCTTTCACACACTCCGTGCGGCGAAATACATCCTAAATGATTACCTAGCCGTCAGTCTGCTTCCATTACCACCATAAATATCAAAATTGCTTTCGTCAACAGAAATTACGGTATTTCACCACTCACTTTCTTTATTAATATAGTCTTTTGCAAAGTCTAATTAATCTCTTTCGTCTATTTGTTGCGTTAATGTATGGCTAGTTCCTGGCTATCCGTCCGTTATATCCGTCTTCTTGCAACACTCTTCGCACGTTTTCTGGGTGTACGGTAATACCCCGGTTTTGGCGGATCGAATCAATCCAATCTTCATTTTTGTATGTTTTTATTATTTCGTCAAGTTTTTGCTCTTTCGACCCATTTCTGAATGAATATGAAATGAAACTAGTGAATATTCGATCATCCTCATTCTTTATAGGCCACTTAACAGTTATGTTTACAAGAATTGCGCTGGTACTCCTATTCAACGACTATTCTATATGTTTTTTACCGGTATATCAATGGTGACCAATTCGCAATTTCTTTGACTCACTCGTATTATTTAAACAACCGCACGTACGAAATAAACATTTTTTGCGTTCATATTACTCGTGGGCGTAGTTAGGGGGGAGGGGGGGGGGGGGGGGGGGTAAGGGTGGGGAATGCCCACCCTAAAAATATCTACAGTATTCAAGTCCCGTGAAAGAGGGCTACTTTGACAGGTTTTGGAAGTTATTTGTATGTAACTTTTGTTTAGCATCCTAAATCCCATTTTTTGTTCCAATACACCAATGTGTTCTTTGACTATGAAATGTACAAGAAAGTCAAGCCCCCCCCCCCGACTATTTTTTATATATTTAAAAAAAAGTGTCAATGTAACCCCGGTATGGGGCTTCTTTGACAAGGCATTAGAATGCAATTTATATCGAAGATTCAAAGCGTAATGGTTACGTTTGGCATCATTTTGATAACAAAGTTAATATTTTATGCATTCCACATAAAATTAAATGAAAAACAACAATTTTTTACTATCAAATTATCATCTTTATTAATGAAACATTTTACATAAAAATACGAAGTACCTAGGGTACTATTATAGGCACTTAATCAGTCTTATTATTTTTATTCAGGTCAGCCGGATATTATAGGTCTTATAAGCTTTATATTATCAGTCTTACGTTATATATTATCACTGAGATCAAAATCGAGTTTAACAACATTAGAATAAACTTTATAATGAACTGGAACAACGAATTGGAAACAATAGAAAAATGTTAAAAAAGAATTATTGTGTATTTTTGCACACCAGGCACTCATAGGCAGGATTGGTCGAGCCTTCGTTGTATGTATATGCCGCAGACCCATTTTTCGCAAATCACGCAGTATATCCAGTCAGCAGTATGGCAATAGACCCGGAAATCACATTTACAGATTTGACAAAGATTGTAGTCTTTCTTCTTGTCCTTTTTTATTCTCTTCTTGCGGATATTTAGAGGAACATCGTCATCGAAAGAAGTTTGGTCTTTCGCAGGCGGTGCATCAGAAGTTGAGGGAAGTGGTGAAGAGGTCGGGGCATCATCGATAATCGGGACATCTTTGCTTATTACAGACATCGGTGCTCCTGGATTATGAACCACTTTCTTTCTTCTTCTATGTCGAATCCTTTCAGAATTGTAGCCTCTTGTCTCTTTTAAAAACTCCAATAGACTATTATGGAGGGTACGCCCAGTCTCGTCTGAGCGACCTGCTGGAAGCTTTTTCAAGATAGCTTCAGGATCGAACGGGTACAAACCCGTAGTTCTAAAGGAGCTCTGTACAGTATTCTTTATATTGGAAGCCAATGCATTTATCAATCTGTTGAGCAGCAAGGGAAACTGTGGATTTGGGATGGCGCCGCGCGATCTCGATTCTTTTCGCCAATTGTTTAGAACTTTTCTCCATTGTTTCTTTAATGGACCAAATACACCCACGTCCAAAGGTGTATGTGAGTCGATTTTGGTGACAGAGTCGTAAATATTCTTTCCTACTGCAATCTTGATGACTTCAAGTGAAAAAAATGAGAAGCCAAGTTGTCACCAATGACAAGAACTTTTTCATTCCCTACTCTCTGTTCCTGGATGTGCGGTAGTAATATTTTGAAGAATCATACTTCGAAGAGGTTCATGTCAAGCCAACCGCTGATACTATTGCCGTAAATAGTTCCAGGTGGCCCACCCTCCGTCCACTTGTCGTAAAGGTGTTTCGAGTTGTACACCACCATGGGAGGAATCAGTTTTCCTTCAGCGGTGCCACAGAACATGATGCTGACTGAGGATTTGGAATGCTCCTGAACTCTTTCGACGCCTTTGTGCCCTCGGGGTACTAGGACTTTTATCGTTCCCGGGTTGTCTGTTATATTTGTCTCGTCATAATTATAAATAAGAGCTGGACGTGTCTCCTCTAAAACCGGCCTCAAATTTTCAAAGAACTCTTTGATCTCGTTAGGACCTACTGATGCCCTTGCAACCTTGATATTCGTGACTAATCTCTGTGTGAGGTTGTTACGAGCTGCGAAGGCGTTTACAAAGTCATAACCCAGGAAGTTGTTTTTGCACTGTTTTACAACTCTACCTTCCTTCTTGACAAACATGTGAACGGCGCCTTGAATGTCGGCCTTTGTGAAAGGAAACCCCCAGTCTGCTAAAATACTCAAGGTATTGGCTATTAATTCTTCACTCTGAGGTGACAAAACAGTGGGATGGCCCAGTTTTTCTCATGTTTGTGATGGATCTTGTTCAGAATGGTGGTCCTATTAATATTATATTTTTTAGCAGCAGCACTCTGAGTAAGTGTACCCGCCCTTACTTCTGCAACGGCTTTTACAAGCTTTTCATCGCTGTAATTTTTATAACTTCGAGCACCCGGTTTTCTTTTATATACTTTGACCATTGTCGTTTATTTGTCAATACAATTGAACACAAGGGTAACCTGCAACCAATAAAAATACCGTACACACCACCAATTAAATCACAAATGCACGTCCAAGGATCTTAATCTACCCAAAACCAAATACGTTAATACGTAAATAATGCTATAAACTTACCGAAAACTGCCCAAATGATAATAAGCCGTATCTATGTACCCACGGTACTGACACCGAAGCTAAATACGCTTCGACTCGCCGATGAGTTTGGCGGTTGCCATAGTAACCACTCGCAGCGCCCACCGCGGAATGTCGCGTGAACTCGCTGCGCATGCATTTAACGCTATGTCAAAGTAGCCCCAAAATCTGTCAAAGTTACCCGCAATGTCAAAGTAGCCCTCTTTGACGGTAATATACTATTTTTATTCTTGTTACTTTGCGAAAGAGATTCTATATTGATCTAGACAATACGAGGCAGTTTATAGCATCTCATACAATGACCATTAAGTCGAAACAGAACCTTTTCGGTTTTAGTACTGACTGAGTTATTTATAGTGATTAAAAACATTATTCGATAAATTGATCGATGACTGATTTAGTAATAAATTAATCGTGAGTTTTCGGCAAGAGATATATTTTAATTTATATTCGGAATGTCTTCCTGTTCTACTTAGCGCTCAAGCTTACACCCCAAGACATTGAGCGAATTCCTGCTTAGGTACACAAACTATCGCTCGATCGTAGAACGGATTAATCAAGTTATCGCTCAGATTAAACACCAAATTAAAATAAATTCGAACCAGGCTTCGAAATAATATCCAGGTTGGAGTTGCGATGCCTGTATACGATTCAAAACACGTGAGCGTCCATTTAGAGCAAGGTCGGGGTTGTTTCAACTCAAGTTCAAGCTACATATGTCGGTTGTAATTAGATGCGATTTTGACGTATAGTTCGTTTATAGTATACGACCCATCGATAAATATTATCGAATAAAAACATTTTCTTTATTCGAAGCGTCGAATTAGGAATCATCGGCATTAATTTGAGTTGGCGCCTGCTCAAGTTCATAGTTAAGCTCAAGATTGAGTTCCAATGGGAGTTAAGATGAAGCTAGTTAAGACTCACTCAGGTTCGAATTACATTAGGTTTTACTCGAGTATTAACTGCAGTTAAGTTGTCGATGATTTTCGATCGATATGTCGAACAATGTCTCTTAATAGTAACAGTGGCGTTCTTGGCTAAAGAGATGATGGTTCACCTCAAACTATAAATTTGTACTTAAAAGATATTGGCATACACAGAATAGAACGGGACCCATCAGCGAACATGCAGACAACATTACCTCGAGAAGAGAATGCAAAACATAATAAATAAATTTGAGTACCTATTTTCGGTTGATCGAAGGCAAGCGAGAGAGCATTCGATAGTAGCGGAAGGGACCGTAAGGCGAGTAGACAAAAAAACATATGTATTCGATTCACAATATTTCTTTGTCGAATTCCTTCTCGGTACCGAGAACTCGATTATGAGAGTACGTATGTGCTGTGCGCAAAATCGACATTTGACCACTACGCGTTTAACACGTTGAATTCTCCCTTATGATCGTCGTATTCCTCGTTCTTTATTACGTAACGATCGTCGGAGGGCTACGACTTGGGGCGATGAAGCAACGAGAATACGTGTACCTACATATAAGTACGCCTCGAAGGGAAAACGATTGACACACTTTTTGTGCGCGAGCAAAGTTTAAGACCACCCTCGGTCACGCGTCGGAGCGTAGCTGGCGCTGCTTCGTTGTTGAACGAACAGGGCTTCACAAGCCCCGAGAGGTACGTTACGCCGCGACGCCCTATCGTATGTGTAAGTTATCGGCCTCTGCGTTATTACAGTCTTCGACTATAAAGTGTACGTGTATCCCCGGCACTTATAACTATGTGTTTTATTATTTCTGCCCTGCACAGTTTGTACCTCGGACCACGTATGAGAAGTGTTTCGTCAATAAGGGAGCGACTTTCAGCATCTATTAGACGCGCGCCGGCCCTATCCGAGCATAGAAGGAATGCGAATTAGGCCGTATAGTACATTTTCTTTTCTTTTGCAAAAATTCATCCCTTAATCCCTTCGGTTTTTTGGGGCGGCTTTTTTAAATTTATCATCTTTAACTATATAGTAATGGACTATGATTTGTTTCTTAGGGCGTTCGTCGAGTTGTTAAACCAATTGTACACTGGTGAAATATACCTCGACGAGACATTTATTATTCTTATTTACTTGTCTATGCGGCACTACTAGCACAATCCTAGTAGTGCCTCATCCTGTCGTTTGACAAAGTTTCTGTGCACAGGTAATAGCCTCGACAAACCTTTCATCGCATACACTTTTCGAGTGTAGCTAAAATGTGCACGCCCTGCTATAATGGTCGATGGTGAAACCTAAAATGTATTGTATGTTAAAATAAATGATTTACATAATTCTTAAAAAATATAATCTATGGAGAATCATGTTCTAAGCAACCATTTCTGAATAAATGTAAGATTTGTAGGAAACATGCATTGGCGGATTATAAAAAACTATGCTGTTGTGGCATGGTGCGCGAGTTTCATCCGATAAATTAGTAGGTAATATTGAATGAATAGGCTTGTTGCGTTTAACTTCGAAGTGTACTCTCAACTGAGGGTTGTTTGTCCGCATTTTTGATCATACAGAATTTTTAAGCTGCAAATATGACCAATTTTAAGACGTCGATTGAGCCAAGATGAAATTAAATAAATAAATTATCTTCCGATGAAAAATCGTAAAAGATCCACCGGTAGGTTCATATAAATTATATCTGGAAAAAATGATACTCGTAATTCTTGTGAAAACCAAGCTCATATTAACTGTTCCTCCTTCACACTCGGTGGTGCAACTTTTGACTCTCCCTTCATACAGCGGTGCCAACTAGTACAAAACGTTTCCCCCTAAGATCGCTAAGATCGCTCTGAAATCCCCCTAAATTTCCCCTGGAAACCCCTAGATTTCCAGAAGGCGTCTATTGGTTCTCTAGGGGTGCAATTAGAGGTACAGTTGAGTATGGTACGATATATCTAGTTAATTTCTTATGTGACCACCAATCAGGGCAAAGAAATACGTAGGAATAGGTCACACCGTGCCCGGCTGTGTTGCAATTGAAAAACGGGGCTTGTTTGATAAACTTCAAATTCTTAATTATAAACAAACAGAAAGAAATTATGATTTTATTTAAAAATTATTTTTTTTATAAATGGTTTTATTTATATATGGATATGGATTATAAATGGAATAGTTATAAGTGTCAACATTATATAAAATAGACATTCTAAAATAGACAAAGTTATTTATTCAGTATTACAAAAATGGACTTCGCGGCTACAAAATATTGAATATTTCGTCAAACTCATCATTTTGAGTTTCACTATGGCTGGAAGTTTTGTGATTATACATATTAACATTGAATAATTTCAGCATTCGAGTAGATGGAACGAAATTTACACACGAACCGCAGTCTCTTTGTAAACTAAATCTAACCATCATAATGTTCTGCAGAACCTCGAGAGACAGCCTGTTGCGCAATTTATTTTTAATTATATTGTACATCGAAAAAGCTCGCTCGACACTGGCGTTTGAAATGGGCAACGTTAATAGTGCCATTGAAAATTTAGCTATATTTTCAAAGCGCTTTTCTCCCGCAGCATCGCAATCTTCAAAAACTTCGGAATAAAATTGAACAGAGTTGCTTAAATTTGACCAGGATTTGTTCTGCAGTTGATGCCATTCCGACTCGATATCGCTCCTATTGCCATATACATTAGTTCGGTGAAATTTAGTCAAAATATCGGTTAAGCTAGGTTTGATTTGTGATAATGCAATTTTAGGGTGGAGATTGGCCATCGTTTTTAAGATCGATAAATTTTCCGGTAATCTTTTTTGAATTTGTTGTGTCAAAGTTACAAGAAATTTCTTGCAACGCTCTTTAATATTTGGCAAGTCTTTTTCGTCGATATGTTGGGCAATGGAATGAAACTCATAGCCGTAATATATTGCTGAAATATGCATTAAATGAGACTCGAAATCAAAATCCGCTAGTTCATTGTCGGATACTTTCTGGAGACTCGACGGTACAACAAGTTTTTGAAGTAAGCTTTTGAACATTAAGAATAAATCTTCGAGTAATTTCGTTGGTTCTACGTGGTCGCTTTGGAAAAGCAAATTCAAGTGTGTTATACTTTTTAGTTCAGATAAAAAAAAAAACAAGAAATGCTTTAAGGTGGAACGATACCATATATGAAAAAAGAGGTATTTTTATGTAAACTGGTAGATACGTTCGAAAGTGTCTAAACTACTTGCTCGCGAAATTTCAACGGGTTCGCCCATACCGTTTCTGAGAAAATTGAATTAGTTTTTTACATTAAATCTTATGGAAAGGCGTAAAACAAAATGAAAAACCGCTTTAACTACCGTTAAAAAAACCACTCTTTAATAAAATTAACACAAGTAAATGAACCAACTGTCAAGATAACTCTTGCGAAATTCGCAGCAATTTCACCGTACCGATTATCTGCAATGTGCAATAGAAAATTAATAAACGTAATTTTTCTCTATCTTCTGGCGAACATAGCTACAAGCGCGGCAACGTCGCATCGATCAACGCGCTCTCCTATACATATATATATATATATACAGGGTGAATCATAATGGGTGGTCACCACTTTTTGATGGTATTTACCATGCGTCGTAAATTACCAACTACCTACAACTGGATTGCTTGACCGCTCCAGAGATGGCAGCTGCTTAGTGACAAGCAACTACATTCATGCATCTTCGCCGATTTCGATGACATTTGGCATGAAGAATAGAGTAAAGGAGCCCGAACGCTGTACTGTGGACGCGGGCTATGGATCAGGGAAAATTGTTACGGAAATATCCGCTGGCGCTGCTGTACTCAAGAGAGGATATACGACAGAGACGGAATGAGAAAAGAGAGAGCGAGAGAAGAGAATATTCAAAGCGCAGTTATGCACGCAAGACAGATCGAAAAAATAATAAATTTATTCGTTCGTCGATTAATTGTGTCATCGTACATTTGTTAATTAGATTATATACATAGGTAATTATTATATATAGGCAACTCGCCCGATGCAACTTGAAACGTCATGCCGCTAACGGCCAGATCGGAAGCCTCCTTCAAGTCGTGTTCCGAGCGTCGCAGATGCCGTTGGTATCCTGTATTTAAATCGAAAAAATTCATTGGAACTGACAGGAAATATTTTAAATAGGTTTCTTTTTTCTCAATGAATTTCGTAAAGAAATTTTCTGATATTCTGCATTCAATTCGTAATCGTTCAATTTGAAAAATACGATTATTATCAAAATTCGTAAAAGATCGATGAAAACACAGTCCGGGAATAAGAAAAGTTTTACCTTCGACAGCTGTAAAGGGACTGCTGGGGCTGCAATTATTGTTGGCCGTAACCACACTGATGGAATAGGGTTCAGCTTCTTACTGGAGAGTGAATTGTTTGTCCGGTTCCATCTTAACCATGCCCTGGATCTCGGTTAAAGTGGCCTAAATAATAGAAAGTAAAGAAAATTTGTGATAGCAATACCTTAAGGGGGGGGGGGGTAAGGTTAATTCGCTGTACAAAAGCCTATATTCGATAATTTTTTTTGACGACACAGTTTATATATATTTATTTATATAATTAGTATAAAATAAAAGGACATTTGAAGAATATTCTGTGAAATTTTCATTAATAATTGTGCAGAGACAACAGAGAAAATTGAAGAGGGGTAGCAGATAAGAATATTCCGCATATACGAATTGAAGGCCGCAAGAAAAAGATGAACTTTTGATAAATTGTACTGCTGAACACAGGCTATAAACAATTAGCAAACACAGCTGCAAGTTAGCTGAGTTCATTCGAAGAAGGGAGGGTATTATAGAAAAGTCAAGCGGGGCAGGAAAAGAATAGAGAAAAAAGAAAAAAAAAGTTGAGAAGTGGCGGAGAAACTCATTCGGAAAGTCATGCCCCTGTAGCGCTGAATGTTTTTATGCATTTCACACAAAAAATTACTATAATTATTACAATCCTTACCTTGTTATGAACTGCGATGGGCATAGCATCAGCGATGAGGGTACGACGAACGTGAGGAATTACCTCGATCGTACCATCAGGCATTTTGATGCGGTCTTCTTTTATTATTGAATCATTGGGAAAGTGAAGCTCGCACACGAAATCAGTGTGGGAGAGACACTCCCCGATGGCTCTGCTCCATCGTTGTACCATATTCTACAAGATACAAGAAAAAAACAAAGCGGGTTGAAATTTCATATACACGCTAAGTCATTGAGCAAATTTTTTTTCCTACAGGCAATAAGTGGCATGCAATTACTTCAGATTTCGTCAACAAATTATGCACTGTATGCCTCATTTAACAAAAAGAAAACATTTTAACAGGAGATTTACTTTTGGAACCTTGAAGACGGACAACTGTCGTACTCCTAAGCGGTTGCACTTCGCTTTGCTGGCATCTCGCCCAGTTAAACACCCTGGGTACGAACAGTATTTCTCCATTGTGCACTCTGCAACAAGAAAAGAACCCAAAATGAAATTTGTTATTACATATTATGACAATAATACGAATTCTAACCTCACTTTCATGCTCGAGAAATACATTTAATCAACCGATGAATTATAATTATAATATATAATATAGAAAATAGTTTGGAAATACCGTTTTCTTACCTGCTTTTATATAATGCAGGGCAATCACTCACTGCACTCCACAGCACTGATTTTTATCGCAATTAAGAAATCCTTTGACAATTTTTTTACCCATTCACAGATGAAAAGCCAAGAATGATATATAAATATAACCAAGAATTCTCCAGTTTGTATGTACGCGCTCACTTCATAGCGTCACCGATGCCATACTTCACATCCGTCCCTCTCGGTACTAGCGCTTGATGTGGCTGAATTTCGAACCAAAACTTTTCGTCACTTTCGGGGTCCACGTTTTGGGTGCTTTCAGTATACGCGTTCGGGCTCCTTTGCTCTATTCTTCATGACATTTGGCATGCTTGTAGAATGGATAAAAATACAAGATATGAAAAAACTTCAAATTGCAACAACGTTTATTTTTTCGCGTACTATACACTGGATATCAGAATGAGGCAGATAGCAACAAATCTCTTATTATTTATTGCAAATTTGTAATTTTTTCATACGTATCTCCGACAGTTTTTAACCGATTGGGATGCAAATTAACATAAAGGTAGAGGATGAAAAAATAAAGTTGACGGGTTTGTTATTTTTTCGATATCTCATAATTAAGGGGTTGAAACTGCCCCTCGATTTTTTAGTCACACAGGAAATTATTTTATCGAGTGGCTCCAAACTTTGCAGCGTATTCGCAATATTTTGTTTGTTTTGTAAAAGTTGTAAAATGTCCCCAAAACTTTTACAATCTCTCGCAAGTTCATCCACTGAGAAATGGCAACAAACTAATTGCTGTAATAGAAATATGTCGTACGAAGCATCGTGCGCGTTTTCTACATTTATATTACTGAGAGTTTCTGTGGCTAGAGTAGTAAGAGTATTTTGTCCTTTGCCTTTTCGCTCAGGGAACTTTTTGCGAAAAAGAGGCAACGTATCACAAAAACCAGCAATAAGTGGCATAAATTTGTCGATCAAGGAACAATCGACAATTAATCGCATTAAACGAGGGGCGTCGAAGGAACAATTATGCGCGACGAAAATACATGGTTTTTTGAAATTATTCAAATAAATACATAATTGTTGAAGAACGTTCGACGCGGATTGTGAGAACACTCGTTGTCCGTTGTGATATAGCTCACCTTCTGCGGTAGTTATACCATGTATCTCAGATACTCTTGATGGAATGGCGTGGTGAGGTTTAATATATTTATTAAATTCAGTATCACCCGATTTGCAAGCTATTTGTAGAATATCACTTGTATCTTTCAGCCCCGCAGTTTCTAAATCGAAAAATACAAACAAATTTTCATCATCCTCTATCATGGGGTTTGATAAAGAATCATCGACTGGTGGTATCTCTAATAATCCCATGTGGCTTTCGTAGGTTCGACCTTCTGTTTCTTGTCTCTTATGTCGAAGTTGAGATCGTTGCTTTCGTAGGCATCGACGTTTCCACTTTGCAGCAGGTGTCTTTGCTCTCATTAATCTACGTTTTTTAACTTTATCACATCGTTCTATAAATTTGGAACATCGTGATCCTGGACTCATCTCTAATACATTCGTCATGGCTTTTTGGATATATTGCTCACCTTCATTTTTCTGCCCTACAGCGTAAGCGTATCGAATATCGGCTGGCTCACTGCGACTGTAGCAATTATTTTTAGGGGTTTTTCTTGACATTATACTATTTAAGCTTTCGTTAGCTTGACTAGAAGCTCCCACAGAGAATTTGTCAACATTGTCAGATAAGTTTTTGAATAATATTTTTAACTCTTCGAATAAGGTTTTGTTCTTAAAGTTAGCAACGGCGGAATGCCTGTATTTCTCGGGATCCCGTACATATTTGCACCATGCTCCGCATTTTTCGTGGATGTTGAATGCGTGGATGGGTATATTCAATATTGCATTTTTCACGGCATCTGTATCACCCTTGTTCTGCGCTACGGCATAAGTGAAGCAACGGTGCAGATACTTTATGGCATCTGGATATAGTTCTCCATCAGGATCTTTATCCTTGTTAATTTTATATAACATATTTTTCACCCCCTTTGACGTATGATTGAAATCAGAATGTTTGATAACTTGATGCGAACTTTTTTTGCGCACAGCACAAATGCTCGAGCTATCATTATCACCTATGAACACGCCGACTGAAACATTGTGGGCTTTCAATATCTCGCTACCTGTTGTTAAAGAAGCCGCAACTTCCGGCTCCATAGCGTTTGCGCTACCATACAAATTAAGCCTACAATCGTGATCCCCTGCAGTGTGGCCAAGATCGCACAGACGACATTTTCGATTTCTCGGTTCGTAATCCAAAACGAGATTTGATTGTGTACCAATGAGAGCACCGTAACCATTCAAGCTATCATACTGGTAGCCATTTCCTCGGGTACTCCAACCCATGTCGTATGATGCCATCAATCGAACGTTAGAAATTGGCATCTTATCGGGAGACGCAGTTATAGCCGAAGTCCATGTTGCCTCGGTCCTCGACTCTTCCATGGCAGTCAATTTGACGGAACTTTCTTCTTCAACTGATTTAGCTTCTTGGCTTTGGTTAATCGTAGAAGATGCACTGGGACACTGTACGATGAACCCTACTCTCAAATCTTCAGGCCTACGTGAATAAACAAAAATTTTCGTCAAGGGATAATAAAGGTTCAAAAAGACCGTACTCGCAGAAAATGATTTATTATTCAAGTAAAACATGTACGATTGCAGACTGTATAAATTAGAGTGTTTATGGGCTGCTGAATGATAATCAGTTTATACATTTCCTATTGGTGAGTAATATAAGACAATAAAAAAAACGTAATGAGTTCGAGGCATAATAATATTAAATATTTCTGTATCAAAAAATTGAAATGTGACAGTTATTACGCTAACTCAATGTAAAACAGAGTGTGCTCGCGTCCTCACAATTGGTTGCTCAAATATTTCTTGATTTCTACGTTTGAAACTAATTTAATTATTTATGCGATAACAGTTATATAATAATAAAAACAAAAAAATAATAATAATGACTGTTTTGCAAAAAATGTATGCAATTGTATAAAATGTGTATATGGCGGTGTAAAAGCGCTTGCAAATATAGTGTAATAGCTTGAGTTGTAAAATAATTAAGTAATTAAATAGAAAACACTGATTGAACATGATTATGGAAAATGTGTAGAAATTATACGGTAGTCGCAGAAACTCACAGAAGCTTTTCTATCTCTTCATGATTTTGTAATGTGAGTGACCGCTCTATAGCCGTTGCTTTTGAATAGCTTTCTTTTACGACAAGTTCTATTGCTGCCCCTGCCACTCTCTCATATTTCTTGTAGGTTTTCCAGCTCATAGTTGGGATGTTCATGGTTTCTAAGTATCTCTGAGTGCTCGCGTACCCCAACCCGCTATGCAAAGTGCCTATATGAAACAATTGAACATTATATGATCAGTTTTTTTAATACAATCTTATCCGTAAGCACATCTAAACAACAAATCGCGAAATCTTAGATTTTTAACAATTTAGGACATATAATCAGTATGCAAAAATACTTACTCAGAGCAGCTTTAGTATTTATGTCGAACAATAATTTGTTGGTATTTACGTCGAAATGTTGCTTCGACGTTGGTACCATATTTAACAACAAACACTTGTAACATCGTATCGTTAATATTGATGCCAATCCCTGCCGATTCTCTCGTTCAATATGCCGCAATGACAGATCTTCGTTGCACGATACGCATTGCAGATGATGACAGATAACCCCGAAATCGACGATTCGCCGTCCTTCTACCACGCACAATTTCTTCTCTTCCTCGTTTCCGCCCTTTTCTGCCTCCTGTACCTCTTTTTCTTCAATTTTTTGTTTTTTAATTTTTCTCCCAACTTCAACGAGCCTTTCGTGATTTCTTTTCTGTCTCGCGGTTATAAAGCGACCTTTATACCTTTCCGCCATGGTCTAAACATCTGATGTGCTCCTTTCGAGCTTGAGCAGGGCAGCGAACAGTTAAAAACAGAAACCATAATGCTGCGTTGCCGCTGTCAAAGCTACTATTCTGAAATGTTTAATATTTTGAAATATGAAACAAGGCGCTTTTTTTCGCCACAATTAGGAGTATTATGTTTGAAATAGTTATTTTTTTATCTAAAAGTACACAATTATCATTTTACATGTAAATTGAAAACCAGAAATTTAATTCACGTGCAGTTGGTAATACGAGAGGCTTCTCATGTTAAAGCATAGGAGTACCCCTCTCACCGCCTGCCCCGCAAAAGAGGTATCGTTCTACCTTAAATGGTAATCTTTGCATGATATCATGTAGCTGTTCGGCCATAAAGCATCTATCTTCTGTTTTAGAAATTGAAAATAGTAGCTGCAGTTCGTCCCACTGATTCAATATCGTATTAATCGCCTCGGATCGAGCGAGCCAACGTGTACCACTAAGGCCTTGAATTTTGTATGGGTTTCCGTCGCCATTGATCGTTTCGTACAACTTATATTTTTCTAAGCGTTTTGGGCTGTAGGAAAACCAATTGTGCGTTTCGCGTACTAGAAACTCTAATTGACGAGATAATGTCTTCGATGCTTTTTCAGCACATAAGTGGAGCGAATGGCAAACACATTTCATCACTATCACATCACTTATTTCATGTTTAAAGAGAGACGTGACTGAATTGTGTTTGCCAACCATTACACTCGCGCCATCGACGCCAATCCCGACCATATTTTCAACCCTCAAACCATCTTCTTGCAATTGTGTTTTAATTGCACCGTGAATAGTTTTTGCATCAGCCTCGATTGTTCTTATCAATCTATAGAAAGTTGTTACAACTTCCTTTCGTTTTAGAGAAAAAAATCTTAGCATAATACACAAAACTTTTTGCGTTGAAAGATCAGTGCTCTCATCGATTATAATCGAATAAGGACCATTACCAACCTCTTCGATCAAATCTTGCAGCATACAAGGACCGAGCACGTTTTTAATCAACATTGAACATTTAGCTCGACGAAGTTTCAGATTTGAAATCGCTTGTGACGAGGGGTCCAGCTGTGGCAGTATCTGGATCATAATGGTCGACCGTCTGTATCGAACTGTGCTCTGCGATGAAGGTTGCAAGTTTTAATTCGGCAATCTTCGTCTCTTCGGGTAATACTGGTTTAAACGTCGCAGTTAAAACCTTGCAGAACTTTGCAGATTTATCCAACGCTACCGCTTTTTTATGTTTTTCCGTCTTGGCGTGACTCAACAAATCTTTTTTGTGTGCCTTTAAGGTAATGCGGCAGTAGCTACAAGTCGCGGAACACGAATTAGTGGGATCAGGTCCTAGCCAACCTATAATACAAACAACACAACATTTCATAATAAATAATATATTTCAGTGCAAATTAAAACAAATTGATAAGCATTAGTTCATTTTTCAATTAGTTGGAAACACCATAACAATTTCACAGGGAACGGCGTAACCTTGATGAAGGGAAACCTCTATATTCAACCACCTTTATATCAAACGTGCAAAATACCAGCATCAAATTATTTAAAATAACTAGTGTCAATGCTCGGCTAAGTTGAGAAATTGACTCAACTTAGCCGGCAGTTAGATGGCATAGTCAGTAAAACAATGAAAACAGGAGTGAAAAGAAAACTAGCAAACACGATGATACTGTTTACTTTTTCAACTTAGCCCAAGCCTTATTTGTCGGGCATTGACTGCTCTGAATTTTGCCGAGCGCGCCAAATAAAAATGACTGCGTAATAAAATAATAATAATTGACTGCTCTGAATTTTGCGATCCCAAATGTAACGCTCTAAACTGTGCTATATCTACGGCTAGGGCGGAGAGTCGGCGGCTCCAACGCTTCTCGGCGCGCTCTGATTCGATCAACTTTAAATATTCATATCTCGTAAACTATCAAAAATATCCGTAATGTATATTTGCAACTTTTGTTTGTAATGATCCAGTCTGCACCAAAACCCCGTTTGAGACACCTTACAGAATTCACCCTGTATAACACATTACTTAATAACTTTTCGGTTTAACTATAAGAAAGACAAATTTTGTTTTGAAATTTGCCTTTATTCATCAGCATACTGTCTTTCCCGAGTGATACCAATGAATTCAGACGACTATAGAAGGAATATGCTTATAGCCCGATTGAAGCCGAGTTTTCGCCGCCCGAAACTGCCGCTTGGCGTCGCGGCGGTCGACGTGTGTGACGTCACTCGAGTTTCTAGAGTCCGCACGAGAACCCCACTGTATGCCTTGCATTAGAGAAAGCAAGAAGGAGCTATTGCCGTGCCAGCACAGAGAAAGAGAGAGTCCGCATGAGCACCCCACTGTATATCTCACATTAGAGAAAGCGAGAAGGAGCGCTTGCTCGGTCGTGATTGGTCAGAGAGGAGGCGGAGCTACGCCATGAAGTTGTATGAGGTATACGTGTACGCGTCTGTGTGACCTAACACAATCTTGTAGCGATGCCAGCGCCGCCAGTCATTGGGGCGGTGAAGCTCAGCGGGGTGCTCCGTTTCTGGCTTCAATCGAAAGCATGGGCATATTCCTTCTATAGTCGTCTGAATTCGTTGGTGATACCAACGAATTCAGACGACTATAGAAGGAACTTGCTTATGGCGCGAGTGGCACCAAGTTTTTTCCGCCAGAAACTGCCACTTGGCGTCGCAGCGGTCGATCGTGACGTCACTCGAAATTGTATACGCCCCGTAGGCGGAGCCACGAGATCGTGAACGCTCTGCTGTTTGTAAATTGCTAAAAGCTTTGAGGGTCGGACGATCGAAACCCCTTCGAGTGATTGTTTATATTTTCATTTTTTAAAATTATTTCTTTACTTCAGACTTACAGGGATATTTTATATTCGATAAATGTTAACAAGAAAAAATAAGAAAAGTACTAGGAATTTCAATCTACTTATTCGTGCCCACTCTTATCGTTAGCTAATTTTAGTTCACGCCTTGCAATTAATTTATAATATTGTCCTATAGCGATATTTTAAAATTACTATTGCTATAGGACAATATTATAAATTAATTGCAAGGCGTGAACTAAAATTAGCTAAGAGTGGGCACGAATAAGTAGATTGAAATTCCTAGTATTTTTTCTTGTTAACATTTATCGAATATAAAATATCTCTCCTGTACTATCCTTTTTTTTTATTTTCTATGACGTACAAAATGAATTTTTACGGCTTATTACTTTATAATACAAATTCAATTCAAAAGATAATCTATTTTTTACAATTATCTAAACTTATATTATACTATCAGCATTTTTAGGGTCGATATTATATACGTTGGATCAGTGGGGTATGGCAGTAGCAGCTTGGGAAACGAGAGAGTCGGCATGAGTACCCCACTGTATACCTTGCCTTAGAGAAAGCGAGAAGGAGCTACTGCCGCGCCAGTGCAGAAAAAGAGAGAGTCGGCATGCGTACCCCATCGTATACCTCGCATTAGAGAAAGCGAGAAGGAGCTACGCCGTGCCAGTGCAGAAAAAGAGAGAGTCGGCATGAGTACCCCACTGGATACCTTACATTAGAGAAAGCGAGAAGACGCGCTTGCTCGTCCGTGATTGGTTAGAGAGGAGGCGGAGCTACGTCTGAAGTTGTGTAAGGTATACGTGAACGCGTCTGTGCGACCTAATACATTCTTGTAGCGACGCCAGCGCCGCCTGTACTTGGGGTACCGAAGCTCGATGGGGTACTGAATTTCTGGGGACAATCCAAGCCTAAGCAAGTGCCTTCTATAGTCGTCTGAATTCGTTGGTGATACCTACATTCATTGCCACTCTCCTCTGACTTTTCGTTGCTTTTTTGTACAACGATTTGTGTTTGCTCTGAAAATAGAGCTCAGTTTCACCAATCCTTTCTTCATTTGATCCAAATTTCTTTCCCTGGAGCATCTTTTTCAGATCTGCAAAAAGCCAGTAGTCGCCGGAGGCAGATCTGGAGTATACGCGGTGGGTGGGGAAGCAATTCGAAGCGTAATTCATTCAATTTGACCATCGTTCTCAACGAATTGTCACACGGTGCATTTGTTATTGTGCACAGGTGCACAACTGCCGATTTTGGGTGGCCAGAACGTTCAGCATTATCGGTGTTTGTACGACCGCGTTTAAATTCAGTATACCAATAATGCATGTCAATAATAGTTGATTTCCCTGGTGCAGCGTCTTCATAACGCTTATCGAGCCACTGTTGAGCTTCAACAGTATTTTTTTCCACACAAAACAATGTTTGATCAACGCACTCGATTCTTTTTTATCCATTTCCTTGAAAATAACAAAAGTTGTTTCACTAAAACCATTGTTAACTTCTGACTGAACGTCAGATTTTCATGAAGTTTTATTACATATCATTTGAAGGTTAGTACTATCTAGTGTGAAGAGATTCTTCTATCGCTCCCATGTGCCTATGAGTATTCCGTTACCCTATATATGACCTATTCCACGTGAAGTCGATCACTTTTGAACCCGACCATTTTTAATTTTGCTGAAAATTTTATATGTTATACTACCCCACTAAAAACATTTTTGTGAAATTTTTCAAATTTTTTTACCCAACCGAAAAAAAGTTATGAATTTGGAAAAAAAACGTCTTTTTTCGTTTCGCACATTTTCAAACGTTCATAACTTTTTCAAAAATTGGTTAATCGAGACGTTTTTTTTTTCAAATTTCTTGTTTTTATACGCACTTTTCAGAAAAAAATACAAAAAACAATATTCAAGTCATATTCTATGAAATTTGTCATTTTTTTACAGAAAAATCTCAATATCTCAAAAACCCATTTTTTATTTTTTATTGTTAATTTTGTGTGAAAACTTTGATGAATTCTGAGTTAATGCTGTAAGTTTCATAGTGGGTGGATTTTTTTTCCAACCTTTTTTTCGATTGAAAAAGATTTTTTTTTCAATTTTTCAGAGAAAAATCTCAATATCTCAAAAACCCATTTTTAATTTTTAATTTTTAATTTTTTGTTTAAACTATGATTCTTTCTGAGTTTAATGCCGTAAAATTCATAGTGGGCAGATTTTTCTTGCTATTTTTTTTTCAATTGAAAAAAAAAGTTTTCATTTTTTCGTAATCTGACATTGTTTTGTCGATAAAATAAATTAAAATTGATATATCTACGATATTTATTCAAAATCTTAACCAACCTTAATAAATTTAAGTTAACATATCTTAGTTAACATATATTATATAAAATTTATTGTCGAGATTTTTTGAACAGTTTTTAATGAATTTAGTAGGAATACTTTATGAATAATAAAATAAATAATCACTTATTCACGTCAAATAACAATTTTGTGGTATTATTAATATTTAATACTACTCTCATATTATGAATATCTAATTTTGTATTGAATTGAACGTAACCAAACTATTGGTATTTGAATTTGCCACCATGATTCAGTCGATAAGTCTGTGTATGGAAATCTTTAAGTTACCATCAGTCCGTTTCACTGTTCCTTATATGAAATCCACTTCGTACATTTCGTATTTATACCGCTATTTTATATTGAAACTGTTTCGTGGATAACGTCAACAATCTAAACAATGTTAGATTACGAAAAAATAAAAACATTTTTTTTTCAATTGAAAAAAAAATAGCAAGAAAAATCTGCCCACTGTGAATCTTACGGCATTAAACTCAGAAAGAATCATAGTTTAAACAAAAAATTAAAAATTAAAAATTAAAAATGTTTTTTTAAGATATTGAGATTTTTCTCTGAAAAATTGAACAAAAAAAAATCTTTTTCATAAAAAAAAAGGTGGAAAAAAATCCACCCACTATGAAACTTACAGCATTAACTCAGAATACATCGAAGTTTTCACACAAAATTAACAATAAAAAATAAAAAATGGGTTTTTGAGATATTGAGATTTTTCTGTAAAAAAATGACAAATTTTATAGAATATAACTTCAATATTGTTTTTTGTTTTTTCTGAAAAGCGCGTATAAAAACAAGAAGTTTGAAAAAAAACGTCTCGATTAACCAATTTTTGAAAAAGCTATGAACGTTTGAAAATGTGCGAAACGAAAAAAGACGTTTTTTTTCAAACTTCATAACTTTTTTTCGGTTGGGTAAAAAAATTTGAAAAAATTCATAAAAATGTTTTCAGTGGGGTAGTGTAACGTATAAAATTTTCAGCAAAATTAAGAATGGTCGGGTTCAAAAGTGGTCGACTTCACGTGGAATAGGTCATATATATATCTATGTGTATGTATATATGTAAATATACGGATATGTATGAGCATGTGTATACCGAGTACCTACGATGCGGGGTGGGGATAAATTCATGTGATCGATTCCGTGCAATTCGAAATTGATATCAGTTTAATTACGAGCCCAGAACGGACAACTTGTTGAGACATTAAGCCGCTGTCTCCCTCGAAATTACAACAAAAGATAAGTAATAACTCAGGCGGAACGCGGCCGACAATGCGTTCATAATGTTATATACCATACCATATCAGTTATCATTATATAAAAATACATGAAATTTTTGCAATTGTTTCTTATTCTCTTGTGACCTAATTTATCAAATTTTCATTTTTTGTATGACGCCTCTTCACATACATTGGTTAGCCTCCCCCATAGTGATACTAATTGTCCTAATTGTGATCATCACCTATACCCTCCAACAATTTACTGTTCTGGTTACAATTAGAGTCAAATTGCAACGAGCTATTTGCCAAATGTATGGAATTACATTTTGTTTAAAATATAAAAAATAAAAAATTTAAATATCGATCCATTAACAAACATTACACTAGAAATAATAAGGGTCGGTAAACAATGGTACCATCTATGTGTCAGACCGGACTCTTATTGAGTGATGTGTTATAGGCGTCCATAAATCTACATAATGCTTGCATTTTACATTCGATCGGCACATCAGAGTTTTCAACGATTTGATGACTAGATGAAATTGTTCAGTCGGCTATATCTAATTCATGCAATTATTGAAAATTATCAAACGTATATGAGCCTACTCATCGGACATCCGAACGATGCAAAATTTTATACAATTTTTTTAGTTGTTCCATATTTGCTCTGTCCGAGTATATTCGGTGCTATGGAAAGGAATATCAAAGAATTTTGTTGTCAAAATTCTGACTTCTTTTGAGAAACATTGAGATATTTTCTGTTCAATAAGCGATAGCCAAGACTAGACAAACAACAGCGTGATATTTTTTTATATTATTCTTTGACTTGTAATTGAAAAAAACTCCAAAAACCCCAGGCAATTTGCATTTTTGTGATCGTAACAATAGAATTTTGGATAAATAAAATGCTTAAATATGTGTAGTGTTATATAACTTAAAGATATTACTCCGTCGACGGGAGTGAGCAGGTTTATCCGTTTTTATATTTCATTGCTTACTTTCTGTATCTCACTATTCACTCACTGATTATGTAATACTTTATTTACACTAAACTATACACTATTTCTGAAATAATAAATCATAAATTACATTTTAGCTCTAATAATTACTCATTAGCATGTACTAGGGCAGTGCGCATTTTTTTACTGGTATACCGAAGTACGTGACCAACCATTATACCAATTGCTATTATCGGCCTTCTCCATGTTATTTTCGGCCAAATTACATTTATGTAATATTGCATACGTCCAGCAATGTGCGGGTATTCATTATGTGAGATTTTTTCTCGTCTAGAACCTGATATCACAGTTTTTTAAATCCAGACATTAATACGCCAGTAAATGTAAATCTACTGCTAAAATTACTATTTGGTAACGAAAGCTGTAAATTTCTAGTCGTTTCAAAAAATTTGCGTGGTATTTGGGGTCTGTAGGATGTAACACATTTCAAACAACTGTGAGCCTTTTTCCTTGGTTAGCTCTCTGAGCGAGGTGGGCTCGTGAATATCGAGTTGCAAGTATTAAATTTGTTTTCACAAGGTAAAATATAAAAGGGAAAACACAATCACCTCGTTAATGATTATCTATATGAAAAAGTCTAGCCGCGACATGCACGCCTGCACGGGGAATCCTTCACACATTTTCAATCAATCAAGAAAATTCGAAATTTAGCTTTTCTGATAAACTGACGAAAGGCTACGATCCTCTATCTCTCGGCTACCGATAAATAAGCGACCGGTTTGTAAAACAATTTAACTATATTATTGCGTTATTATTAAGCGCATCGACACACAATATGATTTGTAATTCGACGGACTCGACACAATCGTTTGATATGCGCCTGTACCCGGCGACTTAATAACTCTCCTCGCAATGCACAGGTCTTTCTCTCGAGTACTGTGACTTTCTCTATGACTGGTTAATACTCTGTTTAAAAAAGACGTCCTCTCTCGACACAACAACAAATATTGTCGAAATATCAACAAATTTTTGTTGATATTTCAACAATATTTTGGGGGGTGAAGATATTATCGGAGAGGGATGATCAAAAACTTAATCGACGCGTATTTTCAAGGGCTACAACGTTCCCATTTGAACAAAATTTTTACGAATTTTTCCTAACGAGTTATTCAATTAAAGCTATTTTTTCTAATTTTACCCGTCTTTTTCACCCCCAAAATGAACTCCCGCGACTTCGGTGCTGTGAACAACAATGGAGCCCGGATTTTTCTGAACATTTTATCTCATGGGGTCGACCTCGTAGGAGTTGTAGTTTAGCACAAATTTACCCCCATCCCCCTTCATCCCTTAAAAAAAACTGCACCCCGATTTGTGGGCAAACTTGGATTTAGCACCGGCGACACCTACAGAATCACTTTTCCAAAATTTGGCCTTCTTCTAATTTTCTCAGATTACAGGCCACTGTCCAACCAAGATCGGAACGGATATTTGGCGCCCTTTACAAAAGACTAAGACGTTAAAATAACGCTACAACGATTATCAACCGTATCACATACTCCAATTTTAGATAATTCCGTTGATTAATTTAGGTATGGCATTTGGCCAAAAAATGAATGGGTCGCGTTGATGGTAAAGATTTATCTGCCGGCGATGTGCCTTCTTCTAAGCCAGATATGAAAGGCTCGCCCGAACTCTAGTCGGGTTACCAAAGTAATGAACGGGGCACGCTATAGTACACGCCATCGTTACATGGTCGTGTACACTGAGGGCTCGAGCACGAGCGCAGCCAATGCCAGCCGGAAACGTCAAGTCGCAGCTATAAATGACGGCCCTCGAGCTATGTAATGTGTCAATAAGTACATCAAATACTCCAATTTGAGTTTCACATTTGCGATCGAAAATTGATGCACTCCTAACTCAAATCCCTTCATTCGTCGCATAATGCTTGTAAAGCTATCGCCAATCAAGCATTATCGCTGTCAGCCGACAATGCGCAGTTTCGGCGACCGACGACTCTCGTTAGCGGATGACAATCGTATATGCGTCAAAAACTCTACTGTTTGAAAATTGAACTTGAGTATAATGGCACGTGATGACTTGGTGGACTGTCATTGTTTTTAAAGGATGGTGGAAACGGTTGGAATCTAAAATGGCTGCCACGCACGTGCATGAAAATCGATATAACTTTATTAAACGAATTACCACGAGAAAGCTAAATTCCTTGAGTGAGTAAACGTTTGAGTTGATGAGTTACACGAGACGAGTTATACACAGAGAGAAAAAGTCTCAGAATTTTTGTTATGAAATTCTATGAAAAATTACCATGCTGTCCTATAATCAAAAGATCGTAAAAATTACCCTGCTACAGATGAAATTCTATGGAAACGTCTCTAAAATTTTACCGGGGCAATATTAATTTTTCTGCTTCTTTACACTAAAGAGTCCTAGATTCCAATAGAAATGTAAAGTGTAGAATGCTGTCTCCGAATTTGTATCGTGCTCTCTGGGTAAAAATTCTAACACTTCAAACCAATTTTTCAAAGATTTCGCAGAAAATCTCCAGCACATGTCGATTGCACACGCTTTATAGAGCAAGCATGGTAATTTTCGTAGGAATATTCTCTCCGTGTAGCGCACATAAATTATATCAATCGTTGTACGGTAAGGACGGGATAAGGTTAATTCGGTGAAAAAATCATATTTTCAAGATTTTTTTTAGACAATACAGGTGTTGTGCCCTCAACTCTCGTTACGTGGGAACAAGATATTTGAGGACGGGTTTTTTGGAATTGCCAAAAATGAGTGAAACTCCAACTCCGAAATAACAATACTACACTGGCGAGTTACAATCAATGAAATTCAACGCCTTGAGACCTCCCCATTTATGTTCTAAGCCGACGACTTATTACTCTGGATGTTATTAAGAGACTGATTGATCCGAGTATCGATGTGTTAGTCGAAGCTCCGGCATTTCGGCAAAACCCCCACGTACCTGCTTTGGGCATTGCATTGTCAGCAGCGCGTGCGGCCCAAAGTCACCTTCATAATTCTGAGTTTGACAAACGTGCTAATTGATTCCGTCGTATGATTATGGGACGCTCTTCTATCTGTTGTCAGGGGTTACAGTTGAGCAATGATTTGTGTGTAGATTCGGGGCACAACACAGGCAACGCTGCTTCATTTAATTAATTTTCATATATAATAATACAACATCCGAACTATATTTTCTAGAGATGTTCCGACTAGTCGGCGACTAGTCGGTAAAGCCGACTATTCGGCCACTATCGTAGTCGGCGACTAGCCGACCACTATTCGGCAAAGAGCGCCGCCTATCCGGCTTCTTACTTTATATGTATTTCTCAATAAAATGTATATAGGAGAAATGACATTAAATAAAAACCTCGATTGTTAATTATTATTTTTGTTAATTTTAGAATCAGCCTTACACTTTTTCAAACGTAAAGCAACCTTTATTTTGGTAATCAGTCTCTAAAATTACTTGTAAAGAAACAATATCTATGACATTTATCAAACAAAATTAGTATCTGTTAATTAAACAAACAAAACAACATAATATCTTCTTATCTTCAATAAACGTTTATAAATATTTCTTTTTATTTAAATAAAAGATCACGATTTTTTTTATTAACAGACTAAATAACATTAAACCAAGATTACATGTACATGATGTACTGTAAAAAATAAACGTTTATAAAAATTCTAACCATTAACTGCTTCATAAAAACAAAAACAATCAGTCTAACGTACTTATATGATTTATAACCGTACATAACCTAATCAAATTAAATTTGTGACAAACAAAAATGTCTTCTCCTTTAATTTTTTGTTTACTTACTTATATTTTTTAATTAAAGGCAAATTATGATGCAAAAAGCCTAAAGCTTCTGCCCGATCTGGCAGCAATCGATTTCTTTTTGTTTCGTATATGATCTCGGCCTCTGAGAACAGTAAATGGAACTTGCGGGATAATAAAGGTATACTTTAGCGATGCGCAACATTTCAGGATACCTAGAACTCTTGCGGCTCCACCACTGAAATGGGTCATCATTGCGCTTTATCACCGGTAACGCACAGTAGGAGTGCAGTTCATGAGCTGCCCTTGACCTGTCATCTTGAATATCTTCTATTTTTCTTGATGCAAATTGTTGGTAGCATTACCAAAAATTGCGGTGTGTTGCTGTTTCTATATTGTCTTCATCGATGGAGTAGATGTAGATGATCTCTGCCATTATCGCTCTCGTCATCACTCGTGCTATTTTTCAGAGATTTTAATAAAAATTGATACTCAATGGTGATGAGATTCTCTATCTCGAAAAATTGTTGCTTATATCTTGGATCCAACAATGTAGCCAGGGTGAAGACTTTCTTATGTTCCAAGGCGAAGCTACGCTCCAAATCATTTTCCTCCAGCAGGACTTTCATTTGTATAATTTCTTTGTTTTCATTATTCTAATCATCTAGATATTTTTGTAAGGTTTTCAGATGAGGCATTACTTCAGACACCGACGAGCAACTAGAACTCATAATCTTGGTAATCTCTTCAAATGGCTTCAGCAATTCAATGCTTTTCTCAAGTATTTTCCACTCCTCAGTAAACAAATTTTCGGAATTTACTGATGTTTAAGCCAAGGTATAAAGAAACAGCCTGTTTTTGTTCTAAAAGACGAGATATCATATAGTACGTGGAATTCCATCTAATAGATACGTCTTGGACAAGCTGGTGGGCTGATAAATTTAGTTCCTGCTGCAAATCACGAAGTTTTGACTGAGCTTGATTTCAGTGGTTAAAGTGTGTGACAATTCGTCTCGATTTTACAAGTATTTGTGCGATGATATCATGTTTCAAGCCAGTATTGATTGCCAGTTGTAAAGTATGTATGAAACAAGGTACACCCTTAAAAACTGAATCGTCGAATGCTTTCGTCGCTTTTTGCCGTTGCCTCGCACAACGGCGTGAATTTTGGTCGTATCTATATTCCACAAAGTTGGAATTTCTTTTAAACAGTTTTTTATATTATTGGCAGTATGTGTTTCAGGAAAATGTTTCATATGCAATACTGCGTGATAACATTTGAAACTATCGTCAAGCCAGTGAGCTGTGAAACTTAAAAACTTTCCCTGTTATTTATGTTTGTCCACATGTCGGTAGTGATTGAAATTGCAGCTGCACTCAGCATTCCTCTTCGTATTTCACATTTAGTCTCTTCGTAAAGTTGAGGAATGATGTTTTCTGTGAAATATTTTTTCCCCGGTATGTTTGGTTTATCTTTTCTCATCAAGTTTCTAAAGCCAGTATTTTCAACAATTGACAATGGCTGGTTGTCAATTGCAATCATCTCACCTATCGTAATATCGATGTCTCTTGATCTTGAGTCTTCACATGACCATTGTACAGCAAAACTATCTTCAATATTGTGTTGGCTTTTCTGACATAAACTGACATCTGACGGCAGTAAAGTTGACGGAGTAGGCACTGTTGTAGGTAGTTCTTCTACTTGGATTTGCGACTGGGAGGAGTCGTCTGTGGTCGAACATTTAATCACAGAACCTAACTGAGGTATTAGAGTTGGATGGCAGTATTTGATATGGTTGTTTATATTCGTAGTATTTGCTGTTTTTCCTTGCCCACCATGAGAAATTATCATTTGGACTGGTTAAACTTGACTTTACGAGAACGATTGTCCAATTGATAAAAAAATCCATACACGAGACCTTCTTTTTGACATGTTTAAAATTCAAATGAGATCTTCAACTTTAATGAGTAATAACAGTGTTGTCTTTATTTATTTACGCAAAACACCGCTCTGACCAGTGCAAAAGCGAAAATCAAGAAACAATGGGAAGGAAACAAAACATGTTCCGACACGCTCGCAAGCGGCGGCTGCGACTTCCACGCGAATCAGCTGTAAACGAAGCGGCACGGAAATTTCCGAATACCCCTGAAACCGTGATCGGCTTGGCCGATTAGTCGGCCGACTATTCGGCCTCTTTACAACCGACTAATCGGCTAGTCGGCTAGTCGGCCAAAGTCATAGTCGGCACATCTCTAATATTTTCCTAAATTTGTATTGCACAATATTGATAAATAAGCCGTTGGCAGCAAATCTCCTCAGGTGCCTCGAAAAAAGTTGTTTTGCGGTGTAGGTGCGCTATGACTCGTCAGTGGATTATCTGAAACAAAAAAATCGAAATTCTTTTATTAGGTGAGATGTTTCTCGAGACAACGTTATCTAGCTTCTTTACCGACTTTTTCATTTTCGGTAGCACTTGAAAGACAAAAACGCGATTTTCGCAAAAAATCGGCAAATTTATTATTGTAAAATAAAAAATAATGATACAAAAAAAACGTCGGCAGCATCACCTGGTGATTTATAGATGATGCATAAAAATAGTGAACAAAGTTTCAAAACTGACTTTAAAAATGACGAGTTTGAGAAAACCGGTCTGGTGCGTCTGGTGCTGCGTAATAAAATAATAATAATTGACGGCTCTGAATTTTGCGATTCCAAATGTAACGCCCTAAACTGTGCTATATCTACGGCTAGAGCGGAGAGTGGGCGGCTTCAACGCTTCTCGGCGCGCTCTGATTGGTTAAACTTTAAATATTCATATCTCGTAAACTATTAAAAATATCCCTAATGTATATTTGCAACTTTTATTTGTAATGATCCCATCGGCACCAAAATCCCGTTTGAGAAACCTTACGGAATTCAGCCTGTATATACAGGGTGTCCCATTTTAATCTTACACCTGATTTTTCTCGGAAAATACTGCTCCGATCAAAAATTGTGTATAATGAAACTTTTAGGGTTCGAAGGGGGACGTTCAAAAAAATTTTTTTTTTTGTATTATAATTCAAAATGGCGGCTGTAAGATGGCCGACATGTTTTTTTTAAATAGAAACAGGCCATTTCTTTGTTACTAAAAAATTTGTCGGATCAAAACTAACAACTTTTATAGGAACATTTTTTTGATAAAGTCCATAATTTTTGGAGTAGAACACTATTTTTGACTATTTTAGCGTTATCCAGGATGTACCACGAGGAGGTAAAGTCTTTAACATCCCAAGTGTAAGTGTGTGTGTGTGTGTGTGTATTTGTGTGTTTGCGCGCGTGTGAGTGTGAGTGTGAGTGTGAGTGAGTGTGTGAAACACTCACAAGGATTAGGTCTCTGCGACTCGTCACTTCCGCAGTATTTACCGACTCCAAACCCTCCTTGTGAGTGTGAGTGTGAGTGTAAGTGTGAGTGTGAGTGTGAGTGTGAGAAACACTCACAAGGATTAGGTCTCTGCGGCTCGTCACATCCGCAGTATTTTTCGACTTCAAAACCACCTCCTTATGAGTGTTCTCTGAACTCTTAAAGGTGTTCGAAGATTCCCCCATTCATGTTTAAGCATGCCCGAACTCTCCTCTCAAAACCATCGACTGTTCGCAAGAGAACAACTCTCGGGATTGCACGGCAGGCAGCTCTTATCCGCACCCTCATATCCTCTTGTGTGGTTGGAGCTTGACGGTAGACAGCGTCTTTAAGATAACCCCACAAGAAAAAGTCGGGAGAGGTAAGATCAGGTGATCTTGGAGGCCAATGGACAGGTCCATCTCGTCCGATCCACCTTTGACCGAATGTTGCGTCCAGGTGATTTCGAACAACACGAGCCCAGTGAGCGGGTGCACCGTCTTGCTGAAACCACATCTGTTGACGTGTAACCAAATCAATGTCTTCCATCAAAAGCGGCAATTCATTTTGCAGAAAGTCAAAATAACGGGCTCCCGTCACAGTTCCCTCGAAGAAGTGAGGACCTATTAATTGCCCGTTAATGATTCCACACCAAACATTCAAACTCCACCGATGCTGGTGATCGATCTGTCGCACCCATCGTGGATTCTGATCAGTCCAATACCGAAAGTTCCATCGATTTACCTGACCTCGGTTATTGAATGTGGATTCATCACTGAACATAACAAACCTAAAAAAATCTGGGAATTGCTCGATTCGTCTCAATGCCCACCAACAAAACTCCATCCTTCGCAACGGATCAGGATTAGGCGTATCTTGGTGGAATTGTATCCTGTACGGGTGGAGCCTTGCACCTCTCAGTACTCGGTGCACTGTGGATCCGGGAAACCCCAGTCGCTCCGAGATCACTCGAACACTCAAATGAGGATCGATTGCTATCATCGCTAAAATAGCCATGTTTCGAGCCTCATGCGGGCCACCAAAATCATTGTTCACGTTTTGGCGACGTTGGCGGTGGCGGGTTATTCGGCCTGCCCTCGCTCTCCTCTCGAGGGTTCGGATTGTCTGCCGCGATGGATGACGACGATCAGGATATTCGCGTCGATACAAATTTTCTGCTCGTAAATAATTGCCCCGGCATCTCCCTAAAATAAGGAGCATATCAACGATTTCGTTGGGACTGAAATCAGCCATTGTTGAATTGCCGTCAGTAAACGGTTAACAAATCCGCGTCTATTGTAGGCGTTCAACGTGAGATTTCGTTTTCTTATTTCGATCAGAAGCGAAGCGAACTTGAAACGCTCAAATGATATGGGGTACCATGAAAATTCGTATTGTCCTGCCGTATCCAGTTAACAGAAAAATTTCAACAGCGACACATTCCAGAGAAAATTTTCATGGTACCCCATATCATTTGAGCTGCCTGCCGTGCAATCCCGAGAGTTGTTCTCTTGCGAACAGTCGATGGTTTTGAGAGGAGAGTTCGGGCATGCTTAAACATGAATGGGGGAATCTTCGAACACCTTTAAGAGTTCAGAGAACACTCATAAGGAGGTGGTTTTGGAGTTGGTAAATACTGCGGAAGTGACGAGCCGCAGAGACCTAATCCTTGTGAGTGTTTCACACACTCACACTCACACTCACACGCGCGCAAACACACACATACACACACACACACACACACACTTACACTTGGGATGTTAAAGACTTTACCTCCTCGTGGTACATCCTGGATAACGCTAAAATAGTCAAAAATGGTGTTCTACTCTAAAAATTATGGACTTTATCAAAAAAATGTTCCTATAAAAGTTGTTAGTTTTGATCCGACAAATTTTTTAGTAACAAAGAAATGGCCGGTTTCTATTTTAAAAAAATATGTCGGCCATCTTACAGCCGCCATTTTGAATTATGATACAAAAAAAAATTTTTTTTGAACGTCCCCCTTCGAACCCTAAAAGTTTCATTATACACAATTTTTGATCGGAGCAGTATTTTCCGAGAAAAATCAGGTGTAAGATTAAAATGGGACACCCTGTATATATATATATATATGTGTGTAAAGAGACGATACTCTCTTCAAATGTGGCGCGCCTTATATGCTCTGCGCGCGCTTATGAGACTAGATAGCGGCCTTGTCGAATAATCGACGACGTGGCAGAACGTAAAGACAGAGATAGATAAATAGAGGAAGAAGAAAGGAGATGTGCGAATAAGGGCTACTAAGAAGGATCATTACATAATAATCAGTGTCAGAAAAGAGAGACGAATAATTGACCTTAATTGTCGTTTCTCTTATTTTACAGGTAATTTCCAAGTTTGTATGTATATAGACTGTAAATTGTAAAATCAATTAAAACATAACCTCTTATTTTACAGAGAAACAAATTTGGTTTAATTATTGGAACAATCCCAACTCCTATATATATATATATATATATATATATATATATATATATATATATATACAGGGTGAATTCTGTAAGGTTTCTCAAACGGGATTTTGGTGCAGATGGGATCATTACAAACAAAAGTTGCAAATATACATTGGGGATATTTTTAATAGTTTACGAGATATGAATATTTAAAGTTGATCGAATCAGAGCGCGCCGAGAAGCGTTGGAGCCGCCCACTCTCCGCCCTAGCCGTACATATAGCACAGTTTAGAGCGTTACATTTGGGATCGCAAAATTCAGAGCAGTCAATTATTATTATTTTATTACGCAGTCATTTTTATTTAGCGGGCTCGGCAAAATTCAGAGCAGTCAATGCCCGACAAATAAAAATGACTGCCTAATAAAATAATAATAATTGACCGCTCTGAATTTTGCCATCCCAAATGTAGCGCCCTAAACTGTGCTATATCTACGGATAGGGCGGAGAGTGGGCGGCTCCAACGCTTCTCGGCGCGCTGTGATTGAATAAACTTTAAATATTCATATCTCGTAAACTATTAAAAATATCCCTAATGTATATTTGCAACTTTTGTTTGTAATGATCCCATCTGCACCAAAATCCCGTTTGAGAAACCTTACAGAATTCACCCTGTATATATATATATATATAGGAGTTGGGATTGTTCCAATAATTAAACCAAATTTGTTTCTCTGTAAAATAAGAGGTTATGTTTTAATTGATTTTACAATTTACAGTCTATATACATACAAACTTGGAAATTACCTGTAAAATAAGAGAAACGACAATTAAGGTCAATTATTCGTATATATATATATATTGTGACGAGTTCTTTTCGTAGAAATTTCGCGAAAATACTAAAAGAACTACCAGTCCACGATTTGTAATGACGCCCAAATTTTTTTCTCTATTGCGTCACTCTACGTGACTCTCACCAGTTAGGCGCCAGGTGTTTGAACCAACCTCCAAACACCAAGGGTTTTTCTCTCGCCTCCCACTGCTTTATCTCCCGCGGCTAGCACTCAGGGAATTGGGGATTCGAAGGGCGAGCATCGACTGTTTGACACATTTTACAAAATGAACGAAGTTTACGTGCGTGTACTTTACAATAATAGCTAATCCGTACTTTATTAATTCTCTTCACAGCTACAAAGGTTTAACTTAATTATACCGTACTACTTCCGGTGAGAGGGACATTCGCGAGATAGGCGACCCTACGCGCTCGCGTGGCACGGTATAAAAAGGCTCGTACCGGCCGAGAAAATATCTGCACCAACGTGCGCCTACCTTTCTTTTTCCCGTCCGTCGAGATCCTCTCGCCGTCGCCCAGCGTTCCGCTCGTCTCGCTCTCGGCCCGCTCGCTCTGTACTCCTTGTAGTCCAGGAATTTTAGCACCAAAAATGAGTTCGTAAAGCATCAAATAGAGCTACTTTTTCTTTCTATTGGATTATGTCAGGGGGTGTCTCCTAAGTATAAATCCAAGTTTCTGCCCTCCCAAACCCTCCGCGTTAGCCGCCATCTTGAAAAACGCCTATTGGTGAATATCTCGGAAACGGTGAGCTTTACGTGAAAAATCGTAAAGACCTTTTTTGTAGAGGATAACATTTCCCATCTTTTATTATTTAAAACTTTTTTCTTTATTGTTAATATTTGCCGAGATATAGTCGATTGAAAAACCAAATTTTGTTGTTGTGAACAATATCTCGATAATTTTTGCAAATACGAAAAAGAATGTAATAGTCAAAGTTATAGACGATGAAATTTTTGACAATTTTCGTATAAAACTTTTTTTTCTAAAATCAATAGTTGCTGAGTTCTAGCGCACTGAAAGTTGCCGTCAGGTAAAGAACAACAGCGATTAGCGGTAATACATTAACGGGGTTCGACATATTCGGAAGCGCCTATCCGACCTTTTTTGCTTCAAAATAAGATATCTCCAAAACTATTCAACATTTTTCGACGATTTTTCTTTAGTTTTGTTCAGAAATACTTTATTAATAATTCTATATGTGGTTTTAGAAGATATTCAAATTAGAAAAGTTTTGGGACCAATTCAAAGTCGAAAAACATTGGTTCGAAAAATGCTCATTTTCAATGAACCTTTTCTCAGGAACCATACGGTCAATTTTCACCATTTTTATTGTGGCTATATATTAAAGTGTTATAAACATTGTGTCGAGCCGTTTTTTTCGAAAAAACGATTCATACCCGAGAAAAAAATATTGAAAGGTAACAAAACATGGTCAAAATTTTTTTAAAAATTCAGAACGACATAAAAAATTTTGAAACAGAATATCGAAAAAATGGCTTGATACAATGTTTATAACACTTTAATATATACTCACAACAAAGGTACATTGAAAATGAGCATTTTTCGAACCAATGTTTTTCGACTTTGAATTGGTCCCAAAACTTTTCTAATTTGAATATCTTGTAAAACCACATATAGAATTATTAATAATGTATTTCTGAACAAAACTAAAAAAAATTGTCGAAAAATGTTGAATAGTTTTGGAGATATCTTAAGGAGGTTCACGCGTTATCCATGCGTTAGACGAATTCCAAGTTTAATTGTTTAAAATTCGTATGAACCGTCTTAACAATAATACTCAACTGTGGATAAAATTTGTGAAAGTTTTACCGTCTAGAAATGGAGTTATTTATTGTCAAAAATCGTATTTTTTCGTAACTTCCCATAAGACCTCGTGTTAAAGTTGCGATTTTAAACACTGAATATCTCGATTACTAGACGGTGAAACCTTCTCAAATTTGTTACCCATTATAATACGATGCTCAAGAAGATTCACACAAAATTTCAAAAAATTATCTTGGAAAAAATTGTATCTGATGATTTTGCCATTACTTTGTATATACTATTATGATTATGACGCGTGAACATCCTTAATTTGAAGCAAAGAATACTGCAACATGGAAGAAGAAAGCTTAGAAAGTATCGAAAATCACCCTTCCTGTACCAAACACAGAAAATTGTTATAAATCTGTGATCGTCGATTAAACTTTGGCAAGGCCAATTTTTTTAAATTATTATAATGATGCGATCGTAATTTGTCGATCGCGACTCAAATCGCGCAAATGATAATAAAAATGAATAAATAAAAAAAAATTCATGTCCTTTTCAAACAATTCGTCAAAATGTTTTTATTGCGCAAACTTTCCTCCTATCGCCCATATCCCTCCTTTTCATGATAAATATTATTGTCACCGTCTCTATTATAAAATTTTTCGATTACACTTTTGTTTGGCATTCTAGATTAATGTATTACCGCTAATCGCTGTTGTTCTTTACCTGACGGCAACTTTCATTGCGGTAGAACTCAGCAACTATTGATTGTACAAAAAAAAAATTTATACAAAAATTGTCAATAATGTCATTCTCTACAACTTTGATTATTACATTTTTTTCGTATTTGCAAAAATTATCGAGATATTGTTCACGACAACAAAATTTGGTTTTTCAATCGACTATATCTCGGCAAATATTAACAATAAAGAAAAAAGTATTAAATAAAAAAGATGGGAAATGTTATCCTCTACAAAAAAGGTCCTTACGATTTTTCACGTAAAGCTCACCGTTTCCGAGATATTCATCAATAGGCGTTTTTCAAGATGGCGGCTAACGCGGAGGGTTTGGGAGGGCAGAAACTTGGATTTATACTTAGGAGACACCCCCTGACATAATCCAATAGAAAGAAAAAGTAGCTCTATTTGATGCTTTGCAAATATCTAAAA
Organism: Netelia inedita; assembly: GCA_964017225.1. NCBI lineage: Eukaryota > Metazoa > Arthropoda > Insecta > Hymenoptera > Ichneumonidae > Netelia > Netelia inedita. The sequence goes on from OZ024924.1 coordinate 19,598,708, forward strand.
ATCCTGGACTATTGTCTTTATTCTTTAACTGATACTCTTTTTTTTCACTCCGTTCTGTCCGCCCTCTCCGCTTTTTCACTCGCTCACACACTCCTTCACTCCTCGTCTTTCTCCCTTTCGCAATCTCTCCTTCTATACTACTCTCGTCTACGCTCTTTCGTCTTTCCGCTATCCTCGCCAAAATCTCACTCCCGCGCTGCTCTCCTTTCTTATTTCCCTACGTCTCATCTTAGCCTATTTTAGGGGGGAAGGGGAGAGTTAGGGGAACTTCTCGCAGCGATCGCTGTCCGATCATCGGCACAGCCATCCCTCTCTCTCCCGCTCCCGGGCGTCGTCCGTCGCTCGACCGGCACTGCCTCTCTTTCTCGCTCTCTGGCGTCGTCCGTTGTTCTCGGCCGGCACTGCCTCACTCTCTCGCTCTCTGTAACAACGAATTTTCGCCGACAGTGGCCGTTCTCGAACGCAAATTACTTTCACCACGGGTGCGAGACGACGCGACTCTGCTCTAGCTATTTCTTTCTAATATTCCTTAGGAATATTTCCCTTCACGCGATTGCGAGGAGTGCAGCGCCTCGTCACAATATATATATATAAATGCGTGTTGGGCCCAACTAAAAGTCCTATAGCATTTATATATTATAATATCAAAGCTATATTGTACCTTCATTGAATACGCCGGCAGGGATATATGCAGTCATGCATTTCCACAATTTTGGAGCCATAGATGTTCGGAGTGATTTTCCATATCTGCTGATTGTAGCTTCCGTTGTTGTTCTGCGTGAAACCACCGACACATCTTTCTAATAATTTATCATTGCTGAGATCTGTATAGATCGGATGCACAGCCTCAGCAACATCCTGTAGTAAGCGCTGTGATAAGCAGTTGTCGCTCAGACCTCTGCTTCGTCTACTTCGTCAACCGCTCCGAGACTATTTCGCTCTTTATCAATATGCGTGTGACTTTGAGAATATTTGTCGGATTGACGTGAAATTTTCTGTGCATATACTTAAAGATTCCAAAAAAAATAAAAAAATGTTTTTTTGAAAATTCTGACTACCTTTAACCCCTTAAGGTGTCACGCCTCATGGTAAAACTAGTTATAGCATAAGCACCTTTTTAGATCGTGGATGTGCTGGAGAACAATTATATCGCTATATTATTTTAAGGGGTATGCATAACCTTGGCGTTGAAAAATCAGGTCGATTTTCAATATTTTTTTATGACTCAGGTATTTGGATGGTGAGATCGAGTTTCCACATACAGTTAGTGCATAGTCTCGAAAAGTTACAGATTTTTTTTTCATTGCGAAATATACATAAACAACATAGTTATCGTTATTTGAACAAAGCGCTGTAGTCGCCGCACGGCTTGGTCCCGTACATGATTCCGGCTGCTGGATTAATCCGAAATAAAAAATGGAAAAACCTACTTCGAGTAATATGATAAAGCTACAATGTAACCGGATGATTTTTCATAATTTTGATAATTGTAAAAATGGCAACGTTTTGAAAAAAAAATCGATTTTCGACACAAAATTGAAACTTTAAACATTTCTTATTAACAAATGGAGGATCATATCAAAAAATCATCTGGTCACCCGACGAAATATATTATAAACTATGTCCACTCCAAATTTGAGGTAAATCGAACCAATAGATTATGAGATGATGTACGCCATGTCGCAAAGTATAGTTTCGAAATAAACGCGAAAGAAAAAAACATACAAAATCCACTTTTTTCGTATATAGTTTTCGTAGAAATTTGTGGGTCTGCTCAATATCTTTGGGGGTTCTTCAATATCACAATTATTGTTTGTACTTTTAATCTGCGATTCCTGCGTCATATAACAATCCTTCTTTTTCCTTAGGCTCTAGCGCTCCGTGGAACGCTAGAGCCTAAGCCGTAGATGACGAATGCGCAACGAAACGTTCCGCGACCTGCTTCACTAAAATCGTAATAACTCGGCCAATTGTTAGAATTTTCACAAAATCTTTATGCCAAATAAAAGTTAAGACGCTAGGCAATGAGAAAGTGAAATAATCCAAAAATCGATTTTTTGAAATTTCAAGGTTATGCATAGCACTTAATAAGTTAGTGTACAGGGTGTATAAAAATGATGTGTCGCCACTTCGCCCAGTAAATCTGCAGCTTATGTTCGGCGAAGATCTATCAAAACATGGACCCGCAAAATTGACCTTGACACTGAAACTCAGGGTCAAATTTTTTTCTTGACTTAAAAAATTGTACTCATCAAGAGGAACAAAAGTCTCCATGGAACCATAGGTCGGAGATGCGTCCTTCAACCCGAAACGGCAACGTCAACTCAAAAAAACAATCGAAAAAGTGCGTTCTTATGAAATGTTGTTTACAGGAACGCGGAATAAGAGTTTTAATCATTATAAAAAAGGCTTTCAACGCAGACACTTTAATTTTTATTAATTGGAATCAAGAAATGTCGGGATTGACTTTGACACTGACCACGTAGATGTGGATGAATCGGCATGAGATGGGTGACACAGATCTTTGCGATATCCCTTTGTGGCGTTACCACTACGAGCATCCAATTCCTCAGCTCATGTTTGGCGAAATTCAATCAAAACATAGTCCCGCTGATTTAACCGTGACCCTAAAACTCAAAGTCAATTTTGTATTGACGAAAGACTTCACCTCGTTAAGAGGCATCTAATTCTCGTAGAAAAGACGAGTTAGGAATGAACCTTTCAATAGCAAGCAACATATGAAAAATGTTCATTTTTCGTTTAGTTCGGAAGGATAAAAGTCAGAACTAAAGCATAATTGAAAAGGCAATCGATATAACTAGAAAGACTTGATGTCTGGCAAAGAGCACGCCTGCTGTTCTGTGAAAACAAGGCTTTAGACGGCCAGGATTGCGATAAACGATTTTGATCTTAACAATAGTTGTTGTCGCCTACACATTTCAAAGTCATATTGTGCTTGTGTGACTGTGCACAAATTGCTTAAACATATTCATTAGTAGCAGACCATTAGCGTTTCCCTGAATACACCACGTAGAGAAACAATAAACGAAAAATTGTTATTAGAAAGCAAATATTGTATATCAGCATTTGCAACCCTTTTCAAGTGGGATAATTCATTAACTGGCAAGGAAATGACTTTCGGCACTACCCACGCGCGTGTGTGGACCAAGGTCAGTTCTGTATAAAAGTCACCGAGCTTCTTGTAGGTAATTCATAGAAAGAGTATATGTGACATATCTCAAATCGCTACCGCGATTCTTGATGAAGATCTCATTTACTATAAAGACATGATTGATTTTATTTATTCAATCATTGACAAATTATCGAAATTTTGGTCCTGGTGTATGGCGAATTAACTGTGCTATTTGGAAGATACAGTGGCTAGTTTTTGTGGATACCGTTTGCTGAAAAATGTAAACAAAATTCTTCTTATGCTCTATCCTAAAAATGACTTCCTATTATAACACTCTTCAGATAAATACAGCCCCAAGTACTCTAAACTGTGAAGAACAAACGTTTATTTTTGGCAAAGCAATGCTTCTTCTACGCGCGTCCAAAAAACTATCGCGAATAAAGCAGGTGAGAAATAGCTGTTAAATTTTTGATCAAGTTCTTACGATTGAGAATAAGGAGGAAAGGCAGCAAGAGAGGTTCAACGGAAAACCTTTATTCGCAGTAACTTCGAAACGTCATCTATTATATTTTTATCAGTTGGAGCTAATAATTATTTTAGCCTTTCTTCGCATCCTTAATAATATTGTATTAGTAAACATTTTCAGATCCATTGGTACCTGTTGGCTCGAACAATTTTTTTTTCATAAAAACTCGCGTTTCCGCCATTGTATATAATTGTCCCCTGTACCGTATAAAACGTTATAAAGTTGACGAGGCTATCAGCGGCGGCGGCTTTCCACTTCTGGATTTCCCCTGCTTTTACTCGTTTCCACTCTGGAATTAAAAAAACAAAATATACTCCATTGTTTATTTTAATTTGCTTCCCTCTTCTCTACATTGATTTCACTTTTTATATTGTTCCCAGGTCTGGTGAAGCTCGGAGTGCACTGTGTATCGGGGAAAAAGGTAGCCATCAAGATCATCAACCGTGAAAAACTGTCGGAGTCTGTGTTGATGAAAGTCGAGCGTGAGATTGCAATCATGAAACTCATCGACCATCCTCACGTACTCGGGCTATCCGACGTCTACGAAAATAAGAAATATCTGTAAGTTCAAATTACAAATTTCATGATTAATATCTTATAAGAATTGTAAAAATTGTCCTTTCAGTTATAACGATTACTTATTTCGATCAGTATTATAATAATATATTGTGTGACTAGCGATGAAACAAAATGATTTCAGACCAGAGTGAAGTCAGACCGAGTGGCATCTCTCGGTCTGAAATAGTGTTTCATCCCGCGTCACACATTATAGTTTTCGTATAACCTGGATTGAATAGTTCGCCCACAAAGTTGACGGTGCATATTTTGCAGCTTGATCTACGAAATAACTCAATAAAACTTCTTCTGACCATGATGTAGCTCTTTCGGATTCCTCCCAAGCAACAAATTTGTCGTACACATTAAAATACTTTGATTTTGATTTTTCCGGTAATAAATTCAAAGTTGCAGCTGCTGCTTTATCAATAAGATGTTGTGGTGTATTTTGAGTTGCTGTATCCATATTCATTATATTCTTATTTATACTTATGTTAGTAACAGAATTATAATATGTCAGTACAGTTAACGGTTAGAATGACAATTATAAAGGTATAAAATAAACAAAAGATACTCTGACAGGATTGAAAATAAAGCTGCAACTTCGCTCAGCGGGCAGAAAATGATGAGTTTCTTCCCTAGGGAAGAAAATGATCGGTTTCTGTTCGGTAACAGTCGAATTGGTCTGAAATTGACTAGTTTTGGTCAGCTCAACAGGCATTGAAACTCGCATTTTCAATGCAGGTTATATGAAAGTTCCATAGCCTTATATTTTTTTACTCGAAAACAACCGTGACATTTTCGACAAAAACAGTCATTCGGTTTATAAGCGCGCTTTACACTTTCGAGTTCTATGTATAATACCGTTCGTGTTCATCGGCACGTTTTAAAGATTAATATTATGAAATGATCATCAAACATTGTATTTGAAGAAAAAATGTAAAATTATATCGATTATTTTGTGTGCAATGTTATAACTATATGGCAGCTTAATGTGAAGGGAAAACGTTTGACAATTGAAACTTCGACATTCGATGATTTATGTTCATCGAGAATGATTATTCCATGAGAAAACAATGGAGAAATAAGCAATGGGCACATTTCAATTTGTAGTAGCGACCAATTGTACCAAAGGTTCTTCGATGACCCAAGAGAATAGTTAATCGAATCTTTTGTGCAATATATTGATAGACTTGAATCTATCTACAATAGGAAAATGGAATTAAGAACCAGTTGTAAATATGGCATTGCCTCGCCAATCAGCCTAAAATAGCATGCACGCCCAGCTGTAGCTGCCGTGTCTGAAGCTCTACGTGCATTTACGATCAACAGTGTATCCATGTATTTGAATTTTTGCATTATGTTGTTTACACATCGGGTATATGTTGGTAGAATATTCTATCGTATTGTCTTTCCAGCTACCTCGTACTGGAACATGTCTCTGGTGGTGAACTCTTCGACTACCTGGTGAAGAAAGCAAGACTCACGCCCAAGGAAGCAAGAAGATTCTTTCGACAAATAATTTCTGCATTAGACTTTTGCCACAGTCATAGTATATGGTGAGTTCTCTTTGTATATTCGTGTAAAAGTTCATTGAATCATCTCTGCGCTGTGCATACGTAGATTTATGTGCTTAGGATGACCAAGTCTCGTTACTTTGAAATAGGTACAGTGATGTGAAAGTGGAGTAAATCGTTATAACCTCCGACTGCAATACATATAGGTATTCCGCATAGGCGGTCCATCAAAAATCGTCGGTTCCAAAGAGGAATTATCTACATGCACAGACCTATTTGGAAAAAATATTATTTACAGCTTATCGTTAAACTGTCGCTGACGGGACAGTTCAGCTTATTTGTTGGTTGTTGGACTTGTGACCTTCGCCTTGCGTATCAATGATTTGCTAATAACAGGTTGCTGCTGTACGACTTGTGAGGAACATGCAATATTTATCGAGGAAGATTTTTCGACGCTTATGCAATATTTTTTACGTTTTGCTAAGTGCACTGAACTAATTGATTGTACATAACAGGTGACGTCCATCCTATTGCCAGGTTGTTAAATACCTACTTCGCCATCAATCGTATTTACCTATTAGTCATTAGCTATTATTAGTCGTCCAAGTTTTCAGGCCGCGACCAATAAATTAATGTTCTATTTAAAGCAGGGGAACGCAACTCACTTTTATGTGTGTAATGTGTGTAGTCTTCGTTGATTCTGCTGAAACCGGAAGAAGGAAGAGACTCTGGTCTCCTGATAGAAAGTCGTTCTATTTATTATCGGTCAGGTTACACTTGGATTATATTACACATGTATTACTCATTAGTCTTATGTCTCACACGGTCTACAGATAGTTGTCGAGGCAGCGCCGGATAGTATTATGCTGACAATGAGTCGTCAGAATGCGGGTCGCGTACAATGGGCAGATGGCCTGAACGACTCAGGCACGTATCTTTTGTTTATGTTTAGAATATGTACGTACATGTCTGAATTAGAATGTGTAACATTGGGTATATTCCGTCGCGTTCTTATTTGGTTTACAAATCAATAATTCAATCCCCACACTCACTATTATACTCGCGGGAGCCTACAGTCGGCCACGAAAATTTTCCGACACCAGCATACCGTTGCTCTTTCTGTTCTTCATTTCAACTAAATTTTCGAAGGACCAGCAAATTGTCCTATGATACATTAGAACATACTTTTCAGATAACATGAACGCAACACATAATTATTTCGTACGTACGATTGTTTAAATAATGCGTAGGTCACGAATATATTCGGACATTATACAAATTAACCTTACAATGTTCAAATAATAAACATTACCTTAAGATTAATGTTTGTTGGATATCCTTGCTGTTGGACAACGTGGCTTATTGTTAAACGGTTTGGCACGTTGGACATGATTTTTTTCAATCAATGTGGGCTTTCGACCCTACTTTTCCACAAACCGTTCTTTCCCCCTTCGTTGTTATGAGGGTTTTCCGAATTTGTCGGTCCAGTTTGTTTCACAAAATTTCACTATGATTCAAATCCGGCGCTTGCACATGTTGGTGCTCAACAGTAGCACATATATACATCGAATATACGTTGAAAAAACGGTGCGTCCGGATCATTATTGGCTTGATTAACATTTGAGCCTTGTCCAATCCCCATTTCAGCAGCGTTTTTTCCCCATAATTCTCTTGTACCATGCTCGCGTCATTCCAGTTATCCAGAATACCCCCTATGAATCCTAATTCACCCACTCCTTGCAGCGAATTTCACCCTATATGATTACTGAAAGGCCACTGTGCTTCACAGTGCGTTGCAAATGTTTTGGATTGCACTGTTCGTTTTGTTCTCTACATACTCTTCCGCTTCCATCATCGTCATAAATGTCAAATTTGCTTTTAACCAATATTAGGTTCGTCCATCACTCATTTTCTTTGTTAATATAGTCTTTTGCAAAGTATAATTTCTTCCTTCTGTTTGTTGCGTTAATGTGCGGCTTTCTTTTCTGGCCAGCGGTCCCATATAGCATTCTTTATACGACACGATTCGCACATTTTCCGCATGTATACCTACTGATATCCCGCTCTTCCCGAAGCATCGTGGCCGATTTTGGAGAACTTGCCTTCGGTTCTTATTTACTTTGTCTTATAATATTATGTTCAGAAAAGTTCGTAGTGCCGGGAGTTCATGCGAGAGGTCAGCAGCTCGTGGCCTATGACACTCGCTTGGACTCTGCCGTACTCGAACGCTCTGGAATATTCCCCCACTCCTCGGTCATCGATCTCGATCGATTTCCGTCTTCTTCACTTCGACTGCGAATCTTCAAGTGCGAGCGTGTTACACTTCTCTCTTCGGATATTTCAAAGTTATATGTTCAGTATTCTAAACTAGGCTTTTCTTTCGGCAACCTTCTTTAAACTCAGTGGACTTAACTTCGAACCTCGGCTTTACTTACGGCAAACTTCTTTCGAACCAGTGAAATTAAGACGACTTACAACCGGCTTTCTCTCTTTGGTTCATTCGGCTTTTCTAACGGAGGCGTGCGCGAGGCCGGGCGACCGCCATTATAGTGGGTGTGGAAATAAAGTGTTACGGTTATTTGTTCACTTCAGTGTTCATAATTTTCTCGGACCCTTCAGCCTTCCGAATCGAACTTCCTCGTCCTTCCTCCTGCACCTTCTACCAAAAAACCAGATCCGAGGTCTGTCATCCAGACATATTAAAACGATCATGAATATTTGAAACTCCCGGGTGTTTGCTTTCGCGGACCGAATTAATCCTATCTTCATTCTTATATCTTTTTATTATATCCGCAACAGTACTTTTACGCATTTTCAACAGATTCGCAATTTCACGATATGACTTCTCACGATAGAAAATGAGTAACTTTTGTATTTTTAACGAAGTGTTTTTGAATTTACGACTCATTTCTCAAAAATTCGACACGAACCTGGTGAATATTTGATCATGGACATTCTCTGTAAATCACTTAAGAGTTATGTTTACGAAAATTGTACTGGCACTACTACTAAATGACTATCGTATATATGGGGAATTCCATGCCAAATCGGAAACTTTTGCATCGCTTTTGCATCGCCGATTTCGTTAATATTTTTTTCTTCTTATTATTAATTCAGACTAGCCTTTTATGATATTTTTCAATTTTTGTTATTAAGCCATTCAGGAGATATGTAAGTGATTGAAAAATTACGTTTTGTGTCATAAATTTTGTTGACATGCTCATAACTCCGCGAATAATCGGCCAAATTCTAATTTCTTTTTTTCAAAATGTTCGTCTTTAAGCATGCTTTTTATTTAAAAAATCGATTTTTTTTAACGATATTACTATAAGTTTTTTAAATTTCAACAAGAAATTATCATTTTTAACTATGTGTCTATATGCAGTGATCGATTTGACTTAAAAATTTTTTCGAACAAACTCTTATTAATTTAACAAATTTTTCAGTCTGGCTTGATAATGGGTAACGATGGGATCTATTTTTTCGAATTTTTAACTTTCATGATTTTAGTTACCCGTGTTGAAAAATAACTGAAAACAAATTTGTATACTCAGAAGCTACTGTATATACAGGGTGTACCATTTGAAAAAGTACGGTTGAATAACTGTTGTGTAACATTGAAATTGTATTTCATCTGTTTTGCTTAAAAAAATACGAAAATTTCACACACATCCAGTTTCCTCCATCTCACACGCATATCGCTTCTCATCATTACACACGCACACTGAATTGTTATACCTAAATTTAGGGTCCGACATATAGCATGTGGACATAATTGTATTAAGCGAGTTTTTCTTCTTTCTTTTTATTGTTATTTATAACATTGACTTTTGGGGCGATGGTTTTCTTTTCAACTTAGCTCATTTTGCCAACATGGTTCTATAGATTGTTGCTTGATGTTGCTGATCCCTTTCGTCCTTTTGGTCGCTCGTGAAGATCGAGAGTTGACAATCGTGTCCGTGAGACTCTGCTGGCCAGGTAGTTTATCTCCTGATTCATCGGGTTGTCCTTTCCTCGAGGCTCCAGATAACTAGCGGAGCTAGTCGATGGTTAAACGACGTCAATAACGGATCCCGGACGAAAGAGAGTAAGTGAGAGTCTCTCGTTGGGAAGGAGGCGCGGGCTTTCCGCACTACCCAAATAAGAGATTCCCAGCGTCGGCGTCGTACTACCGATTATAACGGTGCGATTCAAATCGCTCGTTACAGTTGATGGAAGCAAGGAACAACAAAATAGTTTACATAAAAGCTGTAGGGTTCGAAGAGGGAAACTCGATGCTGATGAAATCTAGGTTCCCACACCTTATGTTTTTACGTTGCGAACATAAACTCCTTTTTTCAAATGCTTCGATTAAGCTTCGATTAAGATTATTATATGTTTTCGTACGATATTTCATGATAAATCGATGACGTTATCATAAAATGTGGTATGGTTTAATTCGTCTCGTCATGATGCACATCTTTCGTAAGGTCAAAAATATTGTTGCCGTTTGAAAGAAAACAAAAAAGTTTATGTTCGCAATATAAAAATATAAGATGTGGGAACGTAGATACCATCAGCATTGAGTTTCCGCATTCGAACCCTCCAACTTTTATATAAACTATTTTGTTGTTTCTTGCTTCCATAAAGAGTTATTCAGCCGTGCACTTTCAAATGGGATAGCCTGTAATTATCCTAGTAATAGCCAGTGATTATTAATTATTTTGCACAGCGATTCAAGGAAAAATGTTCATACAAAATGAGGTACTTATTATTAATAAGTAACTTATTTTATATATCTCATTTATTATTGATAAGTAGCTTATTTTGTATATATCTTTTTCCTTATATCACTCTATAAAATAATTAATAATCATTGGGCGTCACTAGGATAATTACATTTACAGTAGCTCCTGTGTATATAAATTTGTTTTCCGACATTTTTCAACACGGATAACTAAAAACACGAAAATTGAAAATTCGAAAAAATAAATAGACCCCATCGTCTGCCCATTATCAAACTGGACTTAAAATTTGTTCAATTGATAACGTTTTCTTACAAAAACTATCTGAAGAAAATCGATCACTACAAAAATAGTTAAAAATGATAATTTCTTGTTGAAATTTGAAAATAAAAAATGAAGCTTTTGAAAAAAAAGAAAGTGGTATTTGATCGATTATTCGCGGAGTTGTAAACATCTAAAAAACATGTTGGTCAAGAAACGTAATTTTCCAAATATTTATATCTCTCGAATGGCTTCATAAAAATAATTGAAAACGAAGTCACGGAGGCTAGTCTCAACCAGTAATGAAAGAAAAAAGTTTCCAAAAAAATCGGAGATGCAAAAGGTAGATGGTTTTCGAGTTGGCGTGGAATGCTTCATCTTTACTAACTGATCCTAACGCTGATCCTCCGAACATTTCGTTGAAATAGAGAAGAGAAAGGGCAAGTCTATGTTAGTGACCGAATATTTTCGAGACCGACTGTAGCTACGTGGGTGAACTTATCACTAAAGAAGCACTGGTCGAGCGTACCCATGATACGTCTATTGAGATAAGACTTCGATTTAGACTTGTCAATCGAGACGCCAATTAAGACTGACGATCGAACGCTCCATTAGGTTCTCGGTAGCGCAGGAGCTGTGGAGGTCTTATGTGGTGAAGTAGAACGGTGGCCGGTTTGTGAAATCGCATGGTGAAATTGGATTGCGAAGTTGGGGTGTTGTAGCTGACGTTATTGTTAGTGTCTCGTATCGTCTTTCGAGGTTTCCACTGCGGACGGGACTCATCGTTGTGTAACGAATTTGTGTCTTCAGCGCGTGCACTTATTACGAACAGTGGGCGTGTAATGCTTGCTAGGTGGAACGGTCCGTAAGAATTGATAATTCGATTTTTCTTTTGGAAGCTATTAATTCTGTACGAATGCTGTATGATTTGACCAGTGGAAACGAACGTATAGCATTTCGTATTATTAAAAAAGAGTATAACCAAGATAAATCCTTTAGCCTATACTTTTCGTCTGGGTGTGCGAACACATTAAAAAATTGTAGGAGCCATATTATTTGTCATAACCACATGCGACAATGTTCAGAAAAAAACCTCGTCCCTACCTGTTGAGAAATAAAAAAGCTATCGGCTGAGTAATCAGAAAGAAGGTTCGCTCATATACAGATTCACACAGGCCTTAATAAACGATCATTGTCAGTTATATCACCGTCTCGCTTTAACAAATCAGTACATCTGTCTGCGCAGATACAATCATTTCTTTTACTATAATCCACTTATGTGCCGCACGGAAAACAGCCGATCTCGCTCGTCTGCTCATGTGGACGCGCATTTTTCAAGATGGACACAAACAGCCAATAGTGTTCGCCCCACTCATCGGTTAGATTTTTCGATTTCCGGGAGTTGCTTGTCACATGTGCTCGTCACATGGAAATAAATCATCGGAAGCTCAATATTATCGCAATGATAATCTCATCACAAACTCAGTCAGTCAGAATAGCTCATCGTAATTTCATTTCAGCGAATAAAGTCCACCTATACCGTGATGCCAAACTATATATTTTTACATCCTGTGCACGTCTGATTTTCTCACGCCTATCTTATTGAATTCTCAAATATCAGGCCTTCGCCGAAACAGTATGTGAGGCTACATACAAAATCGAATGATAGGTACGAAACTGGACTGTTTTTAGCATATTAATCATTGTCGTTGGTAGCGCACTCGTCCATATTGTAGGAGCCACCATTCTCGTTTATTCTATATACCGAATAAGTTTCGTCGAATGCTCGTTTTTCCCAACCAATTCTCAATGACCCGCAAGGCGCTATTATCACATGAGGGTAACGGACAATTGCGCACGACAGTCCGTTGTGGGGGTAGTTCACAACGGTTCGTTGGCTGCAGCGTCTGCTCAGAGCCAACACGAGCAGCGGTCTCTATTGATAATTTACCTACCAACCTATCGAGCTACAACATTCGATAGCTAATTTTGATAACTTTGATGTAATAGAGTAGAGAAGATTAATTTACTGATTTGATAAGGATCTGTCTGAGAGAACTTAATATAACATTCCGTGAGTTTCTGGAGACAAATGCAGATACGAAAAACGTATCACGAAATATGAATTCTACAGAAGAACAAGCGGTCGACATAATGTACCGAGCCATTTATTTTATAATTGATTTCACGATACGAATTATTTATTCTTTTTTATTCATTCTTTATGCATGTCCTTTCTTATTTAAATCGATCGTTGTTAAATTATAATCATTGTCACAAATTTAATTAGGTGAATTTTGTGGTACGCCAATGATGTATATAAATGAAAATGCCTGCCTCATATACATTATTATGGCTATTATGATAGCCCGATAAATTATCGGATCTATTATACTTGTACAATAAACGTGCGTCGGCTAATTACAAAATATTATGATTTCATATATGATATTGACGTGAGTATGAAATTGGGATTGTCTCCTAACAGTGTTTTCGAGGTGTGTTTCTTATTGCATTTAGCGTATGAGAATCCCTTGCCGTTCCATTTAGCTCAAATTTCATGGCAATTCATTATCACAAGCCAGACTCGTCAGAGTGCGGCAAGGGGCTAATGCCCTTTTTAACTATTCCTCTAATCTCTCTCTCTCTCTCTCTCGGTGAGTACGTTAATACTGCTCTTTACTGCCCTGCATCAAAATCGGATTTCTGCTGCCTCTTCTGCCCTCGGGCGTTCTTTTTGCAGAACTAAAGCACGCACATAAAAGGCTTTTGTCGTAATTTCCATTGAATTTCTCTGGTTGTTGGCTGTATTGTGTGGAAATTCGAGGAAAGTCTTGACGGATTTTATAACCTCATTCCGGGAAGAGGGAATTTCCTTGGGTGTTCGCTCTATCGGTTGCGAGGATCTCAGTGCGCATGCGTCTGCTACCTATCATCACAACTTGCTGTAAGCGCCAATCGGACACCTTGGAATTTCGGCGATCTTCAGAGCGTGTGTAAAAGAGAGCGACTGCTTAAGGGAGTTCATCTGATGATCGAATTAACAAACAGATATTGATAAAACAATTCGAGTACACTTATGAGTATCTAAAAAGTCACCTGTGCAAATTTCAAATCTTCCGGATTTTTTGTTCGTGAGCAATTAATAAATAAATTTTTTCTTAATTAACATGGTCTCTTATGGATTGTCGTGTTTTTCCCATTTATAAACCTGAAATTTGCAACCATTGACAAATGATTTCGAATGAAACTTTTATAATGGATACAAAAATATATAGAGAACCCTTGGATAGCTTTCTTAAATCAATTAGATTCTTGTGAGCTTTAGAATTAATTAATTTGTCTCGAAAAATACTGATTTTTTAGATGTTAGCCTCCATATTACTCCAGCCGCATGTCATAGCGGCAACGTCGCAACCGCGCGCTTTTTGAAATCAACACTTTTCCCACTTCCACCTGTCGCGCTCGTGAATTGTACACTTTTTCAGTGACACGTTTGCCTTTCCAGAAAAACGTTTTCTTTTTCGATTTTTCTTCCATGGTCAAACGCGGTCGAAGCAGGTCGACGTGAATCATGGAATGAAAAATTCTAACCTAACATATGCCAGCTGTACAGGGTACGCTGTCGCGCCTGGTTGCAGCGTTGCCAAACTTATTGAACGGACTACGCTAGTCATAACAATTTTTGTTTTGACTAACTCGGTACCAGATGAACTTCCTTAAGGCGAGCGAGCAAGTAAACATTGGCGCCAGGGTCAAGCGGACCAAGCGTTGTGCTTAAGGTGATATAGTGTGTTGTGGCGCTCTCTAGTAGTGAGTGATGACAATAAGCGATTACCAAGTCGGTAAATTCAATACAGCGTATTACTAAGCCGGGGGATTTAATACAGCGTATGTCGAATGTATGCTATAAATGTCGGCGATTGGTAGCGGGCGAGATAGTTAAGTGTAGCGAGTGCCTTAGGCTGTTTCACCCGGGGTGTTACAAAACTTTTATTGCATACAAACACTCGAATCCGTGCTGTGCTAAAATTGTAAGCAGCATGTCTTCTGGAGATTTGCATGCGTCAGCCAACACGAGTCATTCGGGTAATTCCTCCACTAAAAGGGTTCATGCGCCATCTGCGGCCATGCAGCCTAAAGCGACACTTGAGACCATAATGGCTGCACTTAGTAAGAATGAAGCGACCCTTAATGATTTTATAAACCGCCAAAAAGAGCATAATAATGAAATTGCGACCAAGATCAATTCCATTGAGAGCATCGTTAAAACGGTGAATGAACACGGCGAAAAAATATCGCGACTTGAGGAAAGCAATGCGTCTCTTGTGAGAGAGGTAGGATCGTTGCGTGATGCATTAGCTAGCGCATCTTCCGCTTCGGCTGAAGTCATTATGGCGGGGATACCGATTACTATCGCTGATAATCCGTTGGCTATTGCCACTAAAGTTTTGACTGGACTGGGGATCCCTGAACTAGCTTCAGATATTCTTGATATACGCATGGTCCAGCGCAGGGCACCGGGACTGCATGAGCATGAACGGACTGGACGAGAGAATGCTGATGATTTGCCGAGGTCGAAGTCCTTGATCGTGCAATTCAAATCCTCACAGCTCAGTAATTATGTCGTGAAAATGAAGCGCAGCCATGGTGCTCTTAAGAATAATGAAATTTTTGGAGGTGATCAGCAGGGGAGGGTTTTAGTCAATGAATTTCTTAACACTAAAACGTACAAATTGCTATGTGACACTAAAAAGATTGCAAGTGAGCGCGGTTGGAAATATGTCTGGACGAGGGATGGTTCCGTTTATGCACGAAAACAAGATGGTATGCGACCTATCAAAATCGTTGACGAGGCAGATTTTTACAAATTAGATTGACTGGTGAAAAGGCCAAATTCTCAAGGCCAACCGAGGGCAGTGCGCAATCCTGCGTTTCTAAGAGTCTGCCAATTTAATGCCAACTCTTTGCTAGGCCATATCGACTATATAAGGTCTTTTCTTTGTGATAAATTTTTTCATATAATCTCTATATCGGAAACGTGGCTGAAGCCTGAGATAGCAGATGCTCTGATAAGCATTACGGGCTATTATTTGATGCGTAATGATAGGCTCGGAAAGAAATGTGGAGGTGTAGCATGTTACATTCATGAATCGTTGAAAGCTAACGTACTAGCGGTTTCTCCTCAGCATTATACCAATTCACCTGAATTCATATTGTTAGATATACGTCATACTAATAATGACGCTTTATTATTTACATCCATGTATCGACCCCCTAAAGGCCGCCTATTTAACGATTTTGTTAATACTCTCAGCTCTTATTCGCACGCTTATAAAAATATTATTATTGCGGGTGATCTGAACTGCGATCTTCTCTCGAACTCTTTTGAGTCGAACTATCTCAGGGAAATTATTTCTTCTCTTGCGTTGCACTCAGTAGGGAAGGAAACAACCCACCATACTGCTACATCGGATTCACTTATAGATGTAATTATCATAGATAGCGCCGACAAAAAGAGGGCTTTCACAAAATCAGAGACTCCATTCATTGCTGGGCATGACCTGTTGGAGCTCACTTACGATTTCATTACACCTCCTAACTCTGACCGGGAAATTGTGCGGCGGGACTTTCGCGAATTTAATGTCACACAATTCAGAAATACCATAAGGATGCATCTCTCTGATTTAGTTCCTACTATATTCAGTGAATCGATCAGCCTGCTAGATGTAGATGACCATCTTGCAAGCCTTCAGAATATTTTGCTGGAAGCGTTGGACCTTCATGCACCCTTGAGACGATTTCAAGTGTGCAAACCTATGGCGCCGTGGCTCACGACTGAGTTGAAATCTCGTATCAGAAGGCGCAGCGTACTTTATAAGCAGGCGAGAAGGGCAAATAGTTTGATGGGATATGCGATATATCGGAAATTCCGAAATGAATTAACGTGCGATTTGAAGCGGGCCAAGAGCGAATTTAATCATAGCAGGCTGGTAGGAATTAGGGACCCGAAAAGATTGTGGAAGGAGCTAGCTTCGCTAGGGCTTGTAAAAGTATCTATGACTTCCCCACTCAATTTTTTTACACCGGACCAACTGAACACTTACTATGTATCGATAGCTAATTCATTGCCAGCGTGTTCGAATAACCAGATGCGTGAAATTGTAATGAGAGACATGGTACAAAATGGTCCGAGGTTCCAGTTTGAGCATGTCTTTGAGTCCAGTGTCCTTCAGTTGATAATTGCCACAAGCTCTGATTCACTAACATCTGGACCTGACTGCATTCCTTCTTTCACTCTAAAAAATGCGGCCTCGTTACTTGCTCCTATACTAACGGGACTATTTAACGCGTGTTTTGACCATTCTTATTTCCCTGCTAGCTGGAAGCGTGCACTCGTAAGGCCACTGTCTAAAATTAATCTACCTCTGTCACCTTCTGATACCAGGCCCATTGCCAACTTATGTGAACTCTCGAAGGTATATGAAAGAGTGGCTCACAATCAAATTAGAAAATATCTTGAGTGTAACAATATTCTTGACCAGCGTCAGACGGGCTATAGGAAGGGGCATAGCACTCAGACAGCTCTGCTTCGCCTCTGTCATGATACAAGGAAAGCTGTGGATGAGGGAAAAGTCACCGTATTGGTGCTCTTCGACTTTAGTAAGGCTTTTGATTCGGTCTCTCATCCCCTTCTTCTGAAAAAGCTGCGCGATATTGGGTTCACGGAGTCTGCACTAAGCTGGATGCACTCTTATCTGACAGGTCGTATTCAAACTGTCACTGATAGAGAGAATGCATCTGCATGGTTGCCGACGTCCTCAGGTGTACCTCAAGGCTCGGTCCTGGGCCCGCTACTTTTTTCCATCTTCATTAATGATATAGCAAAGAACCTCAAACACTCCAATCATATCATTTTTGCAGACGACCTGCAAATATATTCGAGTTGCTATCCTGTTGCTCTCCACGCCCAGCTTGATAAAGCACGTTTTGATGTAAGCCAAGTTGCGGAGTATGCAACAACGAACTCACTAAAATTAAATCTGGCCAAGACTTCAATCATGATCATGGGAAGCGGTGCTTATGTGAATAGTATTGATCTTGATCAGTTACCGGAGATCATTGTAAATCATACAACGCTACCGTATGTGAGTGAAGCACGTAACCTTGGAGTGATGCTGCAAGCTAATCTCTCCTGATCTAGTCACGTGTCTTCTATTTCTAAAAAGGTGAATTTCACGCTCCATAGACTGAAACACCACAAAAACTCGCTGTCGACTGAGCTACGTATAAAATTGGTCACAACTCTTGTCCTGCCCCTACTAGATTATTGTTGTATTGTTTATAATGTCCTAACGGATCAGCTTGACACGAAACTCCAGAGGCTGGTCAACTGTGCCATAAGATTCATCTTTGATCTTCGTAGAGATGAGCACATTACTCCTTATAGGCGGCGATTGAAGTGGATGTCGGTCTCAAACAGGAGGAGGTACTTCATTGGCATTATGATCTATAATATCCTGCACGATGAAACACCGTCTTATCTGTCTGAGCTATTTCCTCTAAGGGATTGTACCGCTCGTCGCTCTTCTCGATTGGAGAGCGGCCAAGTATTCCATATTCCCCATCACAGGACGAGTAGTTTTCATAACTCCTTCAGCTTAACGGCGATCTACTTATGGCATTCACTCCCTTCGGAGGTAACTTCGGCACCTTCGATTGGAGTTTTTAAAGGGAGGCTATTCAACTACCTTCTGAGTACGGAATTAGCAGTTAGTTGAAGCGAGGATGGTTCTTATGAGGGTCTAAAATAAGGAGAAATCAGGAGATGGATCGCTCCTACTCATTACTAGTACTATTACTATTATCATAGATTACGTACACTCATTGATATTATCATAGATTATTTAGTCATTACTTACCACTAAGTTTCTTTTGTGAGCTGTTGTTGAAACAGAATTATTAATTTTAATTTAATGTATTTCATCGAATTGTTACAGTTTGCCCCAAAGCTTTCTAGGACATAACAATAAACTAATCAATCAATCAATCAATCTAATCGACCTGGCTAGATTTGTTGACGACTATTGTAATATGATGAAAGAAATCAGGAGTGACCACGGTAGCTTTCACGCATAAGTCGCTCGTACTGAGCTCGATCAGAATTACTTTTTATCCTTACTCGATAAAGAGCAGCTCGTTACTATGGCATTACTAAACCTGGTAGATCTCGGACTCGAAACAACGTATGCAAGAAAAAGAAAGGAAACGATGGAAGAACTGATTAGCACAAAGGCGCACGAGAACGAGAATCCAATAAGATTCCAACAGTGAATAATATAAACGGAGCAGCTCATGTAGCCGATAGAAATTTCGGAAGTTCGGCCGGGTTAAACAAATTCGGGACCGCCGTTCGACAATAATACGAGAGAAGTCGCGGCCCCGATAAAATACGAGCGAATTTTCTACCACTACCGAATTTATCGGGATTACCGTTAATTACACAAATACTAACTGGAATGGAAAGAAATGCGCAAAAAGTATCTTAATGCACACTTATTGAAGCATACAATCTTTTAATGAGATAGGCAAACATCAGGCAGCCAACGTTTCGAGAATGTAATACTATTGAAGCTCTCATATCGAATAATCAGGACCTTCCAAGTCATGCTTTAGAGACTCTGAAGAGTTCGCGGATTCTAACATTGCAACTAAATGCTGCTCTCTCAATACAACACACCTCAAAGACTAAAGAGTTTCTGTTGAACTCCGGCAATAAACAGATTTGTATCGCCTTCAAAACTCATTTAATCGTTTGTTCGTTATCAGAAACATGGCTTGAACCAAAAAACTCGCCGTATGTTAATGGTTTCAAGGATGTACAAAGGTATAGATTGGATCAACGCAGTGGAAGAATCGAAATTGTGGATCGGAATTCTTCAAAATGTGGGATCGTCTGGCATTTTGCCGATTTTTATGGTTAGATCGAAGTATACACGATTCGCGAGTGATGAAGTTATTCATAGTTCCGTGCTACCGATCTCCTCTTTTTGACTAGAATGCTATTTCACATTCTCACTATTCGACGCCGAATGTTTTTTCCCAGTTGTTGTTAACGAGGTTCACGCGCCATAATAATAATAGTATATACGAAGTAACGGCAAAAACATCAGATACAATTCTTTCCAAGATAATTTTTTGAAATTTTGCGTGAATCTTCTTGAGCATCGTATTATAATGGGTAACAAACTTGAGAAGTTTTCATCGTCTAGTAATCGAGATATTCAGTGTTTAAAATCGCAACTTTAACATGAGGTCTTATGGGAAGTTACGAAAAAATACGATTTTTTACAATAAATAACTCGATTTCTAGACGGGAAAACTTTCTCAAATTTTACCCACAGTTGAGTATTATTGTTAAGAAGGTTCATACGAATTTTAAACAATTAAACTTGGAATTCGTCTAACGTATGGCTAACGCGTGGACCTCCTTAATGCGCACCTCTCACCATAAAGCGATATCGCAGAGTGTGGGATGCACAGAGATGTAGTTGACGGTATCGATACACTTGATATCGTGACCCTCGATGATGAGCAACCTTAATTTAAATTTGCATCTGATGATATGTAATCGGCTCTAGATATCACGTGTGTCGATGATAGATACACCAGGGAGAGGGAGAGAGAGAGAGAGAGAGAGAGAGAGAGAGAGAGATATCAATGTATTATGCCCTAGTAGCACTTTGGGGCAAAATACATTTCCAGCTGAAATACAGAACATAAACTAAATAAAAAAATATAAAAAATATAAAACAGTGTAAAGTATAAATGTAAATATTAGCTCTGAAAGCACCGTTCGAGATCTACATTTCGAAATAACAAAATAACCAAATGCGTGTCGCGCAACGACTTCGAAAATAAGCTTAAGGACGTTCCCAAAGAGCAGTTGAACTCAACTTTAAGAAGTTTCTGTTTATGTAAACTACTTCAACTTAGATAAAAAATTAGTTGAGGAACAGTGCACTTTCCCTCTTCCCCCTGCATGCGCAGAAGTATAAAAATGTTCTCGTTGCGTCGTTTTTCGGATCCGGCAACATGGTATTTTTACTCTGAATACTGTCGCACTTGAGACGCTTGCTCTAACCTCCCAACGCGTGGTCCAACCTATCTACGCTTCGATATCCAACCTCTCTACTATCCGCTTCGATATCAGTTCGCTGGGTGGGCCATAGACCAGCTCAATAATGACGTCGATTTTGGTCGAAAAATCATCTTTTCGGACGAAGCGCATTTCCATCTCGGCGGATATGTGAACAAGTAAAACTGCCGGATTTGGGGTTCGGAACAGCCACACGCAATCGTAGAGAGACCAATGCATCCTCCAAGAGTCACAGTTTGGTGTGGATTTTGGAGTGGTGGCATAATTGGCCCATTTTTCTTCGAAAATGATGCTGGCAACGCCGTTACCGTCAATGGCGAACGCTACAGAGCCATGTTGACCAACTTTTTATGGCCTAAAATCGACGCTATGAATGTGGACGACCTTTGGTTTCAACAAGATGGCGCCACATGCCATACAAGCCGACTTACGATCGACCTTCTGAGCACCAAGTTTAACAACCGCATAATCAGCCGTTCAGGAGATGTCAATTGGCCTGCGCGTAGCTGCGATTTGACACCGCTGGACTTCTTCCTGTGGGGAGCCGTTAAAGACCGATGTTATGCGGATAATCCAGAGACAATTCCAGCTTTGAAAAACAACATTACGACTGTTTTGAGTGAAATTGGCGCCGAGGTAGATCAAAATGTCATCACTAATTGGGGTGACCGAATGGCATACTGTAAGGCCAGTAGAGGGAGCCACATGAACGAAATCGTTTTTCATTCTTGACGGGGATACTTTTAGCTTTACAGCAACAACAAAATTAATAAAAAATATCAATGCATACTCTTTTGATCGCATTTTTAAAAACGTACCAATAGATGGCCCACCCTGTATTACGAGAAGTTGTCACGACCGCAGTTTGTCGTCGACAGCGAATCAGTTCGCACAACGCTCCCACCGGCGTCTTCACTAAAAACATATGACTCTGGGTTTCTCCTCAAGTACAGTATTAGCTAGAGTACTGACACTTATGTTTCGAAATATCGACTAACATGCTGACGAGTCTGGTTTTCAGTCTGCCATCTAAGGCATCAAACTGCTTTAAAATGAATTCATTCTGCTTTGAATTCTAATAAAAAATTTGGCTATCTTTAACCCGAATGAACAACTTTTTGGTAACCTTCAAGAAGATACTGTCATTGCGCGATAAAACACCTAGTCAGAGCATACGACATAATGGACAAAGACATTACTGAAGAAACTGGAGACTGTTTGGTTATCTAAAGTTTCACTTAAATTTACAGTTCGATCCACAGATTAAAAATGTAGATACGAAATGTTAAAATCCTTTGAATGTCTTACGTACAGGTGGTGAGGGATAGATCCACCTTCATTGTTAAGAACCCATACCTCTCTTGTCTGGAAATAATATAAAGGACTTATTTTTTCCCGGTTCAACATAAACTTGGCGAGCATAATTCTAATGGACGCCAAATATTCGCCCCCAGATTAGTGATATCAATATTTTCGAATGTTTTCCGATTGTTATCGATTTTTGGATACCAGCTGGTTCTTAAACTACAAAGATACGCGAGTATGCAATCACCGTTTTCATCCTTAATTTATTTAGAATCATTTACCTAATGGTATGTTATTGATATATAATGTGGATAAAGCATATCTTCTCCTTGCTAGAAGCAAGTCTACAGTAAGCCTAGATTTGAATGTGCTTCTTGAAATCCTATAAGAACCTGATAAAATATTTGCTACAATTTTTAATGCGGTTTTGCAGTATTCTAAGTGCTTCTATACGAACACGTCTAAGTTGTTCGATATACTCCATGTAGAATTCGCGATTATGAGAGTCAATAGAAAGAACATGATATTTTGATTGATGGGGTTCTTCTTCATTTTGATGTTAACGGTTCCGGCGATATTTGATGTTCTAACTTTAACATTTACACTAAGTGGCATGAAAATCTCAGTTTTTCCTGACTCTAAAAACACTCCCAAAGCTCTAATACCACTTCCAAATTTCCGAAAAAAAATGTTTCTCGAAGAGTATACTATATGTAGGACCAATTGAGAAGACTTATCGATATATATAGGATAGTTAAATTCTTTCGGATCTTCATACAATTTAATATTTATGCCGGAATATACGACTTAAGGGGTATGCATAACCTTGGAATTTGAAAAAATCGATTTTTGGGTTATTTCACTTTCTCATTGCCTAGCGTCTCAACTTTTATTTGGCATAAAGGTTTTGTGAAAATTCTACCAATTGGCCGAGTTATTACGATTTTAGTGAAGCAGGTCGCGGAACGTTTCGTTGCGCATTCGTCATCTACGGCTTAGGCTCTAGCGTTCCGCGGAGCGCTAGAGCCTAAGGAAAAAGAAAGATTGTTATATGACGCAGGAATCGCAGATTGAAAGTACAAAAAATAATTGTGATATTGAAGAATCCCCAAAGATATCCCGCGTTTATCTCGAAACTATATTTTGCGACATGGCGTACATCATATCTCATAATCTATTGGTTCGATTTACTTCAAATTTGGAGTGGACATAGTTTATAATATATTCCGTCGAGTGACCGGATGATTTTTTTATATAATCCTCCATTTGTTAATAAGAAATGTTTGAAGCTTCAATTTTGTGTCGAAAATCGATTTTTTTTTCAAAACGTTGCCATTTTCGCAATTATCAAAATTATGAAAAATCATCCGGTTACATTGTAGCTTTATCATATTACTCGAAGTAGGTTGTACCATTTTTTATTTCGGATTAATCCAGCTGCCGGAATCATGTACGGGACCGAGCCGTGCGGTGACTACAGCGCTTTGTTCAAATAACGATAGCTATGTTGTTTATGTATATTTCGCAATGAAAAAGAAACTGTAACTTTTCGAGACTATGCACTAACTGTATGTAGAAACTCGATCTCACCATCCTAATACCTGAGTGATAAAAAAATATTGAAAATCGACCTGATTTTTCAACTCCAAGGTTATGCATACCCCTTAAGAAACACCGATGCTTCTACCTTT
Source organism: Netelia inedita (assembly GCA_964017225.1). Taxonomy (NCBI): domain Eukaryota; kingdom Metazoa; phylum Arthropoda; class Insecta; order Hymenoptera; family Ichneumonidae; genus Netelia; species Netelia inedita. The sequence continues at coordinate 19,622,579 of OZ024924.1, forward strand.
GTTTACACACGAGTTTATCCGAAAAATGTGGAACAATTAAATGTGTAAACAATTAAAGAACGATAATTTGCACTACAACACATGATTTCTTTTGTTTGCTTTTCTTCCCATTTCTCACCGATCAAGAATTTTATTTGAGCATTCACAGTTGGAATGAGCCCGCAAACAAAAACTTTAATTTAAAAAACTGCCTTATAATCTCATATACTGTTTTTGTAAACGATCATTACAACTTTAGATGTTCGAAAGAAATTTCTAATCAGGGGGAACTTATTGTTAGAGAAAAAGGCAAAAAAAGAAATTTATGTCTTATAGTGTAAATAATGATCCTCGAATTGTTTTATCCCGAAATTAAAAGTTTGAACGGTATGAACACTGAGAAAGTGCATATTTTAGGGTAAGTTCGAATTTAAAAAAGGTATTAGGTGTACAACTTAGTTTGGTCCGTTTTCAAAAGATGGCTCTAGGTGCTCTAAATGGTTGACGGCGACAGCTGATTTTTGATCTATCGTGAAGTATCAACATCTCTTAACCAAATATCGTTTACAAACTTTTGAGTCTTGCGCATCAAGTCTAATTTTTACTGCGGTAAAAATATCGAATTTCGTCCCAAATAAGCACCATTTGCGAGAAGTGTTGATTTTCTGTTTCAATTGGAAGAAAAGTGCAGCTAAAATCCACCGAATGCTTATGGAAGTTTATGGTAAATCTGCACCGTCGGATGAATCTTGCAGAGAATGGTTTCGACGGTTTCAAAATGGTTATTTTAGTGTTAAGTACAAAGAGCGTTCGGGTCAACCGAAAAAGTTTGAACATGCAGAATTAGAGACATTACGCGATGAACATTCGTGTCAAATGCAAAAAGAGTTCGCACAAACATTACAAGTTACACAACGAGTTATTTCGAAACGACTCAAAGCCGCGGGTTACATCCAAAAACAAGGAAATTGGGTCCCATACGAATTGAAAACGGGAGATATCGGACGTCGATTTTCAGTGAGTACTTCAGAGATGAATTTTTATAGTCGACATTTCTGAGTGAAAAATATGTAGTAACTAATTGTTCTCTTCATTTTGTTGAATGACGAAAATCTTGCTAGTCGAATCCTGAAGGGCTTGTTGTCGTGGTTCGCTGTTCTGGAATCTCGACGCCTGGTAGCAGATTCGGAGGCCAAGAATTTTCATTTTTTGCATGTCAACCAAAACCAATTTTCCAGATAGAGTTATTGACGAACTCGAAAGGAAGTTGGCCTTGCGACAAGGCGTTGGTAAGATTATCTAATGATGTCAGATACCTCAATTTTATCGGACGACGATTTTGCAAATCCGAAATGTTACTAGAACGTTAAACAAAATCGTTTCTGCATCGAATCATTACCGGAGACGAAAAATGGATTCATTATGACAACCCGGACCGGAAAAAATCGTATGTACATCCCGGCCAACCCGGAACATCAACGCCAAAGCCATGGTGCCAAGGTTATGCTCTGTATTTAGTGGGATCAGAAGGATGTGATATACTATGAGATACTAAAACCTGGTCGAACCATCACGGGAGACTTATACAGGCAACAATTGATCCGTTTAATGCGAGCTATAGCCGAAAAACGTCGAGAATATGCGACCAGACACGAGTCCATAATCTTCAACATGACAACGCTCGGCCTCACGTTGCTGTTGTGGTTAAAAACTATTTGGAAAATAGCGGATGGGAAATTCTGGCTCACCCGCCTTATACCATATTAGCCCAGACCTTGTCCCTTCCGACTACCATTTGTTTCGATCCATTCAGAACGCTTTGACTGGAATACGCTTCACGTCACAACAGGGCATCAACAATTGGCTCGATTCATTCTTGGCTTCAAAAGATGAACGCTTCTTCCGCGACGGAATTCATAAATTATCAGAAAGATGGGGGAAAGTAGTGGCTAGCGATAGACAATATTTTGATTAATGTATTAATTCATTTTATTATTCAAATAAGTGCGCATTTTAAGCAATAAAACGGACCGCATTAAGTTGTACACCTAATACATACGGGCCACTCCGCGTGAATTGGATCAGTCACCTCTCAAAAATTACTAAAATTTTGCATATCGTTAGTTCCTGATGAGCCACGCGTCAACTAGATTTGTGTGTTTCCATCAAAGTAAAACAGGTTTCCTTCAATTAGGTCCACCCTGTTCTCATAGAGGGTGGGAAAAAGATAAACACAGGAGTGGTTCACGCCTTAATTTTTTGTTCATACGGAGGGGAATTTACAAATATGCACATGAACTTATATTGACGTGAATGTACTCCGGAACTCCATAATGCTAGCTGATTATACGATGCTCATGACTAAAAAATCGAAGGGCAGTTTCAACTCCTTAATTTCGAGGTGTCAGAAAAACAAAAAACACGTATTCGCTACTTTTCCATCCTCCACGTGTATGCAAATTTACATCACAATCGATTAAAATTTCTCGGAGATACGTATGAAAAAATCGGATTTTTGCAATAAACAATGTTAAATTTGTGGCTATCCGCATCGTTCGCATCTCCAATGTATGGTACGCAAAAAAATAAAGGTTGTTACAATTTGAATTTTTAAAAAATCTTGTACCGTTAAAACGTTATCGACGAAAAACGAAAAACATCCCCATTTTTATGGTGCGTCTTACCCCTTAAACTCGTTTTTCCGCAGATAAAAAGAAATGTGTCTCATAATTTTTGATACTTTTCCACATAAAAAAGTTTCAGCAAAAGCGGAGGGTGGCATCAAAGTCCTTGTTAGTCGATGATTTAAAGTTAACGATGTTCGACATATTCGGAAGCTCCTATCCGACCTTCTTTGCTTCAAATTAAGATTTCTCCAAAACTATTCAACATTTTTCGACGATTTTTTTTACTTATGTTCAGAAATACTTTACTGTTAATTTTATATGTGGTTTTAGAAGATATTCAAATTAGAATAGTTTTGGGATCAATTAAAAGTCGAAAAACATTGGTTCGAAAAATGCTTACTTTCTACATACCTTTCCTCGGGAACAGCACGTTCGATTTTCACCATTTTTGTTGTGTGTATTATGAACATTTTGTTGTTGAAGTATTATAAACATTGTCCCAAGCCATTTTTTCGATATTTGGTTTCAGAATTTTTTGACCTCGTTTTGAAATTGTTTCAAAACTTTGACCACTTTTCTTTACTTTCAAATATTTTTTTTGGTTCTGAATCGTTTTTTCACAAAACAGCTTGACACATCCTTTATTTACTTAGATTTACTTGTTACGTCAAAAAAAATGTGCCGGTACGCTGTGTAGATTCTGAGAAAAGGTACATTGCAGGGGAAGAAACATAACTTTTGTTACGTCTTAAGTAACATAAATGTTGCCCTATTTTTGACCTTAGCAAAGCTAATGAGTCTTGGGAAACGGGCTAATGATGTTTGACCATATTTAAACGCTATAAAGGCAAAATATAGAAATTGTAATAACGTATTTATTGAATCGATAATTTGTTACATTTTTCCAATCTCTGTTCATAAATGATCCGCCGAGGATTGTTCTCGGAGATTCGAGATGGATGTAAGAATTTAATTATAAAATCCAATTTATGTAATTTATATGGGGTTTCAACTGGTTTCTCCGAGAATGTGCGTTCCAAATATTCTTTGGTGTAATACCCGTGGGTGAGGTTACGCAAATACCCGTTGTACTCAGCGACTATCTTTCGCAATTGGTTCTTTCGTCCTCCTCCTCGATGCTTTCCCACTGAGAATAAAACAACTGAATCAAGTAGCGGTATCCCCAGGGTTTACGGGCTATGAGTAATTAAAAGGTGAAGAATAAGGAGGCGAGTTCGAGGTGGACCTCGCAACTCAAAGGTTTATGTGTAAGGAGATGGGGGGGGGGGATGAAATTGAGCTCGAGGTGGGCCTCGCAGCTCAATAGGTTGTCAGGAGTATAGTTGAACTCGAGGTAGGCCTCGCAGTACAAAGGGGTGTATATGAGGTGGTTGACCTCGAGGTGGGCCTCGCAGCTCAAAGGGTTGTATGTGAGGATGGTTGAACTCGAGGTGGGCCTCGCAGTTCACAGAGGTGTATGTGAGGATGGATGATTGAGCTCGAGGTGGACCTCGCAGCTCAATAGATGATTCAAGAGGAAAATATAACTCGGGAGAGTTTGTTAGAACTTACTTTTACTTAGTTGGTTTTGGACTTGAATCTGGTAGGGCAGTACAGATATTTTGCTCCTGACCAGTACTTTTAGTTAGAGTTTACAGATCTTTTGAATGTTGAGCCAGAACTGCCTCTTATGCTAAATTTCGGCCTTTTTATACTAGTCTAACAACTATCCTTGTCTATTGCGTAGGGGTTGGAGAGGGTAGTTTCCATATCCCTAATTGGTTGGAAATGTTCTACCGTCTCCTACTTCTAGCTTTTCTGATAGGGAGAAAATTCAGCCTTATCGGTTGTCCCCACTCTTGGGCCCGAGCGCCTCTCCCCACCACATCCACCCCTAAGTTAGGGTGTTCTCATGCGTTAGAGTACGGAGGGATGCTCGTCCTCAAGGCGCGGTGACGGTGCTGTTGCAGGGATGTAACACTTTTCAGGAAACGCGATTGTCTGAAACAGTTTGTATAAAAAAACAACAAAAAAACGATGCTGCAGTCCCTTGCAGCTTAGTGACCATAATTGGGTTAGAAATAAAATAACTCACGTATCCTCTTCATTACGCGAATTACTTTATTTCTAACCCGGAATACAGCACCGTTTTTTGGCATAATCGATATTTTAAATGCACAACAACTATTTTAGAAATATGGAAGACCGCTCGGGACAGTCACCATAAAAAGGTATCCTTCTCAATTAATTACTTAGATCCGCCTGTTTAAAATTATTCATTCGCGACCCGGTTAAATTTGCCGTATCTGTTCAAGAGAGTATCTCCAGTTGATAAGTTAGATGCGATGCATCGATAGTGTCGGCGCAACGGCACAAGCGATAAGAAGTCAGAGCTAAGCAAGATGGCGAGCAAGCCGTACGACGCGTCCTTCTCGCTACGATCCAGAAAACAATAAAGCAGTTTGAACATTTCACTACGCGCTTTCATTCATCCCAAACAGTATCTGCAGTCTACTTCAGTCAGAGTGAAGCAAACGAGTACAGTCCAGTAAACCGTGGTAGCGAATAATTATCGTATTTCGTTTTTGAGAATATTCAATTGGATATTAAGTTCGCCTAGCGCGACGTACAGCCAGCGAGCGAGAGCGGTCACCGCACGAATGTGGCTGCCGTATCGAGTACTAGGGTATGCAATACCGGATGAATCTCAATACCGGTATTGGGTTTCGGTATTGGCGTCTAATACCGGGTTTTCGGTATTAATAACGGTTTTTCAAAACGTGGCTGGGTGGGTAGTGATTTATTAATTCCGTATCAATTAAAGAATAGGAAAACAGGAAAGACATACATACACATAGAATAACAAAAAAATGATCGAACAAAATGTACTTATAATTAATGAAAGAAAAAAAAATTATAAGCAATAATATACAAAAACAATAAAATTAAATTATGTCAGCCTTTTAAAGTAAATTTCCAAATTGTGAGGGAGATTTCTCTTTTTTAAGACATCGTCTTTTTAAGAGTCGAACATCGATATCGCGTTCGTTTGTAATTAAAAGTGTATTAACAAACCATCGATCGTCGTGATTATTGCATCGTAAGGTTTAAGGTAAGTGAAATTCGATGAAATGATTGGCGGTATTGGAAACTCGATAAACATTGAAGTATGAATTTTTTGAACGTTGCCCTGTTAATATAGCGGGATAAAAGTACCCTGTGAGCATCTTCGTGTAGAAAGCTATGTCTGTATTAACGTTTATCGAAATATGTTTTGTAGTTTGGGAGAGTACCCCTAAAAAATTCCCAAACTCTCTTATACGTCCTCTTTATTATAGTAGTAAGTATAGATAAAATTAAACAAAGATCAAACTCACTCAATATCGTTCAAAGCGCGACTAACTGCAACTGTTTGTTACTTACGGCACGTGGCAGCCGTAAACAGCGTAAGATCGAGAGTGGCGGCGTGCTGGCAATATGGCACAGCGCCAATCTCGCAACAATACACGCGTAGAGACAACAAAAATATGCAAAAGTTATTGGGGTACATAAAAATAGGATTTTGTTCAATACCGGTATTCCGGTATTAGAGTCGCCAATACCGGGATTGTAATACCGGTAAAATTCATCCGGCATCCCGGTATTACGGCATCCCGGGATCCCGGTTTGCATGCCCTAATTACAACTGTGATAAAGGCATTTTATGAAATAAAAAACAATAGGAATAAATACAAATGTATTACGACGTCGAAATTTTACTATCTTTTTATGTACATAGACAATTTTTAGGACAATCCGTTAATATTTAGTGACTATGATGACGATGATGTTGAAATCGAAGTGGTATTGCGAGTTCGAAAACCATACACAACACGACTACGATCAGATTTATTGAACAGTTATGACGGCGAAGGATTTTTGCGACCATTTCGATTTTGGAAAAGAACGTTTTAAACGATACTCAACATGGTTGAAGAAAGGATTAAAAACGGGACTGGTATGTAAGCACGAAATTTGATTTTGTAGATTGTAAAGTGTAAGTTTTTAATTGCCTGCTAGGCAAGTACTATCGAACCACCCTGTAAAAGAATACCAAATGAAATGTTTCTCAGGCAAATGTAGGGTGCACTTTACTTTTTAATAGAGATAAAACGTTACTTCGGAAAATGATTTTCAATTAATAAAGAGCGCACAGGGACATTCTCAACTGCATGGCGATTATTTTCTCCATGTAGCTCCAAAACTTCGATAGCATTTGCAATTTCCATATCAATGGCTGGTTCCGGTTCTGCCATACCCAGCGCAATATTATGAAGGACTGCTGTTGCGACTATTACCGCTTGAGCGAATACAGGCCGCATTCTTAATCCGAACGCCAAAACTGGACATTTACGTTTCCACACTCCAAAAGCAATTTCGACGACGTTTCGTGTGCGAATATGCGATTCATTATACAATTCTATCGCCCGAGTATTTGTTTATAGCAATGGAGTCAATATAATATTTGAACATGCATATTCACTGTCACCGAGCAATACTCCGCGCTCTATTTGTCCGTCAAGGAATCGTCCCCGTACTCGACTGGCATTAAAGATTGTAGAATCGTGACAGGAACCCGGCCATCGTGCGACAATGTCCATAAATTTCATTTGACTGTCACAAATTGCCTGTATGTTGATGGAAAAAAATCCTTTCCTATTTCTGAATATCTCAGCATATTGTCCTCCTATGAACATATGTGATCGGAAATACTGTTTTTTTAAATTATATTCGTGAACTAATTTATTCTTAATATATGTAACATACCTGGTGATTCCAGTCGAACATGGATACAATCAATTGCACCCATAACTCTTGGAAACCGTGCGATTCTGTAAAAATCTAATTGGACTCATTTTCGACCATTGCATGTATTTGGAAAATCAACATGAAATGGTAGCAGAGATGCTATGGTTTCCGTTACTTTTTTTATTATTCTACAAGTCGGTACCACTCCCATATTATGCCACTGGTATAATATCGGAGAGTTAATAATAGTTGCAGGTTTGGTGGCACACTATGATCTCTAAAAGATGAATATATACTGGTAAAAAGTACACTTTACCATCTACAAAATCAAATTTCGTGCTTACTTACTTATCAGTCCTATTTTTAATCCCTTCTTCGATTATGTTGAGTATGGTGTTGAACGTTCTTTTCCGAAATCGAAATCATTGCAAAAATTCTTCGTCGTCATAAGTGTTAAATAAATCTGGACGTGGTCGTATGGTATATGGTTTTCGAATTCGCAAAATCACTTCGATTTCAACATGATCGTCACTAAATACTAACGGATTCTCGCACAAATTGTCTATGTTCATTGTCGTTTCAATTTTGTTTGGCTGTTCCAAAACACGACACACGAATCGGAGCAATGCAACTTCTTAGGTTATGATAAAGGATCAGTTCCACCATATTTCTACCCCCACCATTGCTTTTCACACGTTTACCGGGAGGTTAAGCAGCCTCCTCGATACTTTACAGGCGGTATAAATTATCTTCCAGGTATAGACATTTACCCGCTGGGTAACATTACCTGGAAGTTGGAAATCCGCCAGTTAGGAGTTTTCTCGCCGGGTAGGCTACCTAAAACTTTACCTAGAGGTTGGAACAACCCGCCCTAAGTTTATCAAAAAAGTATATGAGATCTTTTTTGTAGAGCACTCAATTCTCTATAATAATATATGGGCAGCTTGTTTGTACAATGTGTCATGACCATGGTATGAAATTCCAAACACAAAAAGATATTTTTTCTGTGTTATTTAAATGGAAAATAGAGACGTGTTTTAATGACCTCTAAATATTAATATTATGAGTTCAAATTTTTACAGGCTTCTTTTTTTGCTTTTCTGTAAGTTTAAAGCCTGGTACCAGAATGAAAAAAAAGTTGTCCAAAAATGACACAGCCTAATATACAGGGTGAATTTCATAAGGTATAGCACAATTTATTCTAAGGTAGATGGGATCATTACAAAAAAAAGTTGCAAATAAAGTTGGTGTCATTAGAGCGCGACTAGAAGCGTTGGAACCGCCAGCTCCCTGCCGTAGCCGTAGAGACATCGCAAGTGTATCAATCATTGGCTGCCGACGCGGGTGCGTGGAAGGACGGGGAGCCCGTCGCTGCCCGTGCTCATCGCTCCATCGCAAATGATTGACACACTACGCAGTCTTTAAATAACGCCTGTTTTGACTGTATTTTTGTTTCTAGGATACAATTGTGTATCCAAGTTTCATATACAGTAATTAATTGGCACTGATTTATTGCGCCTAAACAGCGCCAACAGAGTGTTGCACATGTTCACTTGAACACGTTTTTGGTCTAACGTGAGCAAGCGCGGCAATCCTCGCGCATACAGCTTTCTCATGCCTAAATCTTGATTCAATCAGTGACAAACACATTCTTTGAATATTTTCATAGCCTCTGCTATCTCTCTCACTTTGACTCGTAGGTTGTCTAGATCCATTTAGTGAATTTCAGCGATGTTAGCGTCCATGGTTGCAGTTTTTGTGTCCCAAGCTGGCACGGCCACGTTTAAATTCAACTGCCAAAATTCACGGTGGTAAATGATGGCGCAGAGTCACCGTACACAGCGTCCAACTCGTCTTTGATTTCGGTAGGCGTATTTCCTTTAAAAAAAAATTACTAACAGCTCGATACTCTATTTTTCCATTTTTATAAAAAAACTCATATTGACTCCCTTAAACGATTGTTCAACAACAACCGCGAATCCAAAATGGCTGAAATTTTGGCGAGTACCTTTCAAGAGACGAATAAAGACATTCTCTAGGTATTTTTGACGAGTGCTGCCATCATCATGTTGGAGGTTGGGAACTTTTCAAACCACCCTCGTATATACACTGTGACGAGTTTTTCCGCGGACCCCGTCACATGGACAAAATTCGGCCGGAAAGAGGTCGAGTTTACGCCCCTGGTGCTGATGGATGGCACAGGAATTCATCTCGTAATTGCATCGTCAAAATCGGGCCATGCCGGCTAATTTGTCGACTGCCGGTCTATCCGAGGTACGTCGCGGAGCGACTGTACACGCGTACTTGCCGTACACGCCGACTGGCGTGTACGGCAAGGAGTTCTCGGGAGCACGCGGTTCCACAGCGAACCATGCACGGGACCTGCTGTGCCCGCCCCTCCTCCGACCCGGCCCTCGATGGCCAGCGAGGGACACAAGTTGGAGGAGGACTTGCGGAGAAAATCGGCAAGAGAGAGAGAGAGAGAGAGAGTACCGGCTACGTTATCGCGTCAAAATCAACGACAATAAAGGAATACTCGAAAGAGTGGGGAGAGAGCATTAGGCGACAGTTCCCACGGTCAAGAGAGGAGAGAGCAGAGTTCATCGAGACACCGAATCGGGCACACGTATTTCTGAAAAATAGTAGTGCCCGCAAGATAGCAAGTCCGTGGCTGACCATCGAGAACTGTCGTCTACCGTAAGTCCGAGCAATTTCTTGCCTTCCCGGCTACGTGAGTAAGTGATGGGAGTACCTGGCCAGGGGGAATAACTCGAGAAGTAAAGTAACGTTCGCCTATCACACCATTGTTTTGCGAGAGGATCGCGTCTCATTTTCAATGGCTAGCCTCCCTGGTGGACTTGGCGGTAGACCCGTCGTATTTGAGTTTTAAGAGAAACCCGATTTACTCTTCCCGGAAGGGCGACATCGACCTATTTAAAATGTCGAAATTATGTACGGTCATAGGACCGGCTCGTGCCAGCAAAATTGTTGCGTCGCTGGCCACGCCGGGCTACCGGCGGGCGAACGCTCGACCGTTGTCCTCTACGGCGGTCACCCGTGTTATGTTTTGATTGCGCGGCGCTTCGTAGGATTTGTGTAGTCGAACTCTCGCGTACTGTAATATTGTATCTCGTTTTCGTTTCTTTCTTATTCTCTCGAATATTCTTCTTCTCTGTATTTTCGTATTCTCTGGAACTTATTATTCTCTTCGAATTTTGCGTATACTACCGGCGGAATCATACTAGGGCTTGCACTGTATTCTCGCCACGGCGATTTACCCTAAGAGGCTACATTTGAGTCCGCGAAACTTGAGTTACAGTGGAGTCGTGGTTAATGCAGCGTGTTAGGACCGACTCCGTATTTTGGCTACATTCCACGGCTACATATGGCGGCTACATACCTGCGGTAGTTTTAAGGGGCTACGAAGAAATTGGCGAAGTCGTGAGGTACAGTGGAGCCGTGAGTACTGTAACGTAAGAGGACGACTCCGTATCTTAGCTCCCTATCGCGGCAACCCCCGGCGACAGCTCTTAAGGGCGACCTCGAGTATAGCGGTAGTTAAGGCTGGAAGTAAGAACCTTGTCAACCCTTGTGAACATTCTTGGCGCCTCTGATAGGCGAAATAAAATAATTATTGAACCGCCGCAGCGTGTTTCAGTCATTAGCCAGAAGGTCGGACCTGTCCTCGAGTCCGCCCCCCCCCCTTTACCTTATTGCCTGTTGGCGGGTTGAGTTGGCCTCGAGTTGAGCCCGGGATCCTCGGTTCCCAGATCCCGGGGACTCGCAGCTGTCCGTCGGGGCGGCGAATCAAAATAAAGGCGACCACGGTCGGTGGTATCTTGGTACCTGGCGCCCGTCCGTTCCCGGTTGGTTCACGAGTTCTCCTAGGAGATCGCTCGCCTAGCTAGGGGTTCCGCGAGCTTTCGCGTAACGCGAAGTACCCCTCCCCTGGACGGGGCCGAAGGGCTTCCGGAAGTGTGCGGGGGAAACCCGCTACAACACATGGCCGTAACAGTGACATGGGATCGAGTGACTCTGATGTTTTACCTTCGCCTCTTTCTCTCTGAAGGGAGCAACGGGACAAAACGCGGGCGGTTACTAGAAGGAGAGAGCCAGAAAGGAAGAGAGGAAAAGAGGGAAAGCGGGGGAGAGAGAGAGAGAGGGAGAGAGAGAGAGGGAGAGAGAGAGAGACGAAAAGCGGGAGAGAGAGAGAGAGAGAGGAAAAGCCGGAGGGAGAGAGAGAATGTGTCAAAATTCTACAGAGACAAATTGTGGCTCTATTAATTCCTCTATAAAGAAGAGGAGGATTCCACCTCGCTCCAATACTAATGATAGCTTTCGGCGTAATCGGCGCAGTCGTAGACGGGGTGTTGACGACAGTGTTTTGAAACGCTACATGATCGGCATACAATTTCGTTAAATGATTTCGACAGCACTCGTTTACTGACCTGTAACTTAGACAACTTTTCGAACACCCTGAGTGGAAAGTACGAGCAAATCTAGAACAGACTATCGGATGATTTGTTATCGCTTTGCTAGTCTTATAGCAGCTACTCGATATGCAGAGTAGTTAGCATAATTACCGATAGTAGAATAAGCAGAGAAAGGAGTATTGATCCCAATGTTGTAGATCCGACATAAGCTTTAGCGCACTCCGATTTTGGAAAAAGCGAAAATCGTCGATACTGTAAATGACTTGCACAGAGTGATAAAGTCGTTGATGGTGCAGAGAAATGATGCCGTAGTGATTGTTTTTGATATTGTAGATATATCGCAATATAAACGCATGCGCATCGAGTTCCAGCTTGCAGGGAAGTTCCGTGAATCGAGAAAAATCCGCCCGTCTCAAGAATGAGGTTAGAAACTATGTCAACACTACCGTCTAATTTTATGAGTCATGTCGCCAAATAGAACAAAGATGCCGTGATAATTGAACAGTCGAGCGAGCCCGCCGAAGGCGGGCGAAGCTCGACCATGATTATGCCGATTGCTTCGTTCGAAGGGATCACTTTGTAGTACCGCTACTGTCCGCCGACGCCATCACACCTTTTTGCTAGGGAAAAAAAGAAACTAGATCCAGGTTGGTAATTTCGCGTCCGTCGTTCCTCTGTTCATATAGTTTAGGCTTTGAAGAGATCACTGGGAGGGCCCAACTGTTTGATACAGGAGACCAGGGCGGGAAATGATCTCTTCGAACGAAGCAATCGGCATAATCATGGTCGAGCTTCGCCCGCCTTTGGCGGACTCGCTCGACCGTTCGATTATGCCTCATGCTTCGTTCTCGAGATCACTTTGTAGGCTGTTTAGAGCCCATTCTATTTATTTATTTTTTTTTTTTTTTTTTATTTTTTTTATTTTTTTAATATAGAACCGCTCGAGCAAAAACTCTCTTATCTTGAATTATAGAACGGCTGGTATGCGCGTGGCCGCGAAGTTTTTATTCTTGAAGGGATTTCAATCTCATATTCATCCTTATTAGCTCGAATATTGCTTCTTTTAAGAGGCAGTGTAACAGCCGACGAGCGCTTCGAAAACGGCATCCCTATTTATACGAGCACTGAGCAACCGATCGGGTTAAAATTTGGCCAGTACATAGATAATTATGGCACACGGTACATGAGAGTCGCGTTTTTTCGAAATTTTGAAAAAAAATTTGCAGATTCGACTTATCATTGGAGAAATGAGAAAATTCTTCATAGTACACCGATTCGATCGAAATTTTCCGACTCTCACTCACTAAAGCATCAACAAACGCACATTTTGAGCTTTGTTTCATTAAATTTGATGCAAAATTGGCTTCACAAATAGGGATGCCGTTTTATGAAAGAAAAAAGCGAGATTTTTGTCAGCGTAACGAGAAAATAGTGTGACGAAATTCCGCGCGAAGCGCTGACGCAACATTCTCACGAGGTCGGTAAGTGCTGTGGCCCGCGCGACGGAAGGGGCAGCCGCGAGAGACCGAGGCATAGCCGCGCCTCGTGTACCCGTTGGACTTTGCCCGGCACGGAGACCTAATGCGTCGCGCGTTAGGCGAGAGGCATAGGCACGACGCGTGCCTATGCCTTCGACTCTCGTAGCTACCCCTCCCGGCCCTCTCCGTCGCCACCGGTCACATGAAATGAGTACAGTGCGAAGCATAGGTAAGGCCCTTGCTGCGCACTGTAGAGTGTTCGCTCCATGCTCGCCGAGACCGAAAAACTCGGCGGCAACTCGAAAACGAAATCCCTAATTACTTCAGCACTAATCATCCGATCGCATTGAAATTTGGAGGTGAGCTAGAGAATGATGGCACGGGGTACCTGAGACTCGTTTTTTTTAATAAAACGATATATTTTTCATAGTAGCACGATGTTTCTCGTCACGTTGATGTTACAATTTCGTGCTCCATGGAAATATGCACATTTTGGACTTTGTTTTATATGATTTGATAAAAAAATAACCGAAATATAGCAATTTGAGTTTTTATGCAACGCGGGTCTAGCGACGGCAAGTTCGCCGGCCCGCGCGGCGGGAGGGGTAGCCACGAGAGTCGAAGGCATAGGCAGTCCTCGTGTACACGTTGGCCTCTGCACGGAAACCTAACGCGTCGCGCATATACAGGGTGAATTCTGTAAGGTTCCTCAAACGGAATTTTGGTGCAGATGGGATCATTACAAACAAAAGTAGCAAATATACATTGGGGATATTTTTAATAGTTTACGAGACATGAATATTTAAAGTTTATCCAATCAGAGCGCGCCGAGAAGCGTTGGAGCCGCCCACTCTCCGCCCTAGCCGTAGATATAGCACAGTTTAGGACGTTACATTTGGGATTGCAAAATTCAGAGCAGTCAATTATTATTATTTTATTACGCAGTCATTTTTATTTGTCGGGCATTGACTGCTCTGAATTTTGCCGAGCGCGCCAAATAAAAATGACTGAGTAATAAAATAATAATAATTGACCGCTCTGAATTTTGCGATCCCAAATGTAACGCTCTAAACTGTGTTATATCTACGGCTAAGGCGGAGAGTGGGCGACTCCAACGCTTCTCGGCGCGTTCTGATTGGATAAACTTTAAATATTCATATCTCGTAAACTATTAAAAATATCCCTAATGTATATTTGCAACTTTTGTTTGTAATGATCCCATCTGCACCAAAATCCCGTTTGAGAAACCTTACGGAATTCACCCTGTATATATATATAGATCAGTCAGCTCTGAGAAATCAGTCAAATTTTGCATATCGTTAGTTCCTGACGAGATAACATATCGTGGCAAATATTTTTTTTATTTGCAAAATTTTTAGTGTTATGAATATTGGAACTTTTTCCGACTTTTTAATCAATAAGTAATTACATACCTTCGTTCCTTTAATTATTTTTTAAATTAAAGTTGTGACAAAAGGACTATATTTTATCATAAAAATATTTACAACATTAAAAAAACTATTTTGTATTATTTATATAACAAATATAACAATTTTAAAAAAAACCTGTGTGTGTGTTCTTCACACACGTAAGAAGTGAATACTTCTGGTATCCAGCCTTTCGCCTGAATGAAAAATTAAAAATATAATCATTAAAATAATCTTTAAGATCATTAAAAACAATCATTTAAAAAAATTTTCAAAACTGTGTTGCGGAGCCTGATGCGGCTAACTCAGAGACCTGCGGAGCCTATTGAAGGCGCTCGGATAGCCTACAGAGTTTTTCAGAGGCCCTGCGGAGACCTACGCAAGAACAACAAAAATAATTTTCATGGAAATAATTACAATTTCAAAGAATAATTAAAATAACAATTTAAGTCAATTATCTAAATAATAATCTATTCTATCCGAAGGCCCCGCAGCGCTTTCGAAGGACTCCGCAGGGTTTTAGAAAGTCTGCGGAGGGTGTAGGAGGCCTTCGAAAGCACTGTGCAGGGTTGTAGAAGGCCTGCGGAGGCTGTAGGAGGCCTTCTAAGGCCATGCACAGTCCTTCGAAAGTGCTGCGGGCCTCCAACAGCCTCCGAAGGCCTTCTAGAACCCTGCGCAGCGCTTTCGAAGGACTGTGCAGGGCTTTAGAAGGCCTCCTACAGCTCCCGCAGGCCTTCTACAGCCCTGCGGAGTCCTTCGAAAGCACTGCTGGGCTTTCGAATAGAATAAATTATTATTTAGATAATTGTTTAAAATTATTATGTTAATTATTCTTTGAAATTGTAATTATTTCCATGAAAATTATTTTTGTTGTTCTTGTGTGGTCTCCGCAGGGTCTCTAAAGGACTCTCTAGGCTATCCGAGCGCCTTCAATAAGCTCCGCAGGTCTTTGAGTTAGTCTCATCAGGCTCCGCAACACAGTTTTTTCAATTTTTTTAAATGATTGTTTTTAATAATCTTAACGATTATTTTAATGATTATATTTTTTATTTTTCATTCAGGCGAAAGGCTGGATACCAGAAGTATTCACTTCTTACATGTGTGAAGAACACACACACACAGGTTTTTTTTAAATTCGTTCACCGTATCCCTGACAGTTAAAAAAATTATTGAAAAATCATTTGTTAAATAAATAGTACCAAATAATTTCTTTTATGTTGTAAATATTTTTATGATAAAATATAGTCCTTTTGTCAAAACTTTAATTAAACAAAAATTAAAGGAAAGAAGATATGTAATTACTTATTGATTAAAAAGTCGGAAAATGTTCCAATATTCATAACTCGAAAAATTTGGCAAATAAAAAAAAATATTTGACACGATATGTTACCTCGTCAGGAACTAACGATATGCAAAAATTGACTGATTTCTCAGAGGTGACTGATCTCCTATAATTGTCTGTGCGATGCGTTAGGTTTCCGTACAGAGGCCAACGTGTACACGAGGACTGCCTATGCCTTCGACTCTCGTGGCTACCCCTCCCGCCGTGCAGGCCGCCAAACTTGCCGACGCTAGACTCGCGTTGCATAAAAACTCAAATTGCTATATTTCGGTCATTTTTTTATCAAATGATATAAAACAAAGTCCAAAGTGTGCATACTTCTATGGAGCACGAAATTTTAACATCAATGGGACGCGAAACATCGTACAACTATGAAAATTTTATCATTTTCATAAAAAAAAGCGGTTCCGCTTTCGACATTAACAAAAATTGAGTCTCAGGTACCCCGTACCATCATTCTCTAGCTCACCTCCAAATTTCAATCCGATCGGATGATTAGTGCCGGAGAAATTAGGGATTTGGTCTTCGACTTGTCGCTGAGTTTTTCGGTCTCGGCGAGCATGGAGCGAACGATTTACGGCGGGCGGCGAGGACCATACGCACTATATTATGCCGGCTGTCGACTCTCGTCGAGGGACGGCGAGGCTGGACGAGTGCGAGAGTGTACAGGGTACACTCGCTCCGTCTCGCGATGCCTCGCAGTCACTCGTGTGCTCTCCATTCCGAGTCGGTTTTTTGAGCGCGAGTCAAAGGGTCTCGCTTACCCTCGCAAGGCGGCGCAAGTGTATCACTGTACACTCTTGCGTCATTCAGTTGATGGCAAGCTTTCTAACCGTCCATCTTGGCGTTTGCAAAGCGTACTAAATAAACGAGAGTGTACAGGGTCGCGCTCGTCCCTCGACCTCTCGCGCGAGAGCTCTCGACGAGACATCGCGAGAGCACTCGCGCGAGAGTGTACAACCGGCACAAGATTTTCGAAGAGGACGGGTCACGGCAGGCCCTGCTACGACGCCTCGGTCTTCGGTCCGCCACGATGTGCCGGGGCTTCGTAGCAGATGCGCGCCGTGACATCTAGCGGTAGTCCGCAGCGGCTCTTACAAGGAACATCACTTTGGTGTAGCCCACCGATTTTGTTGAAACTTTTTTATATGGAAGAGTATCAAAAACTAAAAGACACGTATTTTTTGTTGTCAGCGGAAAAAACGGTTTAAGGGGTGAAACACACCCTCAAAAATGGGGATGTTGTTCGTTTTTCATCGATAACGTTTTAACGGTACGAGATAAAAAAAAATCAACTTGCAATAACCTTTATTTTTTAGTAGTAAGTAATTTAGCAGTAATTTAGTAGTAGTAGTCAAATGCTGCGAGCTCTGCACTACCGCTGGGAAGGCGAAGCCGTCGACATTCCTTAGGGTGTTACACTGCCTCTTAATAGCAATTAACGTCTGCTTTCTATGTACCGTAACTAGGGCTAGCAACACCGCCAGTTTCGTCGTTAGTTGAGGCAAACTTAAATGATCCAAGGGCGTCATCTTTTCTAATCTGTCTATAACCGGGTCCAGACTGTATATCCGATCATATTTCGGCTTGGTCGGTCTCGCTTTGGAGACTCCCTTAAATAGTCGAGATATCAGTGAACTCCTCCCTATACGCTCTCTGCACAATAATGAGAGGGCCGCCCTGCAGGCATTTAAGGATCCAGAAAAAAGCTCCTTGATGAAATTTCTCCGCTAACCATTCCAAAACCCAGGATTCGTTGGAGTCGAAGGGGTCGCATACTTTTCCCTCGCACCAGCTTAGCCAATCGGTGATAGGTTTACTGTATTGCCTCATCGTCCCCTCGGAGATTGAGTTTAATAGCAGCTCAATGGCGTCGCCTCCTATGTTACGTTGCTGATACGCCTTCCTGCCAACAGGGCTAACTTGTCCACTAGTGGATGTCGCGTCTTCCTGTCGGGACTGAGCAAGAGATCATTGAACGGCCGCAATTTTATCGGAGTGTTTTCCAAAATAGACAACCATAGTGGATACCATGGGTGCGCGCACCAGTCTGGTACCACCACTATTCCACGGGCTTGATCATTTTCTATTGTCTTTAATGTCCGCAGAATTACCGAAAAGGGAGGAAACGCGTAGAAATTGAGCAATCCCCATGCCACGAACAGAAAAACTCACATTTAGAATTTCGCCTCGAAGCAAAAAGATCAATTTTTGGATTTCCAAACTGCTCGGTGATAGTCCTAAAGGCTGATTGAGATAACTCCCATTCTATGTCTAACTTGTCCACCCTTGACGCCATATCTGCCTCTGTATTTTCTCTAGAAGGTATATAAGTCGCGAAAATCCATATTCGACGTACCTCGCACCACGACTAGATATTATATGCTAATTCACTCAAGATAGGGTATCTTGTTCCGTCCATTTTATTTACGTAAGTAATGGCTGTTGAATTATCAATTTTGACAACAATGGATCTCACAAATTCTTCGCAAAAGACTTGAGACCGTTAAAGGCTGCGATTAACTCGAGCTGATTTATGTGAAGCAATTTTTCTTGCGCAGACCACTGTCCATATACCATCTCCTCATAACAAAAGGCTCCCCATCCGGATAAGGATGCGTCCGTGTCAAAGAAAAGATAGATTTGCGAATAGGATTCCTAGAGGTCGGAATCTTCTCCTGCCACCACCGGAGATCCTTTTTTATCGACACAGGAACTTTCGCGTCCGCTACATAATTTCGTCCTGATCGTTTTAAGGCCAAATACTTAACGCTTTCGAAGGGTTTCGAATTTACCCAGCCATAAACTATTCCAGGGCAAGCTGCCGTTAAATGACCCACAAACCGAGCAAATTCGCGAATTGAACAATATTTAGTCGCGCCAATCTTTTCAACTAACTTCAAGATTCTTTCGCGTTTCCTCTGCGTAAGATCTATGGACATATCTGATGAGTTTAGTATGAAACCCAGAAACTGACATGAGGTCACAGGGACGAGACAACTTTTTTCTGCATTGCATAAAAAACCCAAAGAATCAATAAGAATTTTTGTAACATTCAAATTCTCTTGACACCGATTTTGCGACTCCGACAAAATCAGGATGTCATCTAGGTATATCACCGACATCCAACCTTGACTCCTAAGAAGGCTCACAACCGGTTTGAAAATCTTTGTAAACACCCAAGGTGCCGTACACAGTCCAAAGAGTAGACATGTAAACTCGAAGAGATCCTGTCCCCATCTAAATCTTAAGGCTTGCGATACTCAGGATGAATCGGAACGGTAAAGTAGCCATTCTCCAGCTCTAAATTTGCCATATACCCTCCTTCCGGGTTCAATTTGATAGCTGTACGAATATCCTCCATTTTGAAATGGAGCGCCTCTATGAATGCGTTTAACCTCTTCAAATGAAGTATGAAACGCATTTTCCCGTTACTCTTAGGGACAAGAAAGAAATTAGAAATGAATTGTCCATGGCTTTCTTTACATTTCTTTACCGCTCCCATGTCCAAAAGATTTTCTAAAGCCTCCGACATTAGTTTTAAACCTCAATCCGGAGGATTAAAAACTGAAGGTTCACCGGAAGGATTGACTGAAGGAAGGTTCAACTGAAGGATTGCACCGGGGTCTCTATAAACGGAATCTTATATCCCGACATCGTTGATAAAATAGAATTATCAGACGTAATCTGAGACCAAGCCCGTGAAAAGAAACGAAGGCGTCTCGCGAAGGTACGTACCCCTATTTCTCCGTGTTTTTGGGTATCTTCTGCCGAGTTTGCTTGCTGTTGGCCTGTCGAAGAGGCTGAAAGGACGGGCGGGCGTTCTGCACGAATCTCGGCCTCATTCTGTTGAAATGGCTCGCCTGGCGAGGGCCTCGAGATACCGACGAGCCTTTCTAGTTTATCGACTGCCGTGGAAAGGATTGCTTTCTCTCCGCTGGAGTTTTTAGAGAGAGCCCACCCTCTCTGCTGCAGAAGCTGATTTGACCCTTGTACTTAGATCTTTCCGGAAAAGGAATTTATCTGTTTCCGATTGCTCTAAAACGATCCTCCGTTGCTCGTCAACATTCTGATAAATTTGATGCTTTCGTGTCTTGGAAAGCTGGTGAGTAACTTCGCAAAAAATACTGCTCGTGTCGCAGAGATATTCGAATTTGATCCCTATCGACCGGAATATCTTGATTGTTAAAGATCGCACAAATCGCGCTTCTACGGGCAACCAAGCCACGTCCGCCCATTTCCTGCATCGCTGCTAAATACTTGTCTCTATTTTCAGTCTTGTGAAGCAGCGGGAACAACTCCGTGTTTAGCTCCGGAGCCGCCACGGGATAATTTCCCTTCGTAGTATATTTTTCTTCCATGGACTTCTTAATCTTGGATTCCATGCCCATTGAGATGATTTCTTTCCAACATTCCGCCAAATCAGGGTGCAGGTTGAAGGTTTTTTCCTTCAGACGACGTTTTTCTACTCCCAACAGTTCACGAGCTATCTCACTCAAAATGGGGGTCAATTCTTCACCATCCATCGTCTCCTCAGACTCCTGTACCGCTTTTTCGACATTCGATATATTTCGATCGTTTTCGTCGGTGATCGTCTCTATTTCCGAGCGAGAATCTGTATCTGACAAGGAACATCACTTGGTGTCCCCTTCCGATTTTATTGAAACTTTATTATGTGGAAGAGTATCAATAATTAAGAGACGCGTATTTCTTTTTATCTGCGGAAAAACGGTTTTATGGGGTGAAACGCACCTTAAAAAATGGGGATATTTTCGTTCTTCATAGATATCGTTTTAACGGTACGAGATACAACAAAAAATCAAACTGCAACAACCTTTATTTTCTCGCGTAATATACATTGGAGATCAGAACGATGCGGATAATAACAAATTTCACATTGGTTATTGCAAAAATGCAATTGTTTCATCCGTATCTCCGAGAGGTTTTAACCGATTGGGATGTAAATGTGCATACAGGTAGAGGATGGAAAATTAAAGTTGACGTGTTTTTGTGTTTCTCCGATATCTCATAATTAAGGGGGTGAAACTACCCTTCGATTTTTTACATCGTATAATCGGCTGGCCTTTTGCCATTCCGGGTTAAATTCAGGTTCATATAAATTCGTGTGCACATTTTTGAATTCCCCCAAGTACGAACAAAACATTAAGGGGTGAACTACCCCTGTGATTATCTTTTCCCCGCCCTCTATGAGAACAGGGTGGACCTAATTGAAGGAAACCTGTTATATTTTGATGGAAACAAAAATATAGTTGACGTGTTTTAGTATTTTTTCCAAATAGCAACCTTAAGGGGGTAAACTACCCTCTACCTGAACTTCCTTACCGCAGTCGTCTTTTCCTGTTTAACATATCTTTGCTGATTCAAAATATTTCTAACAACTCCGAATCGACGTTGTTAATAGAGAAGATTATTCATTCCTTTTTCGAATTCGATGTGGTGCTGTTTGCGAGCGATGGTTCGAGGAGGCGTCGATGTGTGCGCCGCGATCGCGGGCGCAAGAAGCAGCGCCGCCGCGGGCAAGCGCGGTCTTCTTCGCAAGTAGCAGGCAGTGAGAAATAAAACATGAAGCCGTACACACGCATTTCATTCATTATACCCAGAAAATAAGTAAAATCCAGCATCAATCAAACATAAATTGGTCCTTCGAGCCGGATTATTGTGCGGAGTACGCAAAAGAGTAACGGGGAACAAAACGTGGGAGCAACAAGTTCCACTTAGCATCGGAAAAACAAAATTTCGATATCGACGCCGGGCGAGGGATCGCCGGTCGAACCACGTGTCAAAAGAAAACGCATTTCAAGTGTCGGCACAAGTCCGAAAAAAGTCAGCTACAGTGTAGGCACAAGCCTAGCGAAATGTGAGAGGTTCACGTAAGATCTACAAGATCGTGCTGAAAAAAAGTTCATCGTCAAAAAACTGCGCAGTTCCGCTAACAAAGGGCGGCCATATTCCGCGAGCGTGGCGGCCATATTCCGCAACGGGTCTCGCAGCGTCGCAGTGGGAAAGAGAGAGAAGGCAACACATCGAGTCGACAGCGTTCAAGAAGCAGTCCCAGCGTAAACAAACAAAGGTATCGGTACGATAGGCGAAGAGCGTAGCCGGAGTACGAATACACCGAGGCAACGCGGGCTTCGACGAGCAAGCATCGAGGTTTCGGCAACACAACGACGGAGAGGGGTGCGAGGAATCGACGGCGTAAGTAAATGAGCATTCCTATCTTCTCCTTTCCCTATCCTTACAGCTTCGCGAAAGGCATAGTAGTGACAGGCAATCAACTCGAGTCGATATGAGCGAATTAAGGGCTTGGAAACAGAAGCGCGCATAAAAACGTTCAAGAATTTTTTAACGAGAATCGTAACGGTAAATCCACACAGTGACGTGCCGTTAGACGAACAGGCTCAAGCGGAATTGCGAGAGCGAATTGAAAGGCTAAATCAATCGCTTACCGCATTCGAATTAATTCAAGCAAAAATTCAAGAAATTGGCGAGGGTTCGGACGACGATTCGGACGATGTTTATTTAGCCGAGCGCGAAGCGTTCGAGAACGAGTACTACGATGCATTGGCGACGGCCAGGATCTTACTAGCGCGGGGAAGCACGCGACCGGTAGTAAACAACGGCCCTCAAATTTCCCAACAAAGCGCAAACGGGACTACGGTCTTAGCAGGCGGGTCGAACGAGGTGCGGTTTCTAATGCCACCGGTAATGCAGCAAGCAAATCCGCTTGGCGGCATTAGACTGCCTGTTATCGAGTTACCGAAATTCAAAGGTGATTTGTCCGAGTGGTTGAGATTCCGTGATACTTTTAGGTCATTAATTCACGATAATCCGAGTATCCAGAAAATTCAAAAGTTTCATTACTTGCAAGCGGTGCTAGAGGGCAGTGCGCTCGAAGCGGTAGACGAGTACGAGTTTTCGGATGACAATTACGAGGAGGCGTGGAAGTCGTTGCATGATAGGTACGACAATCCGAAAGTTTTAATTCATAATCACATCGGGTCGATATTCAAGCTCAAAGGGCTGACGAACGAGTCAGCGGGGCAAATATTGGAATTAATTGACAGTGTAACAAAGCACACGCGAGCGTTGAAAAAACTCGACGAGCCCACGGAGCATTGGGATTCTTTGTTAATTTATCTTATCGTTTCTAAAATGGATGCAGAAAGCGCGAAAGAGTGGGAGAGGCAAAAATCAAATTTGCAAGAAAAAGGGAAACTCAGCGACTTGTCAAAGTGTCTACGCGCGCGATCAGCTCTTCTGCAAACCTTACAAATTAAAGAGGAAAAAGGGATCGAAAAATGCCAACGCGGGAAGGCGAAATCGTTTCATACGGGTAAGGCAACCTGCGGAAATTGTAAGGAGGAGCATTATATACAAAATTGCGATTCGTTTTTTAAATTGACGGCACAGAAGCGAGCCGACAAAGTGAAAGGTTTGAAGCTTTGTCATAACTGTTTGAGAGCGGGTCATTTTGCAAAAGCATGTACAGCAGGAACCTGCAAAAAATGCAGGGCAAAGCACAATACGCTCTTGCATTTCGAGCGACGTAGCGATAGCATCAACTCGAAAGACGCCCCTCCGTCGAAGCCGAGTACTCGCACAACAATGTGCGCAACAAACGCAAAAAAGGCAAGCGTCGGAGCAGACGTGATATTGGCCACGGCGTTGGTCAAGGTCTCCGGAGATGCTGCGAGAAAGGGACAAGCGCGTGCTTTTCTTGATTCATGTTTGCAATCGAACTTTATAACCGAGCGCTTATGCAAGTAGCTGAGATTAACTAAATCACCGAGCAACGCGCAAATGGGCGTTTTCAGTCAGGCCGGACCGACGCTAACAAGCAAGTGCGAAGTGGAAATCACTTCCCGAGGCAATGGCTACAAATTCAAGATTCAATGCTTGGTGACACGATCAATAACGGACGAACGCATGCCAAGCGAGGCCTTCAGTGTACAGGAAGTCGGGGATTTGCTGATGCCTCAAAATCAGCTTACGGAGCGTGTGTGTACGTAAGAGTCCTCGATAGGCAACGACGGGTCCAAATCAGCCTGCTATGCGCAAAGAGCAAAATCTCGCCTCTAAAAACCCAAACCATTCCGCGGCTCGAGTTATGTGCGGCCTTGTTGCTTGCAAAATTAATCGCGGCAAGCGAAGCTGCTTTAGATACAAAATGTGAATCGATTGTGTATTGGAGCGATTCAACTATCGTTTTAGGCTGGCTTCGTACAGAACCAAACACGTTACCGGTGTCGAGTCTAATCGAGTCGCACGTATTCAAGAACTGAGCAGGGCCGAAGCTGGCGTCATGTAACAACGGATAAAAATCCTGCGGATTTGTTATCACGCGGAATATCACCGCACGAACTGACTAATTTTTCATTGTGGTGGTATGGCCCGGAATTCATGAAGAATTGCGCGCAAGCCTGGCCCAGCGGTGTCATTGACAGCGTTGAGATTCCAAGCACAGAAATTACGATGCATGTAAGCGAGTTAAAAACACAGGTGCACGACAAGCTTCTAGAAACAAATTTGAGTCTCGCCGAGGCAGTCCGAATTCTCGCGTACAGCCTACGTTTTTTGTCCTATTTGCGAGGATCTGTGCAGGAGGGCGGGTTAACCGCAGCCAAAATTGATGCAGCTCTAATACGTCTGGCCAAGCATTCGCAAAGGGAGAGTTTTTCGAGTGAAATCGCAATGCTTAAGCGCAGCAATGTGGTAAAAGGGGGTCGGATAGCGGCCCTGAACCCGTTCGTGGACGACGACGAAATTCTCCGAGTAGGCGGCCGCTTGAAAAATTCAAATTTTGGAAGCGATAAGAAGCATCCAATCTTACTAGCGGCAGATCATGAGTTTACAAGATTATTAATCGCCGAAGAGCATCGGAAGCTGCTTCACACCGGTCCTCAAGCATTGCTGGCGGTGATACGAGAGCGTTTTTGGCCGGTAAACGGGAGAAATTTGGCGCGCAAGACGATCAAATCTTGCACTATATGCGTACGTTACAATCCCAAGGCCATGCAGCCGATGATGGGTAATTTGCCACTCTCAAGAGTTTCGCCAGCGTTTCCTTTCGAGAACACGGGAACTGATTACGCGGGGCCTTTCCTTATCAAGGACCGTAAAGGCAGGGGTTCAAAACCATCAAAATGTTATATCTGCCTATTTGTTTGTTTTGCCACGAAGGCAATCCACTTGGAGCTCGTTTCGGATTTAACCAAGGATGCGTTTATAGCTGCGCTGCGGCGGTTTGTAGCTCGAGGGGGAAAGCCTAGTAAAATTTATTCGGATAACGGCACACATTTTGTAGGAGCTCATAACGAACTGAATGAGCTCGGTAGGTTTCTAGCTAGCGAATCGGTTGATTTGAGCCAATCGATGGCAGACGACGGTATTGCCTGGAATTTTATACCAGCGTATTCGCCACATTTTGGTGGTTTGTGGGAGGCGGGAGTTAAATCGACAAAATATCATTTGAAGCGTGTTGTAGGCAAGGCGTTATCATTGTACGAGGAGTTTAGTACGCTGCTCGCTCAAGTCGAAGCTTTGCTTAACTCGAGACCTATGACTCCACTTTCGGCCGATCCCAATGACCTCTCTCCCCTCACCCCCGCTCATTTTCTTATTGGCCGACAATTCACTTCTGTCGCAGATCCAACGTTGCTACACCTCAAGGAGTCGAGGCTTTCGAATTGGCAGCGAGTGCAACAAATGCAGCAGCATATTTGGGAGCGCTGGAGTAAAGAGTACATTTCAGAACTTCAGCAAAGGGTTAAATTGAAGACTCCATTTCCAGCTCTCGAGCATGGCGCTCTCGTGCTATTGAAAGAGGACAATTTGCCACCCTCTAGATGGCGTTTAGGAAGAGTCGTGGCCGTTCATCCTGGTGCTGACGGTATTTCTCGGGTTGCGTCCATACGCACAGCCAACGGCATCATTCGCCGAGGGTTCGTCAAATTGTGTCCGCTGCCGATGGCTGGCGAAGAAACGGCCCACGTTTAAAAAAAAGGGAGAGAAAGGGGGGCTAAAGCGTTACAGTCCACTTAATGATAATTTCATATTTAATTGTTTGGTTTTACTAAGTTTTATACATACCATTTCACTTGTGTACGAAAATGTGTGTTCATTTGCGGATTAAAGGCATAGCCTTTAATGTCGGGGGGTATGTTAATAGAGAAGATTATGCATTCCTTTTTCGAATTCGATGTGGTGCTGTTTGCGAGCGATGGTTCGAGGAGACGTCGATGTGTGCCCCACGACCGCGGGCGCAAGAAGCAGCGCCACCGCGGGCAAGAGCGGTCTTCTTCGCAAGTAGCAGGCAGTGAGAAATAAAACATGAAGCCGTACACACGCATTTCATTTATTATACCCAGAAAATAAGTAAAATCCAGCATCAATCAAACAGACGTTTTCTCATGTTGCGAAATTAATATGAGACCCTGACAGGGTAATTCACCCCCTTTATTTTCCTTTCCAATGGCGATTTAAAGATTCACCACTCTATTTTGATGAATATGCTTTTGGATACCTGTGGATATTTTAGGCCAAGAGCCGCAGCCAAAAAACTAGGTTCATAATGCAATGTTGGGGACCCGCTATTTTTTTTTTGGAATATGTTCAGGGATATCCCCTGAATGTAAATCCAAGTTGGCGCGAGGGGGGGGCGCCCGCGTCAGCCGCCATCTTGAAAAACGCATTTTATCGAATATCTCGCGAACCGCGCATCGTACGACAAAAATTGTAGAGACCATTATTGTAGATAATAATATTTTCCATCTTTTTTATTTGAAACTTTTTTTTGTATAACGCATAGGTTTTTTATTATAGCGCTCCAAACTTTTTACAATATGGTTTTTGCTAAATATTTAGTTAACGGTCCATGATAAATTAAAAATGGTGGTAACTGAATTGTAGAGCATGAAATTTCCTATAAATTTCATTGGAAACTTTTTCTCGTAGCATTTATAGTTTAGGAGCTATAACGCTGTAAATGTCGAGTGAACGCAAAATATCCACGAGATTATAATGCTGTATATTCAATCATGCACCTATACGTTGTAGTATATTTAACCTTCGATTCGTCTCCTTCGGATATGGCGGAGGCAGAAGAGATAGATTCACAAGGCGATGAGTGTCTTCCGTCGACATCGAAAAAAATAAGACTCGCCCCGTAAAATAATGTGCCACTTTTTATATAATAACAAATGTCTGAGTTCGTTTTTTTAAAGTAACATTTGTAAAATTCTTTTTATTTTAGTGATTTCGACAACAATTTTAGAAAGAGAAAATAAAGTGCAGACGAATATACAAAATATCTTACAAAATTTGCAAAAATTGAAACGGTTTGACAATTTTTCAAAAAACTCAGATTCACGTAAAATTCAATAAATTATAAAATTCAAATTCAATACCAACCTTCCTATGATTATACTCTATTAAAAAAGAAATCATTATTAATATTACAATATATTATAATATACAATATAAAATAATATAGTATAATATACAATAGCATAATACAAGCATAACGTTAATTAATAATAATACCAATAACAATTCTTATGGTGTACCGTGATGTCCTATTGTTTTTTGCTACATAGACAATCTTTTATGATGATACCGTTTTAAGTAACAATAAAGATCGATAAATTATTAGTTGTTCTCCACACTATTTATAATTTTAATTGATTCGCTACACAGCTGTATTGACAATTTTTTGAACACTTTATGCCATTTTATGCGTTATGAAATGGTTTTCGTATACAACGAGCAATATTGCCACTGATAATGTACGAGGTACAAGGTTTACCAAGCTGCAGCTCTTAAACTATAAATGTTACGGGAAAAAGTTTGCAATGACATTTATAGGAAATTTCATGCTCTACAATTCAGTTACCAGCATTTTAAATTTATCATGGACCGTTAACTAAATATTTAGCAAAAACCATATTGTAAAAAGTTTGGAGCGCTATAATTAAAAACCTATGCGTTATACAAAAAAAAGTTTCAAATATAAAAAATGGCAAATATTATTATCTACAATAATGATCTCTACAATTTTTGTCGTACGATGCGCGGTTCACGAGATATTCGATAAAACGCGTTTTTCAAGATGGCGGCTGACGCGGGCGCCCCCCCCCCCTCGCGTCAACTTGGATTTACATTCAGGGGACACCCCTGAACATATTCCAAAAAAAAATACCGGGTCCCCAACATTTCAAAAAAAATACCCGGCTCTTGGCCTATTTGCGTTAATCTCAACACGGCCGGGGGCAGGGGGAGGCAGAGAGCTGCCCCTTACTCCTCACTATTCTAATGTTTATGAGAAACTTGTTTTCTGTATGTGCACAAACAGGGACTTTTGCAATTTAATTTTTTGAAGGCGATACTTTTTTTCATTTCACGAAAAAAATACAGACACAGAGATGCGATCACGGTCTTTATGTTAGATATTTTATTTCCTAATTTTCAATAGAGGCGCGGAAGGGAGGTACAAAAAAATATCCTCTATTTACCACTATTCCAATGTCTAGCGCTAGAGAAGCTCCGCGCTGGTTTTCTGGCTCATACATTCAATACAAGCTTCCATGCGAGTTAGTGGTTAAACAAGTAAAATTAACACTCGCAAAGTTTACACTGGGATTATATTAGATATTGATATTGAAAACTGAATTCATACTTTTATGATAATTTACACCACTTATGGCTCGTACAATAATGGTGGTTTCCCACAAAATGCTTAAATACTTTTTACACCACGCGCATTTTACAAGTGCTATATTGGATTGACCGAATCCGAAATCGACTGGATTTCAAAATGTTCTGGCTTTTCGGTTATATAATTACGTTTGAACCTTGAATATTTAAAAAGATTTGTATAACGTGAAGATGCCCGTTGATTATGGATAAGAGATTGCAATTTAATTATATTATTTCTCAAATGTAAATTTATATCAGCATACATCAAGCGGTTGAATTTTTCCAGTTGTATCTTTTGGGATAATCATTAGGATGATCTTTTTATCCTGGGTTAGTTTCATGAACAACCCTAAGGTAGTGTCCACTCCAAGAATCGATCAATAATACGTTGTCACTCCCGACATTCCGCAAATGTCTAATATAAATACCGTGATCGCATCTCTACATCTGTATTTTTTTCTAGAAATGAACAAAAGTATCGCCTTTAAAAAAGTAAATTGAAAAAGTACCTATTCCTACACGTGAACATAGAAAACAGGTTTCTTATAAACATTAGAGTAGTGAGGTGTAAGGGGCAGATTTCTGCGACCCCCTTCCCCCGCCCGTGTTGAGATTAATGCAAATATCCACAGGTATCCAAAACCATATTCATCAAAATAGAGTGGCGAATCTAAATCACCAATGAGAAGGGAAATAGAGCGGTGTGGATTACCCTACTAGGGTCTCATATTAATTTCGCAACATGAGGAAACATCGATTCGGAATTGTTAGAAATATTTTGAATCAGCAAAGACATGTTAAACAGGAATAGACGACTGCGGTAAGGAAGTTCAGGTAGAAGGTAGTTTACCCCCTTAAGGATGCTATTTGGAAAACATGCAAAAACACGTCAACTAGATGTTTGTGTTTCCATCAAAATAGAACAGGTTTCCTTCAATTAGGTCCACTCCGTTCTCATAGAGGGTGGGCAAAAGATAAACACAGGGGTGGTTCAGCCCTTATTTTTTTTATCGTACGTAGGGGAATTTACAAATATGCACACGGATTTATATTAACGTGAATTTAACCCGGAATGGCAAAAGGCTAGCTGATTATACGATGCAATTGAGTAAAAAATCGAAGGGTAGTTTAAACCCCTTAATTATGAGATATCCGAAAACCAAAAAAACCATCAACTTTATTTTCCCATCCTCTACCTGTATGCAAATTTGCATCAAAATCGGTTAAAAACTCTCGGAGATACGGATGAAAAAATTACATTTTTGCAATAAACCATGTGAATTTTGTTGTTATCTGCATTGTTCTCATCTCCAATGTATAGTACCCGAAAAAATAAAGGTTATTGCAAGTTGATTTTTTTTTATCTCGTACCGTTAAAACGTTATCGATGAAAAACGAACAACATCCCCATTTTTGAGGGTGTGTTTCACCCCTTAAACCGTTTTTTCCGCTGATAACAAAAAATACGTGTCTTTTAGTTTTTGATACTCTTCCATATAAAAAAGTTTCAACAAAATCGGTGGGCTACACCAAAGTGATGTTCCTTGTAAGAGCCACTGCTAACTACCGCTAGATGGCATGGCGCGCATATGCTACGAAGCTCCGGTACGTCTAGGCGGGCCAAGAGCCGAGGCCTCGTAGCGATATGCGATCGCCCGCGTTTTTCCCTGCCACTCCCCTCGGAGAGAAAGAGGCGAAGCTAAACAACAGAGTCACGCGAACGAATCTCACAGCTTCGACCACATGTATATATACAGGGCGAGGCAACAACTATCACCAGTAGAAATGTTTCCTCACATATCGGACTTAGGCTAAGGCCGTACTACGGTTAACCGCGGGCGGTTTTCACCCGCATGATTTTGTGATTCATAGAAATCAATTCAAGCGGCCGTACTGGCGGTTTTTTGCCGCGAATGAATTAAAAACCATGTGGCTCTGCATGCACGTCGCGGTTATCCGCGCGCGGTTTTCTGATCAGTGTTTGAGAAACCGCTTTACAAAGTACCGGATGCTAACATTCGTCATCCCGTTCGTTCGCCTTTGTTGCCGTCGTTTCAACGATGTCATCAAGTGATGATGAATCCATTGATAATGAAGCATTCGATAATATATTCCAAGAAATTATTGTCGAGGTTGAAAAAAGGCCTGTGCTATACGATAAAACGGTACGTCAGTACAGTGACAGAATAGAGAAGAGTAAACTTTGGAATGAAGTGTACCAAAATGTAGAAAACAATTGGATAAACTTGTCGGAGGGTGAGAAAGAACAAAAAGGTGAGGTTATGTTGTAGTTTATTGACTTTACATTTTTGTGGTAGCTACGCCATTTGTCGTGAAATAGTTTATTAAATGCGATCATATTGCCAACTCAATGCACCAGCAGAGGATGTACAATACTTAGCAAATAAATTCCGTATTTCCATGACGTCCCTGCCGGAACGCATACGAATCGGAGACATACCATCTAACAGAGTATCTTGTGATAATTCATTAGGCTGTTTGACATCATGTTTTCTTACAAAGTTGTGTAATATGCAACAAGCTTTAATTATAGGTTTGCAAAAATCTAAGTGTACATCCAATGGTCTATGCACAATGCGCCATTTATTTGCCATAATTCCAAATGTGCATTTAACTGACCTTCTGGTGTAGGATAATCTATAATTATACAATCTTTGTTTAATGGATAAATTTCTATTTGGGTACGGCTTCATAAGGTGTTTTGCGAATGGAAAAGCCTCATCGCCTACTAAAAGAAATGGCATTTGCACGTCGTCCTCATAATTAGGTATTGTTGTGCATTCTGGTAGATGCAGTTCAATGTTCAAGAATCTTTTGCCATAATTTGACTTTTTGAATACGCTCGCATCACTATTTGAGCCATATGCTCCAACATCAATAGCTATGAAGCAACAGTCTGCATCAGCAACCCTCAATAATACTAACGAATAATATTTTTTGTATTTAAAGGCTTCTGAGCCAGAATTATTAGGCCTTTCCATCTTTATATGTTTTCCGTCAACGGCGTTAATGCAATTCGGAAAATGAGTAGTTTGCAAAAACTGATTGGCTATATTTAGCGTCATCTGTTTTCTCTGGCATGTATGCAGGCTGCAAACATGTTCACAAATTCTTGCATGTATGTTGAATGATTTCGCTCAGAGTTGTGGTGGCAATCAGGTATACAAAATACAAAGATTTTATGGTGTTGCCACTTGACAGATACCTGAAAAAAACATGACTTATTTTACAATACATTGTTTAGTATTAACACTTTTATAAAGTTTATTGATTTATACACATCTTTACAGGTCTCACCATACAAAAGAAATGGAAGAATATGCGAGATAGTTTTGCTAAAGAATGTTATCTATGCAACGTGGAAAATCCCGTCAAGGTGTTTTAAAAATGAAAAAAATATAAGCACTTTGATTCCTTGTTATTCTTGGTGCCATCATTACAAAAATGCGAGATAAGCAGTAAAATAGTAGCTCCTGCACAAGATGAGGAAAATATTGGAAACACGAATTCCCAACCAAGGGATAGTAATCGAACTCCATCCCATAAAAAGTATTCTCAGAGGCAAAGTAAGAATGATTATTATGAACAACAATTGTTGGAAATATTATCTACAAAGGAAAGCACGCCAAAATATGACGAAGACATAACCTTTTCACAAATGATTTTCCCGATGTTACGTAAACTGAATGATAACCAAATACATTATGCTAAAATATAAATTATGAATATTTTACAAAAAGCAAAGTCCTACTGTCCATTTTCACAATGTTGTTATGCCCAAGAATCACAATCATACGTCCCATTCAGACAAACGCCGTCTCCGCATCATCATATACACTGAGACGGGTCCCGCGATGAAGAGTCGCGACACAAACGGCGAACACCTGAAACAAGAAGAACCAGTAAATTTGAGGTTAGTTCCAGGAGAGGGTGCCAGATGGCAAGGATTCTCGCAAATGGAAGACGGCTAAGGATGGTATAAAGAGAGAAAGGAAGGACGAAAAAGGGAGCAAGCGATAGTTCGTTCAATTTTCATTTCAAAGGAAGTCGGAGCGGTTGGAACCCAGTGAAAACAGGGGTGGCCGTGTCAGACAGACTAAGACCAGAGAAAGTCGACGGAATCCCCTTGTCAGAACCCGGTGGAAACACCAGGGTGACAAATTCGGGAGGACCTAGGCGGACTCACGAGAAAAAGAAGTGCGAAGAGGAAGAATAGGGATTTTGGCGCAAAAGCGATAACAAGCCGTGATACGGGGCAGTCAGGAGGGGAGAGAAGCAGCAAAAGGCGAGGAACCTGGACAGGTAGGAAGCCAGGATTCGTCAGAAGAAAAAAAGAATAAAGAAAAGAAAAGGAAAGAAAAAGAACGAAACTCACCTGAAGAATTCAGCCGGCCAGAAAGGAGAACAAGTCCGAGGGAACAAGTCCTTTCCGCGGCAGCTAGCGATAGAGAGAAGCGAAAGAGCAAATTAATAAAGCAAGCAGGCTCCGCAGACAATAATCAGGAGGCATACTCACGAGAAGCCTTTCTCGGCGATCGGCGCACTCACACGATCCAGGGTGAAACTCGGTGACACGAGCACGCACCTAACCTCGAAAAACCGGGACGGAAAACACACACGCATCGTCGAACCGTCTCTTTTCGTCCTCCACAAATGTCACAAGGCAACTTATCGCCTGCAAAGAGGAAAATCGGTGAGAAAAGAGATCACGGGAGACGACTTACCGTATCACAATATCCCATCTCGAACACTTCGAGAAACGCACACACGCCACAACGCGGACATCTTGATTTAACGAGCGACACCGACGTGAACCCCGCCGCAAACCCGCAGCGGTGAACAGCGATCGAAAATCGATAGAGGGGCAAGAGCGACCGAACGCGAGATCTACGCGCCAGCGGCGGCGTGACGATCGGGGGCATCGAATACAGAACTACTAGAAAGGCGAACCGAGTGGTCAAAAAGGACCCTCGGAGGAAAGATTCCCTGTAACGACACCTATCGGAAAATAAAAGTTATCTTCACGATTTACCTCAGTTGTACCGTATTTAATTTATTCTCGAGTCTTGACCTTTCTTACATGAACGAAACGAGATCACGTTTCAACACATTCCCCATCTCTATCTCCATCTTCATTGTCCTTACCAACACCGCCTCCACCACTATCAACTCCACCTTCAGTAACGAAGAAGCCACTGATCATCCGTCAAGAAATATTAACAACCATTGGGAAACAGACAAACACTAAACCACTAAAAATCCATCAAGATTTAGCATGAACAAACGATAAAATCGAAATTTCAGACTTTTAAGCCTAGAATTCATTTAAAATGATGCTTCATAAATAAATGATTAAACGAACTTACCTGTAAGTGAAGTTCGATCATAATTGTATATATAGCGCCTCTTCCGAGAGATCGAAATGTATAGATGTTTAACGTTGGTTACGACTTATTAATAAAAAGCAAAGTATTATTGCTGCTTTTTTATTAAGCTCCAACGAGAGTGATCGCTTACCGTCAAGGTCCGTCACCTCTAACCGAAAACAAAAAAGAAAAGGGCAAAATATTGATATTTATCGAGGGTTTAACACTGTTAACGCAAATTCCCTACGATCGGTTATGATCTCTCTCTTATAAAATCTCGCAAAGACCAGAGATCTTTCCGTCCGACCGGCTATCTTTCTAATACAATCGAGACTAACTCCGCATTTCTCCGCTGCTGAGGTTGCGGCATGCCTAGAGATGCCTTAAAATAGCTTACATCTATACCACTATCTCGTAGTATTTCCTTTATCCAGCGACTTAGGGTTGCCGCTGAAATTGCTTTATGCGGCTTCCTTATCGAAAGCAGGTGGCGATTCTCTGAACCTCTTAACTCTCGGTTCTTACGACTTCTTACGTTCAACTTAACGAATCCTCCTTGAAAGAAGGTAAAACCAAAACCGGTTGCGCTCTATTTATACCAGAAGTCTTGACTCTCTCTACGATTTTGATCTCTAACCGATCGCTCCTTATCACAATTTTCTGCATATCGATGAGCGTCAGGGTTTGCATCCGATGTCCCGTTGTCAGTGCTAGCAGCGTCGCCATTTTTCGCGATAGGGCGTCTAGGGAAAGACCGTCGTTCGGACCCTATTTTTTAAACTCGTCTAGGACCACGCCAGGATTCCACGTATACTCGTACCTTGCCGTCGGAAGCCTTAACCATGCCACCCCCTTGAAAAATCGCTTGACTCTGGAATCTACTCCGAGGTCCGGACCGAATAACAGGGCAACAGCTGAACGAAAGCTATTTAACGACCCATATGAAGCTCCGTTGTTGTATTCCTTTGAAAGAAACTCGAGAAGTTGCGCGACCGAACTCTTTAGAGGATCCGAGTTCCTATCTTGGTTAAAATTCTACCATTTCCTGAGCGCCGTCTCTTACTGCTTCAGTGTCGACTCACACAACGATGCCATCAAAATTTCCAAGCTTTTCTGGTACTGCTTTCTGGTACTGATCGGCCTCTCAGTGCTTGCTTGATAAGAGTTCTGCCACCAGGGCAAGATTCTTCCACAGTGGATGGCATTCCCTGTTTAAGGATGTTAGTAAATTAAAATCCGGTTTGAAAATAATGGGGTCAGTCTCGAGCATCGATTCGAAGATCGGAAACCAAGGCTCTGTAGGCCAGTTCGGTACCACCATTATTCCTTTACTCTTTTCTAATCTGATTTTGTGAAGCGTGTGCAAAATAATAGAAAAGGGGGGAACGCATAAAAGAAAAAATCCCATTTCACTGTGAAAGCATCGACGGCCCAGGCACCGGGATCTCTCTTCCAAGAAATGTACCTTGGGCATTTATAACTAGTTCGCGATGCCAAAATATCGATTTCTGGGCTGCCAAATGTTTCAACGATCCTATCAAAAGCTTCGGCCGTTAAGGAATATTCAGTTTCTGCCTCTAACCTGCCAGATTACTCATCTACCTCTTTGTTATCCTCGGATTGTATATATGACGCGAAAACCCATAGGTTCCGACGCTCGCATCATTCCCAGATTTCTCTGGCAACATTGTTTAATTTTGGAAACCGCACGCCGCCTTTCTTATTAATATAGAGCACTGTTGTGGTATTATCTACTCGTAACAGAATGTCGCAATCGCGTAACTGATTCGCAAAACACTCCTGGGCAAATCACGTGGTCTTTAACTGAAGATGGTTAATATTGAGTGATTGTTCCTTTGCATTCCACATACCATGAGTTCGCTTACTCAAGCAAACCGCGCCCCAGCCCGAGAGCGAGGCGTCTGAGAATATCTCGATTTTGGGGACAAATATTGATATATAGTTTCTCGCGTTGTTAATATTACGGCCCCACCAGTCGAATTACTCCAATAAATCTGACGGAATCTCCATTACTCCCTTGAAATGTTCCTCGTTACGCCTAAGCGCTAAAAACCTCGTTCTCTCGAATTTTTTCTCGTGAACTCTTCCGTATCTTAATGTAGGACAACACGACTCTAATGTTTCGATAAAGGAAGCAAAACCTCGGAGTTTACAACGCTTCGTCGTGATAAATTTTCCAATAAGAGCCCTCGTTTTTTCTATTTTATCTGTTAGAAGTTCAATCGACATGCGCGCCGAATCATATATTAGTCCCAAGAATCTACATCTCGTTGACGGCCTTAAGCTGCTTTTGTTTGTATTAACCAAAAACCCTAAGCTCTCCAATACAAATTTCGTATGTCGGACATTCTCGAGGCAAGCTTCATAATTACTCCCGAACATCAAGATATCGTCAAGATAAATAATGGACAATAGTTCTCTAGCTCTCATTGTCAGATAAGTCATGATAGGCTTCAGAACCTTCGTAAACAAGTAAGGTGCAGTTTTAAGGCCGAAGGGCAGGCACTTAAATTGGTAATTTTTCTGTTGAAAATAAGACCTCAGATATTTTCTATCTTTCTCATTAATCGAGACTAGATAATACGCGTCCTTAATATGTAACGAGGCCATCAAATAGCCAGGACATAACATCTTCTGAACCGTTTTCCCATCCCCGAGCTTAAAATGTTGAGTGTTTATAAACTCATTCAACTTTTTTAAATTGAGTACTAATCGATGACCACCGCTCGCCTTAGGAACCAAAAAAATGCTCGATATAAACTGATCCTTACACTCGGCACTTCTATAATTGCAGCTTTTCTTTTAAGCTCTTCAATTTGAGCTGTGATCAGTTTTATTTCCTGCGAGGACCATTTCCGTTCCGTAGGGGGCACGCGTTGAATTACTCGCTTCGCGAAAGGAATGCGATACCCATCGATCCAGCTCAGAATCGTTTTATCTTGAGTGACTTTTTCTTACGAATGTTTACATTTTTTTAAACGCCTCGCGGCGTGACTTACGGGATCTGTCAATTTCTCCTGCGGCTCGATGACGATGGCCTTTGCTAACGATGACGGCTGTGCTTCGATGCACGAGGAAAATTCCTTGACCGAGTCGACCTTTGCCCGCTCGACGCTCCTCTGTTCCTTGCCTTGAATCATGAACTTAGCAGCGGACGCTTCTCGTTTTTTGAACCAGCTATTTGTTGTTTCGGAGCTTTCGGTTTCAGGGCAGTGCTCGAAATTTTCAGAGCCTTGGCCGCTTTGATCCTCTCAACCAAATTCCCTCCAATCAACCACGAATCGGTATCTGAGGCGCTCAAGGAGTCTCGAAACGATGTGTCGATGTTTGTTCAAATTTAACTCCTTCTAATGAGCGATTCCTCGTGTTGTAAATCGGCGAGAATTCTCGTGATACCTCCCACGATCTCGATCAGCGTCAATTTATCGTTAACGTTCAGCGAGAAGGCCAAGGATGCTAGCTTTGCCATGCTGCTTAATCATGCCGTGATACGGTCTTGTTTTTCAATTATGCGTTCGTCCCTCTTCACGACAGCTTCCTGGAGGCACGCTGTTGCATCAGGGTTAAGCTTGGGCGGATCCATAAACAGAGCGTTCGCAGATGGAGGAAATTTCTCTAAGAGAGATTTTCTCTCTTCTGTCGGCAACCCTTTCTTGACAACATCCTGCATTCGGATTGAAAAATCGGAATGAATAGGAGGAGCCAGCGCATGATCTGGTATAATGCGATCACCGATCAATTGTAAAATCTCCGCATCCAGGGCGTCCTCCGCGCTCGCTGTTTCATGAACCTCCGCCGAGGACGGCGACGGCGGTGTAGGATCCGGCAGTTGAATCACGGGCGGCTCGCTTACGACCGACTTTGCAAAATTATTCACTGGGCCGTCCGTCGCCATTTCCCCTCTAGCCCGATTTTCCCTGTCCGACGAGAGGCGATTCGGGGAGCTCGATAAACTGCGATCTGACGTGCTCGAACGGCTGCGATGTCGACGCTTCCTACTATTAGATCAACATCTACGGTGCTTACCTGTCGAGGAGATCAGAAAAGAACAACTCCGTTATAGCCTCTCCTTGCAAGGAGTAACACAACATCTTGAGAGATGTTGTATTTATGCTTTCCTCCTTCTTTTTGAGGTTAGGCATTCAATGATAGCCACCGCGTGATTTCACACAGCCTGTATGCTGGACACCCGGAAGCCTTAACCTTTTAGCTGCGGGGGTGGTCGATATATCGACCACTCAAGAGGCACAAAATATTTAATGTTTTTAGACAAAATTTGATGTTTTCAATACGTTTTGAATAATTTTCGCCACATCCACGCCGTTGATCCTGGGTCATGCTGAGAGCGAATGTCAAAATATTTCTTGATATCTCCGGAGATGCGGCAGTAGCTTGCTGCGTTTGTGGTAGAAATGAAATTTGACCTCTAACTCGACGATCTACATAACAAGAGTGCCTGCGGATTTTTTTTTGTGTTTTTTACGTATTCAGCGCATCAAACTACGCACGAAAACTTTCTCAAAACTTGGCTTATATCAGAAATGAAATTTGACCTTGAAATAGAGATTTAAGGTCAAGGGTGTCTGCGAGAATTTTTAAACTATTTTTTCATATTCAACGCGTGAAATTACATAGAAATACCCTCTCAAACCTTCATGACAAATGAGACAAATTTTTTACATTACACTATACGTTGCCTCCGGGGCTGGTCGATATATCGACCAGCAGTCGGATCGGGAACTCTACCTGAGATATCCAGTGATTTTATGTATAAATTTTGCATTTTATAAGAGGCCGATGTACTGAAATTTTCCCGCAGCTGAAAGGTTGACCTCACTCGGAGGGACATCTGTCCATCTATGCGACGGCCACGTGTCTTGCAGAGACCGTATTCTACATAGAACTATGAAATCTTAATCTTGCAGAGATTAAGATCTCGGCCATTCGTCCCCGACTTTCCGTTAATTGTTTTGTACGTTGTCGTCCCTTGACGCACGGGCATGTGCTCGATAGGCACCCTAACCTAGAACAGATACAATACTTACTACGATGTTTTCTTTTCTTATTTCGTTCTTCTAGCCTTCTCTCCAGTCGTTTAATTCTCCTTTCCAATTGCATATTCGTCCTTCCTTCGTTCTTCGACTCTAGTTCACTGTGACTCTCCATTTTTAGAAAATCGTACACTCTCGTTGAGAACTCGTGTGACGTGTTCGGCATAATGGAGACGAATGACAAGATCGAGTGTCGCGGTAATGGCGGTGAGCATCTTCTTCGGTCTTTAAAAATTGTGGCGACATCGGTGTGAGGTAGGGGTACTATATTTTGATCTCGAGGAAGAGGCGCGAAATACAATAAATGTTCAAAGTGATGGTCACCACTTTCAATGCACGCTAGCAATCGGATACGTATTGAATCAATTATTCTACAAATGACGTTACTTTGTATTGCGGAACAAGCTCTAATTATTCTCGCTTGCATGTCTTGCACGATAC
The DNA here is from genome assembly GCA_964017225.1 of Netelia inedita. Lineage (NCBI taxonomy): Eukaryota > Metazoa > Arthropoda > Insecta > Hymenoptera > Ichneumonidae > Netelia > Netelia inedita. The sequence continues at coordinate 19,662,267 of OZ024924.1, forward strand.
TTTGCACTTCTTTGTACACCATGTCCTTTAAAGACCCCCATAACAAAACATTCAGTGGTGTTAAGTCTGGTGAAAGAACTGGCCAACTTACAGGACCCCCATGCCTAATCCAACGATTGCTCAATTTTTCACTGAGCTTATTTCTTGCAACCGAAGAAAAATAGGCTGGGCATCTATCGTGTTGGTACCACATCGGGCGTCGTGTCTCTAATGACAGATCTTCTAGCAAAGGTCCTAGTTGATTGTCTATGAAATTTGTGTAAGAATTTCCATTCAAATGTGCATCGAAGAAATGAGGACCGACAATTTTATTGCCAATTATACCCCATTTACTGACTACTGTCTCTGGTGTTCAACTTGTCGCAGCCAATATGGATTTTCTGTTGTCCAGAAATGCATATTATGCAAATTTAATTGTCCATGATTCGTGAAAGAAGACTCGTCCGTAAATAATACATTATTAAAAAATAAGTTATCGTTCTCAACTTCACGCAAAGCCCATTCGCAAAAGTGCACGCGATTCATAAAATCCCTTCCGTATAACCCTTGATGAAGGCTGACATGATACGGGTGAAATATATGCCGATACAAGATGCGGAGGACACTTCGTTGACTCACACCACATTGCCGTTCACTTTGTCGCGTAGAAACGTGAGGTTTGTGAGCAACCATTGCCAGGACCCCAGTTTCAATTTCATCGTTTACCACTATGTGCGACCGTTCCCGACTACGACACTCGAAAATACCACTTTCCCTAATCGTAAGTTTATTGTACACATACCAAGTGAATGTGTTACGTGAAGGCGGTCAACGATTCGGATAACGTTCTCGATAAAGATTCGCCGCTTGCGTTGCATTTTTATGTCATTCCCCATAAATTAACAACATATCAAGTTGTTCGTGATAAGGAAACATTTTCCAGAATATTGCACTCTGCTCTAATCGCTGGCACTACTATTGCAGTACTTTTCGTCAAATAGAAAACACTAATACATAAAGAAGCTGATAAACTCTGACTTGCGAGCCGATGTAAACATCGTTCGCAAGTCGGAGATCGTTCGATGTTTGTAAACAAAAGTGCACGAATATTCTTCTGGTTTACTTAGTATAAAACGTTACAAAATCACATTACCAGCCTAAGAACACTGAGATTTCGATTATATCGTTTTTTCTTCAATTCTGAAGAAAAAACATAATGGCCCCATTAAAAAAATTTAAGGTGATTTGAAATCTTCAAAGCGCCTACATACGGATAAAACTCATAGTCACCATTCGATAACTCCCTGCGAACTATGCAACTGTTGTTTTAAAAGTTTTTTCTAAGACCGATATCTGAGGAAATATTTCTACTGATGAAAGTTGTCGCCTCACTCTGTATATACGTATATACCTTCATATTTCTGAATAGGCATATATATACCCGGATATCTGCAAAGATATATGCGGAAAAATTTCTTTTTTTCAAGCAGCATATTATTTTATGAACAGTTTTTATAAACTGCAATTCTCTCCGATATGCGTCGAAAAAATATACAGAATGCTGTCGAGTTGCAGATGTGCGACCGAGAATCGAAAACTCTCGATCGTGTCTCGACTCGGCTCGTTGCATTGGTGAAACTGCTGTCTTGAGCCAAATGTATATAGGGGAATTGTGCTTAAGATGACATACTCAGGTAAGATGACACAGGGCTTCTATCTGTTAAACTATACGTACCACAAGTTCCTAGACGACGTTTACATGTCGACTCACAGATGGTGTCACCACTCAAAACTTCAGTGACCGCTCGCTTGCGTTGTTTGGACATGGTGTGCAATGTTTTGATTTCGTCACGCAAAAATATTTTTGTGTTGAAAGTATTTCTGGCGATAAATTTGTATCAGGTACGTTTTTTGTTGTATTGATTACTTTCTTATGAACTGTGATTAATATGGACTATGAATATCGGAGCATTATTTAAGCAACCTCAAAGTTTTAAGTCGCGAAAGGCGATAAATGTTGTCTACCTCGTGGGGTAAGATGACATATCAACCGTCGACTTAAGATGACATAGTATGCCATCTTACCCTCAAGTTCTCGACGTGTGAGAATACTTAAAAATGATGTTTTATTTACGTTTAGACTCAGATGCTAGACCTGCGAAAGATTTTCCTCAAAACGCTATTGATAATGATGATTCCGATGCGGCATGCCTTTATTGCAACGAATTATATAGCAAATCGAAGCCAGGAGATATTGGGTATGTTGCTAGGTGTGTAAGCAATGGTGCCACACTCTATGTGGTGGCGTTGCAGCAAGATCCAAAATGTTTAAGTGTGAATTGTGCACCGATAATTAGGTATGTCAACTTAGACTGATGTGTGTCAACATACCCACTTGGAGATGATTGGTGTTTTTGTTATTTTATTTCTATTCTATCATTTTCTTTAGCGTCAAAATCATTTTATGTGTTCGTAAATAAACGTTTTTGATGTGTACCCTCAGATTTATTTTTTATCTCCTTTCAATAATCAAATATTTGCCTCCAAACAAAAAGTATGTCATCTTGAGCACAATTCCCCTATGCGTCAAACAATGTAAGTACGAGTCTGAAAATCTCGTCCGAGATTTTTCGATTCTCGGTCGATTTTAGACTCGAATATTTTTATCCGTCGAACGATACTTCTAAAGCATCGTCGATCACGCATGGTCGTCGTCAGGCGATAAAGTGCGATCTCGGTGACTGACGACTCTTGTCAGCGAAAGTCAGGTATACAGGCGTCAAACATCTACAGAATATCAAGTTTCGACTCGAATATTGTCAGGCGGGCATATACAGGGTGAATCATAATGGGTGGACACCACTTTTTTATGGTATTTACCATGCGTAGTAAATTACCGACTACCTACAACTGGATTGCTTGACCGCTCCAGAGATGGCAGCTGCTTAGTGACAGGCAACTACATTCATGCATCTTCGCGCGATTTCGATGACATTTGGTATGCTTGTAGAATGGATAAAAATACAAGATATGAAAAAACTTCCAATTGCAACAACGTTTATTTTTTCGCGTACTATACACTGGATATCAGAATTGTGCAGATAGCAACAAATCTTTTGTGATTTATTGCAAATTTGTAATTTTTTCATACGTATCTCCGAGAGTTTTAACCGATTGGGATGCAAATTAGCATAAAGGTAGAGGATGAAAAAATAAAGTTGACGGGTTCGTTATCTTTTCGCTATCTCATAATTAAGGGGTTGAAACTGCCCCTCGATTTTTTAGTCAATTGTATCGTATGATCGGATTAATTTGTACAGACTATTTCGACTCATTCCATTTTCATTTCATCCCATTTTTATAACTACAAATTTTCGTCCATGCCACACGGTAAGAACTTCGAACGTTCGCGAGGGGGGTGGTTGGGGGAGGGGGTGAGTGGAATTTACAAATATGTATTCGTGTATTCAAACGAACTTATATTAACGTAAATTTAACCCGGAATGGTAAAAGGCTACCCGATCATACGATGCAATTGACTAAAAAATCGAGGGGCAGTTTCAACCCCTTAATTATGAGATATCGAAAAAATAACAAACCCGTCAACTTTATTTTTTCATCCTCTACCTTTATATTAATTTGCATCCCAATCGGTTAAAAACTCTCGGAGATACGTATGAAAAAATTACAAATTTGCAATAAATAATAAGAGATTTGTTGCTATCTGCACCATTCTGATATCCAGTGTATAGTACGCGAAAAAATAAATGTTGTTGCAATTTGAAGTTTTTTCATATCTTGTATTTTTATCCATTCTACAAGCATACCAAATGTCATCGAAATCGGCGAAGATGCATGAATGTAGTTGCCTGTCACTAAGCAGCTGCCATCTCTGGAGCGGTCAAGCAATCCAGTTCTAGGTAGTCGGTAATTTACGACGCATGGTAAATACCATCAAAAAGTGGTATCCACCCATTATGATTCACCCTGTATACGTAAAAAGATCTCCAGAATACTGCAAGTCTGAAAATTTCGACCGAGAATCCAAAATTCTGAAGAAATTTACCGAATGCTGCGAGTTTTAAATTCTACAGATTCCTACAAAACAGGAGCTACACAAATCTACATATTCCTTGTATACCATTCATGTCTTAGAATTTTATACATTCTTTAGGTCTTTCGTATTTCCTCTACCTTGAGTATGTTCCGTGTAGTACAGGCAAATAGGGATCCAGTTACTCTTGCCGATTCTGCATTTTTTCCCAACCGCAATTTTTTTTTGATAGATATATAGGCTCAGTATGACGTACTGAATGTAAATGCACAAAATGCCCCCAAAATGGCGCTGCGCATATGCCGCAATTTTGCGAAAAACCGTTTCGACCTATATCTCCGTAACCGTCCACTTGAGGCCAAAAATAGTAATGACCTTTACTGTATAATGAAATGTCCTATCTCTTTTGTTAAATATTTTTTTTTGTATCACTTACCGTTTACGACTTATATGACCATTACTGTTTGTTTTCTGACTTTTTCTTTTTTGTTGACCGATATCTCTTCTAATAATGGTTTAAACAATAAACTGCTAGTAATCAAACTTTTAAAGTGACAAATTTTCTACAACTTTTACTTTAAACTTTTTTTTTCTAAAATTAATATTTTTGAAGTTATACCGCGTTAAATGATCGCGTTCGTGTCCGCTGTCAACGCAACTACCGGGTGCAAGGTTCACGGGGTTCGACATATTCGGAAGCACCTATCCGCCCTTTTTTGCTTCAAATTAAGATATCTCCAAAACTATTGAACATTTTTCGACGATTTTTTTTTAGTTTTGTTCAGAAATACTTTATTGATAATTCTATATATGGTTTTAGAAGATATTCAAATTAGAAAAGTTTTGGGACCAATTCAAAGTCGAAAAACATTGTTTCGAAAAATGCTCATTTTCAATGTACCTTTTCTCAGGAACCATACGGTCGATTTTCACCATTTTTGCTGTGGGTATATATTAAAGAGTTATAAACATTGTATCCAGCCACTTTTTCGATATTTTGTTTCAAAATTTTATGATGTCGTTTTGAAATTAAAAAAAATTTTGACCACGTTTTTTTACCTTAAAATATTTTTTTCTCGGGTCTGAATTGTTTTTTTCAAAAAAGTTGCGCGACACAATGTTTATAACACTTTAATATATACCCACAACAAAAATGGTGAAGATCGACCGCATGGTTCCTGAGAAAAGGTATATTGAAAATGAGCATTTTTCGAAACAATGTTTTTCGACTTGGAATTGGTCCCAAAACTTTTCTAATTTGAATATCTTCTAAAACCACATATAGAATTATCAATAAAGTATTTCTGAACAAAACTAAAAAAAATCGTCGAAAAATGTTCAATAGTTTTGGAGATATCTTAATTTGAAGCAAAAAAGGTCGGATAGGCGCTTCCGAATATGTCGAACCCCGTTAATAAAAACAAATTATGCATAGTGTAATGATGAAAATTCAATAAATATGTACAAAATATGCATGCTAGTGACATAATCAGCAATAAATAATTTGCCTTCTTACCTGCACAAAACAGCGACTAGCCGTTGAAATATTTATTGAATTTATATTTTTTTTTCTACAATTAAATAGTACTTTACCTCGAATCGCCCCTCGATTATTATCAAATAATTAATAATATACTGATGGCATAATGAAACAAACAAATAAGAAAACGCGAAATTTATTTAAAAATAGATAGAAAATTTATCGACCATCGACGAAAAATTAATGGGGGCGTTACAATCTTTATATGCCACCAAAGAAGATGACGAAGAGAAAGAGGAGGATCCATTTAAATCTTCACCGCCCGCGAAACGCACGAGAGTCAAAGAATATGCGTGATTCATTTTCTGTTGTATCTATTTGAAAATAAATTGTCTATCTATTTTGACTGCTTTTTAATTTAAATTAGAAAAACATGCAACGGTTTATTGTTTTGCTGGTATATGTGCTTATTTTATGTTAAAATATTTGCATATATATTTAGGAGATCGGGACAGAAGGGAGAATAATCGACCAAAAAGAAACGTTTAATGTGAATAAAGAAAACGTATGGGAATATTTATTGAATATTAGTTAGAGATGCGTCGTCTCGTTAGATCACGTTCGTTCGCGCTCGAGGCTCGAGTTCGCGTACTGACTGGCTTGGAAGCCTTGTTACGTCCCAGCATGGGTGACGCTCACCTCCGGTCGATAAATTAAACTACTACCTTGACTACCTCTGAAACAATGCAGCCTGCCGGCAAAATTTAAATATTATACAATATTCTTAACTATTATTATTATCTTATATCTTTTTTTCTTTTACAAACTACTCCTAAGAAACAATTAATGTTTCCGCTCCAGATGCAAACCACGGTTTCTCAGAATAGTCCTATATCATTTCCTAAACATCCGAAATACCAAACTCGATGAACAGCTGCGCAACGCCATAAGGAACATTTTCCACCCTTATAAACATCTTTCCAAGTGGCAAACATCCCTCTTATATACATTTCGGGAATGATAAACCCTTACTTAAAATATTATTATTCACTTTTAGTCTCAATTCGGACCGGATACGAATTCATAACATACCCAGTCCTAGAAACTCTCCTTTCCACCCTCACTCATATTACATTCCAAGAAAACCTTATCTATTACCACCATTCGAGAACCCAACATTAAATACAAAGAACATACTTTTTCTCCGGACTACAAATCGAAAACATTTTCTCTTTCTAACAAAACGCCCACAAGCAACAATCTCGAGTCACCCCCGCGTCTCAAAAACAACCCCCTCCACAGGAAAACGATCAGCCTCGCTAGAAATTAGACCAATCAAAATACCCGAATTTTTGTAACTCCCACCAAGCAGAGACGAAATAGTTAATTTACTCTAAGAACAGACCCAGAACTAATTCGACTTCGAGTTAGAATTCTCTCGACTTCCAAATCGAGAACATCCATACCGAACAAAACTTAAACTACTTTTGTCGATATTCACTAAGTATAATCTTAGTGTTGTGTTAATCTTTCAAATTCAAATAAAAATATCAGTTTTGTTAAAGTTTATGAGAGTTGTGAGTGTTACAATCGATACTTCCTTTTTTCCAATAAACTCATCTCTACGGCTCGACACCGAGAAGTTTGGAAAAACATCATCTATAAACAACGTCTTCGAAGAGGAATCATCCTCGACGATTTAGACTAAATCGTTGAGTTGGTATATTGAGCACAAGTAAGTCTCAGGTGGCGAGCTCACGTCCAACCCAATAGCGCTAACCAAATCAAATTTCGCGCGCACATCGTACTATCGACGGAGCTCCACTCTCTTACTGAGTTGAGACGTAACAGCCTCCTCCACTCCTCTCACAGCCGTTGAACCAGGGCCGTACTCCCCGTCGTCCGCACCCAGCCCCACATATATAATGTTTGGATTCACTCACCGTGGTTATATTTTAAACGATATTATATTGAAATTACCAAAGTATCGCTCGAGTGTGGAGAGAGAGAAAGAGAGAGAAAGTTGCCGATTTCCGGGCGTTTTCTTGGTGGCTGGCGAGTACGTGCGTGGATGCTGCTCCAGACCTTGATCGGCGACAAACAGTCAAGACAGTCCTGTAAGGCTAATGATTCGAGCGATTCCTGCCAGATGTTGATGGCTTTCTGGAAGATGACTCGTCACCTTAGGTGTGAGATATAGTCGGGATTGTACCATGAGACCCCTTCCGATCACAGCAATGCCCAGCGAGCGAGTGTCGTCTCAACGGCTCCTTCGTAGATTTTCGAAATCCTCGTCGATTGTTTCCCCCTCCTTTTCAGATTCCTGCTTCTCATCGAATATTCTCGATGACCTTCTCTCTTTCTCTCTCCCTTTTTACGTCTCTTTCTCTTATCTATCTCTTTCTCTCTCCGTTTTATTTCTCTTTCTCTTATATATCTCTTTCTCTCTCCGTTCTACTTCTCTTTCTCTTATATATCCTTACAAACAGTTATGTATATAATGGCACAATATCTTAGAATTTTGTGACCTTTTGTAGAACATATAAATGCGTTTATTAATAATTGTAGTTACCTGCCCCCTCCTTCATTTACGGTATATATATATGTGTGTTATACCTATATTGCCCAAAAGCAGTCATTTTAACTGCTTGGGAAATTTTAAATAATCAAATAACTCTTATTATTGAATTGAGTAAATTTCTTATATGACCAGTTCGGCTCTGTATCGAAATAACAGTACATGATAAATTGTCGATTTGGGTGTATGTTTGATTTGCAGTTGCTCAATAAGTAGTATTATGGTCGAGGACAAGTTACAGCGCGCGGCCGGACAGCGGAATGGGGCTCGGCGGCGGCTCGGTATATGGGGATCACCGTAGCGCCGAGCCGCCGAATCCCCACACCGCCGCCCCACACTTATCCGCGACCATACTTGTATTCGAATCTTTATGCAGTGAATACTTGTTCTAACAAGATGTTTGTTTTATTTCTTTTGCGCCCTAAATTCATGAAAGAAATGTCGAATAGAAGTGAGTTATTGGAAAAGCTAACGAACATAAGTAAAGAGTGTTCCAATATAGAATCAGATGCAACAAATTCTGGACCATCATCTGAAGATGAAGCGGATCATATTCGGAATATATGTGAAAAATGTCAAAAGTATGTTTGCTGAAGATGTACACATAAAAAGATTTCCACTTTCATTTGCATAAAATGTACAAATAATAATGAATAAATTTTTTTTCCTATTGAAGTAAATTTGTTTATTTTTAATATTTATTAATAACTTATTATATAACTGTAAATAATATAAAAAATAATAAAAATTAATTTTAAACAAATTTCTTTACACATTAGGTATTCTCTCACAATGCAGTAATTTCGACTGCTTTTGGGCAATACAAGTATATACTAACAATAAGTTTCAGTCTTTCTAGCGTTACACACATGAAATTATTTGACAAAATTTTTCGAATAAAAATTTCTTTTTTTTTATGTGGAGTATCAATGTACAAAAAATATATTGGGTCCTATCTAAAAAATTAAAATTCACCTCGAAATATCCTGGGAATTTGAACTCAAGGTTAAGTTCAACCTTACCACCATTCGACCCCCTCAAAACTTTACAATTTTTGTCTAAATCGTTTTTAGAAATATAGACAACATTAACAATTGATATTCCATTTCTTTATAGTGTGTATTTTCAAAAATATGTATATCAAACATCATTTTATAATTTACAAAAATGGCAGAGGTACAGCACTTTTAGTAGGAAAGCGTAGAACGGCAGCCCTTGCTGGCCGCATTGCATAAATCGTAACTCAAGTTACGATTATGTCAGGGCCGATCCCTGACTTTTTGCTAGAACTCATCATATCTCCGATTACACAAATTCTCTTTTGTTTTTCTTGCATTTCTATAGTATTAATAGGTTCTTAGAACCGTTCTAATAGTTAACATCCCGTAAGGTCGAAAGAAATCACATTAGTTCATTTGGTTGCAGAGTGATTTGTCGTGGATACGTTGCTATTTCGCTCCGAAAATTCACATATGTGTTCTGAAGGAATATCACAATCAATATTCAATATTATGGATCAAAAAGGTTCGAGATCGTCAGGAAGGACTAACAGAGTCAGCAAAAACACCAGCGCCCTCGATATCGATATGAAATGGAAAGTGATAAAACTTCGTGTTTGGGTGCACCTACAAGAAAGTTATGGAATGACTTCGCATTCGATACAAATGTTATGATAAGTTATAAAACTTTCAATTTTTTTCGGTATTTACATTTCTAAGTAATTATGTTTCGTACAAAAATGTGGTGATAATACTGCTTTTCTTGAACGCAGTGTTCGTGAACTTGATTTCAAGTTAGTGATGAAATGTAAAAACAGTGAGCCTGATTAAATTCACTCTTATCCACTAATTCATAAGCGTATGAAGGGAATAAATGTTTTATTTTTGCCATGAGGTTACTGGGCGTTGGATTGAATGGTGCTGACAAATTTTGTGCTTTTGAGGATTACCCACGCACTATTTTTCATAGTTTCTACGATAAAGTCGTGGAATCCATTAAAAAATGCCTCGAATACTGCCTGCCAGTTATCTTTGTCTCGAGCAGTAGCTGAAGAATCTGCAGCCCCTAAGAAATAATTAGGCAAAGAAGATATACCAGGCATTACTGTTTCTGAAGATGACGTGTTGAAAAAAGAGGTCTTAAATCCTTATTCGGCATCGCATCACTGATTGGACTTATTACCGGAAAAATCACCGACGCCGCAATAAAATCAAATATATGTAAATCGTGTTTACGGATTATTGCGTTCAAAGGAACTGCTGCGTATGGCCAATGGCAAGAAAGACATTCAGAGATATGCAAAATTAATAACCTTTTGGCACGGTGGAAGTAGATAGTATTCGAGAAATGTTTGAAAGACCACAGTTGTTGCACAGTGTGAAATAGCTACTACATAGGAGATTGTGACAGCTAGATATATAAGAGTATTGTTGCTGTCAGACCACATAGAGACACATCTGTTATCATGAAAGAGTGTATAAACCACATACAAAAGCGGTTGGGAAGTCGTCTGTGAGCCGTAAAGAAATCAGTAAAAGGTCTCGGTGGAAAAGGTCGATTGACGTATAAAGTCATCAATGACCTTATAAATTATTATAGTCTTGCCATTCATCGAAATCCACTCGACATCACTCATATGTACAATGCTATACGAATGATTATTATAAATATCATAAATCGTCGACCGAAGAAAATCGGCGTCACTATTTGTGTCCTGACGGCGCTGACTACTAGCGTTCTCTTCAACGTTCTTTGGCCAATGACAAACCCGACACTGTTCCGACCTGACGCGCTTTTTGGTTATAAGGATAAACGGGAGGAACTATCGCATTCCAGAAATTATCCTTTATGCGAATGATACAAAAAAAAATTCCGCAGCGGTTGTCTTACCAAAGAAAACAGACATATTGATTGAATATTATCTAACAAAAAGTAAGTTACAGTTCGTTGAGAACGGCATAATTTCACCAATGAACAACTGGAATGTCTGGATGTCCCTGTGTTCAAGATCCTATGCATTAATTCGTTACCAGATATCGCGAAATGCAAAATTCCCGCTCATAAAACTAATGCCATTCCGCACGTGACAAAATCGAAATTGTCCTTCTTAAAAATGTCATAAACAGTTTCGGGGCGATAAAATAAGAAGGTATAAATAAATGTAAAAATATAAACGTATTCAGAGGTGAAGATATAAAAAGCGACATGCTGAAAGGATGAATAAAGGAAATATCGAGTGCTCGACGACGGGGTTTTTCGAATGTACCCAAGTGGCTTAGAGGCGAGCATCGAGAATTTTCACTTGTATAGCGAGGGCCTTTCGAAACCGAAGTCTCGACCCTCTTATGTTGTTGTCTCCTACATTAGATTTAATTTATGGCAGTACACAGCAGACGCTGTTGTAGAAATATCGGCACTTTCAGAAGATGTCGTTGAAGACATTTTCCTGGTTTATGTAAATCTTTCAAATCAAGAATTACTGGAGAAATGTGCGGCGGTTATCTTGAACACCCAAATGTTTTCAAAAGCTAAATCCCGGAGAAAAATGTTTCAAATAAAAAGTTTAAGTCACGAAGGGGTTGATGCAGCAGGCATAGGGAAAGTCCGGGCACAGCGGATAGGCTAGACAAAGTGAATGCGCTTTATTTCTCGTCAATAATGTGTCGGAACACGCAGGCCTCGCGCCATAACACTCCCCTACCCGCCTTCATTCGTGAGCAAACAGTATTAGCGGAAGGGCGCGTCGCGTTCGAAAGAAAAATCGAAAAAACCAAATAGTGAAGTTTTCTTAGATTTTTCGAGGTACGTAATAATTTAATAACTCATATAAAAGTTAACCATATTGTTTTGTACGATTGTGTCCTCTAATTGCATATTTTCAAATATAAATTCTGAGAGTTTTGTTACTTTGCCGTCACTTCATTTGGTTTCAGGTTAGGTTGAATAAAATAAATAGGTGTAGAGCAAAGTGATCACGGGCAAAGTAGATACGGTTTCGCTTTGCCCTAGTTGGCTTACAAGTCATTCAGATTTTTTAAATTTGTTTTAGATGGTATATAAATACAAGAGAAAGACAAATCAAGCCCAATGGAGTGAAAACAGTATGCTTACAATATCAGATTGCAATTCTGGCCTTCCGGTGAAAACGACCGCAACAAAGTATGGCCTACCTTACGGCACTCTTTATATGCATTGGAAAAAAGGTAGTTCGACTGTTCAGCTTAGTCGTTTTCGGAAAGTTTTCAACGATGAACAAGAGGGAGACCTACAAACGTATTTATATGGTATGGATAGTGTTTTTTATAGGTTAACCCGAGAAGATTTAAAAACATTAGTTTTTGAATACGCGAAACGCAATAATGTCACTTACCCGCCTAGTTGGGGCAAAAATGAAAAAGCTGGTGATGATTGGCTAGCAGGCTTTATGAGAAGAAATCCACAAATTACACTCAGAAGTCCAGAAGCAACGTCAATCGGCAGAGTTAAAGTATTCAATCGTCCCCAAGTAGAAAGGTTCTATAAACTGTTAAGTGAACAAATTTAGAAGTACCAAATTGATGGTACTAGAATCTATAACGTAGATGAAACTGGCATTCAGACCTCGACGAATAAGCCGACCAAGGCTCTTTCAGTTGAAGGTAAGTCGCAAGTTGGAGTCATTTCCAGCACTGAACGTGGGCAAACTACGATAATCGTGTGTTGTTGCAACGCTTATGGATCATTCGTTCAACCGTTTATGATATTTGCATGTAAAAGGATGAACGATCGCCTTTTAGATGGTTCTCCTCCAGAGACTCGAGGAACTTGTTCAGCTTCGGGATGGATAAATGGAGAAACATTTTTGGATTGGCTTAAATTTTTTGTTGGCCAGGTACGCCCGACTACAGACAAAAAGTTATTTTGCTTCTGGACAACCATGAAAGCCATAAATATTATCCAGCTTTAGAGTACGCGACCGAAAATAATGTCATCATTTTTTCTTTGCCACCGCACACATCAAAGAAACTTCAACCTCTAGACGTGGCTGTTTATGGTCCAGGTAGGATAATCAATCAATACGATGTAGCCAAATTATTCAGTCCAGCTTATCTGAAATCTGCTACTCCTAACAATGCTATCAAAGGCTTTCAATCAACCGGTATCTGGCTAACAAATAAAGATGTATGGGGAGAAGAAGATTATGCACCATCCTGAACTACAATGACAGGCCGTAATACCGCTGATCAACAGGAGACTGTTATAGACTCAACCAGTCAAGATGTTGAAATTACGATTGATATCGAAGAGCCTTCTACATCAGGGTTCCAAAGTAAGTCATAGAAAATTGCAGTTATGGAAAACTCTTCAGCTGATTGTTCAAGTGATGACGATATAGAACCTTTGGAACCGACACAAACAGAATTTATTGAGAATGCGAATCTAGACGTTGGAGATGCAGTAGAAAATAGTACCATGGGTATAAAGCCAGTGTCCAATAAGAGACAAATACATTCTCGAGATACATCGCTTTTAATTCTGGTTAAATTACTCGACAAAGATCCCCTCACATGCAATGTTGTTATAGTAACGGCTGTAACTGATAATACTCAAAAATTATCTGGATAACAAGAGGCAATGTCCACTGAGGATATGAATCAAGGTGCAGTTCTGATTCAAGATAGTACAGAAATAAAAGAGGGTCTATTTAAAGGCAATAATAATGAAATGAAAATATAATGGATCTGGAACCATCTACTGCTCGGCCTTCAGCCTATTTCAGTCCTAAAGACTTAAGACCGCTTCCGATGCCACACGTTCCTGTGGGTAATCGTAAAAAAAAGTTCAAAAGTCTGAGGTGTTAGCAAGTACGCCGGTGAAGCGAGAACAAAAAGAAAGATTTATAAAAATTAACGCCAAAGCAATGAAAAATATAAATAAAGATTTAAATGCTAAACCAAAGACTGCGACAAAAAATACTAAAACGACCAAAAATATAATGGATAAAGATAAACGTAAGGATAGTGGTAAGGAAAAATGAGGAAGAACAGTGTGTATGCTAGTTTTGCTATTATGCTATATATAAATAAATAAAAAAAAAACCAGTTGATGATTGGATCCAATGTGATAAATGTAAGCAATGGAGTCACGAGAAATGCGCAGTTTATGAAGGAATAATGAGTGCAGATATCACAAAGAAATAATTGTTTGTGATATCTGCACTCATTAGTTTAAAACTTCGCTAAGTACTTGTGTTTACTTTGCCCTATCGTCCTATCCACCTGTTGCAATATTATTGATAATTAAAATTAAAGTACTGCTGTTAAGCAATTTTTGTTGATTATAATAAAAACTTTAATAAAAGGTGATTCTCATTGAACACTTGTTGTATTTCTATGTCTATTGGTTATCTTCCTATAGCCCATCAAATGTTAAGGTGCCCACTTTGCCCGGACTTCCCCTATCCGCTTCCGATTCGTATCATGTTTTCAAGATCATTTCAAGGTCAACTTGTTCCTTTTTTTGATTCAAATGGAAACCTATATTTTTCATTACAGATATTTAATCTACAACTTAAAATGAATAACTTTCATTTGAAGCGTTTTTTTCTCTGTCGATTATTTTGTGACTTTATTAGGGCTGTTGTGCCCCCCAACTCTCGTTTCGTCGGAACGAGATCTTCGAGGACGGGTTCTTGGGATTTCCAAAATGAGTAACTCCAACTCTGAAGATAAAGATACTAAACTAGTGAATTTATTAACGCACTACAAAAATCGAAGTTATACGCGATCGAATGAAATACCCTGAGACCAACGACTAATCGCTCTCGATGTTGCTGAGAGACTGCCTTATTCGGGTGTCGACGTTTTAGTCGCAGCCCCGGCATTTCGGCAACCCCCCTGCGTACCTGCTGTGAGCATTGCATTGTCAGCAGCGCGTGCGGCCCAAAGTCACCTTCCTAATGGTGAGTTCGATAAAAAGTGCTGATCGCTTCTGTCGTATGACTTCTGGGCGCTCTTCTATCTGTTGCCAGGCGTTACAGTTGAGCAACGATTCGTGTTAAGATTCGGGGCGCAACATTCCTCCCCCTTAGGAAGACGAAATCTAGTATTTCGGCGATTTATCTTTTGAGTCGGTGGTCTCTTGGCTTACAATGTCTTTCTAGTACAATCTTTTCTTATGTCTATCGTAGTTATAATTCCCTTCTTGCAACAGACGTTTTCGTTTTGTTAATTCCCAATTAATTGATTATTATGTCCTTTAATTTTAAATACCCTTTAACTTTGTATCATACGTATCATTTCGTTTATCCTACTTTTCAGTTTGTATGTTACATTATACCTTACGCGGTACTGGTGCGTGGTGAATTTCGTCTGAATGACACCTTGAGTGTTCTCGTCGTATCTTTACGCTTGCGATTAGCGTTAGATCGACTGGGTGCGGAGTAAGTAGGATCATCGTTCTCAGCTGTAGGTCGCTTTTGTCGGCGCTTTATATATGTATAGACACACAGTATAATTATTATGACTGGTATTATACCGCTTAACGAATAGTTTCCTAGGATGTGAATATAGTTAGAACTTATAAAATCATCAGTTTCCATTTTTGACTTTAATTTTTCGATTCTTTCCCCTATTTGGTTTATTTCTAAAGGATCAATTACTATTTTGTGTGGGAGAGGGTGGTCGATATGACGGTGAAAAACTGCTGATTCGTTTGCTAAAAATGACAAATTATACGGCGGTAAATATGACACAGATAGTTCTTGAGTAATTTCTCTTAACGTTTCTATTCTAAAATTCGCAGATGTGACGGAGCATTTACCATCCAGAGCCAGTATGCCAGTGTTGATTATTGTAGCAAGTTTTGCTAGACTAGTCTTACATTTAATCGTCAGCATATCTTCCGACGGTGCCACGTATAGCCACCGTCCTGTTCGCTGGAGTGCTATAATCAGTGTATTATTTAAGTGTACTATACGCCGTTTACAACTTAAGGTTTCGATACGTTCTCCCAAGTATATACCTATCTCACACGGTATTTGCGTTCTTATAATTTGTGTCGCATGTTTCGGGTGACAATAGTATTCGTTATTCTTACGTTTACAGGAATGTAATTCGCTCTCGCTGAGCGGAATATAACTTCTATGTTGTCGATTGATTATTGCGTATTTTGTGGAGGTTTCGATAAACTGGAATTGATTGTGTTTCGTTTTTACTGGTAGAGGGTAAATTTTATTTATACTGTATTCTACGCTTTCTATCAGAGGTATTTTCAATAATAATACAAGGGTATTTGAACTACAATACGCTCCCATTTCTGTGACTTGGAGTAGGTTATTTATTTCGCTTCGTCGTATAGCGGTTGGGAAATTAAGTCCTTTAGGTAGATGCAGTGATGCGCTGGCTAAATATTCTGTTAAACGTTTGGGTGAAAGAATTGTCGGGTTGATTATCCCTTTCGGTAATTCTACTAGGAAATTCGCTAATCTTCGGACGTTGTTCAGTAGTGATTCTACGATGATACTAATTGCTGTAATCTTTTCATCCATTTGTTGTCTCGTCAGAACATCTAACACTTGGTTTGAAACACTATCTTCTATTTGGGCTGCTAATTGTCTGAGAGCATTTTCATTAGCTGTTAGCTGGTTCGTGGTTTTATTGAACATTTCTACTGTGGATTCTAAAATTTGTAAATTTTCTTTCAGTGCGTCTTCTGTCGTTTTTTGTCTTCGATCGATTGCCATAATTTCTTGATCAATTTTTTGAGCATCGCTTGTATCCATATTTCCTGTGATTGATTTAATTATTGATCCTAGGCCATCGATTAATCCTCTTTTCCTTATTCGTTTATTAGTTCCTGTTATATTGTATATAGCTTCTACCTCGTGTTCTATCTTATCTAACATAGGTTCGAGCGACTCCGTTATAACTGCACATAACGCGTCGCCTCGGGCTACACGGCATGTTTTCAAAACATTTTTTAGCGACACTTTTACATTCGCTTCTCTCAAAGCAATTGGTTTGAGATCCATTCAGATTACCATTTTCCAAATGTCTCGGATGACGAATAATGTTCCGACTTCTTCATAATAAATTCCCGGTGAAGATGTGAACTTTTCCAGGTGGAAATTTTCCTGCGTTTCTTTTCCGTAGTTTAGGCTGGGTCCAAGTATTCCCATAGTAAGCCTGTAATAATGGGTGAGAATGAGAATATATATACAGGGTGAATCATAATGGGTGGACACCACTTTTTGATGGTATTTACCATGCGTCGTAAATTACCGACTACCTACAACTGGATTGCTTGACCGCTCCAGAGATGGCAGCTGCTTAGTGACAGGCAACTACATTCATGCATCTTCGCCGATTTCGATGACATTTGGTACGCTTGTAGAATGGATAAAAATACAAGATATGAAAAAACTTCAAATTGCAACAACATTTATTTTTTCGCGTACTATACACTGGATATCAGAATGGTGCAGATAGCAACAAATCTCTTATTATTTATAGCAAATTTGTAATTTTTTCATACGTATCTCCGAGAGTTTTTAACTGATTGGGGTGCAAATTAACATAAAGATAGAGGATGAAAAAATAAAGTTGACGGGTTTGTTATTTTTTTCGATATCTCATAATTAAGGGGTCGAAACTGCCCCTCGATTTTTTAGTCAATTGCATCGTATGACCGGGTAGCCTTTTGCCATTCCGGGTTAAATTTACGTTAATATAAGTTCGTTTGAATACACGAATACATATTTGTAAATTCCACTCACCCCCTCCCCCAACCATCCCCCCCGCGAACGTTCGAAGTTCTTACCGTGTGGCATGGACGAAAATTTGTAGATATAAAAATGGGATGAAATGAAAATGCAATGAGTCGAAATAGTCTGTACAAATTAATCCGATCATACGATACAATTGACTAAAAAATCGAGGGGCAGTTTCAACCCCTTAATGATGAGATAGCGAAAAGATAACAAAACCGTCAACTTTATTTTTTCATCCTCTACCTTTATGCTAATTTGCATCCCAATCGGTTAAAAACTCTCGGAGATACGTATGAAAAAATTACAAATTTGCAATAAATCACAAGAGATTTGTTGCTATCTGCACCATTCTGATATACAGTGTATAGCACGCGAAAAAATAAATGTTGTTGCAATTTGAAGTTTTTTCATATCTTGTATTTTTATCCATTCTACAAGCATACCAAATGTCATCGAAATCGCGCGAAGATGCATGAATGTAGTTGCCTGTCACTAAGCAGCTGCCATCTCTGGAGCGGTCAAGCAATCCAGTTGTAGATAGTCGGTAATTTACGACGCATGGTAAATACCATCAAAAAGTGGTGTCCACCCATTATGATTCACCCTGTATATATAATTATATATTTTTAAAAATTTTTTTAATGCGAGATGTACGGCTTAATCCGATTAACATGGACGTGGATCGTCTTGCGACCGCGACCGATGATATCATTCACTTCGGATTCTTGGCTTCGCACTGTGTAGGGTCCTTTCCACTTAGGGGTTAACTTAGCGGATCTTCCTCGACGCAAGGTGGTATCGTCAACGAATTCAGACGACTATAGAAGGAACTTGCTTATGGCGCGAGTGGCACCAAGTTTTTTCCGCCAGAAACTGCCACTTGGCGTCGCAGCGGTCGATCGTGACGTCACTCGAAATTGTATACGCCCCGTAGGCGGAGCCACGAGATCGTGAACGCTCTGCTGTTTGTAAATTGCTAAAAGCTTTGAGGGTCGGACGATCGAAACCCCTTCGAGTGATTGTTTATATTTTCATTTTTTTTTATTATTTCTTTACTCCAGACTTACAGGGATATTTTATATTCGATAAATGTTAACAAGAAAAAATAAGAAAAGTACTAGGAATTTCAATCTACTTATTCGTGCCCACTCTTATCGTTAGCTAATTTTAGTTCACGCCTTGCAATTAATTTATAATATTGTCCTATAGCGATATTTTAAAATTACTATTGCTATAGGACAATATTATAAATTAATTGCAAGGCGTGAACTAAAATTAGCTAAGAGTGGGCACGAATAAGTAGATTGAAATTCCTAGTATTTTTTCTTTTTAACATTTATCGAATATAAAATATCTCTCCTGTACTATCCTTTTTTTTTATTTTCTATGACGTACAAAATGAATTTTTACGGCTTATTACTTTATAATACAAATTCAATTCAAAAGATAATCTATTTTTTACAATTATCTAAACTTATATTATACTATTAGCATTTTTAGGGTCGATATTATATACGTTGGATCAGTGGGGTATGGCAGTAGCAGCTTGGGAAACGAGAGAGTCGGCATGAGTACCCCACTGTATACCTTGCCTTAGAGAAAGCGAGAAGGAGCTACTGCCGCGCCAGTGCAGAAAAAGAGAGAGTCGGCATGCGTACCCCATCGTATACCTCGCATTAGAGAAAGCGAGAAGGAGCTACGCCGTGCCAGTGCAGAAAAAGAGAGAGTCGGCATGAGTACCCCACTGGATACCTTACATTAGAGAAAGCGAGAAGACGCGCTTGCTCGTCCGTGATTGGTTAGAGAGGAGGCGGAGCTACGTCTGAAGTTGTGTAAGGTATACGTGAACGCGTCTGTGCGACCTAATACATTCTTGTAGCGACGCCAGCGCCGCCTGTACTTGGGGTACCGAAGCTCAATGGGGTACTGAATTTCTGGGGACAATCCAAGCCTAAGCAAGTGCCTTCTATAGTCGTCTGAATTCGTTGGTATCGTGTAGGAGTACCAGATCACCCGGTCGGTATTCAGTTTTATCTGTTGCTTTGTCACTCTCTTCCTTTACTTTTTCCTTCTTCTGCATTAGTTTTTCTGTCGCGACTTTCCTGTCGCGCGAAGTCTTTCTCGCAATTCAGTGACATAATCGTCATAACTATATGTCGTTCGGGGTGTTTGTGTTAACGATGTTGGTAACTCGGCAATCTGTCCAAATACTAACTCGTACGGCGTGTGCCCTGTTGTTACGTCCCAACATGGGTGATGCACACCTTCGGTCGATAAATTAAATCCCTACCTTGACTACCTCTGAAACAATGCAGCCTGCCGGCAAAATTCAAATATTATACATATTCTTAACTATTATTATCACTTTATATTTTCATTTACAAACTACACCTAAGAAACAATTAATGTTTCCGTTCCAGATGCAAACCACGGTTTCTCAGAATAATCCCATATCATTTTTCAAACATTCGAAATACCAAACTCGACGAACAGCTGCGCAACGCGATAAAGAATGTTGTCCACTCTGACAAACATTTCTCCAAAGACCAAACATTTTATCCTATACACACTCTAGGATCGACAAATTCCAGCCAGAAAATGCTGGAAAATGCTATAATTCACCCTCAATATCAAGCGGACCGCACACTAAATTCGAAATACCAAATCAGAGAAAGTTTCCTTCACCACCCTTACTCGCATCACATTACGACGAACGCCCTACTCAATATCACCACTCAAAAAGACCTAATTTCAAAAACACGAACTCTGCATCTTTTTCTTAGAACCATAAACTCGAAAACACATTGCCTTTTCCACGAAAAAGTCGTCCATAAAAAGACGATCTCACGCCACCCCTGCGAGCTCAAGATAATCCCCGCCATAGAAAAACTAAGCGTCTCGTTAGAAATATAACCAATCAAAATACCCGAAATTTTGTAACTCCCACCAAGCAGAAACGAAATAGTTAATTTACTCTAAGAACAGACTCTGAACAAATTCGACTTCGAGTCAGAATTCACTCGACTTCCAAATCGAGAACATCTACAGCAAACAAAAATCCTAAACTATTTTTTGTCGATATTCTCTAAGTATAATCTTAGTCTTGTGTTAAGACTTCAAATTCAAATAAAATATCAGTTTTGTTAAAGTTTATGAGAGTCGTGAGTGTTGTAATCAATATTTTTCCCAACAAACTCATTTCTACGGGTCAATACCGAAAAGTTTGGGAAAACATCATCAACATAGAACGTCTTCGAAGAGGAATCAACCTCGACGATTTATCCTAAATCGTTGAATTGGTATATTGACCACAAGTAAGTCTCAGGTGCCGAGCTCACGTCCAGCCGAATAGCGCAAGCCAATTCAAATATCGCGCGCACATCGAATTATCGACGGAGCTCCACTGTCTTACCCACTTGGGACGTAACAGCTCTATATACCAATAAAACTGGTGGCAGCGGAAAAAAACAAACCACCAATAAAACTGGTGGCAGCGGAAAAAAAACAAACCACCAATAAAACTGGTGGCAGCGGAAAACTCAAATCAACAACACCACAGCAACACGCTCCATACACCAATAAAACTGAAAACAAAGCCAGAGAAAAATCAACAAAAAACAACAAACTCCAAAACTCAACAATCAAATCGAAATCTTCATCTTCATTCATCTGACGGTACGAGATTCTCCAATCCAACAACACGGGACTCCCCGATTCAACAAGACGAAGTTCAGCGACCCAGCAACACGAGATCTCAACGAGACGACTCAAGTTTCTTCACGGCACGAGCTCACCGACACAACACTGAGGCGACTTCCCAGCGAGGGACCACACAACCACAACCGAAACCCGAGACGACGGCAGCAACTCACACACAGTTCCAGCAGTAATCTTTAATTAGTCATCATCGAGTAAGTCTTTAAAAATATTAAAATGAACCAAGCGGGTACGCTCCCCCACGATCCAAATGCAATGGAAACATCTAGAATAGTTGCGATAGATAATGTCCGAACATACAATGAACAAAGATATCGGGATTTCAAGAAAAGCTTGCCAGAATTCGACGGCACTGATAAAACGTGCGGATTATTAAAATTCATTGCGAAATGTGAAGCCGCGCGAAAATTTGTAACGTATATTGATGAAGCAGATATTGTCGCAGATATAACGGAAAAATGTATCGGCAAAGCTCAGATAGATATTGACTCAATCAGAACAATCGAACAATTAATAATCAGAATTCGAGACAAATTTGTGACCTCAAAACATGTCAATGAATGGATTAACGATCTCAGAAAAATGAAACAACAACCCAACGAGTCAGTCACATGCTATTACGATAATTTCCTTCAGTTCAAAGCTATGGCCGTAGACGATATCAAACGCGGTAAACAAACAATAAAGGATCTTGCGTTAGGTTTGCTGGAAGACGTCGCAGCTGACGCGTTTAGGGACGGACTCCACCCTCGCCTCTATTACACTTTGCCATTCAAAACATACGAGAGTCTCGAACAGATGTACAAAGAAGCCAAAGAGGTCGAAACGGCCATGAAAAGAACGCACCCCCACCATGAACCTCCACAGAAAACGTGCCTCGCAACATGGCCAAAACAACTCGAGAAAAATAACGAAACACCCAATAAATTCTGCTCCTTTTGTAAAAAGTCGAATCACACGGTAGAACAGTGTTTCAAAAAGAAAAACCAGTTCCAACACACAAATAACAAATTTTGCACGTTTTGCAAGAAAAACAACCACAACACCGACGAATGTTTCGCGCAAAAAACGACGCGAACACCAAATACAAACTCCTCAATCTCATGCAGATATTGCAAAAAACCCGGTCACGTAATTAACGACTGCCGAAAACGCGCGTTCAATAATGCGAAGAAAAACCAAAGCCCAGAACAGAATCAGGGAAACTCCGAAACGACCCCTCGTACGGGCGTAGCGACGGGTCCGGTGACACAAGAACGCCAGGAATAAGAGAGGAAAATATCGAGGCGCCCAAAGCCAGATGTGATCTCGGTCACACTGGTCGAAACTATTTTTCAGCCTCTATATTACTCGAATCACCTGACACGACTACACCCGACATATTATACTACGTAGATTCTGGTTCCGAATTGAATCTAATAAAACTAAAAAACGTCAAATACCCCGACTTCATCGACCAGACTACGACTTACGAATTACATGGAATCTCAGACATAAACATACCACGGACTATCGGACAGATTGAATTAAAAATCCGTGATAAAGCAGAACATTTCCACGTTGTTTCCAATAATTTCCCAATAGAATATGACGCGATCATAGGTCAGGAAATGATAGGATCGAATCAAGGAGCAATTGATTGGGAAAGTAGGACGGTACGTCTCAATGGCACACACATCCCATTCGCGAATTCAGAATCTTTTCTGCTCAGGGCCCGACAGAAAACGATTATGTTCGTAAGAATAGGGAACACGCTCGAGACAGGCTACGTGCCCCGCCTACCTCGCCCCAACGGCGTCTATGCAGGCGAAGCACTTGTCAAGAATATAAACGGCAAGGCATGCCTGTACGCGATCAACACCCTAGATAAAGACGTTAAAGTGGACGTTCCCGTGATTACTCTATATCCCTTCGATATGAGTACAGACGAGAGCGAAAAAAATCCAGAGTGCGACGTGAGAGTTCAGACTCGTGATAATGATAACGTGACTCGGACGCGAGAAAACCGTATCAGCGATGTAATGAGTCTCCTGCGCCTGGACCATCTCAACGTCGAAGAGCGTAATGCGACTCATGAGCTTATCGAAGAGTACCTAGACCTCTTTCATATACCGGGTGAGCCCCTTAGATCCACAAACGTATGCACGCACCGCATACCGACGACCGACGATCTACCAATACACACGAGACAATACCGACATCCACCTCACCAAAAACCCGAAATCGATAAACAAATAAACGATTTACTAACACTAGATATAATCCAACCGTCTGTCTCTCCGTACAATTCACCTGTTTGGATTGTTCCCAAACGAGAAGACTCTAAGGGAAATAAACGTTGGAGACTCGTGATTGATTTCCGAAAATTAAATGAAAAAACAATCGGCGACGCGTATCCTTTGCCCCTTATAACGGACATTCTCGACCAACTCGGCGGAGCGAAATATTTTTCCATCTTTGACTTAGCGTCCGGATTCCACCAAATTTGCATGGATCCCGCAGACAAATATAAAACAGCTTTCACGACACCACACGGTCATTATGAATTCAACCGAATGCCCTTCGGATTAAAGAATGCACCGGCCACCTTCCAGCGCTTAATGGATGTCGTGTTAAAAGGTCTACAGGGAAACGAATTATTCGTATATTTGGACGATATAGTAATCTACGCACGATCAATCGACGAACATAAAACGAAATTCAAAAAACTCGCAGACAGGCTTAGAAAAGCAAACCTTACGTTACAAACAGACAAATGTGAATTTTTAAGAACAGAAGTGAGATATTTGGGGCACCTGATATCTTCTGACGGACTTAAACCCGATCCGAAAAATATCGAGGCAATAGAACACTTTCACACGCCAAAAACCTCGAAAAACGTTCGAGAATTCCTCGGTTTAGCAGGATATTATCGACGTTTTATTAAAGACTTCGCGAAGATCGCCAAACCATTGAATGAACTTACAAGCAAGAATGTAGCTTTTCATTGGACTAACCAACATCAAACTGCATTCACAACTCTCCGCGAAAAGCTTTGTTCAGCGCCAATCCTCCAATATCCCGACTTCGATAAACCTTTTATTGTAACGACCGATGCGTCAAATTACGCGGTCGGAGCAATCCTCTCACAAGGTAAAATCGGAAAAGACCATATAATTTCTGCAGCATCAAGGGTACTTAAGGGGTCACGTACAGTTAGGACTTCGAAAAAAGGGGTTTTTTGCGAATTTTTTTTGGGGACACATTTAAATAATTAATCGTAAATCTTTTTCCATACAAAAGACATATATTTTAAGTAAATAATACAATTTTTTCATTGCAAAATATGCAGAAATTTTTCCATAACCGCACGTAACGTAGGGGCCCCCAAAAAAAAGGTCCTCCGCGGTGATCAGTGCAGCTCGTCACCGGATCGTCTGAAATCAAAATAAAAGTAGGGATCATTAGTTAATGACATAATGCTCCGGTTGATCGAAGGATTTGAAAATTTTATGATTTTTCACAAAATGGTGGATGTTGGAAGTCAAAGTTGTGTTTTCGACCCAAATTTTGCTCACATTTTCAGCTATAAAAAAAAAAAAATAATCGCATAGAAAAAGCCTTCGTTCATCCGGAGGATAATTATGTCTAGACAAAGTGAGCAAAATTTCAAGTCGATCGGTAAAGCCGTTTCCGAGGTACAGTGATCACCGTGTTCGAAAACATAGTTTCGAGAAAAACGCATTCAAAGTTTTCAGTACGATTTACATGCAGAAGAAAAATTTATGTCGGGACTTACAGTGAATCGTCTATTCCAGCATCATAAACGGTCCCTTCTTTCTCTTTGTCAGCTGCCCGAGCGGTAATTTTGAGCCTTCGTCGCATTATTCTGGCCTCTCGAGTATTCTGTGTTGATCGTCGGGCAGCTGTCGCAACTCGAATAGAATCCTCTTCCTTGGCGAAATCGTGGGCGTGAGGTCCTAGTTTAATCCCCATAGCGTCAAAAATAGATAATAGTCCTCGTGCACCTTCGTTGAATGTGCAGGTAGCAATATTGGCGGCTATGCTGACGGTTGTAAAACTTGCAGGTAAAGTTTTTGGTATGATTTTCCACACGCTCTGATTGAAACTTTCGTTGCTATTTTGCGTAAATCCTCCAATGCATCTTTGTAATAACTCATCGTTTGTGAGTGCTTCATAAATATGCTGCAACATTATGGAGTACGAAGATCTGGATAAAAAGGGCGGAAAGTCCATTAGACCGCAGAATTTTTTTGCACCTTTGTAACCGATTCCTATTACACGCATGGCTAATATAAATCTTCGATTTATTTCGTATGAATGTTTAATGAACCCGCAGGATGCAATGTATTCCGGAGCGCAGTTTTCACAAGTAAAAGAAATTTTAAATCCAAGTCCACGTTCGCTCACGATGCCAAACGACACTTCGCCGCTACACTTTGCACATTTCACCAGTTTCGCGATCGCGGAAAATACAGAAAAAAAATTAATAATTCTATAATCTATAGAATTAGTTTTAGGGACATGGTATTCGTGTTGATTTTTCAGTTTTTTCGCAGACGTACTCGCTCCGCCATCATCTATCTCTGCAGTTTTCGGATTGAAAACCTGTTTTCTTTTCCGGGATCTCGACTTATAAACTGTTCGAGACTTCCTCACTTCTCTTGAAACTTTTTTATCCATTTTTATCGAATTTAATACTGTTGTATGTAAAAAAAAATCGATTTTTTGAAAATTCTAACTGTACGTGACCCCTTAATAAAGCTGAACAAAACTATTCAACTTTGGAAAAAGAAATGGTCGCAGTAGTCTTCGGATTAAAAACTTTCAGGCCTTACCTTTATGGCCGTGAATTCACTTTGCTCACAGACCATCGACCCTTAGTTTGGGTAAACTCAATGAACGACCCTACCTCCCGAGTACTCAGGTGGAGAGAGCGATTAAAAGAATTTGAATTCACGATACAATATAAGCCCGGTAAAATAAATACTAACGCCGATGCTCTCTCTCGAAATCCAGTCGTACTCCCCATTAAACTCAAGTGGAGAGTCGAACAAACTCCAAGCGGCGAAACATACGTAAACCCTGTGCCCGGAGTGGCAAGGACGTTTACGTCATCCGAAAGCGATATACGCCAAATCCCACGGAGGCCCAGGCTAGCTCGAACTGGCTCCGAGGAATCTCCTGCTTCTAATGCAGATAAAAATCAATCGCAAAATTCCTTCAGGTCGGAAGTTCCGAGAGAAACGATCCAGGAATTTATCGATTCAAATCCAGAACCTCTTGTATTAAACAATCTAAATCAAAATCCAAAAATTCGGCTTGATCACCCGAGTCAGGAAAGCAAAAATTCTAGCTTATCCGAAAAATCAAAACTCTTTCTTCACAAGAAGAAAACAACCAGAAAATCTCGAGCAAAGAGGAACCAAAACCTCACAAAATCATCAGACAATCAATCCAATTCCTCGTCATCTTCAGACGAAAAACAAATTCGTATCGAACCACGGGTCATAATTCTCGAACCCGAACCAAATTCTTATGATAGTGACGCAGACGATGAGCGGATCCCGGAAAACGATGAATCTAAATCAAGCGCGCAACACTTAAATCATTCGTTAATCCCCCTCACGCAAACGCCTATGCGAGTACAAAGAGAAAATAATTTTCAACGTCAACTCTCGAGGGAAATTCATAAGAAAAGAAACAAAAATCTAGCTCATTTCACTCCCTCACCCGCCAGGCGGTTACGAAAGAAAACATTTACGGGAACTGAAACCGAAATCCCTAAACAAACACAGCCGACTACCCTTAACACGGAACGTGACACGACACTTGACGAGATCGTAGTCGACGAACCAACCATACCATGTGGTCAAAATACCATAATCATGAGAGAAAGTTTCACGGAAGAAATGAATACCTCTGAAGGTCCGAAGGAATCAGTGAATGATCTACCCCAGACTCAGACAAAAGACGACCATTCATTGCGAACCGAAAACGAAAAAATACTCGTAAATCCACAATCAAACACTTTGACAAAAACAGAACCGACAGTCAGACGCTCATCCCGAGAAACGAGACGAAAAAAATGCTTCTGCTGTCCGGACGAAGGGACTCACGAACAAAAAAAGCAAAAGAAGAAACGTATAAATCCGAGTAAAACTGGAAAAATTAACAAATTGGCAAACCCATTGTCGAAGAAGAAAAGAAGTAGAGCGACAATTCAAAGATCTCTGTCTCAATCAGCAAATCGACTCTCGACAATTCAAGATCTCTCAAATTATGCTACACAAACCCCGACAGTAAAAATTCCCGACGACCGAATACTCGTTCAAATGCCCAATACACCCATTCCATTCACACCGATACGCGACGAAATCCCAGCAACAGAAAACGTACAACCACTCGACGTGACTCAGGTTACAACTGCACCAAACCCTCCGGGTAATGCCCCCTGGGGAGCACCTACTCCATACTCGCGCGCATCGGGTGTTCAAAGTTCACCGGACGAGAATGAGAATTTCGAAAACACGACAAACGTAATAGAAACAAGAGACAATATTGAAATGACGCGAAATCATTATATTTGCCTAATCTCAGCTGACGGGACGGTAACAAACGAATTCGGGAAAAGAATGATCGAAATTGGTCTCTTAAACAATCTGACACCAAATCAAAATTATGAACTTGGAAGCGTAATCGTTTCCGGAAATCCACAAAAGAAAGTCTTTGCGCTAGTCGTTCGAAAACACGACTCCGACCCCTTAATTCAGGAAAACTTCGTTCTCGGCATACAAAATTTGAAGAAAGAAATGTTGGAGTCGAACATTAAATCGGCGGCCATCTCAAAAAAACGAAGTGGTCTTAAAAACACATCCTGGCCAAAAATAAAGAAAATCCTCCAGGAAATCTTGGAAGGAACAGATATCATCATTCAAATCTGTAGGGACGAAATTATCACCCCTCCACAAGAAGATAGGTCACGAATAATTCGCGAAAACCACGAATCCCCAATCGCAGGTCATAAGGGAGTAACCAAAACATACAATAGAATCAGACAAAAATATTTCTGGGGAAACATGAAAAAACATGTTGCAGACTATATCAGGCAATGCGAAAGTTGTCAGAGGAGAAAATTAGTAAGGGTAAAAACTAAACAGCCAATGGTCATCACAGATACCCCTCTCAATGTGTTCGATAAAATCTCCATGGATATCGTTGGACCAATCAACCCAGAATCCGAACTCGGACACAGATTTATTCTCACCATTCAGGACAATTTGTCGAAATTTTCACTCGCGATTCCATTAGTTCACGCGACAGCCAAAGAAATTGCGGAAGCTCTTGTCACTGAATTCATTTGTTGCTTCGGTTGCCCGAAGGCTATTCTGACCGATCAAGGCGCAGCTTTTATCGGAAAAGTAATGAAACATCTCACGAAAACTCTAAAGATCGAACAAATTAAGACAACGGCTTTCCACCCTCAGTCAAACGGCTCTCTCGAACGAAGTCATCAAGTCCTAACGGATTATCTAAAACACGACACCAATAGGAAAGATTGGCATAAATTCTTACGATCAGCCACGTTCGCATACAACACGAGCGTACGCGAAGGGACGAAATACACCCCTTATCAAGTAGTCTATGGAAGAGAAGCCCGACTACCCTCACAATTCTCATATCTCGATGAATTAATAACATACGATGATCACGTAGAAAATGTAGCCAAAGAAATGCAAGGAATTCGCGAACAAGCTAGAAAGAACCTAGAACATGCTAAACAGAAATCAAAAGAACATTATGATAAAAGAATCAACCCAGTAAAATTCCAGACAGGCGACAAAATATACCTGGTAAAGAATCAAAGAGCAGGCAAATTCGATGACAACTACAAAGGACCTTATATTATTACTGAAGTATTCCCAGACAAAAACGACATCGAAATCGAACTCGAAAATAAGAAGCGTAAAATTATTCACTGCGATCGTGCAAAAATAGCTCACTAATAGGCCGAAATAAATTTTAGGTACCAGACAAAAATGCAAAACTATGAATTTGTATCGATGTGCATCTCGTTTTCTCATAAATATTCAAAATTACTAGGATAAATAATATTAATGACAAAATAATGCAAATACTCATGAAAACTATTACAATAAATAATATGAACCATAGTACGATATAAGTACTCAAAATATACTACGTTAAAAATAATACTAATGATAATATGCTACAAATACTCAAATTACGATGTAAGGATATGATACGAATACACAACGCAAAATGATAAGAAGAAAAAGAGGAAATATAAATAAAAAAAGATAAGTAATAAATAGGATAATCGTAACTAGCATAATGCGTAATACGTTAAGACAACACCATTTGTTAAAAAAAATCATGTTAGCTGGCACGCCACATTCGTTGTCTCTTTTCTTTTAAAATTGAGCGGGTCGCTCAATCTTCAAGGTGGGGAGGTGTTACGTCACAACATGGGTGATGCATACCTTCGGTCGATAAATTAAATCCCTACCTTGACTACCTCTGAAACAATGCAGCCTGCCGGCAAAATTCAAATATTATACATATTCTTAACTATTATTATCACTTTATATTTTCATTTACAAACTACACCTAAGAAACAATTAATGTTTCCGTTCCAGATGCAAACCATGGTTTCTCAGAATAATCCCATATCATTTTTCAAACATTCGAAATACCAAACTCGACGAACAGCTGCGCAACGCGATAAAGAATGTTGTCCACTCTGACAAACATTTCTCCAAAGACCAAACATTTTATCCTATACACACTCTAGGATCGACAAATTCCAGCCAGAAAATGCTGGAAAATGCTATAATTCACCCTCAATATCAAGCGGACCGCACACTAAATTCGAAATACCAAATCAGAGAAAGTTTCCTTCACCACCCTTACTCGCATCACATTACGACGAACGCCCTACTCAATATCACCACTCAAAAAGACCTAATTTCAAAAACACGAACTCTGCATCTTTTTCTTAGAACCATAAACTCGAAAACACATTGCCTTTTCCACGAAAAAGTCGTCCATAAAAAGACGATCTCACGCCACCCCTGCGAGCTCAAGATAATCCCCGCCATAGAAAAACTAAGCGTCTCGTTAGAAATATAACCAATCAAAATACCCGAAATTTTGTAACTCCCACCAAGCAGAAACGAAATAGTTAATTTACTCTAAGAACAGACTCTGAACAAATTCGACTTCGAGTCAGAATTCACTCGACTTCCAAATCGAGAACATCTACAGCAAACAAAAATCCTAAACTATTTTTTGTCGATATTCTCTAAGTATAATCTTAGTCTTGTGTTAAGACTTCAAATTCAAATAAAATATCAGTTTTGTTAAAGTTTATGAGAGTCGTGAGTGTTGTAATCAATATTTTTCCCAACAAACTCATTTCTACGGGTCAATACCGAGAAGTTTGGGAAAACATCATCAACATAGAACGTCTTCGAAGAGGAATCAACCTCGACGATTTATCCTAAATCGTTGAATTGGTATATTGACCACAAGTAAGTCTCAGGTGCCGAGCTCACGTCCAGCCGAATAGCGCAAGCCAATTCAAATATCGCGCGCACATCGAATTATCGACGGAGCTCCACTGTCTTACCCACTTGGGACGTAACACTGTCGCCGTGTGTGGGGTGGTGTTATACGTAAACATTGCGTATGGTAACCATTCGTCCCAATCTCTCTGATCTTCTCTAATAAATTTTTTTAAATATTCCGCCAAAGTTCGATGTGACCTTTCCAATGCTCCATTCGATTCAGGGTGGTATGCTGTGGTCTGAATCTTTTTAATGTGTAATAATGTGCACATTTCTTTAAAAAGTTCGCTGAGAAAATTTTTCCCTTGATCCGATAGAACAGATTTTGGTGTGCCGTATTTGCATACAATTTCCGTTGCGAATTTTTTCGCGATTTCTTGTGCTTCTTGTGTAACGAGGGGAATCGCTGCACTATACTTTGTTAAAGCGTCTTGAAAAGTTAGGATGTATTTATGTCGTTGTTCCGTCTCTGGGATTGGTCCTACTACGTCGACTGCACATTTTTCAAAGGCTCGTTCTGGTGTGTCGGTGATTATCATAGGTGCTGTTTTTAACTTCGTGACTTTATTCCTTTGACATTTATCACAGGTTGCTACATATTCCCTTATATCTTTAGTCATCATTGGCCACTCGTATTTCAATTTTATTCTTTGCGTCATTCTTTTCACTCCGGGGTGGCCGCCGAGAGGAGTGTCGTGATATTCTCTGAGTATCGTGGCTCTTTCTCTCTCGCTCGGGCACGCTCGGTCTGTATTGAAACTTTCTGTCTCGCTCTCACTTGAACATGGAGCTATCTCGCTCGCGACGTTTTCTACGTCGGAATCGCTGTCTCGTGTTTCCTCTCTTGCGTGTAGCTCTTCCTTATTTTCCTTTGTATTGGTCTTCGCTATCTCGCTGGGACTCTGGTTCGCGGCATTGGCGTCTGTGTCGATCCTTGGCTGCTTCTGCGGTCTTCCTCGCGGGCGTTTGATCAGCTGTGCGGGCTTGGTGCTTTGTGTGAAACTCATGGTGTTACCGGCTGGTCGCGGACAGGGCGCAACCTTTCGCGACCTGCCGCGTTTGCGTTTTTTACTTTCCTTGCCTTGTACATTACTTGCTGTTATCTCTTATGATTGCATAATGACATACATTCGGCTTAGAGCATCTGCGTTCGTATTTTTCTTTCCAGCTTTGTATTCGATGCTGTACTCGTATTCTTCTAGTTTGATTCTCCACCTCATGAGTCTGGATCCGGGATCTTTAACGTTGAATAACCACGTAAGAGGCTTGTGATCCGTGACAACAGTAAATTTCGTTCCATAAATGTATGGTCGAAACTGAGTTACTGCCCAAACAATAGCTAGCATTTCTTTTTCCGTTGTTGAGTAATTGACTTCGGCTTTATTGAGTGTTCGGCTAGCGTAGCAAATCGGTAAATCTTCTCCGATTTTCCCTTGCGACAGTATCGCTCCAATCGCTTTATCCGATGCATCTGTGGTGACGATGAATGGTTTTTGAAAATCTGGATACTGTAGAATTGGTGCCGTGCTGAGAATGTCTTTTAATTTATCAAAAGCTAATTGACAGTTCATTGTCCAGTTGAATGTTGTTTCTTTCTTCGTCAGGTCCGTTATTGGCTTGGCGTATTTTGAGAAATCTGGTATGAATTTTCTGTAATATCCTGCAAGTCCTAGGAATGATTGGATTCCTTTTACATTTTTTGGTATAGGAAATTGTTGAACCGCTTTGATTTTTTCGGGGTCAGGCTTGACTCCGATTTCCGTTATTACATGCCCCAGGTATTGGGTTTCCTTTCGCAAAAACTGGCATTTTTTCGGTTGGATTTTTAATTTGGCTTCCCGTAGCCGTTCGAATACGTCTCTCAATCTCTTGTTGTGTTCTTCGAGTGATGATCCGTATACAACGATGTCGTCCAGATATACATAGCACTTTATTCCTTGTAAACCGGCTAGTACCGCATCCATTAGTCTTTGAAATGTCGGTGGGGCGTTTTTTAGTCCAAAAGGCATTCGATTGAATTCATAATGTCCTAGTGGTGTAGAGAAAGCAGTTTTTTGTTTGTCTTTCTCTGCCATGGGAATCTGATGGAATCCTGAGGCGAGGTCAAGAGTTGTAAAGTATTTTGCTCTTTCTAACTGGTCCAATATATCAGTGATATTAGGCAGAGGATATGAGTCTCCTTCGGTTACTTGATTAAGTTTCCGAAAATCTACCACTACTCTCTTTCGGGTGTTGCCTTCTGCGTCCGGTTTTTTCGGGACGACAAGTAGAGGAGCATTCCACGGGCTCTTACTTGGCCGAATGATATCTTCTTCGAGCATTTCCTTGGTTTGTTTCATTATCTCTTGTTTATGACTTTCCGGTAATCTGTAAGGACGAACTTTAACTGGGTTTGTTCCTTCTTTAATTACAATTTGGTGCTCGATCACGTCGGTGCTTCCCAATTTTTCTCCTTCGAGATGAAATACATCTGAGTATTCTTCAGTGAATTCGCGTAATATTTTTTCTTTTTCCATATTTATATGGCTATTTCCTTTGATTTCTTCCCACAGTTTTTTGCGACGTTCAATCGCGTCCTTTTTGCTGAGTATATTTATTATTTCGGTTTTATCCGTTTCTTCGTTTTCCTTTTTGATTTCTTCTATTTCCACCGTCGGTCTGTCGATTTTCACTTCCTCGCTGCGGGACTTTCGAACGAGTATTGGACAAGTATATCCATATGGTTCGACTATACTTTCACCTACCTTTATTCCTGGCAGAATCTCCGTGGCGGTGACACATCCTATGTTCGCCGTAAGTGTCTTCGCGTACAAAATATTTTCTGAGCGAGGTGGTAATTTAATCTTTTTATTTCCGTCGAATAATGGCACAGTGTGTCCGCATATTTTGATGAATTTTCCGCCTAGTATATCGACATTATGTTTTCGAATAAAATCCATGCCGAGTATACCATCTACGTCGAGTGGTACATCGTCGTCGATTACGAAAAACCCATGTTTCACATCTACCGCGGGGGTTTCGATGACAAGCTCGATTTTACACAACGCGAAAAATTTTAGTCCCCCTATTCCTTTTAATTCGACCGTTTCCTCAATTATTTCTGTTTCTTCGCACAATAAACCTCTCTTTATGAGGCTGCACTGAGCTCCAGTATCTCCTTTCAGCGTGATAATTTTCCTTTTTGCTTGAGGTGATGATATACAAAAGTCGCTCGCGGTGTCATCGTGGTTAAACATTTTTACCTCATATATTATTTTATTTCTGTGTGAAAGATTCTTTTTGAGCGAACCTGTAGCCAGTGGCTTGGCGTTTCTACCGGGGTCTCTTGTTACAGAGTTATTCTCGACGGCGATCATATTTAACGCGAGAGAGCCGATTGTCTTTTTATTTCCATTCATACTTTTGCTCCCTTCTGACTGTTTATTTTCATTAAATCTGCCTCGGCTTGTGTTGCATTGATTTTGATTTGGTCGTCCTTGCGAACCCTGATGGGGCGGGTAATTATTCCCTTGTCTCTGCTGATAATTTTTCCCGAAACTTGTTCCTTGATTCTGCTGATTGATGGTCTCTTGACCATTTTCTCTAATTCTCTTTCTGCATTTTTTGTACATGTGACCCTGCTTATTGCAATAATAACACGTCACATTTAGTTGATGCACGTCTCTTGTTGGTGCTGGCAAACTGAATCTACCGTATGTCGATGCGGAGCTACGACAGTCTTTGGCCATGTGTCCGAGTTTTTGACATCTATTACACGTAATTGGTGCACGTTTTTCTGTATGAATTTGTTTATTAATCGAATCTACTCCCCGTACTGTTTTTTCTTCCTCCATGGCTCCTTTTAGCGCAGTTCCTAAGTCCTCGTAGCCTCGGGCTTTTACAATTATTTGGTACTCGCGCCGGAGTCCTCTTTCAAAATTATGTAATGCTAATTGTCTCACGTATGTCTCGATTGTTTTTTTCCCGGCTTCGGTTGCTTCTTTCGCGATGCTTGCATCTATTAAGGTAGGAGTAGCGCCACTCTATGGTCAAATGACTATTTATTAATCGTCGAAATAAAAAAGGGTTAGAAGAAAGGTTTTCTGTATTGAATAAATCTTAGGGCAATTTAAACTGTACTCGTATAAATTTATACGAGATCATATTTAATAATTTATGATTATAAATATTTAACGATTGCTGATTTGACTCGGTTATAATCAGCTGTGATAGCTCTATATATATAAGCTCTTGAAAGTAGTGTGGTAAAGAGGTTGATCTGGCAGCACTGCATTTTTCAATATATATATATATATGGAGAGAGATTCCGGGAGCACACGAAAAGTATATATATATGTATGCATTCTTGGTCCGTGGCAGATCTACGCTCGCATGCGCGTGTATATGCTTACACGCAACGTTGCCAAGTGTACCGAGCCGCTTCATGGCGGTCGATCTCCTGCCATTTTCTCAGTTTTCATCGAGATTATTTAAAAAAATTCTCTTCGAATGAGTCGGTGACCCTATATTTTTATGGCCACATTGGAATCTTTATAAGATAATCTATGAGTAGCAATTTTCACATCAACTATATCTAATCGATAAGGAGATGAATTCTGCAATCATAGTGTTGGCGGGATGGGTTTCTCATAAGTTGCCGTGTTATATTTTCGATTTTTGATCGTAAATTTCTTGTTATAATCTTCGGTAAGGTATTAAATCCTTCCGCCATATGAAAGTTTATCACATAAACTTATATATATTTCAAAATCAAGAGTTCATCTAATAACGACTGCGTCGCTACTCCTACCTTAATTCCATCATAATATTCTCGAGTCGTTGACCGTATGCTAAAACGCTCTCGTTTGATTTCTGCTGACATGTGTTGAAATCTACTTGCAGTGCGGCGACTGTGCGACGCGTTCCGTGTAACGCAGTCATTTCTTCTTTAAATTTTTCGAACGTATCTATTCGTTTATAACGCGTATCTTTTTTCGCTCTTCCTACTATTTTCGTTGCTAAAACGGATTCTAATAATGATTGCTGCTCTTGAGGTAATACGCTTTTATGGGCATAGCTATAGGCCTCGATTATATCGTCTACGTCGTCCGGTTTTGTTCCGTCGAACCATGGTATGAGCCTTCCAGCCTCTTTTAATGTCATGTATTCGGCTTCATTTCCGTCCTGTGTTCGTGGCATTTTATCTATATCAATTTTCGGCAATGAAAAGTCTTGGACGTTAATTTCGCGTCCGCGTTCGGTCTCAATTAGGTTTGATGATTCTTCAGAATCCGCTACAAGAGGTTTTTCCTCGTTCGTCTCTTGGCGAAATCGCCCACGCTTCGTCGCTATACGGCGTGAGGGTACAGGGCGCGATTCGAGCGATTCGTCAGAGCTAGTTACTACTCGCGGTCTTTTTCTGCGCTGTTCTTCGGCTAGTTCATCTCCTGAACGGGTATAGTGTATATTTCGCTCAAAAAATGACTCTAATGATCGCGATAATTCGGGGTTACCTGACAGTCGGTATAACTCGTGACGCTCGTCGTCGTCTGACATTAAATTATTTTTGGCTTTGGAAGGTTATTATGCATAAATGTTCCGTCACTTACAGTAAGATGATTCTCTTCATGTCGGTTGATGAAGATGGCAGTGAGTCTCTGTAGTCGTGTTGATCGGGTCGGGAAGCTCCTTCTCGTTACTGGCCTCCGGGAAGGTGATCACGTCGATGAGTCCTCCTTGACGCTGCGGCGTGCTCAATCTCTGAGGATGGGTCAATCTCTCTCCCAATCCTCGGCATGTGGTCGGAATTTCTGTTGTTGTCTTTTAGACGCCTTCTTGATTCTTCCGACTCGATCGGGTTTCACTTGACTTTTCGTTTCTTGCTCGGCGAGGTGATTCCGTTACTGGCACTCGCGTTACCGTTCGTTCACCAATCTATTGTATCTATGTATTCGTAAATTGTGGAATCCCACCGCTGCCACCAATGTTGTGCCCCCCAACTCTCGTTTCGTCGGAACGAGATCTTCGAGGACGGGTTCTTGGGATTTCCAAAATGAGTAACTCCAACTCCGAAGATAAAGATACTAAACTAGTGAATTTATTAACGCACTACAAAAATCGAAGTTATACGCGATCGAATTAAATACCCTGAGACCAACGACTAATCGCACTCGATGTTGCTGAGAGACTGCCTTATTCGGGTGTCGACGTTTTAGTCGCAGCCCCGGCATTTCGGCATCCCCCTGCGTACCTGCTGTGAGCATTGCATTGTCAGCAGCGCGTGCGGCCCAAAGTCACCTTCCTAATGGTGAGTTCGATAAAAAGTGCTGATCGCTTCTGTCGTATGACTTCTGGGCGCTCTTCTATCTGTTGCCAGGCGTTACAGTTGAGCAACGATTCGTGTTAAGATTCGGGGCGCAACAGGGCAAACAATCTCAAATAAATGTAAAGATAATTATTTTCTTAATGATAATACACGAGGATTGCAGCTTAATTGCAAGAAAATCAATTTAAAGTATTCCAAATTTTAGCCTTGAATCTGGACCGTATTCGTCATGCCTGCAATAACGGTCCGGCGATATTCTTGTGTGATGTAATTATGCATTCATCAGTCGTCTTGAGAAATGCATGCAGGTTCAAGGCCATCATATTGAATACTTGTTGACTTGTTTTTTTTTCTCCGGTGTTTAGTTTTTGAGATATTCCAAATGTCCAGGAAAAGCACTGCACTTTGTAAATTAACTATCGCAATCAACGATGCAGACAGGGTCATCATCAGTCATCTCCGGTCTGGAAACTACAAGTTTCCGTTTAACTTTTCTTTCGTTGACGACGTTGCTAATATACCTATCACATTTTCTCGATGAATTCCTATAACACTCGCTAAACATTCTTTTCGACTCGGTTAACGACAATGAAAATAATTCATGCTCCATGTCAATGAAATATCCCGTATCGAATTGAAAAAAAATCAATTGTCATGCTGATGTTTCATAACTTAGCGTGTCCATAATCGGCTTAAGAGGAAGCGTTGTTTTATTACAACTTTTTTGAAAATTATGATTGAAATAGGATTTGTATATTGTACCAAATCATTATCATATCATAAAATATACGAACAAACGTTGGCAATGATAAACAACAAGAGATTTCCATGTAGCAAATGGTGATCCCAACTTTACCCATCCTCTAGGAAAGTGGGTTGAGCCTCTTTTTCGGCTCCTCTTCAACACTTGTTATGCCCCCTTGACCAAGAAAATAGAAACAATAGAGACCAATGACGAAGTGCAGGGCCGAGAAGAATAGATGGTACCTTGAAGTTTTGTCTTTCGCGGTTGGGTCTGTACATAGCAAGCTGTGAGCGATCAATGCTATATAAGGGTTGATCAATTAAACCGAGACTTAAAAAATGGTTAGCATCACAATACGCGTCGTTCAAAACAATCGGAAATTCCACGAAATACTTAGAAATTGTTCACTCGATGGCGGTGACAATCGAGTTCACACTATATTTTTACTTTGTAATCATTCAAAGATGTTAAATCCCAGTAGTTTAAATAGTTTATACTTTGCAAAATGGTTTAAAAATGAATATATGGAGAAATCATTATGTAATCGATGTGAGTCAAGTAAAGAGTCGTAATTGCTTGATCGCTTGAAATTTCGACATTATATGGCTTCTAGGCAGAATTTAGAAAGAAGAATGGGATATTCTTTCTGTTAATTTTCACGTGAAGCTTTCGACCCACATCGCATTTTTATCGAAGACTGAACGAATTTTATAGAGACTTGTAATTATTCATTCGTTTCATAACGTAGTTTTTCACTAACAAGGAAACAGTTTTCACAACAAGTTTGTAGAATGCCAAAATATAAGCGATACGTATTTTTTTTTATTTGCAGTATCCAATATTTACGGGGTGAAGGGCACCCTTGAGAATAGAGGTGTTTTTCGTTTTCCGTGTAAAACTTTTCAACGGTACGAGATATGAAGAAATTTCAAATGGCAACAACATTTATTGTTTCGCGTACCATACACTGGATATAAAAATGATGTCGATAACGACAAGTTTTACGTAGTTTATTGCACAAATGCTATTCTTGCATACGTCCGAGTTTCAAAACTCCGAGAGTTTTTAACCGATTGCGATGCAAATTTGCATACAGGTAGGGGATTAAAAAATAGAGTTGGCGTTGCTTTATTGTTTTTTCGATATCTCATAATTAAGGGGTTGAAACTACCCTTCGATCTTTTACATGGAGCCTAGACAGGAGGAGACCAAACTCCAATGGCAGCATACTGAAAAAACGGGCATGAAATCGGGGAGACTTTCAATTAGTGGTTTCGTTGTTAGCCGAGAGTGGCGCTGAACACAGCAGATTCTATCGCAAGAATACAATCCTCCCTAAATGTAATCAATGACCCTTTTATTTCCGGGTAATTCAATTATTTATAATTTACGGTATTGTTTGTAGACGCTAAAAACCTATTTTTTTAAACAGTTGAGGTTATCGATTGTTTAGAGACGTGACACTATATAGAGAACGGGATTTGCAGACAAGCCGAAAATTCCTTGCGATGGGCAAGCGGTGTGCGGTTCCGGGCTGCTCGACAGAGGACCCAGTAGAGGTCAAAGAAAAACAATTGGCTAACGAAGAACGAGCGACATTATTCGGTGTACTGAGAGTAAATACATTTGTTACTTATAATGAAACTGAGCGGGTCCTGTCGTGTTACAGCTTACCGGCTTGCCGACGATACCGTTTATGCTCGTATTAGGAAAAATGGGAGGATCAAGCACTGAGTCTTCTTAGAAAGCACGCTTGCAAGGTTCTAATTTTGCGGCACTTTTTGTCGGCCAGGTAGTTCCCGTTATTTGATACTTCGACAAAAAATTCTGTTCATCGTCTACACTAACGAGACATTTTTGTTAAATTTCGATCGCAGTTACCCCGATTTTAGCCCAGCTCAATCCTAAGTAGTACCACCGAAGAGTGATGCTATATCAGCAATCCCGATTCTATGAGGAGCCTTTCTGTTACCAACCATAGCTAGTAGTCGCGGCAAAATATTCTTCGAGAGCGTTAACTTGAAATTTCAGAATACATACTGAGACCTATATATTTGTTATTTAGTCTCGAATTAAATAACAGTACTTACCTCCATGTAGTCGATAATCTCAACAATTATTTTTAAAAAATGGGTTTTTAGCGTCCACAACCAATACCGTAAATCATAAATAATTGAATTACCCGGGAATAGAAGCGTCATTGATTACATTTAGGGAGAGTGGTATTCTTGCGATAGAATCTGCTGTGTTCAGCGCCACACCCGGCTAACGAAGAAAGCACTAACTCACAACGAATTTTATACCATTCTCGTTGTTAGGATGTTGAGACAGACGAGGAGAATATTTCTCATATATTCTTGATTAATGATGTATTTAGTTTCTATAATACTTTTGATGATATATATATATATATACATGTATGCTTCACACGTGGGTCTCTTACGGCGTCTTTCGGCGATCTGATTTTGCTTAACCGCTGATGATCAACACCAGCACTTCCCCCTCTTTCCTAACACTCTATTGTGGAACCGAGGGCGGTATCGTACACTGTGTGGCCATCTCCCTACCATATAAATGTGTCATATCTACATCCTCAACACGCCTCCTCACATTTATATTGTACTTCTTCTTAATTCAAATTTAACATACTTCTAAACTTTTCAAACTTTTCTCGGCATAGCGCTTTCGTAAAAATATCAGCAATATTTTCATTCGTATCAATCTTAACAATATTAATAGTCCCTTCCTTCACACCTTCATGTACATAATGATACTGGACTTCGATATGCTTCGAATTTTTCGTAAAATTACCATTTTTGGCGATATCGATTGCCCCTGACTGAGTTACCCTCGTATACATTAATCGGCTTTACTAATTCTACATCAAACGTTTTTAACAGTTCTTTGACAAATTTCAATTCACTAACAGCTTCCGACAATGCTACATACTCCGCAAATGTCGAAACCTTAGTAACACTTTTTTGTTTCCTTGATTTCCAGTATATTGTCTTACCGAATAATCTTATTACATAGCCAGTCGTTGACTTTCTATCCGAATTATCACCAGCCCAATCAGCATCAGCATAACAATCAAGAATTTCCCCATTCTCATTTCTTCTATAAACCATCTTCAAGCCTCTAGTCAGATACAAATATTTCAAAATTCGCAAGGCATATTTATAGTGCGTTTCATCATAACAATTTTGAAATCTGCTTACATAGTTCACACTAAAACTTATGTCTGGTCTTGTAGCCGAAATTATGTATAGCAATGCACCAATTAAGTTTCTATATTTAACATTCCTCTCACAAGTATCAGATTTCTCAATTTTCAGATTGACTTCCATAGGTGTATTATATAGCTTACTATTTTCTAAATTGTATTTTTTTCCCAACGACTCGAGGTATTTGACTTGACTCAATTTCATTTCATATTCGCGGGGTTCATACAGGGTTCATAACTGTAATCCCAAGATACTATTTAATTTTGCCAAGATCTTTCATCTTGAATTTTTCTAACAGTAAGGCTTTAATTCTTTTTATTTCTTTTTCTTTTTTTCCACAGATTAATAAGTCGTCAACGAAAATTAACAAATAAATCATATCTTTTCCATTTCGTAGACTATATATTAGACACGGGTCACTATTACTTCGTTTGAACCCTCTTGGACTTTCTTTTAAACCATATAAAGCTTTTAGCAATTTACACACTTTATTTGTGCCATCCTCATAACCTTTTGGTTGTTTAATATACACTTCCGATTTTGCCTTACCGTTTAAAAATGGAGTTTCAACATCCATTTGTTCGATTTCTAGGCCGATTTGACAACAATATGACAACAAAATTTTTTAAGTTTGCATCTTAGCTACTGGTGAATATATGTCGTCAATTTGCTCGGTTTGTTGAAAACCTCTTACGACTAGCCTTGCTTTATACGTGTCCTCAGACTTCTTCGTATATACCCATTTCACATCAAGAACCTTATTATTGGCACTGTTCTCAACCAATTTCCACGTTTTATTTTTATTTAAACTTTCAATTTTCTTATTCATTGCCTTTTTCTAAATACTATTACCATATACATCATAATCATCAAGCTTCTTTGGAGGATTTCTTGTTCGCTGTGATCTACGAACTTCCGTTTCAGTATCAACCATACTCTCATTCATGTTTTTCATGGTTTCATCCAATGAGTCATCGTCAGAATTTTCATCCGTTTCTTCTTTTACCTCATCATTTTCATCCTCTGATTTCTCTTCATTTAACCCGATACACTTTACATTTTCTTCTATGACATCCACATGTCTCGCAACTATGACTCTATTGTTCAAAAGTACACGATAACCAACGTCACTATACCCAATCAGAATTCCCATATCCGCCTTCCTATCCCATTTGGAAGTTCTCTTTTGTTCCGGTACTCTTATGAAAACAATACTCCCGTATAAACGTAGATTTGTAACATTCGGTTTTTCTCCAAAAAATATTTCATAAGTCGTTTTTTTCTCAACTGTATTCGCCAATGTACGGTTCTTTAAGTATGTTGCCGCACAAACTATTTCAGGCCAATACTTTTTGTCAACATTCGCTTCTGCTAGTAAACAACGTTATATGTTCATACTCGTTCTATTAAAGCGTCCCGCAGTTCCGTTCAACTCGTGCACATACGCAAGACAGTTATTTATTACAATCCCTTTGCTTCTTGCAAAGTCAAAGATTCTTCCATTCAAATATTCTTTTCCATTATCGCATTTCAAAAACTTTACTTTCTTTGCCGTTAGATTTTCACATTCATTTGCATATTCAATCAGGCAGTCATAATCTTCTTCTTTGGATCTCATTGTATAGACTCTCGCAATTTTACTGTAATCGTCGATAAACGAAACAAAGTATTTTTCACCTTTAAACCCTGTGGTTTTAAAAGGTCCACAAACATCAGTATGAACGATTTCCAAAATATCTTTCGCTTTGTTCCT
Source organism: Netelia inedita (assembly GCA_964017225.1). Taxonomy (NCBI): domain Eukaryota; kingdom Metazoa; phylum Arthropoda; class Insecta; order Hymenoptera; family Ichneumonidae; genus Netelia; species Netelia inedita. Next base: position 19,705,439 of record OZ024924.1, read on the forward strand.
ATTATTTTCAAACGGGATATTACTCATTTTGTTTTCAATGCACGTTTTGCATTTCATACATTCGGACTCAAATTCACTAGGAAAACCCTTCAATAATTTATTCTTGGCCAAAACGTTCAAATACTTAAAATTTATATGGCCTAACAACCGATGCCATCTTTCCTTTTCACTCATCTCATTAGTACCTTTTTCGCATTATTAACGAAAGGTTTGGCTGATTTTAGTTTACTTTTCATAATATATTATATGTTATATAATAAATTAGGAGTATGTTATTATATACATATATTCAAAATATCTGTCGTTATTAATAATGTGGTCCGTACATCCACTGTCTAACAGCCAATTTATTTCCGACTTCTTTTCCTTATTACGTATCTCGATATTTTGCGTCGCATGTCGAGCGAGCTTTATGACCCACGCGTAATTTTTCCTTTCTCTCTTCTCTTCGTATTGAGCTGCCTGCTGTGCGCTTGCTCCGCGCCATCCACGAACGTTTCCGCGCCCTCTGCTGTTTCTTCTTCCGGCTCCTCTCCAGCCTCGTGATGAACGCCACGTGCCTCGGCTGCTCGTCGTTTGTCCGCCATTTTTGCAGTCTCTTTGAAGATGCCCAGTTTCGCCACATTGGAAGCATGTCCGCTTATCTGCCATGAACGCATGACTTTTCCTTCCATGATTTTCCTCTTTCCTATCTTTCATTTCAGCCATTTGAATTTTATTTTTTACATAGTCCGCAGTTTGATCTTCGACTTTCAACGTATCGATCAAATCACCAACGTAACTATATGATTCCGGCAACGTGTTTAGCATGTAATTTAACTTTTCTTTTTCCGTCACTGTCGCACCCGCATTCATCAACTCGTTTACTGCCTTTTCAAAGTCACAGGGAAATATTGCCGATTCGCTGTAATCTTTGAGTCTCAATCTCTCTAATCTATTTCTGCACACAATTTGCATTGCCGTTGATTCCTTTAAATATAGGCTATCAAACTTTTTAATTATCTCGTGCGCCGTTGTTTTCTCACTTACGAATTCCAGCTATTTATTCGAAATCGCACTGTATATATACACTACCGCTCAAAAGTTTGGATACACCAGTCGATATTTCTTGCCGCACTTAAAGTTGAATAACTCAGTCAAAAAGAAAGATATTCGAATTTCCAAAACGGCGTTTTAAAAAGGATATATTAGGCTTCAGTTTGCTCGATTAAAATTTTTATTTTTATTTTTTTTTGACCCGGTACGGACTTTCATGCGTGACCGTTTTTAGACCTTTTTTCGACCATCGCGAATCAGGCGCATAGTGTAAGGAAATTTTTGTTTTCTATGATAAACTTAAAAGGAAATACAGAAGCTCTATAAACCTTTTTTTAAAACTTTTTTCCGATTTTTTTTCGGACAGTTATTTAATTTTTAGCTAAAAACGATGAATTTTGAAAAATTCAAAATAACCCAAGAACGATAGGGTTTAAGAGAAATTGTTAAGGGTACAAAAAGTTGCGTACTTCCTTACTGAATCGCCTCAAATTTTTTCAGAATTTTTCTTTGAAATTTTTTTTTGTAATATTTTTTTCGAAATTCACGAGTGAAATTTCTTTTTTTCAGGTCAATAAAATGTTTTAAGGTACCCACCTCATCTAGATGAGTTATTCATCGAAAAAACCGCCTTTGGCTTTCAGCACCGCGTCCACCACTCGCGGCATCCTTTCGATCAGCTTGTCGATTTGGTCTTGATTGAGACTGGACCATGCAATTTCTAATTTTGCCCAGAGATCCCCCGTAGATGATGGACAAGATTGTCTGATTTTCCGATCGAGCTCTTCCCACAGAAGCTCGATCGGATTGAGGTCCGGTGATTGGGGCGGCCACACCATATTTTTAATTACCCCGGTCTTTTCCTCAGCTTCTAAATATCCTCTACAAAGTTTGGAGCTATGTTTCGGATCGTTGTCCTGTTGCATTATAAAACCACGCCCAATCGTTCGGAGACCGGATGGAAGAGCGTGTCGAATGAGAATTTGTTGGTACTGCTCTTTTCTCATGATTCCTTCAACTTTTATTAAGTCTCCGGTACCATAACCCGAAAAACAACCCCACACCATCACAGATCCACCCCCATGTTTTACGGTGGGCAGTAAACATTGGGGTGTCATCTTTTCTGTAGCATTCCTTCTCACAAACACTCGTCGACGGGATCCAAACACAATGAATTTTGATTCGTCGGTCCACAAAACATTTTTCCAATCATTTACAGTCCAATTTCGATATTTTAACGCCCACTGGTACCGTTTTCTTTTATTAACGAGGCGCAGCAGTGGTTTTTTTGCCGCGACACAGCCTCGGAGTCCTGAATTGAACAGCCGACGTTTTACTGTTGCCAGTGGTACCGGGGTTTCGTAGTATTCATTATAATCTGCTCGAATTTCCGCGGCTGTTAATCGCCGATTTCTTTTGCTGGCAAGGATGATTTTTTTGTCACCTTGAGAGGTAGTTTTTTCTGGCCGGCCGACGCGACGACGATCGTGATGAGAGCTGGTTAATTTCCATCTGGCGACCGTTGTTTGGATCCCTTTTATCGACACGCCAATTTCTTTAGCAATTTCTCGATAAGAAAGTCCATGTTTCCAAAACGACACTATTGCACCCCTTTTATCAAGAGAAATCTCTTTTTTACGCGCCATTTTTAAAAAATGTAATCAAATGTGAGTAAACGGATAACGATAACCAATTAACAAATGCGAGTGAACAAATAACGATAACCAATTAACAAATAAGAGTGAAGAGATAACAGTAATTGATTAACAAATAAGAGTAACAGATAAGAGTGAACAGACGAGAGTAACGAATTTTTGGTTTTTAGCAAATCAAATGTTGAGAACAGCTCACGAGATACTATCTCGTTTTCGCGTTTTTTTCGGTTCAATCGGCAACGAATAACGAGCGGCAATTTTTTTTTGTTTCGTTACTAAGGTAACGAGCCTCTCCTGTTCTTGAGACAAATGATTAGCGAAATAACTGAAATTCAACATTTCGAGCGTGTAGAAATAATCACTCAATGGTTAAACTGAAATTAATGACTAGATACAGATTTGAACAAATTACGAGGCATTTACATTGTAACCATAACACGAAAATGAATGAAAATGGTGATAGGCTATACAAAATAGAACTCGATTACAAATATCTGATAGAAAAATTTAAAATCGTCTCTACTCCTCATCAAAATATGTCGCTAGATGAATCGATGACCCGTTAGCGTGGAAAATTAAAAATTAAAAAATGTGTGTTCCTGAGCGCGTGTTGAGCGCGCAGATCGCGATACGCTATGTGTTAATAAAAGTCGAAGAAACCATGAAAAAAGAGGAGTACAAACAAATTCTCGTTCCGAAACACATAGCATCCTGCAGAAAAAATGACACCCCAATGTTTACTGCCCACCGTAAAACATGGGGGTGGTTCTGTGATGGTGTGAGGTTGTTTTTCGGGTCATGGTACCGGGGACTTAATAAAAGTTGAAGGAACCATGAGAAAAGAGGAGTACCAACAAATTCTCGTTCGACACATTCTTCCATTCGGTCTCCGAACCATTGAGCATAGTTTTATCATGCAGCAGGACAACGATCCGAAGCATAGCTCCAAACTCTGTAGAGGATATTTAGAAGCTAAGGAAAAGACCGGGGTAATTAAAAATATGGTGTGGCCGCCCCAATCACCGGACCTCAATCCGATTAAGCTTTTGTGGGAAGAGCCCGATCGGAAAATCATACAATCTTGTCTATCATCTACGGGGGATCTCTGGACAAAATTAGAAATTGCATAGTCCAGTCTCAATCAAGACCAAATCGACAAGCTGATCGAAAGGATGCCACGAGTGGTGGACGCGGTGCTGAAAGCCAAAGACGGCTTTTTCGATGAAAAACTCATCTAGATGAGGTGAGTACCTTAAAACATTTTATTGACCTGAAAAAAAAAATTTCATTCGTGAATTGCGAAAAAAATACTCCAAAATAAAATTTCAAAGAAAAATTCTGAAAAAATTTGAGGCGATTCAGTAAGGAAGTACGCAACTTTTTGTACCCTTAAAAATTTCTCTTAAACCCTATCGTTCTTGGGTTATTTTGAATTTTTCAAAATTCATCGTTTTTAGCTAAAAATTAAATAACTGTCCGAAAAAAAATCGGAAAAAAGTTTAAAAAAAAGGATTATAGAGCTTCTGTATTTCCTTTTAAGTTTATCATAGTAAAAAAAAAATTTCCTTACACTATGCGCCTGATTCGCGATGGTCGAAAAAAGGTCTAAAAACGGTCACGCATGAAAGTCCGTAGCAGGTCGAAAAAAAATAAAAATAAAAATTTTAATCGAGCAAACTGTAGCCTGATATATCTTTTTCAAAACGCCGTTTTGGAAATTCGAATATCTTTCTTTTTGACTGAGTTATTCAACTTTAATCGCGGCAAGAAATATCGACTGGTGTATCCAAACTTTTGAGCGGTAGTGTATGTAGTTCATAGCTTTCAAATCATTTTCATCCCACTCTGCATTATCTGCGTTTACTCTCTCTCTCTCTCTCTCTCTGTAGCTTTGTTGCACTTTTTTAATCTCAGAAATAGCGTGATACGTTTCTTCCACATACTATAATCTTCTCCATCAAAGACCGGTATAACTGCGTCATTGCTTTTCGCCATCTTGTCTCACACTGCTTTCCTTCGTGCACGAGGCAGACAATCTTCCACTCTAACTGTTATACTTTTCGTACCTCTGCTACCATGTTAGGATGTTGAGACAGACGAGGAGAATATTTCTCAGATATTCTTGATTAATGATGTATTTAGTTTCTATAATACTTTTGATGATATATATACAGGGTGAATTCCGTAAGGTTTCTCAAACGGGATTTTGGTGCAGATGGGATCATTACAAACAAAAGTTCCAAATATACATTAGGGATATTTTTAATAGTTTACGAGATATGAATATTTAAAGATGATCCAATCAGATCGCGACGAGAAGCGTTGGAGCCGCCCACTCTCCGCCCTAGCCGTAGATATAGCATAGTTTAGGCAGTTACATTTGGGATTGCAAAATTCAGAGCAGTCAATTATTATTATTTTATTACGCAGTCATTTTTATTTGTCGGGCATTGACTGCTCTGAATTTTGCCGAGCGCGCCAAATAAAAATGACTGCGTAATAAAATAATAATAATTGACTGCTCCGAATTTTGCGATCCCAAATGTAACAACCTAAATTGTGCTATATCTACGGCTAGGGCGGAGAGTGGGCGGCTCCAACGCTTCTCGGCGCGATCTGATTGGATAAACTTTAAATATTCATCTCGTAAACTATTAAAAATATCCCTAATGTATATTTGCAACTTTTATGTGTAATGAACCCACCTGCACCAAAATCCCGTTTGAGATCCTTACGGAATTCACCCTGTATATACATGTATGCTTCACACGTGGGTCTCTTACGGCGTCTTTCGGCGATCTGATTTTGCTTAACCGCTGATGATCAACACCAGCACTTCCCCCTCTTTCCTAACACTCTATTGTGGAACCGAGGGCGGTATCGTACACTGTGTGGCCATCTCCCTACCATATCAATGTGTCATATCTACATCCTCAACACTCGTAACCCACAGTTTGGTCTCCTCCTGTCTCGGCTCCATGATCTTTATATCCAGTGCGTCGTATGATCAGATAACCTTTTGCCATTCCGGGTTATATTCACGTTATATAAGTCCGTTTCAATGCGCGAGTGCATATTTATAAATTGCGCCGCCACCCCCCATTCCCCAACCATCCCCCTTACGACTGTTAAAAAATCTTACCGTGCGGCGTTGACGAAACTTGTAGAAAAACATGGGTTACAATGGAAGTATAAACAGCGGAACTAATCGATACGAATTTTTTCTTTTTGGTGGAACATCACTCTTAAAGGGTCAACTCACACTTGAAAACGGTGTTCTTCCGTGAACGGGCCGCGATAGAAAAAAAGTTTAAAGGGACAAAATATTTTATTCTTCGACTATTAGACGTTCATGATGATAACGGTGATTATAATACAACAAATGGTGCATTGTTTAGTGAAATATTTTGTTAATTGTTGGTGAAAATCATTCTTCAATTTTCGGCTTATATCGGCACAGAAATAGGTAAGGCTTTTACAATTACGAACTAATTTCGTACTTCGGAAAACAACTGAATTATAATTGTATACTTAAAAAAAGTCCACCCCCCCATTATCGTACCGAGGACACTCCTCGCAGAGATTACAACGTTTTTGGATTTCTGCAGCAACTCGTGAACGGAGTGATGCAGAGTTTTTTATCCGTTTATAATGCAGTGTAATTGCATCTTATTCACGAATAGCAGAAAGAGCAAATAAACGAAATAAATATGTGCAGCGCTTAAATAGTGGACTCTGCAGATAAACAAAATACATATCGCCTATTTTTGCCATTCTATAAACATACCAAATTTCATCGGATGCGGTTACCTCGCAACGTTTTCTTGTAAGACCTAGAAATTTGATTCAGCCACGAGGCTCATGAATCGTTAATTTTAGTGTTAGTTATTTGAGCAATCGTGCACTAGTCTCCGAAATAATACAAGACGTCTTATTCTTTCACATGTGTTTAAAAAAAATATTTTATAAAGTACGGAGTTATCGGTTACACTCCACTATTGTAGTATGGAATCCGTAATGAACAAAATTAATCACTGGAATACGGTGTATGATAGAAAGAAAACACTTAAGTAACAGCTTTTAGTCCATTGAAAAGTTACATTTGGGGTTGCAAAAGTCAGAGCAGTCAATTTTATTTTTTGGATGTCAAGAGGGGGTTAGTGGAAAGTTAAATACAAGTTTGTGGGATCGCAACCCTTGTCCTGCGGCCGCCATCTTGTAAAAAGGGGTGCGTCGCACAAAAAATTGGTAAATACATTTTTTGTGGCAAATTACATTCTCTATAATTTTGGTCCTGTAACTTTCAGTCGTAAAACAATAAATAACAAAGTTATGAACGAAAATAGGTAAAAATGTGGAACAAATTTTCTTTTGGTCGTTATAAGTTTTTTTCTGGTCATTTTACGAAAAAATAACATCAAAGCCTTTTGATAGAGGAGTTTTTGAGGAATAATCTTTATTACAAACTTTTTTTTCAAATTTGATATATTTTGGTTTTTATATCGCTGCGAAACTAACAATTATTCGGAAGCCCCTATCCGACCTTTTTTGCTTCAAATTAAGATTTATCCAAAACTATTCAATATTTTTCGACGATTTTTTTTAGTTTTGTTCAGAAATATGTTAAGGAGCACGAAATATATATTACAAATATTCGCGGGCTCTGGCCCAGGTAGCGGTAGCGTGTCGCCTGAGCAGCGCAATTGAGCGGCGGCCATGATGCCGACAGCACGCCGGCGCAATAAGTGAGATAAGCCGGTAGCCGTTAGTCGTAGAACGGAAGGCGTTAGACGGAAGCCGGTAGCGAGTAGAGAAGCACGTGTGCGAAAAGGGTGAAATGTGACGTAGTCAAGACGTACTGAGTGAGGAAGCGTAACTAAGTGAACTGTGTACTGTGTGAGAACGGACGAACTTTGTGAGAACGATAACTGTGTGACCGCCTAGGCGAGGAGGCTGTGTGGAAAGATATTTAAAGAAAACAGGCAAAAAGAGATATTTAACAAATACTTTATTAATAATTCTATATATGGTTTTAGAAGATATTCAAATTAGAAAAGTTTTGGGACCAATTCAAAGTCGAAAAACATCTTTTTCTTTATGTCTACTTTGCACTTATAGGCTCGCCTCTCGTGCCTCGATACACGCCGCTCTTTTGTTTACCTTTCTTCGGTCGCTCGGACAAAAGGGCACGATACAGCGTCGAATAAAGAAAAATATAATACTGCGGAGACCAGGAACGTTCTTACTATACTTATATAGTCTCGACAAAATTCGACACTACACTATTTAGTATTATTGTTATAAGACGGATCAAAACAACCATTAAGGCTGTCGGTTCAAGGCGCCATTTAAGACTGATGATCAATCAATCGATCGATCAGATTCCTCGATATCCCAGTGAGAAGACTCCACGGAGTCTTCGTGTCGATGAAGTAAAGAGTTTCGGGTTGAGAACTCTGGCTGTTGCTAACTTCGCGCCCCGTCTCACCTTCCAATCGTTTACCGGCGCGTGGGATTATGCCGTGCGCCGTTCATAGAAGTTTTCACCGCGGGAGTCTTGTTCCGTAACGATGTTTTTTCTGTCAAAGCAATTCATAATCGATTTGGCTGATTATTGTACTGTAATAATAGCATAGTTATTTTACTTAATCTGAGCCGGTGGGCGGGTAAATTGAAACGGTGGGGGCCGTCGTGGGTTTCACTATGGAGAACTCACTTTACAGTTTGTTTTTTGTTACAAAATAGTTCGACAGTTCACAGTAATTAACTCACAATAAATCTGATCACTCTCGAATCACCTTTCTCACACACCTACCAATCAATCACTCACGCATTACATAAATTTCACAATAAAGAAGACGGTTACATTAAATGGTACAGATCCAGAGAATTACAATTAATATGACCGAATAAAGAATTCGGTGACTCTGGCCGGCTCGTGTACAATAAAGACTCAGTACAACGTCTGATATCAGAAACCGTTTATACGAAGACGTAGCAATTTTCGGAATGTATTAGATTATAATGGCCACGCTATTCGAAAGGTCGCGACCGACTATCCTTATTTCACCGTTAATCCCACGCACCACTATTCGCAAGTCGTGGGGAGAGACGGAGAGGGATCGGTCAGCGCCGATTACGCTTTCGGCGGTTGCTGATCGAGCGCCTGTGAGACCGTTACAGTACATTATACAAGGTGAACACACTAATAATGTTGTCAGAATGCTATGTAGAATATTGAATGATATTGTTGTGGTGTTATGAAAAATATTATGAGAACATACTTTTTCACGTAAAATAAACACAATTTATTAAAAAACTCTTAAATCTTAGATTCGCCGGCAATTAAATTGATCGCAATGGCCAGTTAATTTGCTCGGCAAAAGTTTTATAACAATAACGCCTACAATTATTAGCTTCGGAGGTACAGAATCAATTCATTATACAGGGTGGGGCATCGAAAGTGACCAGGGCGTTTCATATGGAAACGAAGCGAAATATCGAAAATTGTTTCAAACAAACGTTGTAGGATATCGAGGTGAACAAAAGATGACGTAAATGAATTCTCCCCTGAATGCAAGCATTAAGGTTATTTGATGGTGAACTTTGCTTTTTCAAATAGGATGATAAACTTTTTTTGCCGGAAATCGAAAGAGTGTTTAATTTCGGGTATAAAAGTACTACTACACTAATGTCCTAAAATTGTTAGGTTATGAGATATTTTGTATAATAGTTATAACGTATGAGTTCTCTACATTATTTAGAGTGTACTTACAATTTTAATCCAGCAAGTGTGTTCGGGATTCCGCCTTGCCGTACAAGCAGGACGAGATTCCCGATTGTCTCGCGCCGCGGCAGCACCTCGTGGGCGCTCTCGCTTAGCCTCGTGGCAAGCGCTCGGCTGGACTCGTGCCGGCCGGCGTGCGAGAGCGGCCATGATTGCTGGCCTTAGCGCGCATGCCCAACGGGAGTCGTGCCGGCCAGCGTGCGAGAGCGGCCATGTTTTTGACTCTCGCATCGAGAACGTTCGAAGCAACAACGTCGTTATCGCAAGTTCTCAATTCGCGCCGCTTTTTCACACCCGCACCGCTCTAGTGTAATATCATTCTCGCGTGTGCATTCTGCACTCTCCGCGAACCGCTCAATTGGCGTATAAGACGCAATTAACTCCCGCAACGTCTACATCGCATTTTCATAGTTTTAAGCTCACCACGTGGCCGGGCCAAGACCGCGTGTGTCGCTAAAGTTCCACCTTTTCGGCCATATTTTCTCTGTCGTGAGATCTCGTCACGAGATCAATAAAATCAGTGCGCGATCTCCGATACCGTCTACACCGCTCCGCATACCGTTGTACCGCTGTTATACTCAAACATTTGTGCACTCTCCTGTAAATAGTGAAAATATACTGACAAGCGAATCCTGCGCAAATTCATCGCGTCTTCCTGTGACTGTTATTTCCACCGTGTGCACGATCCCTATCATCCGGCAGAAATACAGTCGATCCGCAACATTTTTGGTCCTTCGAGCCGGATCGTGCAATTTGTGATTTCGCGAGTGTTTGTGTGAGTGCAAAGTTCGTGCGTCAGTACTCGATATCGCTCTCTCTCTCTCGGTGTCGCGCGATCGAGCGAGAGCTAGGCTAAGTTGTGAACCGGCCAACCACTGTGCCGCGCACGGTCTTCCGCGATCTCTCACTCGTGTCGACGTGGCAAACCAGTGCACTCTGTGACAGTCATTGGCCACTTAGTGGAAAAGTTCGTTTTTCACCACGCTGTAGTGTTCTCGCGTCATTGTGTACTTCCACACGAATTTCGTTACGGGTTTCGAGCATTTCTCTCAGAGTTCGCGAGTTGTGACAGTGCCTTGACCTTCGGACGCATGTACGCTCGGTAGCAGTCTCGCTACACCGACGTTTGAATCGCCGCTGTACGTGTCGAGAATTTTCTCACATCGCGTGTGCGCGCTCTCAGCGACCGTTGCCGCGTGGCATTTCTCGTACGCACTCAAGCCTCGAAAATTCGATCGCTATTTTTGAGCGTTATCGCACTCGCTCTTTACTGAGTTCTCGTCTCCCGCTTCGCAAATAAGTGAGTCTCATCGTTTGAGTGCGCGTAGTGTAAATCGGACTCGTGTTCATCATGTCGAAACCGTGTTCCGGCCGCACAACGCCCGAGATCACCGTCGATAAAAGCTCGCCGTCGAGCCCAAATCCGAAGCCTTCGCGTGAAGCTTCACCGTTGCGACCCGAGCCGGTCGACAAGGGCATGCTCGCTCCGCTCAACACATCGAGCGATCCATCGCCTGATGCAGCGCCAGCGCACTCTGGCAGTGAGCGCTCATCCCGCCAAAACTCACCCTCTCGGCTCCCAACTGACCTCTTGGTCAAATACAAAACCCAGCTCAGCCGACTGAACTGCATCCAGTCAGTCATGGACGATGCGGTTGGAGATTGGCCGCTCGCCAGCATAGAGGACCTCGAGTGCGAGGTAAGAAATGTTGAGGCACTTCATGCTGATTTTAAGGAGACCCATAAGCATTTTGAGCTCCATTGGCCCGCCAAATTCCTCGACCATGACTACTTCCGGGATGACGTCTACGGCAAGGAAGCCATGCTGTATCGCACGTGCCTTCGAGCACTCAGCAAACTGCGCGTGCAGTTCGCACCAAAGGCTGAGCTGAGCCAGCAACCCGCGTCGGAGTCCCGATGCGAGCCAAGGCTTCCGGACATCCAACTCAAAACGTTCAGCGGTGAGTATGCCGACTGGCCGAGCTTTAAAGAAATGTTTGAAGAGCTTATAATGAAGAACACTCGGATCTCGGATATCGAGCGCCTGCATCACCTGCGAAGCTGCATGTCCGCTGGACCCGCCGAACTCATCGCCAACTATCCGCTAGTGGGCAGCTCACTCAAGCCGTCGTGGCAAGCGCTTGTCGCACACTACGACAACAAGCGCCTTCTAGTGCAGGCGCAACTGGACAAAATGTGCAGCATAAGCAAGCTCACAAAAAAGTCCGCGAAAGGGCTCAACACACTCCTCTCCCGAGTCTCCGAAGCGTGCAAGGCCCTCGACGCATTGGGAGTGGGCGAGAATTTGGGTGGAGCCATTCTCGTCCATCACGTGTGCCATCATCTGGACACGGCCACGCGGGAGGCCTGGGAGAACTCTCTCGGATCATCTTCAGAGTACCCAAGCTTCGCCAAACTCGAGGAGTTCCTCACCGTTCGAGCTCGAGCGCTCGAACGTATCGAAGCTTCCGCACCGTTGGCGGCGTCTTCGCAACCCGCTTCTAGGCCGCTCAGCACTCATCACGCGTCCGCTCAGTCATCATCCGCTACACCGCTGCGGGATCCTACCGCATATCACTGCGATTGCTGCAACGGAACGCACTACATTATCACGTGCGCGAAGTTCAAGGCACTCGACGTGGCTGGACGCCGCAAGATCGCCTCCAACTGCCGGCTGTGCTTCAACTGCCTGGGCAGACACAGCTCCGCAGCGTGCAAGTCGACAAAGACTTGCCGCCTCTGCAGTGCTAGGCATCACACGATGCTACATGAGGATCCAAGCCGCAAGCCGTCAACATCCGCAGCCGCGCACTAGGAAGAAGGTGCAATCGTCAAACCCGCATTCACGTCCGATGACGTGTCCCGCACTCATACGCCAACCGCTGGCGTGCCTCGCACTCACCGCACAACGCTGCTTGCCACAGCACTCGCAACCGCACTATCGTCATCTGAACACATGAGAGTGCGTGTCCTCGTCGATCCGGGATCAGAACTCTCCTTCATCTCGGAACAAATCGCCCGCAGACTCAACAGTCAGTGTCATCAATCCGCAATTCCGATCATCGGCATTGGAGGAACAACAACAACGCACACAAAAGGAATGGCGACAATAACACTGCGCTCGCTTCATTCCACCGCCTCAGCATCGGTCGACGCTCACATCCTGCGGAAACTGACTTCAGTGCTACCATCTTTCCGCTCCGCAAGGCAGAGATGGCCTCATCTGAACAACCTGAAACTGGCTGACCCAGATTTCTTGGAGCCACGCCCTGTCGACATCATTCTCGGCGCCGATGTGTACGGGCAGATCATCAAGCCCAACATCATCAAGCACTCAACAACAATGCCGATCGCTCAGCTGTCAATCTTCGGTTGGCTAGTTTTGGGCCCTGTGCGCTCACCCAACTCTCCAGTGTGCACCTCTTACCACGTAAGTACGCACACCAGCAACGATGAGCTGCAGATTCTCCTCTCCAAGTTTTGGACTCAAGAGGAACCACCGTCAGACGCTGAAGGAGCTCTCACGCAAGAAGAACAAGAGTGTGAGAACCATTTCAAGGCTACGCACTCTCGAGACTCCACGGGCCGCTACACGGTGCGGATCCCTCTGAAATCAGCTCCCGCATTATTAGGGGACTCGTACCCCGCAGCTCACTGTTGTCTCAAGCGCACTCTTCGCAAACTGCAGAAGAACGACTCATACCGCGAACTCTACCAAAACTTCATGCGCGAGTATGAAGCACTCGGCCACATGGTTCGGATCGCCGACCCTTCATCGAACTTCCCGCATCGAGGTGAGCACACCGTTGGTGCGTCCGCTGGTGAGATGACCTTAGCACCGGCTGGTTTATAGCCAGCCGGAGGGTTGAGGGTCCCATCCGGTGGCTCATTGGCGCAATCTCATCCTCACGGGGTTTTCTACCTTCCAAACCACGGAGTTCTCCGACCCGACAGCACAACAACTAAACTGCGGGTGGTTTTTAATGGGTCCTGTCCAACATCATCCGGACAGTCTCTCAATGACATCATGCACACTGGACAGAATCTACTTCTGGATATCAACGACGTGCTCACGTGGATTCGTCATCACCGCCACATCTTCGCAACGGACATCACGAAGATGTACCGACAAATCAACGTGCACGAGGCCGACTGTGACCTCCAACGCATCCTGTGGGTCAACGACGACGGTACAGAAACACACTTCAAACTCAAGACGGTGACGTACGGAACAAGAGCCGCTCCGTTCTTGGCCGTACGAGTCCTTTTGCAACTCGTAGAGGACGAAGGACACCGCTTCCCTTTGGCCATCCCATCGTTGCTCAAGGGACGCTACGTCGATGACATTTTCGGCGGAGCTGACTCCGTCAAACAACTAATCGACATCGCTCATCAACTCGAAGCGCTGTGCCATGCGGGAGGGTTCCCGCTGGCCAAATGGCAATCAACTCACCAAGATTTGCTCTCGGCAGTCTCCGCAGGCAAACCACCCGCGTCCACAATCTCATTTGACGATTGCTCAACCAAAATACTCGGACTCAAATGGAACGCTCAAGCTGACGAGTTCACATTCCCAGCCCGCTTTTCCAGAACCGCACAAGCAATAACGAAACGCCAAATCTTATCTGAGGTAGCTCAGATTTTTGATCCACTCGGCTTCATCTCCCCAGTGACGATTCGAGCCAAGGTTCTTCTCCAGGAACTATGGCTGCAAAAACTCAGCTGGGACGAACCGCTGTCACCGACGATCATTTCAAGGTGGCTCGCCATCAGAGAAGGCCTGCAGCAGTTGGCCAAAATTTCGATCCCTCGATGGTTTAACACGTGGAGCGACTCCACTGTTGAACTCCATGGCTTCTCCGATGCATCGCAGCTCGCGATGTCCGCAGTTGTCTACCTCGTAGTCAACTCTCCGTCCACGGGCGTCTCATCAACAATCGTTTGCGCAAAGACGCGAGTCGCCCCGCTCAAGCAACTAACCATCCCGAGGTTAGAACTCTCAGCAGCGCTGCTACTCTCCAAGTTAACTCGACGAACTCAAGTAACACTCCAGCTACCAGTGTCACGGACTCACTTGTGGACGGACTCCAAAATTACTCTGTCGTGGATCAACGCACCCGCATCACGGTGGAAGGACTATGTCAGGAACCGCGTACTGCTTATACAGCAGCTCGTCCCGCATGCTCACTGGAGGCATGTTCCTGGCACCTCGAATCCTGCCGACGGACCCTCCAGAGGCTTGACAACCCACCAACTCAGAAATCATCCGCTCTGGTGGACGGGACCACCATGGATGACTGAACCGCAAGAGAAGTGGCCTCGTCAACCACTCGCCGCTGACGACTTCATCATACCCGAAGCTCGTCCGGGAATCGCCCTGTTCGTTGCGGCTCCCAAACTCGAATATCACTGGGACCTAATCAATCGCTATTCATCATTGCAGAGACTCATCAGGAGCACCGCCATCTGCTCCAAGGTCGTGTCCAGACTGAGGAGACAGCCAACCGCAGCCCACGCCACCATTCTCACCCCAGAAGAGATCGACGCTGCCAGAATCCTGTGGGTCAAAGCAACGCAAGCGCTCTACTTCGCGCATGAGAGCAGAGTGCTGAGCTCGCACTCTAGTCTCAACCAAAACCATGTCTTCTCCCGTCTCACTGCATTCCTTGATCACGAAGGCGTGATTCGGGTCGGAGGCAGGCTCACCCGATCATCGCTCTCATTGGAGAGCAAGCATCCCGCCATTTTGCCGAGGCACTCACGCATGACAGAACTCGTCATTGCCAACTCGCACCGTCGGACGCTCCATGGAGGCACGCAGCTCACCCTAGCTGATATTCGGCAATCATACTGGATCCTCGGAGGCCGAGCTCCAGTCAAATCACATATTCTTCGCTGTGTCAAGTGCGCACGACAGCGAGGGATCCGCGCGCAACAGCTGATGGGCCAACTGCCCACCGCCAGAGTCTCACCGCATCGCCCCTTCACGCACACAGGCCTCGACTACGCCGGGCCTCTGACCATCAAAACGTGGAAATGACGGGGAGCAAAGACGACCAAGGGATGGATCTGTGTCTTCGTATGCCTCACCACTTCAGCTGTGCATCTTGAGGCCGTCAGCGACTACTCAACTGACGGTTTCATCGCTACTTATCGCCGCTTCGTAGCGAGAAGAGGAATACCGCGCGTCCTGCACTCTGACTGCGGCACCAACCTGGTCGGCGCCGATTCAGCACTCAAAAGGATGTTCTGCAAGAGCACTCAAGAACATCACACCATCGCTGCTCAATTGTCTAACGACAACACCCGCTGGGATTTCAATCCACCAGCCGCTCCGCACATGGGCGGTAAATGGGAGGCAGTGGTGAAATCAATGAAGTTTCACCTTCGACGCACCATCGGCGACATCGTTCTGACGTTCGAGGAACTCACCACGCTTCTCACGCAAATCGAAGCGACATTGAACTCTCGACCACTCGGACCTCTCAGCGACGATCCAGACGACGTGTCAGCCCTCACACCGGGACATTTCCTGACTGGAGCTGCACTCTCCACACTCCCCGAAGTTTCACTGACCGAGCGTAAGCTCGCCCACCTCGACCGATGGCGCCTCATCCAGCAACGCTTTCAGCACTTCTGGAATCAGTGGAGCACCCACTACCTGCAACAACTCCAGTCGATCGCCAAATGGCGACACCCGTCACACGACCTCAAGGAAGGCACACTCGTGCTCATCACCGACGAGAGATTCCCGCCAAGCAAATGGCCATTAGCTCGCGTCACCGCCGTTCACCCCGGCCAGGATGGACTCATCCGAGTCGTGACAGTGAAGACCGCATCCACAACCCTCACACGGCCCATCGCCAAGCTCTCACCGCTTCCGGTCTCAGCGTAGATCATCGAGAACTCCGAATCACCTCAAGGACGTCACCCTCACTGGAACATCATCACCATCGTGCTGATGGCGGGAGAATGTTCGGGATTCCGCCTTGCCGTACAAGCAGGACGAGATTCCCGATTGTCTCGCGCCGCGGCAGCACCTCGTGGGCGCTCTCGCTTAGCCTCGTGGCTAGCGCTCGGCTGGACTCGTGCCGGCCGGCGTGCGAGAGCGGCCATGATTGCTGGCCTTAGCGCGCATGCCCGACGGGAGTCGTGCCGGCCAGCGTGCGAGAGCGGCCATGTTTTTGACTCTCGCATCGAGAACGTTCGAAGCAACAACGTCGTTATCGCAAGTTCTCAATTCGCGCCGCTTTTTCACACCCGCACCGCTCTAGTGTAATATCATTCTCGCGTGTGCATTCTGCACTCTCCGCGAACCGCTCAATTGGCGTATAAGACGCAATTGACTCCCGCAACGTCTACATCGCATTTTCATAGTTTTAAGCTCACCACGTGGCCGGGCCAAGACCGCGTGTGTCGCTAAAGTTCCACCTTTTCGGCCATATTTTCTCTGTCGTGAGATCTCGTCACGAGATCAATAAAATCAGTGCGCGATCTCCGATACCGTCTACACCGCTCCGCATACCGTTGTACCGCTGTTATACTCAAACATTTGTGCACTCTCCTGTAAATAGTGAAAATATACTGACAAGTGAATCCTGCGCAAATTCATCGCGTCTTCCTGTGACTGTTATTTCCACCGTGTGCACGATCCCTATCATCCGGCAGAAATACAGTCGATCCGCAACAAAGTGTTCGAAATGATGGCCATTGACATCGATACACTTTTGCAAGCGCTTCACGAAAGAACGCTGAATTTTAAGAAACGTTTCGTCACGTACACTCGCGCATGCAGCAATTATCCTTTCCCTCATATTTTCAGGTGTGGTCGGCACCTCCTGATACACTTTGTTTTTAACGAATACCCATAAAAAAATCTAACGGAGTAAAATCCGGAGATCGGGCGGGTCGGTTGACCGATCCTCTATGTCCTATCCAGCAACCGGGATGAAAGAATAATCGCTGCATGCGCGCGTGTACGTGACGAAATGTTTCTAAATTCAAGCTATCTCAAACACTGACTTATTACATGGACCACGGGCCGTCGGGCATTATTAATAATGGCCGGTCAAAGTGATAAATTAATCACTTTGCCCATCGCTCTTGGGCATTATTAATAATGGCCGGTCCTTATTAATAATGCCCAGTTAATCACGTTGTCCGTAACATATACATCGAGTAAAATAAAAGTAATTAAAATGATCGATACTTACATATTTACATCTATTGGATGTAGAAAGTTTCTTCTAAATATTATTCAACGTTATCAATCAAGGATTCAAAAAAATAAATTAGAAAAATTCAAATTTTTTCTTGCAGATTTAACAAGAATTTAATAAAATTATCGATGTTTACTAGTAATGTTAAAAATACTGAAAATTCAGTCGAATAGTTTATTTCTGTATGCCTTATGATATATTGAATCACTCCCTGTAAAATTAGAAATCGATAAGCAATGTTATACATTTCAGTACTGAAACAGTAGTACACACCGTATTAAAGGGAGTGGCCCTTGCCATCCAGAAAAACACACATATTTTCTAAAAATTCATAAATCGAAAGTATAAATCGAAATATTTTAATTTTGTTAAACGGAATATGAAACTTCTTTAAGAATGTCCCAAGTAAACGTTGGTTTGTAATATTAACAAATGACGGCACTGGAGAAATTTTCGCGGAGGCTATCCGCACGATACGCGCTTGTGTTACACGAGTGGAATCAGTGACAAGTTGCATCTGAAAAAAATTGTTCACTCGTGGATAATGCCGCTAAAATATACCGTACCGTTTTTTTCGACTATCAGAGAAATTATGGTGAACCGAAGAAGAAAAAATATGTATTTTTTACCGTAATTTCATGAGAAAAAACATCAACAAAAAACCAATCAAGTCGTCGATAGTTGTCGATAGTTTACGAGATTTCAGTCGCCCCAAGTCAAAAAATATATTATAGTTTCGCTTCATATTTTATACGCGCTCAATGGAGTCAAAGTGAGAAAGTAGTAGATTTGGCATGGAATTAGTTAATATAAAAACACACTATAGACTTCGATACCGTCACCTTTTTCGAATTGCCAATTTTTGAGCCATTAAACGACGCTCACGAAGAAGAAAATGATATTAACAGTATTTTATGTTTACGTATGTTCGCAGTCACAGAGATCTGAAGCCTGAAAACTTGTTGCTCGACGAGAAAAACAATATAAAAATAGCAGATTTCGGAATGGCGTCACTGCAGCCAGCGGGTTCAATGTTGGAAACGAGTTGTGGCTCACCGCACTACGCCTGCCCTGAAGTCATTAGGGTAAGAAAACGTGAAAAAAATATATATATTGTTATGTCGTGTTACGTCTCAGTAACATTACGATTGCCCTATTTTTGACCTTAGCAAGGCTAAATAGTCTTAGGAAACGGGCTAATGGAATTTGATGCAATTAAGAATATAAGACAAGGATATTGAGTTATAAAAGGAAATGATTTTTATTTGGTGGCTGTTTTGTTGTATAATTCTAGTCTCTGTTCATATATTTTATGTCGTGGAAAGTCTTTGGGGATCAAAGACGGATGCAAGAATTTAATGACGTACTCCAGCTTTTGTAATTTGTACGGGAGCTCGATTTGTCTTTGGAAGCACGTCTGCTCCAAGAACTCCTTGGTGTAATAACCGCGGGTGAGATTCCGTGAATAGCCGTGGTATTGTGCAACAATTTTCCGCAGTTGGATGTTGCGACCACCACCTCGACGTTTTCTCACTAAAATTCAAGGATTGAAATCAGATTGCGGGTTCCCCAGAGAGAGGGCAACGGTTGTATTAGATGGATATAATGTGCAGCCGCGCGGAGAGTGGGGATAGGAGGGACAGCTGAGCAGATGCTCTACATGTAATGCCGGCTGTACACTCTCGTCGAGGGACGGCGAGGCTGGACGAGTGCGAGAGTGTACAGGGTACACTCGCTCCGTCTCGCGATGCCTCGCAGTCACTCGTTGGCTCTCCATTCCGAGTCGGTTTTTTGAGCGCGAGTCAAAGGGCCTCGCTTACCCTCGCGAGGCGGCGCAAGTGTATCACTGTACACTCTCGCGGCATTCTGTTGATGGCAAGCTTTCTAACCGTCCACCTTCTTGGCGTTCGCAAAGCGTACTGAATAAACGAGAGTGTACAGGGTCACGCTCGTCCCTCGACGTCTCGCGCGAGAGCTCTCGACGAGACATCGTGAGAGCACTCGCGCGAGAATGTACAGCTGGCATAATGCCGGCTGTACATTCCCACAACTACTCAGAAAAGGTACATTGAAAATGAGCATTTTTCGAAACAATGTTTTTCAACTTTGAATTGGTTCCAAAACTTTTCTAATTTGAATATCTTCTAAAACCACATATAGAATTATTAATAAAGTATTTCTGAACAAAACTAAAAAAAGATCGTCGGAAAATGTTGAATAGTTTTGGAGAAATCTTAATTTGAAGCAAAGAAGGTCGGATAGGGGCTTCTGAAAATGTCGAACCTCCTTAAATGTAGGGATTGACTAGAAATGAAAGTGCCACAAGTGGGAGCTCCACATGGCCACGCATTTATTTTTTATTCAAGGAATATACTGTTGGCCGCGGATTGGACGTTGCATAAGTCTTTTATGTTAATATAATTTCCAATCAGAGGTTCGGGTAGCGGCAAGAGTTTGGATTTGTAATGTGACAATTATGGGTTCGAGTCCTCGTGCGGGTAAATTTTCTTTTTCTTTAGCTTTTTTCAACTGTTTTCCATTTATTTACATTTTCACAAACGGCATAGGACATCATCATTTTAACAGGCGCATAATCGTGGAAAGTTTAGGATTGCGTATAACTTTCCAAGAAGTAATTGTAATTAAAGCTTACACGAGGACTTCGTTTAACGTTAGTTTTATTTTAACCTTCGAGCAACCCTTGATAATTGTACACGAACAATAGGTTCTCGGCGCAGGTAGAAAACAACGGTATGTACGTTCAACCATAAGCCGTTATATTAGCGACAGCGCTAGATAGATTGCGCATTCGCTTACTAGCTTTTGACTGAGTAACGTGTATATTGCGAGAAAATTGTAAGAATATTGTGAGAGTATTGTAAGAATATTGTGAAAAATATTGAGTCGGCCGAAAATGTCAGATAGTAAAAGTACAAATATTGATATGCCTAGAACATCTGTAGAAAAAGAACAGGAGCCACATGGTGATATCCTCGACAGCGAAGCGTCGAAACGACAATTGATATCCGCGCTGGATTATTGTTTCCATCGTTTGGCGGAAGACGATTCGGAGATTTGATCCCATCAAAAAGTTCCGTGATAATAACCGAAGAACACATTCAAATGGCAAGTAAAATATACAAGAAAATAGTGGAAGCTTTATTCGAGAATAAGTTAGTGTGCGACGATGAACGAATGTAGACCGAAAAAGTCGACGTAAGAAGTGAGTATGAACAGAGATTGGGGGGAGATCAGCAACGCTCGACAGCCCGATCGAACTAAGGATTTAAAAATCATAAGTTTCGAAACTGGGAAACACCAGGACCTTACAAGGTTCCCTAAATGTTAAAAAATATATAACAAACATATATGTATTTAAAAACATCTAGGGAACCTTATAAGGCTCTGGTTTTGCCAGATCAGGATTGCCCGATTGAAACTTAGGATTTTTAACGTGGAAATAACCTGATAAGGTCCATATCTGGGCTTGATCTGGTTCACCTGATCAGGATCCCCTTTTCTATGCCCGATTTAGCCCTGATGTGACGTCAGGTCTGCCTCCCAAAAATTTTAGTCGGGGCCTGACCTTTTCCTAATCAGAATCGCCGGATCGTCGTATATGAAAAAAATCCCAAATTTCGATCGGGCAATCCTGATCTGGCAAACGCCAGGCCAGAATAAGGTTCCCCAGATCTTTAAATGAGATATATTTCTTTTATATCCGGGTTCCATACACGGCCCCGACCTCGTCCTAATCAGAGTCACCGGATTCACTGATTACACTAAAAAGATTGTTTTATGTAACCAAAATTATCGTATTTTGACAAATTTGTATTTTTAGAAAAAATAACAATAAGTATATTGAGACAAATTTATATTATATATAAGTTTATTATAAGAAAACACCGTAATTATCAATCGAGAGGCAGTTGCTTAGTGGTAACGTTCACGGATCACACGCAGTGGGCTCGGGTTCGATTCTTGGCGGCACTATGGAATGTTTCTATGTGCTCTTTCTACATTCTCGGTGATTCGGAACCTATTTAAAACTGTAGGCCCACAGGACAGCGCCTTGGGTGGTAACCAAAAAAGGGTGTAGAGGAGTTGTCTCGGATTCGACTGGTACCGTAGTCTCGCATATGAATGCGAATGGCGTAGGTTCTGCTCCAGATAATAGGATGTGCGAACCACGACTATATACATCAGTGCCAGTACCGACATCTAGCCGGACGAGACGAGCTTCGGTGCTCGGGCATCAAATAAGAAACGACCATGAATAGCCCGACTAGAAATTTTACTAGGGGTCACATAAGGCCCTCATAAGGTTGCCTTTTTTGAAAAGTAAATTTCTTACCTGGTTACCTTATCCGTCCCTGGTCAAGGGTGTAACGCAATGGACGCATAGGGGCCTGATCATCCCAACCACACAAGGACCTGATAAAGTTGAAATTGTCAGGGCCTTGTGTGGTTGGCATGATCAGGGCCTTGTGTGGTTGGCATGATCAGGCCCGTATGCGTCCACTGCGTTACACTCTTGACCAGGGCCGAATAAGGTAACCGGGTAAGGACTTTACTTTTCAAAAGAAGCATCCTTATAAGGGCCTTATGGGACTCCTAGCAAAATTTCTAGTTGGGTGGCTCTCCACTCGACTTCTGTCGAGTGTTGCTGATCGCCCCCCTAATCTCTGGTATGAAGAAGTGGAGGGTGTCGTCTCGTCGGACCATGGCTACGAACCAGATGAAAGAAAAATAAAATAAAATCCAAAGTTCGTTTCACTCGATTACAAAATTATGGCAGTTAATCTTTCAAAAGCACAGTTAAATTGAAATTCGAAGAGTCTGCAAATGAAAGGAGCATCTCGTTTGAAGAAAATGGGCGATCTGAAATTTTGGGAAGAATACACTTAAAATTGGGTACTTGGTACTGCCAGCCAATTTTCGAATTGCAACTTCAAAGCCTCGGAAACGTGGACTAAACAGTTTAAGTGTAAGCATAAGGGTATCCAGAGAAAAGTTATGAAATTTGTAACGGAAGGAGAAACTGCCACTATTGAGGAAACCCTTGGTGCGGTGAAGTTCTTTCAAGTGCAGGCTCGCGCACTCATCCCCAATTACGACAAGGATTTTGTTATCAATACTGATGAAACAGGTAAGTCAAGAATTCTCATTTGTCTATGTCAATCGAAATACTCTTTTTAACGTCATCTTCTTATATAGAACAAGTACGCTTCGCGTACTCGATGGGGGGCTTCGCCCCCCATACCCCCCGCGCGCGGTCGCGTTATGATCGTCGCGCTTCGCGCTCCGCGTTCTGTTGATCATTTACTTAAATTGTTAAGTATTGAAATATTAAAGTGTTTTTATGTTATTGTGAATTATGATTGATAATATAGAACTATGTGTTTCGTTCATGATATACCTTCAGTAAGAGTCATTGTTCGCAAGGCGATGTCTGAATTTTTCAGACTTACATTAATAGGCAATTATAACTTTACAATGTAAGGATTGCATATTTTATTTTCATGATATATTTTGAATGTTAATTAACATGTCCCTTAGGGACGTTTTAATAGGCACTCACACCGTAATTTTCAATTTTTATCAATTTATCACGAACACTACGATTTTCATGGTATCAAACTTTGACGGTTCATTACTGATATTCGAATCGGAAAATAAGGATTTTATGAATTACACATTTGCCGTTTCGGCATTCTTAAGGAGTCATGAGCATTTTTTGTGGTAATTGAGAATGTGCTGAAATTGAATGATTGTTATTGGCTTATGGGTACAAGATCTTTATTTTGTTACAAATAATTGAAATTGACTACACGAGCTTTAAAAAAGTATTTGTTTAATATTGCCTTAAGGGCGAAAAGCTATTTTTTATGTAGTTGAGATTGAATTTGGTAATACATGTGTTTGTGTGTGTGACTTATCACAAACCACTGTGTGGTCCATTTGGGATGGTTCGCCGTCAAGTCCTCTCACTCGCATTGTCGCGTTTTGCGTTTCATATTTAAGTGTTCATATTATAATGTTTCATTTCTTTAGTTTTATTTTCAATGTTTATTTTCTATGAATTGTGGTGCAAAAATAATGCATATAATACGGTTGTATGTTTAATAAAATAATAAATAAAAAAATAATCAGTATATCATTTATTCACATTTTTTTATAAATCTATATTTATCGTGAGATGCGAAACCATAATGGCTTGTGATCGCTATAAACGCTTTCATATATACATATTCACTTTCAGATCTTTGTTTGCACTGAAGCTCTGTAGAAGCTTCTCTGTAGATCCTCTGTAGAGGCTAATAGTTGACTCTGATTGGAGGATTTTCTTAAGGTTTACGTATTACGTGTTACGGAGATTCGTGTGTGAAGGCTTTTAACGATAGCCAATAGCAAGCCCGACATTCCGGTGGATTATTCTTGCGTACACATAAGCGTACTGTACATCAACGTAACAAGCACATGACGATACTAACGACATCTTACCGCTGGGGCACGAAGTGAGCTTTGCTGGGACTCGATCTTCGTCGATATGAGTCTTCCCTCTCTTTCGTGTATCGGTGATCTATGCCTGTCAGTGTAATTACGAAGATTTTTTTTTGTTTTAAATACTTTTATAAAATATTAATCGCGATAAATGATAATTCGCGTAATTTCATCGAATTAAAAGTGGTGTTGTTGTATGAACATTTTTTTTTGTGAAGAAGTATATTTTAACAGTGTTCGAGGTTATTTTTTTATATAAGTATATTTTAATAGTTACGTTCGAGGTTATTTTTTTATATGCTGAATTAATAATATTTGTGAAGTGAAAAAAAAATAAAACAGTGAGTATTATGAATAATTTTGATGTGTACAAATAATAAAAGTGTATATAAAATGGATAAATTCGAAGAAGTGTCATATTCTATTCAAAGACAAGAAACGATATAACTTTTGTTGAATGAGTGTTTTTTTATGTCAAACATGTTGAAAAAATATTAAAAAAAACTCTATGTTATAATTGTTCAAATGACTTGAAACTCTTGAAGTACTTCAAATACATTAAAATTAAAGTAATAAGCGAGAATCAAAAAAATTCGTTCACGCGTCTCTGTGCAATTGTAAAAAAATGCAAAAAAGCGTTTTTTTTGTTCAAATTGAATTATTAACAGAATTGTAAAGTCTTTAAACTCTAGAAGACACTTCTTTGAGGTCTTATAAAGAAATACTATAAGTTATATAAACATTAGTTCACAGATTGCTGAGATCCGGACATTAATAGATACAAAATAGCTGTTTGGCCCCAAAATAGGTATGTTTTTAACAATTTTTATATTTAACAAAGTCCGAATGAATTTATACACAAAAGGCATCTTTGTTATAATAAAATACATTTGTAGTATAAATTTCAGCTCGATCGATTCATGCGTTGCTGAGATTTGAGTGCGGACGGACGGCTCCCGTGACAAAGATTTTTGGAAGGCAATATTAATAGGCACTTTTTAATATATATTTATATATATTATAGTGAGTGCCTAAAAATGGACGAATGTTTGTTTGTTCGTTTGTTTGTTTGTCCTGCTTACGTTCCCATACCGTTCATCCGATTGTGATGAACATGTGATGAGTTATAGGGCGCGCGCCCACGAAGATAACTGAATTAGTAGAATAATTTTATTTACAAAAATAAACGCGTACGGGACAAAAAAGATTAACATTTATGTATATCTATATATAATTAATTGGACAACTGTCAAAATATGCCACCAAAATGACAAGCGAAATAAAAGACACGCATTTGTTTGAACGACTCGATAGACTCGACATTATTATATACAGGGTGAATTTCGTAAGGTTTCTCAAACGGGATTTCGGCGCAGATGGGATCATTACAAACAAAAGTTGCAAATATACATTAGGGGTATTTTTAATAATTTACGAAATATGAATGTTTAAATAAAAATGACTGCATAATAAAATAATAATAATTGACTGCTCTGAATTTTGCGATCGCAAATGTAACTGTGCTATATCTACGGCTAGGGCGGAGAGTAGTCGGCTCCAACGCTTCTCGGCGCGCTCTAATTGGACCAACTTTAAAATTCATATCTCGTAAACTATTAAAAATATCCCTAATGTATATTTGCAACTTTTGTTTGTAATGATCCCATCTGCACCAAAATCCCGTTTGAGAAACCTTACGAAATTCACCATGTATACATTTAAAACAAATGAGTGTCTTCTATTTCGCTTTTCGTTTTGGTGAAATATTTTATTTGACAAAAAATGTCAAATTAATTAATTTCACAGCTGTCAAAGTATGCCACCAAAATTAAAAGCGAAATAAAACACAATCATTTGGTTAAACGGCGCGATCAACTCGATATTATATACAGGGTGAATCATAATGGGTGGACACCACTTTTTGATGGTATTTACCATGCGTTGTAAATTACCGACTACCTATAACTGGATTGCTTGACCGCTCCAGAGATGGCAGCTGCTTAGTGACAGGCAACTACATTCATGCATCTTCGCCGATTTCGATGATATTTGGTATGCTTGTAGAAACGCCTTGCCATTGGCAAGGAGAAGATGGATATTATTTCAACATAAAATTAAGAAATCCACAAACAGGTGAGTAAACGAATAAGAAGGTAAGCGCCATGAATTACTATTCATATCGATTGATGGTTCGTGAAAACAATGAAAATCATATCTTGAAGTGTCGAAAATTGTTCCACCAATACATTGCCGATATGCTTGCGATAATCGAAACCGAACGGCTACTATACATCAGATTAAATCAAACAAAGTTGCGTTCAGAAGAGTACATTCATTTACGCGATGCAGTTGTTAATGATAGTGTGACGATGGTCTACCCTCAGCTACCTTGTTTTCCTTCTTTCCCACGCGCCTCTCGCATTCCTTTTTTTGCCTACGTGACTTCCTGCAGCTACATCCTCGCTTCGCAGGGGTATCTCGCCTTCAAAATACAAATAATCACTGTTTCCCGAGAAAGGCCCAAAAACACATCTTTTCTATTTTCCACAACCCAGCCATAAAGCATCTGCCTTTATGGCCTGATCTACCCCAAGCCCGATACATCTGCCATTCCTAGAATCTCCCTGGACATCTCAGTTTCCAGAATGTTCTAACTCTCAAATTCTCTCCCCACCAAACCGCGACTTTCCCATAGGTTAATGTTCTAAGAACCACCCTCGTCCTAGCTAACCAGTTAGTAGATATCCGATCATCCAAGCAGCAACGTTACGCTGTCTGTTGTAACACTGAGAAATAAAGTCTTGTGCTTCTCAATAAAGTGTCTACCGAGTTTTTCCTCTCAACTACCGCGTTCTGCAGCCGAGTCGGCAGCCCAATTACAATAAATAAATTGAACAAATAACTCGCGACATCACAATAGCAATGTGAATCACAATGATTTCGGAAGAATTATAATACTACCGGCAACATTTACAGGAAGTCCTAGGTACATGCATGAATACGCCCAAGATGCAATGCCATATGTTCGCGCATATGATTGCCCAGATTTGTTTATTACATTTACATGTAATCCAACATGGAATGAAAAAAAACAACCTTTGTTAACTGGACAATCATCATCGGATCGTCATGATATTTACGCGCGTCTGTTCAAACAACAATTGAAATCTTTAATGGATTTCATTGTTAAGCATCATATTTTTGGAGATACATGATGTTGCATGTAATCCATGGAATGGCAAAAAAGAGGATTGCCACATTGACACATTTTGATTTAGCTGATCAAAAAAATCACACCCCATCTAATTGATAAAATAATCTCAGCAGAAATTCCAGATGTCGACATTGATCCAGACTTATTTGAAGTCGCCATCAAAAACATGATTCACGGTCCATGTGGCTTACTTCACAACAATTCACCATGCATGTCCGATGGAAAATGCACGAAACGATACCCAAGAGGTTTACTTGCAGAGACTATCTCTGGCAATGACGGATATCCACTTTATCGTCGACGATCAACTGAAGATGGTGGAAAATTTATAACATTAAAAGTACGAAACAATGATGCTGACGTCGATAATCGTTGGGTTGTGCTGTATTCGCTATTACTATCGAAAACTTACAAAGGACACATCAACGTCGAGTATTGCAATTCGGTGAAATCCATCAAATACATTTGCAAATATGTCAACAAAGAAAGTGATATGGCTCTTTTTGGAGTGGGGAGTGCAAATGCATCGATTAATGAAATAGACCTGTTGGATAAAGTTACTCGTGAGTCCGCCTCAAAGGTAGACGGATCGAGCGTCGAGAGTGGACGAAGCGATCGGCCAATAGCGTGCAAGGCCAAGCACGAGAGCACAAGTGCGCGACTCGAGCTCGGCCTTCTTCATCGAGCCGCGAGACAAGACAGACGGTACCACGATTAGTACGCCGAATAAAAGTGTATCAAAGAGAGAGCCATTTATTAGACTGAGCGGTGCTTATCTCGTTTTGCGAGCGTTTAATTACTTTTTGTTTTTCTATACAAGCACAGGTGTGCGAAATAAATATACTCGCTATTCTTTAATAAAAGAAACATTTATTCCTACATCCGCGTGTCTCGATTCATTATTCTCAATCCTCCTTCGATTAAATCTTTCAATCTTGATCAACTTTCGAAATTATTCAAAAAGATGTATATCAATTGAGACGCTACATTAGTAGTAATGAAGCCGTATGGCGCATTTTATCATTTCCAATCCATGAACGACATCCAACAATGAGTCATTTGTCAGTGCATTTTGAAAATGGACAGTGCGTATACTTCACAATAAAAAATGCACGTGAAAGAGCACTGTCACCACCACAACCAACATTAATTGCATTCTTCACATTATGCGGAGATGATATGTTTGCAAAGACGGTACTGTACTTTGAAGTAGCAACATACTACACATGGAACATATTAGTGAAAAAGTATCAACGTAGAAAAAAAGGTACGTTAGTTGAAGGGCATACCAATTTGTATTCGATCGACGCGTTAGGCTGTTCATATACTGTGCACCCAAACAATGCAGCATGTTTTTACTTGAGATTACTGTTAATAAACGTACGTGGGCCGACATCATTCAAAGATTTAAGAACAGTAAATGGCAAAGTATATATCACTTATCGTGAAGCCTGCGAAGAACTAGATCTTCTTGACAATGATGCACATTGGAACACTTCGCTCGTCGATGCATCGGATACTGCTCAACCACACGAAATAAGCACGTTATTTGCAATACTATTGACAACGTGCTTCCCATCGAATCCAAGAGAACTTTGGGAAAAACACAGAGACTACATGAGTGAAGACAACCTGTTATAACCGGGAGTTTGCCTTATGTCGGTTGTTGACAATGGTAGGGGAGGGGGAGTCTGTGGGAGGCTCTCGGACCTTCGGGGGGAGAACCAGGTGGCCTTTGCAGGTTCCTACTACAGGTTTCTCTTGGGAACCCCGAGACCGGAGAAGGAAGACGAGGAGAGAGAGAGTAGTCGGAGGGAGGCCCTCGGGCCTTCGGGGGGAGAAACAGGTGGCCTTTTCAGGTTCCTACTACTGTTTCCCTTGGGAACCCCGAAGTCGGAGGGGGGAGACCAGGAGGAAGGTCGGGGTGAGAGGGTTCGGTGGACCCGGGTCGCTCTGACAAGAGCGGGGGGGGGGAAGGGAGCGGGTCGCGGCTCTAGCGTCCTCTGGTGGAACTATGCCCGATGTCCCCGTGGAGGAGGTGGCCCTTCGAGGAGACAGATTCGGTGGCGCGAGTCCGTCGGCATCCCGATCCGGTTGACGATCTCCCGACATGCCTGTGGGTCCGCTTCCGCCGTGGGCCGGAGAGGCTTCTTCGGGGACTGTCTGAAAGCTCCCTTGGCCGCCACGCTGGACACGATGGTGGCCGGTTTCGTGGGCCGGGTGGCTCTCCGCTCCACGGATGTGGCCACGACCTCGTGTGTGGAGACGGTGGCGCGAGGTCGGCGGACCGGCGGAGGGGCTGCTCGGCGCGGCGTCGGTCGAAGGGGCCCGGATGCGGCCTTGGCGTGAGGGAGACGAGAGGGGGTTCTCACGTCCGGGGGGGACCTGAGAAGGTCCGTTTTCGGTTCTCCCGTCGAGGTGGACCTGAAAAGGTCCGTTGTCGGTCCTCACGTCGAGGTGGACCTGACAAGGTCCGTTTGAGTTCCTCACGTCGAGGTGGACCTGAGAAGGTCCGTTGGGGTTTCCCGTCGAGGTGCCTTGGGCCGCTTGTCTCGCCTCGGCACGACAGTCCAGTCGACGGTAATATGAAGCCGTCCGGCGTCGCCTCTTGGGCATCGATGGTTAGGTGGTTCGTCGGAAGAAAAAAATGAAGATCCCAGACGGAAGGGATACTTGTAGACAGTCGATTTTTATTTCAGAAGTACAGTTCGTGGGTTTGTTCGAGGCACCTTGTTCGGCGCTCTCGTACGAACGACTGAGGCCGGGACTCGTGGCTGTGCCGCTTATATACCCGTCGGGGCTCAACCGGCGCACCAATCAGCGCGCGACCCGCGCGGTGAGGCAATATAGGTAAACCCCGGGTACTAGGCCGAGCGCGAGCGCTGATTGGCGCGGCGGTTGCTTGCTCTGCCGGGCGCGAGGCCTGATGCGGGCGTGAGCGCTGATTGGTGCGGCGGTTGTTCGCTCGGTTAGACGCGAAATAGATATTGTTACAGAAAGTATGCGGATGAAATATTCGACGGAAAATGTGTGTGACGCGAAGCGGCGTACAACAATTGCCCCGGGAGTCGAGTGTTTTATCCGTGGTGTTGTTTGTGTTGTGTTGTTATGTAGTTTGACCTTAATCCTAACTTAGAGGCTACGTAAGTACAAGAAAATAAAATATCTTTGATTATCAACAATAAAATTAGAAACTTTGAACAACCAGAACGCTAAAAATACATTTTGGGACTGAGGGTTATACAGCTTTTCCCTCCCCAGGGTTCTTGGGTGGACGGGGCCGGAGATTATATCTTGATGGCTGGTTGTCGCGTGAGGATGTGACCCTGACGTTGGCTGGTGGTGGGCTTTTCTCCTTCGCCGAGTTGGAGGACCTACCTCTCTTCCGAGGTTGGTCCGGTGGTATGGCTTCATGTGTGGAAGCCGAGGCTGGAGTCCCTGATGGTTCTGGGGTGGCTGGGTGAGCTCTCTTAAGCTGGCTGCCGTGGATTTTTGTAACCCTATTTGGCATACTGACTAGGTACACCTCTCCTCCGAGGCAGGCCTTAATGTCGAATGGTCCGGCCCAGGTGGGACCAAAACCGGCATGGAAGCCTTCGCTACCATCGGACAGCAGATGGGTTTTGGAGTATACGGAATCCCCGACCTGGTATTGTGGGGATTCTTCATTCGTGGCCCCGTATGTCTGCTGGTATTTCTCCTGGTTCCTTTGGAGGTTTTCCACTCTTTGTTGGTAACCTGGGGTCTCGAACCTCTGGAGTTCCGGGTGTCTCCACTCCCCAGGATACGGGAGGGTTTTCCCCAAAAGAGTTTCGCTGGGCGAGACACCTGTGGCCGCGTTCTTGCGAGTGCGGAGCGAGAAGAGGACCGTTGGTAGGTGGCGATCCCAATCCCGATGCTTTTGACCTTGCAAGTGTAAGCGTAAGCCTTTTTTTATCTCTTGATTCCGTCGTTCCGTTGGGTGGGCCCGGGGGTGGTACGTTGCCGTTGTCCAGATTTGTACCTGCCAACGTCCGCATGCGCCCAGCCATTTTTGGCTTGTGAACTGCGGGCCGTTGTCGGATAGGAGGGACTTCGGATATCCCCAATGTGCGAAGACTTCGTTTTCAAGCGTCTTGATGATTTTCGTGGTGTCTGAAGATCTTAATGGGAATGCCTCTACCCATCGAGAGAACAGATCGGTGACGACGAGAATGAACCGCCTACCCTGGCCTGACCGAGGGTATAGCCCCATTAGGTCCAAAGCCAGGGTTTCCCAGGGTTTCCGAGGTTGATGAGGTCGTAGCTGATCCTTCTGCCGTGATTGTGAGGACATGGTGCACGCACACAGGTGACAACTTTGTACGTATCGTCGAATGTCTTGCGTCATCTTGCGCAGAGTCTCGTCTGCCCCGGGACGCCCGGCGAGGGGAGCGTCGTGATATTCTTGGAGTACTCTCTTTTGTGTAGAGATGGGTACTAATATCTTCCACTCCTCTTTGATTGCCTTAAAGAGGGCTCCATCCACGAGTTCCCTGACAAAAACCTGCCACGGAAAAGTACGTTTCAAGAGTGTGCCAAGTCCGTTTCAAGTACGTTTCGTTGAGGGAACACACTTGAAACGTATTTTGGCTGCAGAATAGTGCGTTTCAAGCGCGTTTCGTTACACGGTTGAAACATTCTTTTTTGCGGGTCGTCGAAACGGACTTTGCCTGCAGAATAGTGCGTTTCAACCTCGTTTCGCGTTACACGATTGAAACATACTTTTTCGCGTGCCGCTGGAACAGACTTCTCCCACAGAATACTGCGTTTAAACCGCGTTTCGTTACACGGTTTAAACGTACTTTTTTGCGTGCTGCCGGCACAGACTTCTCCCACAGAATAGTGCGTTTCAACCGCGTTCCGCGTTACACGGTTGAAACGTACTTTTTCGCGTGCCGCCGGCACAGTCTTCTCCCACAGAATAGTGCGTTTCAAGCGCGTTTCGTTACACGGTTGAAACGTACTTTTTCGCGCACCGCCGACACAGACTTCTCCCCCAGAATAGTACGTTTCAACCGCGTTTGGAAACGCGGTTGTCACGTGGTTTTTGTGTCACTCGCGCCCGCTAGGTAGCGCATGGCTATCCCGCGTTTCTCGCATACAAAGTGACGCCCCATTGGGATTATAAACGCGAGCGCTTTGCCGAAATAATCAGTCTCTCGACCGCGATGAAAAGCACGAGCCAACCACTATCCCGAAAAGGATAAAGTCTCTATGGTTTATGTCTATCTTATATCTATATTATGTCTATTTACAGCTTATTATATTACAGTGTTTTATTACAATATTATTTTGGGGATGATGTTTATTTAAGAGTAGTCCGAAAGCGTGTACCAAGCGTGTGATAAGCGTGTTTCAGACCAGACAATACTACGTGCAAAGCACGGTTCAACCACGTTTCGTTACACGCTTTACCGCGTTTCAAGTGCGTGCCAAGCGCGTACCGTGTACGCGGTAAAGTACGTACCAAGCGCGTTTCAAACACGTTTCGTTACACGCTTTACTGCGTTTCAAGCGTGTGCCAAGCGCGTACCGCGTACGCGGTAAAGTGAGGACAACGCGCGTTCTGAAACGCGCTTGGTACACATTAAAGTGTGTAACTGAAACGTGGTTGTGTACGAATTCACGCGCTTCTCACGTGCTTTAGCGTGTTTCAAAACGCACTTTGCACGTACTTGAAACGCGGTAAAGCGTGTAACGAAACGTGGTCGAAACGCGGTTGATTTTGTCAGGGTTTATAGTGGTAATTCTGGTCCTGTGTCCCCAGTATTTTTACCACAGAACAGAGCGCCGCGTCTGTCTGTTGGCTCTGGATGACTTCGTCTATGAGGTTTTGTTGTTGGACTCCCAGGATCTCCGGGAGTTGGTCGCGTTTAGGTCTCGAACTCCTTTCCGGGGGTAACATTCTTTCGGTGTCGTCGAGTTCCTGCTCGTTGGGGTCCTCGGGGTGGCGCGACAAGAGGTCGGGTAGCTCGTTTGCTTGCCCGGGTACGTGCTCGACGCTGAATGTCAACTCTTCGAGTAGGATTGCCCATCGGCTGAGTTTTGATTTTTCGTTCTTTATCCGTTTTAACCAGACTAGCGCTCGGTTGTCCGTGCGGAGGGTGAAAGGCTTGTCCTCCAAGTAGTTACGATAACGCTTGATGGCCCAGACTACGGCGAGGCACTCTTGTTCGTTGCTGTGGTACCTTTGCTGGACGCTGTCGAATTTGGCGCTTGCGTAGCTTATAACACACCTGACGTTAGCCGGCGTCACTTGGTAGAGCACGGCCCCCATCCCGACCTTGCTAGCGTCGGTCTGAAGGTGGAATCGTAACTCGGGGTCGGGACGGCTGAGCTTAAGTGGTTTTGTTATTTCTTGTTTGATGCGCTCGAACGCGTCCTGGGCTTCCTGGCTCCAACGGAACGGACCTTTGGTGGCCAGAAGGTTGGTGATGGGTGTTGCGAGAATGGCGAAGTGTGGAATGTATTCTCGCAGCCAGTTGCAGGTCCCGAGGAACTTCTGGACGCCCCTTCTTGTGGTGGGGGGGCTGAACCCTGAGATGGTGCTCACGTGCTCGGTTTGGGCTTGGTTGCCTTCTGCCGTGATGGTATGCCCTAGGTACTCCAACTTGGTTTTTCCGAATTGGCATTTTTCAGCGGAGCATGTGAGACTGTGGTTTTGCAGTCGTTCCAAAACCAAGGTCAAATGGTTTATATGGTCTTCCCAGTTTTTTGAGTAAATAATGATGTCGTCTAGGTAGACCACGCAGATCTTGTTAATTAAGCCCAGGAGTACTTGCTGACTCATTAACCTTTGGAATGTGTTCGGGGCGTTTTTTAGGCCGAATGGCATAACCCGGAACTGGTACGTGGCTCCATCCGGTGTGGTGAAAGCGGTGTATTTCTTGGCTTCGGGGGCCATGGGGATTTGCCAGTAACCACTCCTTAGGTCAAGCGTTGTGAAGATCCCGGCCGTCCCGAGCTCTTTGAGGGCTTCGTGGATTTTTGGTATTGGTTGTATCACATCTTCTGTAATGTCGTTCAGCTTTCGGCAGTCCACGCAAAACCTTGGTGTGCCATCCTTTTTCTTGACGATGACAATAGGTGAGCTGTACGGGGAGGTACATGCCTCGATGACACCGTCGGCAAGCATACCGGTAATCTGCTCGTAGATTATTGCCTTCTTAGCGTCGGAATATTTGTAGGGATGCAACCGAAAGGTTTGTGTGGAGGTGAGCTTGATTTCGTGTTTCGTGCTTTGGGTTTGCCGCAGGCCGCCGGTGGATTTGAAGACTTTCCGGGATTTTTGGAAAAGCTCTTCGTATCGTGGTTCCCACTCTCCGGGGAAACTATGATTAAGCTCGGAGAGTTTCAGAGCGTCGTCCTCGTTGGGATCCGGAGATGAATTGATGATTTGTATGGCGAGACGTTCCTCCGTGCCCAAACATATTTGGCCATTGTCGGAGTTGATTATGGCTTTCTGCCGTTTTAGCCAGGGCCACCCGATAATAAGAGGTTGCCGTGAAAGTGGGGCTACCCAAGCCTCTAGCTCAAACGGACGATCCTGAATGTAGATGGTTGTTTTGGTTAGACCGAGGAGCGGCATTTTCATGTTGTGACCGGCCAATATTGCATTCGAGGGGACTGGGTTGATAGGCTGGTCCTTGGGTAGTTGATCCGGGTGAATGAAACAGTGATTCGCGTGTGTGTCGATGGCGGCGGTGATTTCATTCATGCCGAGGGTTACCCAGATATGGGGCAGCCAGCTATCCCCGATGTCCTCGTTGCTGGTGAGCCCTATGTGTGGTTCGCGACGGCTGGTCCGGGCTGTTCCGCCGTCCGCTGGGCGTTTCCCGAATGGGATGCTCGGTCTCTTTGCTTTTGAGCCCATATTGGACAGTCCCGGTTGAAATGCCGTTCCGGACAATGCCAACATTTAGATAGGGCGGTTGTCTCTGGTTTAGCCAAGCTTGGACCCTTGGCTGGGTCTCCTTTCTTTGGTTTTGGATTTGGAGTGGTTGCTTGATCACCTAAATCGTACTCAGCTTCGATGGCCCTGCTGATCATCTCGCCGAGAGACCGGGGGTTCGCGAGGCGTTTAGCCATCCTTAAGTTTGGTCGGAGGAGCTCAAGGATTGTGGAGACCCTCATGGTTTCGGGATCCGCGCCCCGGAGCCTTTGATAGAGCAGGGATTTCTGCTGGAGGAAAATGCCTGCGCCCTCGTGTTCTCCTTGCGGCGCGAGAACAGTTGAGCCATGAGGCGCGATATGGTGACCGGATTGTCGTATTTGCTGAGTAATAACTCTTGGAATCGAGTCCAATCGAACTCGAGGGGTTGATATATTCCCCACCAAGTTCGCGCATCCCCCTGAAGGCCCTGAGCGGCGGTGCGGGTGCGTGCGGAGAGTAAGGTCTGTGACCTAATGAAGTACTCCTCACAGCTGCGTAAAAACCGTTTTGGGTCCTCGTAGTCGGCGCCACTATAAGTGGGTAGCGGTGGGGCTGTTTGAATGGCCTGTAAAGCCTGCAGTAACCCTGCTAAGTTTGGTAGACCGTCCGCCGTGCTTTCTGAAGGTGGAAGCGGGATCTGGTTATCGACCTGAGGTTGCTGAGGTGGATCGCTTCCGTGGTTATCGATTTCTTTGTTAGGGGTAGGGTCCTCTTGACTTTCGTCCAGATTCCTTGGGCAGTTGTGCTCCGCCATCGAAGTTTTGCTTTTTGGCTCAGCGTTGTTGTTGGGCGCCACTGGGTTTTTTTCCACTCCCAGAAGTGGTGGTGGTTTCCCTAGACGTCGTTTAGAAGATCGCAGAGGGGTTCTTCCAACCGACATTTAGCTCTTTGGTAGTGTAGCTCGTTCGGTATAGAGCGCGGCGGTGAGTTCGTCTCCCCGCGATCGGGAAGAATTTTTCGTGCCCCACGTTGGGCGCCAAATTGTTATAACCGGGAGTTTGCCTTATGTCGGTTGTTGACAATGGTAGGGGAGGGGGAGTCTGTGGGAGGCTCTCGGACCTTCGGGGGGAGAACCAGGTGGCCTTTGCAGGTTCCTACTACAGGTTTCTCTTGGGAACCCCGAGATCGGAGAAGGAAGACGAGGAGAGAGAGAGTAGTCGGAGGGAGGCCCTCGGGCCTTCGGGGGGAGAAACAGGTGGCCTTTTCAGGTTCCTACTACTGTTTCCCTTGGGAACCCCGAAGTCGGAGGGGGGAGACCAGGAGGAAGGTCGGGGTGAGAGGGTTCGGTGGACCCGGGTCGCTCTGACAAGAGCGGGGGGGGGGGGGGGGAGGGAGCGGGTCGCGGCTCTAGCGTCCTCTGGTGGAACTATGCCCGATGTCCCCGTGTAGGAGGTGGCCCTTCGAGGAGACAGATTCGGTGGCGCGAGTCCGTCGGCTTCCCGATCCGGTTGACGATCTCCCGACATGCCTGTGGGTCCGCTTCCGCCGTGGGCCGGAGAGGCTTCTTCGGGGACTGTCTGAAAGCTCCCTTGGCCGCCACGCTGGACACGATGGTGGCCGGTTTCGTGGGCCGGGTGGCTCTCCGCTCCACGGATGTGGCCACGACCTCGTGTGTGGAGACGGTGGCGCGAGGTCGGCGGACCGGCGGAGGGGCTGCTCGGCGCGGCGTCGGTCGAAGGGGCCCGGATGCGGCCTTGGCGCGAGGGAGACGAGAGGGGGTTCTCACGTCCGGGGGGACCTGAGAAGGTCCGTTTTCGGTTCTCCCGTCGAGGTGGACCTGAAAAGGTCCGTTGTCGGTCCTCACGTCGAGGTGGACCTGACAAGGTCCGTTTGAGTTCCTCACGTCGAGGTGGACCTGAGAAGGTCCGTTGGGGTTTCCCGTCGAGGTGCCTTGGGCCGCTTGTCTCGCCTCGGCAGGACAGTCCAGTCGACGGTAATATGAAGCCGTCCGGCGTCGCCTCTTGGGCATCGATGGTTAGGTGGTTCGTCGGAAGAAAAAAATGAAGATCCGAGACGGAAGGGATACTTGTAGACAGTCGATTTTTATTTCAGAAGTACAGTTCGTGGGTTTGTTCGAGGCACCTTGTTCGGCGCTCTCGTACGAACGACTGAGGCCGGGACTCGTGGCTGTGCCGCTTATATACCCGTCGGGGCTCAACCGGCGCACCAATCAGCGCGCGACCCGCGCGGTGAGCCGATATAGGTATACCCCGGGTACTAGGCCGAGCGCGAGCGCTGATTGGCGCGGCGGTTGCTTGCTCTGCCGGGCGCGAGGCCTGATGCGGGCGTGAGCGCTGATTGGTGCGGCGGTTGTTCGCTCGGTTAGACGCGAAATAGATATTGTTACAGAAAGTATGCGGATGAAATATTCGACGGAAAATGTGTGTGACGCGAAGCGGCGTACAACAAACCTACATCGTTTGCGTGCAACGAATCAAAACCAGGAAATTCAATTCACAATAAATGTGTACAATGAGGCAATGGTTTTGATTGAGGATATATGTTTAGCAATCACTAACAAAAAACTGGAAGAATTGAGAATTGTTTCACCGATTCGATCTGCAAACGGAAATTTTTATCGTGATTTGCAACAAGAAACACAGTTTGATGTAGACGAATTGTGTACATTTATTAACAACAATCTTATGAAATTGGTTCCTGAACAACGAATAGTGTATGACATAATTATGAATGCAATTACAAGCCAAAGGGGCAGATTGTATTTCCTAGATGCGCCCGGAGGAACAGGAAAAACTTTGCTCATTTTGATTGTTTTGGCAACAATACAATCAAGAAAAAATATTGCCCTGGCTATAGCATCATCCAGAATTGCAGCAACTCTTTTGGATAGTGGTAGAACAGCGCATTCAGCACTAAAATTGCCGTTGAATATGCAAATGACTGAGACACCGACATGCAATATGTATAAAAAAAATTCAGGAATGGGAAAAGTACTCAAATTATATAAACTCATTATATGGGACGAATGTACTATGGCGCACAATAAGGAATTGGAAGCCCTTCATCGTACACCAAACGATTTAAGAGGAAATGAGCTGATCTTCGGCGGAGCACTCATTTTATTGTCTGGAGATTTTAGACAAACTCTACCGGTTATACGACATCCAACATATGCTGATAAAATTAATGCATGTCTGAAATCATCATTTTTATGGCGACACGTTCATAAATTGACTTTGAAAACCAATATGCGTATACAGCTATAACATGATGCATCATGAAAATTTCGAAAAACAATTGTTGGATATTGGAAATGGGAAAATGGCAATTGATAGATCCACACAATGTATCACTTTGCCAACAAACTTCTGGACAATCACAACAACAACACAAGAATTGATTAACAGTCGGTTTTCCTGATATTTCACTCAATTACAAAAATCATGATTGGCGCAGTGCACGTGCTATATTAGCAGCAAAAAACGACGATGTCAATGACATCAATTTCAGGATTCAAAACGAAATACCAGGAGAAGCGAGAACGTATAAGTCCATCGATACAATAATGAATCGTGAAGAAGTTGTGAATTATCCAACTGAATTCTTAAATTCACTTAATTTGCCAGGGATACCGCCGTACGTTTTAGCATTGAAAATTGGTGTGCCTATCATACTTTTACGAAATATCAATCCACGACGACTTTGCAATGGTACCAGGCTTTTAGTGAAGAAGATGATGAATAATATCATCGAAGCTACAATTTAAAAAGGAAAATTTAAAGGAAAAGATGTACTGTTACCACGTATCCCAATGATACCAACAGATATGCCATTCGATTTCAAACGTTTGCAGTTTCCGGTGCGACTCACATTTGCAATGACTGTCAACAAAGCACAGGGATAATCGCTACAAGTGTGTGGACTAAATTTGAAAAATCCATGCTTCACACATGAATAGCTATATGTGGCCTGCTCACGGGTAGGTAAACCTTCCAATTTATTCGTGTGCGCACCAGACGGAAAAAATTGGGTATCCAAAAGTACTTGAATAAACATAAGTAAAAAAAATTTGTTTAGTTACCAAAAACTTTTGGTGATTATTATTTGTTGTACTAAAATAAATTATGACATAAAACGGGTTTGCAACGCAAGCCGGGTGCCGCTAGTTTATGATAGAATATTTACATTCGTATATCCTCTTTCTAGGCTGCCAGTACCAGTCGACTTATCACCGAACCTTGGAGCACTGAGGGTCAAAAATAGGTTTCCGGAAATGAAAAGATATGATCAAACTAACCCAAACTCGTATACAGTGCAATATGCTATGAACCTTTCTGGAAAACTATTGCGAATAGTGTATGTATGCCTATAAGCGAGTACTGGCGCTTTTTGATCGCGGGTTAAAAAATCGGCGGATGAGTACGCGGCAAAATATCGGAATGATGTCATTACTTCTTTCAAATCTCGTAAACTTTCAACAGCCTTATACACACATTTTTTAACAGATATGAGAAATCCCTACGCGCAGAAGAACAAATTTCCTCTATTAATTGACTCGTGGGGAGGACAAACAAATCCACAATTATACAACGATATCTTCCCGGGTGACGAAGGGTCGCTAACGTGCAGTATCAAAATGACTCCTTCCAAATGCACTCTGCTAGTGCAACCTTGCGATGTATATTTTTATCGTCAGGTAGCAAACTTGATTAGAAAGATTCAAAAACTGCGTTTATTTTATCGAGAGGGAAACAGAAATCACATCCTGAGAAGACTGTATCGAAAGATATTCCATCGTTCATCCTCAGTTATCCTCACCAATATTCGGCAAGATACGTTACGCACGTTTCGCTGCGGAACTGTGCGATGAGAGACAATCTTTTATGAACGTAAATCAAGTTTGTTTCTTTGTGGATATTTTAAAACAACCCTGTAACTGTAAAAATGCGGCGTTTATAACGTGTGCAAGGTGCAATTCATCTACTGTATAATAATAAAAGAATCTAATGTTATGTACGAATTCCTCGTGTATAATTTAATGACAATACCTGCTTGGAATTTACAGCCCCAAATTTTCCATGAGTATGCATCTGTTAAAATAGTGACGACCTATGACTTTTATGAAAATATAAATAAATGGAGAAAGAATTGAAAAGAAGACAAGGAAACAAATATTTCTCCGCACGGCGACTCGAAGCTATGCCCATCACATTACGAATCTAAACTCTTGCCGCTGCGCCAACCACTACTTGGAAATTATACTAACATAAAAGACTTATGTCGTGACCATGGTGCGACGAAAATTTTATTTCTTAAATAAACAATAAATGCTTGACCATCTGGAGCTCCTACTTGTGGCACTTCCATTTCTAGTCAAGCCTAATATTTATTGTTGTTCCGGACAAAATCGGCGATGCCGAGTTCGCGTCCTTTCCTTGTTAGAAATGTCTATAGCTATTTTCCTAATTTGTATTCTAACTTAGTATAGAGTATAATATATAGTGTCAGGAACGTTAACAAAATTCTAAGTTTAAATTTGTTATCAAATTAAGTTCGCGACTATTAATAAATATAAATAATTGATAATCATTTTGAACATTATCGATTATTATAATATGTATACGAAAATTCGCTGCTAAAAATGTAATGTTTCAATTTTCTCTAAAGATGTGTGCGAGATTGTAATGTAAACGCTAAGGACTTCACATTAATTATTTATTTGAACAATGAAGCAACCAATATGGGGTCAGACGGAAAAATGAAATGATTAGACGAACTTACCTGTAAGTGAAGTTCGATCATAATTGTATGGAGCACCTCTTCCGAGAGATCGAACTGTAGTAGGTACCCCTAACTCACACCGATGTCGCCGCAATTTTTAAAGAACGAAGAAAGGTCGCCGCCATTCCCGTGACACTCGATCTTGTCATTATTTCAAAGTTGTGTCGTAACCTATAGGGAATCTTCATGTGAACTATATGTAAGATTAGGGTTTGAAATTTCATTTTAAAGGGTGGGAGACGATCTCTCAGAAAACGGCGCTACATACAATTATGATCGAACTTCACTCACAGGTAAGTTCGTTTAATCATTTAATTGTATTTCGTGCCTCTTCCTCGAGATTGAATTGTAGCTGTATAACGTTGGTTACGTCTTATTAATAAAAAGCAAAGTATTATTATTGCTTTCTTATTAAGCTCAAACGAGAGTGATCGATTACCGTCGAGGTCTGTCACCTCTAAACGGAAAGAAAAAAGAAAAAGGCAAAATATTGATATTTATCGAGGGTTTAACACCGTTAACGCAAATTCCCTACGACCGGTTATGATCTCTCTCTTATAAAATTTAACAAGGACCAGGGATCTTTCCGCCCAACCGGCGATTTTTCTAAAACGATCGAGACTAACTCCGCATTTCTCCGCTGCTGAGGTTGCTGCATGCCTAGAGCTGTATGCCTTAAAATAGCTTACATCTACACCACTATCTCGTAGTGTTTCCTTTATCCAGCGACTTAGGGTTGCCGCTGAAACCGCTTTATGCGGCTTCCTTATCGAAATCAGGAGGCGATTCTCTGAACCTCTTATCCCCTCGGTTCTTGTCATATAGTCTGTCAACGTATTAGCTGAACATATTAACGAATCCTTCTTGAAAAAAGGTAAAACCAAAAGCGGTTGCGTTCTGTTTATACCGGAAATCTTGACTCTCTCTACGATTTTTATCTCCAACCGATCGCTCCTTATCACAATATTCTGCATATCGATGAGCTTCAGAGTTTTCATACGATGTCTAGGAAAAGACAAGGCCATGATCCCACGTACACTCGTACCTTGCCGTCGGAGGTCTTAACCTTGCCACGCCCTTGAAAAATCGCTTGAGTCTGGAATCTCCTTCCAGTTCCGGACCATATAACTGGGCAATAGCTGAACAAAAGCTATTTTACCTTTTAGCTGCGGGAAAATTTCAGTACAAATCGACCTCTTATAAAATGCAAAATTTATACATAAAATCACTGGATATCTCAGGTAGAGTTCCCGATCCGAGTGCTGGTCGATATATGTCCCATTTGTCATGAATGTTTGAGAGGGCATGTCTATGTAATTTCACGCGTTGAATATGAAAAAATAGTTTAAAAATTCTCGCAGACACCTTTGACCTTGAAAATCTCTATTTCAAGGTCAAATTTCATTTCTGATATAAGGGAAATTTTGAGAACGTTTTCATGCGTAGTTTGATGCGCTGAATACGTAAAAAACACAAAAAAAATCCGCAGGCACTCTTGTTATGCAGATTGTCGAGTTAGAGGTCAAATTTCATTTCTACCACAAACGCAGCAAGCTACTGCCGCATCTCCGGAGATATCAAGAAATATTTTGACTTTCGCTCTCAGCATGACCCAGGATCAACGACGTGGATGTGGCGAAAATTATTCAAAACGTATTCAAAACATCAAATTTTGCCCAACAACATTAAATATTTTGTGCCTCTTGAGTGGTCGATATATCGACCACCCCCGCAGCTAAAAGGTTAACGACCCATATGAAGCTCCGTTGTCGTATTCCTTTGAAGGAAAGTCGAAAACTTGCTCGATCGAGCTCCTTAGAGAATCCGAGTTCCTCTCTTGATTAAAAATCCACCATTTCCTGAGCGCTGTCTCCGTACCGCTTCAGTGACGGCTCACACAATGATGCCATCAAAATTTGCTTCTTTCTGGCTTCTTTCTGGTACTGATCGTCCCCTCAGTGCTTGCTTGATAAGAGTTCTGCCACCAGGATAAGATTCTTCCACAGCGGATGGCATTCCCTGTTTAAAGATGTTAGTAAATTTAAATCCGGTTTAAAAATAATGGGGTCAGTTTCGAGCATCGATTCGAAGATCGTAAATCAGGGCTGTGTAGGATAGTTGGGTACCACCATTATTTCTTTACTCTTTTCTAATCTGATTTTATGAAGCGTGTTCAAAATAATAGAAAGGGGGGAGGGCATAAAAGAAAAAAATCTGTTTTCACTGTAAAGGCATTGACGGCCTAGCCACCGGGATGTTTCTTCCAGGTAATATACCTTGGGCATTTATAATTAGTTCGAGATGCAAAAATATCGATTTCTGGGCTGCCAAATGTTTCAACAATCCTATCAAAAGCTTCGTCCGCTAAGGAATATTCGGTTTCTGTCTCTAACCTGCGAGATTCCTCATCTGCCTCTTTTTATTCTCAGATCGTATAAGTACACTCGTCGAATGTTATATCCTCAACTGCACTACCACCGCCATAGCCGTAGCTAGACGGTTTTCAAATCGGGGAGTTCTTTCCGTCCCACCCTGTTTATACTATGATAAAGTTT
Source organism: Netelia inedita (assembly GCA_964017225.1). Lineage (NCBI taxonomy): Eukaryota > Metazoa > Arthropoda > Insecta > Hymenoptera > Ichneumonidae > Netelia > Netelia inedita. The sequence continues at coordinate 19,749,104 of OZ024924.1, forward strand.
CTTAATAGCGGACATGCACTCGCCCACTAAAATAAATGAATATGGGCATTCGTAGATACACACACGTACAGTTATAAATATCCGTGGGAATTTAATTTCTCTTTGCGAGCACTCATATTTACGAACATCCACGCTCATGAACATATGCGCTTGCAAAATCTGACGATAAATATTCAAGATCGGAAGCATCCCGAAATTTATACCAATACCTATTGTTAGCCTGAAACGTATAGACACATAAGATTATGCTTATGAGGTATTCATAACGAGGTTGCTGAGCCCCATTTTTGTTATAACGGCTAGATTATTAATATTCATAACGGTAATGTGAGTATCCACTAAACTGGTGAGTATCATGGGAATTTAAACTCCCTCGATAATGACATTACTCTGAACCGCAAAATTTATTTTTAAAACATAACATCTTGAATTCTTTGTAGTACTTGAACTAAATTATTTTTTCACAATAGTGGAAAATGTTTATTTTTAAACTAAAAACTTATTGCGCTAAACCGTTCTAAGCCCTTATTTGGTGGACATATTGACAGGAATCAGACGTATTCATTGACGATGAAGTTTCGATGTTCATCGTAAAAAACTTCAACGGACAAGTGGAAAAACGGATCGCGACGGATAAGTGGAAAAACGAATGGCAACGGTCAAGTGGAAAAATGAATCGCACCGGACAAGTGGCAAATAGAATCGCAACAACATTTTAACTCGAAGTTTTACGGGCAAGTTTTTAAATTGGACAAGTACATTAACAATCTGCCCGTTAAACTTCAAGTTAAGGTGATGTGAAAGGCCCGGACGAACTCCAACGACGTCGGCATAGTAGTGAACTTGCGCGCTACGCAACACCGCTAGATGGCAGTGCATGGCCTAAAGTGCGAAGCCTCGGCAAGAAACGATAATCTCGAGCCAAATGCAAGTATTGCGCCGAGAAATAGACGGGATCAGGATGGATTACGGATATTCTCCAAACTTTGTACACTTTTAGTCGTCCATTAGGACAACATAATGTCCAAGTAGTAAGGCGTACTACGCAAGCGTTTTCGAGAAAATCGCAAGAGAAGTCTTCCGCGTTCAATATATACCGATGCGTTGCAGCTGTAGTTGATAAGTGGTGACGGCCGAATGGTTAGCATTCGTGTTCCGTAATCGATGGGTCTCTGGATCGAGTCCAGTTTTCATTTTTTAATCTATATATTTTTTACAACATTGGTCATATTCTTTCGTATATATTACGACTCAAACGTAATAAAATGAAAAAAATATGTGTATTTGTATGAACATGTATTGAATTGCCGTTGTTATTTGGCTGTTTACTAAATTTTATTATTAGAACAAATATCATATTTATTATTATCGAGAAGTAAACGACCAAACGCATATAGTTTTCTTGAAAATGAGAAATCTCTTCCAAACCAGGCTTCGAAATACACGTATTTTTTTCATTATATCGCCTTTGTATTTTAATATATATAAACAAATATGACCAGTGTGGAAAAAAAAGATAAAATTGACAAACAAATGATCGGAAGTCGATCCAACAATTGCGAAACAACTCGACCACCACCATCTAAGCCTGCTCTACACATTGGCCGAGACGTCTCGCCGAATGTCTCGGGCGGGACTCGCCTCTCACGAGACATGAAAAATATGCCCCTCCACACTCTGGTGTTGCTCAGTTGATGCCTCATCTTTTTTTATTCGTTATAAGTGTGGAGGGCGATCTCGTCTATGGACACGAGACTACCCGAGATCCCTTTGACTCGTGTCAAAAAAACCGACAACGGACCGAGACTACACGAGACGGTGAGAGGTGAGACGAGTCAGCCCTCACACTCTCGTATTGGCCAACATTCGTTATGTCTCGGCGAGTGTGCAGAGCCGGATTTAAACTTGCAACGCACCGGTATATATTGGACGCGTAAGATTTATCTTGCTATTTTTCCGAAAACGCCTAACAATAAGTAGGCATTATCGCTTGCACATTATGTTGTCCTAATGGATTTCTGAATGTATAAAAAGTTTGAAGAACATCCGTAATCCGTACGTCGTGGCCCCCTTTAATTTAAGTTTCATATGGTCGACTAAGAATCGATAATTCTCGATCGAGTTTCGACTCTGCTAGTTGCATTCGTGAAGCGCCTTCCTTCAGTCAAATGCACATGTGTCAAAACGTGTACATAATAATACGGGGTGAAAATTGCGACCACGTGGTGCATCTCATGTTTCCCATAGTTTCGCTCGGCGCGAAAAAGCGCTATCAGCGCTCGAAGTTTCGCGAGGGAGAGGCGGGATATGCACGAACTACGTACACAACCCCGCTCTCCTATACCAATTGCTATTATCGGCCTACCCCATGTTATTTGCGGACAAATGCCATTTATGTAATATTGCACGTGTAGAAACGTGCGGGTACTCATTGTGTCCCATTTTTCATTGTCTAGTGCGTAAAGACCACAGTTTTTTTATTCGAACCATTAATAAGTCAATAAATGCAAATCTGCAGCCAAAATTACCACGTGGTAACGAAATCTGTGAATTTTTGAGCGATTTTTGAAATTCTGCGACCTTTAGGCTACGCAGGACTATCAACTGTATAACATACTCAAATTTCAGCTCATTCCGTTCATTAGTTTAGGAATGGCATTTGTCCGCAAAATGCATGGGCCGCAGGGACGGTAAAGAAGAGCTATCACATCACCTTAAAATTTGGTTGCGATTCTATTTGCCACTTGTCCGGTGCGATTCATTTTTCCACTTGCCCGTTGCCATTCGTTTTTCCACTTGTCCGTTGCGATTCGTTTTTCAACTTGTCCGTTGAAGTTTCACTTCTACTATGTGTCCCAGCACACATTTCCATTTTTTTCCGTCAACACTTTAGTCGTTCGCTGTCGTTCCCTTTTGTTGTGACTTTCCAAAACCTGAAACGTCGGCAAGGTTTTCTTGTTATTAATTTGTTTCCTTAACAAACTCTCTATTTATTTATTTATTAATACGTTTTTTACACAGACCGCAAATAGAAGGAATGATGCCCAGCCACGTGGAGAGCGGAGGTAAGAAAACAACAGCTGAGCACACGCCGCCGGAACTCTAGCGGAGACATATTATGCCGGCTGTACACTCTCGCGCGAGTGCTCTCACGATGCCTCGTCGAGAGCTCTCGCGCGAGCGGTCGAGGGACGAACGCGACCCTGTACACTCTCGTTTATTCAGTACGCTTTGCGAATGCCAAGAAGATGGACGTTTAGAAAGCTTGCCATCAACTGAATGACGCGAGCGTGTACAGTGATACACTTGCGCCGCCTCGCGAGGGTAAGCGAGACCCTTTGTCTCGCGCTCAAAAACCCGACTCGGAATGGAGAGCCCGCGAGTAACTGCGAGGCATCGCGAGACGGACCGAGTGTAGCCTGTACACTCTCGCACTCGTCCAGCCTCGCCGTCCCTCGACGAGAGTGTACAGCCGGCATTATATGTAGAGCATCTGCTCAGCTGTCCCTCCTAACCCCACTCTCCGCGCGGCTGCGCATTATATTCATCTAATACAACCGTTGCCCTCTCTCCGCCGCCGCCAGCCTTTCTCTCCCCGCGCCGCTGCCGCCTCTCACCGCGCGATATATCGTCTATCCCCTCCACGCGGCCGTAACGCTTTTTCGTGACAGAAAAATCCCAATACCCCCCGTCTATATAGAAGTTTCACTTCAAAAAATGTTTCATGATAAGAGTCTTGAAGAAGCCCATTATAAAGGGTTGTAGCAGATGCATTTAGTGCAGAGTATTTTATATATAGAAAATATAACATACGCCCACCGGGTATTTCACACCATCCGCGCATACCATTAAAAAATTTTAAAAGCGGTTATTCTTAAAAATGTTTCAAACAAAAGCTGTCGGGGATAAAGTAATGAAGTACATGGGCATATGTTATACATCTTTGGGTATGTCGCGAAAGTCATCACAAGTTCGAATTGAAACTTTATTATATATAGGTACCCATATTCGTTCTCGCATGAATCCGCTCGAACTCCGTGACGGCACTTATAAGAATTTATAAGTGCCGTCACGGAGTTTTCGAAATACTGGTTAATCCATCATTTTCAATTGAGATCTTTCGGAATTATGAGACTTTAAATTCTCAGTACCGCCGATAATAGCCAACTGTGCCGCATTGAGGTGGCACGGTCGGATTCACAACTCTTCGGAGTGCTTTTATTTAGAAACAAATCTGATTGTAAGTAAGTCGCGGACGAGCTTTGCAACAGTACTTCTGCCTAGGTTAATCGCGCCCGGTAACAACTAATTCTACAGATATGCTGTGGAGATGCTGAATACGCGTCGTAAGTATTCCGTGCTGTAATGCGGGATAACTGTAATATCTAGTGTAACAGTTGTTAAATAATAACCTGTTGAATATTATTAAAGCAGATTGAGAATTTGGATTGTGAGATGGAAGGAATAAATGATGTATTTCAGATTGCAGAAGTTAACAAGTTTTAAGAGGATATATATAATATATATAGGTATACAACGAGTATAGACTATCGATGGTCCTATCGCTATGAGATCTGGCTCGAGACCAGAGCTGCCAGATCGCGCGCGAAATGTACCCCCTCTCTAGCGTCCTGCGCGCCCATCACACAATCATAGTAGCGCGTGTCCGTGAGCGAGCGATGCTCGGACATCTTCGGAAAGAGCCGAGCGCGGTCGGGCAACTTCGACCGTGCCTTCGGCAGCTACACCAATACATGGACGCTGAGCCCGTTCATGTGCGGCCAAGCCGAAACTGAGGCTTCGAGCGAAAAAGCAATCTGATGGGAAGACCAGAGGCCCAAATTTTGTTTATTTTTTTTTTCAATATTTTTTTTTTATATTTATACGAAGTGAAGGTGACCACCCACACATTCATTTACCAAAGTAGTACGCGCGCAACTCTTAAGAACTTTCTAAAAAATCGACTTTTAAAAATTGCCTAGCCCGGTAAAAGAAGCTCACGTTTGAAATTTGTTAACTGGTCGAGTGGTCGAGTGGTGAGCGTACTCGACTAATAACTGCTAGGTTGCTGGGTCGAATCTTGCCCGTGGGTACCTTTTTTTCGATTTTTATACCCATCAATAAATTAATTTTATAATCATAATTGAAACGCTACTTCTACAGAACAAATATTCACTTTTTTTTATTTCAATAATGCATTTCTTTATATAAAATATATTGGTGGTGCACATGAAATACAAAATAATATATACATATATTACCGACGAAAAATTTCCGGACAAAAGTTGAAAACAGTGCCGGAACAGATTTTTATGCCACTTCGCCGGTAGTTGGCCTAGGCCAATTTAACCAACGCCATTTTAAAGAGGAGGGATTTACCATCATTTTGGCTTAAAAAAAATTCACGAAAATTTGTAACGCATTTACGTTACAATTTTTTTTACCACAAACGAGGTCCACTCGAAAAAAAACAAAAAAACGAGAAATAATGGTCGTGTTCAAAACTGTGTGATCATTGTAAAAAAAAATCGTGATTTTTTTTTTAAAAAGCCAAAATGAAGGTAAATCCCTCCTCTTTAAAATGGGGTTGGTTAAATTGGCCGAGGGCAACTACCGGCGAAGTGGCATAAAAATCTGTTCCGGCACTGTTTTCAACTTTTGTCCGGAAATTTTTCGTCGGTAATATATGTATATATTATTTTGTATTTCATGTGCACCACCAATATATTTTATATAAAGAAATGCATTATTGAAATAAAAAAAAGTGAATATTTGTTCTGTAGAAGTAGCGTTTCAATTATGATTATAAAATTAATTTATTGATGGGTATAAAAATCGAAAAAAAGGTACCCACGGGCAAGATTCGACCCAGCAACCTAGCAGTTATTAGTCGAGTACGCTCACCACTCGACCACTCGACCAGTTAACAAATTTCAAACGTGAGCTTCTTTTATCGGGCTAGGCAATTTTTAAAAGTCGATTTTTTAGAAAGTTCTTAAGAGTTGCGCGCGTACTACTTTGGTAAATGAATGTGTGGGTGGTCACCTTCACTTCGTATAAATATAAAAAAAAAATATTGAAAAAAAAAATAAACAAAATTTGAGCCTCTGGTCTTCCCATCAGATTGCTTTTTCGCTCGAAGCCTCAGTTTCGGCTTGGCCGCACATGAACGGGCTCAGCGTCCATGTATTGGTGTAGCTGCCGAAGGCACGGTCGAAGTTGCCCGACCGCGCTCGGCTCTTTCCGAAGATGTCCGAGCATCGTTCGCTCACGGACACGCGCTACTATGATTGTGTGATGGGCGCGCAGGACGCTAGAGTGGGGGTACATTTCGCGCGCGATCTGGCAGCTATGCTCGAGACTAGCGTCGTCTCTTAGCGCTCGACTAGCTGCGCCTTCGGCGCTCTTCGTGCGTGCTCGGTTTTCTCCGCCTCGCCAGGCTATCAAACTTATAGACAAAATAGTCGAACTCACCTGGGTTAACAACAGTTATGAATTTTTTAGTGAATGCCTGCATTTTCGGGAGGTGGGTGTGTTTACGACAATAAATGATATATGTAGGAGTGGGCCCCGAGTCTAGTTGCTGTGGGCCTGAGGCTGCCGCGCAGGTCGAGCGGTCACGTGCCCGTGAGAGGTTGGTCGAGGAGAGAGACAAGAAGGCAGTCGGCATCTAGCTAAGGCAGAGGGCGTTACGCTTCCACCGGATTCAATAAACGTTTCTTTTATTTTATATCAAAGTTGTACGGCCGTTATTTCGTACTACCTCGGAAACGATCCTTACATATATTCATTCATTTTTTTTTTGCAATCTTCGTGGTGTGCCCTTAAAGTAGACGTATTCAAGAGTGTTCAGGATTTGTTTATAGATTTTTTCATTTCAAATTACGCTTTTTAACATGCCTTGGGCCTTTAGAGACCCACGATAAACCTAAGTGGTGTCGAAAAAAGCGATAAACTGATCGCTTAAAATAAAAAGAATCACTGATATGAATCAATTGGGCTGTCATTGGCAATATTTTTGACAGTGGGATTTAACCCCGGAATAATAAACGATTTTTTTTTGTTTTTGACATGACATGATGTAGATCAAACAGAATTCTGCCTGCATCGGCCAGACGTTCGATAAATTTTGAAGTGTCAATTTCTTGTTGGGTACTCCCTTCCGCTTTTAGTACTTCTGTTAATGCTGCGATAAATTTTGAAGTGTCAATTTCTTGTTCGGTACTCTCTTCCGCTTTCAGTACTTCTGTTAATGCTGCGCCAATGGCGTTGATGCCAGCTCCAAGTTGATTTTGGGCAGCATACTGATATGCATCTTTCTTTATCGCCAGATGTGATAAGGCCGATTTTGTTTCCAGGTTAATTTTTGGCGCTTTAGTGAAAGGTCAATTACCTATTGTTGTATATTTTTCCTGGAAATCGCGCATTTGGCCTCTCGGCAGCCCATCTTGTAATATTTTTAACTAGCGTTCTGCCACTGCCAAATGAATATCAAGGCCGAATTGATCGTATTTAGACGGATCCTCTCCCAGTAGCCTCAGTGTCGATTCAGCGAGCTCCATTGGTGACTGCTCTTCTTTACCCTCGGTTTGTCTTACTAAGCACATCTGCATGGAGACCAGGCCGTGACGTACCTCGCAGCCTACGCACACCAGCCTCTTTGTCTAACCCTTTACCCTGAGCTTGTACCTGACTAGACCCTATAGACTATCCGCGATTGGAGTGTGACGTATCTCGCAGATGACGCTCACCACTCTTTACGTCGGAATCATAGGTTATGGACTTCGCTCGATTTCTTGGATACGAACGATCATGTCTCGAATGTGACGCTCGTCTGTGTTTAACAGCGATACACTCGCCATTCTCTTCATCAGAGTTCCACGACTCGCTCCTTCTCGAACCTCGACGCGATCTTGAACGCCTCTGACGTGGTCACGACCGTCTGATCTCTTCTTTCAGGCATCGCACTTTTTCCATAAGTGCATTCCTCGTTGAATTTCTATATCTCGGAGAACTCCCCGATTACTCGTCTGGCCACGAGCTTATTTTTATTCTAAAAGGAAACTTCTAAATTCACACAAACTGAACATTTTTCTAACGCGTATTCTATTGTGACTATCACGGATCGCAAAGAAAGACGTAATGGCGTCATGGTGGGCGAAGGGGTTTCTGGTGAGAGCGGCACTGCCATCGGTGGCGGTTGGGGCGAAAGTTGAATTTGATTTACTTTAATAATCTGTGGCGGATCGGGCAACTGGCGTTACTACCATTGATCTAGAGGACAAGACGACGTGGCATAATTCGCTAAAGAAAGAATACGCGCACAGTACACGGCACTCTATACTCCAGAACAAAATAGAGTCGTAGAAAGGTGAAACAGAACGCTCATGGAAGTAGCAAAATGCATGCTAGCTGATGCAGAAATGGATAAACGGTACTAGGGAGAAGTAACCAACACGGCGAACTTCTTACAGAATATCCTGCCCAGTAGAGCACTGGAACGAACCCAAAATGAGTTATGGAACGGACGAAAACCGAGTGTCGATCGCCTGCAAATATTCGGATGTAAAGGGTATACACATGTATCAAAGGACAAAAGAAGGAAACTCAAAGATAGAGCCATTCTACTCACCCTGGTGGGGTACTCGGTAGAATCTGCAGCATACAGAATGTTATATACAGCGACCAACCAAATCACAATCAGTCGTGACGTAAAATTCGACGAAAAATATTCGAAAGGCGTCGAAAACGACACAAATTGTGAAAAAGAAACCACAATCGGAAAGGAATCATATATAAGGGATGCCGAAATACGACCAACGGAGTTTGACACGACGGAGAGTCTCTCTTTTGAGAAAGACAACACTGCAGAGCAAGAGAATCTGGAAGAAGTCGAGGACGAAGAAGAGGTATGTTACAAATCGGGCAAACATGAAGCGTCTGACGATACCGAGTCAACGTTTGAAGAAGCAGTATCAGAAGGTGACAATACCTTCGAATACAGAGGATGAACTGAAGATCTTACGAATTTACCTATGAAACGGTCACAAAGATGAATAAAAGAAAAACCTCCTGACCGATACGATCATTCGGCAATGACAGCAAAAGAAAAACGTGAAAAACGAAGAAATCGCGAAAAAGCATTCAATAGACCTGAGTATAGAGAATGGACGGGAATAATGGATAGAGAATTTCGTTCATTAAAAATGAATCAAACATGAACATTATAATGGTCATCCCACTGCCGTGCTCAAGACGACAAGCTGCCGTTAAATATTTCCACTAGAAGTGGGTGTGTTTCGAATCTTATTCTATTGCTAATACCTTAATCGCGGACCTCTGACATGCGGCACCACCACTGCGTAAGTTCAGTTTATAGAAAGGCTTTCAGACTTACCGCAGCGGCTCTCCTTGTCTCGGTCCTCGTCTGATCTCGGAAAGGGTCGCAGAAGGATATTAGCTTGTATGGTAGTCATTGTGGTTTTCTTTAGTATTTATTTTGTACACTTGATTCGCACGTGTTACTAACAATAAGAGTATTATATCTAAACTGGCCAACTATAACTTAATAACCTGATAATACTCTTAGGTTAATTTGATTTTCGTTACGGCTGATCGCTAATAAGGTCGGCCCGTCTCTCCCGTTGATGATTATCAACTGGTTCCATCGGCTCTGTGCTATAAGACATAGGCGACGCTAGCATAAAAATCAAAACGTTTCAGAAAATTTATTTCGTGCGCACACGACGGCAACTGTCATTCCAAAACCTCGCCGCGCCAAGAAACCCGGTGGGGAAGCAAGTTGTATTAAAGAAAAACGGGGTGGCCAACGCCACAACATTAACCCTTTCACTACGGCGAGCGTTGCCGCGGAGTCCCTCGTGCCGAACGGAGCGCCGTGCCGAAAGTGAGAACATTACGCGCACGCAATCTTCAGCATTCGGAGCTAAGATTTGCATCTCCAAAAACGACTTTGTGACGTTACTTTTAGAAGTAAAATAATTTGTGTTCATAATTATTGCATGGACGTATTTTTAATTCAACAATCCAATTCATTTGAACATTACGCAACAAAATGGGAATTATAATTATAGCGTAATATTGAACAATAATTTTTTAATAATGATATTCTGTATGAAACTTCTCAAAACACGGATAGACACATAATCCAACATCGCAGTTCTTATATTGATATCGATTGCTTTTGTCATTCTTTGCGCATACCACGCATTTTCTTAACGGATTTTTTCTTTTCGTTTTGTTGTTTATATAAATTGATGGGAAATGTCTTGCAGTAAGACGCGTACAGTGCTAGCAATTGTTTATAAACAGAGGAAAACGACTCGATAGCTCTTGGCATTTTTTTCATTTTTCGGTGACCAAAGTCACCCGTCGTGTATGGGTGATGTTTTGTGGCGGGTGACTAAAGTCACCTGTCGCGTGTGGGTGTCCTGTTGTGGCGGGTGACTATAGTCACCCGTAGTAGTGAAAGGGTTAACCAAACTACCTCAGAGACGAAAAACAGTTGGCTGTAAATGGGTCTTCAAGAAAAAGCACAGCGCGGAGACAGGACGTTCCAAGTACAAAGTACGACTCGTCGCGCAAGGATTTAGCCGGAAATACGGCACCGACTATGACGAAGAGCCGTGTTTGCCCTACGATGCAAAGATGACTGTCCTTAATGGGGAACTTCAATAAATGATCTTTATGGAACAACCAGAAGGGTACATCATCACTGGAAATGAAAATTCCGTATGCAAACTCGCGAAAAGCCTATACGGGCTGAAGCAAGCCGCAAGAGTGTGCAATGAAAACCTTCACAAAACGATCATCAAACTTGGTCCCGAACAAAGTACAGCAGATCCATGCTCCAGCGAACAGAGAATTAACGCAACGGCAAACGGCCTTGAAAGAAAGTTTGAACTCACACACCTTAAAGAACTTACCAATTATCTGGAAATTAATATACGCAGAGATTCAGAAGGCATCTACAGAATCAACCAAGAGCAGTATGTCGCAAAAATTATCAAAGATTTTTGACTGGAAGATGCAAAATTATCAAAAACACCTTTAGACATGGGATATTTGGATTAACGAAGAAAAGCGAGCCAATGGCGAACGGAAATAAATATCAGACGCACAGTGGAGCTCTACTGTACATAGCAATACATATAAGACTGGACATCACGGCCAAAGTGCCCATCTTAAATCAGCGAATCAAGCAGACAGCTAAAGTAGATTGGACAGAAGCAAAAAGGGTCCTATGATACTTAAAGGGAATAAGAGGCTTATGGTTGAAATTAGGAGGAAGCACGAGTGGGCTCGTGATAGTTGCAGATGCTAATTGGACGGAAGATACATAGGATCGCAAATCACGCAGTGGATACCTATTTCAATACAATGGCGCAGCCATAGCATGGTCAACTAAGAAGCAACGATGTACAGATTGATCAAGCTGTGAAGCTGAGTATATCTCAAACGGTAAGAGCTATTCAAATTATGAATAGCTCAACTAAGAAGCAACGATGTATAGATTGATCAAGCTGTAAAGCTGAGTATATTTCAAACGGTAAGAGCTATTCAAATTATGAATAGATTTTATCGACATTCGAAATCAAACTGAATGACATTATCGATCGAGCTACAAACGATGCAGATTAACGCGGGTTGGTAATTAAACAGAAGGTATTTGAAGTGTTGTCAATGAGTACGATCACCGATATCTCTCATTTCCAACTACTTTTCACTAAATGCACTAAAGTCTAGCAAATATTTGGTAGTCGGAGATATTTAGATTTGTATCATCGATACTGACCTTGAATGGCCTTGAACGACTTTGATCCCCTACAGTTTTATGCGGCTTGAGGTCCTCTACACGATGGTTGACAAAATTGTACCATTCCATTTAAAAAAGTGGAGTTGACCTTGACGTAGCTTCAGCGCCTCCACCGATAAAAATAGAGTAGTCCAGTATGACGGCATTCTCGAACAGTGAAATTTTTGTCTAAAACATTTTTGGATATGCTCAATAGTTTGAGTGCTCTGTAACACTGTATGGGCCTCACCCTGTATAATTTCAATTTTGTCCATTTCGGAAATCCTTTCGTACATTTTGCTTTAAAGTATGTGCAATCATTTTCAGACCATCTCCTGTGACCGAGTTTATCAAGATGATATTGTTCGAAAGAATAATAAATAATAAAAATCCCAATGTTTATTCTTTTTATGTGTCAATTGCGAAACCAACGTCGGAAAAAGTTCTCATCAGAATTATAACGGCGAGATCGTAATCGCGCGGGCTGACCGGAGGAAAGAGGAAGAAATAGCGCGAGGGAACGCGTGACGTCGGTGTAGGCGGAGAGGGGAGTTGCGATAAGAGAAGAGAGAGCGAGAGAGAGAGTAGGTACGTGGCTGGAGCAAGCCGGCGAGAAGGTAATAAAGGGAGACGATTATAAGAAAAACAGAGTGAGGAGGATAAACCGGTATAGGTCCGAGAACGCGTATGTATGGTGCGACAGTTCGTATTTAACGTTAAACTCTAATAATTACATTGTTCAGTTAACGAATTTATCGTATATAAAATAGTTATTCTCGTCTATATATATTTTACACTACACCCTTAGTTCCTCTACGAGCCTAGACTGACGGTAGTGACATAAACTGTTTCAGAAACAAAACGTACGCTAACAATAAATTATCTCTCGTTGAATAGCAACACACACACACACACACACACACACACACACACACACACACACACACACACACACACACACACATACACCTACACACACAAAATGGTCTGTATCCACCACACTCGGAGTAACGTTCTGTTTACTGTTAATCGCCTCGATGGTCTGTCGTCGAGTCTGCCTTGTTCTTTGGACCCCCTATCGGACTTCTCTGTTTTGTCTCTCATCTTATCGTATTTCAATTATTAAAATCAAATGGCGCCCGACATTTATTTGGCGAAGAAAGTCCAATCAAATGAAGCCCCACCAGCCCGAAGACTGCGGTCACAGTGTATGAGGGAAATACAAACCTTTGACTCAATATATTGTATTTGAGGGACGCGCTCTCAATATCATGCTTCCGAGCTGATCTCAATCACATAATGAGAAGTATCCGCTTTTCGGCGGATAATAGTTCAGTATATTGTATTTTTACCGAACATAATGACTTACAATATATTAAACATTATACATATATTACGCTTCCTACAAATCGCGATAAAATCAATTTAATCTTTCATCGCGAATGCATTGTTTCGCAAACATGCTCTATACGGAATTGTATGACAAGGCAATTCTTAAAAATTGTCCCTAATCGTTTTTTAAAGGTGCAAACGCTGTAATTCTAACGGTGTAATTGTTAATTTGAGGGACTGGGACTTTTTAGAGAAGTTATGCTCTAACCAATACTCGTTGACATTAAATTTGGATAAATTTAATACGGTAACGCAAATTTTATGAAACGTTGATTTTGGTTTACATAGTTACTTTTCCGATGTTATAACTATCATTCACTCAAAATAAACCATGAAACAAAACTATAAATTAATATGTCTGCATCTAGTTGGTTATGATATAATTTGCTTCAACCGGTAAAATCAAATAATTTCATACAAACATTGCATTTTACAGAGGCGATGAATACAAATATACTTTGTTTTGTTTCACTAGGGCGAGAAGTACGACGGGAGAAAAGCTGACGTCTGGTCGTGCGGTGTTATTCTCTATGCTCTTCTTGTCGGTGCATTGCCGTTCGACGACGATAATCTTCGTCAACTTCTGGAAAAAGTTAAGCGTGGTGTCTTTCATATACCTCACTTTGTACCGCCCGACTGTCAAAATTTACTACGCGGTATGATAGAAGTCTACCCTGACAAGAGGCTTACGGTGAGTCCGTTACACAAACACGAAAGATGAATAGTATAAATACGAAAATGGTATAAACTATATAAAAATTGATAAATTTGATAAACTTTTTGAACCATTTTGCCAAATTCTGCAAACATGATTGCGCTATTAAAATATGCAACGGCAGCAGTCCGAAATATACGATGGTCATTTATTTGGTCGCTTGAGAACTAATAGGCTTACGATGTACAGTCAATCATGAACATATTCGAACTCCAGCATAGAGTTGCTTTTCTGTTCTCTATTTCAACCAAATGTTCAAAAAACCATAAAATTATAGTATGTTATGTTAGAACGTACTTTTCAGGTAACATGACCGTAAAAAATAATTATTTCGTACGTACGATTTTTGAAATAATGCGAAAGATACAAAGAATTCACAAATTTTTAGTTCATAAAAATATTCGGACACCGTTGTTATACTATCAGTTAATATATACAATAGTCTGTTACGGATCGACCTGTTTAGCAACAACTTGGCCAAACGATCCACAAGTCTACGCCCGGCCAAGTCATCACCTTCCTTAAGGAGGTTCAACATATTCCAGAGTCAAAATGCATGTTTTTTGTTTTCATTTTTTTTCTGAACGTGCAAGTCTTACTTGATATGTGGTGCAAATTTCATGAAATTCTGAGCAAGTATGTTAAATAATTTTTTGAAGTTAGCTTTGGAAATAATTTCAATCATTTTTACAGAAATTCACAAGTTTTCCGAACTTACTCTTCTACTACAGAAAAAATATATATATATAAATATATATGAATATGATTTATGGTAAATGAATAAATAACCATATACACTGGGTAAACAATTTATTAATTATAAAAAAAATGAATATTCAACATTTTTTGACGATTTTTTAAAAGTTTTATTCAGAAATACTTTATTGATAATTCTATATGTGGTTTTAGAAGATATTCAAATTAGAAAAGTTTTGGGACCAATTCAAAGTCGAAAATCATTGGTTCGACAAATGCTTATTTTCGCACAACAGAAATGGTGAAAATCGAACGTATGGTTCCTGAGCAAAGGTACATTGAAAATGAGCATTTTTCTAACCGATGTTTTTCGACTTGGAATTGTTCCCAAAACTTTTCTAATTCGAATATCTTCTAAAACCACATATGGAATTATCAATAAAGTATTTCTGAACAAAACTTAAAAAAATCATCGAAAAATGTTGAATAGTTTTGGAGATATCTTAATTTGAAGCAAAAAGGTCGGATAGGGGCTCCCGAATATGTCGAACCCCGTTAAGGTGTTTAAGCCCGCGGCGGAAAACTTCTACCAAAAATGCGGAACACCACGCACTGCTTAGTCAGACGGCCTTCGAAGCACACATTGACACCGCGCTGCGAAATCAATTTTTTAAAGAACGATTTCCCCGGGACACAACTATCGCATTGCCAAATTTCCCAATCAGTAACCCCATGTTTCCTGATTATCCCCACGCGACTCCCAATAGCACATTGCCTCTAAGGTATCGAGGATTCCGTCCGATCAATTGTTCGCCAGCCTTAATTGATTATTTCGTTCTAACATACGTTTCAATCGGTTTTCTGGAACTCGTTCCTTAGTGGTAAATCCTCTCGCGCACTAAGAGTCTCTCCAGTGCGATAGTGAGTTTCGGGTAAAACCTTTGTGAGATTTCATTAAGAACTCTGTACGTGTAACCTATCCTTAGAGGCGCTTAACGTCCCTCGTTATATCTCTGTAGCGCAATAATTACCATAGCGACATTACGCGTCGGAATATCTCGAGATAATAGTTCATTCCTGACGTCCCAGGCGAAGCGGCGATGTCATCATTTATCAACAGGCATACACTAAAGGTGAGGTGCGTTACACCGCTTTGTTTAGGGCAGAGATCCATGCGCCTAGGCCTGACAACTCGAGCGCAATTATTATAAAGAACTTAATGCAAACTATGCATAATAAAAATAGTTAAGTACCGCCTCAATTCCGTACTTAACAAGCCGTTGAATAGAAGTATCAGCGCAATTTTCGTAAACATAGCTCTTAAGTCACTTATGAAGAATGTGAATAATCGAATATTCACCAGATTCATTGTAACTTTTTTAAGAAGCCAGCCAGAAGAGCCTTTAAACCACGGCAATTAATTATTTTCCATATGCAGAAGGGAAAATATTATCGTGCAATTGCAAATCCGTTGAAAATAAGTAAAAGTACTGTTGCAGACATAATAATAAGATATAAGAATGAATATAGAATTGATTTGATTCCCGAAAATGGACGCTCGCGAGTTTGAAAAGTTAGTGATCGACGTGATATTATAAGATGAACTAAAAAGAACTGAAAATAAGTGCACCGAAAACGGCCACGATGGTTCCGGAAGAACAGGGTATTACTGTATGCCCAGAAAATGTGCGAAACGTGTTGCGAGAAGAAAGCTATAACGGACGGATAGTCAGAAAAAGTCGAAACAAATAGAAGGAAGAGATTAGACTTTCCAAAGGCCTATATTATCAACAACAAAAATGAGTGGTGGAAAACGTAATTTTTGCTGACGAAAACATATTTGATATCTAGAATAGTGGTGAAAGATTAAGAGTGTAGAAAAAACGAAAAGAATAGTGAAATCCAAAACATTTGCAACGCACTGTTAAGCACAGTGGTGATTCGGTAATCATATGGGGTGTATTTCATCGCGTGAGGTGGATCAATTAGTAGTTATCGAGGGTATTCTGGATAAGTGTAAATACTTGACCATTTTATAAAACAATTTTGAAAACGGGCTGCTGAAATGGGGGTTGGACAAGGTCTTAAATGTAATTACGACAAGAATTCGAAGTACAAATCACAGATTTGTCACAAATATTCAATGTATACATGTGCTAATGTTGTGCACCCATCTCCACAGTCACCGGATTTGAATCCTACTGAACATTTGTGGGACAAACTGGACAGACAAATTCGAGAACTCCATAACAACAAAGGAGGAGTTGAAAAGACGGCTTGTGGAGGAATCGGGGCATATTAGCCTAGCTTATTTTTAAACAATATTTCCAACATACTAACGCGCTTGAGTCATGTTGTGCAACAGCAGGGATATCCAATAAAATAAAATAATTAAATAAAAATAAATTAATAAAAAAAATAATTATTTTCTGCTTTCATGTTACCTGAAGTACATTCTAACATACCATATCAGAATTTTATGGTTCCTTGAACATTTGGTTGAAATAGAGATTAGAAAATAAACTCTATGCTGGTGTCCTAATATTTTCGTGACTGACTGTATATCATAAATTCATGTTGTTACTTAAATTTAAGAAAATTATCTGAGTGAATCCTATACGGTTTCATTGCTTGTACGGAACATTCATAATTATTATCATTGTCAGCCAATTGCCCATTGTAGTGATTTTTCACTTACATATATTATTATAATAAATGCCGAAGTGGCAGATATTATATCGGTATAGTGTAAACCATATTATTTGACTACAATACAAGTATCATAGTGTTTCGAAATTGCTTGTTATCTCATACATTATCGAAGGAATAAGTTTAATTTACCTATAACATTGAATTATTTTTTTGCTACATTCCTAAACACAGCTAGCAGAGATCAACAGGCACATCTGGGTCACTGCGGCTGGCAAGGGTGAACTCGAGCTTGAATTGTCAATGATGGAAGTCGTTCAAACGCATGTTATTCCGTCCATCGATGCAATAGATCCGGACGTGTTGCAGGCCATTGCGAGTCTCGGATGTTTCAAGGAACGCACGAAACTCATTCAGGAATTGCTCAGTCCAAAGTAAGATTTTCATACTTTTTTGGCACATTGGCTATTGATTAATATCGACGGTTGAAAGGCATCTTGACTCAAGCGCCATTTACATCAGGTGATGCTTGGGTCGGGTCGCCTTTCAACCGTCGATATATTATTTATCCGGCAGTCGCGAAAATTCGCGATCGACCAGGTAAATACATAATAAATGCAACAGGCGTTAATATGTGTGTTTTTTCGGAATATATGTCAACGGTTGAGGGGCGGCTTGACTGGGCGCCATTTATATCAAATGGCGCTTGAGTCAAGTCGCCTTTCAACCGTCGATACAAATGTGATAAAAATTTCACAGACGCGAGATCAGCAACAGAATTAGTACTACAATTGACCGAAGGGACCTGCGTCCATACTTTGATTTGTACAATGAAATTGGAAAAATGTTTGTATTTTAAGTGTTGGATTATTGTGACATTAGAACAGTAATTTTCAAACGCTTATTGTAAGAAACCTAAACTAAACTAATTTTATTTGTACGTTATGTAATATTTAGATTATTCTTTTATGTCATTATTTCGTGGGATTCCTTTTATTGAACAAGGACAGTATCAAAAAATATACATTCTAGGGGAAGCCTTTTCGTCGCACGCATCCGATCCATACATAGATCACACATACCCATTCATTTTCCTCACACACATACATTTATCCTATCAATCGTTGGGAATCGTGTTCGACTTATCTCTCTAATTGTTCCTCGTGATATCTTTTCGTGGATGTCGAGCTGGAGAATCTGATGTCTCCTTCTGGTCGTCGAGAGATAGTTGGAAGTGTGATCGCCTCACAGATTTCTTGCTGGCCAGGCAAGCGATATGATGATACGCGATTCTTCCTTGTCGATAGATTTGAACGTCGTTCTCGTGTAGTAGCTTTCTCGTTGACGAACCCAGGATGAAAGAGAGTGAGGATTTCTCGTTGGGAGTGAGGTGCCGGCTCTCCCCACTACCCAAATATGATATCCCCACTAGAGAGGCACCGAATTTCGTAGTATTCCCCAAATCACTCGTTACAGTTACAAATAGAAACGATTTCGAAAACAGAAACATATTATCATAAATTTGTTCAACGAGCTTATAGCTGTTGACCTTTTTTGCAGACGTCTCTATACCTTAATCTTGTATTAACTGAGCATGAACACAATTTGTTACGATTAATTATACTTTGTGACACCGTCGAATATATGAGAACTCACTAAACCTAGGGTGGTAAGTAGCATGGGCAGGCTAGTTGTCAAAGTACTCATCTTATGCGAAAGTTCTGTGTCACCACTAAACGTAATTGGGTATGCCTTTACGGTTCTGCCAAAATGTCTCCTATCTCTACATCACAAAGTAAAACCCTTCACGCAATGTAATAAAGATGCACCTCGAGCTAGGTAGGACGGCGTAACTGATTGTGAGTATAAGTTGTAAGTAAAATGTCTCTGAAATAAGTCGACCGGCAATCGCAAAGGATATGATACAATCAATATTAGATTTTCCCGCAGAATGTGGAATAATGCCTATTGGAGCGAATAACAGCCTGAGCCTTAACACTTTAACGACCACGCGAAATTCGCAAAACCTTCGTGTGGGACCAGTGGTCCCACAGACGCTGTGACCAGCGGTCGGATACGCCTGCCGCGGTCCCACGAATAAGTATGCCAGCGAGCGAATACGCCCGCCATGGTTGTTAAAGTGTTAACACGAGAATTCGGACTAGAAAATAACTGAAGATAACAAAGATTACGGCCGAAACAGTGAAAGAACATTATATCATCCGAAACAACAAAACTGCAATGTCTAACGTCACGTCGACATCTACACGACCAAAAAAGGCCTATATCTTATTTAACACGATTCTGATTGGCTGATGCGACGCTGTGTCCGTTTTTGATTCCAACCACAAAAAATAAAATCGTCACAAGAGTATAGTGCTATAATGATGGTTACCAATGCGACAAGCGTTTCATTTAAAGATTTCGTACGGATTTACAGTATATAAAGGGCTTGACTAGAAATGAAAATGACGCAAGTACGTGGGCCCTCCAGATGGCCAAGCGTTAGTTATGAATATTTTTGTCTCGGATGGGTCATACATAAGTCTTTTATGTCATTATAGTTTCTAAGCAGCGGTTGGCGCAGCGGCAAGAGTTCAGATTCATAATTTGACGGTAGCGGATTCAAGTCCTCGTGCTAAAACTTTTTTTTCTTTGGCTTCTTTTTAATTTTCACGATACTTACACTACAAATGTCCCGAAGTACTACATAATATTTTGTATTTATTTATACTTTCAGAAAAGGCATAGGTCATGTTTATTTTAACAGGCACATAATCATGGAAGATTTTAGATTGCAAGTAACTTTCCAAGAAAGAATTGTAATTAAAGCGTAGACGAGGATATCGACTATAAAATCAGATACTTTCGTTATTATACAGTTGATGAGCTGGGTTTGGGTTTGGTTTGATATCCATCATAAAAACTGGGGACGCAAAAACTAGTGTTCCGCAAAGTTTATAGCATAGGAAGTTCATGCGAGTGGTCAGCAGCTCCCTCCTGTCGCCTGCTTGGACTTCACAGTACTTGAACGCGCTGTCGTATGCCCCCACTCTTTAAGGATCAATCGCTATCGATTTCCACCTCCTTCTTCACTTCTATTGCGGACTTCTACTGTGGTACAATATAGTTAGACTTGAGAATGACGGATGGCGAATGAGAATGACGAATGAGAAAACGGATGGGGAAGGCAAATTTTGTAGGACAAGTAGAGGGTCCTTGGAGATATCTAAATCCGCCGAAATCCAACAAAATTTCCTTTTGCTTTATCCGCCATCTTGATAAACAGATAATCACCGATATATCGGCTCCTAACGGTTGGGTTTGGTTACACCGATTTAAATAGAGCAGACATCCATGCGCCGAGACTTGTCAAACTCGAGCACCATTATGCTGACTAATAATAAAAATCGTAAATAAATAAATCGGTAAGCCCGAAATCCAGTCCAAGTACATATTACTTGAGACAACGTTTATTCCATACATGTATAATGCTTTATAAAGAAAGTTTGCGCTTCTTTCTCGATAGCCCAGACATATTGATGTTATCTATGTAATTATCATTGACATCTCGACTTTCCCAAGTGATGTCTTCCCCAGTTTCCGAATTCATAAAATAGATAATTGATGTTTGACAATAACGTTAGTAGTATATCGGCCACTATGGCCACCCCCACTCCTATCCCCACTCCTACCCCCACTCCTTTTCCCCCACTCCGCGGCCGCCGAGTCCGTGGCTCGGTCGGTCGTGGGTGCGGGGGGAAGAGGTGCGCAGGGGAGGAGAGGGGGGGGGTTGGGGCGAGTCGCCATAGGGCACACTACTTTATATATATATATTTTTTTATTTTTTTATATAAATTTTTTCGGAGCATGTCGGTATGGTGGAGCGCTACTTACATTTCAACCATTTTTTCTCGGAGCGTGTCGGTATGGTGGAGCGCTGCTTACATTTCCGCCATTTTTTTATTTTTCAGAGCGTGTCGGTATGGTGACACGCTGCTTTTATTTTCGCTATTTTTTCTTTTATAATTAAAAAAATCCGATGCAAGCGCGGGACTCGAACTCGAGACCCTCGGATTGCCAGCCTGAGCCGCTGTCTCTGCGCCAAGGATCGTTATGGTATTAAGCATATGTGGAAGACTCTTGTAGCGAGCGCGAGTGTGCACACCTTATTCTCTCTCTCTCTCTCTCTCTCTCTCTAGGGTGCGCACTATGGCCACCACCACTTCTATCCCCACTCCTATCCCCACTCCGCGGCCTCCGAGTCCGTGGCTCGGTCGGTCGTGGGTGCGGGGGTGAAGAGGCGCGCGGGGAGGAGGGGGGATGGGTCGAGTCGCTATAGTGCGCACACCTTTATATATATATATATATATATAATTTTTCTGAGCGTGTCGGTATAGCGGAGCGCTGTTTTTATTTTTGACATTTTTATTTTTCCGGAGCGTGTCGGTATAGTGACACGCTGCTTTTATTTCCGCCATTTTTCCTTATATATATATATATATATATATATGTGTGTTTATAAATGTGAATTTTATAATTAAAAAAAATTCGATGTCGGCGGTGAGACTCGAACCGTCGACCCTCGGACTACCAGTCTGAGTCGTTGCCTCTGCACCAAAGATCGCTATGCATTTAAATGTACGTGGAAGACTCTTGTAGTGATTTTACCGTGTGTGAGCACTACGGCGACACCCACTCCTTGGCCCATTCCAGCCCCCACTCTGCGGGCCATGCTACGCGAAGAATTACTGAATTCTAACGACCGTTGGGTTTGGGTTTGGGTCTCTCTCTGACTCTCTCTTATCAGGCACTGGTTTAACTATTGAGAACTGACATAAACACAACAACATAAAACCATGGCGGTTGTTTACGCAGAAGATGTATCGTGACGAGGAATACACACCTGGGGCCGTCACGTACTTACGACACAGCGTTTTACAAGGAATCGTTTACTAAGAGTCTCGCATAGGAGAGAGAGAGAGAGAGAGAGAGAGAGAGAGAGAGAGAGAGAGAGAGAGAGAGAGAGAGAGAGAGAGAGAGAGAGAGAGAGAGAGAGAGAGACGGCTCTGGATGAGAAGTCGCACGCTGTCTGTCTCTTACAGCAGCTGTGTGCGCGAGAGAGAAAGAACTATAGATGTGTCTATAGGAAGACAGTGACCATCCTACAGGCGGTGTCTTTTATTTTCTTTACACCAAATAAATATCAGTTTTCGTATATATACATTTGGTTATTAGCTCATAACTTTTCAATAGGGATCCAAACTGAAGCGAAATTTTTTCGTTTTTGAATGTATTTTTAAAAAATAGAGAAAAATTATTTGAGGTTTTTGAATGTAATTTTTAAGCTTAAATTAAAAATTTTTAATTTTACTAGCGAGGGTATATTTTTTATTTTTAAAAATGAACGTATACCGCATGCCGTATATCGTAACATATTTGAAATTAATTTAATAATTTATAATTACTAGTATATCTGCATTATTATGTGTAAAAGCAATAACGTTTGTGCGCGATACGATACCTCCTAATTATATTAACAAATTAACTACCTGTAAACCTGCAAATACACCAATTATTTTATGTGCGAAAGAGAGCGCAATAGTGTTTTGTAAAGATAAGAGAGAGAGAGAGAGAGAGAGAGAGAGAGAGAGAGAAAGAGAGAAAGCATACAGAGCGTTGTACGAATAGATGCGCGCAGGGGAGAGCTCGATGCATGGTAGTGCTATGTGCAAGAGAGAGAGAGAGAGAGAGAGAGAGCCGCAGGTTGCGCATAAGAGCGAAAGAGACAGAGGGGCGAGCTCGCGAAGATGCCGTAGCATCTCCGAGCTGTAGCGTGCCTCCCCCCGTACCGTTCACCACCACCTCGCCTATACTATGGATGAGAAGTCGCGCGCTCTCTGTTTCTTACAGCAGCTGTGTGTGTGCGAGAGAGAAAGAACTAAAAAGGTCTCTATAGGAAGACAGAGACCGTGCTACAGCCTGCTTCTCTTATTATATATATGTATATATATATATATATATATATATTCACTATATTACACGCCAAACAGGATAGCTGTCAGAATTTTTATTTTCTCGATTTTTGAAATACGGCAAATTTTTAAATTTTTTGATTATCCTTTAAAAATATATCGCCTTTAAAAAAACCGCTCTTTCTGACTATTTATTCATAACTTCTTTAATAGTAGTTCAAATTAAATCTTTATGGAAAATTTTCGTTTTTGAATGTTATCTTAAAAAATATAGAAAAACCATTTGAGATGTTTTTATATGTGCTTGTTACGTTCAAATTTTTAATCTTATATGTATAAAGACGTGCAGTCTACGCTAACGCCTCGTGAAACTGACACCCCTTGCATATTTTAAACAAGACGTGCCTTGTTGATTCGATCAAAAATGCCTACAAATCAAACACGAGCGCGAGATCGTCTTTTATACACTTAAGATGATGCAAAAGTTACAGTCTTAATCGAACAGCGTAACAGTGCATTATATTTTATTGTGAGTGATGGCAGACCGCGCCCTTCGTAAATGTATTCGCGATTTTTTGCGTTTTGTACAACTGCACAGTGTACAGATACGGCGTCGTTGCGACAGTCAGTGGTGTTACGAATTAAAACATTTATCGGGTGATAAACTCATCAATCGATTGAAGTATCTTATATGGTGGGCGCCTTTGCGCAACATAGTGGCGGCATATAACAGAGGTATATTGCGGGGTCAGAGGGTGTTAACGTGTGTGTATGTGGAGTTACAGAGAAGAGGCCTTCAAGGATCTCAGAGTGTTCGTGGTATTGCTGATGAAATCAGAAGTAAGTACTTTTTTACAAATTGTAAAAAATAATGAAAACGACATAATATGGCGAAAATGATATAATAGGTTATCGGCAACTTTGGGACGCATCGAGTGATGAAGAAGCTGCTCTTGTAGACGCTGTCTGCACTGTAGAAAATTTGGAGAAACATATCGTGAAACGTAAGTATTTAGATTAACTTATCTAAAATTTATAAATATTCATTCTTCGAACTACTACGTAACTGCACGGAAAGAATCTTTACGTAATTATTACTATGAAATTATAGTAGCCGATTGACAAATGTGCAATTCTTCAAGTTTTAGGAAATAAATTATACATTTAACGGAAATGAATAAAAAATTTACTGTTCCATGACAGAAATTAAAAATATTTTCAAGAATTTTTACTGAAGTTAACAGTAAATTTTTAATGTAACGTACAAATTTTCATAATAAAAATTAATAAGAAATTCTTTTCGTGTAACAAAACCATTGATTTTTCAATATTGCGAGCTTAACTTTATTCTTATTCTCTTCTTTAGAAACACTGGTACAAACCTATGGAGAACAGCAAAGTGAGCCGATTGCAGGTCCTTCAGGACTATGCCAAAGATCAAAAAGCATCGGAAGATCTGAAATAATCGATACGGGTAGCAGCGACGAAGAAGAAGAAGAAGAAGAAGAAGATGCTTTCGCTAATATTCCTGACGATCGTAACGCCCCCGTTTTATCATCGCAAGAAGAAGGAGAAGAGGGTACTTACGCTGATATATCTGACGATCGCAATGCCGTCGTTTTATCAGCGCAAGGAGATGAAGAAGACGAAGAAGCGGCGGAAGAAGTGGTAGAAGATAATAGGGTTGTTCACCAGTATGAGAATCAGATATGGGAATACCCGATAGCAGGCAATATGATGAACAACGATGAAGAACCAATACCGTTAATTGATGATTGGTTTCAACATCTCTTGGATGACACCGACTCTGGTAAGCATAGCCTACTTTTATATCTAAAAAGTAAAGCGCTTATTCTAGTGAGCAAATAAGCGCAATGGCTAATCTATCGCAGGTTATTCAACACAGGGATTATTGTTTGATGAATAGCCGAATTCTATTATATAAAAGGGACCAATAATACTGATAATAGGCTTGAAAAATGTATGTATACGTTAACAATGTAAAGATAATCACCCGTATTTATTTTCAGAGACGCAGCTTGGCGCTGGGAAGAGGCGTACATACACTGGTACAGAGCCGTTCAGGGATGTTCAACCACCCGGAAACCGCTTCGAGATCATCAGGGATTTCACACGCTATTTTAAACGTTTCAAACTTCAAGGACGCGAAACTACGCTGCGTATCAGACCACCTCACGTAGGTTCGTCTGTAATAGATTGGCTCGGTGGTGCATTCCGTGATCTTCTGACACACATCACCAGCACCTGTGCCGGTAGTGACTATGTAGGAATGTCATTTAAAGCAGATAGTTTAGCACACGGACCAGTATGGTTGTCCTTCCGACCTGCCAGAGACTATACGTTTGAAGATGTCTGGCAACTGATAACTAGCGTTGCTCAGAGTGCAGCATCTTTGAATATCGGTGATGTGTGCATTATAAAAACCTGTATAGTGAGAGGCGTCGAGGGTCGTGGTAGAAAAGGTCTGACCCACGAGGCTGTTACGAAAAAATCGATATTGACAATCCGTAATTTTGATAATTTATGCTTACCACGCTCACTGGTAGCAGCACGCGCATATGCCGAGAGGGGTGAAATACGCTCGGGAGACTTACATACTAGATGGCAACGTATTAGGCGGATTAACGGTTCGTTGCAAAAAAACGAAGCTATTAATCTTACGAGAGCTGCTAATATCACTGTGCCTACAAACGGCTGCGGTGTATATGAGATCGCCCAATATCAAGATTATTTAATGCGCGATGGTATTGCTATTGTTGTATACGAGTTTCTAACTCTGGGACGTCGTCAAAAACCTTTATTCGATGGTAGAAAACGAATTTTGGCTTCTGTAGGCACGATAAAATACACGTTATATATATTATATTACGAACGCACGCATCATTTTCAACCTATTTTGAATCTTCGAGGCGCTGTAGGCGGTAGAGCTTTTTGCTCGACTTGCAATGTAAGTAGTCGTCGAGATGATCACAGATGTTCAAAAAAGAAATGCCCCCGGTGTTTTACGCTACCGCCCTGTAATCCTAATACAGATGATGCAATTAAATGTGCTGACTGTAATCGTATTTTTTTCGGAGATCAGTGTTTGCAAAAACACAAGACTGTCGCTGTAGTCAGGAACCGTCGAAGAGCGAGTGTGTGCGAAACTGTGAAACGCTGTCGTTGGTGTTTCCAAACGATAAGACCTTTAGAACGGAAGAAACATATATGCGGTGTGAAATACTGCAAGACGTGTAAACACAACGAGCCGAATAATCATATGTGTTTCATGAGAAGTCTTCGTACATATAAAGACACGCGTAAAGCAGTTTTCATTTTCTATGACTTTGAAACACAGCAGTGCACACCTTTAAAGGGTGACACCTCTACTTTTGCTCATGAACCAAACCTTTGCGTAGCTCAACGACTCTGTACGTTTTGTTGTACTGATGATACCATAACAGAGCCGTGCGAATATTGCGGCGTGCACGAGTTTGTTTTCAAGCATAGTCCCGTAGCTCAGCTTGTAGAATTAGCTATGACGAGTATCAAGGGGTTTTCTCGTACAATTTGTATTGCTCATAACGCAGGGGGTTTTGATGCGCAGTTTATTCTGCGGTATTTAATCGAAGAAAAAAGACACAGCTACCATCGCTAATCATAAATGGTACAAAAATAATTACGATGCGACTTGAAAATCTTGTGTTTCTCGATAGCCTACACTACTTTCATATGTCTTTAAGCGCTCTACCAAAAGCCTTTGGTCTCGCGAATACTGTCACAAAAGGCACTTTTCCTCATTTATTCAATAGACCTGAAAACCAAAATTATGAAGGTCCTTTACCAAGCCTGGAATATTATTCACCTGATACAATGCGTGCTGGCGAACGCGAACAATTTCTTGCGTGGTACCGGGCATTGAAAGATCGTAATTATCTGTTCAATTTTCAGAAAGAAATTGTTGATTATTGCACGACAGATGTTACGATATTAAGGCGTGCGTGTATGGCTTTTCGGAATATGTTTATTGCCAGCGGCAATGTCTGTCCGTTCGAAGAGTGTACAACAATAGCGTCAGCTTGTTTTCGCGTTTTTCGTAAAAACTTTTTGAAAGATAACACGATAGGTATTATTCCAACGAACGGCTACAGATGGGCTCATAACCAATCTAAAAAAGCAGTTTCATGGCTCGTGTGGATGGAGCACTCTCTAGGGCAACGAATTCTTCATGCAGGCCGGGGACGCGAATTTCAAATATTGCAAAATTTACTAGTAGACGGTTACTACAAAACAGACGATACCTCTCATGTATTACAATTTCACGGGTGTTATTGGCACGGTTGTCCGCGATGTTACCCTTTAAACAGGGATCGGCGACAGAGTGATGGTACATCGATGGACGAACGTCTCGAAAAAACTATAACTATATCGAATAGGATTCGAGAGGGAGGTCATGTATTAACAGAGATTTGGGAGTGCGAGTACGATCGCCTGTTAGAAACTGATGCAGAAATGCGTGTACTCATAAAGGACCATCCTTTAGTTGGTATAGAGCCTCTTAACCCACGCGATGCTTTCTTTGGGGGGCGTACAGAAAACATGGTTAGGGGAAGGGGGCCCAAAGCGAGCACCAGCCTAAAGCGAGCACCCCATAAAAAATCAACGTAAACAAACTCGACGTGGTCTCGCGTCTCATAGATATTACCCCCCGCCCCGCCACTCTCCGCGGTAGTTGTACCCCGCACCTCGGACGAACCCTAAGGCTCGTGTGCAAAAAAAAAGAATTTCGCCGTTTTTATACAATAAAAGGATGGTATGTAGATTGTGTTTTGCCTGATTTTGAGTGCTCTATGTTATTATCAAGATGCGTCTTGTGTATTGGGCTTATCTTAGTTTAATTTAATCATATTTGCGTGTAAATATGAAAATAAATTTTAGGTTTGGTCCGATGAAAACGTGGGCGTGACGTAAAAGGCAAAGCGAGCACGGCAACGCGAGCATGCCCACTATGCCCTCGTGATCATGCTCGCTATGCCGTTTGTTGATTGCATTGAAATGACGCTAAATTTTTATTTTCTTATAATTATCATTGTGTTATTTACCTACTCTAGTCATTTCATTTCCTTTAGGATGGTGAATAAATATAAAAGAAAATCAGATCAAGGTCTTTGGAGTGAAAGTACGATGAAAAAAGCGATGCAGTAGGTGACTGAAATAAAGCTGAACAGTTTCTTTGTTTAATTTTAGGTCTAGTATTCTCAATATTCTTTTTGATTTTGTGAAAGTTTTATGAAACTATAAGTTTGTTTCATAAGTGAGATTTTTGTTTAATAATTTTGTTTAACAATATTTTATTTTGTTTGATTGTTGAATTTATGAAGAAAATACTGCAAAGTTACTGATGACGACTGAGTAATTATAAGAATGCTGATTGAGCGATGTTAATTTTAGATAAAGTTTAAGTACCTATAATAGTTATGTTTAAATTAATATCAAAATGATGTTCCTAATTATGTTATTGTGCAATAAAGATTCTTTATTATTGCCCTTCTGATATTTTCATCAATAAGTACATTTCTTATTTATTAATTAGACATGAAAAATAGACGCATACTCGCTTTACTCGTTGCGTGCCCACTTTGCCCTAATGCTCATGCCCGCTTTAGGCCAGCCTCCGGGCAAAGTGAGCATTCGGAAAGGTTTCATATTTTGGATTTTAGTTTCATATTCTTGACTCGTACGAGAAATTTATGCATTGGGTATGAAACTACAACAAATTTAGCATCTAATAGCATTAAAAGTATTACTAATCTATGTATTAATATACGTTTTTCTCTTACTTAAACTTAGTGTGCCCGCTTTGGGCCCCCTTCCCCTACGCTTTACGCCGCCCAGAATTCGGAGCAAATACGCTATGTGGATGTCTGTTCTTTATATCCTTACATCTGTAAATTTGGTAAATACCCGATAGGACACCCCCGCGTATATACGGGCTCTGAATGTATGGAGCTGACAGGTCCAAATAATAACGATCTTTCACGCGTAGAGGGTCTTGTTAAATGCTGCGTATTACCACCTTCGAATCTTTATCACCCCGTATTACCGGTGCGTATGCATCACCGCTTATTGTTTCCTCTATGCCGTAGCTGTTCCGAAAGTATGAACCCGGAAACATGTACGCATGAAGATCCTTCTGACCGTATGTTCGATGGTACATGGGTGGTCGATGAGCTACGCAAAGCTATCTCATGCGGTTATATAGTTATCAAAGTATACGAAATTTGGCAGTATGAGATCACACAGTTCAATCGTGATACTCAAGAGGGGGGTCTCTTTGCTGCATATATAAATACCTTTTTGAAAATCAAACAGGAGGCGAGCGGTTGGCTCGAAAGTTGTTTGGAAGATGAAACGGCGCAAGAGCAATACATAACAGCTTTTGAGAGCTCTGAAGGTGTTAAGCTAGACCGCTGCAATATTAGAAAAAATCCCGGATTACGTTCTGTAGCTAAACTATGCCTTAATTCTTTTTGGGGTAAATTCGGTCAGCGTGAGAACTTACCGCAAACGACAATAATTTCGTCTCGTAAAAAGCTCATGGAATTATTGACCAGTCCTGAATATGAAATCAAAGGTATTCTACCTGTTAATAACGAGATACTATATATTAATTACACGAAGATCGACACTGCTGTAATACCTTCTGATATAGCAAACGTTGTGATAGCATCATATACAACAGCACAAGCGCGTTTGAAATTATATAGTTATCTCGAGCGCTTGGGTCCTCGTGCACTATACTGTGATACAGACTCTGTAATATATGTATCAAAGAAGAATGACACCTGTGAATATGAGCCTCCGACCGGTCAACTTTTAGGGGATCTTACCGATGAGTTGTGCTCTTATGGTGAGGGTAGTTATATAAAAAGTTTTGTTTCAGGCGGTCCGAAATTTTATTCATTTATTGTGCAGTGCCCCGATGGTTCCGAAAACGAGGTGTGCAAGGTAAAGGGTATAACACTCCATTTTACCAACAACTCATTAATCAATTATAATTCTCTGCGCTCGTTTGTAACTGGTGAAAGAGAGGTACCTGTTGTATTACGCTACGACGCTATTAGACGGACAGCATACCACCAGGTCGTTACGCGTCCTGAAACAAAAACCTGTATGCCATCGAGCGTCAAACGAAGGCGCCATGGCGAGTATGGTTCGCTCCCTTACGGTTACAGATCTTAGTTTATGAAAAATTATATTATAAATTTTTTGTAAATGCTGTAAATACTGTTAAACACTGTAAACCTTTATATTGTTACTGTAAAATAAAACTTTATACATATACCGAATATCTGAATACTTTATATATATATATATATATATATATATATATATATATATATATATATATATATATATATATATTGTTGTATAGAAAATACACTCATTCGTAGAGATGGATACGCGGTGGAAGCATCCCTGGACCTCGATGATATGTGGCCCCACGGGCTGTGGTAAAACGTACTTTGTAAAAAAGTTTTTGAAGTTTATATCGCGAATGAACAGTGAGCCATTCGAGAGAATTATTTTCTATTATTCCGAGTGGCAACCAGCATACACAGAGTATGGTGCATCAATAGAATTTCATGAAGGCCTGCCTCAGAGTGCCGATTACGCAAACGATCCTCGTGCAAAACTCATAATAATCGACGATTTGATGCGCGAGGCGTCGAACAACAGCGTTGTAGATCTTTTCACCAAAGGTAGTCATCATAAAAACCTGAGTGTTATTTTTATTACCCAAAACTTGTTCCATCAAGGACACGGTCAGCGCGATATTTCATTGAATGCCAATTATATCGTAATTTTCAAAAATCCTCGTGATCGTGCTCAAATCCAACATCTCGCGCGCCAGGTGTATCCGGAAAACCCGCGATTTCTACAAGAGGCCTATCACGATGCAACATCCAAACCGCATGGTTATTTATTACTCGATTTGAAACAATCAACGCCTGATAACTGTAGATACCGTACTTGTATTTTCCCCGATGACATCCATCATTTTGTGTACATACCACGGAAAAAGTTAAAAAGCAATTCCGACACATGCGAATTACCAGTTCAGCGCATGTAATGGCGCCTAAAGCATCGTCGTGTCACGAAAAATGTATAGCTATATTGAGTGTATTTCAACAACCCAACACAGCGCCTAATACATCTGACACGCACAAAAAACTAATAAGTGCTAGTCACTCCGTTTGTCAGTGTGTGTGGTACATTCTTAGGGGGACCACAGTCCCAAAGACATGTCGTGCAAAGGGTTTAAAAAGGAGTGATACATCAGGACGGTCGGCAGTTCATCAGACGTAATGGCGCAGGGTGGTTCACCGCTCTGCAAAAAACACGTTGCGATATTGCGTGCTCTGCAACACCTGAATAAGGAGCAGCGCAAGGCTGTTTTACGCAAAGCGGATCCGAGCATTATCTGCTGTATTTGGGAGTGTGCGTTGAACGTTCTCTGCGGTAATGTACCACTGAAGCCCGACGAGAGAAAAAAATTACGCCGACACGCACCGGTTCTCCGGCGTTTAGCCTCAAAAAAAGGCTGTTGGAAGAGTAAAAAACGGTTTGTTGTTCAAAGCGGTGGATTTCTACCTCTCTTATTTGCACCAATACTAGGTACTGTTCTATCAAGTTTGATCGGCGGTCGTGGATAATGGATCACGCAAGAAAAATGGTACTCGTGCCGGAGGAGCATCTAACGCGCCTGAACACACAAAGTCATACGCGGCCTGTTTTTAACGTGGATGCGTCTCAAGCACAGCCAGTGCGGGGTATTGACACTACGCTGGCTCGATTAGACACGGAAATGAATGAAATTTTGCATTCCTGCACATACAAGGATGAGCGAGAAAAGTGGGCGGCGTACTTGACTGTACTACAGCGTTATCTACACTTCATCGATGATGAGTCAGCTCAGCAGTACCGAGGCCTTATGAAGAATAAACACGCTGTAGAGTCTGACTATGATAGAAAAAGAGAAGAAGACGAAACCGGTGACGGTATGAGTGATACCGTCATAATTGAGAGTGTACCTGCTAAATTTCGCGTGAAAGCGGAACTACTGCTTCGCCGTTTGCGTACTGCTCCACTATCTAATTTTTCTTGGGATTCTGACGGTGTCGTGTTGGTCAGCGGAAAACCGATAAAGGATGCAAATATTGTTGATCTTGTGAACGATGCTATGAGGGCTAGGAAAATACCTAATCCGGCCGGACGCGGTGCCTTTGCCAAAGTTCTCCGAACGATCAAGGCACCTCGGGAATTTATTGGTAACGAGGAGTTGTGGGCGGAGTCTAGAGCTAATACATCACGGCGTCATTCGCAGTCTGGTGATAGTAGTACAAGCAGCGAGGGATCACCCGTTATGGACCAGTTAGCGTTTTTCAGCGGTCCTGAGAGCAGATCACCAGCACGGCAAACACAGGGAGATAAACAGAGAGGTGGTGGCTATCATAATAAGAAAAGACGTGTAACTTGGGCTAACCTGAAATTATAATCATGAAAATCTTAGAAAACGCGTACTTTAACCCCGTCCATGAAGCATCGTTTTCAGGTGCTACCAAATTGTTACGCCTGGCACGTCAGAAAACAATTTCCCGTGTAAAGGCGTTACAGTGCCTCGAAGCACAGGATACGTATACAAAACACAGGCCCGTGCGCCGTCATTATCCACGTCGTTTTTATAATGTCCGAAACATTGATGACTTCTGGGAGGCTGATCTCGTGGATCTTCGCTCGATTAAAGATTATAATGATGGTTATGTTTATCTCCTGGTCGTTATAGACGTTCTTAGTAAATTTGCATGGGTTCAGCCTTTACGTGACAAGTCTGCTGCATCTGTGGCTAACGCGTTTGATCTCATTTTATCTAAAAAAAATAGTAACGGTCGACTACCCGTTTACCTACAGACGGACAGAGGTAAAGAATTTACCGGTACTGCATTCCAGGCTCTCTTAAAGAAAAAGAACACAGAGTTCCGTGTTGCGAGAAACCCTGATATAAAAGCGGCTATTGTCGAGAGATTCAATAGAACACTGAAAGAAAGAATGTGGCGATATTTTACGTATTCTAGACAAAAACGTTACCTAGACGTTCTGCAGAACATCGTTTCGGCGTACAATCACACCACGCATAGCGGTATAAAAATGGCTCCTGTCACGGTGACACACGCTACACCGGCTAAGGCCCGGAATAACCTAATACAGCGGTACAGAAGAACCGAAAACTGCTCTCCTACATACAGTGTGGGCGACATCGTGCGCATCAGTAGCGCGAAGGCAGCCTTCGCAAAAGGTTACGAGGGTAGTTGGAGCAACGAGTTATTTAAGATCATACGTGTATCGCACAGCATTTGTCCGGTGACATACACCCTGCGTGATCTCCACGACGAGGATATCGACGGCATATTTTATGAGCCTGAGTTATCCAGAGTGCATACGAAGGCGTCTAAGCAACACTCGGCAAAATGAAGGAGGAATTTTACATGGTTTTACCCAGTAATAGTAGTATGAATTATTATCCTGATAATGTGACAACAAGGTATACCACGCATTTACCCCAATGTATGTCTCTTCACGGTAGCTGGGCTGTTTCTCTAGCTGAAATACACATACCCACGACAATTTTGCATGTGCCACCCGAGGGCGAGCGGAACTTTATGAATGTCATAACAAACACAGTAGCACCCGGTAGTATGACAACCGCCGACTTTAAGGAAGACCGTGTCTGTGTACCTCCAGGTGTATACCTCAGCATAGACACATTACTCGAGACTATTAACGAGATATCGTGTGTTGCGGGTCATTTGAAATTTAAGCATGGCCGTAACGGATATGTGACGGTCACACGTATCTGTGGATCGTGTAAGAACGTGGAACACTCGTTCTACTTCTCCGACGTATTGAACAACATTTTAGGATTCACCGAGGCCAAGGACGTGGTAGTTCAGAGTGAGTACACTGCTCAGAGACCTGCCAATCTAGCCCATGGGACCCCAAATATGATGTACGTTTATACGGATATCTGCGAGTCCTATATCACCGGAGATGTGCATACGCCGCTGCTACGTGTCGTGCCAATCGTTGCCGCTGATAATCGTAATTATGGATCGGTGAAGATAAGAAACTTCTCACCACCACGCTATATTCCCCTATTACGTACTAGTTTTCAAACAATAACGATTGATATAAGGGATGAGTTTGGTAAGCCTATACCATTCGAGTACGGGACGTTGACGGTGACGCTACAGTTCAAACGTACAGATTAACCTGAACTAATCTAAAATGGCTTACTATGACGAATACTGTTTCGTCGCATGACGATCGGCCGAGAGAAAATTAATAAATTTACGTTTTATATTAAAACTATGACCCGCGATGGTCTGCCGAGTAAGAGTATCCTTCTCTCTCTTACTAGGTAGCCATAAAAAAGGGTCTACAAGCCGTTCGCTCGGCGCACTCGCGCGCTACAATACACAATTCACATTTGGCGACCAGACACCAAAAGAATGAATTTTATTGCCTTTTTTATATCGAGACAGAATTTACTTTATAGTTTAAAAACACAGCAATTGGTATGTACGTGCATTTTCCAAACAGCACAGGATAACGTACATTTTGTGGAAATTCCACTCGGGAATTCCCACGCAGATGTGTCAAGAATTTTTACTAATTTTTCACATTCCAAGACTTGTCGTGATTGGTAAAGGCAGACTACGCCTACAACTGTAATGAACCGATTCAACCAATGACCTTTAGTCTACAAATTCCCACCATGTATGAATTTTCAAACTCATGTTTTCAAGGTTTTGCTCAACGATCACGACAAGTCAGTATTTCTACACACTTCTCATCGACCGTTCAGGAGAATAAAGTACTCCGCGAAGTATCACCCTTGTGACATCTTCGCGTCAAACACACTATTACTGGTGTATCAATCGTTCTTGTACTTCTCACCGACCGTTCGGGAGAGCGAACACTCCGCGAAGTTTCACCCTTGTGATATCGTCGCGTCAACCAAAATACATTCCCAATGTATCAATTGTAACGTTCAATAAGTATAATTTTTTGTGTAAATAGACTTCTTATCGTGTGAATAAAAGCAATAACAATTTATTTGCACGACAACACGTTTAATTTCCTGTTACTCTTTAAGTAGCGTAACAGGCGTTCCCGCATCGATGTTTCATCGTCCCAAGTGCGCGGCAACAAATACTTTGATATGCAAACGGGCGGTGGTCGAACCGGTTATGGTGGTATCAGTCATGTGTATATAGGCTCACCAAATCAAAGGGGTCACGGTATTGGGAGCTTCCTCGGAGGTCTCTTCCGACGAATAATACCTCTCTTGAAATATGGCGCTCGGGCTGTTGGTAAAGAGGCTCTTCGCTCGGGTATCAACGTGGCCACCGATATCATGGATTCTGGTATTCACCCACGAGAAGCATTCAAAACACGCCTGCGCGAATCAGGGGAGAATCTGAAGCGTAAGGCTGAAGAAAAAATTAGCACGCTCATGAAGGGTTCGGGGTATAAAACCGGTAAAATTAATAAACTGTTCCATTCTCTTGCCGGGAGCGCATCACGACGTACCGGTGTGAAAAAACGAAAGAAGGCTGTGAGGTCGCGAAAACGTTCGGGCTCTGTGAAAAAGAATCAGGGCAAGAAGACGAAGAGTGTGAAAAGAAGAAGAGCAACAAAACAGACAGCTAAGAATCGTTACAAGAAATCAAGAACAGTGGCGGATATTTTTGCCTAACACAATCTTGGAAAAATGGCCTTCTTACACGCGCACTCGTGTGAGTGCCTTAAATCGGAGCTTGAGCTATTCACACTACCGCCGACCCAGACAACAATTGAGGGAGCACATACAGTATTTTACAAGCCAATCTCATCATTGACGGACGATTCACTGATAGAGTTTGTCATACCTGGTCAGGGAGATGAGTACATTGATCTTGCACACACCATGCTGAGTATGCGTGTTAAGATAGAGAGTCCAGACACGAAGGATGCTACGGCTCCTAAAGTAGCCCCAGTCAATAATCTACTGCACTCAATGTTCAATCAGATCGATGTATTTTTAAATCAGAAACTTGTGTCACCTCCTAATAACGTTTATGCCTATAGGGCATACATTGAAACCCTCTTGAATTACGGGCCTGGTGCTAAGGCCTCGCATCTCACGAGTACTTTGTGGTATAATGACTCGGCTGGTAAAATGGATGATACAGAAGATAATAATGTCGGGTTTGCAAACCGTCGGACCATATTAGGTAAGAATAAAACGACCGATCTCATCGGCCATTTGCACTGCGATATCTTCAATCAAGAGAGGTTTTTGCTAAACGGCGTTGAGATGCGTCTGCGTCTCGTACGGACCAATAACGCTTTTTGTCTTATGAGCTCTTCGAAAGATTATACCATACGTATTACGGAAGCGTCGCTACTTGTACGACGTGTTAAGATAGCACCGGGTATACTTTAGCCCATGCAAGAGCTCTGTCTAAATCTACAGCGAAATACCCTTTGACACGAGTCGAGGTTAAAGCGATATCATTGCACGCCGGGGTGCATGGTGATACTCTTGATAATGTCATACTTGGCCAGCTGCCTAAACGTATAATTGTCGGTTTTGTCGATAATAAGGCCTTTAATGGTGATTGTTAAATGAATCCCTTCAATTTTCAGAATTACAATATTAATTATTTTTCTTTGTATGCCGATGGTTTGCAAATACCGTCAAAACCTCTACAACCAGACTTCGCAGATGGAGATATGTACGTGGATGCGTACCACACACTATTTTCTGGTACAGGTATCCATTTTCTCAACGAGGGCAATTCTATTACACGTACAAATTATCCGCAGGGTAATTGTCTCTTTGCATTTGATCTTACGCCTGATCTCTCGGCCAATTGTAGCACCCATTGGAATCTTGTGAGACACGGTAGTGTGAGGATAGAAGTACGTTTCGCAACAGCCCTAACGTCAACGATTAATTGTATTGTGTATGCTGAATATGATAATGTATTGGAGATCGACTCTTCCAGACAAGTAATTGTGGATTTTAGTGGCTAGATCGTAAGGTTTATAGAGGGGGAGTGTCATATATCCACAGAGAGCACAATATTTGTCGTCAGTCTGTATTGAAAACTCGACGTGTTACGACGATTGAGAAGCACCATGAATATCGTCATTGATATACAAGGCCTGAAGGATAAATATAATCATTTTATACCTAAAGAAGTTGCCGTGGTCTCTATAAAGACATCGTACCTAGCCCATTGGATTATATCACCACCCTACGCTTACAACGTTCTACCGCCTAGCGTAAAACGTCAAAACACCTGGTTACAAACCAATCATCATGGTATAGAGTGGTCCGAGGGCGAAACGCATTTACGCACAGTCGAGGCTTCGCTGAAGAAAATTGCAGTGCAGTGTGATCGCCTGTTTACACGAGGAGCTGATAAAGCGGCATATCTGACACATCTAACGGATTGCTACATTATAAATCTAGAAGAAGATGAAGACGACGATTCCTCGTTCCGTAATCTTCCCGAGAGCAACACCCGCTGTATATATCATGGTTTACTGCGTAAAAACTGCTCGTTCACGTGTGCCCTCAACAATGCAGTGAGAATCAAAAAGTGGCTTTCTCATAGCGATCGCTCCAGCTCCTTGTGGGAATACAGAACAACGACAAGCTGGAACATCGGCCTACTAGCTGTGGAGCGCCGCGAAGAGGGGAAAACAACCGATATAAAGGCGCTCTAGTGTGTCTAT
This sequence comes from Netelia inedita, assembly GCA_964017225.1. Classification (NCBI taxonomy): domain Eukaryota; kingdom Metazoa; phylum Arthropoda; class Insecta; order Hymenoptera; family Ichneumonidae; genus Netelia; species Netelia inedita. Next base: position 19,787,196 of record OZ024924.1, read on the forward strand.
AAGCGCTGTCCATTATGAACACCGAACAGCTTCTGCAGGCCCTACGCGGTATAAAGAGCCGTACTGTAGGCGTATACCCGGCAGATCGCATCCCTAAGGTGTGGGTGAAACCAGCAGCGCTTGTGGTCAATACCGATGGCCACAAGCAGCCCGGGGCCCACTGGGTCGCCATGTACGTCGATCGAGATGGACGCGGATGGTACTTCGACAGCTACGGACTGCCACCAATCATCCCTCAGCATCTCCAGCGTCTCCGGCAGAACTGCAAATTCTTTAGCTACAACGCTATACAGCTACAGGGTCCTGAATCACAGACTTGTGGACATTATTGTGTTATGTTTCTGCATTTCATGTCTACAGGTCTTGGTATTAATATGTTTAGGAGTGCGTTTTCAACCGATTTAACACGAAACGATAAAATAGTGTATGACTATTACAAGGTGTATATGAATAAGTGTAATAAATCCAAATCCTTGAATAATGTGTTAAAGAGGGGAGCCGCTGTGGGTGGGGGGTACCATTATAATGACCTCATTATGTATGTATGAAAACTTTTGGGTGTGTACAAGGATGTTGTTCGCGCAGCCGCTAATTCTACGATAATTTTATGATAAAAAATAAAGTATATTTTTCAAAATCGTGTTTTTATTTAGGCACGTGCCATCTTCACATGATCATCTCCTATTTCCCCGCCATCGCTATGTCGTATTAATTTCAGCGCACCTGCAAAAGTGCTGACCTAATCTTTCGGAGAATTCAGAGGTGTCATGGCCAAGCGACTTGCTGGCTTTTACCACCACCACCGCCAAAGTGACTTACTGACTTTTTACAAAATAAGCAAATATTATGTATGAGGTCCGAAGAATCTACGATCTGTGATAGGCAGCCATTGTCCTCGAGTCTTCAAAGAAGTAAGCAGCACCGAATAAAAATCCGCTTAGACGCTTTCCTGCAAGATATTGCTACGGTTAAAGGAAAAATACACGCAATATCGGAGTTTCGTAGTTTAACGCTAAAACTGAAAAAACTCAAGTTGCATAATGGATTTCACGCGAATCAATCAAGTGGGTTGGCTGGAGACGCTTCTCCCCGTCAAAAGATTATCGGAGTTGGAACTCCAAAAAGACTATAATATCACTGATATCAAAACAGTCCAAACCAAATGGGGTGCGCGAATCGTCGTGGATGTGAATGGTGAATTTACGTGTTATCTACCTACGAGATTCGTCAAGGCTTTCGAGGAGGCGGCCGAACTGTTTCAACAAATGAGCGAAGCTGCCAATAATAAAAACCTGATCATGCAATACCACGGCACGAAGTTCAATAAGCTGGAGTTCAAACCTGCTAAGGAATCATCATAACCAGGTACGTACTAAAAACCTATATAAAGCATTTATGGAACTAATTGTATATACGATCCTCTCTCATACCGTGTGTCTATCTCTGTCTTTCATAGTTAAAGCATCGTCTGATCAGAGAGAGAGAGAGAGAGAGAGAGAGCTGTGACGAGTATAGGGCCAAAGAAGAAGAAGCTAATATCCGCTACTCACCGTACTACTTTTATTATAAAATATGCATTACCACCGAATATTTACTGTAAAATATATTTATAATTATAAAATTATCAAATGTAATAAAAAAAGAAAAATCTATATTGTTGGTTTTGAATATTTATTGTAAACTTGTGGAAGTACGAGAGAGAGAGAGAGAGAGAGAGAGAGAATAAGGTGTGCACACGCGCGTTCGCTACAAGAGCCTTCCACATATGCTTAATATCATAACGATCCTTGACGCAGAGACAGCGGCTCACGCTGGCAATCCGACGGTCTCGAGTTCGAGACCCGCGCTTGCTCGGATTTTTTTATTATAAAAGAAAAAAATGGCGAAAATAAAAGCAGCGTGTCACCATACCGACACGCTCTGAAAAATAAAAAATGGCGGTAATGTAAGCAGCGCTCCACCATACCGACACGATCCGAGAAAAAAAATGGTTGAAATGTAAGTAGCGCACCACCATACCGACATGCTCCGAAAAAAATATAAAAAAATTAAAAAAAAATATATATATATATAAAGTAGTGTGCCCTATGGCAACTCGCCCCATCCCCTCTCCTCCCCCCGCGCACCTCTTCCCCCCGCACCCACGACCGACCGAGCCACGGACTCGGCGGCCGCGGAGTGGGGGAAAAGGAGTGGGGGTAGGAGTGGGGATAGGAGTGGGGGTGGCCATAGTGGCCGATATACTACTAACGTTCTTTAGTATTTTAATTTGGTACAAACGAATTACAATAATAACTTGTTAGTTGCGCCTTAGAGAGTTAATTGCAAAACTGACTGTTTAAACCTGAATATAGGCTGAAATGCCTTAGGTGGCATAGACAGCTTTGTGAAATATATGACTTTATTTATTTTGGTTCTTACGAGGGGACGGTCCCGGAAGGGCATGGAGTTACGGACTCCCGCTTCGCGTGCTTATAGTGTGGGTAGGTACTAACGAAACCTCAAATGATTAGCCGCCAACTCGGCTCCGTTTTCGAAAAATCACCGTTCTAATTTGGGAGTCTGATTGTCGACTGTAGAATTTCTACATAAGAACAACAAGGCGAGCAGCCTAGCGGTAAGCGAGTCAGACTACCGTCCCGGAGGTCTCGGGTTCAAGTCTCGTCTATGCTGCTTTTTTTTCATTTTTTTTTTAATTGTTGTTGAAATTTATAGTTTATGATTAAAAAATTGTAAGAAAGTAAACAAAAAAAATTACGCGCCTTTTCTGATCAAAACTTACGAATTAAATGTCAATTTTTTTTTTCAAATCTCTTACGATTTATTTAATTTTTAAAAATGAATTAGCCGTAATCTAAACTTTGACATACAATAATCTGCCTGCCTGCCTTAAAATTTTTAAATCTAATGAAATATTTTCGTGAAAATAGACAGAAACACTTCATGAACAGGGTCATAAAAATTTTATACCTGTCGGAACAACCGGTTTTCGGACAGCGTTCCCAGACCGTGTAGGGGAAAACCCGAAGAAAAGGAGTTAGCGTTCGTACAATGTTCGTGGTGTGAACAATATAAATGTTTCGCTTGTTTTTATACTGATTATCACCCGTCACATTGTACTCGGGAACACTGAAAAAACATTGCGTGAAGCAGATTTTACGATTAATTAATAAAACAGATTTTTTTTCCTATATTCCTTGGTAATTTCTTTAAATACTCCCTTCCCCATCGAAAGAGATATCAAAAAATTGCAAAAAATATCAAATAATCAAAAAAAAAAAATTTTTTATTAAATTACGGCTAATTCATTTTTAAAAATTAAATAAATCGTAAGAGATTTGAAAAAAAAAATTTGACATTTAATTCGTAAGTTTTGATCAGTAAAGGCGCGTAATTTTTTTTGTTTACTTTCTTACAATTTTTTAATCATAAACTATAAATTTCAACAACAATTTGAAAAAAAAAAATGAAAAAAAAATGAAAAAAAAATGAAAAAAAGCAGCATAGACGAGACTTGAACCCGAGACCTCCGGGACGGTAGTCTGACTCGCTTACCGCTAGGCTGCTCGCCTTGTTGTTCTTATGTAGAAATTCTACAGTCGACAATCAGACTCCCAAATTTGAACGGTGATTTTTCGAAAACGGAGCCGAGTTGGCGGCTAATCATTTGGGGTTTCGTTAGTACCTACCCACACTATAAGCACGCGAAGCGGGAGTCCGTAACTCCATGCCCCTCCGGGACCGTCCCCTCGTTAACACGAAGGAATTGTTGGTAAAAATAAAAACACTCAATTTATTGGAAAAAAGCCATAGCGGCATAAAAAACACAATTTTATTAACACACAGAACGATTGAATAAAAACGACGGTTATAAGCACAACGCGTATGCAAGAAGAAAGTGTTTACAGACACGATATCACCGACTGGCGTCGCACGCATACCATTGTCGAGTCAATAGACAAAGGAAAGGCCCACGAAGCCTCGGCCGCGCCGGTACCTAAACACCCTACAATAACCACGTGGTTATCCGTACATACATTTCTTATTCCACTTCCGTCTACAGTGGTGCGACACCGGTGTTGGTTTGAGTCTACGCATATGAATGCGGAATTCCTCGAGGAAGATGTTCGGGTCAGGCGGTGGATGCTCGTGTGTGAAGAACTCTTCAGGAATGCGAAGCGTGGTGCCGTACATATATTCGGCAGTAGAAGCCTTAATGTCTTCTTTGTAGGAGGTTCTCAACCCTAGCAATACTATGGGCAATACGTTTGTCCAGTCTTCAGTCTCGTGGTAGGGTAGGCAGTCGGGTAGGCCGTCGTGCGTACTCGCTTGCTGCCGATTAATTGCGTCATGGCCATGAACAGCACTGACTCCAATTGCGTTCCCTGGTCGGTTGTTATGGTTTTCGGACATCCGCACTGTGCAATGCAGTAAGTGAAAAATTCCCTGGCGATGGTAGTGGCGTTGATGTCCTTGATCGGGATTGCTTCGGGCCATCGTGAGAAGCGGTCGACCATTGTTAAACGATAACGATATCCCCTCGAATCAGGCATCGGTCCCACGATGTCCACGTGGACGTGGTCGAAGCGCTGATCGGGTTCGTTAAAAACCTTCGGCTCGGTGTGTACGTGTCGGCCGACCTTGGAACGTTGGAATTGTACACAATTTTTGGCCATCTGTATTACCTCTCGATTCATGCCGGGCCAAACGTAACGCTGGGTGATCAGTTTGGCGGTTGTTTTCCCTCCACGGATAAGAGATAAGTTATGAAACGTATCAAACATTTTCTTCCTAAAGTCTTTAGGAACGAAAGATCTGATATTGTTTTGCGATACGTCGCAGAAAATCTCTTGGCGTTCCACTCCAAACGTTAGTCGTTGCACTTTCAGCGAACTCGTGTTGTCACGCAAGAGCCGTTGCAACTCTTCGTCGTTTGTTTGTGCTTTGGCAAGCACTGGTAGCTCGATGACAATGGGGAGTCTTAGCGGTTTCGTTGCTTCATTGGCTTCGATCCGTGATAATGTGTCGGCCACGATGTTTTCGGCACCTTTGATCAGCGTTATTCGTATCGAATATTGGCTGATATAGTTTAGGTGGCGAATCTGTAGTGGCAACGCCTTGTCTGAGCGTTGTTCGAACCCGTGGATCATCGGCTTGTGATCTGTGCGAATGGTGAAGTTGTAGCCTTCTACCCATGGCCTGAAAAATCGAACAGCTAGATAGATCGCCGTTAGCTCTCTATCTTAGGCGCTATATTTGACCTCGGCCGGAGACAGATTTTTTAAAAAGAAACGCAGTGGTTCCCATTCGTTCGTTTCTTTTTGCTGTTCTAAGACCGCTCCCACTGCGGTGCCAGAAGCGTCGGTGGTGACCCGCAACTCTGCTTTCGGTGCTGGATGGGCCAGCAATGCAGCGTTGGCGAGGTCTTGTTTTCATTTTTTAAATGCAACGAGAGCTTCGTCGGTCCATTCAACGGGTCGCTGGTCTTTCTTGCGGCTGTCCTTTAATAGAGCGTGGAGTGGTGTTTGCGTTGCGGCAGCATTCGACACGTAACGGCGATAAAAATTGACTGTGCCGAGAAAACGGCTGAGTTGTGCGAGCGTTTCCGGTTGTTGGAAATTGCCGAATGCTTCCACACGCTCCTGTATTGGCCTTGAGCCTCCGGCGAGACGAGGTGTTCCAAGTACTCGACCCTGCCGGCGCGAAAAACACATTTTCTAAGATTTATCGTTAATCCGTACTTATGGAAAGGTTTGGGCGGCGTTGCAAAGACCGAACGGCATTCCTAGGAATTCGTATAGCCCGAACGGTGTAGTTACAGCGGCCTTGGGTACGTCCTCCGGCTTTACGGGTATCTGGTGGTATGCACATCGTCTGGTGGTATGGTCGATTTTCGAAAAGATCGTTTTTCCGTGCAGTATAGACGTGTAGTCTAATATGTGTGTGACGGGATATCTGTCGGGTATCGTCTGTGAATTTAGTCACCGGTAGTCGCCACACGGACGCCATCCGCCCGATTTTATGGGTACCATATGTAGCGGGCTGGCCGAACTACTGCTCGACGGTCGACAGGAGCCTCGTTCAACCACGCGTTGAAATTCGTCTTTGGCCTTTTTGTAGAGGTCTGCATTGAGGCGACGCGGTCTTTCGTATATCAGAGGTTCCGTCGTCTCGATATGGTGCACTACGTCATGTTTCGTTGGTTTTTTTAGTGCCCCAACGTCCAGAATTTCTGGGAAGTCGTGTAATATCGCGGTGTACTGCGATGCCTTGTCGACCCTCGCGATTCTGGTGATAGCGGCGTTGCCCATGACTCCTGTGACTTGAAGCCCGGTGTCCTGGTCGACGACGCATCCCAGGGTGACGTCGACGACCAGGTCCAAGATGTCTGCACCGATGATATCATATGGTACCTCCGCATTGGAGAATGACTCTTTTATGGGCTGTCGGAAACCGAAGTGGAGGTTGAGTGTCTTCTCTCCGAAGGTATTGATGATGGTCTGGTTCGCGGCTAAGAGTTTTTTTTCTGAAACCGATCGTCGTTTGCCCTTGCAAGGTGGGACCACGAATACCTCCGCTCCGGTGTCCATTAGGAATGGTTTGCCGGTCGATTTATCGGCGAGACGCTTGTCGACCACCAGCGACAGCCGAAATGACTGGTGGTACGGCTAGTTTCCCTGGTCCTGTTTGGGAAATTTGCAAGTACGTCCCTTGCACCGTTTTGCCGCTGCACCGAACCTGTTGTGAAAATAATAATAATCAGGGTTCTCTATCCATGCCTCGCCTGCTCGAGGTTGTGATCGTCTACGCGAATGAGAGCGTCGACGTTGTCGGCCCGCGCCGTTTCAATATTTGGCCCATTTGCGCGGTTAATGCGTCGATTCGTTTTTCGAGGCTCTCGTCTTGTTTTGGCGGGGCGGCAATTGCCGTTACACTGTTTCCCGCTGTTTGGTGGATTTCCCAAACCTTGTCAGCCAGTTGCGCTACGGCTGCGTTGTCCAATACCTCGGCGGTGGTCAGTACAAGTTGTACCTGTCGTGATAAGTGGTCAAACCACAATGTACATACGGCGGGAGGATCCAGCTGACCGTTATTCCGTGATTCCATCTCGGCGAGCAGAAACGAGGGTTTCTTACTGCCGAGGTGAAAGCCGGAGATAAGAGTTTGAAATCTCTGTTCGTACTTCGTATCAAGCATCGTACTTGCCGATTGGTGGTGGGCGCAGAAGAATGTTCTCGAGGAGCATTAACGTCTGCGTATCGAGTTTACAGACGGCGGTTGTGAACTTCGTATTATCCGCCGTAGTCCGGTGACATTGAAACGACAGTTCGATAGTGGCGAACCACAATTCTGGTTTTTGTGCCCAAAATGTGGGAATCGTTAATTTCTCCATGGTGGACACGGGCGATTCTTTGGTTTCGACGGCGTGGCTGGTTCCCGGCAAAAGATTAAGGTTATCTCGTGTTTGTTCCGACGGTCCCTGAGCCTCGTCGAACTGTTCTTCATCACTATGAGTTAGCACCATTGTTTTTGTTTCGAGTTCACTGTAGTTCAGTTAATCAAACGTGCGAAAGTTTGTTGTATCATATAGCGGTGCGTGCACATGCGCGAGTTTACAACTTTTCAAATCTCGTCGGGGTCACCAATTTATGTGGGGATGTGGGTCCTCACATAATACGAATGCTCGTAAATAATTATACCTTGGAATTATTGCAAGCAATAAAGAACTTTATTTCGATAACTAGATAACAAGACAATAATTTTGAACGCACGTGAGAACTGATCGTTAATGCTTCAGTCGCAGTAGTAGCAATACTGACAGTCTTTCATTGTCTCGAGGCGTGTTGCGCAGTATGACGCAATCTCTTTGTTACTTAGCCTATGACAAAGATGCCAGTATCACAGTTTCAGTCATCGGTCGTGTGACGATGTAGATAGGTAACTCGTGTTTAGAATTACCTTGAGTCGCCATACGAGCGTGATCAGAGCTGCCATCTTTCCGCCGCGTTCATGCGAATCCGCTCGGCACTCATCGTCATTCACACATACAAGCGTCCGCACCTCGTCTTTATGTTACGACGTAATACTGACACAAGCGAAAAGTACTCCGTCCACACCGGTTTTCAGCGCTAAACGCGCGCAGTCTTTCCGGAGCGCATTGGCAGAGAGTCACAAAAAAATAATGAACAAAGACAACTTTGACGCTTTCTATCTCGGGTAAAATTTGAGTTATCGCAAAATCAGTCGTACAAAGATGGTTAGAAATTTAGTCCTCTACAAGTTTTATTTATAAAAAAATTGATAAAATCAAAAGTCAACACTATAAAGGCTCAATTTTTGTCTTAACTATTTAATTGTTTTAATTTTAATCGCAACTGTTTTTCTTACAGAGATATCAAAAAATTCTTCGAACAAAAGGCATTGAAAATATTTTCCCCTACAGAATTTAAAAAAGAAACAAAAATCAAAGCAGTAGGAGCCGAGATATCGATGATTACCTGTTTTTCAAGATGGCGAACGAAGTACAAAGAATATTTGTTGGATTCCGGTGGATTTAGACGTCTCAATGACTCTCTACTTGTCCTAAACAATTTGGCTTCTTCATCCGTTTTGTAGAAATATGCTACTTTTTGAGCTAACTATCTTGTAATACTGCGAACGTTCACCTCTTAGCATGCTTTTAAAAGTATCCATTGTACATTATTTCTATTTCGATTTTCCTTATCATCTTTCGAATCAGTGGAGTTAAACCGATTTACCACCAAATTAATTCTCTCGATTGATCCTTACGATTATCGTACTTCTTTGATTAAAACCGCGGAGCATTCTTACACATGGATAAGGGCCACGTGCTCGCGTAACCGGTCGACCCCCATTACGCGCGTTTGGTTAAATGTACGATCCGGTAACTGTGATGATACACCATTAAGTTTTCTATTGTTTTGTGAATCGCAATGTTTCTGTTGGAGTTGAGTTTTTATCGCAGCAGGATCGGCAGGATCAATAAGTTAGACTCTGATTTGGTTGAGCACGAGAGATTTTATTGATTGCACGTGGTGTATACTGTGAAGAGACATGCGCACGCCCCGAGTTCCGGTCAACTCGAGTCTGCAGCTCGGCCTGTGTCGTTCTCCGCTTGTATCAAGATAGGCAAAACGTATGTCCGAAATTTTCCGATCGCTCGCCGTGCGCTCTATCTATTGTCGGCCCAACCGAGGCTTGAGCTTAATTTATAATAGTTTCGGCATTCTTTTGGATCCTTCATCTTCTCTTCGCTCAGTTTAGTCGAGGGTTTAAAACTGTTCCCCTTCCAACTAGATCCCAGGTCTATGCCCCATGACAACTGTAACTCAATTAATTAGAATTCTTTTTTGGAAAGTTATTCGCAATCCCAAATTTCCAATTATTATGCACGTATTAAAATAATGATACCCTGCGCCTTTTGTAAAAATAGGAATAAATGCAATAAATTATGCATTATTTCTGTTTATTTAAAAGCCAAAGAAAAACAAGATATCCCACACGGACACTCGAACCTTCGATCCTCGCATTATGAATCCGAACTATTGGCGCGACACCAACCACTGCTTGTAAATCGTATTAACGTAAAAGATTTATGTAGGATCGATCCGCCACAAAAATGTTCGTAACTAACGAATGCTTGACCATCTGGAGCTCCTACTTGCGTAACTTTCATTCCTAGTTAAGCCCTATATACAGGGTGAATAGTAATGGGTGGACACCACTTTTTGATGGTATTTACCATGCGCTGTAAATTACCGACTACCTACAACTGGATTGCTGGACCGCTCCAGAGCTGGCAGCAGCTTAGTGACAGGCAACTATATTCATGCATCTTCGCCGATTTCGATGAAATTTGGTATGCTTGTAGAATGGATAAAAATACAAGATATGAAAAAATTTCAAATTGCAACAACGTTTATTTTTTCGCGAACTTATATTAACGAACTTATATTAACGTAAATTTAACCCGGAATGGCAAAAGGCTACCCGATCATACGATGCAATTGACTAAAAAATCGAGGGGCAGTTTCAACCCCTTAATTATGAGATATCGAAAAAATAACAAACCCGTCAACTTTATTTTTTCATCCTCTACCTTTATGCTAACTCGCATCCCAATCGGTTAAAAACTCTCTGTTCGCGCGATGACCTGGCGAGCGGATAGAGCAAGCTTGTAACTAACGAGGGGACGGTCCGGTAGGTGCATCGAGTTACGGACTCCCACTTCGCGTGCTTATAGTGTGGGTAGGTACCAACCAAACCCCAAATGTAAAGCCGTCAACTCGGCCCCATTTTCGAAAAATCGCCGGTCAAATTTGGGAGTCTGATTGTGGACCGTAGAATTTCTACATATACACAACAAGGCGAGCAGCCTAGCGGTAAGCGAGTCAGACTACCGTCCCGGAGGTCTCTGGTTCAAGTCTCGTCTATGCTGCTTTTTTTTTCATTTTTTTCATTTTTTTTTCAAATTATTGTTGAAATTTATAATTTATGATTAAAAAATTGTAAGAAAGTAAACAAAAAAATTTACGCGCCTTTACTGATCAAAACTTACGAATTAAATGTCAATTTTTTTTTTCAAATCTCTTACGATTTCTTTAATTTTTAAAAATGAATTAGCCGTAGACACAACACTGCGATTGCGAAGAAAACGAGTTAGCGTTCATACAATGTTCGTGGTGTGAACAATATAAATGTTTCGCTTGTTTTTATAATGATTATCACCCGTCACACTGTACTCGTGAACATTGAAAAAACATTGCTTGAAGAAAATTGTAATTAATAAAACAGATTTTTTATTCCTATATTCCTTGGTAATTTTTTTAAATACTCCCTGCCCTATCGAAAGAGATATAAAAAAATTGCAAAAAATACCAAATAATCAAAAAAATATATTTTTTATTAAATAACGGCTAATTCATTTTTTTAAATTAAAGAAATCGTAAGAGATTTGAAAAAAAAAATTGACATTTAATTCGTAAGTTTTGATCAGTAAAGGCGCGTAATTTTTTTTGTTTACTTTCTTACAATTTTTTAATCATAAATTATAAATTTCAACAATAATTTGAAGAAAAAAAATGAAAAAAAGCAGCATAGACGAGGCTTGAACCAGAGACCTCATGGACGGTAGTCTGACTCACTTACCGCTAGGCTGCTCGCCTTGTTGTGTATATGTAGAAATTCTACGGTCCACAATCAGACTCCCAAATTTGACCGGCGATTTTTCGAAAATGGGGCCGAGTTGACGGCTTTACATTTGGGGTTTGGTTGGTACCTACCCACACTATAAGCACGCGAAGTGGGAGTCCGTAACTCGATGCACCTACCGGACCGTCCCCTCGTAAGTACGGACACAGAGCCTACACGTCGACGGCAAAGAGCCGGGCAGAGTGAGCTTGCGATCAAGAGCTGACACAAACACTGAACGCGTACAAAATCAAACAGAGAACCGGATCGTCTTAATTCCACAAAATGACGCGAGAGAAAAACTGTGAATGAGCAGTAGTCTAGATATTAACAATGACAAAGAACTGATATAGCTGTCTAGAATCGTCCGCACGTTGTCGCTGACCGAATCTGAACCCGAATGCCGAGAAGCCGGTTCCGTTCAAGCACGAGGGTAGCCGGCGAGCGTCGTAGAGGGGGAAGCGTCGCTAGTATCGAGCGATGCTCACTCCTCTATCGACCAGGAGCCGGTCTATCGCGCGGCGAGTTTAAACGCATTTCGGTGTCGCCGAAACACTCTCGGAGATACGTATGAAAAAATTACAAATTTGCAATAAATAATAAGAGATTTGTTGCTATCTGCACCATTCTGATATCCAGTGTATAGAACGCGAAAAAATAAACGTTGTTGCAATTTGCAATTTTTCATATCTTGTATTTTTATCCATTCTACAAGCATACCAAATTTCATCGAAATCGGCGAAGATGCAAGAATATAGTTGCCTGTCACTAAGCTGCTGCTATCTCTGGAGCGGTCAAGCAATCCAGTTGTAGGTAGTCGGTAATTTGCGACGCATGGTAAATAGTATCAAAAAGTGGTATCCACCCATTACGATTCATCCTGTATACTTTGAAATCGGACGAAATTCGTCATGGCAACTACGCATAGTTCCCTTGTCAGTTGACGTTGAGCACTATCAGCCCGGTGCCACTTATGGTACTGTGATGTCGCGTGTTATTTATTTACTTGATTGTTGTGGGTGGAGTTGCCGATTCGGCTGCGGAACGTGGTAGTTGAGAGGAAAAACGCGATAGACACATAATCGAGAAGCACAAGACTTTTTTCTCTGTATTACATCGGGCAGCCTAACGTTACTGCTCAGATGTGCGGAGATCTACTAACTAGTTAGCTTAGGACAGGTCCCTAGCACATAGCCTTTCCTGGCGTTACCTTAGAGTCGCCGTCCGCTAGAGGCGCTAGTAGTACGGCGCGACGCTCGTATTTTTGCAATTCGCTGGCTGTGACGGCTGTGACATACCGTCGCAATTTACAGCGTCTAATTATTGCATTGTATTTTTATATCTTGCTTTTTTTCTTGAGCATCGTTTATTTTCAACTGTATAAGGAAGGGCAGTAAAGAATAACATCAATAATGCAACAATATTTCAGATTTCAGTGTTTATTCAATTATGTTTTTGAAAATTTAGAATTTTTTTTCTTAACTGATTGGTCTGTTGTTGTGCATTCATTCTTGCACAATACATCTGCATTCGCGCTATAACAAAAGATTCGATAATATTGTAAATTACATCAACAGCGTGGATTGTGCACGGAAAGATTAACGACTTATATTTATAGACATCGTCCAAAATATATTGAAAAACGAAATTCGAATTACAGGGAAGAGCGAATCGTTCTTCCAGATATTTGATGAGTGAAAAAAGTGCGTATTCGGATGCACTAGTTGCCCGTCTTCAAGAGAATCCGCTAATTGAGACTCTGATGGTATTATAGCATTATCGTGTTTTAGGAGCGCATTTTTGCATGTAATACATCTAACGTGATTTAAAATGCGATGTGCTAATTTAGAAGCCTGGTAATAGATCACGCAGTGCTGTACTTCGGGTTGGCTGTAATCATGCTCCATAAGGTCTTCCAATTCCTAACCATCATGCTTTATGGCTTCTGCAAGTCGTGCCTTGATGGATTGTGTTAGGTCGGTTTGTTTGGAAGTACCGTACAGAGATTTTAATTCCGCTAATGTTACAAGCGGCTGATGGGGTTTGTCTTCAAAAATTGAACAATTTCCGGTTTTTGGCGGCTTAAGAACACTGTATGTTGATAAAATTTTATGGATTTGGAGAAAAGTGAAATTGGACGGATGATCATTACATCCTCCAGCTTGCCGAACGGTGCCAACATATTTCTATAATACACATTTAAAAAAAGCAGAAAGCATGAAATTTCTGAATAATATGAACAACATAATATGAACTGAATAATATAACATAACAAGAGAACCTGTAAATAACAGATCAAATTAGAATTCTAGTCCATGTTAATTGCCTGTGGGAAATATTACTGTTAGTATGTTCTTATTATCCATATCAAATGGAGAAACATGCTCAAGGAATAAAAGTGTTGGAGAAATATAAAAAATGCTCGTAAAGTAATTATTTTTTTATAAAATTCTAACAAACAAAACGGTTTCATTCATGCAATAAAACTTTGATCCAGGCATATACAGGGTGGGCCATCTATTGGTACGTTTTTAAAAATGCGATCAAAAGAGTATGCATTGATATTTTTTATTAATTTTGTTGTTGTTGTAAAGCTAAAAGTATCCCCGTTAAGAATGAAAAACGATTTCGTTCATGTGGCTCCCTCTACTGGCCTTACAGTATGCCATTCGGTCACCCCAATTAGTGATGACATTTTGAACTACCTCGGCGCCAATTTCACTCAAAACAGTCGTAATGTTGTTTTTCAAAGCTGGAATTGTCTTTGGATTATCCGCATAACATCGGTCTTTAACGGCACCCCACAGGAAGAAGTCCAGCGGTGTAAAATCGCAGCTACGCGCAGGCCAATTGACATCTCCTGAACGGCTGATCATGCGGTTGTTAAACTTGGTGCGCAGAAGGTCGATCGTAAGTCGGCTTGTATGGCATGTGGCGCCATCTTGTTGAAACCAAAGGTCGTCCACATTCATAGCATCGATTTTAGGCCATAAAAAGTTGGTCAACATGGCTCTGTAGCGTTCGCCATTGACGGTAACGGCGTTGCCAGCATCATTTTCGAAGAAAAATGGGCCAATTATGCCACCACTCCAAAATCCACACCAAACTGTGACTCTTGGAGGATGCATTGGTCTCTCTACGATTGCGTGTGGCTGTTCCGAACCCCAAATCCGGCAGTTTTGCTTGTTCACATATCCGCCGAGATGGAAATGCGCTTCGTCCGAAAAGATGATTTTTCGACCAAAATCGACGTCATTATTGAGCTGGTCTATGGCCCACACAGCGAACTGATATCGAAGCGGATGGTCATTTGCTTTCAACTCCTGAGTCATCTGGATCTTGTAGGCGAATAATCCGAGGTCTTTGTGCAGTATTCTCCTCAGGCTGGTGCGACTAATGCTCAGTTGCTGCGATCGGCGTCGAGTTGAGGTCGTCGGATTCTGTCTCACACTTTGGGCCACAGCCTCAATATTCTCGAGTGTGCGCACTGTCCGAGCTCTGGGACCACTTCTGTAATCCACTAACATCCCTTTCTCACGAACTTTCTTCACCAATTTGCGTATAGCGCCTTCGGTGGGTGCTTTATCACGACCCATATTTCTTTTCAAAATTCGCACAGTTTCGGCGACACAGCACTGACTTTGAAAATAAGTTTTTTAAATTTCAAAACGCTCTTCAAGAGAAAACATGTTGTTTCGTGCCGCGGACAGTATGGCTAATGAACTGTAAAAATTTCGGGTCTGTAGCTCGTTTGCCGTTGTCATACGACGAAATTCAAAAACGTACCAACAGATGGCCCACCCTGTATAAATGAAATTTTTAACATTCTTACGGTTAACCTAAACGTTTTCCATGACGAACGGGATAGAAATGATTAAATAGTGTATTGGATAAGGTGATGCAGCACATGTAAGTTATCAGGAATGCTATCATGCTTTGTTACATCTAAATAAGAAGTTACGTTACGTGAAATTCTTAACATAGATCTAACCTCTAGCGGATCCTGATTTATGCGACCCGTCAAAACATACGGAAAGTTGCATTTATCAGTGAGGTATGTCGCAATATCCAGACACGAATGCAGCGTTACCCGCAAGCCCTCCGCTGTCTGTTGCGTAAAAAAAAGGCTCTTTGATAAGTTACCGCTCTCAACGTGCATCTCCCAAGCATCCAACTTCCGAATTGATTCCTCGAGTATCTACAATTGAAATAATCGTTCAAGTACAACCTGATAGGAAGGTAATAGTAAAAGCAGAAATAGCCGTGTATATTGCCTTGTAGTAAAAGTCGCCAGGTCGTACTTTATCAATATGCGATTTACGATTTAGCGCATCAAACATGAGGTTAATCCACTCGCAGAACGATGCCGTTGCCTCGCAGTGATTTAATTCTGGCACGCGTCTTTGAAAAAATCTTAATCCGCATGCAACTGTGTTGCTGAAAACCTGATTGCATAGAAAAAGAATCACAAGACTAAGAGCAAATAATTGTATAGTAAATAAATACTAGAACTTAAATCTTAGCTATTTACCTGCACTGCCAATCTCACTCGCATTTTCAATACATTATTCAGCGTGAAATGATGCGGTGTCAATTTTGGACACATAAGCTGCCGATGAGGTCTTGCTAATTCTTTATCTTTTTCATGCAATAGTTCGATATCAGCCCAGTTGATACAAGGTTGAGCTGGATCCATCTGCGTGGAAAAAATATAAAGATAAAATTTTATAAAATCCAAGCTGTGAAAAGTCGTTGGTCGCAAATATCGATATCAATCGGCAGCAATAATGAATAGGCTATACCTGTAGAACTTTACGAGCATGTAGACGATTTCGAAATGTTTTAATTAGGTGGGCTGTATCGGAGAAAACGAAAATTCGATGGTGTCCATCGTTGAGATGCTCGAAGTGATTGCGCACGTTTTTTCGTTCTCCGGTAACACCCAACTGTGTCAAAATTTTTCGATTAGTGCTCGCTCCATCCGTTACTACTTCGTGAATTTTCGTACCAGCGTTTTCGAGCAAGACAATAGCCTTAATTATTAATTGAGCCAGTATGTCTCCTTTGACGGGTCCCCGTGGTGCAAAAACTGCTATCGGTTGAGTATAGTCATCGGCCAATGGGTGGAACATAATAACTAAGCCATAGTTGGCTTTTTCATTAAATTGGCTCGACTGTTCGCCCTCGCTGCCAAAATCGACCAACCCTCTATACGTGAGGGTCTTCGTATCGACGTTGACACTTTCCCGTGTTGCTATTTCGTCGAGCAGTAACAGCCCATGTTTTTGATGTTCTTCTTTTTTTGACAGAGTAAACTTCAGGACGTCAAAAAATTACGCGTCAAACTCACAGGAAATGTCGAGGTTAGAAAGATATCTGTAACAAAAAAATTTTTGTGTAGTAATTTTGCCTTTGAAAATTGCCGAATAATTTTACAATGAATTGTGAAAGACTAATTGCAAATATTGAATGGTCGATCAAGTATCTTTTGAAAATATTACAGATTATAATATATTAGATTATAATATTATAATATTATAGAAAATATTATAGATTATATGTGTAGTCTATTTACCTTCGAATTGTGCGAATGCAAGGCAATGGTACAATTTCGTTTTTATATAAAAAATTGTATCCTGAAGATGATCGCATATGCAACAGCATACACAACAAAATCCATTCTTCGGAATACCGTCTGCCTTTTTTCTCTCCACACTTCGCAGCAGCCACGATTTCTTTTAAAGCTCAAGATTGATTATGTGGTAGTTTTGAAGATTCCAGATATTGGTTCAGAGAATCTTCTTTACTTGATATTTTCCGTTGACATTCTTCTAAATCCGATTTTGTTTTCAACAGTGCATTTTGTGCGCGTTGTTTCGCTTTCTCTGCGAAATTATATCTTCGTCGTAGTTTAGCGAAAACCTTTTTTTTCTTGGTGATAATTTTAATCGAAGAACTTTGGGAGTCTCTGCACTTTTCTTGATCTTTCGTATTTTTGTCGTAACTGCTTTTCGTGCTCTGTGGCAAAATAAGCAAACAGTAGTCATTGTCAACAAGAGAGAGCATTGCGAGTGCCGCCAAGTCCCACAGAGATCTTTACACAGTGAACTATCGATTACGCTAGTGTTTGTGACTGGAGCTTTCATTCCGAAGCATATGTTCAGGCCATTCAGTATCAATAACAAATCTTGTAACCTTTGGATTGTACGTATCGGACTGAAATCCATATTCACAGTATTATTTGTCACACAAAATTCTATGTCGAGAATACTGATTTGGTATGACATGTCAGCTTTAACAATGAGTTCTTTTTGAACAAATGATTTGAAAGAGTCACCCATCTTTATACACTGGCTGAAGGAGAACTGTACAATTATTGTTCCTTCACACGTCATGGTTTGCTTATCCATCCTGATATCATGGATATATTTATGGAAGCCAACCCTTGTATTGTTAATTCCTTTGGTGTTGCAACAGACTGTAACAGACTAAAATCATTCGTTGATTCGGTCATGCTGTCTATGCTTGGATCTCTGTCAGGCTGAACTGTTTGTGACCCGCTGTTCGATTTCTGTATATATTTTTCTTCCGCAACTCGAAAATCCATTGCGTCTTCAATTGTTGTAAGTGAATTGTGAGAGCCTGTTCCTTGATCAATTCGAATTTCTCTTTCAGAGTTTATTAATTCTGTCCAAGGGAATATCGATGGGACAGAACCTTTTTTCAGTTGTGGAACTTTGTACGGTGACTGGAAAAACGAGTTATAAAGAATAAACATAGCGATCAAATGAAAAACAAAACTTGAATCAATGAAGTTTTGATACTTACAATTCCGACCACTGACCCATCAGGTCCGAGCAATTCACGTTGCCACAATATTTCATCACTACGAAAATATTTATCGCACACTGATTGCGCCGTCTTAACTCTAATGCCCGAAGGCTCGAGTGCTTTTATCCACAAGATCTGAGTTTCGGGATTTTTCGGTACCCGAAAAATATGATTCTTTTCAGGATTAGACTTGTACCCCGATGTACACCGGACGACCGCACACGACGGCATCGCAGAACTCGCGTACACACACACCTCAATTTGAATAAATTAATTTTTTTACCACTTTCAAAAATACGAAAAATCACATAAATAAAAACGATAGAAACGGAGCTGTTAGGTTATAGACGCGTTCAGAACGGTTATGGTGATTATGGCATTCGAAGACGCGGTGAGGGCAAACGGGAGAAACGCGCAGTACTAGTAGCGTCACACTACAACGGCCACGCTAAGATGACCATGTTGCGTATTAGAAATATAGTTCCAGTGGTTCAAGTGTCGGGGACCTGGCCTAGGACGAGGGTGGTTATTATAACATTAACCTATGGGAAAGTCGTGGTTTAGTGGGGAGAGAATTTGGGAGTCAGAATATTCTGGTAACGGAAACGTTCGAGGCAGCTCAGGCCATAATGACAAGTGACTTATGGCTGGACTGTGGAAAATGGAAAGAATCGTTTTTGGTCCTTTATCGGGAAACAAAGACTATTTGTATTTCAACGGTGAGGTGTCCCGGTGGTAGCGAGGGTGTAGCTGACGGGTCACGTAGGCAGGGAAGGAATGCGAGAAACGCGTGAGAAAGAACGAAAAAAGGAGAACTAGGATGGACCATCATCACAATACCTAAAGGTTTTCAACTGGTGCTAGCTATGCACTTTCGTCGTAGTTAGGCGAGTCAGCGCAAGCACGAGAATGTATGTAGATACGGCCTTCGTGTCATCTCGCCGAATCTCTCCTCGCCTTGTCTGCTCTCGTGCTGGTGTCGAATTTTTCGGCACGCGTCAAAGGGCGTGATGTGCAAGGCGAGTCGCATCGATTACACACGCGCTTCTCGCTCATTGTCAGTATGCAATCAGATTTTGTAGACGAAAGTAGTCACTTTTACGCCAAAAGATGACGGATGTGTAGACGCCCGACAATTTAGTAAAGTTTGGAGAGTAAAAGCGAGAGGGTGGATGGTCATTTCCTCGCATCATCTCGTGTTACTTCGACTCGCAAAACCTCGTTGAACCTCGTCTCGTCCTACCTCGACGAGAGTGTAGAGTTAGCATGTAATGAACGACATGAAATGAACAACACAATTACAATGGACTTATCGTTGCATATATACTGTATTTAATAATTCAATCTTTGGAGCGCCATCTAAGACACTACGTATTTTTTAAAACGTACAGAATGAAGAATTCCAAATCTACATTCGTATAAACACACACAATCTCACACATGCACTCAAAGGGAGCAATAAACGCAGAATAATCGCGCATTTCTTTTAACACTCTTTAGAAGTTGTTAATTTTGAAAATGAAAGTACCTTTTGGCTTGCAGATGGTTTATTGCTGGAAAACCCAATGAGTCAGTCTCTGGTGATCCAATGTTTTATTGCTTGCCTGACCATTCGGGGGTTTTCCGCGAGCTCATCCAAGGGGTTGTTTTTGCTCGGTACAAAATAACCAATGAAATTATTCGAATATAACGTTCAGCGGCTTTCCCTTTCATCGCAAGAATGAACGCGAGGTCTGGAGCCTTTTTACAATTCAGTAGTCTTTAGCGACTTGTTGCCAAGTCAACATCTTCATCCACATTCATGTTCACACACTACCACGCCCCATATCTCTGTATTATACTAGTAACTGTGAAATTAAAAATATTGTCGTTGTTGTAATTGATCACTGGATCCTTCTATTCATTCTGATATTGCGCGAAACTAGATTGCCGTTAATTAATTTTGACTGTAAGCACTGTACTATCTGACTTCGTCGTCTCATCGCACCGATGAACTTACAGCCCTTGTGGATTCATCGAATAATAGTGAAGCCCACAATACAATCTCTTTTACTTACCTATGTTCGTTGCATATCGGTAGATGGCGCTAGTATAGCACATTTGTGACGACTCCCCAACTCGCGCGTCGGCGCATCCTCAATGCGCGACCGAATCTTCAACCGAACTCATCCGAGCGCCGGGCCAATGATAAGCGAGGCCTTCCCCTACGCCCAGTGGCGGATACCCGCGGATTTAGTCCTTTGACTGATTATTAATACCAAAGCCTTACCGAAGTATTGTGTTCCGCCATTACGGCTTAAAAGTTTATCCTAATTGTTCGTTCATTAAATAAAATGTATTTGTAGTGTGGTAAAGAGGATTCATCATTAATCTGCAATTATCACCTGCGCCTCGGCGAGAAAGCTCGCAAGTGTAAGAAAAATTGTAAGTGGAAGGAGTTTGCGAATCAGGGACAAGACGAGAACTCGGAAAACTAGAATCGTCGTCGAGTGTGCAAGCGGTCGCCGACGACGCAACCGTTCAAGAAATCCGCCTCATCGTCAGAGACAGCACCACCGGATTGCCCTATCTTGTGGACTCCGGTTCTGTTGTAGATGGTGGATGATGTGTGACCGTTTTTATATTCCTAATAGGCGAAATGTCGGCTAGGATCGGTCTGTGATTCTTTATATGAAAGAAAGCCAGTTTTTTACGTTTCGATCCGGTATTGGATCCTCTTCAGAAATTCATTCTATTCACTTGATTGTCAATGCGAAACCATAATTGCACAATATGTTTCGGTTATTTGTAATTTAACCAATGTTCAGAATTCCTTCACTTGTGTCGCATAAGGAATGATAATCACATCCGTCAAGAGTCAATGGTTGTTACTTTTGTCGATACGGAGTCGATTCTTTTGTTGACCGGTATAGACATTTAACAATCAGCGATGCGCTCCAATTTGAAGAGCTATTGTGGATAACGGAAACTATCGCGTAAATTCAGTGCGTGGTCTCGATAATCACGTGCGGTCGATCACTTGTTCAGTTCGCACGGGCGAGGAATCACCGAAACAACAGAACCGGAGGTTCTGTTGTTTCGGTGATTACTCGCCCGACGTCCGGTTGGTCTCATTCACCGGCATCTTTCAAGCTCTACGCGGCAAACGACACAGCGATCAACACGTACGGCGTAAAGCTCTTGGGCGTTAATTTGAATCTTCGTCGCGCTTTTCCATGGCTATTTATTGTGGCAGATGTCTCGCGCCCTATTATTGGCGCAGATTTTTTGTCGCATTTCGGATTGCTCATCGACCTGAAGGGCAGGCGACGCGTGGACAACAATACGGGATTCTCCAGCACCGGTTTCACGACGAATTCGCCTCCGCCGACGGTTCACACCGTTCAAGGTCACGACGTTTTTCAAGATTTGCTTCGCGAGTTCATCGATATCACCGTTCCTTCAAAAGCCAAAGAGCCCACGCAACAGGACGTGGTCCATCACATCGTTACGAATGGTCTGCCCGTCTCTGCTCGCACTCGATGTTTATCGACGGAGAAGCTGAAAGTCGCGAAAGCCGAGTTCGACTACATGCTCGCGCAGGGGATTTGTACGCCGTCCAAAAGTCCTTGGGCGAGTCCTCTGCATCTAGTTCTGAAAAAGTCGGGAGACTGGCGGCCTTGTGGCGATTATCGAGCCCTAAATAAGGTAACAGTCCCAGACAAATACCCGTTAGCTCACAACCAGGATTTTTCCTACAGACTCCAAGGTTGTACAATTTTCTCGACGCTGGATTTAGTTCGAGCATATCACCAAATACCCGTCGCTCCGGAAAATGTACCCAAAACGGCAGTTATTACACCGTTTGGCCTTTTTGAGTTCAAGGTGATGACGTTTGGACTGTGCAACGCCGCGCAAACATTCCAGCGCTTTATCGACAACGTTCTACGAGACTTGGATTTTTGCTACAGCTACATCGACGATATTCTCATCGCGTCACGCAACGAGGAAGAGCACGTACGTCATCTTCGCGAAGTTTTTGAAACGTTTCGCCGTCATGGTATAGTTTTGAACCCAGCGAAGTGCGCGTTCGGACAGAAAGCTGTAAAGTATCTCGGATATCTCATCGATTGCAACGGCACACGTCCACTTCCTGAGCGTGTTCAGGCCATACAAAACTACACGAAGCCCAAAACGATCGCGGAGTTACGCAGATTTCTCGGCGTCATAAATTTCTACCGGTGACTCGCGCATCCTCAATGCGCGACCGAATCTTCAGCCGAACTCGTCCGAGCGTCGAGCCAATGATAAGCGAGGCCTTCCCCTACGCCCAGTGGCGGATTCCCGCGGATTTAGTCCTTTGACTGATTATTAATACCAAAGTCTTATCGAAGTGTTGTGTTCCGCCATTACGGCTTAAACGTTTATCCTAATTTTTCGTTCATTAAATAAAATGTATTTGTAGTGTGGTAAAGAGGATTCATCATTAACCTTATCCCTATACATTGCTGCCAGAGTTACAGAGCAAACCTTTTCGTTTTGTTGGTCTCCTATTGAAAATAAAATTGCCCTCAACCAAGTTAGTAGTGGCGGGGACTGCAGAGTGTCGCCCGTGCCTCCCCTTCGCTTCATTGCTATGCCCTGCATAGCGGGGCGCGACATATCCGGAAGATTCTATCCGACCTTCTTTGCTTCAAACTAAGACTTCTCCAAAACTGTCCAACATTTTTCGGGGATCTTTCTTTATTTTTGTTCAGAAATACTTTATTAATAATTGTATATGTGGTTTTAGAAGATATTCAAATTAGAAAAGTTTTGGGACCAATTCAAAGTCGAAAAACATTGGTTCGAAAAATGCTCATTTTTAATGTACCTTTTCTCAGGAACCATACGGTGGATTTTCATCAGTTTTGTTGTGGCTATATATTAAAGTGTTATAAACATTGTGCCGAGCCATTTTTTCGAAAAAAACGATTCAGACCCGAGACTAAAATGTTTGAAGGTATAAAAACGTGGTCAAAATTTTTTTTTAATTTCAAAACGACATCAACAAATTTTGAAACAAAATATCGAAAAAATGGCTGGATACAATGTTTATGACACTTTAATATATACCCACAACAAAAATGGTGAAAATCGACCGTATGGTTCCTGAGAAAAGGTACATTAAATATGAGCATTTTTCGAACCAATGTTTTTCGACTTTTAATTGGTCCCAAAGCTTTTCTAATTTGAATATCTTCTGAAACTACATATAGAATTATTAATAAAGGATTTCTGAATAAAACTAAAAGCAATAGTCGAAAAATGTTGAATAGTTTTGGAGATATCTTAATTTGAAGCAAAAAAGGTCGGATAGGCGCTTCCGAATATGTCGAACCCCGTTAACTTTGCACCCGGTAGTTGCGTTGAACGCGGACACGAACGCGATCATTTAACGCGGTATAACTTCAAAAATATTAATTTTAGAAAAAAAGTCAAAGTAAAAGTTGTAGAAAATTTATCGCTTTAAAAGGTTGATTACTAGCAGTTTATTGTTTAAACAATTACTAGAAGAGATATCGGTCAACAAAAAAGAAAAAGTCAGAAAAGAAACAGTAATAGTCATATAAGTCGTAAACGGTAAGTGATACAAAAAAAATATTTAACAAAAGAGATATGAAACTTCATTATATACAATAAAGGTCATTACCATTTTTGGCCTCACCCATGCAGAAATTCTGATAGGGATACCCAACTACCGATCATATCCTGATCAGGATATGGCAGGGATGCCCCAAAACGGGTGTCCCTACAGGAATCCAGATAGATTCCATATCGGAAGAAATTTGCGTCGGTGACGAAATTTCGAAACGATGGCGCAACTGTATTTTCGGCGCATGCGAATCATATTTTGATCAGGATATGGCAGGGATGCGCCAAAACGGGTGTCCCTACAGGAATCCAGATGGTTTCCGCATCACAAGAAATTTGCGTCGGTGACGAAATTTCGAAACGATGGCGCAACTGTACTTTCGGGCATACCGTTCAGATTCCGATGGGGATTAGGCAGGGATACCCCAAAACGGGTGTCCCTATAGGAATCCCGATGTTTTCCAGATCGAAAGAAATTTGCGTCGGTGACGAGATTTCTATTTTTTTTAGTGAAGGTGACTTTTACGGTGCATCAACGCCTCCACCGGAATAAAAAAGATTGGTCGCATTTGATGGTCCCCTTCAAACAGTACCACTTTTATTTGGAACATTTTTTTGTAAAGTCGATAATTCCCGAGTTGTTTCGGGTGGCAGAGATAAACGGTATACCCTGTATATTCATTTAGCTATTTGGATATTTAGCATTCATATACTAAATATTATTACACATTATACCGATTTAATAAATAATTCAATAAATAGACGGTTGTTCATACTTTATTGAAATATTAAAATTATTATTTTAAGAGCAACAGTGACATAAGGGTAGCGTTCGAGACTCACACGCCGAGGGTCCCGGGTTCGATTCCCACCGACAGCAACGGAATTTTTCTATGTGCTTTACTGTGCTCTCGGTAGTACGGAATCCTATTCATAAGAAAACTACTCTGTAGGTCCACCGGAGTGGTTGCTTACATGTAATAATTTCATTTTGGACATTTGACATTTGGTCCTCGAATCTGATCCGATATCGGACTAGATCCCGATTAGAAGCTCGGGATACATGTCAGAATCCAGCTCGAATCATTGATGGATTCGGGCAGGGATCCCTGCTCGAATCCAGTTTCCCAGCGTTACATTTACGCTTGGAATCCAATCCGATATCGGACTAGATCCTGATTGGAAGGTGGGCATACTACCGCGAATCCAGCTGGATCCCTGACGAAATTTCTGCATGGGCAAGTGCACGGTTGCGGAGATATAGGTAGAAACGGTTTTTCTCAAAATGGCGGCATATGCGCAGCGCCATTTTGGGGGCATTTTGTGTATTTACATTCAGTACGTCATACTGAACCTATCTATCAAAAAAAATTGCGGTTGGAAAAAAATGCAGAATCGACAAGAGTAACTGGATCCCTATTTGCCTGCAATATAAGACGACGCGGCAAAAGAAAGAGAATGACTACAGTTTCTGGAATATTACCCGCTTGACAAAACGACATGAAAACGAACGCGAAAACTCGAGGCAACGAATGTAAACACCACGCGCGACCGCCGTAGAGGACGGCGGCCTGTAGTCTCCGATGCCGGCTGCCTGGCATGTACGACTCGCCTCGTACACCACGCGGCACCTGCCCGCAAACACATTTATAATTTTTCCCCACGCGACATTACTCACAATTGACTCGCTCAAAATACTAAAGCTAAAGAAGAGAGCCGACAAGATCCGGGCCGTGATAAGAATTAATTAGTTAACCGGCCCAATAGCCGGGGAAACGCGAGACTATCGCAAATGCACATTTACAGAACGCGGGGCAATCGCAATCGCCCCACATTAATGACTCGATCCCCTGTCTCCGATTTCGACTACTCTCTATGCTAGTTAATAGCGGTATTCGACGGGACTCACATGCCTCTGCCGTGATGTACGACGCACTTGCTCAGAAAAAAAAACTTATTACTCTACTTTCGCCGGTTCAATAAAACTCTCCTCTCTCGTTGGTCGTCCATGGAACTCTGTCGATCCTTCTCGCTGCCGGCGTGAGCTGCTCTACGTGCTCTCTCCCTACTCTCTCCATATCGCCGTGTTGTCGCGATTTATGTTAAATCGGCAACATTGTCGCTTCTTCTCCTACGATGTTCCTCTACGGTCCCCCTGCACCTCATGCCCCTCGCTAGCCATCGAGTGACACGAGCCAGAGGAGGGCCGAGTTTGACGAGAGTCGTGCACGGCTCGCTATGGTGCTAAGTGCTCCCGAACTCTTTGTTATTCCCGCCTCACCGCGCGACTTCCTCCTGGAACCCGGAAACGGTCGACGGGGACGGGGGAAGCTCACCTCGCCGAACAGGCGTCCCTGGCCACGGCGGTTGGCTCACAATGATTGCCACCAGGCACACAAAATATCTGCACCGCATCCCTCATCTTGCGCCGCGAACCCACCTAATTGAGGCGCCATTATACTCGGACCGCGGCACACAATGCACCATCGAGGAAAACTGAAAGAAAGTTAACGTAGCCGAAAGTAGGTGCTTCACGCTGCAAAGCGCGTGTATAATCCATCAGCGCCCAGGGTCGTAAATCCGACCCGCTGCAGGCTGCACAATTCCGTCGTAATGAAAAATTCGTTACAGTACATCGGAACGCGCCCCGTATTCGCCTCTGTCAGGTTAAGTCTTACTGCAATTTTTAGATGCAGGTCTCCGCGGCTGTCAGTCCTGGTCATTTCCCATTCGAACGCTCTCGCGTTGAGGTCACCCGCGACTATTTAGTTCCTCAACAGCTCCCTTAACGCGTTCACAAATCTACTCGTGTCGTGCTCGAACTCTCTGGCATAGTAGTTTAGGATCAGGTAAACGCTGGCGTATGCCACGGCGCCCACACCCACCCAAATGTAATCTTCTTCTGATCCGCTATCAAGCGTGTGCAACCGGGTGCTTCTGACCCAAACCAACGTGACCCAACGTTAGAGTCATGTCCCTGCATTGTTCGCTTAATATAAATACGCCGGCATCGTATTCCTTTGCAATTTGAGGGAGCAAGAGATGTGCCTTCGCTCATCTGTGCATGTTGCTCAGTAGGACTTTCATGCATTGGTATTTTGTGCACTCCTCCAGCGCAACGCAAAAGACCGCATATGACCTGGAATCCGTCGAGTATGCGGTACCCTCGGGTGCCGCTTCGGTGCAGAGAATACAGGTCGGTTCCTGTTTGCAGTTCGTCTTGCCACATTTCCAGCAGCATTAACCCATGTTCTTCCCGTTACAGTTCATTCTAGTCTGTCCGTACCTAAGGTACTTTTAGCACCTTTTCACAGTCGTCCTAGGCCTGATACGGCATTTCATCCATCCTACTTTCCGTCATCCGTTCTTCAACAGAGCGTTTTCGATGCCCTACTCAAGTTCGTATACCGCCATGCACTGTGTCTGTTTGTTCAGGCCGAAGATATGAATCTTTGGTTCCCTAGGGGCATTTGTTTCCAGTCGTAGTGCTTCCGCCACTTCCACTTTGTCTATCACGCAGTCCAGATCTAGAATGTCCAGTTGTACGCTGGCGACCAGGTCCAGTACGTGTGTGTATCTTCCAGGACTAGCCGTAGCTTGTCCTAGAAGTTCTGCTTGTCTTCTGCCCCGCTATTCACACGAAGAAAAATACTTCCGTCCTTCGTCCTTCGTCCTCCGGTAACCGTTGAACTGCATCTCTTTGGTATCAGGGCTAGCGGCTTTCATTCGTCGTAGCATGTCCGCGTACGTCTTTCTGTCCATCGGTTTGGTGAGTATAATGCCAACTCCACATTTCCGGGCTGTGCGACCCCATGTCCCTTCTTTGTTACCAGCGTTTCTAGCGCTACCGAAGACGTTCTCGTCTTTTTTGGTCCTGTACGCCCGACGTCTTCGCCTCTATCTTCTGATTCCTCGTCAAAGTCTTCCACGGGTTTAGTTCGGCTCCCTCCATTGGTCTTTTGGCAGGCGCAAGGTCCGGACTTGAGCCCGTGGTTTCCCGTTTACGTTTCGTCTGTGGGATCGCAAGACTGTCCGCGCCACATTCTCCATCGGCAGTCCAGAATACATGGATTCTATCGCATTCGTACCCTGCTATATCAATAGCCTCCCTGATCGTTGCAATATTCGTTGTAATGACGGAGCTGATGTTCCGCTGCATCCGCGTCTTCTCCTCCATTATTACAAGGCTATCACGGACTCACTGCAAGTGGACCCGTATCCGAGTGTCGGTCGTCACCGCTACGTTTCGTCCACAGGCTTTGGGATTAGGACCCCATGCTTTTTGATGCGTTTCTCTTACAATTATTTTATTTAGTTCGCGCTATCATTATTTGTTTAGATTACCCTCTCTTTCCCCTTGAGTGTGTGTGTGCGAGTGTGCTTTGGGGTAAAATCGCCACAACCGCCCCTGCCGCCTTCCTCCGCCACCGACCGCCCCGGAACAGATGCCAGTGGCCTCACCGAGGCCCTCCCGCTATTGTTGCATAGCCCTGTTCAGGCACCATCGGGTCCATCTGGTTAGGAGAACTCGGGCCCCTGTACTATACCGCGGCACAGAAGCATGAAGCCTAGTTTTGACGGGGTACCCTCTCGCGATCCGCGCCAAGACCGCCTGTCGCGGTGGACGACGGAGGAGTCACAGTGACATACCCCGGTGTTAAATGTGCGTGATAATGAGTGTTTAAGTTAGTGTCATTGACCGGGTTGTACCTTTCTATTCGCTTTTGGGGGAGCGCGTTTATAGGCTCCGAGCATTCGCTTTCTCAGGGTGTCTCGTGTATCAAGTGCCTAATCATTCGCATCACCGGTATGTAGCTCGGACGCGTTTGTGTAGGTGGTTGCGATTCGTGTATTGTGTCTGTTATCGGCATGTCGGGTGGCTATTTCGAGACTAGATCATACCAAGATTAGGTAATTTGGCGTACCGCCATAATTATCGTTTCATATTAACCTAATATTATAATAGATTTCATTATTAATTGCACGATCCCATACATCGAATGAGAATGTTATATCGCTCCATCGTTTTCGACAATATTATCATTATCATCATTGATGATAAATCATTTTTAAACGATTGATTGACACGAGTTGATGATAATCTCATTTCTACACGATTGTCCACAGCTTTGAGAGCAATACTCAAGGCCCTGAATTCTCACTTTTGATTCAACTTAATTGTTCAGAATAATGGAATTAATAAATATTGGTCTGAACATCCATTTGTTTAAATTATTCATCACTTTGGCGCAAATTTTATCGTTTTTAGAAATATCACATTACATTTGAAAATTTATTGTTCATCCAAACAAGCTTGGGTATTTTTAAAAATCAATTATTTATATTTCATTCAGCCGCATAATTATATTTATTTAAACTTGGGAATTACTCGGCTGCGTAGAGGAATACACGAGCGAAGATTGCACCGTTGTTTCTTCTGGTTAAACGACCTCAGCTTTAAAAAAAAGATCATCATGATCCGCAGAACAGTTGGTAAAATAATAGACATTGTGTACGTACGGTAGTTATATGTCAATTTTATTTCTCATTGGGTACGGTCTTTCCCATTAATTTCAGATACACCATTAATGTACTATATTAAGAATTAATACTTTTTTATTTTATAGTCGGACTTAATTTTTATTATTATCAGGCAAGAAAGAGCTCGCCGCATGTATATACTTAATGCGATCGCGATTAACGGTATAATTAGTTGAGGCACACCTTAATTTGGCTGCACTAGCATCATTCAAGTATACACAAGAAAGAACAAACTAAGAAGACAAACGGTGTCAGTGGTGAGGCGCTGATGTACTTGTATTTCGAGTGGTGCCGATATCTCTGATAATGTGTGTATGCCCTTTTTCTTTTAAAACCCTTTTTATCTGTTCACTTATCTCTTGGTTCGCTGTTCCACAGTTCTTCTTTTTGATGTGATGTTGATAGTCGAATCTCATGAGCCAGGAACGACCACCATGAGGTACAGAGTTCAACGGTTTTGGACCTAGGGGAAGATGGGGCGGCTTCATACAGTTTTTATATGTCGTCTTGTGGAATGCCCTCGAGCACTAATATCTATTTCGTTTTATTGGAAATCGATAATCTGTCTGTCTTTATAATAAAAACATAAAATATCCGAAAATGTACTTGCACAGGTGTCTATAATACTTAAAAAGTGGAAAATGTATGGATGAACCCCACATGCGGGGCACCTTTGTACAGGCCATGGGGCACATTCATACATAAAAGAGCAAATTCATACAGCATAATAAAAAGTACATAAGTAATTCGTCAAATGTGTATTTATTGATCAGAATCAAGTTGTCAAACACAACGTTCATGAAAAACAAAAGTAGTCCTTATGCACCAACATAAAACAAAAATATAAAACTTCTAAATCAACGATTGTAGCAGACATCCCCTTGTGACTATATTTTCACATATGATCAAGCAATTTAAGTCAATAAATAAAGCATAAATAAGATTAAAGTACCAACGAGCTTATAATATGGGCCATATGCCGGTTTTTTCAAAAGTACTGCTTATATTTCTATGATTGAATGATTCTAAATAAGCTATCTTCGTAAGTTTAGAAACGTTATAAATATTTAGCGTTTTTTCTGGGTTGAAAACGTGCTAATTATTAAATCCTATTTTTAATTTCTACTTCAATGGTCCAAATACGCCAACATCTAATGGTTCAAGATGGTGAGTCGTATGTGGTGGAAAAGAAAGGCACACAATTCCATCGTACCGGCAGTAGTTAATTGCATCAATAGAGACGTAACTTTCGTGGTTGTCACATACGTATTGTATAAGTAAAATAGGATTTTCCGTTGAACATAAGATAAATTTCTGAATAAGTTTTAGAACTTCTACAAAAATGATTGAATTTATCCAACCGCTTCTCATGGCTATACCCAAACAGCTTTCTGGACCCGAGTAAAAATGATTGTATATACTCATATATAATTATATAAAAATGATATACAATCATATATATTTATATATAGGTTTATATATAATTGTATATAACTCATCTATACATTCGTATATATAATCCGATATAAATGTACTTCCATCATATACAGTTATATATAATTCAATATACTGTTGTATACAATTATATATATATACGTGAAAAATTTATTTCCGGTATATAAAATTGTATATAACTGTATATGAGTACTTTTCTTTTCTTTTGAAATTAATATAATTATATTGCTACTCATATATGATAAAATATAGAAACAGTTTTCTTTGGGTTTATTCGCGTATGGAAGCAGGTAAATCAAAAGATTGTTCATTAAAAGTTAATAAATTATGTATTAAAATGCAATATATATATATATTCATATTGCATTTTAACATACATATCAACGTATTTTACATTGAAACGTTGAATTATAAAATATAAAGTATTTTCAAATGAAAAGAAAAGACGGTTTGTTCCATATATGGGAACACTTTCGTTGTCATTCGTCTAGTACAGAACTATCGGTCTTACAAGGCGAGTCCAGCAGAGGCCAACCGAGTTTAGCGATGGGACTTCGTAGGGTTGTAGGGGGGACTGAAACTAAGAAAACCCTAAAGGGCTACGGGTAGATACGCAGCCGTTCTTGAGATACCCGGTTTGAAAGGTTTTGCCGCCGCACATAAGCTTTGATGTGTAAGTTAAAAATGTGGAAGCGCGTAGCTGAACGGTTAGCGCGCAGGTCTACCGTCCGTGCATCCCGTATTCAAGTCCCCAGAAGAGCGATTTTTTTCCCCAATTTATGGAAATGGACATTATTAGTATATACAATTCTATACGTTTATATACAAATATATAAAATTCTATCGGGCCAATTTTTATATACAATTGGATATGATCAATTAATATACAATTATATATGTTTATATATATTCGTTTTTACTCGGGGAGCGCCTTCTATGAAGTGGTCCTTATAATGTATACGAGGAAGGACAAATAGTGGTGGCATTTATACGCGTAAAAAATTATCAAAATATACTTTAACATACTTCCCAACCAAATCTCGCGTAAGATCTTGTACTCCTCGATCACCCAATGACTTTTTTTATAGAGTTCATAATTTTTCCTGTATAATTCTAAAAATCACAAACGTAACTGGCATAATCGGTGCAAATCCAAAATTGATAGCCTCTTTTGATGGGCTTATTGTTTTTTCAGAGCGAGAACTGAGTAATACCTCGGGATAGTCGCAAAATACCCGTAGTGAGCCGACTTCGTGCGTGTCATTACGGCGTGGGCATTACGTGACCGGTGACCACCATTACTCGGTGATTACTACTACCCAGTTTTTCCTACAGTAGTAGGCGCTCAGAAAAAGAGAGAGACGCTACGGGTGTCCCAGTCGGAAGCTCGCATAATAGCAAGTGAGATCGAGCGTAAAGGGTGCGGGGTTTACGAGACAGGAGGCGGATCTGCGCTACGAAGTTCTGTGTGTTATATCGCAGTGCATCAGTGTAGCCAAACACATTCTTGCAGCGGGCCAGTAACACCAGTATCTGGGGTTTGTTAGACTGGTACCCCACGTTATTGAGTTTCATCGAAGTCATAGGCATGCTCCTTCTATATGCGTCTGAATTCATTGATATTACATACTAGAATACCTCAACTTCCAACATCACTCACATCGTACCCAAACAACAACGTCCATTCGTGGCAGCTTTACTCATACAACATTTTGTAACTCGGTCAGTGGATTCCTGAACAACCCCTGGCATGTGTACGTGGCGCAAAGAAACGAAAAAGCAATTATTATTTTAGAACAATTCAAACCGGTCATCAGCCACATAGCAGCAAATAAGAAAACTAAACTGTATTATTCGCCTACATGCTAAATTTAGTCCATAGACCTTTTTCACCGATGTGAATTCTTTACTGGTCAAGGTCCAAAAATGTGAACTGAACGAATTTCCTGAAAAAAATGACGTATTATTGGACGTAATGTTAGTCTCACAATAAGTATAATCTTCCTTTCGAAATGTAATCATAATCAGAACAAATAGGCCACACCCAATACGAGTTTAGGGCAGTGCAATGCTTAGTAAGAACGATCTGAAACTTGATCACATCACTGTTTTCATCCTACAATCATAATAGAATACTCGAATTCACAATTATAGAGCTAACTATAACAGGAATAAAAAACACTCTTGATCAAGAAAGCATATATGCGTTATAAACGACGATACAGTTCACCTCATGAAAGAACTCGATACGTTTATCAAGAAACTGCACCTAAATTGGTTCTAATTCCAAATTCAAATTCGCGAATACAGTATGGCGGACGAAAGCATTGGATGCTATTATCAATGACTGAAACGTAATGTGCATTTTTGAGCCTCGGAATATATTTAGATGTTTGACAAAAGTCCTAAAATAAAAAATAAGAAATCTAACATGACCAATTTCCCCTCTTGGGGACACTCAGCGTTTTTAATTTGGCCATTTCGACAGTAGTTTTGTGCCTCAATAATCTGTGATTACACATAATAATAAGTAGTGACAGTGACTCACTTTAATATTCGGACACCATTTCACTAAAAATATTATTCCCCCGTACACCTATTCATAGTTGAATTAAGAAGATCATGCTTCTATTATCAAGTGCCTTTTCTAGTTCTCAGAAATATTTATTGTATTTTCTCAGTTGACGTAAATTAACTATACATGTTAAAGATAAATAAAGTAACGCGTTTAGTGTAGCAAACATATTCGGATATCTGAGAAAACAACATTTTTATTCACAGATCCGCCACCGCGTTTCATGGTTGGTCTTAGATTTTTAAGGTTGAATTCGTCGTTGCCTTTACATCATTCTACGTCCATCACTTCCAATAATATTAAATTTGCTTTATCGGCAAATATTACGTTGTTCTTCTCGATAAACATAGTCCTTCGCTGAATTAATTCTCTTCTTCCCGTTCTTCACGCTTATAAGGGTTGTTACGTCCAACTTTACCATTGTAATCCTCTTCTTTTAATGATCTACGAACGTTAGAATGTAGGATGCAATTTCGTCCCCGTTTCTCCAAATAACTCCCCATATCTAACCCCTATCCCCTAAAAAAACCTACACCACAATTTTTAGGCAAACTTGTATTTAGCACCGGCGGTACCTACAGAATCATCTGTCCAAAAATCGACCTTCTAATTTTGTCCAATTACAGGGTTGTTCGACGACAGCACGTCTGGACTGATACTGAATTTCAGAACTCGGGGCCGTTTGGAACGGTCGATTTTTATTGACTTTCAGGGTCTTGAATGCAAGAAACACTGTCAGCTGTTCTTAAACGGCCTCCACACGGAAGGTCTAAAAATAGACGCCTAAACCTTTATGCTTTGCGAATTAATATTTCAGCAAATTTTCATCGGAGGACAATTTAAAAATACCCGTTGTGCTTGAACTGACGTTAGCTACCTGGGTATTTTCTGCGTCTTCATAGCTGTCTAACACTCCGTATACATAGATAATTTTTTATGATAACATAGTTCGTAACTTTTCCAAAGTAAGTTTTCTGTTATAGGAGATTTGTTGACCTAACTATGCCTTTTTCCTCATTATATTCAAAGAACAGCTAAATGGCAATTAAATCTTTAAATAAAAAATTCTTTTAATATTTCAAATGAATTTTCGTTACCATAGAGTAGGATAATGCAACCCTCAAGCATGAGATTTGGAATCTAAATATAATTAGGAATAATTTCGTTTTTGGTTAATATGCGTTTGAACCAATTATATGACAAAAAGGCTCACAACAAACAAACCGCAGCAAATGACTCAGCAGTAGATATTACATATACATATCTTTAATGTTATGTGCGCAGAGCCAACGTACACGTTCCTAACCTACTTTCATTCAATCTTGGCAATCTTTTGACTCACTCGTAATATTTTCAGCCATAACACCGAGAAAGTCATCTATTTCCTTTTGCTGGAGAGAAAAAGAAGAAGACCCGCGTGCGAAGATGAACACGAAGTAATGAGAAGTGGAATTCGTGGTATAAGTGGGCCATCCGAGGCTGATCCACCAAGAAAAAGAATCGACACTTGTAGAGTGAATGGTAGCGCAGCCTTAAATCTCGGTCAAATATCTCACGGATCACCACTGACACCAAGAAGGCAATCGAGGTAAGAGATAAGAATGAATACAAATCCGTTACATAAACATTTCAAATAAAATCTCAATTCGCTACGAATTGGTCGAATCGATTCCAATTTTGATAACTAGATTTTGCAAATTATTTCGTAGACTAATGACGCACTTACAAGGAACATAACTTAGGTGTCCCGATCCGATTTTATTGAAACTTTCGTATGTGGTAGAGTATCGAAAACTAAGCGACAGGTATTTTTTTATCTGCGGAAAAACGGTTTTAGGGGGTGAAACACCCTCAAAATGTTTTTTTACATTGCTCGGCAATAACTTTTGAACGGTACGAGATATTTAAAAAATTCAAATTGCAATAACCTTTATTTTTTCGCGTACTATACATTGTAGATGAGAACAGTGCAAATAACAATAAATTTCATATTGTTTAATGCAAAATTTGAATTTTTTCATACATATCTCCGACAAAGCCCATCGCTTGCCATTCGTCACCAGGAAGAAAGCTACTGAACCTGGAGAGCTAATGTCGACCGACGTATGTGGCCCCTTCGACGAGTTGTTCACGAAGAAACGATATTTAGTAGTGTTCAAAGACAGTTACACAAAATGTAGCTACGGATATATTATAAAGCAAAAGTCCGATGTAAAGAACGTGCTGCAACAGATGTTAGCACACGCAAAAACGCAAGGACACTCGATCAAGGAGCTACTGAGTGACAACGGCGGAGAGTTTGGCAACACAGACGTAAAAAAAATTCTACAAGAGAACGGGATTACGCAGAGACTGACAGCATCGTACACTCCGGAGCAGAACGGTGGCAGCGAGCGCGAAAATTGAACAATAGTCGAGATGGCAAGGACCTTCAAGTATTCAAATCCTGAGGTCGAATTTCCAGAAGCAATTTGCGCGGAACTCGTAAGCTGTGCAGTGTACGTTCTGAACAGAACCGGCAAATCGTCGATACAAGGGGTAAGTCCATACCAGCTTTGGATTAAAAGAACACCGAGAATAAAACATTTGCGTATTATCGGATCAACGTGTTATATCCATGTTCCGACTGAGAAACGAAGAAAGATGGACGAATAGGCGAAAAAAGGATATCTCGTGGGGTATGACGGTGAAGAACGATACAGGAGGATCTACGTGAAAGAAGAGCTCAAAGTCCTGTTATCAAGGGACGTGCAATTTGAAGAACAAACAGGAGAATGCAAGGAGAAAGTAAAACTGCCGCTTCGAGACGTTGAGCCTGAAGAAAGATCTCAAGAGATAAAAGACGAACAAGAAAAGTCAAGCATGAAGGAAGAGAGCAGCGATGATGATACGTTCGAGTCTGCAGATGAGAACGAAAGTGAGGATGGCGGGGAGAATGCTCAGGTCGCTCCATCTCGTCAACTAAGAGATCGATCGATATTAAACAAGCCAAAAAGGTTCGACGATTTTGTCATGACAGCGGAACAGTTCGTCAACGAAACAGAAAATCCCGAAACATTCGAAGAAGCCATAAACAGTAAGCAAAGTGCTGAATGAAGGAAGGCCATGGATAGCGAAATGTCTTCGCCAAAGACAAATCAGACTTGGAGACTAACGTCACTACCAGCAGGTGTTAAAGCTTTACCCTGCAAATGGGTTTTTCGTTTGAAGACAAATCCAAATGGTAGTATCGACAAGCATAAGGCGAGGCTAGTGGTCAAAGGTTTTCGCCAACGCCAAGGAATTGATTACAGTCAGACATTCAGTCCAGTCGCAAAGATGGGAACAATTCGGTTGATTTTAAGCATTGCTGCGAGAAGATGTACCTTGCACAGTTCGACGTTTCAACAGCGTTTTTATACGGAGAACTTGAAGAAACAATTTTTATGAATCAGCCCGCTGGATACGACGATGGCACAGGAAATGTCTGTGAGCTCAAGAAAAGTCTGTACGGACTAAAGCAGGCGCCAAGATGCTGGCATAAACGTTTTGGAAGCTTTCTTTCCGAATTGGGATTTAACTGCATTGGAGCTGACTCATGCTTATATATTCGCGAGAGAAACGGCCAGAAACTCGTTTTAGTGGTGTACGTAGATGACGGGTTGGTTGGCGCAACAAATCCAAACGATTTAAAAGATTTTCTTGCAGAGCTGAAAGAAGAATTCAAGATCGTCTCAAAGGAAGCAGTCTATTTCTTAGGACTGGAAATTGAACGAGATGAAAACATCAAAATAAGCCAGAAAGCGTACGCGAATAAAATTCTTGAACGGTTCAAGTTTTCAGAGTGCAAGCCCGTGTCAACGCCGATAATGAAGACCTCCGATATTCTTGAATCAGGGAAACAAGAGGTCCAGTGGCAGCACAACTTCCCATACAGGCAAGCAGTCGGTGCATTAATGTATTTGATGCTCGGCACAAGACCGAATTTGGCGTACAGTATAGGATTCCTGTCAAGAGCACTCGAGAATCCATCTACAGAAGACGTCGCACGAGTCAAGAGAGTTTTTCGGTACATCGGAGGCACGATCGATTTGGGAATTGTCTACCGCTGTAACAGAAGCAAGGGCATTCTAGAGTGTTTCAGTGATGCAGACTTCGGAGGATGCACAAAGACTGGTCGATCGACTTTCGGAGTGGTTGTCTTCCATGCGGGCGGAGTCATATCGTGGTTGAGTCAACGACAGGCAATACCACCTCCACAACCGAGTCAGAGATTGTAGCAGCAAATGAGGCCGTCAAAGAAATCATTTGGCTGAGTAGATTGGTTGGAGAAATTGTGAAACTGGAGTGCACACCGATTCTTCAGGTAGACAATACTGCGGCTGCGAGGCTGGCTCAAAATCCAGAGTTTCATCGCAGAACGAAACATATTGCTATAAAGCATTTCTTCATTCGAGAAAAGGTCATAGAAGGAAATTTGATAGTCCAACAAGTTTCAACCGAGGAACAGGTCGCGGACATCATGACGAAGCCTCTTCCGAAGACACGACTGAAGATTCTGTATGACAAAATGGGACTTTCATAAGAAACAAAAAGAGTAACGAGAAACCAAAGAGCCCTCCCTTTTTTTGCTTCAGAAGGGTTTATTTTCAATTAACAAGGGAAAGTGTTGAAGTAAACGAGATGTTAATTCTCAAGTTGGCAATGTTGCCATTAGATGACGTTCGTGTGCATGTTTGTAACTACCCCCCCCCCCCCCCCCCACCGTACAAACAAAAAATTAAGGGGCCCACCACCCTTGTATTTATCTTTCCCCCATCCTCTATGAGAACGAAGTGGATCTAATTGAAGGAAACCTGTGTATTTTGATGGAAACACAAAAATCTAGTTGACGTGCTTTTCCATTTTTTTCAAATAGCAACCTTAAAGGGGTAAACTACCCTCTACCCGAACTTTCTTACCGCAGTCGTCTTTTCCTATTTAACACGTCTTTGCGGATTCAAAGTACTTCTAACAACTCCGAATCGACGTTTCCTCATGTTGCGAAGTCAATATGAGACCCTGATTGTGAGAGGGTGATCGATTCCCTCTCTATTTTCCTATTCATTGGCGATTTAAAAAGTTGCCACGCTATTTTGGTGAATATGGTTTTGGATACCTGTGGATATTTCGCATTAGTATCTAATGGATTAATCTTTATTAATCTCTAATGGGTATTTTGCATTAATCTCAACAGGGGCTGGGGAGGGGGGATGCCGAGATCTGTCTCTTACTTCTCACTTTTCTAATGTTTATGAGAAACTTGTTTTCTATACGCGCACGGATAAATCCTTTTTCTACTTACTTTCTTTAATGCGATAATTTTGTTCATTTAAAGAAAAAAATGCAGACATAGAGATGCATTCCTGGTGTTTATATTAGACGTTTGCGTAATTCTTGTGGAATTTGCGCGGATCCGACCTCTCAGCCACCCGTGACATGACCT
The DNA here is from genome assembly GCA_964017225.1 of Netelia inedita. Classification (NCBI taxonomy): domain Eukaryota; kingdom Metazoa; phylum Arthropoda; class Insecta; order Hymenoptera; family Ichneumonidae; genus Netelia; species Netelia inedita. The sequence continues at coordinate 19,825,886 of OZ024924.1, forward strand.
GATATCTACGCACCGACCTAGTTGTAGTTCATTGAATGCGTTTGTGCAAATGATATCGTAGCACGGGGGATTGTTTTTTTTATTTCGATGCTTCTTCTAAAAGGCGGTAAACAGCCGCAGTGTACTAGTTCAGACGTACGAGTCCGTAAGCGAGTTTCAATTAATAACTCGAATTTCCAAATACACAGTGCAGAATATGAAAACTGCTATAGATGTCATACATTTAAGTAGATAAACTATACCGATTCTGGGCCAACGCGTGTTAGTGCACACCTACACGGCACACGTACACACCCACACATACACACCGAGTTCCATGGTGAGGAGGTCTCTCGAATATTCCATGTCGTCATCGGGGGGGGGGGCATCTCGAATATTCCATATCGTCTGTGGGGGGGGGGGGGGGGGGGGGGGGGGGGGTATGAGGCGTGAGGTACGAGGTGTGCGGTATGGGCTATCTGATATTTCTTAATCATATTGTTTATTTAAAGTGTGAGATAAATATTCTTTCAGACCGCCAATCGATATCGAATTTCAACCGTATTGTTTATTTGATGGCCGAATGTCGGATAAATAACTTTTTCGGCGATGGATGTAATAAATTAGATGGGTGTCACACGATTGACCAACGGATAAATAATTTTTCGGTGCTACGAGCTACCCATATTTCTGAATTGCGTTGTTTATTCAAAGTGCACTCAAACGCTGTGGGGTGACGTTCGATGTGTTACAACGCACCGCGGTGACGTCACAGCCAGAGCAGAGCGTTTGCTGAAACGAGCGAGCCACGATATCTAGGATATCGGGTGACGCTTCTCCAAGACGTACAAACAATAACGACGGCCCAAAAAATTAGCTATCCTTCTCTTTCGCAAACCTTAGAACGAGATAGAGAGAGAGAGAGAGAGAGCATGCGAGCACCCCATATCTTTTAATGCTCGACGTGTTCGAACGTGTCGCAGTGACGTCACAAGCAGAGCAGTAGGAAATCCTCTAGATGTAAAATGAGAATATATATCTGGACCGGCGCGTGATAGTACGAGCGTATATTTTTCAAAAGGGTACTGCGATATATGCAATGCTGGGAAGAGCGAGCCGCGGTACTTAAGGTATTGAGTGACACTTCTCTAAGACGCCTTATCTACCATAAACAATGACGGCGACGGTCGAAAATTCGCTATCCTTCTTTTTCACAAGCCTTAGACCGAGAGAGAGAGCAGTGCCCCGTCGACCATATTATAATAGTATTTCTTATAAATAAGCGTGCAGGCAAAGGGTTTAGATCATTGTTTGCTATCCATCCATCGGAATAATATCTCACATCGAATTATTTTTTTACGTATATCACAATGGAGTCAAAAGAGTGTCAGAAATTGATTCGAATCATGGAGAGAGCCTACGAATCCCTCAAAGATAAGTTCTCCATACACGATACTGAACAATGGCTGAAAAATGGATATACAAACATTCAGTTTTTGAGCAAAGTGTTAAAAACCGCCACAACTCTGGGCGAGAAAAATCGTATTTCCGCGACAATTGGAATTCTCAAATCCATAAACGCGAAAATTAAATCTTTGCAAAAAGTCGGTACAGGTGTTTCGCGAAGAAGTGACAGAGTTAAGTGGGAAGATTCCGTGACGGCTTTCAGATCAAGCATTCGTACCGGAATACTGATAAATCTTGGACATAAAGATGTGAAAAGTTTTCTCGATGATTCGCAAAATTTGATCATCCGACGGTTGAAAAACATTCTGTTAAAGGACAACAGTGTTAAAGTGAACTGTGTTCTTGCGTGTAAATTTTCAATTGCCAAAAATGATGACGTCATCGAGGAGATTAAGTTTTTCAACACGCGAAACGAAGAAATGTACATGGCAACGAATTTTAAGCAGTGGTACACCGAGTTAGTGCAAAAACTATACTGGTGAAAGTCGAAGATTTTCAAGAAAAAGATTCAGGTTGGTCCATGGTGGAGATCGTCAATTTAACGGTGAACATCAACAAGCATATGCCGTTGCGCGGAGGATTGTCTACATTCGTCGAACTTCCACGCGACATTCAAAATAAGAAAGCAGTCGTCAACATCCAAAACGGCGACCCGTACTGCTTCCTATGGGCCGTTACAGCAGCTCTTCATCCAAACTCATCTCATATGACTCGAACCACTTCATATCCTCATTTTAGCACAGTATTAAAGTATGAGGGTATCGACTTTCCCATGAGATTAAAAAACATTGGTAAATTTGAAAAAATGAACAATCTAACAATCAATGTGTATGGACTTGAGCGTGATGAAGGTAAAAAACGTCGTAACGAAGTAATACCCGTTTACGTTAGTCGTAACAAATCTGATAGATCAACGATTCACCTGCTCGTGCATGAAACAAATAACGAAAATTGTGACGAGGAAGTAGGAAAAAACATCAATACGGTTTATCATTTTGCTTGGATAAAAAATCTTTCACGTCTTGTAAGCTCGCAGATTTCAAGGTATGAACATACGACTTGGCTATGCGATCGTTGTTTGTCACACTTTTCTACGGAAACTGGACTTGAAAAACACGGTGTTGATTGCGCAGTTTTAAATAAGACGAGAATTATTATGCCAAGCGGTGACGATTCAATTCTAAAATTCAAAAATTATAAGCATAAAATAGATGCGCCGTTCGCAGTTTACGCAGATCTCGAATGTATCTTGAATCCAATCACACCAAAAGACGATGCAAATACAAGCGCCTATCAGAAGCATACCCTCCACAGTATCGCGTATTATTTCAAATGTAGTTTTGACGATTCTCAATCAAAATTCAAAATTTATCGTAACAAGGATTGTATTGAATGGTTTGTCAATGAATTAAAAGAAATAGCCGAGCCGTTGAGTGCAAGTTTAAAATCGATCAAGCCGATGAATCCGATGAGTCACGCCGAAAAAATGGACTTTCTTTTTGCGAAAAATTGTCACATTTGTGAAAAACCGTTTGCATCCAAAGATGCCAAGCATCGCGATCTTTGTCATTTTTCGGGTAAATATCGTGGTGCGGCACACGAAGGGTGTAATTTGAACTTTGAAAACTCACATACGATTCCAGTAGTGTTTCATAATCTATCAGGCTATGACTCACACTTTTTAATTAAAGCTCTCGCCAACCAATTCGAAGGTTCGGTCAAACTTTTGCCGGTAAATAAGGAAAATTACATCTCATTCACGAAGAGTGTCAAGGGTATGCTCATAGATTATCGATTCATAGATTCATTCCGATTCCTGCCATCGAGTATCGAGAGTTTAGCGTCGTATCTTAGTAGTGACGAAAAGCTAATCACGAGGATGCACTGTAATAACACACAAGAGTTTGACTTGTTAACGAGAAAGGGTGTTTTTCCATATGATTATGTGGACAGTTGGGGTAGACTCGACGAAACTGAATTACCGACGAAACAAAATTTTTATTCCCAATTAAAGGACGAAGACATATCGGACGCCGAGTATTCTCATGCATGCACGGTGTGGCAAGTTTTCAATGTTAAAACCTTGGGGGAATACTCGGATCTCTATTTAAAAACGGACGTTCTTCTTTTGGCAGACATTTTCGAAAATTTCCGACAGAAATGTAAAATGACGTATAACCTTGATCCATTGCATTATTACACTGCTCCTGGGCTAGCATTCGATGCGGCGCTAAAATCTACAGGTGTCGAGCTCGAGCTCTTGACGGATGTGGATATGTTAATGTTTATAGAGAGAGGCATTCGAGGTGGATTGTCGCAGTGCTCGAATCGATATGCGAAAGCTACTAATCGTTACATGGGCGTAGAATTCGACCCAAGCAAGCCCGAAACATATCTCATGTATTATGATGTAAATAATTTGTATGGTTCAGCCATGAGTCAATATCTGCCTACTGGGTCTTTCGAGTGGATTGGAGAAGACGAAGACTCGATAGATCCGCGCGATATTCCAGGCGACAATGCAATAGGACACATATTCGAAGTCGATCTAGAATATCCACAAGAATTACATGAATTACATAAAGACTTACCCCTGGCACCGGAACCTTATGTACCACCAGGTAGTAAACAGCCAAAATTAATGACAACGCTACACCCGAAAAATCGATACATCTTACATTATCGAAATTTGAAGCAATACATGAATTTGGGTCTAAATCTCGTTAAAGTTTATAGAATTCTGAAATTTCGACAACATCCCTGGCTGCAAAAATATATTGATTTGAATAACGACTTGAGAAAAAAATCCACAAATGATTTTCAAAAAAATTTCGACAAACTCATGAACAACGCTGTTTTTGGTAAAACCATGGAGAATGTAAGAAAACATCGCGATGTACGACTCGTCACAAAATGGGATGGCAGGTACGGAGCTCGAGCTCTCATAGCAAAACCGACTTTTCATAGTTGTACCATACTCGACGAGGAGACTGTAATTATCGAATTGATGCGCGCTCAAGTCAAATTTAACAAACCTATATACACAGGTTTTTGTATTCTTGATTTCGCAAAAACGTACATCTTTCACTATAATTATATAAAGCAAGCTTTTAATGATCGTTTTAAACTAATGTATACCGATACGGATAGTTTACTCTATTACATAGAGACTCCGGACATATACGAAATTATGAAACGTGACATTCATAAGTTCGATACATCCGATTATTCACCAGACAATGTGTATGGTATGCCGTTAGTTAATAAAAAAGTTTTGGGTCTCATGAAAGATGAAAATAATGGTCAAATTATGCAAGAATTTGTCGGATTAAGAGCTAAAATGTACAGTTTCAGAGTTCAAAACTTGACCAAAATGCGCGCAAAAGGTGTAAAGAGAGCTACGCTGAACACAATAACATTTGACGATTACAAACGATGTCTCTTTGACCATCAAATTTTAATGAAAAATCAAAACTTAATTCGAAGCAAAAATCACAAAGTCGAAACTGTGAGTCAGAAAAAAGTAGCTCTAAGTTGGAATGACGACAAACGAATAATATATCCAAATATGACCGATACTCTTCCATGGGGCATACAATTATAAAACGTATTATAGAAGTGTATATATAACAGTGTAAAAAAAGTTTGTAAATTTAATCGTGTAGTAGTAATAATTGTCGAAGAGGTGTATTGCGAAAAAAAAGTAGTTGGAGAAACAATGTAAATACAGAAAAATAGGTCTACCGCATAATGTAAATAAAAGTTATATTTTTACATTACTAATCATGTAGGAGAATAAATTATAAAACCATTTTTCAAAAACCTTTTATTATTTCAGTTGATTATGATATAGACTTATGATATATACTTATGATATAAATAAAAAATTACAAATCAGATTTGTTTATCCAACTGTTGTGAGAACTATCGAATCCTAACCATTTTACAAACAATTTATTTCCACGTTTCCGAAGGACTTTTTCCACAAGGTATGTATTTGGATATTTGACGGAGGTGAGTTCTTCTTGATAGAAGCCTCCCTCTATCGGCTGGTCCTGATAATCTCGGAACTTGTACGTCACAGGATCGGTATTTACAACCTTGCTTATGACGAATATTTCCGTTGTCCAGTTTGGTGTATAACCTTTTTCGAAAACGTGCTTATACTTGCTTATTCGTACTTTATCACCAATTTTGAATTTTATCTTTCGCATTCTATTAACTTTTGATTTTCGATAAACGTGTAGCAGGATATTTTTTTCATTTTGAGCAGTAACGTCGCGAGGTCTCATGTTTATCGTACGATGCTTGGAATTATTCTAATTGGTGATCAAATCATTGAGTATATCGATCCACTTGTACGATCCACGTAGGGAAAATTGTTTCCACATTTTATCCTTGATCGTGCGATTAAAACGTTCGCATATCGATGCTTTCATGTTACTGAATGTTGAGTACAGGGTGATTCCGTAACGTTGGAGCAGAATCTTGAATTCGCTATTATAAAATTCTTTACCGCGATCGACGTGCAATTGTTTTGGGATGCGACCAAGTTTAAGAACCGATGCCATGTCACTCGATACGTCCTTGCCACTTTTCGTTTTCGTCGGTACGATCCAAGCATACTTTGAAAAAATATCGATAATTGTTAGTAGGTATTTGTAGCCATTATTGTACCGGGCGTATGCTGACACATCAACGAGATCAGCTTGCCACGTCTCGTCCAACCCTCGTATATCAACGTGACGACGCAGATAATTTTTCCGTGCTGGCTTATGGAGTTCATCCGCTATCGTCTGTTTTTCCATGCTCCGATGCAATTAGTCCAAGACGATCAGACAAAATTTATGAATTACGTAAAGTTGATTTTTCGAGAGTCTCGATCCGCGTTATCAGATTTTGTAGAGCGTACGTCACACTGAATTCGTGTGATCTCAGTTGCTCGTCCAATCGAGTAATAAGCTCGGAATCGCGTGTAACGAGTTCTTGTACTGATTCGTCATTCGCTCGCTCGTGTTTCACGTGTTCTTGAAATTTCGATTCGAGGACTTGAAGCATCGTTTCAGATTCATCGATACTATTTCGCAAGGCAGATGTTATGTTGTAAATAAGTCTAAATTCTTCCTCAATAGCCACATGCATCACTCGCACAGATACAGCATCGTGTTCTCCAGTGGGGGCGCCTAAATTACACAATCTTCGATTGTCCATATCGTATTGACCATCAGCGGTGATTTTAAAACCTTCTCCGGGAGGACCTCGACTGCCACCGGTATCAGTATTTCCATTCCTTCGCAAATGATGACCAAATACATCAACGCTCATTTTGACGGTTGCGATAAGACTGCGCTCGAATACTCGTTAACCAGCATTAATAAATGATTCCAGCTTCGCGTAGTTCCTCGATAATGGAGATGATCTCGTTCGAATGACTAAAATTTCCGGCTGATTGGGATGCAAAGAGAAGTCTTAACTTATCGACTAATTCGTTGGGGTCGTCCCAATACGGCACGCACACTACTCGGCAACAATTCTCCATGACGCAGGCCCCCTCCCCTCCTAGCCCCGTCTTGCACGAGATCGTCAAAATTTTTCGTGGTTAATTTGATCGATTGGTTATGGAACCTCATCTCGTCAATAACTGACGTCTCGAGACAAGACGGGGCTAGGAGGGGAGGGGGCCTGCGTCATGGAGAATTGCTGCTGAGTAGTGTGCGTGCCGTATTGGGACGACCCCAACGAATTAGTCGAGAGGTTAAGACTTCTCTTTGCATCCCAATCAGCCGGAAATTTTAGTCATTCGAACGAGATCATCTCCATTATCGAGGAACTACGCGAAGCTGGAATCATTTATTAATGCTGGTTAACGAGTATTCGAGCGTAGTCTTATCGCAACCGTCAAAATGAGCGTTGATGTATTTGGTCATCATTTGCGAAGGAATGGGAATACTGATACCGGTGGCAGTCGAGGTCCTCCCGGAGAAGGTTTTAAAATCACCGCTGATGGTCAATACGATATGGACAATCGAAGATTGTGTAATTTAGGCGCCCCCACTGGAGAACAAGATGCTGTATCTGTGCGAGTGATGCATGTGGCTATTGAGGAAGAATTTAGACTTATTTACAACATAACATCTGCCTTGCGAAATAGTATCGATGAATCTGAAACGATGCTTCAAGTCCTCGAATCGAAATTTCAAGAACACGTGAAACACGAGCGAGCGAATGACGAATCAGTACAAGAACTCGTTACACGCGATTCCGAGCTTATTACTCGATTGGACGAGCAACTGAGATCACACGAATTCAGTGTGACGTACGCTCTACAAAATCTGATAACGCGGGTCGAGACTCTCGAAAAATCAACTTTACGTAATTCATAAATTTTGTCTGATCGTCTTGGACTAATTGCATCGGAGCATGGAAAAACAGACGATAGCGGATGAACTCCATAAGCCAGCACGGAAAAATTATCTGCGTCGTCACGTTGATATACGAGGGTTGGACGAGACGTGGCAAGCTGATCTCGTTGATGTGTCAGCATACGCCCGGTACAATAATGGCTACAAATACCTACTAACAATTATCGATATTTTTTCAAAGTATGCTTGGATCGTACCGACGAAAACGAAAAGTGGCAAGGACGTATCGAGTGACATGGCATCGGTTCTTAAACTTGGTCGCATCCCAAAACAATTGCACGTCGATCGCGGTAAAGAATTTTATAATAGCGAATTCAAGATTCTGCTCCAACGTTACGGAATCACCCTGTACTCAACATTCAGTAACATGAAAGCATCGATATGCGAACGTTTTAATCGCACGATCAAGGATAAAATGTGGAAACAATTTTCCCTACGTGGATCGTACAAGTGGATCGATATACTCAATGATTTGATCACCAATTAGAATAATTCCAAGCATCGTACGATAAACATGAGACCTCGCGACGTTACTGCTCAAAATGAAAAAAATATCCTGCTACACGTTTATCGAAAATCAAAAGTTAATAGAATGCGAAAGATAAAATTCAAAATTGGTGATAAAGTACGAATAAGCAAGTATAAGCACGTTTTCGAAAAAGGTTATACACCAAACTGGACAACGGAAATATTCGTCATAAGCAAGGTTGTAAATACCGATCCTGTGACGTACAAGTTCCGAGATTATCAGGACCAGCCGATAGAGGGAGGCTTCTATCAAGAAGAACTCACCTCCGTCAAATATCCAAATACATACCTTGTGGAAAAAGTCCTTCGGAAACGTGGAAATAAATTGTTTGTAAAATGGTTAGGATTCGATAGTTCTCACAACAGTTGGATAAACAAATCTGATTTGTAATTTTTTATTTATATCATAAGTATATATCATAAGTCTATATCATAATCAACTGAAATAATAAAAGGTTTTTGAAAAATGGTTTTATAATTTATTCTCCTACATGATTAGTAATGTAAAAATATAACTTTTATTTACATTATGCGGTAGACCTATTTTTCTGTATTTACATTGTTTCTCCAACTACTTTTTTTTCGCAATACACCTCTTCGACAATTATTACTACTACACGATTAAATTTACAAACTTTTTTTACACTGTTATATATACACTTCTATAATACGTTTTATAATTGTATGCCCCATGGAAGAGTATCGGTCATATTTGGATATATTATTCGTTTGTCGTCATTCCAACTTAGAGCTACTTTTTTCTGACTCACAGTTTCGACTTTGTGATTTTTGCTTCGAATTAAGTTTTGATTTTTCATTAAAATTTGATGGTCAAAGAGACATCGTTTGTAATCGTCAAATGTTATTGTGTTCAGCGTAGCTCTCTTTACACCTTTTGCGCGCATTTTGGTCAAGTTTTGAACTCTGAAACTGTACATTTTAGCTCTTAATCCGACAAATTCTTGCATAATTTGACCATTATTTTCATCTTTCATGAGACCCAAAACTTTTTTATTAACTAACGGCATACCATACACATTGTCTGGTGAATAATCGGATGTATCGAACTTATGAATGTCACGTTTCATAATTTCGTATATGTCCGGAGTCTCTATGTAATAGAGTAAACTATCCGTATCGGTATACATTAGTTTAAAACGATCATTAAAAGCTTGCTTTATATAATTATAGTGAAAGATGTACGTTTTTGCGAAATCAAGAATACAAAAACCTGTGTATATAGGTTTGTTAAATTTGACTTGAGCGCGCATCAATTCGATAATTACAGTCTCCTCGTCGAGTATGGTACAACTATGAAAAGTCGGTTTTGCTATGAGAGCTCGAGCTCCGTACCTGCCATCCCATTTTGTGACGAGTCGTACATCGCGATGTTTTCTTACATTCTCCATGGTTTTACCAAAAACAGCGTTGTTCATGAGTTTGTCGAAATTTTTTTGAAAATCATTTGTGGATTTTTTTCTCAAGTCGTTATTCAAATCAATATATTTTTGCAGCCAGGGATGTTGTCGAAATTTCAGAATTCTATAAACTTTAACGAGATTTAGACCCAAATTCATGTATTGCTTCAAATTTCGATAATGTAAGATGTATCGATTTTTCGGGTGTAGCGTTGTCATTAATTTTGGCTGTTTACTACCTGGTGGTACATAAGGTTCCGGTGCCAGGGGTAAGTCTTTATGTAATTCATGTAATTCTTGTGGATATTCTAGATCGACTTCGAATATGTGTCCTATTGCATTGTCGCCTGGAATATCGCGCGGATCTATCGAGTCTTCGTCTTCTCCAATCCACTCGAAAGACCCAGTAGGCAGATATTGACTCATGGCTGAACCATACAAATTATTTACATCATAATACATGAGATATGTTTCGGGCTTGCTTGGGTCGAATTCTACGCCCATGTAACGATTAGTAGCTTTCGCATATCGATTCGAGCACTGCGACAATCCACCTCGAATGCCTCTCTCTATAAACATTAACATATCCACATCCGTCAAGAGCTCGAGCTCGACACCTGTAGATTTTAGCGCCGCATCGAATGCTAGCCCAGGAGCAGTGTAATAATGCAATGGATCAAGGTTATACGTCATTTTACATTTCTGTCGGAAATTTTCGAAAATGTCTGCCAAAAGAAGAACGTCCGTTTTTAAATAGAGATCCGAGTATTCCCCCAAGGTTTTAACATTGAAAACTTGCCACACCGTGCATGCATGAGAATACTCGGCGTCCGATATGTCTTCGTCCTTTAATTGGGAATAAAAATTTTGTTTCGTCGGTAATTCAGTTTCGTCGAGTCTACCCCAACTGTCCACATAATCATATGGAAAAACACCCTTTCTCGTTAACAAGTCAAACTCTTGTGTGTTATTACAGTGCATCCTCGTGATTAGCTTTTCGTCACTACTAAGATACGACGCTAAACTCTCGATACTCGATGGCAGGAATCGGAATGAATCTATGAATCGATAATCTATGAGCATACCCTTGACACTCTTCGTGAATGAGATGTAATTTTCCTTATTTACCGGCAAAAGTTTGACCGAACCTTCGAATTGGTTGGCGAGAGCTTTAATTAAAAAGTGTGAGTCATAGCCTGATAGATTATGAAACACTACTGGAATCGTATGTGAGTTTTCAAAGTTCAAATTACACCCTTCGTGTGCCGCACCACGATATTTACCCGAAAAATGACAAAGATCGCGATGCTTGGCATCTTTGGATGCAAACGGTTTTTCACAAATGTGACAATTTTTCGCAAAAAGAAAGTCCATTTTTTCGGCGTGACTCATCGGATTCATCGGCTTGATCGATTTTAAACTTGCACTCAACGGCTCGGCTATTTCTTTTAATTCATTGACAAACCATTCAATACAATCCTTGTTACGATAAATTTTGAATTTTGATTGAGAATCGTCAAAACTACATTTGAAATAATACGCGATACTGTGGAGGGTATGCTTCTGATAGGCGCTTGTATTTGCATCGTCTTTTGGTGTGATTGGATTCAAGATACATTCGAGATCTGCGTAAACTGCGAACGGCGCATCTATTTTATGCTTATAATTTTTGAATTTTAGAATTGAATCGTCACCGCTTGGCATAATAATTCTCGTCTTATTTAAAACTGCGCAATCAACACCGTGTTTTTCAAGTCCAGTTTCCGTAGAAAAGTGTGACAAACAACGATCGCATAGCCAAGTCGTATGTTCATACCTTGAAATCTGCGAGCTTACAAGACGTGAAAGATTTTTTATCCAAGCAAAATGATAAACCGTATTGATGTTTTTTCCTACTTCCTCGTCACAATTTTCGTTATTTGTTTCATGCACGAGCAGGTGAATCGTTGATCTATCAGATTTGTTACGACTAACGTAAACGGGTATTACTTCGTTACGACGTTTTTTACCTTCATCACGCTCAAGTCCATACACATTGATTGTTAGATTGTTCATTTTTTCAAATTTACCAATGTTTTTTAATCTCATGGGAAAGTCGATACCCTCATACTTTAATACTGTGCTAAAATGAGGATATGAAGTGGTTCGAGTCATATGAGATGAGTTTGGATGAAGAGCTGCTGTAACGGCCCATAGGAAGCAGTACGGGTCGCCGTTTTGGATGTTGACGACTGCTTTCTTATTTTGAATGTCGCGTGGAAGTTCGACGAATGTAGACAATCCTCCGCGCAACGGCATATGCTTGTTGATGTTCACCGTTAAATTGACGATCTCCACCATGGACCAACCTGAATCTTTTTCTTGAAAATCTTCGACTTTCACCAGTATAGTTTTTGCACTAACTCGGTGTACCACTGCTTAAAATTCGTTGCCATGTACATTTCTTCGTTTCGCGTGTTGAAAAACTTAATCTCCTCGATGACGTCATCATTTTTGGCAATTGAAAATTTACACGCAAGAACACAGTTCACTTTAACACTGTTGTCCTTTAACAGAATGTTTTTCAACCGTCGGATGATCAAATTTTGCGAATCATCGAGAAAACTTTTCACATCTTTATGTCCAAGATTTATCAGTATTCCGGTACGAATGCTTGATCTGAAAGCCGTCACGGAATCTTCCCACTTAACTCTGTCACTTCTTCGCGAAACACCTGTACCGACTTTTTGCAAAGATTTAATTTTCGCGTTTATGGATTTGAGAATTCCAATTGTCGCGGAAATACGATTTTTCTCGCCCAGAGTTGTGGCGGTTTTTAACACTTTGCTCAAAAACTGAATGTTTGTATATCCATTTTTCAGCCATTGTTCAGTATCGTGTATGGAGAACTTATCTTTGAGGGATTCGTAGGCTCTCTCCATGATTCGAATCAATTTCTGACACTCTTTTGACTCCATTGTGATATACGTAAACAAATAATTCGATGTGAGATATTATTCCGATGGATGGATAGCAAACAATGATCTAAACCCTTTGCCTGCACGCTTATTTATAAGAAATACTATTATAATATGGTCGACGGGGCACTGCTCTCTCTCTCGGTCTAAGGCTTGTGAAAAAGAAGGATAGCGAATTTTCGACCGTCGCCGTCATTGTTTATGGTAGATAAGGCGTCTTAGAGAAGTGTCACTCAATACCTTAAGTACCGCGGCTCGCTCTTCCCAGCATTGCATATATCGCAGTACCCTTTTGAAAAATATACGCTCGTACTATCACGCGCCGGTCCAGATATATATTCTCATTTTACATCTAGAGGATTTCCTACTGCTCTGCTTGTGACGTCACTGCGACACGTTCGAACACGTCGAGCATTAAAAGATATGGGGTGCTCGCATGCTCTCTCTCTCTCTCTCTCTATCTCGTTCTAAGGTTTGCGAAAGAGAAGGATAGCTAATTTTTTGGGCCGTCGTTATTGTTTGTACGTCTTGGAGAAGCGTCACCCGATATCCTAGATATCGTGGCTCGCTCGTTGCAGCAAACGCTCTGCTCTGGCTGTGACGTCACCGCGGTGCGTTGTAACACATCGAACGTCACCCCACAGCGTTTGAGTGCACTTTGAATAAACAACGCAATTCAGAAATATGGGTAGCTCGTAGGACCGAAAAATTATTTATCCGTTGGTCAATCGTGTGACACCCATCTAATTTATTACATCCATCGCCGAAAAAGTTATTTATCCGACATTCGGCCATCAAATAAACAATACGGTTGAAATTCGATATCGGTTGGCGGTCTGAAAGAATATTTATCTCACATTTTAAATAAACAATATGATTAAGAAATATCAGATAGCCCATACCTCACACCTCGTACCTCACGCCTCATACCCCCCCCCCCCCCCCCCCACAGACGATATGGAATATTCGAGATGCCCCCCCCCCCGATGACGACATGGAATATTCGAGAGACCTCCTCACCATGGAACTCGGTGTATATGTGTGGGTGTGTACGTGTGCCGTGTAGGTGTGCACTAACACGCGTTGGCCCAGAATCGGTATAGTTTATCTATTCATTTATGATAATTTATACTACAACTTCTGGCTCATACGTCGTACAATAAAGGTAGTCTACGAAAAAATGCTTCAAACATGGAGACTTTTGACACCACGCGCATTTTACAATTGCTATATTGTCGCAGCCAGGTATTTCACAGTGTGTTTTTGATTGGCTGAAACCGAAATCGACCGGATTTTCAAAATGTTCTGGCCTTTCTGTTATATAATTACTTTTGAACCAGAAATATTTAAAAAGATTTAATTTTGAATCCGCACAGACGTTTTAAACAGGAAAAGACGACTGCGATAAGAAAGTTCGGGTGGAGGGTAGTTTACCCCCTTAAGGTTGCTATTTGGAAAAAATGCAAAAACATGTCAACAAGATTTTTATGTTTCCATCAAAATAGAACAGGTTTCCTTCAATTAGATCCACCTCGTTCTCATAGAGGGTGGGGAAAACGGTGGTGCGCCCCTTAATTTTTTGTTTGTACAGGGGGGGATAGTTACAAACATGCACACGAACGTCAATAATTACGTGAATTTAGCCCGGACTTGCATAATGCGATCTGACTATACGATGCTCTTGCCTCAAAAATCGAAGGGCAGTTACAACCCCTTAATTGCGAGATATCCGAAAAACAAAAAACATGTATCCGCCAGTTTTCCATCCTCCACGTGTATGCAATTTTACATCTCGATCGGTTGAAAATTGTCGGAGATACGTATGAAAAATTCGAATTTTGCAATAAACAATATGAAATTTATTGTTATTTGCACCGTTCTCATCTCCAATGTATAGTACGTGAAAAAGTACAGGTTGTTGCAATTTGAATTTTTTAAATATCTCGTACCGTTCAAAAGTTATCGCCGAGCAATGAAAAAAAAACCATTTTTAGGGTGTTTTTCACCCCCTAATACCGTTTTTCCGCCGGTAAAAAATACGTGTCGCTTAGTTTTCGATACTCTACCACATACCAAAGTTTCAACAAAATCGGAGGAGGACACCTAACAAAAGTGATGTTCCTTGTTAGATGGAAGAAATTGCAGTCTCCTTGTTCGAAATGATGTGCAGTGGTGATATGACTAGGGGGCTTGGCGTTAAGAAAAAACCTCGAATAAAAATCGCATTTGCCACGATTTATCTTTAATAGGTTTGGATCTTACAAACATTAGCGTATAACGCATCGTGTCCCTAAATAGCATAAGACATAAAAACTAACTGTGTGGCAATGTACACGAGCATTACATATTACATGGCGCCGGTTGCTGGAGGATATGAAACGCCCGCTTATAGATAACCGGATTTTGGTCGCCTTAACGGAACCTTTACCAAAATAGACACCGCGTAGGGCATGTTTACTTTTCCGATGTTATTATGACGAAATTAGATAGAAAATATTGCTCAAATTTCAAACAAGTTTTATACAATTATAACGGTTCGTAATATACAAATTTCAAAGTTCGAAGTAGGAATCTACTACATCTCTTTTGGTCATAGGACCTCTACGATCGTAGGACATAGTCAAAACCGTCAAGATATATATTGCTGAAAATATATTGAAAATACTTGCTTTGTTCAAATAACGCGCCATCATTATTATAAACAAAAAACTCGTTTAATGAAAATGGTTTCGAATATGATTGATTTCTGAATTCATTGCGATATAATTTTGATACGATTGAAAATTAGTCGTTGAAAATGTTGTGCGTACATTCGTTAAATCTTCGCACAATAACGCGTACATAACAAATAATAACTTGTGCATATTTTTTCTCGTTTCTTGATTTAAAAAAAAGCGCACGACATCATGCACGTCGTTCACCTAGTACGGGTTCACACACTTACGCATCTCATTCGCATTCCTCGACACCGGGAAGTTCGCCACTTCACGGCCCCAACGTAGTAGGGCTTCTGAGCCCAAGAAGAGCGACACCGAGTTCTCATCACAGCCAAACAGGAAGTCCTCATAGACTCTCGACTGTCAGCACGAGTGGCGGTAACGGTTCCGGTCCAACCGCGGCTGCTCCAGCACCAACCCCACCGCCCGCGAACGCCGGTATTGAATTGAGTGAGGTGCAACCCGGTGAGTTGATTAAACAATATACGCACACAACCTTTTTCATTTCGAATCAGGAGGTTATGATGATGATTTTACATCGAGCCCATGCTATATGCGCTAGCAAGCGAACTAACGCACGACAGGGGTCAGAACGGCGAGGCCCAAACGGAAATTGAAACAAAACCAAAACCCAAAACTTTCAGTTGAAACTAAAGTTCGTTCTTGACAGCGAGGATCAGCTTGTTATAAGGGGGGAGTCATATCACTGCCCTGGAAGTAGGTAACGTGCAACAATCCACGCGGAAAATAATATTACGAATTAGCCATGACCGTTTTACGGTTTGCGACGCCTTTTTCGACCAATAATTAACTGTTCAGATAATTCGAACACAGAAGCTCAGCTGCTTTCAATGTTCCGACTTAAATTTGGATATAGCATTAAGTCACGTCGAATAGGCATGCTTATTAATAAAGCGTAGGTCGCTTCATTCAACACCACCAGCATTGACCATTTGCATTGTCTAAATGTTAGCTATTACAATTACAAATAATTTTGTGTAAAAATTTACATATCCGACTATTATTGGTCGAATTATCGTCTACACCAGTGCAAAAAACGTCATTTCGAGAAAAACTTATTGCACTTTAATTATTCTTTATCCAATCAAAAATTACTTGAATCGACTTTAATGCATATCTAATAACATATCTTTAATTGACCCGGAAAACCAGTAAGTGAATTTTAAAAAATCATGAAACATAGCTTATTTTTCTGACCGTCTATGAAACCGTACTATGAAAATGCAAAAACTGAAAAATGCGATTTTTTAAGTTTTCTGACTAGACATGACACGACCAACTCCTTACTTATTCAACCCAATCACATTCTTAATCATCCAAGCATTACCTTTGAAACATTAATACCGGAAACCCGAATGAATGTCAATTATGATAGAAATGAGCCTTGAGCTACGCTTTAATCATTTACAAATTTTATCAATGCAGAATAACGAAAATTATCCACAGTGTCCGGCGAAAAGAAAACTTTGTTCAAGGTTTTAGTTGTTACGCTTGTCTTGTTCGAATTTTTTTATTTTTACTGGAGTCGGGCTTTAACTCTACTTTATTCCTCACCTTCGTTCCTCACTATAGTTATCAGTCCGGTTATCTTCTCTCCAGGTTTCCGTTTCGCTATGTATGCCGCATTGCCATTGTGTGCTTATTTTCCTCACCGACCTGTCTACTATAATCGTGTTTCTCATACGCGGCCTAATGCCTTTCTCGTATACTTGTAAATCCAAATTCTTTGATTATCCGGTGTTGTTGATCATTGGCTCGGTAAAAATTGTAGCTTTCAGCCGTAATTTTGATATAAGGAGTTTCATAATACCATCTTGTCGGATTTTTGCCGATCGTGGTTGACGCTGGCGCACTTTGACGTAGAACGTGACTAATTATGACTATCTCCGGGTGCTCGCGGTAATGTCAATACGAGACATTGATGTTCTCATTCGCTCGGGCTACAATGACTCTCATTCCGAAGCTGTCTGTACTTAGCTTCTTTGCACCAATGGTTCGAAGACCGCGAAATTTCCATAGCGACACATTTCTCGTTCTATTATTTTTTAAATATTTAGCACAGTGTCTTTATATTCTACAGCCCAACCAGCATCTTCGGTCTTTCTCCTTGCTTTTTTTTCTCACTACTTCAAGTGATCGCTCCGTAAGTAACCACTGGAGACCTGGTTGTTTTATTAAGTTAGGCAGGCAACCCTCAACTTAACAAAATCTTCAAGATGTCAAACCTTCCCGTTTCTCGTTTCGTTGTATAAAAAAAGGCATTCGTTGTTGATGGCCTTGACATGAGGTTACATCATACGAAGTAAGGCATTTATCGTGGCCACCTGGAATATCTCAAAAACTAAATACCGGAAAAAAAAATTACAAAAAAAAAGTTTTCATGGAACAGCTGATGCAGCAGTCACATCTGCTTTATATTCGCATTATGTTTTCACGGTCAAATTATTATTTTTTTATATTGAAACATATATTTTTCATTGCAGATTTTAATCTATGACTTGAAACAAATAACTTTTGTTTAAAACAACTTTTCTCTTAGTCATTACTTTTTATAATATTGAATTTTCAAAAAAAATACACAATGTCGTTTTAACGGAGAAAACCATTTTATTAGTGACAAATAAAATTAATATTTAATTTAAATGGTATCAAATAAACAAGTAATCCTAATAAATGATTACGTAATAGCTAAATATTGAAACCGGCAAAACAATTAGATTCAATTTAGCGAAGAAATTCAACGCTGAGCGTACAACCTATTCATATCTACGCGCAGGGATACAGATTTTTACTGTCTTTTCTTTAGAATAAGACTGTACATTATTTCGCATGCAATGCAAATAACATTAGATGTAATTTAAAGAAAATTGACATGTTTCTCATTTATGGTGAATCCAGACAAAATGTAATGCAAGCCATAGCATTGTACATTAAGAGGTTCCCCGAATGGGAGTGTCAAAGTGAGAAAAAAGTGCGTAGAAGAACTGCTGCCAATGAAAATAATCAAGCTGCAGTATTAACCGCTGTTGCTCTCGGTCCTCATATTGGCTCCTGAGACATAGCATCTGGTTTCGGAATTTTAAGGTGAAGTGTACTTAGAATATTGAAAGACCATAAATTCCGTATACATCATCTGTCATATTGCATCAAGAACTACATGGGAATCACTTCCAAAATCGTATTGCTTTTTGCCAATGGGCACAAGAGAGTATACGACAGAACTATAATGTTTTATGAACGTGTTATTTACTGACGAATCAACTTTTACCAACCATGAGCAAGTTAATCTCTATAATTTGCATTATTGGTCGGCGGAAAAACCAAGATGGATAACACAAGTTGAACGTCAACGCCCTCGGCTCGTCAATGTTTGAGCGGGTATTATCAGGGGACGCATAATTGGTCATTTATTTTTTGATGCCACATTGAAAGGAGAGAGACACCATCGCGTTCTCCGTGACGACCTACCGTTACTTTCGGACGAATTGGATTTAAGGTTGGGACCCAATATGTCATATCAGCATGATTGCTGTCCGGTGCATTTCTCACACATCGCTCGACAAAAGTTTGAGCATGGTTACAACAATCGTTGGATAGTACAGTACATCTTTGCCTTAAAAATTTCCATTTTAAATTGTAGCTTTGATTATATTGTTCATCATATTTTTCACTGAAATCCTGGCACCGTTGCAAAGTCGTGGTGGAATGATGTTTCGTAGAAAAATTATAGGCACACCCATTTTCAATATTAAAATGTGTGGCAGTGTGCCTGGTAAATCAAGCGAATTCAAGAATTCAGGTAGATAAATAACAACTTATTCTTGATTCATTAAAGTATAAATCGACTTGTACGTTTTAACTTCTCCTAGGAACGGTGTTGAGCAGTTCGCACCTGCAGCCACGCATACACATTCAGACTACGCGTGTCGCACGAGCTAAGGTCGATGAGCCATCGGCAGTCGGTTTTTTGATGCGCGTCAAAGAAGCCGTATGCGCTTTATTTTGACGACAAAATGCGTCACGCGTTCCCGCTAGATTCAGAAACGAATTTTATATCAAGTTGATACAAATGTACGAAGTGCATCGCGTAATATGGGATAGTACTGTCATTAATTATAGAAATACAAACTTGTGCAAAGATTTGTGGACAGCCATTTCGAAAGAATTGGTAATCCCCGTTAGTGATTTAAAAAAAGATGAAAACCTTATTAGTGACGAATAGAAAAAAAGGAGTAAAACAAAAAGATGTGATCACTGGATCAGGTATGTGTTTATGAACGTTGACTTACAATACCTATTCATCTTTTACATGAGCTGATGATGTGTTTAAATCGAAATGGTTCGCATATGATTATTTTTTATTGTTAAATGACAAAGATATGCCCAAACCAACACAGGACACTATACCGAACACTGCTGTAAGTAATTAACTATATTAATTATTATTCTACTTAGAAATTCTATCCTAGGGATGAGCTTCATATAAATGCAATATCATAAACTTAATGATTATTTTGCCATTCAATGAGCACATTATTAAAACAATGTTCAGTTGGATGTAAGCGTATCTTGAAAGGGATATTAGGCGATCTTCTAAGCACACATTCCAAAGGTAAAAAGGAAATCATTTGCTCATCTTCTCGCCATGAACCTGGAATAATTTCGCCTCGCTCCCCAGAGTCGAATGAATTTCTCATTATTTAATTATTATTTGACGTACAGCTTTTTCGTAAATAAATGTGTAACTGAATAGTAGCCAATACAATTTTTGAAGCTTTTTCCGGTTCTAATAGCAATGGTTTCATTAATACTGGTCACACAAAACTTAATGTTCCAAAGGCGTCTTTAATAACCCTCCGTACTGTTGAAAGACGAAAATTAAATCTTTTTCAATAGAACCTTTTTCTGGATTGCTTGAAAAGGGCTTTATGACGTATTCACTTTGTAAGTGCAAATGCGTTATCATACAGTATCATATACGGTACCATTACGTCGTACGGAGTTTGTAATATTATCGGATTTGGTAATTTTAAAGTCTTATTGTCAAAATTTGTGTATAATGCAGTATTCTTGAAACCACGTCCATCTGATATACGTTCATGACATCCAACATTGACGTACGTAAAATTGTATTCAGCGTCGACTAAAGCTAACAAAACAGTACTCTAAATACTTTTATAATTGTAAAATTCCGTGCTACTATTACATGGTCCTTGAAGGCCACCTAGCGCGCCAATAGTATGAGGAAAATTTCACTTTTCTTCAAATCCTTTTGCAACGGCCAACCATTATTTTTCTGTTTGGGGTAGCTGGCAGAGAGGTGTTATTATTATTAATTATCATTTTTTATTTCAGATGGAATCTTCTAGCACAGTTCAAAGTTGTGAGTTAGACAATGCACAAGGACCCAATGATTCGGCTACATCTACATAACAAGTATCGTATACTTCAGAAACATCCACACAATAATAACAATAACAACAAGTATCTCATACGTCAGTAACATCCACACAACAACAACGTGAAACATCATATAGAAAAAAGACGCTTAATCCCAGATGGGAGTGATCAAACATTAGCCGAAGCAATGGATCTACTTACAATTGGGCAAAGTACACAATCTCAATGTGCAGACGACAGCTACACTTTTCTGGGGTCTATATTGCGCATGAATTACGCAAATACGATATGGGAACATTGACACTTGTCAAACAAGCAATTAACAACACGATTTTCTAAGTCGATATGGGGCAATTAACAGGCCAAGCATACGGATATTACAGTAGTAGTTATTCAGCGAATTCTACACCACCCCACAGTATGACCACTACAGTCCCATACCAGCGGAAATACTACCGGAAGCAATACACGGTTATTAAAAAGAAGTAACCAGGCCAACCAATGACAAATACGAAGAACAATTTTTTAATGTATATTATAATAATTGATGGCTTCTCATTACATTTCATTACACTATGACGAATGCCTATTGTACGAATACAATAACAATAACTTGTTGTTTTATTAACGTACCTTTACATAATCCTTTAGGGCCTTCAAAATTGCATCACATACTTCAACAATAATAGTGAATATAGATTGTTTTGAATTCCGAGAGAAATATTGTAAACTTGAAAATAAATCACCGGTGGCAATAAACCTCAATGTCACAGACAGTCTTTCTCTCGTCGTGATCGCTTCTCGAAAGTTTGTATTCATTTTCTTTATTTTCGGCTCATTTTTTCCGGTAAATTTAAAAAATCTTGCATCGACATTGTTATAAACTTTGCGACATGCTCCATTTATTCGTAACTTATATCCTGCATAAGTCTGTTCCCATTTTCTAATCATTCGGAATGTAATTTTTCATTTCATCAACAGATGCTGCACGGCGATACGAATTTCATCGTTGTTATTGAAGGTTGCCAAGGCGAATGGCTGATGTCCATGTATCTCGTAATGCGCAATAGCATCGTCAGACATCACGGGGTTTTGTATTGTTAAGATTTCCGCCATGGTACGAAGCAAGTGATTGTAATACAACAAGAATTTATTTTTATTTTTTTCGAAGTTCCAGACCGAGACTCTTCAGATATCGAATATTCTGAAGTGTTAGCTCCTTGAGAGGTGCTCGACGAATATTTCGTTCGAGGCATGGTCGTTGAAATTTATACCCTTGTTCACTCTTTAACTCAAAAACAATTCCCATTTTTTCAGGATTTTATGTGTAGTCGAATCGTTATTAGCTCGCCACGAAATTGTCTTGATCGACAATTTTCTACTGTAGATTATGTATCGATTTAACGGTAACTGGAAGATACGCTATGTGCGAGGATATTTCAATAATCTTATACCCCGCACAGAGGGAAAACATTTGTGAATCGTATGAACTCGTCCGTTGATGTATGCTCCCGAGGTTATGTTACACTCGACTCGCAAAGAATTTATCTTCAGAATAGTTACAGGTAAATGGGATTTATGGGTAATATTAGCTGGAAGGATGCGTGGTGTGAAACCCAGCAGTCGACCGATAGAATCACTCGGTTCGAAATTTATCTCACGATTGCTTTTAATTTCACTGCACAAAGTATTATTGTTGGGCTTGAGAACGATGGCGATATTACTATCAGAGAGTACTTTTTGCAAATAGCTCTCAATATCTTCAATTTCGTAGCTCCCAGTCCGTATGGTAACAATCTCAGTGCCCACGTAGAATTTGTTATTTCTCTCGTCTATATTGGGAATTGAATTGAAGGTTAGCAGTTCGAGGAGACCCAGAGTATAATTTTTATGCTGCGACAATTCGATTGGGGGAAAATAATGAGCTTCGAGTATAGACGATTTGACTGACAATGTCAGTGTAAAAGATTCATCCATCGCGTCTAGCACTCGACTGATGCTACGACTCGTATAACGGTCCATTTTATAATTCTCCGTTGAGAAATTTGAGACACAAGTGTCCGCACACTACTGTATCATAGGCTTGATATTTTTGATAATTGTAATTCACAATGCTACCAACACCGAGGTATTTTATTAAATCGAGTGGTGGTTGAAGGTCACCGAAACTGTCGAAGTACGATACTTTCTTGTTCTTTTTCGCATATGCGACCCAATGCGTGCCTGGACCATCTTTATCGTCGAGATTAACAATAGCTGATTCGTATTTTCGTGGTCCATCCTTTGGTAATGCATTTCTCATGTAAACACCGCGAAAATGTGGAATTTGCATGACTCGGGCAAACTTTGATAAATCAGCATCGGTGAGCGCTCGGTGTGGCGGCCTTAGTCGTTTTTGACATGAAGACCCATACCACTTTTATAAGGTTTAAGATAAAGTCCCTTTCCCAACGATATACTCTCCATAGCCTTGTTGTGACGTTTGCTCTCCTCGAGAGCTCGTTTTGCCGCCTCGCCATCGTTGGCCGCTTTAGCAATCCCCGCTGCACCACTAGCGAGCGCTCCAGTGGCACTCAATCCCGCGAAAAGAGGTATAAGAAAGGGCAAAAAACCACCAATTTTGGAGGCACAGGAAGAATTTGCGGTGATTGGATGTTTCTCTTGCCACCGGCATTTTTTACAGCTGCGTGTGCCCCCGTGAGAGCTGATTTCACAGCGTTCGCGCCAGGGATCATCGACGTTTTCGCTGCTCTGATAATACTCTTTATCGAGACTTTTTTCGCTCTAGGCTCCTTCTTCTTCCTCCTCTTCTTCTCCCCAATACCCATGCCGAGTTTAGTTTTAGCTTTCATCAGATTCGCAACACCCCAAGCTGTAGCCTTTTCACTAAAATCCGCGTCTTTTGCAAAAACGGGTTTCCACGCTTTGTCCTCGAGTACTCTGTCAGCCACTTGTCGAGCCTCGATGTTTTCTCGACTTTCAGAATACGCGATGTCGTGCTCTTTACAGGCAGAGTCGAGCGCGTTAATCCCAGAATCACCTCGTTCGAGTTTCTTTTTCAATTTAGAAGCCTATTGATGAGATTGTTAACGAGTCCTTTTCCGTGTACGATCATTACTCAACGAGGAATCGTCGTAGACTGAGAATTTTTTTATTCGAATAGCTTATTTATCGGTATTCTGCTTTCTCAGATTTTCAGAATCAAATTAGTTTTTCAGCGATGTGCTCTTTCGATGCTTCTCATATTTATAACATTATTCGCCAATCAATTATCGTTATAAAAGGGCCCTAGCAATTTTGGCAACTGCAAAGTCAACCGAAAATATCAACGGTTGAATTTGGACAGCTTTAGAACTATAAAGTCAACCGTAAAAATGAATCCTAATGGTTGATTCAACGGTTGTTTAATCCCAAACCATCCACAGAAAACGTAGGATGGTTGACTTTCGAAGATGAACAGTTGAGAAGCTGTCCAAATTCAACCGTTGAACTTTTACGTTGACTCAACTGTCTTTGTCAACCGGTTGACCAAAATGACAGGGGGTTCACTCGTGTCTCGAGACGTCAGTTAATGCCGAGATGAGGTTCCATAACCATTCGATCAAATTACCCACGAAACAATTTGACGATCTCGTGCAAGACGTGGCGAAAACGGGAGGGGGGCGGCGTCATGGAAAATTGTTGCCGAGTAGTGTGCGTGCAGTATTTTGCGGTCCATCCAATTGTGGAAAGACTAACGCACTTCTTACCCTCATTACACATCCGAACGGTTTGAGATTTGAGAATGCGTACGTGCATTAACAATCTTTGAATCAACCAAAGTATGCATTTCTCAAGCGTTTGCTCGAATCCGTGAAAGGAGTGAAATATTTTCCTTTCGCCGATCACGAGCAAGTCATCAAACCCGAGGAGGCTGGATCGAATTCGATCATGATTTTCGACGATATTGCCTGTGAAAACAGGATAACGTGAGAGCATTTTCTGGATGGGACGACACAGAGACATGGACTGCTTTTACCTCTGTGAAACGTACGCTCGTATTCCGAAACATCTTGTGCGCGATAATACTAATCTACTGGTACTCTTTAAGCAGGATGAAATGAATTTGAAGCATGTATATGACGATCATGTAAATACCGACATGTCGTACACGAAATTCAAAAGTTTATGTTCAAAGTGCTGGAGCGACGATAAATATGGGTTTGTGGTAATAGACAAGGATAGAGAATTGAACAAGGGTCGTTACAGGAAGGGATTCGATTGCTTTATAAATTTGTGGTTTTCAACGTTATCGCGCAGTTGGGATCCAACCTTAAAAACGTCAATATGCACAGAGCTGAGCTAAATAAGGAGAAACATATTTGCGTCAAATCGCGAGTGCGAGCAATGCGATTCGCCGAAAGCATAGAATGTTAAAATTGGGAAAAATGACCGCTGAGAAAAAATGGTCGAAGCTTTTAGACCGGTGGTAGTTCCATTGCAAAAACTAGTCGATCAGTCGTCGTCGGTAAAGCAAGAATCTGCTATCAAGAAAGAGCCAAATGCCGAATCATCCGTGAAAAAAGAGGATGAATATATCGATAATGAGGATGATAAATTTGAACAAACGTTTGAAACGGGTCCCGGAGATATCTCGGAAGAGAATATTAGTATCGAAGATAACATTAATGATGATTTGTCTCAAAATTACTTGGAAATATTCGATACGATGGCTAAGAAAGAATTGGATACGTCGTATAGAGTGCGAAAATTACAGGGAAATCGTTTAATGATCGGGAATTCACCAATTACGTTTGAGCAAAATATTATTCGTGTCGGTGACAAGACTTACAATCAAAGCGATGGTTTACTGGAATTGATATTTAAAAAATCTCCCGATGAATCACTCGTAACGGCAAATGATATGGAAAATTATCGTGAAATCCTCAACTCGACAAACGCTTATAGAAATCATTACGTCAGCGATCATGCCATTCGCGAGGATAAAAGCGCGAAATTCAAAAACATAATTGTGTATCGTCCCGTGACGATGTCTTAACCTTCGTTTTACTGAGAGTTAGGTAGTTTGAATAAAATTGGTAGACAGTCGACTTTTTAACAAAAAAATCTATAACTATCTTTATTGAGTATGTGTCGAAGAGCGGAGATGTTCACTGTTCGGAGTTCCTTATGAATCTGAATACAAACATTTCTTAGGTCTAAGAAGTGGAAGACAAACCCCTTCTTTAAAACAAATGCCCAATTCTCATTGGTAGATACAGTGGAGTATTCGATGACCAAAAAAGGAAAGGAACGGCGAAACGTACAAAAATCATATTCTCTTTCCGAGCTCACGTGATCAACATCCCTTGTCCCCAAATGTAAAAATGGACAATCTCTTGAGCCATAAAAAATAGGGAAAACCCAGAACCAGTAGTAGCGGTACAGGGCTTATTAAAGAAAATTTCCCATCCTTTTAGTCTTCGGACTCGCACCACGTGTTAGTAATAAAACAATTGTGAGTCATATTGCCTGGCGGCGTAGGTAGCCAAGCTAGACCCGACACATTTTAAGGAGTAACAAAGTAATAAACAACGCATCCTTTTTTCGCGTTGCAACAAATTGCACAATTTATCTCGTCACCGTTGAGAAAATCTGCACCAAAGAGACACTCGGAACGATTGGGTAAAGGCTTGCTGGTTTCTAAAATTGTTAAAAGGAACATTAGTCTCGATTATGTTTATTGGGACGATCCCAACGAATTAGTCAATAGGTTAAGACTTCTCGTTGCCTCCCAATCAGCCGGAATTTTTAGTCATTCGAACGAGATCGTCTCCATTATCGAGGAACTACGCGAAGCTGGAATAATTTATTAATGCTGGTTAACGAGTATTCGAACGCAGTCTTATCGTAACCGTCAAAATGAGCGTTGGTGTGTTTGGTCATCATTTGCGCAGAAGTAGGAGTAATGATACCGGTGGCAGTCGAGGTCCTCCCGGAGAAGGCTTTAAAATCACCGTTGATGGTCAATACGATATGGACAATCGAAGATTGTGTAATTTAGCCCCCCCCCCCCACCGGAGAACACGATGCTGTTTCTGTTCGAGTGATGCATGCTGCTATTGAGGAAGAATTTATACTCATTTACAGCATTACATCAGCCTTGCGAAATAGTATCGACGATTCTGAAACAATGCTTCAAGTCCTCGAATCGAAATTTCAAGAACACACGAAACACGAGCGAGGGAATGACGCATCGGTACAAGAACTTGTTGCACGCGATTCCGAGCTTATTACTCGTGTGGACGAGCAACTGAGAGCACACGAATTCAGTGTGACGTACGCTATACAAAATCTGAAATCGCGAATCGAAGCTCTCGAAAAATCGAATTTACGTAATTCATAAATTTTGTCTGGTCGTCTTGGACTAAATGCGTCGGAGCATGGAAAAACAGACGATAGCGGATGAACTCCATAAGCCGGCACGGAAAAATTATCCTCGTCGTCACATTGATATACGAGGGTTGGACGAGACGTGGCAAGCTGATCTCGTTGATATGTCAGCGTACGACCGGTACAATAATGGCTACAAATATCTACTAACAATTATCGATATTTTTTCAAAGTATGCTTGGGTCGTACCGACGAAAACAAAAAGTGGCAAGGATGTATCGAGTGCCATGGCATCGTTTTTTAAACTTGGCCGCATCCCAAAAAAAATTGCACGTCGTTCGCGGTAAATAATTTTATAACAGCGACTTCAAGATTCTGCTCCAACGGTACGGAATCACCCTGTACTCCACATTCAGTAACATGAAAGCATCGATATGCGAACGTTTTAATCGCACGATCATCATAAGATGTGGGAACCATTTTCTCTACGTGGATCATACAAGTGGATCGATATACTCAAAGATTTGATCACCAATTACAATAATTCCAAGCATCGTACGATAAACATGAGACCTAGGGGTACCCACTTAGAAAATACATCGATGTTTTTTTCGATACAATACATCGAGACTATGCATCGATATTTTCCGATGCATCGACTAGAAACATCGATGTTTTCTCAAAATCGAGTACTTTTTCTAACAATGCATCACAAAGCTGTAGTCAGCCCCCTGACCCTCCATACAAACAAACCATAATTTTTAATTATCTATTACTCCTACAACAGCACTTTCCTTGTCCGCACGCCTGCTGTGTGTTAAAGTATGTTCAAGGAATCTATGTAACTAATGGACAGTTTCTTCACCTCTGGATACATTTATCCGAAAGATATCCCCCAAGGAATATACAGGAATATCTTCCGGATAAAGTCATCCAGAAATTATCCAGAGGTGAAGAAACTGGCCATAAGAGAAGAAAAACGAGATTTCATGCAAACCTTCGCTGATTCAGTTGTTGTTTATTAGCAAAAATAAAGGCAATGTGACAACGTCGGGAAACCTTAAAAACCACAAAAAATACCGAAAAATCGCATACAAATAAATCGCGTCACTGGCCGTAAAAGTTGTTTATTTTCAAAGTACAAACAAAATCAAAATCATCCACAATTACAGAAATTCCGGTATTAAAGTCCTATATCCAGTGTTCTTTTGGAAGACTTTGCAAAAACAAAAGCTTATTTAAACGATTCCCTTTCAGTCTATTTCGTTGCTGATTGACGATTTGTGCTGCTTTAGAAAATAAACGTTCCGATGGTACTGAAGTTCCCACCATGGTCAAGTATTTATAAGCAATTGTATGAAGCTTAGGAAGCTGAGTTTTCAGATCGTACCAAATTTCCAATGGGTTCTCATTGAGTCTTCCTACTGGACTACGCAAGTAAATAGATAGCTCGTCAGAAATGGCATCGTCAGACTTCGCCGTTTTCCAGCTCTTGTGAACTAATTTGTGGTGATCATCCCACAAAGAAAAGTTATTTTCTGGTTTGTCAGAATGATCTGAAGAATCAGATTCCACAGCCTCATTTTGTATTGTAGTTTTCATATATTCTTTGACTTTTCCCACAGCCAAAGAGCAAGCAATTGGGTCCGTAAAATGCATTTTTTTGAACCTCGGATCCAATATCGTGGCTATAGCGAGGGGAGTCACTCTCTCTATAACACCCATTCTCTTGTCAATCTCTTTAAGGATCAATGATTGCAGTTCTTTGGCAAGAGATTCTTCAAGTGAAAGAGGTTTAATTTTCAAAAGAAGGCAATGGATAAGTGGTATTACCTTGCTGCTAGTGCAATACTTATCACTTGACACTTCTTTAGTTGCAGCTTCAATCGGTCGCAGAACTTGTAAAACCGAAGAAAGAATTGATAGTTCTGATGCAGTAAGCATTGGTGGTGCATTTTTGTGACGAATGATTATGTCATTAACGATGGTGCGAAGCTCCAAAATTCTTTCGATCATATAGTATGTACTATTCCACCTGGTCGGGACCTCTTGTATCAATTTAGTTTCTTTCTGACTTGCTTTACGTAATTCGTTACTGGCTATATTGCTCTGTTTAAACCATGTCACAATATCTTTGACTTTAGTTATCAAGTTTCGCAGCTCTGTACACTGTTGCATAGAATTCTGTGCCACCAAATTCAAAGTGTGGGCAAAACATGGTATGTGTTTTTTTCCGAAAGCCAAATCGACGGCCTTTACCATGTTGGCTGCGTTGTCTGTCACTACAGCCGAAACTTTATCTCTGTCAATACCCCATTCAGTACAAGTTTTCAGCAGCATTTCAGCGATGTGTTCTGAAGTATGACGTTCATTTGACTGGTACACTCCAAGAGTAATTGAAAATAGTTCATTATCAACACCGAAATGTGCTGTTATTCCTAAAAAACTTCTCATGCTCATTGTTTCAGACCACATGTCAGTAGTAAGAGCAAGGTTTTCAATATTTGACAACTTTTCTTTGAAGACTGTTGATAATGCTGTGTATTTATCATCAACCCATCGAGTCAACGTCGTCTTATTGGGAAGTTTATAATGCGGCGCAATAACTTTAATCAAATTGCGAAAGCCTTCATTTTCGACAATTGCAAATGGTTGATTGTCTTTACATATCATATAAATTAAGGCATTATTTATTTTTAAAGTTTTATCACCACTCGCCGAAAAAGCGTAAATTCCTTCAAAACTTGATATGATAGACTTTTGACGTTTTGGCGCCGGAGGAACAGAAACATATTCATCGTCTTTTGAAGAGTCAGATATTTTATCAGCTTCTTTAGTCAATACTCTTACATCAGCAGAGCTCGTTGACGGTAGCAAATCAGCAACTTTAGGGACTGATTCAACTGATTGTGTATTTTTATTAATCGTATTACTGTCAATATTGGAATTCTTCGAACTTTCATTATTTAACTCCCGAAAAGCAGACTTATGCACATTTTTTATATGACCAATTAAGTTGGTTGTATTGCCACAAGATTTGATTGCTTTTTGACAAAGTCTACATTTTGCAGAGTTCCTGTCTCCTTCAATTTTATCGTAAAACTTCCACACGCCACTTTTCTTCGAAGGTGCCATCGTTTTGTGTAATCAATCTAAAAACACAATTAATTCATGAAAATAACTGAAGTCGATAAATTCATCAATCGATAATATCACATCACTAATCCTCACTATCTAAAAAATGATAATAGTGACAATAGTGGCAAGGCTGACAAGTTACAATCATAGAATGAAACAAAATAATTAGATGATGAATAGATAATATTTTAATGGAATCATTCAATGTATTGATTTCAGCCAAATCATTCGATAAATTGTTTGTTAACCTATTATTGAATTGTATAATTTGACGAATGGTTTCGCTGAAATTTATGCAATAAAATATAAATAATTTGTGTTGAAAAGTATCTTACAGATAACAAAGTATCTTTACTTACCTTCCCAATCGAATTTATAAGAAAACAATGAGATTTTCCTGTAATGAGTATATAGTATCCAAATCCAATTCTATATCGTTTTGTCAAGTGTACACATTCACAACAATAGTAAAAACAAATGTGATTTAATGTTTTTTATTCGAAGGTGACCGAGACCATAACAGACCAGAGACAAAACAAACGAACTTTTGTTTAATTCTCTCTCGCGCGATCAATGCTGCCAATCTAAATTTCTAGATTTCTCTAAGCGGCCGACAGCAGCCAACTAGCACTACCAACAAAAAAAACATGAAGGTTTACTTTTATAACTGCGAAATTGTTCGAGATCAACGATCAACTGAAACAGTGATAAATGAGTATAATCATTAGCTGGTTACCATTGATTCGATGTTTTATGACCATACATCGATACATCGAGTAAATCAAGAGCTTTTCAAAGCATCGGATCGATTCGATGTATCGTACTATAAACATCGAGTGAATTCGATACATCGATGAATATCGAATATCCCTAATGAGACCTCGCGACGTTAGCGCTCGAAATGAAAAAAATATCTTGCTACACGTTTATCGAAAATCAAAAGTTAATCGAGCGCGGAAAATAAAATTCAAAATTTGCGATGAACTACGAATAAGCAAGTGCAAACATGTTTTCGAAAAAAGTTATACACCAAACTGGACAACGGAAATATTCATCATAAGCAAAGTTGTAAACACCGAACCTGTGGCGTACAAGTTTCGAGATTATAAGGACCAGCCGATCGAGCGCGGCTTCTATCAAGAAGAACTCGCACCTGTCAAATATCCAAATACATACCTTGTGGAAAAAGTTATTCGGAAACGTGGAAATAAATTGCTTGTAAAATGGTTAGATTTTGACAGTTCACACAATAGTTGGATAAACAAATCTGATTTATAATTTTTTTGTTTATATCATAAGTTTTAATCAATTGAAATAATAAAAGAATTTAAAAATATGGTTTTATAATTTATTCTCCTACATGATTAGTAACGGAAAAATATAACTTTTATTTACATTATGCGGTAGACCTATTTTTCCGTATTTACATTGTAACGGCTTTCCGTCACCTTCCGAGGTCCCTCCGATTCGCACCCGGTAAAGAGTGCGCGTTCTTTGGCGGCCATTTCCCTTGCCCTGACTTGGGGAAAGCGGGTCTTGACGACGACGTGCGGGCCGACCGGAACGGGCGGGCGCCAGGTACGAAACCGTACCACCGACCGAAGTCGGCTTTATTTCGATTTGCCGCCCGGCGGCTACGCACGTGTCCCCGCTCCTTCCCCGGTCACGAATCTGAAGGGCCTCGGGACCAAAATAGGGCTAGCCTAGTCCGACGACCGGGCGGTAAGGCAGAGGGGGGGGGGGCGTGGAAGATTGGGACGATTGAGCAAAATAGCGTATTTTAACACCTACGACACATTCATTATTACAGTCTTTTATTTTGGCTGCCGCTCGCAAGTGGGCATACTCTATCGTACATCGAATCATTTAACAAACGTAAGGCTGAGCCCCGCAGGGTCGTCGCGGATGGCGATACGTAGCCGATATGTAGCCGATGTACGAGCCGGATTAACCTACACTCGAATTCCGGCTCGACAGCGAATTAACGAATAACAGAAAATACTTAATCAAACATAAAATAATCTAACAAAACATAACCCTAAGCCGTGCTGGGACGTCGCTGATGGCGAAATGTAGCCGATATGTAGCCAATGTACGAGCCGGATTACCCTACACTCGAATTCCGGCTCGACAACAAATTAATGACTAAGAAACACAATAATTACTGAATCGAACATATTTTTACGAAAGGCACAATGAATCCGGCGCGGCGAAGGAACGATATGTAGCCGATGTTCGAGCCGTACTAATCTATCTTCGCATTCCGGCTCGAGCAACAAATTAATGACTAAGAAACAAAATAATTACTGAACCGAACATATTTTTACGGAAGGCACAATGAATCCGGCGCGGCGAAGGAACGATATGTAGCCAATGTTCGAGCCGGACTAATCTATCTTCGAATTCCGGCTCGAGCAACAAATTAATAACTAAGAAACAAAATAATTACTGAACGGAACATATTTTCACGAAAGGCACCATTGATCCGGCGCGGCGACGGAACGGCATGTAGCCGAGGTTCGAGCCGAACTAATCTATCGTCGAATTCCGGCTCGAACAACGAATTAATTAACAATAAACAAAAATAATTACCGAACATAAGCTTTGGCACGAAAGGCTCAATTAATGCGACGCGGCGAAGAAAGCGATATGTAGCCGATGTTCGAGCCGGACTAATCTATCTTCGAATTCCGGCTCGAGCAATAAATTAATGACTAAGAAACAAAATAATTACTGAACGGAACATATTTTCACGAAAGGCACCATTGATCCGGCGCGGCGACGGAACGGTATGTAGCCGAGGTTCGAGCCGAACTAATCTATCGTCGAATTCCGGCTCGAACAACGAATTAATTAACAATAAACAAAAATAATTACCGAACATAAGCTTTGGCACGAAAGGCTCAATTAATGCGACGCGGCGAAGAAAGCGATATGTAGCCGAAGTTCGAGCCGGACTAATCTATCTTCGAATTCTGGCTCGAGCAACAAATTAATAACTAAGAAACAAAATAATTACTGAACGGAACATATTTTCACGAAAGGCACCATTGATCCGGCGCGGCGACGAAACGATATGTAGCCGATGTTCTAGCCGAACTAATCTACCGTCGAATTCCGGCTCGAACAACAAATTAATTAATAAGAAACAAAATTATTACTCAACCGAAAATACCTTAACGAACGGCACAATTAATACGACGCGGCGAAGAAAACGATATGTAGCCGAGGTTCGAGCCGGGTTAACCCACCCTCGAATTCCGGCTCGAACAACAAATCAATTAACCAGGAACAGAAATAATTACTGACAGAAGATATGTTCACGAAAGGCACAATGAATACGACATGGCGAAAGAACACGATATGTAGCCGATGTTCGAGCCGGACTAACCTATCTTCGAATTCCGGCTCGAACAGCAAATTAATTAATAAGGAACAAAATTATTACTCAACCGAACATATTTTAACGAACGGCACAATTAATACGACGCGGCGAAGAAACGATATGTAGCCGATGTTCGAGCCGGACTAACCTATCTTCGAATTCCGGCTCGAACAGCAAATTAATTAATAAGGAACAAAATTATTACTCAACCGAACATATTTTAACGAACGGCACAATTAATACGACGCGGCGAAGAAAGAGAATAAATATATTACTAGAATATTACTCACTCGACAAAACGACATTAAACGAACGCGAAGACTCGAAGCTCCGAACGTAAACACTACGCGTGACCGCCGTAGAGGACGGCGGCCCGTAGTCTCTCATACCGGCTGCCCGGTGTATACGCCTCGTCTCGTACCACGCGCGGCCCCGGCGCGCAAATACATCTATGACAATTTCGCTTGATATTCCTCCCGATAAATTCCCTTGATAGGACTGGAGACTGAGGAAGAGATCTGAGGAGGCTTGAACCACGACACAAAGAATAATTCGCTACCCGGCGACTGATAGCCGGTCTAACGCGAGACTCCCACAAAACTCAAAACAAAACGCGGGGCAACCGCAATTAATTGCGATCAGGCCTACCTCGTCTCCTCTCTCAGTCTCTTAATAAACGTACTCGCTGGGACTCACATAATTATCCAACGCTGATACGATGCACACGTTTGAATACTACAGGTCGCTTACTGCCCTAATCGCGAGTATATAAAAACTCGGCCGCTCTCGTCGATGGTCCCTCGAAGTCTCTCTCCCCTTCGTGCTGCCGGCGTGAGCGGTCCTTCGCGCTCTCCCCCTTATTTTCCATATCGCACTGTTGTCGCGATTCTTCCTCATTCGGCAACATTGTCGCTGCTTCGTCGATGTACGGTGTTCCTCTCCGGTCCCCCTGCGCCTCATGCCTCTCGCTGGCCATCGAGTGACACGAGTCGAAGGAGGGGCGGGTTTGACGAGAGACGTGCACGGCTCGCTACGGTGCTAACAAGGGGAATATCTCTACCTGACCTCACCGATTTGAGCCATCTTTTGCAGGCTTGAAGGCCGTCACTAGGACTACATCAGGTAGAAATATTAAGACCCGCTTCTCAAGCAATAGCGAGAAACTCGCCATCGAAATATTCCGTTGAATCATGTACTCGGTACGTTATGATATTTTCAAGGAGCGCTTGGCGTAGCGGTAAGCGCTCCGCCTCGTATGCGCGAGGTCTCTGGATCGAATCTCACTGCTGTAATTTTTTTTTCTTAAAATAAATATATCAGAATTGTGCATATTATTAATTTTTAATTATTCATTTCAATCGAGAATTTTTTCAGAGACGAATGTCTCTACAAAATTTCAGCAAAATTGAAAATGTCTGGTTTTCGTAACTTTATCCCAATTATATATCAATTATCATAACTGTATAATAGAGGATAATGCGGAATTGGGATATTAAGTTTTTTGTGAGAAGATTGGAAATGAAGAAAATATACACGAGAAATAGTGCAAAAGCAATATTTTTATTTATTTTCTATCGTTATATTTACGCAGTACTACACGAAGCAGGGTGATATTGGTCGTAGAAGCAAGAAAAACAATAATTATTGCGGCATCTAGCACATGTAATGAATGCCGAATTTTTGCATTCACATGGCTTTTTTAAAATATCTGTTGCGAAGCAAGCCTGGTTTACATTAACGAAAATGTCTCGATCATCGCACAATTTGGCTGCGAACCACGCATATCGAAGCATATCGCTGAATATTGGGGCGGACAATTGATGATGTACAATCGATTGAATTTTAATGCAATCTTCTCTAGACGTTATCTCTCTGTTTTGTTTGATAATATATGTACAATTTTGTATTTTTTTTATGAGGTTCTTTACCTGTCTATAAAAATATACATCGCAAGGCTGTACAAGCGGGGTACATTTTGGCGGAATAACTTTAATACTACAAGTTGGCAAACCATCGTTGTCTTGAAACATTTCGTCGTACAAACCCGGGTTTGTTTGCCCTCTCCAAGAATCAAGGAGCAAAAGAAATTTTTTATCTCCCACGTATGGCTTCAAGACATCGCTTAAAAAATCTTTGTGTAATCCTGTTGTGAGTTTGCCGGATTTTGAGGATGTTATAACAACGTTTTTGTATTTGCGTGCGTACTCATCAACTAATTTTTTCACCCTTGGTCCAAACGATCCAGTGCTCTCTTGCAAGCAGACGAAGACGCTTGGTAGAAGTTTGCCTGATAAGGTAACAGAATATTGTGCTGTATACGAATGTGTCACCTTATTCATGTCCTTTCTCCGGACGAGAACCACCTTTGATCCTTGCTCGGCGAGAGTTCGATCATAAGTCGACTGGTATTGGCACCCTAGAAATGACAGTTCAAAAATAATTTTGGCATATTCTGAAAACGGAAATTTTTGAAAATTTTCCAAAAATTTAGAAATGGAAAGAAAAATCAAAATTTCAATTAATTGCATTTAAATGAATAAGATCCTATTTTAATACCTGTTTGATCAGTATTAATGACGTAATCCTTATTGTAATTCGGTATGATGGCTCGAGTCTGGATTCGGAATTTTTCTGCTGCAGCAAGAATTTCCGGCATTGAAATGCTTTCTCTCTCGGACACAAATTTTGTTATTTTCCTCTGACGAATTCGGTGTCTCCGTTTGAAGCATGCAACCCACGAACTGGAAGCTTGAAAATCCAAATCGGGAAATTGGCTAGCGGAAGGAAGAGCCCATTGCTGCAAGTTTCTGGTCGTCACCTGCTGATTCGATTCTCGAGCTTCTATGAAACGATCGTAGGTCCACGAATCAATAATATTAAATTTATCTTTATTCGTTCCACCGTGGATTATCTGCTCTTGCCATGTTTTTAAATATTTCATGCTTTTGAGGCGATGTGCTCCCTTTCTTTGAAGATTTTGTAAACTCCAATTTGGATGTTCTCTAGCCAGATTGACGACCTTGATCTTATAATCCAGCGGAATATAGTCAGCGTCTATTTTCTCTTTCTTCTCATCGGGTTCGTAATCGTCTGACGAAGTAGAGCTAGATTCTTCGATTTCTTCAAACAGATTTTCTTCGTCGATTTCATGAAAGAAAATGAGTTCATCTTCTACCACGATTTTATTTTCCGCTAGTACTTCTAACGTCTTGCAATATATTTCTTCTCCAATTTGCATGTGTTCATCGGTAATTACTGTAGAAGCTTCTGATGCGATGAGATTGTTTTCAAGGAGGAGTTTTTCAGTGTATGCGAGTGCTGTTTTTAATCGCATTTTCGACACTTCACTTTGAAGGGAATCGACGTCAGGCACATCTTCTTCGGCCGTCGAAGGACCAGGCACGGCACTACATTCTTTCGGAGTAGACCATATGGCACAAGACACGGTTGTAAACGATGTTGCTGACTCGAGAGCTAACAGACGACTGTGGAGTGACTGCCTAGGAACTACTTTACCTTCCTGTTAACAGAAATTCTTTTGTCTATTGAGCAGGTGTCCCTTGAAGCCGAGCAGGTCAGAACGTGACGCACCGAATACCGTTAGAATGAGAATATTGATTTTGCTCAATTTCTCGTGTATATTTTTTTCATTTCCAATCTTCTCACAAAAAAATTAATATTCCCAATTCCGCATTATCCTCTATTATACAGTTATGATAATTAATATATAATTGGGATAAAGTTCCGAAAACCAGACATTTTCAATTTTGCTGAAATTTTGTAGAGACATTCGTCTCTGAAAAAATTCTCGATTGAAATGAATAATTAAAAATTAATTATATGCACAATTCTGATATATTTATTTTAAGAAAAAAAAAATTACAGCAGTGAGATTCGATCCAGAGACCTCGCGCATACGAGGCGGAACGCTTACCGCTACGCCAGGCGCTCCTTGAAAATATCATAACGTACCGAGTACATGATTCAACGGAATATTTCGATGGCGAGTTTCTCGCTATTGCTTGAGAAGCGGGTCTTAATATTTCTACCTGATGTAGTCCTAGTGACGGCCTTCAAGCCTGCAAAAGATGGCTCAAATCGGTGAGGTCAGGTAGAGATATTCCCCTTGTAAGTGCTCCCGAACTCCTTGTCATTCCCGCCTCACCGCGCGTCTTCCTCCTGGAGCCCGGAACGGTCGACGGGGACGGGGGAAGCTCACCTCGCCGGGCAGGCGTCCCTTGCCACGGCGGTTGGCTCACGACGATTGCCACCAGGCACACAAAAATATCAGCACCGCGTCCCTCGCCTTGCGTCCCGAACCCCCCTAATTGAGGCGCCGTTATTAGCGGACCGCGACGCGCGATGCACCGTCGAGGAAGCTGGAAGAAATTTATGTAGCCGAGAGGAGATAATACGCGCGGCAGCGCGGGTGGGCAATCCATCGGCGCCCAGGGTCGTAAATCCGACCCCGTGCGATTGCACCTCTTCGTTGTAACGATAAAAATCGTTACAACATTTACACCTCTTCGGCGATTATTACTACATGATAAAATTTATAAACTTTTTTTTACACTGTTATATTTGGACTTCTATAATACGTTTTATAATTGGATGCCCCATGGAAGAGTATCGGTCATATTTGGATACATTATTTGTTTATCGTCGTTCCAACTTAGAGCTACTTTTTTCTGACTCACAGTTTCGACTTTGTGATTTTTGCTTCGAATTAAGGTATTACTATCGCTCATATCACCACTAAGATTGGGGGCAAGAGAGGTCAGAGAAAAATTATCCCGAACAACCCAAAAGAGGTGGAAATTGTTTTATCTAAAATGCTATGCAATCTTAATAGTTCTGACTCTCGAATGAAAACATAATAGTGTATAGTAAAATTAAAACAAAAATATTCACAAATTAGTTAAATATTTTTTATAGTATCGGGCAGTAAAAGTTTTGATACGTTCCTAACTGCACACATTGATATCGGACGTATATGCATGCTCGTACACTAATGTCCGACACACAGTGGCATAAACGTGGCAACATCGCTGGTCACCGACGCTATTTTGTCGTGTTGCATACATACACACTGCGTGAGCCTACCGTGTTGAAATTTTCAGAAGGCAGAGCGGTGTTGCCACACGTTATAATCGCCGACTTCTCCCCGATGGACTCTTATAATCTGTATTAATAATTTATTTATTTTCTTCAAAACTATACGTCAGAAATATTCCATTCTGGTATCATAAAATTTTTAATTTCCTGACTATGAGTTCAATTTTTTTCAGAAAAATCCTGAATCCATTTTTCTTGTAATTTATGATAAATGAAACGCAACTTCAATTTATACGGGTTTAGATGGAGAAAATAAAAAATTGGTAATTAAATATCTCAAATTCTAGACGTCAGAAAATGTTTCGTCTCATAGAAAAGTTGTTCGTTTTAATGTCAAGAATATCTACACAAAATTTTAAGAAAATCCTATCTGAACCCAGTTTGCGATAGTAATACCTTAAGTTTTGATTTTTCATTAAAGTAACCGACAAAAAATGTCGCATAACACCTCACACCGAAAAATTATTTATCCGTTGGTCAATCGCATGACACCTCTCCCACCTCCCCATCTAATTTATTACTTCCCTCACTGAAAAAGTTACTTATCCGACACTCGGAGAAACAATATGATTCAAATTCAATATTGGTCGGCGGTATCAAAGAATATTTATCTGACATTCGGGTATCAAATAAACAATATAATTAACGAGTGTCGGGTACCTCATACCTCACACCTCATACCTCACACCCCCATGCACCCCACCCCTCTCACCCTCATAGCCGCTTGCAGTATTCGAGGATGCCCCCCTCACCCCCTCGCCGATGAACTCGATGTGTATGTGTGGGTGTGTACGTGTGACGTGCCATACCCCACCCCTCACCCTCGTAGCCGCTTGCAGTATTCGACGATGCCCCCCCCCCTCGCCGTGGAACCTTCGAGACGTATACCGCGTGTGCTCCTCTCACCCCCTCGCCACGGAACTCGGTGTGTATGTGTGGGTGTGTACGTGTGGCGTGTACGTGTGCACTAACACACGTTGATCCCATAGGCGTATATAGCAGGGGGGCCGGGTGGGTCGTCCCCAGCCCAGTATGATCTAGTGCCCACCCCAGAATGTTGGTTACCGATTCGAAATTCTAGACTGGACACGTAAGAAAGTTCACACCAAAATAATTGAAACCAAATAATTATCTACAGCCGAGAAACCTATTTACATAATGAGTTTTTATCACATACTAATATACAATACATTCCGTTTAGTTACTTTTGAATGCACAACGTACTAAGCTAGAGTGCAATTGAATTTCGCGCCACAACCCGAAGCGACTTCCGAGTGCATGCCGTTGGCTGGTTCACCGTTGCCGATTTGTCTGTCATTAGTATCGCTCCACCTTAACTCAGACGTTAATTGGTCGCTGTGAGGCTGTGAGCCAGCGTATCAGTGAGTCGGTCCGTCGCCCAAACGAATGACAAAACAAATTTTCCCGAAAATGAATTGAAATATAAATATACATATACATGAATACCTAACATCGTTCATACAAAGATTATGTATCTACTTGACTTGTAATGACAAAAATAACGTATTGAAAAGCTTACAAGATTGTCGTTTGACTTGAAAGGTTAGTATTGTTTACACTTAATTCACTTTCAATATCAATTATTCCGCCAGATACCCTATAAGACCTAGAAGCATATATTACCTATATAAAATAATTTTTTTTCTAGGTATAAGGGATACAATGCAATGAAGAAAATTAGAGACATCCGATCTTTCTTTAACAAAACTCCACAAAACGAACAGCAACCTCTTGAAAGAATCACGAATGAAAAGTCTTCAGTTACTTCCACAGCAGCAGTCCTAGTGACAGTCTCAGTATCAAGTACATCTTTCGACTCGTCACGAGAAAGTTCTATTAAACAAATTCCCGCAGTCAAAGATTATAAATGAAAAGGACTTAGGTTCAATCCAGACTGGACCGTGTCAACCTCGAATTGACTTTCCCCGCACGAAATTTGGAGAAAAACTACGAGCATTAAACGCACAAAATTACGAGAAATATATTTGGTTAGAATATAGCATCAATGAGAATAAAGTATACTGCTTTGTATGTAGACTATTTGGGAAGGAAATGCGCGATCAAAATGAAACATTTACAAGCACCGGATACAACAACTGGAAGAAGTTGTCAGAAGCTCTTCAAAAACACGTACAGTCTGCTGCACATTACCAAAGTAAGGAAATGCATTATACATATTTACATAAAAAATCAAATGTCCATGAGCAAATCGTCACCCAACATGAAAAGGAAGTTGAGCTAAATAAGGAAAATCTATTGAAAATAATAGACATCATACTATATCTAATACGTCAAGAATTACCTTTAAGGGGTCACCGTGAAACAGCTGAAATAAAAAATAAGGGCAATTTTCTAGAAATGATTCAACTTTTTGCTAAATACGATGAAACATTTTCCAGACATTAAAAAACCCATGTAGCCTATTGCACTGCTGGTATACAAAATGATTTAATCAACACAATGAATCAGATCACAATAGAAGAAATTGTAAATAAAATTAAACAATCCGGTATGTTTTCTATAATAGCAGATGAAGCAAGATGTTATAAAGAAGAAAAAATGTCGATAGTTTTGAGATACGTAGCAGGATTGGAAGTTGAAGAGTCATTCATAGGATTTATTGATTGCTCTACTAGTAGAGATACGAAGAGTCGGGCTGCGATGATTTTAAATTTTTTGAACAAATGTGGTTTAGATAATGTGCTTATAATACCATAGCATATGATGGCGCAAGTGTAATGTCCGGTAAACACAAAGGTTTGCAAGCGATTATCAAGGAGAAGTATCCTCATGCCATTTACGTGCATTGTCTGGCGCATAAGCTTAATTTAGTTGTTGTGAACTCATGCGCTAATGTGTCACCAACAACCAAGTTTTTTAATAATCTAGAAGCACTCTATATCCATTTTTCACATCCTGGCAATCACGTGCATCTCAAGAAAATCCAAGATTCTTTTGGTATAAAAGCTGGTCGCGAAGTTGGAAGTTTAAGTACCACGAGATGGAGCTGTCGATACGAAAACGCTAAAGCTGTCATAAATAGTTACAATGCCCTTAAAACAGCACTAGAGGAAGAAATTAGTGAAAATAAAGATAAACATGTGGTGGAAGTCGTAGGTTTATTGACCGCAATATCAAAACCGGATTTCGTCGTATGTTTACACGTGTTCCATTCGGCATTATTAATTATACATATTTTAAGTAAATACCTCCAAGGTAAAAATGCTACTCTCGGACAAGCTGGAACTATGATAACTGAAGTCATTTCTACTTTTGAACAGGACCGTAATAATATTGATACACGTTGGAAGGAAATAGAAGAGTTCGCTGAAAAGTATGAAATTTCTCTGGAACCCACGATAGTAAGCAAACGCAAATACAACCGGGTTGGCGGAAGCAGCCGAGACAACGACTTTTACATAGAATCCACACTTGACAAAAAAAATTCCGTCGATTTACTCCAGTAAATATTGGAAAGTTAACATTTATTATCCAGTTGTCGATGCTATAATAGTTAACATGAAAAGCAGATTTGAAAGTGTACCTCTGACTCAATCAATTGATGCGTTTTTGAACATAGATATCGAAAATGGAAAGGCTTTTATCGATAACTATGAAGAAATTCTTCAAATTGACAGAACTCTTCTAGAAGCAGAATGCTTAATTATAAAAAACGCTATAAAAGAAAAGAATATCACAATTGAAGGCCTCAGGGAACACGCTAAACAAGATTTTTTTCCAAATCTCTTTAAAGTAATTCAAGCTGCAATTGGGATCCCTGCTGCAATGCGCAGAATTAAAACGTGGCTAAGCTCAACTATGGGAGAAGAGAGGCGCTCAAGCACTACTCTTCTTCATATGGAAAATAAATACGTTAAGGAATACGTTACGCCAGAAATGTTTTCCAGTTTTTAATGTTTTAGCTGAGAAGAAACGTAAATTAAAGTTGGTCTAATGAGTTAATACTACTTTATAAATCAATAAACGTAATTACCGAACTGTTGTTTTTTTGTTTGATACTACTGTTGCACTACTACTACTACATTGCTTTTATTACTAATTGTGTCAATTTATTACTAATTTTGTTCAAAATACTGTTGTAGTACTACTACTACATTACTTTTATTACTAATTAGTTAAAACTACACTTATAAATGAATAAACATGATTAACGAT
This sequence comes from Netelia inedita, assembly GCA_964017225.1. Classification (NCBI taxonomy): domain Eukaryota; kingdom Metazoa; phylum Arthropoda; class Insecta; order Hymenoptera; family Ichneumonidae; genus Netelia; species Netelia inedita. The sequence continues at coordinate 19,869,002 of OZ024924.1, forward strand.
TACGAACTGTTGTTTTATCAATGTAATGCATACTGTTCGATTTTTTTTGTTAATAAAGACCCAGGTCCCCCTGAAAAATAACCCTAGATATGCCAATGGTTGATCCAGAACCGCCACTGCTTATCTACTAAGCTTCCAAGTTGCAAAAAACATAAATGTTAATTCTTCATGTCCCCCATGCGTTTATTTTTTATATAATATGATTCTACTAATTCAGTAATCTTCGCGGGTGTGCGCACTACACTCACCAACTTTTCTTCACAATCGGATGTATGGTATAGGAACGTATGCGGGACAAACAAACATTTTTAAATTTCTATATGCAGAGATATTTTTCTCTGGAATTTAGTTTTCGAAATATTCCTGGTGGACAGGATAAATTCTCCACCCTGTATATCAGAGAAAGTGGTAGTTCGGATAATATTTACTACCAATCCACAATCTGTAAAGATCCATACTTTCATTTCCAGACTATTGAAGGCGTATTGAGAACAGAGTTTGTAGTTTTTAAAGAAGGACAAACTGGGTTCACCTTGGGTAATGCTAATGTAGGCCGCAGGTCTTCAGTGGCAAATTTTGGGTCTAAAATCATTGTCAAAGAATGTGCGATATGTTCAAACTATGAAACTGCTATAATCCCTTTTCCTCCCGCATATACTAATTGGGACAGATATATTGGTTTCGCTACTATTATATATTCAAGCATAAAAAGCGAATTCTTCCAATAAAGTACTTTTCCCCGTGCAACAATTAATGTTATGTACAGTCAACTCCCTGGAATATCGCATACTCGAAAGTCTAACGCGATGTAATCAATGGCGTATATTACAGAATGCCCTCACCTCATTTTAATAGAATGATTGCGTGGGTAAAGCAAAACGTTCGACGCAGTAGAGCTCGCTCTTACTCTGCGATACAGACTTACCCTGTATCACACCAATTCATAATTTACACAGAAAGTTAAGCGCAAACATAATGCTACAGAATGACTGTATATAGTGATTCAACCGTATGAATACGGTTCATTTAGGTTAAACGATAATGATCGTGAAAACGCATAATTGTCTGAAGATAACGGCCACGAAAAATTAAAAAATTGTGGAACTGAATATTCGCTCAAGCATTCAAAAATTCGTCTTCCGAAACTTTTTCCCGTGTACACGATAGCGGCGACGTCAATGACTGCAATAAGAATGTTGTATTGCTTATAGCATATAATAAAATAATCTGAATGCCTAACGCGCATCGAGTGACTAATACACGAGCACATCCATCTTCTCGTGAATGGGTACGCGAGATCGCCGTGTACCGGAGGAATGATGCACGAAGTGACCAAGCCGCAACAAATCCCTTATATACGTAATACATACGACATAGCTAACTAGTCATAGTCGAGTAATAATTTTGTCGCCACGACACTGGCAAGAGTGAAATCGCTCGGAATTAAACTCGCGATTCGAAGAACTCCCCTTTCACTTACGTAAATCATGGAACCTCGTTGAAATCTGGAGAAAATATACTTGCAGGAATCGGCTTTATGATTATTTTTCTTCTCTTTTTGAAAGCGCAAGCCATAGGTGCGACTCCGCCAGGTTCGCCGCATACAGGAGCTGGCTCCGGTGCTCATCACTGGCGATCGAGATTAACCAACATCAAGAATTCGTTCTTAGGGAGTCCGAGATTTCATCGTCGCAAGCTGCTCACAAGTACCGAGGAGGTATAGAGATTTAATCGATCCAATCTTTTCATTTTACATGTCCAATAAATGGGTTTCCACTTGGCTAACACAGAGAGAAAAGTACTTTATATCCTTAACATCATATCGTTATCTCCATAGGTACATCTAACGCCCGATTCGTCGCCAGAATTAACGAAGAAATCTTGGTTCGGTAGTTTAATGACGACTGAAAAAGACGAGACTTTTACGGTTCTGGTTAAGGGCAAACCTCTTGCCAACGTAAAAGCTGACCTCATTCATGCTTTCTTATCGGTAAGTTGTAATCAATCTAATTGATCGATAGTGATATCGATAATACACTGAACCGAGTGGAGATGCCTATCTTTGCTAACTTCAAAATGCATACAAGTCACTTATTTTTTTACAATTACTTTAATATTGATTATCATTCGGTAACCTATGTAACCTGCGTAAAAACAATTGAACAGGTTTGACCTTCCTTTCATTACCACTTTGGGGTCCAATTAACATCCAGTTCAGATGAAAAGTGTTTTTCTAACGGATAAGTACATAATACCGTAAAAAGTACATTTTTGAGCTTGTCATATCCGAATGTGTGATCAGAATCTTGCAATAAAAAATGAGGAGCAAACATGATGGATCAACATTTAGGACAATCATTTAATATTCGAAATTGAAACTTGTCCCGATTCAGCATAAAACTACCACCAAAATAGCATTGGTAAAAAATTAAATATTATCAGAATATACGCTGACAAACTTTTGAAATAATTATCGTCTGAAATTTCAACGCTACAAAGACGGACGCTTTGAACATTTCGAAACCTTTCACCAATTTTCCAATATTATGATTTAAGACTTGTTTTATGTATTATGAGGATGAAATTTCTGATATTCTCTTCTTGACTAGCATTGCGAAATAAAACGTATGCGCGAAAAAAGTGTCTCAGAATGGCATGATTTATACGCTAAGAAAATACTATTTGGGCGTGACATCGAAGTTTAATCAAATAATTAATAGCTGTCCACATAATTATTGTGTAGCTTTTGAGCGGTTTCATTACACTACTATTGTTAGTTAAACTCCAAACTCGTGAAATTCCGAAACTCGAAAATAACAAATTTTCTAGTACTCTAGATACTTGACTGTACATACTTGTATACTTTTAACAAATTATTTAATTCGCCAATTGCAGATAGCCGAATTATCCCACAGCGTGATGTCGCCAATGTCGTTTAGAGTTGAGTACAAAAGAGGTAGTACAACACCGTCAATGTTCCAGCGCCAAGTACGGTTTCAGGTGGACATCAGTGCGATTTCGAAACAGCCCAGTGAACCGTTATTTGCTATTACCTTCACATTATTGAGTGGTAAGTCTGTAATCATATTATTCTATTTTTTGGGGATACCTATTGATATAAAAGCATTCAAGTTGATATTTAATTTATGTTTTACAATCGTTTTGCACATTTACTTTAAACTTTGTATTCAATACTATATCAATAACAAGTTAATGAATGTCCAGTTGATGATGTACCGTATACCGATAGACTTGATTGATTTAACTATGTCATACCTATTATCTATGGATCACTTCAATATTACACAAAGTTTGTTAACCGTTTGCTATTCTCACCTTTTATTTCGCGAACACAAAATTATCCAGATTATTTAAGGTTCTTAGCGCTATATATGCACTCTTAAGAAATATGATGTTGGACGATTTTGATGTTTCTCAAAATTAACGTTGTTGCATCTTGAAATTTGGTTCAGCAGTAGTTTTTAAAAATCGCTCCACTACGCTCCACTACTATGTAACAGCGTCGAGCTTTTTACGGACGGGTAATAATCGAGGAAAGATAGCACCATCAATAGGGTTATAAATCAAAAAGCCTGATAATTTATTTTTCCATTGGAATAATTATGTTGGGGCGTGTGCCCTAAGTTTAAATCCAAGTTTTCGTCTTGGTCACGATTAAAACCGCGATTTTGCAACTATACGATAAACATAATAAAAACCTTTTTTGTAGGAAACTATTGTTTCTATAACTTTTATTTAAAATTTTGTTTCTCCACAGTTAATATTTTTCGATATCTATATATCGAAATCCTTCGGCTGACTATTCAGCGGAAGAATTTCAATTGTTGGTTTTCCTACATATCTTGCAAAAGAAAAGAGATGAAAAAAAATAATTAAGATCAAACTTATATAGCAAGAAATTCTCTACAACTTTTATTCACAACTTATTCCTGTAAAATGAATATTTAATGAGATGCAGCGCGCTGACTTGTATAGGAAGAAATTTTCTACAACTTTTATTAACAACTTATTCCCGTAAAATGAATATTTAATGGGGTGTAGCGCGCTGAAATCTGAACCGGCACATCACACTATATCTCACATTAATTTATTCAACTCTATCACACCATATATCTATTATTTACCACTATTTTTTTGCCTCTCCAATCATTATCAACATATTTGGCAAACACAATTTTTTTAAGATGGGGAATAATGCTTCCCTCTTCCAGAGATACAAACTTGGATTAACACTTAAGGACCACCACCTAACATATTCCAATTAAAGAATCAATTACCGGGTTTTTTTGTTTTGCAAAAGTCAATTTTTTCTGGGCTATAATAATGAAAGAATTATTATGAAAACTTCAATTAAGTTGATGATAAAAAGGTTATTTAGTATTTATAGCTGCAAAAACTTCTAAAGTACGCACTTCCACGAATTTATTGTTTCACTTGATTCTCGGATTCCCAGAAATTACGCCTCGCATATTCTCAGCCACAGTAATCAGTACTAAAGAACTTTTTAAGGTCGATACGCCTATAATCGACAAAAAGATAGCAAAGGAGAGAAGTTATGTTTGCAGACGCAACAATATTCACAATAATATTTATCGGTGTCATCATCGTTTTTAACTTCTGTAAGTTCGTACGTATTATACCGGGCTTTCGAAAAGTAACGGACCCACCACCTATCTCAGAATCGATGTATCATAGGGCAAAATAACCCGAAAAAAAGTTTCATGGTTCATAAAGTTCCGTTTTTTGTGACCTCAAATTTGATCTTGATCTTGACCTTGAAGGTTTTTTTTAAAGTTAATTTGACTTTTTTAAAATGGGAATTGCTATTTTTATCCCGGATTTAGACAGAGCGGGAAATTTTCCGTTCAGATATTCAATCTGGTGATGGTAAAAATGACTCCAAATGAAACAGAATTCTACTACGTCCACGTCGTTGTTCCTGGATAGCGCTAAAAGTATATATAGGATAGGATAAAAGTATGATTTGTATGTCAGGTGCTCTACGAGATGGTTAAAACAAAATGTACCATTCGACTTTAAAAAGTGAAGGTGCCCTTCACTGTCCGTAAACGCCTCCACCGAAAAAATGGTCGCATTTGATGGCCCACTTCACACCGTACAACTTTTGTCTTGAACATTTTTTCGTGACGTCGATAATTTTCGAGTTAATTCGGTCGGCAGAGATAAAAGGGACACCCCGTATACAAGAACTTTGGAGTCAGAAGAGCTATTAATTAACACATTTAATCATTAAATTGTTCTTCCCACTTCTTCTAATGCACTTGACAACGTCGTTTATAAACATTTTCGAATTCAAAAGTAACATATCAAACATGGATGCGCCTCGCTACATCCAGATCTGACGATTTATTTGGTTTATTGCCTAAACTACCATTAGGCAGAATAGCGGCGCGAAAAACTGGTGCTCAAAGAAACTCGTAGGAAACGTTGGAAGCGTTGAAAATCATGGCTCCCAACCTATCAATGTATGACTTATTGATAACTATGATCGATTTGTCGTAGAAAAAGTCTTGTTTAATACCATTTATGATATCGCATATGGAAAATATGGAAAATTTAGAAGAAGAAAAAGTGGAGCATTCGCACTGAAAGCCTCGATTGAGGTAAAAAATCTCGGTAACGATTCTCGACAGGGGATTCGTCTCGAGATATCGCTACATTTCATAATTATAACGCTTCCATACGATTTCCGCATATTAATGACATAGAGTTTCATCTATAAAAGAACTCAGAATTGAGAAAGGCACTACGCGTGGACAGAACTTTGCAGCTGAAGAATAAAAAATTTGTTTTTGCTGTTATAAACGGAATCTTACCGCACCAATGAAATAATTTTCAAGTACAAAACACATGTCGACGATAGCTTCATAACGCATTGATTGCCAGAGTTGTCTGGTCAAGCTCAATTTTCTCTCAATAATATGATGTTTTGACAGTATAAACTATTACAATTTTTGAATTAGAGGAAATGTCAAGGTACAGGGGCCTGTGAAAGTAAAGGGACATATGGTTAATTATTGTAGTTTCCGGTTAGTTGCGATAAAATTAGCTATTTCATTCATAATAATTTTTTTTCCTCACACAGGTAATATACGAAGATTTCGGAGGGTCTGTGAGCACATACAGTCGCAGGTGTGCTCAAGAAACACCGGTCATCCGATTAGCAATCAAGGCCGAGCTGCACCATCCAGCCCCCGTGCATCTCGGAAATTTGCGACGGAAATGAGTGAAAGTTCGAGCTGTGGAAGTGATACGAGCGAGAGGCTATTCCTAAATCCGCATCCCGCTACCAGACAGGTAGTGTGTTTCAATAAGGTATCACTTCATTTCTGCGCCATCCACTCATTGTGCGAAATCAATCAAAACAAAATGCCATTCACAACATCTACCGTTGACAATCGTTTTTATTAGAAACGTTTACCGCATGCTGATCATTGAAAAGTAAAAAAAACTAACTATAGCTCCTTGACGACCATGATTAGTGTTTTAATGTGTGAAAAAATAATTTAATCTTTAATACCCCGCAAAAAAAGCATTTTTAAACACGTCTTCGCGTCTCACTCACACACTTTTCCCAAACATTTATTGTGTGACGTTTATTAATCTCGAATTTTCAAGAAGTGATTAGTTTGTGTCCGAAAGATTTAAAAAAAATCCTTTTTTCTGCTTTTTTTGTTGAAAATCGCAGATCGATTCAGACCTTGAGTCCGAGACATCGGCGTTCGATGTAAAGTCACCGACCAGAGAGAATGGGAGGCGAAGCTCAACGTCAACGAACAACAATAATCCATTGTCCAGTGACGTCACACCGACACCCGGAAGTCCACCAAAAACTGCCGTTCGAAGCAATTCCGAGAGTCAAAATACACCGGAGAAGAAATGCGTAACAACGATGAGCGGTAGCAACATAGCGTGATACTATGAGAACTTTCGTTTTGAGTTTCGATCGAGCCTCAAGAACATGTGGGATAGCGCTCAACGATTCTGGTGATGATAGGAAAAGTCGTTGACGCTCAGCAACGACGACAACGACGACGACGACGACAGCATCGTCGTCACGACGAATGAAAAGAAGAAGAAGAAAAACGCGATGGTAAACGGGCAGAAGTAAAAAGAAAAAGGTCGATTACAGCATTATTAGATCGGCGATAGCGGAAGAAAACACCAAGAAAACGTGCATACTAAAATAATATGAAATGCTACAAGAAGGCGAAAGGAAGTTGCAAATTTAAATATGCACAATGTTTCCTCATTATTAAAAGTTAACGAAACAAGAAAAAGCGAGCAAGAATATGATGAGATAAAAGTACGCCGAAGTAAAAAAGGAATGATGGAAGGGACAATAATTGTAAGTGATGGAAATTGTAACGAGATAAGAACGAACGAAATCAGGGAAAGGGACAAATATCGAGATAAAACGTTGTTAAGAGAGTGAAAAAATCATGAAAGAAAAGAAGCAACGGAAATTCGAGTGTTGTTTGCAAAAGTGATCAAGTTTATAAAAAAACAGGCTCGTAATGCGAAATACTATAGATGGACATGGGATAAGACGGGAACGTAGACGAATAGAAAAAAAAGAAATACGAGAAATTCTTTTTGAGCAGAATTATGGGAAGAAAATTTTCAAAGGGAACCGAAAGGATAAAAATTATCACGCTGATAACTGCAATTCTGTAGGTTGAACGCTATATCGAATATACTTACAATAATAGTGCAAAGTTGAATGTGCAATATAAAGTTCGCGTTGAAACTCCTGACAGTGAGAGTCGTTGGAGTTGAAGTTACAAAAATAAAAACCATTGAATGAGAAAAACAGAAGAGAACGAGTCCAACGAACGAGAGTTTGCTTATTCTCCGAGAGTGAACAAAATCAATGATTTTACGGCGGCTAGTGTTAACTAATAACATGTAAACTTAAGATATATTTTCTCAACCAGACATATCTCATGGAAGATTCGAAGCAAGACACGATCATAGAATGGCAAAGATATTATGTTGATATACGCTTCGAACGTTTCGAATGAAATTTGTTTTACTAACGTGCTTCGATTGAGAATCGAAACGGAATTGCAAATTCCTCGAACTAAGAGAATTATTGGATTAAAACGGGCGAAAATCGATTTCGGAAAATTGACGATTTTTAATTATATCGAATCTCTGGTATTATTGGAATCAATCTCGAACAAATTGAAATTTACGAACAATGAAAAGCAGGGCTACGGGAGCGAAGCATGAAAAATGCACGAACTAATTCAGAGTGACAGGGAAACGATGAAAAGAATGAAAAATCATTTGTTTCAAACGAAGAAACCGGTGATTAGGTAGAATTAAAAACAAATTATCTGAAATTCATTAGCCAGAGTTATTATTTATTATTATTATTATTATTATTATTATTATTATTATTATTATTATTATTATTATTATTATTATTATTATTATTATTATCATTATTATTATTATTATGTACTTAGAAAAGGTAGCTCACTTCATAAAATCCGGCGATGGCATTGCATTCCTATAGGCTGTAATGTCTGGCAATAAAGGAAAGTAATTATCGCTCAATGACAAAAAATGGATATTGTCTTAAAGAAAACAATAATTTTCTTTACGAATTATGTTAAAGCTAGAAAAGGCAAACATTGTAATTTCGAGCAAAGATTCTTCATAGGTATACGGCTCGAATAAAAAGAAGTCATACAAAATAAATTGACCAGAAAATTATTAGAAATAATGAGTATGAAAAAATCAAGATTAGAATCTTTTTAACCAACTAAACATTACTATTGCCACTAAATAATTATACGCCCTTTTTTTCGAATCATTAAGAATATTTTGAAACCCCAGCCTCTTTTAAGAAAAATATTGGTATTTCTTTAAAGATAATTGTTCATCAGTATTTGGTATAAAAATTATTTTGCGCGATCTTCCATTCGAACGGCCCTGACTTGAATTTTAAACTCAACCAAATATCGATCGGGCGTTGGCAATACACAGGATATACCTTTAAGAAGCAGTGACACATGCTGCCGTTTTGTCGAATTCTTACTGAATCCGACGGTCATATCCGAATAGCAAATTGCACATTGTCTAGCGCGGGTAAAACGACGCACCTGAAATGCCTAGGCTAAATTTTCTCCTGTACTGTTGCGTCGTGATGAAAAATTTACGAACCGCGCTTTTAGAACAGTCACAGCGTGTCATACTGCCTCTTAAATGTACCAATTGAAGAAATAAATGGCAGAAATGTAATAATTGGTGGTTATTAATTGAATTGAGGAGAAGCTCCGAGTGTGTGTCTATCGACGATAAAATTATGAATTGAGACGATGAAAGAAATGTGATTAGCGTGATAATGAAATGGGCAGTTATCTACTTGAGTAGTTACGATTTAATCATTGAACAGATAAAATTGAATGTAACGAAGTATTGTAGCTAATACACAAGTATTCAGCATTGAAGAGTTAACGAAAATAATCATGATTAGGGTAAAAAAAACTGGAGACTAAAGCGACGAACCATACCTTTAACGGCCACATATTTACCGTCAAAGGGGGGATGGAGGAACTTTTTAAAAAAAGAATCCGAGCGAGCTTGGTTCCAAATGTTTAATTACTTATGAGCTTCATTCGATTCTTCGACCAATATCTTTCTCGATGTCAATTCTACTGGGCCTATTTTTGGTTAATCGCCTTACACATTTTCTAATACTTTTTGCGTCGAATGCAAAACTCTCACTTTTGTTTCAAGATATAAATTTAAACATAAAAACTAAAGCAAATAGAAAGTTAAGTTATTAATATGGGGCATCGTTCATTGTCCCACTTGCTCAACTTTTGGCCACTGATTATTCAATTGACAAGGAAAAGCATAATTCTTGTTCTTCATACCACAAGTTTTACCCGAGGCCCGAAAAGATGCTCGGGTATGTTAGTTAGCGCTACACTCAATTTCCAAATAAAGATTGTATTTTTTCGTGGTTTCGGTTCAGTCTCGTACTCAACTTCAAACTAAAGGTGCTACATTGAAATAAGATTTTTACTATTAACAGCAGTTCGAAGTGCAACGCGCAGATCGAACTCAAAGCAGAAGATAAATTCGAATCCGAGCCGAAAATCACGTTGAGACTTGCATTCACACGTGCAATGAGACTTATTTTTGAAGCTCAATACGAATGTGAATGCTCCCTTCGGTGCAAAGTTAATATATACATTTAAATTGGAACTCCAAACTCACTAAAGCGAACGATTAGTTTGAGCTTAAGTATAAAATAGAGGCTACACTTTGGTTTGAATTTGAGACGGGTATTTAACTTAAATTAACGACTTTCAAGGAAGATGTAAAACTACAGATTGCAAAAGCTAGCAGCGGTAGCAAAAATATCGAACATTGAAAGAAATATTGCCACGAAAATCGAACGATGAAATAAAAAAATAATTAAACATTTGCATTACTGGAAAAAAGTATGAGTAATACGAAGTATTTTGAAACATAAAAACTGAAATTTTTCATTTCTCTATCTCTCTTTATTCTCGTTCGAATACGAACGAGCGCGTATTAGTATTAAGAATTTAGAACGGAAATAAAACTCACGTAAAAGCCATATTTTTGCCTTCTGCGACTGATTTATTCAGTGAATATTTTCTGTAAAAATCCGCGAGAAGCAAAGTAAAAACAAAGAAAAATTGGGATCGATTTTACAATCGAGTCCTAGGACAAAAGTCATATCGACATGTACATGCGATATTACTTTTTACGATGATGCATTGCCATGAGTGACATGTCAACGAGATGCTCCGGAACGCAATGCTTTCGAGGCTCTAGCGTATAGTAAACAATTTTTATACAGTTTGCCACTCCAAAAGAAAGGACGGAACAAAAGTCGTGACATTTTTTTCGATCATTGCATCTTGAAATTCTTACGATTAGAAAAGAACTTAAGAACGTTACGCTCTTCCGAACGCAGAGATCCGAAGCTTATATTTGTGTGCTGCTGCGATATGATCGCCAAAAGAGAAACGATAAAGTGTGAAACAAATACACCAAAATAACAAATGTAGCGTAATACCTTTGCGTAATTCGCAAGATGCAAATGTGTGTACCCGCGAGACTTTTACCTAGAAAAGGAATCCAGCTGACGTTCACTAACATGGAGTTTGTCTTATATAAGCTCCTGCTTTAGATTTGAGTAACTGATCACTATGTATTCATATAACATTTATACAATTATTTTCATGTAGAAGTCTGTAAAAATGGTTTTCGGTGGTTCGTTTTTTGAGGGCATCGTTTTTGCATTAGGAACAATACATAGCGAACGAAAATTCGCCCAATGACGTGCAGATAAAGTTACCGTGTACATAAATGTGTGTGTACGTTACAGTACACACACACAGTACATATAATCAGCTTCAAGATAAATCTCGGTTTACGTCTAGATATATGCATTTATTTGGCACATAATGCGGGATGTATCTTGTTAGTGATGGCATTCGGGGAAGGCTTGAGAGAGGACTGGTAGGACTAGATGGAAATATAGGCAAACATTGATAATATGTTAATACATTCTTCCCCAGAAAGTTAGGCTAAGCTTACCCAAAGAAGTTGTCGTCGACATATTAATTGTTAACGCTCGTTTTTTTAAATAAGCTATTGTTGTATTTGTAGAAATAATACCTCGGAAACTGCCGGTAGTAAACACCACTACTATAAGATCTTTTTCAAGCAAATCTGGCCGAGGTTACAGAACAAAAATACTTCAATTAAACGCACTTACGGTGTTGAGAAAATATTATTTATGAACAATTTCCGTTTAATGTTTCGTTGCGTTGGTGAATATAAATTTGATGTATTTTTTATCGGCAGAACGTAAACTACAGTTTGATAAAGTGATCTGTTGGCATGCAATTAGTCGGCAGGGACTACTTCTACATAGAATAATCAAACTTGCCAATAGTGCACCAGATATGGGATACTCGCCAAAATGTTAACGGAATATTGAAATCTCAATCGAATGAAGGGATAAAAAATGGCAATGCCATGGTGCCGTTTACGCTAAAGGTCACTCTCGAGAGTAGTCAGACTCGCGGCGTCTATTTTTTTAAGCCAGCCAATAATACGAAGCGCTTGTTTGCCGAATGGTTGATAGTACTGACAATGCCAGTATCATTATTTCAAATTGACAAAATGTGGAAGTTCGTTAATCCGGAAATTTATGTTTTCGATGAAACCGCGTGCATGATCTGTTGGTGTTACCCCCCAATGAAATGACACCTTTCGAGAAAATGTAATTAAAATCTATTTGGGTAAACGATTATTTACTATTTAGACTAATAACGGATTATACCAATGCGCATTAGTATTCTATACTATTGTGCAGAGTACTGAACTTTATGCAATCGGCCGGCCAGCGAAAATTACTGGATTAAATACAAACACCTTTTGGACACAACCATCAGCGTCTCAAAATACCATCAGCATGCCCATCCTTTCTCGTTTTACTGGGATTAGAATTTTGATATTTGGTTTGTACTTCGGCAAACCTCGCGAGGCCGTGTCTCTCATTCTTTATAAATCTAAACGAGTACTCTTTCAAATATGTTTTGAGCTTGAACGAACATCGAAAGGGCAACTGCTTTATTCCTTAACGTTTGATGATATACATAAAAATTATTGATGCCTGAGTATCTTTTGCGTTCCATTGTCATGTTTTCGCGCTATGCCAATGAAGACAATGGTGCACGGAAGATTATTTAAGTAATCAAACATATTCAAAACACGCTTTATAATTGTCTTTGTGTTTCGCTCTGTAGTTAAATGAATTTAGAGTATCACGACAAGTTCGCAACGTAGGTGCGGCCTCCTTTGAAATGTGTGTATGAAATGAATCGTGTCCCAATAATTGATCGCAGAGGAAAACGAATAAACTTGATTATTCCCGACTTTTTCCTTTTTAATTAATCTACCCTTGACAGTTTTTATAGCATACACATACATATATGCATCGCATCTGTGCGTAAATTATTTGTAATTATTTTTACAAATGATCAATAAGTGAGTCGCATTAATTGGGTTATTTCGATCTAATAAAAATACCGTCAATATTGGAATGGAAAGTATGACATTCGATTCACGTAGAGATCGTAGAGTTATAATTGCAATGTCACTTTTCATTTATCTTTTCTAATAAAAGATTTTTACCATAAAAATATCTGAAACGATAAACATCATTCAACATTTTCAGTTTGATTCTGCGACAATTACAATTCAGAAATTAATATGGATTTTGCAGTTAAAGAATGAAAATTTTCTTCGCGGATTTTTGAAATATAACGATTGCTCACAGTATGTAAATGAAAGTCATTCATCTTTACCTTTGTCGTTTGCAGTTTGATTGGAAGGAGTAGTATAATCAACGGAATTTATCTTTCAAATTGAATTCTTGTTCAATTGATCGCTTTTTGGGCTGAACAGTAACTTCCCCAATGTTTTTTAAAACATATTTTTTAGGTAGAATAGAATTGAAATGAACTCTTGATTATTACAGCTGGCCACTGACCGACACACATTTTTGTGATATGCATGCAATCGGAGGACATTTCTATACATATGTCAGATTAATTTCCCCATTATGCAATGTATAAACATACTTTCGCCCTCTTTGGCAAGAAAAATCGGCAATTCGTCACGCATCGTTCTTATGATAGAGTGATGTTTGGGGAAACTACAAACCACGAAAAAGAATTTAAAAATCGAATGGTTTAGCGTGACAATCGCAAAGACCGAATGACTAATATATTTTATATACGGAGTATGGGCTTTTAGAGCACACGATACACAGATAAACAATATATCTCGTAAATAAACTGAAACACCGGTTGGCGCATCTATGCAATATATATCGTCTGAAAAAATTATACGAGGCGATTCACTCGATCGATTAAATGTAGTAGTCACGCCCCAATTTTTGCACGCTTGATATTGAACAATTATGTTAACGTGCAATTTCAAACATATAGTCGTGTGCAGTCCACGAATCGCATGAGCGTAATAAGGATTTGTTATAAGACTTTTTGAAGGCTCATTTGCAATATTTGTACTCTGAAAAAAAGAAACATTCGAGAAACAAACGACTTGATGTTATGACGGATAGTAAAGATCAAGAACTACGATGTAAAAAACTGACTTTGTTAAATTGAAATACACACTTATTCGAATTGAACACGATATATTTGAATCAAATAACAATAAACAGAACAAACTATATGAATATTCAATAATTATTTGGAAACACCATTGTTTTTCTATATTTTAAATATTTGTATGTAACTTCAATACATTATTTCATTATAATTGATTAAATAATGGGTTAATTAGATGACAGTATACTTGGTAGTTGAGTAAAATAAATCACACTGAATTCGAATAAAATTTTTTTTAATAAGAAACCCAGCCACTTTTCTCCATTTCGAAAAAGTGATAAAATATTACTCTCGCACGCATGCATACACGCACGCATACCGACACTCATACACCCGCCTACGCGCGGCGCATGCAAACACGACCACACACATGCACATACACACGCGCACACGCACACGATGGCTGTATCGTTTGAAAAAGGCAGACCAAAGTAGATTCAAGGAGAATAAAATAAACAAATACGATCCTTTATATTGTGCGCATCTGCATGTAATAAATTAGCGTAAATTTGGTGACAAGTCCATGACAACTGACAATAAAGAATGTGGTTGTAAAGGAGGTTCTCCAAATTAGATGAAACAATTTATTAGCCGGAAATATGAGAGGAAGCTTAAAAAGAAATTAAGAGAACGAAAATAAATGGAGACAGAAGATGACAAATGTTTCGATTGGCGTGTCCATGTGAACTGAATAATCGTAAAAAATTAATTATGCTTTCGAACTCGTTCGTCATGGTTAATAAAAAAACATTTTGTTCTTTTCAATTTTAGTTAGTAGCGATTAATCGCCGCGCAGTCCTGAATGGAGATAACAAGACTACTTTCGAATTCGCCACCGTCCCCGTCCCCAATATAATTGTAATCTAGATATCTACATTCGAACGAGAGCATTGACAAAAAATAGTGAACAATTATTTTCGAACTGAAACGTTGAATTTGTTGGAATGCTTAAAGAGTATATAGATGGCATAACGACGAATCGATAGGGTACACACAATATTATTATACATCTAAAATTGCGCAGACAAAGAGCGTTGTAATAATTGTGTATGAAAGAATGCGACTCAACTGAAAACATCAACGGCACCAAAGGGCTATCATTTAACCATATAATTATGCGAAAATCCGTAAAAAAACGTTACTTGTGTAATTAATGAAACAGCATTATTTAAAATCGCAATCTCGTGAGAGATTGCGAGATTGAAATTGATCTTTAAAGTGCTTTGTAATGACAATTTTTATATGTATTATATTCGCTAGTAGTAAAAAGACGTGCCGGAAATCTTCGACGTGATCCGGAAGAGATTCCGATTCATTTGTTAAACGATTTATACATAAAAAACTGTGTTTTCTTTTAGACTATCGTAATAATAAAAAGAGAAAGAAAACTCATTCGTTCATTAAATCCGTCATCACACTACAATACTAACGAACGTTAGCTATGTATATTTAAGGATTATATATAGAGCTATGAAGATGTACAGTTATCATATTACAATTATAATATAATGATGATTAGGTATCCGCTATGAATTATGAAGTATTCATTATGTCATAGATCATCTTTTTTTCTTGGGAACGCACGTAACACCTATTAGTAAGAAAAGATAAAATCGTAATAAAAATAATAATAATAATTGTAACATATTTGTTGATGGCCAATATCAAATATGTATAAAAATAACCAATGATACTAATAATGCGACATTAATAATAATCGACACATTACTAAATGGTCTTTTCAGAATCTTTTCGAACCATTCCCTTGTGTCCATTCTTAAAGCGTAAGGATATTACACGCTACTCAATGATTAACCTCAATGATTAATCGTAACTTTATTTTTGTACCTCAAACGCATAACTGTAGTCCAAGCGCACCCGACATTTTTGTTGATAAAAACCGGCCCTATGTTAATAAACAGATTTTCTTATACATGTTTTTCTTCGTTATTTCATAATGTCGGGAATCGTGTATGAAAAATCTGATTTTATTCACATTTAGTTAATGAAAAACGCATTCGAAGACTGAAAACCGGAAAAAAACAGTTCAACCAATCTTAAAATCTCAATCGGTACTTTGCAGAAGAGCCATCAGACTATTGGAAAAAATTACTGTCGCTTTATTCAGTTAAAAAATATATTTATCTAGGTTATTGAAAATTACGAAAACCCGAAAACGGAAGATTGTATTTTAAGAGGTTTTTGTTATTATAAATAGGCACAAAAAGTTACACTGACTTAACAGGATGAAGTACCCTGTAAAGATTTAGTCAATTGCCACACAAACGGCGCAAAATAGATGTTTGTGCTCCTCACACATAGTTCGGCGACACTTAACGGTGCAGTGTAAATACGTGGCGTTTGCAGTCTTTCGATCTCGGACACAAGCTGCATCTTGCCTGTCTCTTATCAAACTGGTGTACCGGTCTTTCTTCTTCGTCAAGAATCGTTCGAATATTGAAACGAAGTTCTCGACGAAGAGTGGGCAGTCGGAATCGTACTCGCCGATGTGCCTGTTACGCGACTTTTTGGAAACCTGGATCATAATAGGATCGCCAGTACCTAAGAGAGCAGTCACCACTCGTTGACTAGTTTGCGAAGGTCAGAAGATTCGCTCGCCCGGTTATACTCGAAGCAGATTTGCAAGACGTTAGTAAATTAACACAAGACACATGTTTAATATAAAGCTAATTAAAAAACCTTTATTACTTATATCGAGTAAGAGCTACGCCTACTATTAGATTGGTAGTTACAAGAGGACTGATCTTCCTCCCTTTGTGTCGCGTTCTTATAAGCTATCCTGTGAGTGAACCGTATGAGAACTGTCGAATTTGATCATAGATACTACAGTATGGAAAAAGCGTGGTTATGATTAACGTGTAGATTTTTCTTTAGAGTATGGTAATACGAAATTTGATCGTAGATCGGTATAGGAAAAGCGTGGTTATGGTTAAGGGGCAATGTTACTCGTCAGAAAATTCAGACGGGTTTCCTTTCACCGCGGTAGTGCGAAGCTCACAGCATTTGGCTAAGAGCCACTGCTTATTACTGCTAGATGGAATGGCGCGCGTGTGTTTGTAGCGACTGCCGGTAAGGTCGTTCCCTCGGATTAGAGAACGACACCAAATAGGCGAACTTCTGGACAAGAACGCTGCGTGCAAAAGCAGCGTCCACAAGACTGCAGCGCCACAGGCTGCAGTACCGACCACGGCCGGGAGTTTGCCCTCTAGTTACTTAGTTACCCACCTAGGAAGAGAGTTGCGAACGACAAAGCAAAATTTATGAAAGTTAAAAATATATTATTTTGTTACATTTTCATGCGTGCCTATTTCTTTATTGCTGCTCGTGAGAAGCGTTTGCACCTTCACATGAAATAAATACTCCACAAATTGGTGACCCCGACGTGATCGGCACGGATCACGAGATCCCGCGTGTGTGACAAAGAGCACGCCGCACGCTTTACGCAAAGCCCCGTGTTTGCATAATAAAACTCTCAAGCGCATCACACAATTCGACTAGGCTCGTAAATGCCTACGGGAGCTCACTCGCCTGGAAAGCCGACAGGTGCAAAAATATCGAGTGACAAATGGGACGAGGCCGGGACGCCGACAAGCCCCGCCGACACCTCAGCCATGAGTTCGAACGACCCAGGACCATCGCACGCCTCTTCGCGGGTCGATGACGAATTGTCAATTAGCGTTGCACGAGCAGCCAATATACCTCTGTTTTGGAGGGAAAACCTAGTGATATGGTTTATTCAGGCTGAGGCAGCTTTCATCGTCTCCCGAATTACCAGCGACGGGACCAAGTTCAGGTGCCTCATAATGCATTTGAATACGAATGTCCTTCCGTTCGTTTCAGACGCCCTCATAGCACCACCGGCTGAAAACAAATACGAGACCCTGAAAGCGAGGATAATCGGTTCGTTTGACGAGACGAATGAATCGAAGCTGTGGAGACTCCTGCGCTACAACGAATTCGTCGATGAAATGCCTTCAAATACATTGCAAAGGCTGCGCAACCTATCCGCAGGCCAATGCAACGACAGAGTGTTGCAAACGCTTTTCTTGGAACAATTGCCTGACAATGTCAAAGGCATTCTGGCCATAAGCGAGGTGAGTGACTTATCGAAACTCGCGTTGCAGGCTGACAAAATCATCGGGGTGTCACGGTCCGGTATCGCTACTGTAGCTTCGACGCCAGAAAAGCCGCACACCAGTTCAGCGCACGCGTCGGAACTGTCTGAACTTTCAAGTTTGGTAGAAGGCTTGACGCGGCGGCTCGACCAGTTGCACATACAGCCTCAACGTAACGGGGGGCGTAGCTAGTCTCTCAGACGTCAAGCGAGATCGAAATCCCGGGCAACGAGAGTGATCTCTGCTTCTATCATGACTGTTTCTGTGATAAAGCGTAGAAATGTCGAGAGCCGTGCTCCTGGGTAAAACGGGATGCGGGAAACTAAACGAGCCTAGTCGCGAACTGGCGGTCGCGGTCGGCACGAAACTGTACCTTCTGCAAATTACGGATCGAGCGTCAGGAATCAGATATTTTATTGATACTGGCGCCGATCTTTCAGCATTACCAAAATCCTGTGCTGGGAATAAAAAGCTGAAACCAGCTACACACAGCAAATGGATCACCGATTAATACTTACGGGACAATCCTAGTTCACGCTAACTTAGGATTGCGACGCCAATGCCCGTGGACCTTCATGGTGGTCGACGTGGCACATGCAATAATCGGTACAGCCTTTCTGTATAGGTTGTGACGAGTTTCTCCGCGGATCTCGTCACAAGGATGAAATTCGGCCGGAAAAGGGTCGAGTTTACGCCCCTGGTCGCCGCTGGACAAGCTAAGACATCGCATGGGACGTGCATCGGGAAAACGAGCCATAGCGTCTGACCCCTCGCTTGCCGGTCTACCAACGGTACGTCACTCGCCGTAGTCCGCTAGAAACGGCGCCTCAAGACGAGGGGCTCGGGGCGGTCGCGGGAGACGCGGTGTTGCAGATTCAGTGCCTGGTGGCGAGATTGGTGGGCCAACCGCGGGGTACGGGACGCCGCCCCGGCGAGGTGAGCCTCCCCCGTCTCCGCCGCCCGTCCCGAGCTTCTAGAGGAAGACGAGTGGCGTGGCGTGTACGGCAAGGGGTCTCGGGAGCACGTGGTTCCATAGCGAACCGTGCACGGGGCCGGCCGTGCCCGCCCCTCCTTCGACTCGTGACACTCGATGGCCAGCGAGGGGCACGAGGCGCAGGAGGACTCGAGGAGAAGATCGGCGAGGGAGAGAGCGAGTACCGGCTACATTACCGCGCCAAAATCAGCGACGATGAGGGAATATGCGAAAAGAGTGGGGAAAAAGCGTTAGGCGACAGTTCACACGGTCAAGAGAGCAGAGAGCAGAGTTCATCGGGACAACGACAAGTGCGGACGTACGAATTTTTAACGAAGTGCGCGTAAGCCCAAAAAGTTAGCGATCGACCAGCGAGAACTGTCGCCTCACGTAAGTCGAACCCTGTTTCAACTTTCTGGTTACATGGACTAGTGAGGGGAGTACGCGGCCGGGGAAAGCAACTTAAGGAATAAAATTAACGTTCCCTATCGCGCCATTATTTTTGCGAGAGAATCGCATTCAATTCCAATGGCTAGGCTCCCTCGTGGATTTGGCGGTAGATCCGTCGTATTTGAGCCTTGAGAAAATCCGAGTTACTCGCCCCGGCACGGCGAAATCACTCGTTAATAATGTCGAGTTTTATTAGAGTAAGAGAACTGGCGTGCGCCAGCAAAAGTTTTGCGTCGCTGGCCACGCCGAGCCACCGGCGCGCGAACGCTCGACCGTCGTCCTCTACGGCGGTCACCGGTGTTGTGTTTTGGGTCGCGCGCCGCTATGTAGAATCGGCGTCCTCGTGACTCTCGCGTATCGTAACATTGTATCTCGTTTAGTTTCTTTCTTATTCTCTCGAATATTCTTCTTCTTTGTATTTGCGTATTCTCGGGGTTCTCGTGCACTGTGACGATGTATCTCGTTTCATTTATGTCGTGTTCTATCGAATATTCTGCTTCTTCGTATTTTTGTATTCTCGGGGCTTACTATGCTCTTCGAATTTTCGTACGCTCGCGACCGAACCCTAGCATGGCTCGTACTGTCTTCTCGCCACGACGGTTTACGCTAAACGACTACATCTAAGTCCGCAAAACTGTCGTACAGTATAGTCGCTGTTACTGTAACGTAACAGGACCGACTCCGTATCTCGGCTACATTTTGCGGCGACGTTTCGGGGCTACATATCCGGGGTCGACCTTAGGCGGCTGCATCCGAGCTCGCGAAACTGGCGTATAGTAGCGTCGCTGACACGGTAACGTAACAGGGCCGACTTCGTACCTGGGCTACATTTCGCGGCTACATATCGGGGCTGCATACCCGCGATGGATAGTAAGAACGGAGTCGAGTATCACAGTAGTTAAGTCTACGCATAAGAACCCTGTCAAAGCCTGTATACAGTCGGAACGCCCCTGTTAGGCGGAATAAACAACTGATGAATTATTGCCGAGTGTCCCTTTTATTGGCCCAAAGGGCCGTCCCGTCCTCGAGCCCCCCCCCCTCCCACCTTACCACCGGTCGGCGGGTTGAGCTGGCCTATAGTTGAGCCCGGGGGCCTTCGGTTCCACGATCCTTGGGAGGGAGCGGGGACTCGCAGAGGTCGGCCGGGGCGGCGAATAAATAAAAGCCGACCACGGTCGGTGGTACCCTGGTACCTGGCGCCCGTCTGTTCCCGGTGGATGCGCGAGTTCCCCAGGAGATCGCTCGCCTAGCCCGGGGTTCCGCGGGTTTTCGCGTAAGGCAAAATACCCCTCCCCGGGGCGGAGCCGAAGGGCTCCCGGAAGTGTGCGGGGAAACCCCGTTACAAGGTACAACCTTCTAGTCGCCCTGCGTGGTCAGCGATTAATCGATAGCGGTACAAAACGCTTTGCACCAGGGAAAGTAGTGTTGGCCAAACAGCCAACACTACTTTCTTATCTATCGATCCTAATGGACCGTATAGCTTCCTGCTAAGGAAGTTCGCGGATCTAACCTCACCGACGAGCAGAAAAGCGGAGATGCACGACATTCAGCATCATATTGTGACAACGGGACCGCCCGTCTTTGAACCGGCGCGTCATCTTACGGGCGATAAGGTCAAAGCCGCTAAGGCCAATACATGTTGGATCAGGGTATCTATCAGCCATCGTAAAGCCCATGGGCCAGTCCGTTTCACCTCGTCGCCAAGATGAACGGAGACTGGAGATCATGCGGTGACTACCGTCCTTTAAACAAGGCTACGGTTCCGGATAGATATCCGATTCCCCACTTACACGATTAGGCGCATAACCTTAGTGGTTGTAAGGCGTTTTAAGTTTTAGATTTGAAGCGAGCGTAACACCAAATCCCTGTCGCACCCGAGGACCGCCCGAAGACCGGGGTAATTACGCCGTTCGGGCTATTCGAATTCAATGCTATGCCGTTCGGTTTGAGAAACGCTGCTCAAACTTTCCAGCGGCTCATGGATTCCGCACTACGAAGACTCGATTTCTGCCACTATGATATCGACAACATCCTCGTGGCGACGCGCAATGCGGCGGAGCATAAGGAACATCTGAAAACCGGTTTCGAGAAGTTACGAGAGCACGGACTGTCGATAAACGCTTCGAAGTGTACTTTCGGAGCTAGTCGAGTACAGTACTTAGGGTACTTCATCGATGCGGACGGGACATGTCCACCTAAGGAACAGGTTGGTGCAATACAGGAATATCCCAAACCTCGCGACGTCAGCGAATTTCGACGGTTCCTCGGAATTATAAACTTTTATCGACGCTTCGTCCAGAACGCGGCATCTGTACAGGCACCATTATACGCCTGTTTGGTCGGAGCAAAAAAAAGGATAAATCGAATGGACTCCAGATGCCGAGCGCGCCTTCGAGGAGTCTAAACGACAATTGGCTAACGCATCATTGTTGGCTCATCCAGTCGCCGATGCGGCACTCTTCCTCCAGACGCGACGCCTCGGATACTGTGATCGGAGCTGTTTTGCAACAACGGTGTGGAGGCGATTGGCAACCGCTAGGGGTTTTCTCACGTAGGCTCACACCAGCGTAGACGAGGCATTTCACGTACGACCGAGAGCTCCAAGCCATCTACAGTAGTTAAAAATTTTTCCATTTTATGGTCGAGGGACGCCAGCTCGTTATTAAAACTGACCATAAGCCCTTGACGTTCGCATTTCAACAGAAATCGAGCAAGGCCTCGCCGAGAGAGATGAGACAGCTGGATTTCATTGGGCAACTCACTACCAACATTATCAATGTAGCTGGCGACGAGAACGTCGTCGCAGACGCCCTGTCATGAATGAAAGCGATTAGAATGCCGGTTGTGGTCAGCACAAAGGATTTGGCGACGCATCAAGCCAAGGACGAGGAACTCGTAGCACTGGTCGGACCCGGAACCAACACAGCGCTCGATCTACGAAGACTGCGGGTTGATAATACAGAAACAATGTATACTACGAAGTTTCTGGAAAAGACGTTCGTCCATACGTCCCGCAGGTTCATACCACGCACGGCTTAGCGCACGCTCAACAAGGAGACTCATCTCCCAGCGATTCGTGTGGCCAAGTATGAATCGTGACATCGCCGAGTGGACCCGGACATGCTTGGCATGGCAACGCAGCAAGATCAATCGGCACAACAGGAACATTCCGGAACGAATTCCCATCCCGGACACGCGATTTCACCAGGTGCATATTGACATCGTGGGACCACTTTCAGTATCGCGAGGATACAAATATTGTCTCACGATGATTGACTGCTTCAGCCGATAGCCCGAGGCCATGCCCATCGCCGACGTGACGGCTGAGTCGATCGCGAGAGCTTTCTTTACCGGCTGGGTCGCACGGTTTCGAGTACCCGTCGTCGTAACCACGGACCGGGGATCGCAGTTCGAATCAGCGATTTTTCAAGCACTGATTAAGCTCGTGGGGTGCGAATGATCTCGCACCACGCCGTATCACCCCGCCTCTCACGGCATGATCGAAAGATGGCACAGACCCCTTAAGGCGGCGATTATGTGCCATAGCACGGATGACTGGGCGGATATATTTCCTGTCATTCTTCTGGGATTCCGCAGCAGTTTCAAGGAGGCCCGAATTCACGGCTCCGAATTAATTTACGGCACGACACTGCGACTCCCGGTGAGTATTTTATCGAAGAGAAACCTACCGGGAACCCGCAAATATTTCTCGAACATTTTCGAGCAAAAATGTGAAGAGTGCATTCTGCACCTGCGGCGCATCATAATAAGCGAAATGCTTTCGCGCACAAAACATTGTACACGTCTACACACGTTTTCGTGAGAGTCGATGGTGTTAAGAAGCCTCTCCACCAACCTTACGAGGGACCGTACGAGGTATTGGATAGAGTTTCCGACAACGTTTTTCGCATAAACGTAAATGGAAGACCGATAACGATTTTAACGGAGAGGTTGAAACCCGTTTTCTTCGAGTCGACAGGCCCGACAGAGGCAGCGTCATTGAAGAGACATGTCACCGCAAGAAACATGTGATCAGCAACCACCACTTCCCGAACGAGCGGAGTGGTCAGATCAGCGAAGTGGCGATGAACCAAAAACTTACTCTCGCAAGAGAGTAAGCTTCGCACCCTGACCCGAGTCAAGTACTTAGAAGGGAGTACTGTAGCGACTGCTGGTAAGGCAGTTCCCTCGGATCAGATAACGACACCAAATAGGCGAACTTCTGGACGCTACGTGTAAAAGCAGCGTTCACAAGACTACAGCGCCACAGGTTGCAATACCGTCCACGGCCGGGAGTTTGCCCTCTAGTTACTTACAAGGAAACTCTGTCAGGTGTATCTCGCCGATTTTGATGAAATTTGGCATGGTCATAGAACGGACAAAAATAGACTACTTTCCGAAGCAGGAAATTATTCCGTAATAGCGAAAGACTCACCTATTTCCGTACCGATATGAACGAACAATTAAAGAGTGATTTTGATCCAATTATTCACGAATTATTGCAATAAATAATATGCTATTTGTTGTTATATTCATCATTATTATCACGAACGTCTAGTAGTCGAAGAGCAGAACGTTTCGTCCCTATAAACTTTTTTTTATCTCCGCCCGTTCACGAATGAATAAAGTTTTTGAGTTGCCCCCTTAAGAGTAATGTTAAGCCAAAACAGGGAAATTTGTATCGATTATTTTGACTGATTGAACTTCGAGTCTAACCCATTTTATTTCTACAAATTTTCACCCATGCCGCGCGGTAAGAACTTTGAACGGTTGGGAGGGGGATGATTGGGGGGGGGGGGGTGAGTGGGATTTACAAATATGTACTCGAGTATTCAAACGAATTTATATTACCGTGAATTTAACCCGGAATGGCAAAAGGCCAGCTGATTATACGATACAGTTGAGTAAAAAATCGAAGGGTAGTTTTAACCCATTAATTATGAGATATCGGAAAAACAAGAAAACACCCCAACTTTATTTTGTTACCCTCTACCCGTATGCAAATTTGCATCCCAATCGGTTAAGAACTCTCTGAGATACGTACGAAAAAAATTGCAAATTTGCAATAAACAATATGAAATTTGTTGTTATCTGCACCATTCTCATATCCAGTGTATAGTACGCGAAAAAATAAATATTGTTGCAATTTGAAATTTTTTCGTATCTCCTATTGTTCAAACGTTATCGCCGAAAAACGAAAAATACCCCTATTTTCGAGGGTGCGTTTCACCCCTTCAAAATCAATCTCGGCACGTAAAAAAAATAAGTGACGCCTATTTTTGTCCGTTCTATGACCATGCCAAATTTCATCAAAATCGGCGAGATACACCTGACAGAGTTTTCTTGTGAGTTACATTGTTAGGAAGAGAATTACGAACGACAAAGCAAAATTCATGAATGTTAAAAATATATTATTTTGTTACTTTTTTATGCGTGCCTATTTCTTTATTGTGGCTCATGAGAAGCGTCTGCAGCTTCACATGAGATGAATACCCCACATGTTTGTAGCTGCCGTGCACCATGACCTACGGGAACGCCGAGAGAGGTCGCCTCGATCGCATCGAGTGTGGCTCTCTAGGTTGGTTACGACTAGTTTGTGGCAAGAGATTTACCAAAGACAGAGAAAAACGAGACTCCCGCCACAACGGTAGACCATATATACCTAGTTAAATTCCGAAAGAAAGTTTATATTATATATTTAAATAAAGTTATTTGAGTGTTTCGAAACCTGAACGGCATACCTAGTTGACTTAAACGTGTAGACAAAGCCCTATGTGTTACGAAGCCCTGGTACCTTCAAATATTAGCGGGGAGATCAGCAACGCTCGACAAAAGTTGAACCCTGGGGAGTTGGTTCGGCGCGACATCTGAGCAACCAAATTTCGAACTGTGGGTACTTTTGTACCCATGACCCGAAATTGGCACAGCTATCGGAGTCGTATACAGGGTGAATTCTGTAAGGTGTCTCAAACGGGATTTTGGTGCAGACGGGATCATTACAAACAAAAGTTGCAAATGTACTGAAGCTATATGGATCCGAATATCGTTCATAATTTCCCGCCAACCGGGAAAGCAAACCACAGACAAAACGGCAACACGGCAGGAACAGCTGAGAGAGTTAAACGCCGGCAACCTGGGGAGAAAAACAAGTATAAAAAGGCGAGAAATATCGAGGAGGATACCACTTTCATTAGCAGGCACTCACCTGATGGAGTTCTGAGGAAGAGCCAAACCCGGCGAGTGCAAAAGACTCTGGAAAAGAGTTTGGCCGGGTGAAATCTCCAACTCTGAAAAAGAGTAAGCCGGGTTCTGTGTGACAGTTCCCTCGAGCATCATTGTAGCACGGTACAGCTGCCGGTCGTTGACCTGCAAATGAGCGCGATTATTACTTGAAGGTAGTCACGACGGGGCAGGAGGAGGAACGGGATCAGCTGACCCCCCACGAACCAACGACGAAACTGAGTGGAAAGGAGAGGGAAGCCGATGCCCCGCACAGAGGAACAAAGGGGAATGCGAGAGTGGTACACCAGATACGCCGACTAACCAGCCGGAATATCGGGTGGTGACGACACTACGCACACTAGCACCAACACTGCACTTAAGGGATATCACTGTTCTGCACCACCAACACGCAGAAACACATACGAGCGGAGGGGATCTGCAGTTTGCCGGGACACGTGGCCGCTACACACGCGGCCAGCGAGCAGGGACGAACGGCGGCGACTGAAGCGCTCAACGGACGCACACGGAAGCAGGACCCGAGCATGCCCGCCAATTACCCGACGGGAAATTTGAACGGACAAGGACGAGCCCGTAAGCCAACGGCGGACCCCGAACGTTCTCGAGGAAACATGTGTAAACGAAAAAGAAAGAGGAACATGTAGTAATCGAAGACTCAATAAAGGCCGACAAGCCACGATTTAGAAAACAATATAAAATAGAGCAATGTAAAATGAAACACGAGGGATAGTCAAATGAATAAATATCCGTAAATTACGAAAATTTCGTTCTCACGAGTTCCTGACCTCTCCACATCCGCGTCCGTACATGTTAGACACGTCGAGCACCGGAAAAACAAATAGATTGAAACGTGCAGTGGTTCCAATACATTAGGGATATTTTTAATAGTTTACGAGATATGAATGTTTAAAGTTGATCCAATCAGAGCGGGCCGAGAAATGTTGAAGCCGCCCACTCTCTGTTCTAGCCGTAGATATAGCACAGTTTAGGTCGTTACATTTGGGATCGCAAAATTTAGAGCAGTCAATTATTATTATTTTATTACGCAGTCATTTTTATTTGGCGCGCTCGGCAAAATTCAGAGCAGTCAATGCCCGACAAATAAAAATGACTGCGTAATAAAATAATAATAATTGACTGCTCTGAATTTTGCAATCCCAAATGTAATGCCCTAAACTGTGCTATATCTACGGCAAGGGCGGAGAGTGGGCGGTTCCAACGCTTCTCGGCCCACTCTGATTGGATAACCTTTGAATATTCATATCTCAAAAACTATTAAAAATATCCCCAATGTGTATTTGCAACTTTTGTTTGTAATGATCCCATCTGCACCAAAATCCCGTTTGAGAAACCTTACAGAATTCACCCTGTATATGGCGAAAAGAACATATAGAGGGTAAATCGTAATAGGTGCAAACCACATTTTCATGGCATTTACCATGCGTGGCGAATTATCAACTACAACTGGAGTGCTTGACCGCTCCAGAGATGGCAGCAGCTTAGTGATAGAAAACTATTTTCATGCACCTCCTCCGATTTCGATGAAATTTGGTATGTTTGCAGAATGGACAAAAATAGCCGAAACGTATTTCTTTATACGTGCCGAGTCCAATATTTAAGGCGTGAAAGGAACCCTCGAAAATCGGGGTATTTTCGTTCTTCGTCGATAACATACGAGATATAAAAACAATTCAAATTGCAACAACGTTTATTTTTTAATAAATAATATTAATAATATATAAATAATATTAATATTATTGTTATTTAATAATATTAAATTATATTATAAATATTAATAAATGCATGTGATTCATAAAAAAATTAATATGTTCTACTTATATTTATTTTGTAATACATTGTAACGAATTTTGTCGTTACGACGGAATTGTGCAGCCTGCACGGGGTCAGATTAGCGACCCTGAGCGCCGATGGATTATACACGCACTCTGCAGCGTGCATCACATACTTTCGGCTACGTTATTTTTCTTTCAGTTTTTCTCGACGGTGCATCGCGCACCGCGGTCCGCTTATAACGGCGCCTCAAGTAGGTGGGTCTGGGGCGCAAGACAAGGGACGCGGTGCAGATATTTTGTGTGCCTGGTGGCAATCATTGTGAGCCAACCGCCGTGGCCAGGGACGCCTGTCCGGCGAAGTGAGCTTCCCCCGTCCCCGTCGACCGTTGCGGGCTCCAGGAGGAATGCACACGGTGAGACGGGAATGACAAAGAGTTCGGGAGCACTTAGCACCATAGCGAGCCGTGCACATCTCTCGTCAAGCTCGCCCCTCCTTTGGCTCGTGTCACTTGATGGCCAGCGAGGGGCATGAGGCGCAGGGGGACCGGAGAGGAACATCGTAGGAGAAGAAGCGACAATGTTGCCGATTTAACATAAATCGCGACAACACGGCGACATGGAGAGAGTAGGGGGAGAGCACGTAGGGCAGCTCACGCCGGCAGCGAGAAGGATCGATAGAGTTCGACGGACGATCATCGAGAGCGGCAGCTTGTGAGTTTCGTTACACCCGCGGCATTTAGGGCAGTAAGTGCGCCGTTAGAATAATCGAGTGCATCGTACCAGTGCTGGATAAGCATGTGATTCCCTGCGAGTAAGATTGTTAAGATGCTGAAAGAGGAGACGAGGTTTCGGAGGACGAGGAATGCTTAATTATATATAGTTAATTGCGGTTGCCCCGCGTTTCGGGAGTGAGTTTTGCCAGAGTCTCGCGTTTGACCGGCTATCAGTAGCCGGATAGCTAAGTATTCCTCTTAACGGTTCGGATCTCCTCGGCTCTCTCCCCCAGTCTCAATTTCACTTAATCGAATTCCTTGTAAGGAATATTAGGTAAAATTTGTATAAATGTGTTGCCGGGCCGCTGCCGCGCGATGTATGAGACGAGTCGCGCACGCCGAGCAACCGGCGTCGAAGACTACGGACCACCGTCCTCTACGGCGGTCACGCGTAATATTTACATTCGTTGCCTCGAGTCTTCACGTTCGTTTCCATGTCGTTTTGTCGAGTGTATAATATTACCGAAAATGTATTTATTCTCTTTGTTTCGCGGCGTCGTCTTAAGTGTATGGCCTCGCGCGTATTCACGCGAGTCTTAAGAGGTCCGTTTCTATATTTTATTAATTATTTTATGTTTCCCTATTTAATTCGCTGTTGAGCCGGAATTTGGGTGTAGGTTAGTCCGGCTCGTAGATCGGCTACATAACGGCTACATCTCACTATCAGCGATAATCCTTAAGTGACGCCACTTTATGTTTTAGTAAGTATTTTCTGTTTCGTTATTTAATCCGCTGTCGAGCCGGAATTCGGGTGTAGGTTAGTCCGGCTCGTACATCGGCTACATATTTGTAAAATCGTTATCGGCGACGGACCTTAAGGGTGCGGATAAGAGCTGCCTGCCGTGCAATCCCGAGAGTTGTTCTCTTGCGAACAGTCGATGGTTTTGAGAGGAGAGTTCGGGCATGCTTAAACATGAATGGGGGAATCTTCGAACACCTTTAAGAGTTCAGAGAACACTCATAAGGAGGTGGTTTTGAAGTCGAAAAATACTGCGGATGTGACGAGCCGCAGAGACCTAATCCTTGTGAGTGTTTCTCACACTCACACTCACACTCACACTTACACTCACACTCACACTCACACTCACACTCACAAGGAGGGTTTGGAGTCGGTAAATACTGCGGAAGTGACGAGCCGCAGAGACCTAATCCTTGTGAGTGTTTCACACACTCACACTCACACTCACACTCACACGCGCGCAAACACACACATACACACACACACACACACACACACTTACACTTGGGATGTTAAAGACTTTACCTCCTCGTGGTACATCCTGGATAACGCTAAAATAGTCAAAAATGGTGTTCTACTCCAAAAATTATGGACTTTATCAAAAAAATGTTCCTATAAAAGTTGTTAGTTTTGATCCGACAAATTTTTTAGTAACAAAGAAATGGCCGGTTTCTATTTAAAAAAAATATGTCGGCCATCTTACAGCCGCCATTTTGAATTATGATACAAAAAAAAAATTTTTTTGAACGTCCCCCTTCGAACCCTAAAAGTTTCATTATACACAATTTTTGATCGGAGCAGTATTTTCCGAGAAAAATCAGGTGTAAGATTAAAATGGGACACCCTGTATATCCTCTACTATATATGATAACAGCTATGCATAATACTTATTGCATATAATATACCTATTTTTTAGCATTATTTACATGACTTATAAGCTGTTTTTTTCTTTTCTTGTACCGGTTTTACTATGTTTGAATCTATGTTTTTTTTGCACCGACCAATTTCACGCGTTTTCGAAATTCATTTTCCTTCTTTTTTGTTTCTTAAGGAGGCCAAAATGATAACGATTAATTGATTTTTTTTTGTATATACGTCAATAAAAACACATTTTTGTGCAAAATTTCAAGTCGATCATCTGCATAGGTGTCCTGTAATTAATTGTTGAATTTTGACTCATACACGGCAACTATAGGAAAACCATGCAATGTGTCACAACTACGCTCCATAACGCCGTCACAAATGATAAGAATTTAATGAAAATAGGTCGGAAAGATTTCATACATGTTCGGGAAGAAGTTTTTTGAAAAGCGAAACGTTTCGTATAAAATAGCATATTGTAATTATTAAACTGAAAGCTATCGATCTTGCCACAAACGTGGCAACGTCACAAAATCGGCCATGATAAATGAGCGCGGCAATTTCAAAACTCAAATAGACTCGAGTCTTTAGGAACAAATTATCGCTTGGCAATTTTCTTTACAAAAGTGGTAACACTCAATGCACTATTTAATTGTCTAATAATAATAGTAATTATTATTATTATTTTTGTACTATTTATCATTCATCATCTATAAATGAGAGTAATGTTAAAGTAAATATGAAGCGACCTAATGGGATTTGAAAACAACAATTGGAATACCAGAAACTAAACCAACTTATCAAACATATACATATATTTATTAAATATAATTATTTATCTTTTTTTAACGTTGCTAAAAATAACAATACTTATCGAACATAGCATAGAACATAGCAACAGTAGCATATATGTATATTATTTATATATATATCACAAATTTAACCCTTACTTGACACACTGGGGTTGTTCGTACCCCAGCGAAATAAATGTTTATAAAAAATTAACTAATTAATATTTTAACTTGAAAATCTGTGTATAACTTCTTTAAAGGTTACAGTTTAAAGTTGTATAGGATTTATAGTTGAATATTGAAATTAAATATGATAAAAAAATTGAAACATTTAAAGAAATTTCAAAAATTTCAACTTTTACCTAAAAACTTGGAGTATTTTGTACCCCAGTCTGTCAAGTAAGGGTTCATATAATTCTTTGTAATCATCGGTCGTGGTGTCGTGGTGAACTTGCTTCAATTACTCTTCAAAATGATTTATGATGGTATCCAACATTTTGTTTTGTTTTTATTACTTGACTTTTTCCATTACTTCTTTTTTGAAGTATCGATACTTTTTCTTGCTGTTCTTATCAACTCGCTTGTTGCAATGAAACGTAGTTGATGCCTGCATCAGCTATTCTCGTTAAAATTATTTTAGATACGATATTTGCCAAAAGTTTGAGTGACTCGAAATTTTGTTTGTGCTCGAGCGTCGCAATGAAACTTTTATTACCGAGAAGTAGTTCATCGACAGTAAAATGATGGTGTGTTACGTTATGTAGCATAACAACGTCGTACATACCACCATGAGCGTTTTCTCGGCGTAGAGCAAAGCTTTTTGCTGTTAATTTGACCAAAGAACAAGGTTCGCCGGGAAACTTTTTCCTGAAAAGTGGTAGAGTATCTACGAAACCATCAATGACTTTAATAAAGTCAGCGACGAGGCCCGTCATATTTATCAGACGCATGCGTCGTGGAGCATCGAAAGCACAATTATGGGCAATCAACACGCACGGCTTCGCTATACTTCTAAAAAATTCAAGTAATTCCTTCGCGACAATTTCCACAGGTTTTGATGGAATCCTTTGTCCGCGTAGATACAAGTCGTGTCCTTCGTTCGTTAGTCCGTTGACTTTAGATGCTATCGGAGATATATTTCCTTTCGAATTTATGTACTCATTGAACACCACGCTTCTGCACTTCATGGCAATCTGCACAACTTGGCATTAAGTTGTAATCCAGCTGTTTCCAAGTCGAAGAAAACTAAAGCTTTGTCGTGATGATCGTTCTCGAAATGATTGGACAAATTAAGCAAGCCGGCAGACGATGTATCAGAGGAAGTGTCTACTGCAGGCATACTCAGCAGACCCATATGAGACTTATAGGTTTCACCCTCGAAAAGCGAAGATCTGTTCCGTAACTGCGATCTTTGTTTTCGGAGAACTCGTCTCCGCGATTTGAAGGCTATCGTCTTTGCTTTCAATGACCGTATCCGAGATGACTTTTCGCATCTTCCACGTGCTTAGATAACTGTGTTCCTGGACTCAGACGATAGATGGTGCATCTATCTTGTACATATTTCTCTCCCCGATTTTTCTGAGCGACCGTATATGCATACCGATAATCAGCAGACTCCGAAAGATTGTAGCACACAGCTTTTGGTGCTTTTTTAGCCATTACACTATTCAGGCTTTCGTTGGCCTGACTTGAAGCGCCGGTCGAAAATTTTTCTGCGTTATCTGCCAATTTATCGAAAAGAATTTTCAACTCACGAAATAAATCTTCACTTTGAAAGCCACCGAGTACCGTTGAATGAGTGTAGTTTTCCGGATCCTTCGAATAACTGCACCAATCGCTGCAGTTATCGTAAATATTGAACGCATGGAACGGAATATTTCTGATTGCATGCGTCAAATTTTCCGAATTTCCCGTATTTTGAGAGACAGCGTATGTGAAACATCGATGTAAATATTTCACAGCCTCTGACGTTAGCTCTTTGTTAGTATCAACTTTTTTGTCAATTTTGTACAGCATATTTGTTACACTCCTTGACGTATGGTTTTTGTCCGAGTGTTTCACGACGGTATAATTACATGCGTTTCTGACAGCCAAGATACTTGAACTGTCATCGTCGCCTATGAAAACTCGCACTTCGACGTTTTTTGTCTGCAAAATTTCACCGTTGGCTGCTAATTGAGCTGCAACGTCAGGTTCCATTGCCTTGGTACTGCTGTAGAAGTTTAGGCGACAATCGTGAGATTCTCTCGTGTGCCCTGAATTACATAAACAGCACTGCCTGTTTCTCGTCGCGAAATCCAAGATTCCACCAGACTGTGTCCCAATGATAGTACCGTAGCCATTCAAACTATCATATTGACGTCCGGAACCACGTTTGCTCCAACCCATGTCGTACGCAACGAAAAGTCGCATTAAGTCAGTTGTTAAAGCTAATTCGTCTGACATGTTTGTGCTTTCTGGAAGTTCCGACGAAGCTTCTCCCTCGGTCACTCTCGAGGCTTCTCTCTCCGCGTCTCTCTCGGTGTCCCTCGAAGCTTCTATCTCGGTGTCTCTTTGCTGTGGAATTAAAACTTGGGATTCTTTTCGACTGTATAGAAACCCATTTTCAAGATCTTGCGGCCTATTAATTAATGGGTGAAAGGAAATTGCATAACAGAAAAGAAAAACCGCGAAAAAAAATTATACAATAAAAATCAAGAAACATCATGTTTGTACAGGTATAAATTTTATTCATGTACATTCAATTTGTAGTAACACTACATGAGAATTATTTATTAATTTAATTTAATATCTCGGAATTATTTATTTATTTACGTTAATTTACGTACAAGAGTACCGAGAGTAATTTTAAACTCTATATATATAATTCTTAAAAATCGGAATAAATATTTCCTGTTGGAGCGCGATCGACTTCAAATATCGCGGGCGGTGCGATTCATGACGCACAGTGCGCGACGTTGCCGCCGCAGCGCTAGCGAGAGGTTCCTCGCTTCACGCCGCATCACCGACTCGGCGCTCTCCCATCTTTTTATATCTAGGTTCTTCACCGTTTTCTCAAAAAGCGCATACGCAGAGAACACGTGCATAAAGCAACCCATTGAAGCTTGTATTATTCTATTATCTAAATAAAGTTCGCGAGGTACCCATTCGCCTCTCATCACTCAATTCCACGTAGCGCCTCAAAATTTCCAATAGGAAAAAACACAGCATAAAAGTAGCAGACGTATATAAATAGAAAATATAAATATAAAAGTGTAAAGTAAAGGATGAAGTGTAAATCATTAATATAAGTTATCAACTATAAATTATATGAATATAAATTACGAATGATCAATTATAAACTTTCTTTGTAAAAAATCGAAGATCTGAGCAGTAATGCTCTTAGAATTAGGTAAAATAATTATCTAATCTTTAAAATATCGAAGATCTGAGCATTAATGCTCTTAGAATTAGATACAATTATTATCTTATCAAATATTTCTTTAAAATTCAAAAATAATGAAGAAATTTAATTTTATCAAAATATTCGTCAATGTCATAGCGTAATGATGGCGACGGACTTACAAAAGTTTTTCCAAAAATGGCAAATTTTGAATTGTCTGAGATTGTTCCAATTCGGTCGCTTCCTCGCAAGATTCCTTGGCAACTGCTTCGATCATAGGCCCGACCACTCTCTCATATCGCTTATACGAAGTTGGTGTCATGTTTGGGATGTTCAAAATTCGCAAGTACTTATTGACTGAACCTAATCCGGCATGGAGCGTCCCTATGACAAATTCTCACGGTTGAAACGTATACATTCGATTTCAGAGTTTTTTTTAGTCTTTTATCGTTTAATTTTTTTAATCACTACTTATTATCTAATAAACAGCATATTAACGTACAGCGATTAGAAAATGAATGGAATGTGAGCTTACCCAACGCCGATTTAGTATTGACGTCGTATAGTGGTCTGTTTTTATTTCCAATACGTTGAGCTCCACTCGATACTTTATTGGTGAGCAAACAGTGGTGGCATAGTACGTTAAATACTGAAGCCAATCCATATTGGACCTCGGATTTAATATTTTGCAGTGATAATTCTTGGGTACAGAAAGAGCACCGCATATGCTTTGGCATAACCTTTAACCCTTTGCCGTCGCACTGGGTCATTCGTGACCATAGCAACATTTCCCTTACAAATTTCTCGCAAACGGAAAATGTGCGGGACCTGGTCCCTGGCCCTAAAAAAATTAGGGTATGTAAGGTCTCACAGCCAACGGTTAAGAGGCAGTGATACCCAGCGGAAAATTCAGACGGCTTCGCTTTCGTCGCGGTAGTGCAGAGCTCGCAAAATTTGGCTAAGAGCCACTGCTGACTACCGCTAGATGGCATGGCGCGCGTATGCTACGGAGGCCCGGTACGATGAGACAAGCCAAGCGCCGAGGCCTCGTAGCGATATGCGATCCCCCTCCCCAGCCCGCCGCCCGCTTGGCCGTGGAGAGAAATAGATTAAATAAAAACAACAGAGTCGCGCAAACAAATCTTACAGCTTCGGCCATATCTTATCCATATAATATGTATGTATGTATATTGAAACGGCAAAGCCTTTTCAATAAAGATTTTCGTTCAGGGTTCTAACTCGAAACAAATTTAAGCAGGTAAACCCTCGATGTAAAGAATAAGTAGATTTATTTTCGTCTCGTGTACAATATTGCGCTGATAATCGGGTATTCGCGCCTCGCGATTGGTCGGTCAATCGCTTCGTCTCGCCGGTGGCGCCGCCGTCTCCGTGCCGCGGTGTATCTCGATTTCGTGACCGCTGCTGCTAGTTCACCGCTGAGCGCGCCGACCGCCGCGCCGCTGTCACGCTACCTCTCCCGAGCTGCCGATCTCGCTGCTCGCTGATAGGCCAGTGCCGCGTAGTTCACCGCTGAGCGTGCCGATAGCAGCGCCGCTGTCGCCGTGCTGCCACTGAGTCGTCGCTCTCACGCCTCTATCACCGATGATCAGCTGTCCGACTTCGAAAATGGCCGCCGTTGCTGCCCGGTTTCGTGCGTGTTCTCGATTTGGTACACGTTTTTCACCGGGATGCCGTTCACGTGTCGTCGATATATGTGTTTGATCGTGATTCCGTGAGTTTGATGTGACTGTTTTAGTGTTACGTGTTTGTTCTTCTCCTTGTCTTCCGAAACGTTGTGAGTGTTTGTGCCGATTTTTCCCTTCTATCACTCGTGCTTGGCGAGGGCTCCAGCCTATGTGCTTTCGTTGCGCTACGTAACCCTTTTTTATACTGGGTGTCCGATCCTGCCGTGTCGATGACTGCCTACTCTCCTCGTACGTCTAAATAGCAGACATCCGACATTTTTTTACTTCTTTATCCCGTC
This sequence comes from Netelia inedita, assembly GCA_964017225.1. NCBI lineage: Eukaryota > Metazoa > Arthropoda > Insecta > Hymenoptera > Ichneumonidae > Netelia > Netelia inedita. The sequence goes on from OZ024924.1 coordinate 19,905,364, forward strand.
CAAGCGTCCCTCGCCGAGATCTCCAGCCTGTGGCCTCTAGTGTGCGCAACTTAACCCTCTTTTCAGAGTGTCCGGTTTTGCTTACTGAGATACCGCCTAAGCTCTCCTTAAGTTTGTCTTGTCGAGTTGGGGAAGTTTTTGGGATCTCTCTCATTCTCGTAGACCCTACTTATACCTAGGATCTTTGTATTTCTCCTGTGAGAATGCTTTTCGTGTGTTCGTCCCTCTGTGTATTTCAGGGAAAACTATCCTTTTTCTAACCCTGATTATTATTATTTCAGGTCCTTCACCGGAGGACGGCCATGACACCCGTCACAATATATATATATGCATATTTCTGATAGGGTATATGCATAGTTGGATATCTGTAACGATATTTGCAATTCTATCCAATATGCGTAAAAAAATGTACAGAATCCTGCCCCGAGCTTCAGATGTTCGACCGAGAATCGAAAATTCTCGATCGTGTTTCGACTCGGCTCGTTACATTTGCTTTACATTTGTAAAGCATCGTCGATCAAGCATGGTCAACGTCAGGCGAGAAAGTGAGATCTCGGCGACGGACGACACTCGGCAACGAGACACAAGCGTATATGCGACAAATAATCTACAAAATGCCGAGTTTGACAATAAAAATCGCGACCGAGAATCGAAAATTCTCCGTCGAGTATCGTCTCGAATTTCTTTAGGCAGGTATACATGGGTCAAACAATCTACAGAATATTGCAAGTCTCACAATCGCGACCGAAAATCGAAAATTCTTGGTCGATTGTCGACTCGAATATTTTTATTCGACGAGCGATGCTTGCAAAGCATCGTCGATCAAGCATTAGGCATGTCGGAAAGGCCGAAAAGTATCGATATATATCGTATCGATATTTTTAAAAAGTATCAATATCAATATCGATATATCGAAAAAAATATATCGATATTTCGATATATCGAAAAAAAATATCGCCGAAATCTATTCCATTTTATAAAAAAAGATTGTATTATCCCTGCCTTCTCAATGAACACCAAACGACGGATGACATTATTTCACATAATCCTGATAGTGATTTAAAAGAGTAAATAAATAAAATCGTTAGCAAAAAATCATTTTTTATTTATTCATGTTTCTCAACTGAACCAATATTTATCGCAGAGCGATGAAAGAAATACCCTTGATCGTATGTGCTCAGCCGTCAGTCTACTTCGATTGTTCGGCACTATGAGATTCACAGCGGACGCCACTCTCTCCGATGAAACATCTGTTTCATCGTGCTTCATTTCCAATCTTCTCACAAAAAAATTAATATTCCCAATTCCGCATTATCCTCTATCATACAGTTATGATAATTAATATATAATTGGGATAAAGTTCCGAAAACCAGACATTTTCAATTTTGCTGAAATTTTGTAGAGACATTCGTCTCTGAAAAAATTCTCGATTGAAATGAATAATTAAAAATTAATAATATGCACAATTCTGATATATTTATTTTAAGAAAAAAAAAATTACAGCAGTGAGATTCGATCCAGAGACCTCGCGCATACGAGGCGGAGCGCTTACCGCTACGCCAGGCGCTCCTTGAAAATATCATAACGTACCGAGTACATGATTCAACGGAATATTTCGATGGCGAGTTTCTCGCTATTGCTTGAGAAGCGGGTCTTAATATTTCTACCTGATGTAGTCCTAGTGACGGCCTTCAAGCCTGCAAAAGATGGCTCAAATCGGTGAGGTCAGGTAGAGATATTCCCCTTGTCAGCCGAATTCCGAATAAAAATGACTTCGAAAAATAACCTCCAAATCTGGGAAATAAAGTAAACCAGATTTGGAGCACAAAACAACGAAACAATGTTGACTAAGCTGCTCCACTTATATCATTATAAAAGAAGTAGCAAGCCAACATTAAGTCAGTCTGAATTTAAACTTAAGTCTGTACGTGCGGTACGACGGATTTGCGTAAGAAATCCGTCTTTCCTTTCTCTCTGTGTAACTTCAATAAACGACGATACTTTTTACTTCTACGTTTCATTTGGGTTCCAACCCTTCATTAGAATATCCCAAAAAATTAGTGCAGTACGATAATCGTGCGGCACAACATTGGTGGCAGCGGTGGGATTCTAAAGTGAAACAAACAAAGTAAATTGTCGTCGCCGTCGTAAGGACGACCCTTCTATCCGAAGAAGAACCGTCATCGTCGTGCGGAAATCAGACTCCAATTGTTTCGCACCGAACGATAAGAAGACGCACCTGAACGAGAGTATCTAAGGAACGACGTACAGGACATAGGATCAACCTGGGATGTCGAGAATAATCTGGCTGTAAGTCACATTTTTCTCTCATTACTAGTATCCTAAACCCTACAGCGCTACGGACGCCGCGAGAAATATAGGTGAAAATATACTCGCAATAAGTGACGCGCTAGTAAAAGGAAATGAGTACCACGAGGACCCCAGTGGACGGAGTTAATACGCAGAGGGGAACCGCGTTCGAAGAGTCGGATGATCTTCACGACCTCGATCAAAGCGTGTTTGAACCCAGGCGTACCGTGCTGGCTCGTACGCCCCCAAGAGGGGAGATGGTACCTCGAGGACCGTCGCGAAGGGTCCGAAGCGAAGGAAATTCGGAATACCATCCGGACATCAGCCTCAGGGAATCGCCGAAGGATGCAAGGCTCCGGTTAGGACTACCGAGCGTCGCACTTCCTCCGGTGGCAAGGAATCTTCTCAATGACCTGCCGGTCGAACGAGAAGAAGTGGAGGAAATGGTGCTAATACACACACAGCCTTCAGGACCATCCGCTTCAGAGGACGCCACAACCCTCCGCCTAGATACCCTAGAAAGGCTGGTCGGAGAATTGGCTGCGGATGTTCGCGAACTGGTCGCGGACGTTCGTGAAATTAAAGAAGAGATACATCCGCAGAGGCCGCAGCAGCCACAGCGCCAACGGCCGGGGGTACAATTTTCAGACCCCTATGTGGAAGAACCTAGGTATATCGACCTGGGGTTAGCCTTACGGACTATCCCGAAGTTCGAAGGAAACGATCCGGGCGATCTGGACGAATTTTTGCTCTCCTGCGAGACGGTATGGGACAAGGTACATCCCAGAGAGCAAGATACGCTCCTCGCCCTGATCAGAAGTGGCAAAGTGTGTGGTCGGGCCTCGCGGGAAATGCGATACAAAACGACACACTCTTTGGCCGAACTGCGAACAGAGCTAGAGGCTCTGTACGGACGACGGAAAACACTAGCCACCCTGCAGTATGAATTTTGTCAACTACGACAGGGAGCAAAGGAAAGTGTCTCCGAGTATGCCGCAAGGGCGGAACGATTAACGATGGAATTAAGTGATACACTGTGCTCGGGAGTGGACCCGCACGGCGCTCGTTATATCGAGGAGGCAACCCGGAAAACGGCCCAACTGAATTTCGAGAACGGATTGGAAAAGGAGATACAGGTAATAATGCGGTCAAGAAATTACCCGAGTCTACACGAGTCCGTGGTCGGAGCCATGGAAGTAGAGAAACTCATGGGACACGTGGGAAAGGCCCCTACTGAGAAAAAGGACGCGCGCCGCTCCTTACCATCCACCAGTGCAGTCCCCCCGAAATGTTTCGCATGCGGACGCATTGGACATCTGCAGAAGGACTGCAGACAGTCCATGGGACGACGCAGCCTCCCAACTCAGGCTCCGCACAGAATTAATGAAGTACATTCAAGCTGCTCATACTGCAAGACGACGGGACACGAATACAAGGACTGTAAGAAACGATTATCGATACCGCCGCGGGAAGTTAGGGACCGACCAGAACGGGCAGCCCATCACCCAAAACACGACCACCGTACGATTGAATCGTACGAGGCAAACATGATCTCGGCAAACCTCGATGATCGCTTCATAAGTAACACGGGAAAACGAGATGGCGCAACTAGCGACTTCCACATAAAGTCGCCGGAGAGTCAGACAGGAATACTGACCCTGAAAGCCGACACCGGAGCGCAAATTTGTATCATCAACCGAAGCGCCGTAAAACCCGGGACTAAGGCCGAAGAAACAAATGTTTCAATAACCGGCGTAGGAGGTCAGGAAATCAAAGCCTTGTGCGCGGTAAAACTGCATCTCGTAACTCCTAAAGGAAGAATCGCCGACTGTTTCCAAGTGATACCAGACAAGATTCCGCTGGGGGTTGATGGTTTCCTCGGGATGGACTTTATGAGAAAACACGCCGTAAATATCCTAGGAGGAAAAGAAATAATCAATTACGAGCACCGTATGCCCTTAATACAAGGGACAATGAAAATGAAACTCCCGCCGCGTAGTGAGAATATCACGTACGCGGCCACCGGTTGCACTTTTGTCGGAGTGGCCGAAAAAAGGGTATTGACCCAGGGAGTCGTACTGGGGGCTTGCGTCACGAAGCCACAGGGAAACAGCTGCATGGTGAGTGTAGTAAACACGACGGCCGAGGAAGTGGTAATCGTACGGCCTATAGTGGAACTCGAGCAGCTGCCGTCAGCAGAAAAATCAGTCGTACTCGGGACGCACCCGAGTTCGACGCACGACGTAAGCGCGGTCAGCTCAACAGAATGGGTTACGCGTCTTGCGAAATTAAAAGGAGTGGTGGACACCACGCATCTCAACCGAGAGGAATCAGAGTCGCTCTGGGAGATTTGCAAGGAATATGCGGACATCTTCCACCTAGAAGGAGATAAGCTGCCTTGCACACACATGGTGAAACACACCATACCGTTAAAGGACGGGGTGCTGCCTATTAAGGTCCACCCTTACCGGCTGCCAGAAACGCACAAGCAGGAAGTGCAGAGGCAGACCGAAGAAATGCTACGAGATCGGATAATACGCCACAGTACGAGTCAATGGAATGCCCCGTTACTCGTTGTCGCCAAGAACCCTGACGCAGCAGGACGAATAAAAAACCGTATCGTCGTCGATTTTCGAAAGTTGAATGACGCCACCGTAGGCGATTCGTATCCATTGCCCAACATCACCGACATTCTGGATCAATTGGGACGGGCATGCTATTTTTCAACCCTCGACCTTGCATCGGGGTTTCATCAAATCCCCATGGCAAAAGGGGACAGGGAGAAGACCGCCTTCTCCACCCCCAAAGGGCATTTTGAATTCCTCCGAATGCCTTTCGGACTGAAAAATGCTCCGCCAACCTTTCAAAGACTGATGAATGCCGTGTTAACCGGGCTGGATGGCATAAAGTGTTACGTATATCTCGACGATATCGTGATATTCGGAGCGACCTTATCCGAGCATAATAAGCGGCTCCGGGAAGTTTTTCAACGGTTGAGAGAGGCCAAATTGTCTCTTCAGCCCGAAGCGAAGGCGATTTTCCTGGGAAAATCGACGCCGTGAGAAATTTCCCGACACCAAAAAATGCGAAAGGCGTGCAATCATTTCTGGGGTTGGCAGGATACTACCGGAAATTTATAAAAGATTTCTCCAGAATCGCCAAACCTTTAACGCAACTGATTAAAAAGGATACGGCATTCGAATGGACGACGCCACAGGATCAGGCGTTTCAGGAGCTGAAGACCGCCTTGACTACGGCACCGATATTGCAATATCCAGACTTCAAAAAACCGTTCGTTGTGACCACGGACGCTTCAGATAAAGCCATCGGAGCCATCCTGTCGCAATGTGACATAGGCGAAGACTTGCCTATTTGCTACGCTACCAGAACTTTAAATAAGGCTGAGCAAAATTATTCCATCACGGAAAAGGAATTGCTGGCCATCGTATGGGCGATAGGACAATTTCGCCCGTACGTATATGGCACACGGTTTAAGGTGGTAACAGACCACAAGCCTTTAACCTGGTTGTTTGGGGTCAAGGACCCGGGTTCGAGACTCATGCGCTGGAAATTAAAACTCTCCGAACATGAGTTCGAAATCATATACAAAGCTGGTAAGCGAAATACAAATGCTGACGCGTTAAGTCGCATATGCGCGACTACGCGCCTACAAGCAAGCAAAAATCGGTCAGCGAAGGAAACAGAAAATATCGAGGGAAACGATACCCGTTCTAAGCTTGAAGATGAAACCGAAAAAACAAAGAGTTCGGACTCGCGAAACTCGCTCGACAACAAAGCTGATGCGCACAGTCCGAGTGAAGAGGAAAAAGAAAAAATACTTCACGAGCATCACGGCGCTTCCCTCGGTGGGCATCAGGGAGTAGCTCGAATGATGAACAGAATACGGCTAAATTACGACTGGCCAGGAATGCGTAAGGACGTCGAGGATTACGTGAGGAGTTGTGATAAGTGCCAGAGGAATAAAATCCGCCCCATGGTCAAAGCCCCGATGGTCATCACGGATACGCCAACAAAGGCGTTCCAGAAGTGCGCGATGGACATCGTAGGACCACTGCTAGAGACGAAAAGGGGGAATAAGTACATCCTCACTTTTCAGGACCTACTGACTAAATACGGTACGGCCGTCGCACTTCCCAACCAGCAAGCGAACGAGGTCGCTAGGGCTTTCGCTGAGAAAATCATCTGCCTATACGGTACGCCTGAGACCGTACTCACCGACCGAGGTACGAATTTTCTGAGCGCAACTTTCAAGGATATCTGCAAACTGCTGCAGATAGAAAAAATACAAACAACTGCATACCATCCCGAGTCCAATGGTGCGTTAGAACGGTCTCACAGAACCCTGGCGGAATATTTAAAAAATTACGCCCATGAGGATCAAGGAAATTGGGACGAATGGCTGCCATACGCCATGTTCACATATAACTCCACTCCTCATACGGCCACCGGCCATACGCCGCACAGTCTTGTATACGGGAGCGAGGCAGATCTGCCAACGGCGCTGCAAAAGGAACCAAGGGTCACCTACTCGTACGACGACTACGCCCAGGAACTTCGCGAGCGTCTTCGAGCAGCTTGGACATCCGCAAGAGAAAATCTAAAAGCCGCAAAGGAGCGAGCTAAAGTACAGTATGATCGGAAGAGTAATCCGCAAGATTACAAGGTGGGAGACAAGGTTCTCTTATATGATGAGACAGTGCGACGAGGCAGATCAGCCAAATTGACGCCAAAATGGACGGGCCCGTACATCATCGAACAGGCTCACCCGCCAACCAACTACGTGATCCGGAAAGGTCGACGCAACGTGCGAGTACATGTGAACCGTCTGAAAAACTATATCGAGCATTAGGACAGGAGGAAGAACCGAAAAGAAAAAAAAAATTATATATATATATATATTGTACACCCGCCTTTCTCCCCCGTCCAGAAAACAGAAAAAAACGCAAACTCCCACAACAGGCCAGCACGTGAAATTCCGACCACACTGTTACAGGGTAACAATGATGAGTCAGCTATCGCTGGCCATTGACTCGAGTACACCGTACGAGGTAAGAGAGTTCAAGCACGCCCCAGGAATCTACGAACAAATCGGGACATTGAATCTCTGCACGGACGTATGGACGCTCGCGGTACAGATCGACTTGACGCATCTGGCCCATTTGGAAGCACAGGTCTCTCATTTCCTCACTGAATTTCGAAGGAAATGTGAAATGGCCATAGGACCCGACAGTCATTGTGGAGAGATGTTAGACAATATCGCTCGACTTTCCGAAAATGTTAAGGAAAAGGTTGGAGTGGTCCATGATCTCATAGGAGCGGACCATTCACGAAGACGACGCGGACTCATCGACGGACTAGGTTCGGTTTTGAAATCGATTACCGGAAATCTGGATGCAGCAGATGGAGAACGTCTAGATGCGGATATCACCGCTATCCGTGGATCAGAAGAATCCCTTAGAGAAGGGATGAAGAAACAACTCCAGGTAGTAGAAACGACGCTGGATATATTCAATCGGTCGTCTCACGCAGCTAACCGAAATTTTGGCAAGCTATACAACATGGTGCGTTCAGTAGATACATATCTGAGTAACAAAACCGGAACATTACGAAATAGGCAACATTTCGACGAAAGCTTGGCCCTCATGGACAATTATGTGGAAACATTTCTGAGGGAAATAAAGGATGTAGTTGACCTATTCGCGAGCGTTACGGCAGGGACCGTGAGTCCCGCCCTCGTCACGCCACAGCGATTGACGCAGTATTTGACCGAAGCACTACCGCACCTACCAAGAGGACATAGCTTTCCGCGACCTGTTACGAGAGAAAACGGAGTGGAAATATTGCGCCTGGCAACAACAAAAGCCTACCGAAAAGGCGAAATAATAACATTGCTACTCGAAATACCACTAATAGAGCAGTCGGAATTCATCATAAATCGTATGTACCCCCTTCCCGCCAAAGGAGTAAACGATACATTCTTCTATTTTGAGACGACTGAAAATCCTGTCATAGTGGATAGGGAAAACGGAAATTACCTGCGATTGACCTGGCTGGAACTAAAGACGTATAAGGAGGAAAGGAATCGATACTTTTGCCGCAACAGGTACCCTTCCCTGGACACCACCGAAAATGCGCCTTGTGGCGTACTCATGTTCACCGAGGGAACATTGGCCTCAGGACACCAGTGCCCAAAACGAGCCATCACCTTGACGGACATCCTCGTCATCAACCTACAGCAACTAGGACAATGGCTGTATGCAGCACCGCATGACGAGGTCATGAGTATTACGTGTGATGACGAACCGTCAAAACCAGTAGTGCTCCGGGGAACAGGAACTCTTACACTCAGTGGACGATGCACCGCCAGCACGAGGAATTTCAAAATCAAGGCATCAAGGAGCAAGATGCAACTAGTACGCGATAATAGCTACTTGCCTGCACACAATTTAACACTCACGGTGGACGAAGAAGCAGCAATACCGCAGGTAGTAGACTTCTGCGAGGGAGTAACTCTGGAAAGAGTTGTAAGCAACCCCGACGAGCTGAACCAACTCGGTGCTCGCATCAGGAAAATAAATAAGGACCTGGACCAGAGTCAGCCTACACCGGTACACCTGTACCACACAATCGGCCAGTACTCCCTGGGGACCATATCTCTACTCGTCCTGGCTGGATACGCCATATATACCTACTTTAAGCGAAAAACGCAAACTTAGCTCGCCGGAGACGAGCGAAAATAAAATAAAGAATTTTCTTTTCCTTTTAGGGGGGAGGGATGTTGTGCCCCGATAATAAGTAGTACATATAACGAGTACATATAATGAGTACACGCAAACATTCCGCTGACTCGGCATTGCGCAATAAAATCGAGTTCGATCAGAGGCCGCGCGAACGCCGACTCAGCCGAATTCCGAATAAAAATGACTTCGAAAAATAACCTCCAAATCTGGGAAATAAAGTAAACCAGATTTGGAGCACAAAACAACGAAACAATGTTGACTAAGCTGTTCCACTTATATCATTATAAAAGAAGTAGCAAGCCAACATTAAGTCAGTCTGAATTTAAACTTAAGTCTGTACGTGCGGTACGACGGATTTGCGTAAGAAATCCGTCTTTCCTTTCTCTCTGTGTAACTTCAATAAACGACGATACTTTTTACTTCTACGTTTCATTTGGGTTCCAACCCTTCATTAGAATATCCCAAAAAATTAGTGCAGTACGATAATCGTGCGGCACAACAATATCATGAACACCAATGCTTGCTTGATTTCGCTATTTTTTTACCACCCACTGAAATAACAACAATATTATGAAGCCCATGAAATAAAATTATATTAATAAATTCATAGAATAAAGTAACGTGATATAAAAAAATACCATCATAGCTTGTAGTTCGGTCAAATACATCCATGATTGTGGGTGAAGTTATCGTGGCTGGCTTTGTTGATTGAATCTGAAATCAATTGAGACTGATTTTATACTTGGTTTAAAATTCAACTATTGTATTATAGTCAAGAACAAGTGCACAATAAAATTGTACAATTTTTTAATGACTTGGTCAACCAAATTCAATTAAATTTGATTTGACTGAAAACCGCTACAAAAAACACGACAATTATTCACGATATTATTTTTTCATTGGTATTGATACTTTCCAGTAACTTGAATTCACTGGTTGCGTAAAACCTTTGCAAAAATAAACAGATCTATACTAAATTATGTAGTTAATAAGGTACGTACATTATCGTAACTTTCATCGTTACTTCCGAACACCAGATCTTCATCAAACGTAGTTGCAGACGTAGCAGCCGAGCTAACTGATGACGTGGGTGAAGCCGGCCTTGTTGATAACGCTGCTCGTTTTGCTGGTGGCGAAGTTAACGATGAACGTTTTTTCGTGTACTTTAGTTCAATATACACATGGTGGTGCTTGTTCTTTAAGTGGGTATTCAGATTAGTAGTGTTGCCACTAGTCTTATAGTTTTTCCCACACAGATTGCACGATACCGTTTCACTATTTATGTTTTTGAAATATTTCCACACGGCACTCGACATGATTCCACAAATAAATCACTTTTTAAACTATTAAATAGCTTATTCGCTTTACTTGCTTCCTTGCTTTTTCTTCGCACACAATGCTCTGCTTTCTTCTTCTTGGTTCTTGCTGGTTCTTGCTAGTTGCTACTTGAAGACGCAAACTCTAACCCCCTTTCTTGCCTCGTGCCTACCTGCGCTTTGTTCCGTTTTCTGCCAGCGTATCAGCTTCTACTTGATCCATTCATCCAAGTCTCATTGGTCACCGCTTGCCGTCCTGCCCCGTCTTTTCTTAGCGGCCCCGCGTCATATCTGCCAATTGGGCCTTCTTGTCGCTCGCTCCGCCTTTCGTTGAGCGCGGTCACATTTTCACGGTCACATAGTTATTTTTAAAAAAGACTAAAGTCAAATACACTCGGCGTTGCCATCGGAAAAAAATATCGTTTTTAATATCCTTTCGATACTTGAAATTATATATCGATATTTCGATATTATCGAAATAAAAATATCGCATGAAAATATCGATATATCGAACGAAAAATATCGATATATATCGATATCGATATTTTTTCGCCATGCCTATCAAGCATAGTCAACGTCAGGTGAGAAAGTGACATCTCGGCGACGGACGACACTCGGCAATGAGACACAAGCGCATATGCGACAAATAATCAACAAAATGCCGAGTTTGACAATAAAAATCGCGACCGAGAATCGAAAATTCTCCGTCGAGTATCGTCTCGAATTTCTTTAGGCAGGTATACATGGGTCAAACAATCTACACAATATTGCGAGTCTCACAATCGCGACCGAGAATCGCAAATTCTTGGTCGATTGTCGACTCGAATATTTTTATTCGACGAGCGATGCTTGTAAAGCATCGTCGATCAAGCATAGTCAACGTCAGGCGAGAAAGTGAGATCTCGGCGACGGACGACACTCGGCAATGAGACGCAAGCGTATATGCGACAAACAATCTACAAAATGGCGAATTTGACAATAAAATTTGCGACCGAGAATCGAAAATTCTCGGTCCAGTTTCGACTCGACTATTTTTTTCGTCGAACGATGCTTGTAAAGCATCGTCGATCAAGCATGGTCAACGTCAGACGAGAAAGTGAGATCTCGGCGACGGACGACACTCGGCAACGAGACACAAGCGTATATGCGACAAATAATCTACGAAATGCCGAGTTTGACAATAAAAATCGCGACCGAGAATCGAAAATTCTCCGTCGAGTTTCGTCTCGAATTTCTTTAGGCAGGTATACATGGGTCAAACAATCTACGCAATATTGCGAGTCTCACAATCGCGACCGAGAATCGCAAATTCTTGGTCGATTGCCGACTCGAATATTTTTATTCGACGAGCGATGCTTGTAATGCATCGTCGATCAAGCATAGTCAACGTCAGGCGAGAAAGTGAGATCTCGGCGACGGACGACACTCGGCAATGAGACACAAGCGTATATGCGACAAACAATCTACAAAATGGCGAATTTGAAAATAAAATTTGCGACCGAGAATCGAAAATTCTCGGTCCAGTTTTGAAACGAATATTTTTATTCGTCGAACGATGCTTGTAAAGCATCGTCGATAAAGCATGGTCAACGTCAGGCGAGTAAGTGCGATCTCGGTGACGGACGACTCTCGTCAGCGAGACACAAGCGTATATGCGGTGAACAGTCTACAGAATGCCGAGTTTGACAATAAAATTTGCGACCGAGAATCGAAAATTCTCGGTCCAGTTTCGACTCGACTATTTTTTTCGTCGAACGATGCTTGTAAAGCATAGTCGATCAAGCATGGTCAACGTCAGACGAGAAAGTGAGATCTCGGCGACGGACGACACTCGGCAACGAGACACAAGCGTATATGCGACAAATAATCTACAAAATGCCGAGTTTGAAAATAAAAATCGCGACCGAGAATCGAAAATTCTCGGCCGAGTTTCGACTCGAATTTCTTTAGGCAGGTATACATGCGTCAAACAATCTACAGAATATTGCGAGTCTCACAATTGCGACCGAGAATCGAAAACTCTCGGTCCATTTTCGACTCGAATATTTTTATTCGTCGAACGATGCTTGTAAATCATCGTCGATCAAGCATGGTCAACGTCAGGCGAGAAAGTGCGATCTCGGTGACGGACGACTCTGGTCAGCGAGAGACAAGCGTATATGAGCCAAACAATCTACTATACAGACTATTGCGAGTCTGAAATTCTACTGATTTCTACAAGATAGGATCTAAAAAAATGCACACATTCCTTTTATACTGTTACGTAATAGTAACATAATAGTTGCCCTATTTTTGACCTTAGCAAAGCTAATGAGTCTTGGGAAACGGGCTAATGGAGTTTGACCAGATGAATGAATTTAAGACAGACAAAATTAACTGATAGAGTTGATTCTGTTTATTGAGTTGCAACCTTGTTACATGTTTCTAATCTCTGTTCGTATATTCTCCTTCGAGGATCGTTCTCAGGGATCCAAGATGGGTGTAAGAAATTAATTGTATATGGGTGATTCTCTACTAATTGGAAACTGGTCCATACAACATTGTCCCAAGCATATTTTTGTTAAATATCAAGAAAATATCTAAATCTAATGAAAGCCATTAATAAACGAACTATGTATTTACAAAAAGCCCCCACATTATCCTCTTAATTTGTGAGTTATGGACAATTTTATGAAAAATCACGACAGGGGACTGTTATATAATCCAGGGGACTGTTTATATGAAAGAAAAAACATATTTCCGTTTAATATATATGCAAAGTCTCTGTTTTTATTTATTAAAACTTTTGCAATATGTATTATTTATGAACAAATCTACAATTTTTAAACAAATTAAACATATTATAACGAATTTTCTTAATTCTATAGAACATTTTTATTAAAGTTATTAAAATCAACTTCTTAGTTCAGTCTTTCTAATCGAAGTCATAACTATAACAATTAACATTTTGACTGGACACTTTGAAATCAGTCTTAGGCATTTTAATGCCTTATTAACTTATTTTTCGAAAACGGGTACAGCCAATGCAAAGTAATAGTAAGATTCCCTAACTTTCTTGTGCCTTTTGCTTTCTTCATCTGATATTTCCGACGTTCTTTTTCTTTCATTTCTTCTCTTTTTTAGGGTCATTTTAAAGCCGTGCGTATCTCAAACGTTCAGCTATGCGTTTTTGGTTTAATATTTCATCTCTCGTTTTCCGTGGCTTCTTTTCGGGTGGCATTGTAGAATATTACCTACAAGAAAAATAATATTTTGAATGGTAATGTCAATGCTGTGCAGTATGACAGATTAGACTTGATAATATATCAAAAAAAGACAGTCCCCTGTGGCATAAAATGACAGGGGACTGTGCCCAGGGGACTGTTATTTTTACATAGAAAGTTTCCCAGTATAAAATCTATTTAAATCTATTCAAATTGAAGAAGCAGACGTGATAACATACTCATTAAGTAACTATTAAAAATAATGATTATAATTTTATCACTTAAAACAATTAAAAAAATACTTACCAGGGGACTGTTCCAACTAACGGCGCAGACACGTCGTTCACTTACAAACGCATCGGTAAATATGCACAGAATTGCGTTAGCCCACTTACGTACGCAAACAAACAAATTTCACACTGATTGTGTTTTGTTTCGCGATATAAACAACTGCGCCAATGAATAGTGAGATTTTAGCGTCATTTTCAAATTATGACAGGGGACTGTTCAAAAAAATTGAGGACTACATTTGATGACTGTTTTTTTAATCAAATTGTTATTTTAAAAATACGATTGTGTTTTACAAACGAAGCTTACTGTATTCTAGTATTATTTATATTTTTTTACTCAGGCAATAATGATACTGAATATGAATATTTGTCATAAGACTTGTAATTGTAGAATTGGGACACGACAGGGGACTGTGAATTGAGGTTTTTGAAATGCATTTAATTGAACAATGCAATATTATATTACTATATAAGCTATAACGTGCCAAGAATAGCGAATATATTGTCATTCTTAATACATAGAACTCAATAATAATAAGATCTATTATATAAAATTTGCCTAGGACAGCGATTTTCCAATTAGTGGAGAAACGCCCATATTCCAATTTGTGTAACAAATACTGGTTCTCGATGGGTTTCTGAGAGAACGTATATATATAATACGTATATAATACTAGAGAACGATAAATAATAGTCTAGCCGCACAAACAAAACCTCAAAAAAGAGATCTCAGGTTATTCTTAGGTTTGCCGTCCCATAAATAGAATTGTTTGCATAAGTTTCGTGATATATACCTGAAGATATTCCTTTTTCGGCAAGAGTGACCCCGTTTATCCTTTTTTGTCTTCGATTACCTGTTTTTTGTATCTCACTCACTCACTGATTATATAATACTATTATTTACTCTATGTATATATAGACTGTACACTATTTCGAAAAAATCGATTTTGAATCAGTTTTCGGCTCTAATAATCATTTATTAGCACGTAATTACGGTACTACGCGTTTTTTTACTGACGTGACAGCAATCCGAATGAACCACGCTGCTCAGCTGACGCGTGTTCGTGTTTTGTTTTCTTCTGTCACGACCGCGTGGTGCGTACAGCGCTATATGCATATGTAGTAGTGTATACATATAGCCCATTGATTTCGTGGTGTGAGTCGCATGGTGCCACGCGCGCGGTATGCGACTGCTGGTGTTCTCCCCTGCCTCACCCCGAAAACATCGTTTCGTGAACCGATCGCTATAGTCCAGGCGAGGGAGCTCGCGCTTATACTTGGTCGCAAAACATAATTTTGCCTACTTCTAATTTTTTTACCAAATATTAATTTGGAGGTTGAAAAGCTTAAGTTCAAAAATGAGACCGTCTACGATGGTCAGCAGTGGTCGCCATCTTGCAAAACGCGTTTATAACAATATCTCGGAAACTATTAGGTTTATGACGAAATATGTAGATACCTTTTTTATCCGTCACTAAATTTCCCATCATTTTTATTTAAACTTTTTTTTATATCACTTATGGTCTTTGTGTTATTGTTGTTTTTCTAAACATGATTTTTGTTTTTTCCTCTTCAAATCCTTAAAACGCTATAAAATTAAACAAACACTAATTACAAAACTTGTTTATTATTTAATTCCCTACAACTTTCGTATAAAAACTTTTTTTATTAAACAAACAGTTTGAAAGTTATAAGCTTCTTTAGGCGACTATGGGGCGGTGCTCCGGCGGTTTGTTGTGGCTAGTCAGTGCGAAATCGGACATTGCAGTTTATTTCGTTTTCTTGTGTATTATGTGTGGCTTATATATCATTTAAAAAATTATTTTAAGAAGAGAAGGAAGCGTGAAATAAGATTTTTATTGTCGTGATTCAATTTGAAGTAATACAAAAATTAGATAATTTTTTGGCGCTTTTCGGGCATAGTTGAAACATATTCTTCTTCACAATCGGAGCATTCCGATTCAGTTTCTTTATGCGGTGTTTGTATTGATCGCAATGCATTAATCAAACACTCATTTTCATGATCTACGTCTATATCTGTATCAGAAAATAGCATGTTAATTTCTATATCATCTGCCTCGCTGATTTCTATACTTTTGTTGTGTTTGTTGACACACTTTCCTTCGTGACATTCGCAAAGAACTGAGCATTTCAACCCTGCTTTTCGAGATCTGCAATTAGCTCTTTCACAGTGTGTGGACAAACATCGACAGCGAATTGCCTGAAGTAATTTTTTTGGCGCCCTTTCTTGAGACATACTGATGGCGATGAGTCCACGTTTTGTCCTTTTCCAACCCCAATCTCCAGGGTTTAGAGCGTTCCCTAACCAAGCTTGAACCTGATGATAAACCCGAAACGAATGGTATCGGGCTGCATCTTCTGTTCGAGGTAAAGATGCCATGTTAGCCTTAGTTTTCGTAGATAGGCGGACGTAATGTTGATAGCGCAGTTCGTTTAGAGATTTCTTTGAAGAATCTCCACCGTACAATGCAGATGGTAGTGTGTGGAAGTGGGCATATAGGCAGAAGGAGCGATGTTCTTTGAATATACAGGGTGTCCCATTTTAATCTTACACCTGATTTTTCTCGGAAAATACTGCTCCGATCAAAAATTGTGTATAATAAAACTTTTAGGATTCGAAGGGGGACGTTCAAAAAAAATTTTTTTTTTGTATCATAATTCAAAATGGCGGCTGTAAGATGGCCGACATGTTTTTTTAAAATAGAAACAGGCCATTTCTTTGTTACTAAAAAATTTGTCGGATCAAAACTAACAAATTTTATAGGAACATTTTTTTGATAAAGTCCATAATTTTTGGAGTAGAACACCATTTTTGACTATTTTAGCGTTATCCAGGATGTACCACGAGGAGGTAAAGTCTTTAACAACCCAAGTGTAAGTGTGTGTGTGTGTGTGTGTGTATGTGTGTGTTTGCGCGCGTGTGAGTGTGAGTGTGAGTGTGAGTGAGTGTGTGAAACACTCACAAGGATTAGGTCTCTGCGACTCGTCACTTCCGCAGTATTTACCGACTCCAAACCCTCCTTGTGAGTGTGAGTGTGAGTGTGAGTGTGAGTGTAAGTGTGAGTGTGAGTGTGAGTGTGAGAAACACTCACAAGGATTAGGTCTCTGCGGCTCGTCACATCCGCAGTATTTTTCGACTTCAAAACCACCTCCTTATGAGTGTTCTCTGAACTCTTAAAGGTGTTCGAAGATTCCCCCATTCATGTTTAAGCATGCCCGAACTCTCCTCTCAAAACCATCGACTGTTCGCAAGAGAACAACTCTCGGGATTGCACGGCAGGCAGCTCTTATCCGCACCCTCATATCCTCTTGTGTGGTTGGAGCTTGACGGTAGACAGCGTCTTTAAGATAACCCCATAAGAAAAAGTCGGGAGAGGTAAGATCAGGTGATCTTGGAGGCGAATGGACAGGTCCATCTCGTCCGATCCACCTTTGACCGAATGTTGCGTCCAGGTGATTTCGAACAACACGAGCCCAGTGAGCGGGTGCACCGTCTTGCTGAAACCACATCTGTTGACGTGTAACCAAATCAATGTCTTCCATCAAAAGCGGCAATTCATTTTGCAGAAAGTCAAAATAACGGGCTCCCGTCACAGTTCCCTCGAAGAAGTGAGGACCTATTAATTGCCCGTTAATGATTCCACACCAAACATTCAAACTCCACCGATGCTGGTGATCGATCTGTCGCACCCATCGTGGATTCTGATCAGTCCAATACCGAAAGTTCCATCGATTTACCTGACCTCGGTTGTTGAATGTGGATTCATCACTGAACATAACAAACCTAAAAAAATCTGGGAATTGCTCGATTCGTCTCAATGCCCACCGACAAAACTCCATCCTTCGCAACGGATCAGGATTAGGCGTATCTTGGTGGAATTGTATCCTGTACGGGTGGAGCCTTGCACCTCTCAGTACTCGGTGCACTGTGGATCCGGGAAACCCCAGTCGCTCCGAGATCACTCGAACACTCAAATGAGGATCGATTGCTATCATCGCTAAAATAGCCATGTTTCGAGCCTCATGCGGGCCACCAAAATCATTGTTCACGTTTTGGCGACGTTGGCGGTGGCGGGTTATTCGGCCTGCCCTCGCTCTCCTCTCGAGGGTTCGGATTGTCTGCCGCGATGGATGACGACGATCAGGATATTCGCGTCGATACAAATTTTCTGCTCGTAAATAATTGCCCCGGCATCTCCCTAAAATAAGGAGCATATCAACGATTTCGTTGGGACTGAAATCAGCCATTGTTGAATTGCCGTCAGTAAACGGTTAACAAATCCGCGTCTATTGTAGGCGTTCAACGTGAGATTTCGTTTTCTTATTTCGATCAGAAGCGAAGCGAACTTGAAACGCTCAAATGATATGGGGTACCATGAAAATTCGTATTGTCCTGCCGTATCCAGTTAACAGAAAAATTTCAACAGCGACACATTCCAGAGAAAATTTTCATGGTACCCCATATCATTTGAGCTGCCTGCCGTGCAATCCCGAGAGTTGTTCTCTTGCGAACAGTCGATGGTTTTGAGAGGAGAGTTCGGGCATGCTTAAACATGAATGGGGGAATCTTCGAACACCTTTAAGAGTTCAGAGAACACTCATAAGGAGGTGGTTTTGGAGTCGGTAAATACTGCGGAAGTGACGAGCCGCAGAGACCTAATCCTTGTGAGTGTTTCACACACTCACACTCACACTCACACTCACACGCGCGCAAACACACACATACACACACACACACACACACACACTTACACTTGGGATGTTAAAGACTTTACCTCCTCGTGGTACATCCTGGATAACGCTAAAATAGTCAAAAATGGTGTTCTACTCCAAAAATTATGGACTTTATCAAAAAAATGTTCCTATAAAAGTTGTTAGTTTTGATCCGACAAATTTTTTAGTAACAAAGAAATGGCCGGTTTCTATTTAAAAAAAATATGTCGGCCATCTTACAGCCGCCATTTTGAATTATGATACAAAAAAAAAAATTTTTTTGAACGTCCCCCTTCGAACCCTAAAAGTTTCATTATACACAATTTTTGATCGGAGCAGTATTTTCCGAGAAAAATCAGGTGTAAGATTAAAATGGGACACCCTGTATATGTATACATTTCAGTGTCAGAACAGCTGCGCACAGCAGCGCGCTTGCCTACCGCCGGAGCACCGCGTCATCGTCGCCTAAAGAAGCTTATAACTTTCAAACTATTTGTTTAATAAAAAAAATTGTATACGAAAGTTGTAGGGAATTAAATAATAAACAAGTTTTGTAATAGGTTTTTTTTTAATTTTATAGCGTTTTAAGGATTTGAAGGGGAAAAAACAAAAATCATGTTCAGAAAAACAACAATAACATAAAAACCATAAGTGATATAAAAAAAAAGTTTAAACAAAAATGATGCAAAATTTAGTGACGGATAAAAAAGGTCTCCATATATCGTCATAAACCTAATAGGTTCCGAGATATTGTTATAAACGCGTTTTGCAAGATGGCGGCCACTGCTGACCATCGTAGACGGTCTCATTTTTTAACTTAAGCTTTTTAACCTCCAAATGAACATTTGGTAACAAAATTAGAAGTAGGCAAAATTATGTTTTGCGGAATGTCTCTATTGACTGGACTATAATGTGTAGTGTGCTCCGCGGCTATACGTGTGTGTTCACGCTCGCCAGCATCGAGAAACGCAAGCCTAATTTCGAAACGTTCTCAAGCGCGCTGTGAGCAACCGATCGAGTTGAAATTTTTACACGACATAGAGAATACTAGCCGAATTGGGCTCTTGGCATTTTTTCTGAAAAATTCGAAAAATTAAGCCCACTTTTCGTTATAACCATCGCAAAATATATATACATTATCTATAAATATATATAAAACTTGCATATTCCCGATAGTTGCATGAAGTTTATGATGACTTATGAATATACAGGTAGCACGCAATGAAAATACGCACTTTTTGCCGTTTATTTTATTTTATTAGGTGCAAAAATGTACGAGCATCATTGACAATTCGGATTGTCGATAAAACAGGGTACGAGACTTTATTTCACGAGGCCCGCGCCGTCGCCGGCGACGAAACAGCCACGAGAGCCGCACACATAGCCGTTCTTATATAGCATCTAGGTCCGCCTGACGTAGGGCTAATGTGCAGCGCGCGGTATCGCACTCGTGGTGTATATATGTATACATACACGAGGCCTAGCGGTAGCAGGCCGGGTGACAGTTCACGACGACGGAGGAGGCTAGGCCTCGCGGTCTAACATATATAAATATATAGCGGCAATGCTTTCCGACATATGGCTTCGCCTTCGTCTGTTACCGTACGAGTCTCGTGAGAAAATTTCGACAGCGCGCTCTCGTGGAATTTTGGTACACTTTTTTTTATATGTCGGTACAATTTTCTAGCTGTTGTCGTTATCTTCTTGTCAAAAATTTTGATTCGCCAATTCTCATTCATTTCTGCATAAAATCAATTGAAATAAAGCTCAAAATGTGTGTTTTTTAATTGTGGTTCGGCTCTTGCCATAGACATTACGATTTGATCCGTGCACCCATACAAAATTCTTTCATGTCTCCAATGATAAGTGAAACTGCAAATTTTTTTTCAAGGTTTTCAAACGAATATAGCAAGAGCCACTTTTTGCCATGATTCTCTGTGTATCTGCCAATTTTTAACCTGATCAGTTGTTTACTGCTCGCATGAGTGTTGATCAAAATTTCCAAGCGCGCGTCGCCGGTATCACTGACTCTTAAGCATTTTCTGTCAGTTAGTGTACGAGTTACGACACTTTAAACTTCTCGAGTGGTCGTGAGTGAACCAGTGCGACGGGCGCGTTAGTAAAAAGTGATTTAAAAAAATTTGTTGTTTTCGATCTAAAACATTAAAAATCGTTTGTCATGGTATGTAAAATTAATGTTATAACTGTAGGATCCCAAATATAGCAGCTTGTGGCTCGCGTTACTTCGAGATGGCCTCAACGACTATTTTCTGGCACGTTGGACCAAGCCGGAATTAATTCCGCAATATTGTATAATTTGCTGGCACCAAATGCGGCTTTGAATCGAAGGAATTTTATCAAAGATCTAACGTTTGCGTTCATTTAGCCGCAATTACAAACACGTCTCTGATTGCCAACGCTCCGCACCTCCCTTCGCCTTATGATTCGAGAAATTCTCTATATGGAATCGGAACCAACGGAACAAACCAGTAAATTGAAAAAACGGAAACGCTGTGCGTTTTGTGTGGTCGACAAAAAAAACATCATATTGTTGTGCTTGATGTGACAAACCAATTTGTGAAGAGCACCGCCTGTGCGTCTGCGCTTCCTGTATCTAATAATTTATGTTTTACCTTGACGTAATATTTTTTAATTTAAAAGAATATGTTTTCATTATTAGCAATGTTATTGAATAATAACATTTAAAAAAATTATATTTTTGTTATTTTTGATGAATATTATCAGTTTACCTGTCCTTAGAAACGTCTATTTTCCGGCGATTCAATACTTATGTTTTTTTCGGCGGAAATGATTGCAACCCGGTTTTTCTCAAACATTAGGATATCTATGATGATAACCTATGGGGTTTTTCCCCTGTGACACGTTTTGTTTTTATTGACATTTGAGCAAAAACACTTTTTTCGGCCGGCTTCACTTAGATAGCTATATACAGAAGAAAAAGAAGTTTTGCGGTTTAACAAATATGTATTTACATTCTATGACTATTTAGGAGTATTAAAAAAAATTTCAGATTTTTTGGGTCCTTTTTACCCATCAAAAAACATGCGCGGGCATAAATGACCCAGTGCGACGGCCGAAGAAGTAAAACTATAGTGCGACGGCGAAGGGTTAAATCGACGATACGCCTCCCATCTACCGCACATTCTGCTTCGTCCTCGACTTCTTTTTTCCGACCCTTCCCACTCTCCACTTGTTTCAATCGACGATTATATTGTTTTTCCGTCACCAGTTTTCCCTTCCACCTTGGCATTTTTATGAAAAAATGAGTACACTAAATATGCCCACGAGCACTATCACACCGCAACGTTTGTTGTTTGTTTACGTTTCGAGTCTCGCGTAAACGCGTCAAGGGTGCCAGCTTTTGAAAACTGAACTGCACACTTGTTACGTACTGGCCGACATTCAAGGCCCAGTCAATTTTCAAACCTATCAATGGCCGAGCGTCGGTAGCATATGTTCCTTAGTCGGTAAAAGGGCGCTCTGCGTAGTTACCCTTAGTATCGACATAGCAGATAATTCCGTCTAGTAAGTACGATTTAACTTAGTACGAAGAGATGGTAGGGAAAAACGCAGCCTATCACAGGAACTTTCCAACCCTCTCCTAAGGGAAAACCAAAACTCCACCCAAAACCAAATCTCTTCCACCCAAAACTAGAGCACCTATAAAAAGGACGCTCTGACCCAAATTCACCCACTCTTAATCATAATTACGCAACTCCAGTTCTCATTAAGTCATCCGTTACGACACTTTCTGTAAAACGTCTCGTTCGACGTATAGTTCTCTTAAACTAACAGAAATTAAGAGTTATTCTCTATCATTTATTCAGTACGAATAAACTCAATCATTAACTATTATCCATCGTGTTGTGGTCTTCAACTGCGCAAAGCAGGGGTCGAATTTCATAACGAACCTCCGAACCTTCGAATCTCCGAATTTCCGAATCTCAGCTCGATCAGAATATTCAATCATCCTGATCAAACTGAGCGTACTCCTCAAATTTCGCGCCGACAAAGTATATCGGCGGAGTCAACAGAACTGCGTTACCAACCAGTTCCAAATCACCATCGAGGACGTAACACACTTGCCACATTTCAACATCAATAATCATATATTTCGATGTTAATATTAAAAATAATTATTTTAAACGTTTATATACTGCTAATTATTGGAACTTTCGTTTCCGGCGTGAGTGTGGAAGGACGTGTGTGATGGGTGAATGACAGAAAAGTGGTGAAAAGTGCGATAAGGAGGGAAAAAGGGAAGAAATGGGGTAGTGAGGAGGGAGGGAAGGAAGGGAAGAAGGCAGGTGAAATGAAAAGCAGGTGGAAATAGGAAAGCAAGGTAAGAAAAGGAACAAAGGGAGAGACCCGAAAAGCAGAAGAGGTTAGGAGAGAATAGGAGAAAAGAAGACGGACGGGCACGGGAAAGAAAAGTGGGGAGAGGAACGAGCGAGGTGACAAGTGAGAGCGGTAGCGCCGACGGTGGGAGGCGTAGGTATGTAACATAATTTATTCTACCTTTGGATTATTCCATACTTATCAATTAAAAGAATGTTCAATATCTTTATAAAAACATAATGAAATGGATATTTATTATGTTTGAATTTGAATCATTGAAATTTAATATCAAGTTGACATATAATGTTGACATGATACATATGAGAATTAATCAATATAAATATTCTTATAACAGGCGTATGGCTCAAGGATTATAATTAAATACTGTTCGGGCGAGGATCTGGTGGGCGGGTAAAGGAGGGTGAACGAAAGCACTGATGCACTCGCGATGCGAGCCCGAAAGCCGTTTCTGTCTGCGACAGTCGTCGCTGGTCGTTTTCTTTATTCTTCACTTCACTTAACAGATATGATCGTTGAAAGACCGCGCACGGTCGCGAGTTGAGCCGGACAATTACGCGAGAACTACGCGAAGGCTATTGAGCAGGCCTGGCAAATACAGTAACCGAGAAGACAGAATATACCGTGAAAAGAGCCGAGAACAAGAGATGATAACCTTAACAATGAGCGCTGATCAAAATCAAAATACAATGTACGTGTGTTCGCTATTAAGACTCGCACGAGAAAAGGCCGAGAAACCGGTTCCGGTCAAGCACGAGGCCGGCCGGCGAGCGTCGTAGAGGGGGGAGCGTCGCTAGTATCGAACGGCGCTCACTCCTCTATCGACCGCGAGCAGATCTATCGCGCGGCTAATTCAAACGCATTTCGGCGTCGCCGAAACAAATACATTCATACACGCATACATTCTTCTTGTTGAATCGTCGTTAATTTCGTCTTCTTGTTGAATCGTCGTTTATTTCATCGTCTTGTTGAATCGTCGTTAAATGTCCGGATGCCGAAGTGGTGAGGAGAGAGAGAGAGAGATGGAAATGATTCTGACGATCGTACGATGTATGGCACATCAGTGCCGATGATCCCTTACGGAGTGGTGATTATTCGATAATTGGAGCGATGATGGTCAGAATCATTATAGATTGAATGATTCTGATTGCTCCGACGTTACTCTTCGACGGGTACTGGACTGTGCCAAAATATGCGTGACTTTCTCCTAGGAGAGTAGAAAGACAAGTGTCTTGTCTTCGATCTATGGCTCGTGAATTGTCTTCCCTCTCTCCGTGAGACACGATGTCTCCCTCTCTTCACACCAGCGGCTAATGATTCTCGAACTTTCCGTAGGAATCTCTCTCTCTCTCTTTCTTTCTCTCTTTTCGTTAGAATACTCCGATGCCCTCAGGTAGCTAGAGAGAGAGGGAAGGTAGAGAGACGGTAGGTAAGGAAGGGAGTAACGGGAAAAATACAATAAAATAAAATAAAAATATAAATAAATAAATAAAATAGACTTAGGAAAATAAAGTAAAAATAGATAAATAGGTTAATAAGGGTAAAAAAAGAGAATGGCGCCAGAAGAAGGGAAGGGAGAGGAAGAGGGGAAGAAGAGGGGCAGGAAAACGAATGCAGAGAGGCTAGTGATGGAAAGAAGCGCGAGTGCTGGGGACTTAGTAGGATTAAAGAAATTGTGGAAAAGAATGAGAGGGAAAATGGAGGAAAAGGAACGGGAGGAAGAGGAGGAAGGAAGGGAGGCGTTCCAAAAAAGCGGGTGCACAGATCACCGGAGAATAAAGGGGAGGGCGGAAGAGGTGAGTCTAGGGGCAATGATCAGAGGAATGAGGGAGGAGATAAGGAAAGAGTTGTATGGGGTTAAACAGGAGATAAAGGGGCAGAGAGGAGAAATGAGAGAAATGAAAGACGAGATGGAAAAGATAAAAGAGGAAATAAAAAAGGGGGAAGAAAGATGGAGAAGGGAGAAGGAAGAAATGGAGAATAGTACGACAATTGGAGAGGAGGATGGAGGAAAAGGAAAAAGAGAGAGGAAGAACGGACGGAATAAAAAAGAGAATAAGAGAGATAGAATTAGAGGGGAAAAAGGAGGAAAGGGGGAGACGTAGAGAGGACAGGAGAAGAAAGGAATAGGGAACTAGACGAGAGAGTAAAGGAGATGGAGAGGAAAGTGGAGAAGAAAGAAGAAGGAAGATAATAGTAAAAAGGGTGAAAATATGGTGAACGGTGGAAAAAACGCAAAAATAGCAGGGGCGATAGAGATAGGAAAGGCAGGCGCAGAGAGAAGAGAGACGATGATAGAGGTGAGGATAGAGGAAGAGGAAGGGAAAAGAGAGGTGATGAGGAAGAAAGGGAATTTAAGAGGGAGGAGAGAGATAATACAGGAAGACATGACATGGCAGGAGAGAAGGATACAATGGAGGATAAGAGAAATAGGAGAAAGGGAAAAAAGGAAGGGGAAGACAGTAAAGGTGAGACACGGAAAACTATGGGTAAACGGGGAATGGTGGTTTTGGGATGAAGAGAGGGAAGGTATGAAGGATGGAAAAGGAAGAGAAAGGGGGGAGGAAACGGGGAGGGGAAAGGAGGGCAGGATAGAAGAAGAGCGGCGAACAAATGAGGAAGAGGCAGGGGGAGTGGAAGGAAGGGTCAAAAAACGAGAGATAGGCGGGAAAGAAAGGAGGGGAAAAAGAAGAGAGGAATGCAAAATAGCGTGTTGAAATGTGGCAGGGCTAGGGAACAATGATGACGAATTTTGGAAAGAGCTAGAAGAATGGGAAGTAATAGCGGTAACGGAAACGTGGGTAGAGGCGAAGAATTGGGAGAAAATAAGACGCAAGCTGCCGAAGGGGTATAAGTGGACAAAACAAGGAGCGAAGAAAAAGAATAAGAAAGGCAGGGCGATAGGAGGAATACTGATGGGGGTGAGAGAAGAGATGGCGATGGAGAGGGAAGAGGAAGAGGAAATGATGTACAGGAAGGTGAGAGCAGGGGAAGAGGTATGGAGGATAGTGGCGGTGTATGTAAATGGGGATATGGGAAGGAAATTAGAAAAAATGAGAGGGTGGATGGAAGGGCAAAACGAAAAGGAAAAAGTGATAATATGAGGGGATTTTAATGCAAGGACGGGATCAAAAGGGGGTAAGGCGGGGACAGAAGAGGAGGAGGAGGAAGGAGGAAGAAAATCAAAGGATGGAAAGATAAACGAAGGGAGGAAGAGAGGAAACTGGTGAGTAGGTTAGGGGAAGTGGGGTGGGAGATTATGAACGGCGATATAGAGGGGGATGAAGACGGAGAATATACGTATATAGGAGCGAGAGGGGAGACGGTGATGGATTATGTATTAGGGGATGAAAACACGAGAAAGGGGTTAAAATGTTTAGAAGTAGAGGACAGGATGAAATCTGATGACCAACCGATAGTGGCGACAGTAAAAAAAGGCCGAGGGGAGGGGAAGAAGAAGGAGGAGAGGAATAAAGCGAGACCGAGAAGGGGAAAATGGTCGAAGGAAAGAAAAGAGAAATACAGGGAAGGAATACAGGGAATTAATTTTTAAAAAAACGAGCACACCTCACAATTTGCAATAGTCACAGCGTTTATCCCTCGTCGCTGATAGTCACAATCTTAAGTCTAAGCGCGAGCCGACTGAGTTGGACAAAGGAGCCCGTCGAGCGATACTCGTTCACGAATGCCTCGTGTTTCAGTCCAAAAGAATTACCTTATTATCGCGTGCCGTCGTCGCCAATCAGAATGTACATGTAAAAGAAGCCGGGTCGAGATAAATGCGAACGTATCGAGCAACAGCCGGGGATGAGCAAGGTCGGTATAGAATATGATCGGAAACGTGTTACTTGAGCGTGTGGATTCTAAACGAGAGGTTTCAAGACAATGGCGATTAACCGGCGTCCGTTAACCGTTCGGCCGTTAACCGACCCCGAAAGTGGGTGAAGCGTCGATCGGACAAAGCGAGACGCTGCCGCGTCGATCGATCAGCGCTCGATCACGCGAGCGGTGTTGTCGTGCGATTTCCCGCGTAGCCGGAGCAGAACAGGGTTGCCAGATTGGGCGACTTGTCGCCAATTGGGCGACTTTGGCGGCAAAACGGCGACAATAAATCGATGGTAAGTCGCCGGGCGATCAATTGGGCGACCTGTTTTTTCGCTTGGCGATATTGGGCGACTCACGATTTACGTTCTATTTTCCATTAATTTCTTAATTATTTCACTGCGTGGTCAATAATATGCCCTAACCAATCCACAAAATATCGAAAAAGTGTTGAGAAAATGTTTGAATATACTTTGCATGCTTATTACACGGGCACACGTGTCGCCTCGGATGGCAGAAATCCTAACTAGGCACTCACGTGTCGTCTGTCGCGCAAGTGAGTCTCGATTCTTCTATTTGTCTGTATTCTTTGCATATGCGATGACACAAAGAAGCCGCCAAACGCACAAGACTACGTGAGCCGTTCGAGATTTTTATTTACAACATGGGAAAATACGGAAAGTATGAAAAAAAATATAATCGATCTTGGGAAGATATGCCGCTCTTTAAATGTATATTCTCAAATATATATATAGTTACAAAAACAACGTACTTGATACATAGTAAATGTATAACTTTCTTTTATTTCATTTGATCATTTTATCTTCGATATTGGGTGCTACATAAGATTCCACAGATAAAAAAGATAATAACGGCAAGCGGGTATAGCGGGTGCTGAATGATGTTGGGTCCATATATAGCAGTTGATACAATCGAAATAAAAAAAATTAAGGCGATTAATAATAAATGATGGATCGTCAGCGGGCGAACGAGCCGAAGAAAAATATCAGGGATAAACGTGAAACTAAAAAATTTGATGTAGATGACATAATAGAAGCATCACATGCTATATAATATGCTATACTTTATGTTGCAAAGACATACAGCATTATAGTTTTAGCCACGAAATAACAAATAAATAAAATATAAACGTAAATAAAATAAATAAATAAATAACAAATAAATCAATATAAAATATAAATAAATAAAATGAATAAATAAATAAATACTAGATAAAATGACCCCAATTTTACATTGTTTCTACCATTTATTTCAGGATGGTTGCAAAAAAATAAAGAAGAAAGGAACTTTAATCAAGACGCGTATTGCAAAATTTGTGAGACCGCATTACGTGCTCAAAAATTTGATCTCGTGAAGCACAGCAAGACGAAGAATCACCGCGATAACGCCTCTAAGCTCGTCTCGCAGAGAACACTCGAGTCGTGCCGTATCGCCGTTGTATCGGATGAGGGCAAAAGGATTGATATGAAGCTCGCTGTGTACGTGGCAACACACAGTGCTGTGCGTAGTATCGACCATCTCAATGAATTACTTGTCGATCTCGGAAAAAAGTCCATGCTCGAATCGTCGCGAATTCATCGAACCAAATTCTCCAAAATAATAGCGAACGTCATCTCGCCGGCGCTTTTGATTGATCTTGTGAATGACGTCGGTGATCAGTTGTATTCGCTCATCATCGATGAATCGACGGATGTGTCGACACAAAAGTACATGGCGATCTGCATACGGTATTTTAGTATAAGCAAGACCGACATCGTGACAGAGTTCTTGGGCATCATCAATATCATCGAGACTACTGCAATCGCATTGTACGAGCGCCTCACCGGATACTTGGCAGAGATCAAGCTGCCTATAAAAAACTTGATTGGTATAGGGACGGATGGAGCGAGCAATCTGTGTGGCAAGATCCATTCGTTATACACGCTTCTGAAAGAACAGGTACCGTTACCAAACCTTCAGCTCGTGCGATGTGTATGCCATTCCCTACATCTATGTAGTTCGAAGGCATCTGAGACTCTGCCATCTTCGCTCGAGTTTTTGGTACGAGAAAGCAGGAATTGGTTTGCCCACAGTGCACTACGACGTGCGCATTACGCCGATTTATATAATCTCATTAATGACAATAATAAGATCTTCCTCAATCTCGTCCAATTGTCGGTAACTCGATGGCTAGCGTGGGAAGGTGCCGTGAAGCGTATTCTATATCAATGGTTAGAATTAAAAACGCACTTCGAGATGATCGGCAACGGACAAGAGAAATGTTATACTGCGAGAACGTTAGCCGGTATGTACAAGGATCCTGCAAATCACTTGTACCTGGTTTTCCTCAAGTGTATCTTACATGATGTCAATGAGGCGAACGTCTTGTTTCAAAGCACTCAAGAAGACGTTACGAAACTGTACGAAACGCTGTATTCTCTCGTTTTATCTGTTGCGAGTTGTATTCTTAAGCCAATATTCATGAATAACGCGCAGAAACGGTTTGAATCTATCGAGGAAGCACTACAAAATGACTTGGCTTTGCAGCCGGCGGAAATAATTGATCTTGGGGCCGAATTCAAAAACACAGTGGCTGCGTACAACCTACGATCGGAAGAGTTGGACGAGATCAAACGCAGATGTAGGCAATATTTAATCGTCTTGCTAACCGAACTTCTGAAACGTCTTCCTAGTAACATGACCTTACTCAAATCATCCACCAATCTATCACCAAAAAGAGTGTTGAGCACTACACGAAAGCTCGAGCTTACCGATTTGCCTTTAATTTTACTGGACAATTCCGTGGACGTTTCGATAGTCGAGAGTCAACTTCGGAAGATTCCGTTCATCGATTGGACGGAAATTTTTTCGGAGGAGGTCATGGCCAGCTCGTCAGCTTTCTGGGCGAATGTGTATTCTCATGAGACCGTTGGCGGCACTTTACCATTCAAAGAATTGGCGCGCTTGGCATTGAAGGTATTATTATTGCCGTTCAGTAATGCCGTGGTCGAAAGAGTTTGTTCAATTATGAATGCTACGAAGACCAAGCCTCCAAACAGAATGAGCTTGAGTATGCTCGACGCGATTTTGAGAATTCGTACGCACTTCTACACGACCGGTACATGCTGCAAATCTTTCACACCATCACCGACCATGTACAAGAAGTTTACGTCGAAAATGTACGATCTCAACTTGACAGCCACGGAAGATGCCCAAGGAATTTCGATGCAGAAAGACTATAGAGATGAGTTACTCGACACGATGACATTATTCGCCGAACAGGATGCGTAAAGGCAATTAAAGAAAAGAAATGAAGATAAAAACACGAAATAGACTGAGCGACATAATATCGTAAGCTTTATTTGACCAAATATTAGAATATATTATACGATACGACGTAATATTTCTATGTTTTGTTGTTTTAATTATTCCCGAATACCCCAACATTATTTTGAGTTTAAACTCATACTTATCTCAAAATTAAATTAGAGATATTTAATTAGGCTGCATCGGAAGAAATTCGCGCAGATTAACGTTCCATATCATATTTCAATTGTAGTACGATTTAACCTGCACTTGAACCTGACATCATTTTAAAATTTGCGCTCTTTCATATTGGATGTTCATTCATTGGCTACCATGCCTCGGCGGCGGGCGGCGACTTTGGGCGACTTGGCGAGGGGATTTCGGCGACCGTGCGCTCAGAGTGTCTGGCAACCCTGGAGCAGAAGGAAAATACTGGGATGAAGAGGAGGGAAGGGCATGCAGAATGTGCGGGAGGGAAGAAGAATCGTGGGAACACGTGCTGGATAGGTGTGAAGAGAAAAGAGAAGAGAGGAGAGGGATAGGAGAGAGAGTAAGAGAAATACTGAATGAAGAGGGGGAAGGAGAAGAGTGAATGAGAAAGTTCGATGGGGCAAGAGAACATAAGAGAAAGGGGGAACAAGAAGATAGAGGAGGAGATGGGGAAAGAAGGAATGGAGTGAATGGAAAGGAAACGGAAGTCGGGAGAAGGAGGGAGACAAGGAAAGAAGGGCGGTAAATAATAGGAAGAGGAAAGGTTATGAAGGAGAGAAGGGTAGCGAGAAAACGATAAAGGCGAGCGAGGGAAGAAAAAAGCGTGCGAGCGGAGAATAGAGTAAGCGGACGAGCGGCAAGAAAAAGCGAGCATGCGAACGAGAGGCGAGGCGAAAAGAAAAGAGAGGAGATAGAAGTAAGAAGTAGAATAAGGAAAATGTAAATAGAATGAGGTAGATCAATAGAATAAGGAAATGTAAATAGAGCAAAGAATGTAAAAAGAAAGTAAATGGAGTCTTGTAACCCCACGGGGAAACAATAAAGAGTATACTACCAATTATTGATATATTACGTAAAAATTTGTCGGCTTGTTCATTTTTATTTACTTGAATGACAGAAATTTTTAATTTTTCACGGTTGTTAACCATTGGAGGAGCCCGTGTATAAGCATAGGCTTACCCCCCTTACTGCCTGCCCCGTGAGCTGTGTAGCCACCCTCCTTAAGGTAGTAATTTGCAACGCAGTTACGAATTGACAAAGGAACCCCTATGTACGACAGAGAGGACTAATGAAGCGCAAGAGTGGGGGAAGTTATTGGTCGCCACTTCTTGCCTCATCCCCACCACTGATTTTGACACGAGTTCGTCCTCCTGGTTTCTAGTCTTCTTGGTCAACTCCGATCTAAAAAGCATGAAAAAAGTATGTATATTTGATGGCGCGGTCGGCGCCGGTAACTGACTAATCGTGGGGAGCGAGCAGGCGTGATATTGCAAACCACCGGAGCAACATAACCGGAATCTGTACATAATCTATAAACACTTGTCAATAGATGTATTTTTATCAATGCATGATAGTGGCGAGGCGATGCAGTTACTATTCGTGTAAATTAAAATATATAAAGTTGTCAATTGAGTTTAGTAAGGTGTATGAATGCATAATGTACGCGTTAAAAAGATGAGAAAAAACGATCATATCAGAACTGTAATAATATTTCCAATATCTATTAAGAAACAATAAGAAATTTCTATTAAAAATAGGTATGTTTTAAATCTTATAAAAATATGCCAATTATGATAATTTGGCCCGTTTGCGATCATTTCTTGTCTTTTGGCGAGTGGTGTTATTATTTTCATTATAGGCATTGCTCAGAAAATGCCCTCTTATCTTCTTATATGTAAAAATGGAAGAATGTTTGTTTGTTTGTCTGTTTGTCCTTTATAGGTGCCTATACCATTCATCCGATTGCGATGAAAATTTGGTGAATTGTAGTCCGCACTCCCGAGAAGGTTTCTGCGTTAGTAGAATAATTTTATTTGCCAAAATAAACCCGAACGGGGCAAAACAATATTTACATTTATGTATCGGGTAGCCTTTTGCCATTCCGGGTTAAATTTACGTTAATATAAGTTCGTTTGAATACACGAATACATATTTGTAAATTCCACTCATCCCCTCCCCCAACCATCCCCCTCACGAACGTTCAAAGTTCTTACCGTGTGGCATGGACGAAAATTTGTAGAAATAAAAATGGGATGAAATGAAAATGCAATGAGTCGAAATAATCTGTACAAATTTATCCGATCATACGATGCAATTGACTTAAAAATCGAGGGGCAGTTTCAACCTCTTAATTATGAGATATCGAAAAAATAACAAACCCGTCAACTTTATTTTTTCATCCTCTACCTTTATGCTAATTTGCATCCCAATCGGCTAAAAACTCTCGGAGATACGTATGAAAAAATTACAAATTTGCAATAAATAATAAGAGATTTGTTGCTATCTGCACCATTCTGATATCCAGTGTATAGTACGTGAAAAAATAAACGTTGTTGCAATTTGAAATTTTTTCATATCTTGTATTTTTATCCATTCTATAAGCATACCAAATTTCATCGAAATCGGCGAAGATGCGGGAATATAGTTGCCTGTCACTAAGCAACTGCCATCTCTGGAGCGGTCAAGCAATCCAGTTGTAGTTAGTCGGTAATTTACGACGCATGGTAAATACCATCAAAAAGTGGTGACCACCCATTACGTTTCACCCTGTATATAGAGATCATTTGACAGCTGTCAAAGTATGCTACCAAAATGACGAGCGAAATAAAACACAATCATTTCTTTCAACGACTCGATCGACTCGGTATCATGTATATATATTTAAAACAAACGACTGTCTTTTATTTCGTTTTTCGTTTCGGTGAAATAATTCATTTGACTGCTAATGTCGGATTAATCATGCCACCAAAACGAAAAGCTATTGGTAGATCTACACGTCAATCAAATAAGCGAAAAACATTACGAGCTTCAGAAACAGACGATCAACGAGAAGTGAGACTCGAAACCGTTCGTGTACGCACTGCTCAAGCACATTCGTCTGAAACCCTCAACCAAAGACAGGTAAGACTGGAAACAATTAAATTACGAGTTGATAGATCCAGACAAATCATGAACGCTGATTTAAATCTTTGCGCGTTTCGCTACGATTCTACTTATGATTATAATCTTCATCAAAGCGTGGTTATTGGAAAAATGGACAAACTATGCGAGTATTGCAATGCGTTAAAATTTAAGAATGAAGCACAAGGAATGTGCTGCGCAGGTGGTAAAGTGAAATTGCCAGAATTAGATTCACCACCAGAACCATTATTAACATTGATATCAGGAGAAACAAGCCAATCAAAACATTTTTTGGAAAACATACGAAAATATAATTCGTGTTTTCAAATGATGTCATTTGGTGCAACAAATATCGTGCGCGATAATTACATGCCAACGTTCAAAGTGCAGGGACAAATTTATCATCGTACATGATCATTACTACCTAGAGGATTCGATCCCGGGATTCCGAATCCCAGGATCCCGAGATCCCGGCCCTATTCCAGTCCCAAAAATTTCGGGATTAAATTTCGCAGAACCGGGATTTTCGGGATTGCCAAGAATTTTTTAAATGTGTCTAAAAATACTTTGTGCAACAAAATGCCTTTATTTTTTCGAAGAAACGTCGGGCGAGGACTAGTCGAAGACGCAGCGATCGTCATTGCACTTTTATACAAAGTAGGAAAGTATGACGAAGACCCCCGCCGCCCGCCGCTTCGCCTCGTCTTCGCCCGACGTCGGTTTTGTTTGGTTTGTGCCTTATCGTTAGTCGTGCTTCCATGACTAGTCGCGTGTGTGCCGGCAAACAAGAACGTTGTGTAAAAAGGTCGCGCCAGTCTCGCCACCCATTGCGTAAGTAGTATTTTTATTGGTTTCTATTTAATAAGTATTAATCACACAAATATTAAATATATATAATGGTTATCTTAATTGAGAAGTCATTTGATAAGTATTTACGAATGTTTAACCTAGGTAGTATACAGTCTTGCGGTTTTGAAAACTTATGTTTTTGTTATGCTTATTTCTATTTGTCATATTATATCAATTTTTGTTTTCTATTTAAAGGTATTTATGACAGACCAACCCAAAGAATAATGGCATTACCCAAAGAAAGTTTTTATATGAAACACAAAAAAAATGGAGATGCATCCTCAGTGTGGAGCCACTTCTTGATCGCCAAAGATGGCAATACAGCGCAATGTAAATATTGCCCAGCCATACTGAAAACTTCAGGAGGATCCACTAAAGGATAACACACTCATCTATCATCCAAGCATGATTTGAAAGTAGTCACTGCAAAGCCGTCATCATCAAAGAGCCAAAGTGCCGAAGAACCGCCCTTGAAAGGAAAACATAGTTCAGTTGTGGACTATTTTGTGAGAACTGATACTCTAGACGACGTTTTAGCCCGAATGACAGCTTTAGATGGTTTTCCTTTCAGCGTGTTTGTAAGTTCGATTGATTTGCGTTCGTTATTGTTATCAAAAGGTTACTCAGATTCACCGAAAGCTGCCTCAACAGTTCGTAATCGTGTTGTCAACTACAATTACAAAATAAGGAAAGAAATGAAAGTGGAATTAACTACATTAAAAGATGAAGAGCAGCGCTTTAGTTTGAGCTTTGATGAATGGATATCCACTTCTAACAAAAGATACATGAATGTAAATATTCATTCGGATAAAACGTTTTGGAATTTAGGCCTTATTCGCATTAATGTATCATTGAAGGCTGAGACTTGCGTTCAAATCTTTAAAAAGCGCCTTATTCAATTCGATATCTCTCTGGACACCGACATTGTTGCAATAGTAACTGATGGTCCAAATGTCATGCTCAAAGTTGGAAAACTTATGAATGCAGAGCATCAACTTTGTTTTTCTCATGCCATTCATTTTGCCGTTTGCGATTTGTTGCACAAAAAAAGTATATCGGATACTTCTGCAAATGAGCCCACCAATGTTGATTCAGATGATGATGATGATGAAGATCTAGATTCTGGGTTGGTCGTTGAAACAGAAAATTTTCTGGACTTAACGAATGACCAGAATATTAAGGGAGTAATAAAAAAAGTCCGGAAAGTGGTTCTTATTTTCAAAAGAGCTTCGTTGAAGGACGATACCATACTCCAAAAATATGTACGAAAAGAGCACGGCAAAGAACTTAATCTACTGCTTGATTGCAAAACTAGGTGGAACAGTCTCTTTACAATGCTCGAGCGTTTTTCCCTTTTGAAAGCTAGCATTCAAAAAGCACTTATAGATTTGGATAATCCAGTAAAATTAGATGAATCCGATTTCTGTCTTATCAATGAGATTATCAAAGTCTTGGCCCCGGTGAAACTAACTGTGAAAGCACTTTGTCGTTCTGACGCTAATTTATGCACGGCTGATGCTATTTCAAAGTTTATTTTTAAACAATTGAATGAGAATAACTCTGTTTTTGCTTGTAAAGTGAAAACGCATTTACAAGAGCGCATACAACATCGCAGACGAAATGAGTTGAGCGGTGTCTTACGCTATTTACAAAATCCTCATAGGGATGATGATACTTCGAATGACGAAATGAAGCATTTGTTTTCAAGTCCCAGCAGGAATTTAATAAAAAACCAGATTATTCTGTTAATTGAGAGGATGAACCCGAAAACGAATGTTATAGAGGAAGACCACAGCATCGAAATCGAACCTAGAACTACTAACAAAACCGATCTAACACTCAAAGAAAAACTTCAGATTGAAATAGAAAAAAGCATGAAAATATTATCCCCTGATTCTGAATCACATAAAGAAACTGACTTTTCTAAAATTATTAAGAAAGAAATGAATCTATTCGAGGCATCAGGTTCTAACCGTGGCTATAATCTAGAACGAGCTTATAAGTATTTATTGACGATTCCTCCAACTTCTATTGAACCCGAACGGGCATTCTCTGCAGCTGCATTTATGTGCAACAAATTAAGAAGCAGACTAGGTGATGAAACATTGGACGCATTGTTATTTCTTAGAGCATATTTTTGCAAATCAAAAAATACTTAAATGTTCCTAGGACCAACCATTTTTATAATTATGAAAAATGAGACTGATTAATATAATTATCATTTTGCATCGAAGATATTTATTATGTTAAAAACATATATATATATATATATATATATTGTGACGTTGCACAAATAACCCTCTGCGCCCGGCCCGTCCAAAGGAAACCGTCCCACGTAACCTGCGGATATAAAGATAAGTATTACTTACGCACTAAAACTTAGTTTGTAAGACCTGTGCAAAGACTTACCCGGGAGGCCAGCCACTCGCAGGACTGACCCCGGCAGTCCCTATCATACCCGTCATCGCCGGCATCATCGTCGTCGTCGTCAACATCATCGTCGTCGTCGTCGTCGCCGTCGTCGCGTCATCCTCGTCATCGTCAGCATCATCGGCGTCGTCGTCGTCGACATCCTCGTCGTCGTCGTCGTCGATAGCAGGAATAACCTAAAAGGAAAATAAAGGAAGATAATCTCGAGGAAATCACAAACATCGAAATGGAAAATTACCCACCTGGACCTCCCGAGAATCATCCCCGTCGAGTCAGCCACAATCCTCAGCGTCGCACACTTCCCAAGGCCAACGAATAACATATACAAGAGACGAAGATCGCACAACACACGTCGCACTCGCCAAGAATCACGAACTGTCAAACGCTATGCACCCGTCCGTCCCCGCACCCCAGCCATCCATCGGCTGAGCGGCGACAAGAGAGCGAAGATGGCAGCAGCGCACGGCGATCCCCAATAATTCCCCATTATTCCCACGCATAAATCCATAACCGCAATTACCCTGAATTATCGACCGCCCTACTTACCTACCTCTCCCCAATAGATCCCGCTACCGTCAGGCACGAATAAATCATACGCCTGACCCATCTATCGACCCGTGACGCTGCTGCCGAAGGATCGAGTAACCCGTGGTCGATGCCGGTAAGCTCGGCCAATCAGCGGCCGAGAAAATTCACGAGCTTCCGGCCGGCCACGAGGCCGTCACTTGGTGACGAGCGGCGAAGAGAGTAGAGGAGAATAAAGCGTTTATTAATTAAGAGAAAAATTAATTTGAGACCAAATAGGGAAAAGTAGAGAAAAGTGAGCAGAATTGTATGTAGAGTGTGAGTGTGTGAGGAGCGAGAGTACGACAAGCGAGCGATAAGGATACGAGGAGAAGGAATAAGGAAACAGCGAAAAGGACGAAAGAGGAGCGAGAGAACGAGCGAAGAAAAGGAACGGAGGATACAGAGAGACAGCCGACCGGTAAGTGTTTGCACAGGTCCCCCGGGAATACACTTACGACGGCCATTATTTCCCCTTGCGTTACCTTATCATATTCCATACTCCCGCGAAATACTTGCGTATCAAAAATTATCGAGACTACCCCCCCCCCTTTTCTTGCGTGCGTGCATACTTTCAGAAAATTCGTGAACCAAATTTTGTTAACATTATTTTTGTACGAACTACAAAACCGATGGGATGGTTGTATTAATTAAGGAAAGCGAAACAAGATACGCGATAATTTATCTCGTCAGACCGCGTGCGAGGAAAATTCACGGTCATCCCCTGCCCTCCCCGCCTGGCCTGCCTGGCCAAGTTACCTACGCACAAGCGACGGCTACCGTCGCGCGAAGCTCCCGCACCCGCCTACCCCCTTACCCCCCAACCGCCTCGAGTACCGTTACTTTTTCCTTTCTCCCCGCCTGCCCCTCTCCTAAGACCAACCGAATAATAGACTAAGACCGAGCGACTACCGGTGAAAATATATGCTTTCTGTTATATCGAGAATATTGAGACTGAGTAAATAGTATTGAGAGCAAATATATTTTTTTTTGTTTTGTTATCGGAGCGAGATTCAGCGCTGCGTGATAGTCCGAATATCGCTAATAAATTTACGATTGTTAAATATTGTTATCATCTCTTCCCTGCCAGTGGTAATTATTAAGAGGCCATATAGAGTCGGAGAACCTTCCCCTGAGATCCCGTCCGACCCTTCCCCTCCCGTCAGCTAGTCGATACGTACCAAAGTACGATACAGTATTTGTTATTTTTTTTTCTTGGTGGAAAAATAACTGGCGCCCAAAACCACTGTTATTACTTAGTTGTATTTTTTTTGTATTATCGCCCCGGAGATAGTACGCCGATCATTTATTTTTTTTTGGGATCAGTGTTATGATAGTAGTGAATAAACTCTGTTCTTTTAATTTTTTTATTTTATTTGAATTTTGAACCAAATTATTATCTCCCCCGTTTCCCCGAGTCCCCTCCCACCATCGGCGTGACAAATTGGCGCCCAACGTGGGGCTCGAAAAATACTCCCCCCCCCGAACAAATAGCGCGAACGGAAGCAACGGGCCGCATAATATTTAATATTTTTTTTGAAGTTACAAATTTTTTTTTTTTTAAGTTTGGAAAATAAGATTTTTTTTTCTTTGAATAATCCCCCCCCCCCCGTGATATCAGATTCTTTTGTTTTATACCCGTTATGAAAATTCCGGGTATTTGAGGACTGATATTTTTTTTTGTGTGTATTTGAGATAAAAAAATTTTTTTGCTGTTTTGGAAAAAAAAAAATTTTATAAGAGAAAATTATAGTATTGTGCGAGAACAGTACCTCCCTCCCCCCTTTTTTCTTTTCTTTTTTTTCCTTCTTTGTTTAGTTTCGCATTCTCAAGCGAGAACTCATTTTTTTTGTTTCCATTCCCTTTCACAAAGTTTTTTTTAGTTCTCTGACCGCCCCCCCCCGATTGGAAAATTCTTTTCGTTTTTTTTCTTCTTTTGGATTTGCGCCGAGCTTCCGCCTCGCAGCTTTACCCCCCTATACTGATTCTTTTCCCCTTTCTTCTTTTTTTTTAATTTTAGTGCCCACCACTGGCAGTAGGAAATTTACCCCCATTCCCCAAATATATCTTTTCTTTAGCGCCGACTGCTACACCGTCTGGCAGCTACACCCGAACTATTTTTGTTATTCTTTTGAAGTTGCGATTGTTTTTTTTTGTTGCATAGGAGATTGCGCGCTAGTACACCGTCCCACACGGATCAAGTAGGTCTCCCTGTACGCAATCGACGCGAATATAGCCCTAGGACATATTATCTTGTTGATTTTTATTATTGTGTATCGGCTAATTACGCCATCCCCACTCCCCCCCTCGACCTAATGATGGAGCGCACCCAGACGACGCTTTCAACGACAACCGTGACTACCACGGTCACGTCTGTCACATCCCCAATAACCCGTACTGCCCCAAGCCTTTCCCCTCTTCCCCTCACCGCCCCCTTACCCTCGAATGCCGTGATCCCTTCTCCCAAATACGGGATCGGATATACGGTGTCGAGGAAGTCCGCGATCTTATCCGGATGTGTATAGTCGCCCGGATAAGCTCTCGCGGAAACCTCAACGCTCTCCGTGATCGGCTGATCCGACACGAGACTCGCCTCTTACACCCTTCCTCCCCCGTTCTATGGAACCCCATGGAAGACGAATCGGGACTATCACCCCCCTTCTCTCTCGATGGCGAAATCGCCCAACCACCACCACATCGCCACCTAACATCCCCCACCTACCCCCATCGGACCATGCAGGAATCCGAAATATCCCACTACATCGCCCCCTTACTTCCCTATCACACCAACCCCCGCCCCGAACGTCCCTATCCCCGCGAACGGGACGTTCGACCTCCCCAAGTCTCTCCTCGCACATCTCGGAGGGTTCAAAACCTCCTAACGACGGTCGGAGGAGATGTGCGAACCGCCTTTTCACCCCCCTCACCCCCACAACCCCCGAGAAGATCAACGCAAGCGGTTACGTTTGCACAGTCCTCTCTTCCCCGCCTTCCCCCGTACCAACCACCCCCTTCCACGGGCCGGGAACACCGGACCCATCCCGAACCCATGGATTTCGAGTCCGACCAGCCATGGAATCCGCACCACCCCTATCCCTCCCAAAACGGTCCCGCGCTACATAGCACGAGGAACGCTCCGCCACCGTCTGTTCCCCCGACTCGTGCGCCTTCGAGGCCAGACGAGCCCCAAGCGTTCGCCCCTTCGGGGTTCCACGAGTCCTATGGGTCGCGGGATGCTCGACGGGGTGACGCTTGGAGGAGGAATAGCCCAAAATTTGGCGGAAAGAGTGGCGAGGACCCGGAGGAGTTCCTTCGCTCACTCCACGAATACTGTCGGTCCCGGGATTACACCGAGGCCGACCTGCTCCTTTCCCTCCCCGAGGCCCTCACCGGCGATGCCCTAAGGTGGCATCGTCTGGAGGAGGAATCGTGGGACTCCTACGCCGGATTTCTCTCCTGTTTCCGAGAACGTTTCGGGACGGAAACTAGTCAGGAGAGAATCCGGCAAGAAATCAGTTTGAGGACGCAAGGGCCCGACGAGCCTTGCGGAATCTTCCTGGACAATATTCGAACCCTAATCCGTAAATTAAGCCCTCCCCCCTCCCTAGAAAGCCAGCTAGACATCTGTCATGCCAACCTCCACCCCGATTTCCACGAACATATTCCCCGAGACGGCATCGCGACATTTCGCGAGTTATTGCAAGCGTGCCGTCAGAGGGAAATTATAAGAGAGAGAAGGAAATCTTACAGTCCCGCTCCCTCCTCCTTCCCCACGTGCGATCCTTACGTCGCATACAAATCCCCGGCGAACCCAGAGGTACGGCGAACGGCCGCCCTGGAAGCCGCACCCTTACCCCCCGCACTACTCCCTTCCCAACCCCGTCCGGCACCACGGAGGTCGCAAATACCTCCCAAAAACCCCAGCCCTGACCGCAGCTATCGCGACGTAGCCGCAACAGCACCTTCCCCCCCCCCCCCCATCCAAACCCAACAGATACTCTCAAACACCCCGCCCTCATCCACAACAGACCAAAACTCCCTCCTCAAACATCCCACGTCTAGCAGACGTAGCTCCCAAACACCCTCCCCCGAATTTCACCCCAAACACCCCCTATTATCCCCCCGGACCATGCTTCAATTGCGGGCAGATTGGGCATAGGTACCGGGACTGCACTCACCCCCTCGGGTATTTTTGCCGGCTGTGCGGACAGCGTGGCACGGACACCCAGTCCTGCCCCGCTTGCTCGTGGAAGCGGTCGGGAAACTACCCCGGGGGGAGGCAGTAAATCCCCCGCCTCCCCTAGCCTATGCTAGTCCTAAGGCCCAACTCCACGCCCTCGACTCGGTCGAGACAACCCCTCCCCCCTCGAGTAAGAAAAATTCCTCCTGTCCGACATATCTACCACCCTTAAATCCCGTAAATACCCAATACCAAACCTCAAAACTCACCCCCACACCCTCGCGGCGGCATCATACCCCTAATACCCCCTCGCGACGCACCTCCACACCCCAACGCGAAATCACGCCCGTCCTGACGGGCGCGCAGCTTCGAACGACCGACCAATTCCTCGAAACGACCGACCAACCCCTCGAAATGATCGAAGGGGACGGACGCCATTTTCTATGGGTCCTCCTGGGGGAATATAAATTCCCAGGATTGGTAGACCCTGGCTCGTGTCGATCGTATCTCAGCCC
The DNA here is from genome assembly GCA_964017225.1 of Netelia inedita. NCBI lineage: Eukaryota > Metazoa > Arthropoda > Insecta > Hymenoptera > Ichneumonidae > Netelia > Netelia inedita. The sequence continues at coordinate 19,947,132 of OZ024924.1, forward strand.
CGGCTTGACCACGAAATTAAATCTTCCCCTAACCCCCCTCGAGGAAGGTGTCAAGGTTGCCAACGGCCGAGTTATGGACGTCGACGGCGCCTTGCACCTTCAAATAGAAATAGGCGGCGAGCAAGGAGCAATTATGGTACGGGTAGCGGCCATCAATTGTCCTTGCATACTCGGGCTCGATTTTCTCCGACAGTTTGGACTGATACTTAATTACAGAGACGAGACTTGGCAGACGAAATATAATACCCCCCAGACCTTCCTTACTACCCAAACTTCCGTGACACCCCGCCATCTGCAAGACTGCACTGGTCTTGTAGTTCCTGACGACCACGCCCGACAGACACTAGACCAAATCCTGACCAAATATATTCTCCCCAACCTGAGCTGCGCATGACACATATTACCGAACACGAGATAGACGTACAAGACCACCCCCCTATCCGTCAAAGAGCCCGAGTAATCTCTCCCCATCTTCTGAAGATCGCCCAGGAGGAGGTCGACAAGATGTGGAGAGAAGGAGTGATAGAAAGATCAAAAAGCGCTTGGCTCAGCAACCCCGTGATAGTCCCGAAGCCCGGTGGGAAGCACCGCTTCTGTGTGGACTACCGGGATGTTAATAAGGTAACGAAGAAGGATGCTTATCCTCTTCCCAATATGGATAGAATTTTGGCCGGCCTAAGACAGGCCCGGTACATTTCAAAGTTAGACCTGAGTCAAGCGCACTTCCAAATCCCCGTGCACCCCGACAGCCGCTCAATTACCGCCTTTGCTGTTCCCGGCAGAGGACTCTTCCAATTCAAACGCATGCCCTTCGGACTGACCAACGCCCCAGCGACTTTCCAACGACTGATGGACCAACTAATTGACCCCGCATGGGAACCCCACGTTTTTGCATATTTAGATGACGTAATAATAGCCACGGATACAGAGGACGACCATTTCACGTACCTGACGAACGTACTGACAGTTTTCAAGGACGCCGGACTGGAAATTAACAGAGACAAAAGTGACTTTTTCTGCCACGAGGTTAAGTACCTCGGGTATGTGATCGGACCGGACGGACTAAAGACGGACCCCGACAAGATTGCTCCCATACTTGACTACCCAGCCCCGACGAACGTTAAGCAGCTCCGCCGATTCCTGGGAATGATCGGATGGTACGCTCGGTTCATGGGTGATATCTCAAAAGATAAAACACCCTTGACCGAGCTGCTGCACAAAGACGCTCCCTGGAGTTGGGGGACTGCGCAAGATCTTGCCTTCCGATCCCTTCGCGAAGCCCTCACCCTCCCCTTCACCATCCATACCGACGCCAGCGACCTCGCCGTAGGCGCGGTGCTTACCCAAAATATGGATGGTGAAGAACACCCGATCCTGTTCGCCAGTCGAGTCCTAACCCGAGCGGAGCGCAAATACACCGTCACAGAGAAGGAGTGCTTGGCGGTGCTGTGGGCCGTGAAGAAGCTGCGACCCTACGTGGAGGGCACAGCTTTCACAGTCATCACGGACCACAGCAGCCTCCAATGGCTAAAGAATTTGCGTGACCCTGCAGGCAGACTGGCGAGGTGGGCATTGGCCATGCAGGCCTACGACATGACCATTGTCCACCGCAAAGGGGCTCTAAATGTAGTTCCCGATGCATTATCCCGTATGTACGAATCCCAGATAGCCACGTTGTCAGACATCGGAGATACGGTCGACTCATGGTACGAGGAGAAGCTCGAAAATGTTCGCGAGTTCCCTCGAAAGTACCCGAATTGGAGAATAGAAGACGGTAAGCTGTATTACCACAAGCCCCATTCCATCATCGACCCCACCATGACCGACCTTGATGCTTGGAAACTCGTCCTACCCCAAAACTCCCGTCCCGATGCCTTAAAAGAAGCACACAATAATCCCCAGTCCGGCCATCTTGGGATTGACAAAACATACCACCGGGTCATACAAGACTTCTTTTGGCCCGGGGTATTCCAGGACGTCGCGCACTACGTCACCCGGTGCCGGGAGTGCCAACTCCATAAGGTCTCCCAGGCAGCCCCTGGCGGCCTTATGAGAGAACGCACGACCGAAGGACCGTGGTGCGTAGTTGCCGCGGACGTCATGGGTCCCTTCCCCCCTAGTAAAGCCCAAAATAAATATGTCGTTGTTTTTCAAGACCTTTTCACAAAATTGGTAGAAGCAGAAGCCCTCCGCACCGCCAACGATCCCAATATTATGACCGCCCTTAACACTTTAATCCTGAACCGTTGGGGTTGTCCCCAATTCCTCCTGACTGACAATGGTACCGAATTTCTTAACGCTCATGTGACGCAATACCTATCTCAGTACGGAATCCACCAAACGACCGTCCCCCCCTACCACCCTCAAGCCAATCCCGTTGAACGAGTGAACAGGACATTAAAAACCATGATCTCCACGTACGTCGAGCAGGACCATAGACTCTGGGACGAACATCTCCCAGAGCTATGTTTTGCGTTAAACACCGCCGTACAATCTTCCACACACATGACCCCCGCGTTCCTCAACTTTGGCCGAAATCCCCGTCCGGCCAAAAGTATTCGCGATAATGTTCCTGTTCCTCCCACACGAGACCCGCTCGACCAACAAACCTGGACCGACCGCCTAAAACGACTGCCCTTAATTCATGACTGGGTGCGCAAACAACTCGAGGAAGCACACAAACGACAGGCCAAGTATCACAACAAGGGCCGGAGAGACACACGCTTCCGAGTGGGAGACTTGGTCCTCCGGCGGAATCGTGTGCTATCCTCGGGTCCCCAAAATTTCGCTGCGAAGCTCGCCCCCCGTTTTACGGAGCCGTTTGAGATCTTAAGCGTTCCCTCCCCCGTAGTATATGAATTGAAAGACCCCAACTCGACGAAAAATCCGCGAGTACACGTCAGCGATTTAAAACCCTATCACCCCCCCCCCCCCCAAGCCCTAGGACTAGGTAGTGCTAGACCAATGAAAGACCATAAAGTGCCGGTAATAAACCCATTCAATCATTTTCAGGAAAGACCAAGGAGAAAAGCCGAAGTGGTAGGACGGCGAGCGGGGAGAAACGCCTCCGCGAGGGGCCGGTATAGGCTCCCGATCGGGTCTCTCTACGAGCCCGCCCCCGCCCTTCCTCCACCTCCCTGGATTGTCTTCCCCCTTCACCCCACCGCCGATACTCCCCCTGCCACTCCCCCAAAAAACCCTTCCCCAACTCCCCCCCCAAGACCAGGACCTTTCTCTCCGGACCCCGTCCGGAAAACCCGCTGCCCACCTTCCCCCCCAAAACCCAACCGTCTTACCTCAATATCCCCGCCGAACCCTCCCCCGCCCCTCTGGCAGATGGGCCACAGCCGCCGCCAATTCGGCATGGTGGCGCTCACGGCCTCCCTCCAGGCCCTTAAGACCCCAACCCCAACCCCTCAACCCACTACTACTCTCCCAAAACCCACCCCCACTCGCCCTCAACTCCGCACCCCTCGGGCCACCATTCCCCAAACCCAACCCCGTTCCACCCCAACCCGTCCGCGCACCACCACTCCCCCACAACCCATCCCCACTCGCCAGCAATTCCGCACCCCCTCCCCCGCCACTCCCCAACGGCGATTCAGGCCGACCACCGCCTCAAAAACCACCCACACCCGCTCCACGGCCCCACAACCCATCATTCCCGCCCTCATGCCCCTCACCATAACCCCCGCTCCCTCCATGGCCCCCATACCCGCCCTGATGTCCCTCCCCGTCCGACACCCCGACCTGCCTCGCGCCCCAACGCCGAAACGGTGTTGGTCGTGCAGCGGGACGGGACATCTCTCCACCGCCTGTCCCAATAGGCTTGAAAATCGCCCTAGACCCCGCTAACCTCCCTCTCACCTCGACCATGGCCTATCCTCGGTGAAGATCTGAGTGCGGAATTTTTGGCTCGACCACGTTTTTTTTTGTTGTACTTATTATGATTTCTTTTTCCTCTCAGTTTGGCTCGCCCACGTTTCTTTTATTTTGAGTTCTTCCTCTGGCTCGTCCAGATTTTAGTACCATTATTACATAAGTACCCATATGGCTGTGACCAGTATTATTTTGTTTTATAAAGGGGAAAGAACCCCCTAATCAGTCACCTCCACGAGTGGAGGCCACACTCCTCGGGAGTATAAGACTCACGGGCATATACAGAGTATAATAGAGAGAGAATATAAAGGCTGCTTCCAATTCCGTCCGACCCAACCCCGCCAGTCCGAAACGGACCATCCTATCCACCCCGTATGACCCACTAAGATGCTCGCCGTCCTCCATAAAAATGACCGACCTGCAAATAGGAAGGATTCGCGAACAGGGAGACACGTACTCTAGTCAGCCAGAAAAGAGGAAGGACTGCACGCACGCACAGGGAGGAAAGACAGACAAAAGGCCGAGAAGTGTTCTGAGGGGAGCTGTGGAAACACTTACCCGCAGTCTCCGGAATGAAAGAGAATGAATGAGTCGATATTACATTTGTATTTAAATAGCTCGAGTACGTCAAGAGGCGTACTCTCGTCTCAGCAGGGGGGTGTTGTGACGTTGCACAAATAACCCTCTGCGCCCGGCCCGTCCAAAGGAAACCGTCCCACGTAACCTGCGGATAAAAAGATAAGTATTACTTACGCACTAAAACTTAGTTTGTAAGACCTGTGCAAAGACTTACCCGGGAGGCCAGCCACTCGCAGGACTGACCCCGGCAGTCCCTATCATACCCGTCATCGCCGGCATCATCGTCGTCGTCGTCAACATCATCGTCGTCGTCGTCGTCGTCGTCGCCGTCGTCGCGTCATCCTCGTCATCGTCAGCATCATCGGCGTCGTCGTCGTCGACATCCTCGTCGTCGTCGTCGTCGATAGCAGGAATAACCTAAAAGGAAAATAAAGGAAGATTAATCTCGAGGAAATCACAAATATCGAAATGGAAAATTACCCACCTGGACCTCCCGAGAATCATCCCCGTCGAGTCAGTCACAATCCTCAGCGTCGCACACTTCCCAAGGCCAACGAATAACATATCCAAGAGACGAAGATCGCACAACACACGTCGCACTCGCCAAGAATCACGAACTGTCAAACGCTATGCACCCGTCCGTCCCCGCACCCCAGCCATCCATCGACTGAGCGGCGACAAGAGAGCGAAGATGGCAGCAGCGCACGGCGATCCCTAATAATTCCCTATTATTCCCACGCATAAATCCATAACCGCAATTACCCTGAATTATCGACCGCCCTACTTACCTACCTCTCCCCAATAGATCCCGCTACCGTCAGGCACGAATAAATCATACGCCTGACCCATCTATCGACCCGTGACGCTGCTGCCGAAGGATCGAGTAACCCGTGGTCGATGCCGGTAAGCTCGGCCAATCAGCGGCCGAGAAAATTCACGAGCTTCCGGCCGGCCACGAGGCCGTCACTTGGTGACGAGCGGCGAAGAGAGTAGAGGAGAATAAAGCGTTTATTAATTAAGAGAAAAATTAATTTGAGACCAAATAGGGAAAAGTAGAGAAAAGTGAGCAGAATTGTATGTAGAGTGTGAGTGTGTGAGGAGCGAGAGTACGACAAGCGAGCGATAAGGATACGAGGAGAAGGAATAAGGAAACAGCGAAAAGGACGAAAGAGGAGCGAGAGAACGAGCGAAGAAAAGGAACGGAGGATACAGAGAGACAGCCGACCGGTAAGTGTTTGCACAGGTCCCCCGGCAATACACTTACGACGGCCATTATTTCCCCTTGCGTTACCTTATCATATTCCATACTCCCGCGAAATACTTGCGTATCAAAAATTATCGAGACTACCCCCCCCCTTTTCTTGCGTGCGTGCATACTTTCAGAAAATTCGTGAACCAAATTTTGTTAACATTATTTTTGTACGAACTACAAAACCGATGGGACGGTTGTATTAATTAAGGAAAGCGAAACAAGATACGCGATAATTTATCTCGTCAGACCGCGTGCGAGGAAAATTCACGGTCATCCCCTGCCCTCCCCGCCTGGCCTGCCTGGCCAAGTTACCTACGCACAAGCGACGGCTACCGTCGCGCGAAGCTCCCGCACCCGCCTACCCCCTTACCCCCCAACCGCCTCGAGTACCGTTACTTTTTCCTTTCTCCCCGCCTGCCCCTCTCCTAAGACCAACCGAATAATAGACTAAGACCGAGCGACTACCGGTGAAAATATATGCTTTCTGTTATATCGAGAATATTGAGACTGAGTAAATAGTATTGAGAGCAAATATATTTTTTTTTGTTTTGTTATCGGAGCGAGATTCGGCGCTGCGTGATAGTCCGAATATCGCTAATAAATTTACGATTGTTAAATATTGTTATCATCTCTTCCCTGCCAGTGGTAATTATTAAGAGGCCATATAGAGTCGGAGAACCTTCCCCTGAGATCCCGTCCGACCCTTCCCCTCCCGTCAGCTAGTCGATACGTACCAAAGTACGATACAGTATTTGTTATTTTTTTTTCTTGGTGGAAAAATAACTGGCGCCCAAAACCACTGTTATTACTTAGTTGTATTTTTTTTGTATTATCGCCCCGGAGATAGTCCGCCGATCATTTTTTTTTTGGGATCAGTGTTATGATAGTAGTGAATAAACTCTGTTCTTTTTATTTTTTTATTTTATTTGAATTTTGAACCAAATTATTATCTCCCCCGTTTCCCCGAGTCCCCTCCCACCATCGGCGTGACAATATATATACAGGGTGAATTCTGTAAGGTTTCTCAAACGGGATTTCGATGCAGATGGGATCATTACGAACAAAAGTTGCAAATATACATTAGGGATATTTTTAATAGTTTACGAGATATGAATATTTAAAGTTGATCGAATCAGAACGCGCCGAGAAGCATTGGAGCTGCCCACTCTCCGCCCTAGCCGTAGATATAGCACAGTTTAGGGCGTTACATTTGGGATTGCAAAATTCAGAGCGGCCAATTATTATTATTTTATTACGCAGTCATTTTTATTTGTCGGGCATTCACTGCTCTGAATTTTGCCCAGCGCGCCAAATAAAAATGACTGCGTAATAAAATAATAATAATTGACTGCTCTGAATTTTGCGATCCCAAATGTAACGCTCTAAACTGTGCTATATCTACGACTAGGGCGGAGAGTGGGCGGCTCCGACGCTTCTAGGCGCGTTCTGATTGGATCAACTTTAAATATTCATATCTCGTAAACTATTAAAAATATCCCTAATATATATTTGCAACTTTTGTTTGTAATGATCCCATCTGCACCAAAATCCCGTTTGAGAAACCTTACGGAATTCACCCTGTATATGTCAAATGGCAGTTTGTGGGACTTTTTCAAGGAGCAAATATTTATCGCAATTTCCGTACTTTCAATCACCCTTAATACATTTCACAAAGATTTTTCGTTATATAAGCTCATTAAACATATACAGTCGGGGACAGAATTGAGTGGACACCATCTGGTATAGAGTGCCGCAACGGGTTTTTATGCCATTTCGCCGGTAGTTGGCCTAGGCTAATTTAACCAACGTCATTTTAAAGAGGGGCAATTTACCTTCATTTTGGTTATTTAAAAAAATGTTTACGATTTTTTTGACAATTGGCACCCAATATTGAAAAGAAAAATTTTCGTTCGTTTTTGTTGTTCTTTAAGTGGACACCTTTTGTAGTGAAATTTTTTAACGCGTTTTTTTTACTCCTATCATAAAGGGGGAAGTGCAAGCTTCAATTTCTTTTTTTATAAAGCTTCGTACGCTTGTTTCGTATTGTCTTCGTCTTCGTATTGTCCACTCAATTCTGTCCTCGACTGTATATACAACAAAAGGTACGTACTGGTAGTTTTCAGGACTATCGATAAACTAGCCGGTTTCGAGACATTATGAGATCCATGGGCTCTTTTCAGGTCTTCAGATATACAGGGTGTCCCATTTTAATCTTACACCTGATTTTTCTCGGAAAATACTGCTCCGATCAAAAATTGTGTATAATGAAACTTTTAGGGTTCGAAGGGGGACGTTCAAAAAAAATTTTTTTTTTGTATCATAATTCAAAATGGCGGCTGTAAGATGGCCGACATATTTTTTTTAAATAGAAACCGGCCATTTCTTTGTTACTAAAAAAATTGTCGGATCAAAACTAACAACTTTTATAGGAACATTTTTTTGATAAAGTCCATAATTTTTGGAGTAGAACACCATTTTTGACTATTTTAGCGTTATCCAGGATGTACCACGAGGAGGTAAAGTCTTTAACATCCCAAGTGTAAGTGTGTGTGTGTGTGTGTGTGTGTATGTGTGTGTTTGCGCGCGTGTGAGTGTGAGTGTGAGTGTGAGTGTGTGAAACACTCACAAGGATTAGGTCTCTGCGGCTCGTCACTTCCGCAGTATTTACCGACTCCAAAACCACCTCCTTATGAGTGTTCTCTGAACTCTTAAGAGGCAGTGTAACAGCCGACGAGCGCTTCGAAAACGGCATCCCTATTTATACGAGCACTGAGCAACCGATCGGGTTAAAATTTGGCCAGTACATAGATAATTATGGCACACGATACATGAGAGTCGCGTTTTTTCGAAATTTTGAAAAAAAATTTGCAGATTCGACTTATCATTGGAGAAATGAGACAATTCTTCATAGTACACCGATTCGATCGAAATTTCCCGACTCTCACTCACTAAAGCATCAACAAACGCACATTTTGAGCTTTGTTTCATTAAATTTGATGCAAAATTGGCTTCAAAAATAGGGATGCCGTTTCATGAAAGAAAAAAGCGAGATTTTTGTCAGCGTAACGAGAAAATAGTGTGACGAAATTCCGCGCGAAGCGCTGACGCAACATTCTCACGAGGTCGGTAAGTGCTGTGGCCCGCGCACGAGGCGTGCCTATGCCTTCGACTCTCGTAGCTATCCCTCCCGGCCCTCTCCGTCGCCGCCGGTCACATGAAATGAGTACAGTGCGAAGCATAGGTAAGGCCCTCGCTGCGCACTGTAGAGTGTTCGCTCCATGCTCGCCGAGACCGAAAAACTCGGCGGCAACTCGAAAACGAAATCCCTAATTACTCCGGCACTAATCATCCGATCGCATTGAAATTTGGAGGTGAGCTAGAGAATGATGGCACGGGGTACCTGAGACTCGTTTTTTTTTAATGGCGAAAGCGGAACCGCTTTTTTTTTATAAAAACGATAAATTGTTCATAGTAGCACGATGTTTCTCGTCGCGTTGATGTTACAATTTCGTGCTCCATGGAAATATGCACATTTTGGACTTTGTTTTATATCATTTGATAAAAAAATGACCGAAATATAGCAATTTGAGTTTTTATGCAACGCGGGTCTAGCGACGGCAAGTTCGCCGGCCCGCGCGGCGGGAGGGGTAGCCACGAGAGTCGAAGGCATAGGCAGTACTCGTGTACACGTTGGCCTCTGCACGGAAACCTAACGCGTCGCGCATATATATATATAGATCAGTCAGCTTTGAGAAATCAGTCAAATTTTGCATATCGTTAGTTCCTGACGAGATAACATATCGTGTCAAATATTTTTTTTATTTGCAAAATTTTTCGTGTTATGAATATTGGAACTTTTTCCGACTTTTTAATCAATAAGTAATTACATACCTTCGTTCCTTTAATTTTTTTTTAATTAAAGTTGTGGCAAAAGGACTATATTTTATCATAAAAATATTTACAACATTAAAAGAACTATTTGGTATTATTTATATCACAAATATAACAATATTTAAAAAAACCTGTGTGTGTGTTGTTCACACACGTAAGAAGTGAATACTTCTGGTATCCAGCCTTTCGCCTGAATGAAAAATTAAAAATATAATCATTAAAATAATCTTCGAAAGTGCTGCGGGGCCTCCAACAGCCTCCGCAGGCCTTCTAGAACCCTGCGCAGTGCTTTTGAAGGACTGCGCAGGGCTTTAGAAGGCCTCCTACAGCTCCCACAGGCCTTCTACAGCCCTGCGGAGTCCTTCGAAAGCACTGCTGGGCCTTCGAATAGAATAAATTGTTATTTAGATAATTGTTTTAAATTATTATGTTAATTATTCTTTGAAATTGTAATTATTTCCATGAAAATTATTTTTGTTGTTCTTGTGTGGTCTCTGCAGGGTCTCTAAAAGACTCTGTAGGCTATCCGAGCGCCTTCAATAAGCTCCGCAGGTCTTTGAGCTAGTCTCATCAGGCTACGCAAGACAGTTTTTAAATTTTTTTTAAATGATTGTTTTTAATAATCTTAACGATTATTTTAATGATTATATTTTTAATTTTTCATTCAGGCGAAAGGCTGGATACCAGAAGTATTCACTTCTTACATGTATGAAGAACACACACACAGGTTTTTTTTAAATTCGTTCAACGTATCCCTGACAGTTAAAAAAATTATTGAAAAATCATTTGTTAAATAAATAGTACCAAATAATTTCTTTTATGTTGTAAATATTTTTATGATAAAATATAGTCCTTTTGTCAAAACTTTAATTAAACAAAAATTAAAGGAAAGAAGGTATGTAATTACTTATTGATTAAAAAGTCGGAAAATGTTCCAATATTCATAACTCGAAAAATTTGGCAAATAAAAAAAATATTTGACACGATATGTTATCTCGTCAGGAACTAACGATATGCAAAATTTGACTGATTTCTCAGAGGTGACTGATCTCCTATAATTGTCCGCGCGACGCGTTAGGTTTCCGTACAGAGGCCAACGCGTACACGAGGACTGCCTATGCCTTCGACTCTCGTGGCTACCCCTCCCGCCGCGCAGGCCGCCAAACATGCCGACGCTAGACTCGCGTTGCATAAAAACTCAAATTACTATATTTCGGTCATTTTTTTATCAAATGATATAAAACAAAGTCCAAAGTGTGCATACTTCTATGGAGCACGAAATTTTAACATCAATGCGACGCGAAACATCGTGCAACTATGAAATTTTTATCATTTTCATAAAAAAAAGCGGTTCCGCTTTCGACATTAAAAAAAAATTGAGTCTCAGGTACCCCATACCATCGTTCTCTAGCTCACCTCCAAATTTCAATCCGATCGGATGATTAGTGCCGGAGAAATTAGGGATTTTGTGTTCGACTTGCCGCTGAGTTTTTCGGTCTCGGCGAGCATGGAGCGAACGCTTTACGGCGGTCGGCGAGGGCCATACGCACTATATTATGCCGGCTGTCGACTCTCGTCGAGGGACGGCGAGGCTGGACGAGTGCGAGAGTGTACAGGGTACACTAGCTCCGTCTCGCGATGCCTCGCAGTCACTCGTGTGCTCTCCATTCCGAGTCGGGTTTTGAGCGCGAGTCAAAGAGTCTCGCTTACCCTCGCGAGGCGGCGCAAGTGCATCACTGTACACTCTTGCGTCATTCAGTTGATAGCAAGCTTTCTAACCGTCCACCTTGGCGTTCGCAAAGCGTACTAAATAAACGAGAGTGTACAGGGTCGCGCTCGTCCCTCGACCTCTCGCGCGAGAGCTCTCGACGAGACATCGTGAGAGCACTCGCGCGAGAGTGTACAACCGGCATAAGATTTTCGAAGGGGACGGGTTACGGCTGGCCCTGCTATGACGCCTCGGCAGTGTTGGCAACCTGGAAGTTGGCGCTGATCGTACCAGGGGCGTAAGATTATCGTACCTGACGAAAAAGTATCGTACGTTTTCAAATAACATAAAAAAGCGTTAGTTATTAATAAAATAATAAAATTGATATTATCGTGAACTTATATTGCGCCTGACACGTAATTTTTCGAATTTTATCTTTTTCACACGGGTGCACCGCATAGTAAATGGCGCAAAAATTTGTGCGATTCAAAAATTTGTGCGATTTCAAAAATGCCTATTGAACTTTATATACGCGCGCGCACCGCACCAGCGCGAATTTTCGAAAGTTGTACACAAAGATATCGACTCTGTGTCGCTCTGTGTCATTGTTGCAAAGCTCCCATAATATCTAAACTTTGATTATGTTCAGAAAAAACAAAATTTCTGGATATTTGAATATTATCGTACATTTACGTACGATAATGAATCGCTATCGTACATCGTACGTTGGTATGAAATTATCGTACATGTACGATAATTATCGTACGGTTGCCAACACTGCGCCTCGGTCTTCGGCCCGCCACGATGTGCCAGGGCCGCCGGGGCTTCGTAGCAGATGCGCGCCGTGACATCTAGCGGTAGTCCGCAGCGGCTCGTAGTCAAATGCTGCGAGCTCTACACTACCGCTGGGAAGGCGAAGCCGTCGACATTCCTTAGGGTGTTACACTGCCTCTTAAAGGTGTTCGAAGATTCCCCCATTCATGTTTAAGCATGCCCGAACTCTCCTCTCAAAACCATCGACTGTTCGCAAGAGAACAACTCTCGGGATTGCACGGCAGGCAGCTCAAATGATATGGGGTACCATGAAAATTTTCTCTGGAATGTGTCGCTGTTGAAATTTTTCTGTTAACTGGATACGGCAGGACAATACGAATTTTCATGGTACCCCATATCATTTGAGCGTTTCAAGTTCGCTTCGCTTCTGATCGAAATAAGAAAACGAAATCTCACGTTGAACGCCTACAATAGACGCGGATTTGTTAACCGTTTACTGACGGCAATTCAACAATGGCTGATTTCAGTCCCAACGAAATCGTTGATATGCTCCTTATTTTAGGGAGATGCCGGGGCAATTATTTACGAGCAGAAAATTTGTATCGACGCGAATATCCTGATCGTCGTCATCCATCGCGGCAGACAATCCGAACCCTCGAGAGGAGAGCGAGGGCAGGCCGAATAACCCGCCACCGCCAACGTCGCCAAAACGTGAACAATGATTTTGGTGGCCCGCATGAGGCTCGAAACATGGCTATTTTAGCGATGATAGCAATCGATCCTCATTTGAGTGTTCGAGTGATCTCGGAGCGACTGGGGTTTCCCGGATCCACAGTGCACCGAGTACTGAGAGGTGCAAGGCTCCACCCGTACAGGATACAATTCCACCAAGATACGCCTAATCCTGATCCGTTGCGAAGGATGGAGTTTTGTCGGTGGGCATTGAGACGAATCGAGCAATTCCCAGATTTTTTTAGGTTTGTTATGTTCAGTGATGAATCCACATTCAACAACCGAGGTCAGGTAAATCGATGGAACTTTCGGTATTGGACTGATCAGAATCCACGATGGGTGCGACAGATCGATCACCAGCATCGGTGGAGTTTGAATGTTTGGTGTGGAATCATTAACGGGCAATTAATAGGTCCTCACTTCTTCGAGGGAACTGTGACGGGAGCCCGTTATTTTGACTTTCTGCAAAATGAATTGCCGCTTTTGATGGAAGACATTGATTTGGTTACACGTCAACAGATGTGGTTTCAGCAAGACGGTGCACCCGCTCACTGGGCTCGTGTTGTTCGAAATCACCTGGACGCAACATTCGGTCAAAGGTGGATCGGACGAGATGGACCTGTCCATTCGCCTCCAAGATCACCTGATCTTACCTCTCCCGACTTTTTCTTATGGGGTTATCTTAAAGACGCTGTCTACCGTCAAGCTCCAACCACACAAGAGGATATGAGGGTGCGGATAAGAGCTGCCTGCCGTGCAATCCCGAGAGTTGTTCTCTTGCGAACAGTCGATGGTTTTGAGAGGAGAGTTCGGGCATGCTTAAACATGAATGGGGGAATCTTCGAACACCTTTAAGAGTTCAGAGAACACTCATAAGGAGGTGGTTTTGAAGTCGAAAAATACTGCGGATGTGACGAGCCGCAGAGACCTAATCCTTGTGAGTGTTTCTCACACTCACACTCACACTCACACTTACACTCACACTCACACTCACACTCACACTCACAAGGAGGGTTTGGAGTCGGTAAATACTGCGGAAGTGACGAGTCGCAGAGACCTAATCCTTGTGAGTGTTTCACACACTCACTCACACTCACACTCACACTCACACGCGCGCAAACACACACATACACACACACACACACACACACTTACACTTGGGTTGTTAAAGACTTTACCTCCTCGTGGTACATCCTGGATAACGCTAAAATAGTCAAAAATGGTGTTCTACTCCAAAAATTATGGACTTTATCAAAAAAATGTTCCTATAAAATTTGTTAGTTTTGATCCGACAAATTTTTTAGTAACAAAGAAATGGCCTGTTTCTATTTTAAAAAAACATGTCGGCCATCTTACAGCCGCCATTTTGAATTATGATACAAAAAAAAAATTTTTTTTGAACGTCCCCCTTCGAATCCTAAAAGTTTTATTATACACAATTTTTGATCGGAGCAGTATTTTCCGAGAAAAATCAGGTGTAAGATTAAAATGGGACACCCTGTATATGCAGCTTTCAGGACGTTTTCGAGTGGTAGGTATTTTTCAGGTCTTTTCGAATACATTTTGGCAGTTTGCGGGACCGCACCAAGAAACAGGTATTTTTCAGGACTTTATGAATACATACACGTATTGGTAGCTTGCGAGACACTACGAACAGATAGGCATTTTTCAGGACTTTCTGAAGATATATTGGCAGTTTGCAGGACAGTATCAAGTAATATACATGGTTTACGAGTCTCTAAATGTATAGTGGCAGTATTCGGAACAGTATAAAGAGATAGCTACATTCAGAGATTTGCATGCAATAAGAAGGTCAGAGACAGTGCATCATAGTGAATGCTGTTTTTAAAACGCCACATTAATCAAGAATTTCCCAAGTTTCACTCATCTTATAGACTGAAAATATGATCGGAACTAATAGTGGCTGATGCTATTGAGGCTTATGACGGTTAGTAAGCCATAACACTGCAATAAAATGAACAAAAGAATTCGAATCCGCATTGTTTAATTCTTACATTTTTATTATTTATGGTAAGATAATGTTTGGTACTGAAACGTCGAAGTTCGTTTCATTAAATTTTGTAGCTCGAGACTCGAAATAAGATTAAAATAGGTGGAAATCTCGATGAATTATGTGTAACAAACTTTTTCTTTATTGTTTTCTTGGGAAGTTTCCTTGTCGATAATTACAGCATTGCTACTGTTACGTCCCCGATATTGGATTGGAACCGCGTGATAGGTCGTTTCCGTTGACTCGGCCGATACTTGTAGTTGGCGCGAAATTTGGACGTACGCTCAGTGAAAAACAGAGTATATGAATATTCTGATTGTTCTGAGATACGGAAATTCGGAGATTCGGAGGTTCGGAGATTCGTTATGAAATTCGACCCCTGCTATGCGCAGTTGAAGAGATCAACACGATGAATAGTTATTCAATGTTGAGTTTATTCGTAGATATTGTTTGATAATGAGTTACAGATTAGTTCGGACTTTTGAGATGGTCCGAATTTAGCGCCGGTGTACAAAGTTTGTAAGTGGTTGTCGTTTAAACACTTCTATTAAAATAACTTGGATGATTTCTTATGAAACGATAATGTTAGAATATATAACTAACATATTTCATAGACGCTGTAGCTAAGTTTCTGTAACTGTTAACTCGAGTTATGTCAAAGGCAAAAAGCTCGAAATTGGGTCGGAGCATGTCTTTTTATAGTTGCTCTAGTTTTGGGTGGAGGGGATTTAGTTTGGGGTGGAGTTTGGTTTTCCCTTTGGAGAGGGTCGGAAGGTTTTTGTGATAGGCTGGGTTTTCCCTATCATCTTACTATTTAGCTATTGGAAAGGAAAATTAGGTATACTCTACTAGGTCGATATTAGAGGTAACTACGCAGAGCGCCCTTTTACCGACTAGAGGACATATGCTACCGACGTTTGGTCATTGCTTAGTTTTGAAAATTGACTGCGCCTCTAATGTCGGCCAGTACGTAACACTACATTATCGGTTATTGTATGGTATGCATATCTCGTATCATATCTGTGATCTATTTACATTGGGTCGATAAGGATGAGTACCGTCCGTCCTCGGGTGTTGTTTTTCTTGCCGCAGGGTGCGTGATAGCGTTCCTGTCCTGTATACGTGATCCCCGTTATGCGACGTTTCTCCTAATCGATGATTAATCGATGGGTTACTGCGCAAGCTCTCCTAGTGCCGTGCGTCCTAGCAACGAATTCTGAATTCGTTGGTCCTAGTCCCATTTTCCAAGATGACTGCGTGTTCGGTAATCTGTGACGTGTCTATGTGATATGCTTCGTCCTGGATATTGTTCTATATTTTGGGTAAGTTTTATTGAATTATTTGATTATACAAAATTTTTCTTTTTTCTTTTTGTAGTGGATCTTGAATTCGAGCCTTCCTTCTTCTTGTTGTGTGGAATTTTCAGGTAGGGTTCGCACGTCTGATTTTTTGTTTTTGACATAGCTGACTTTATATCTAATATCAATTTTTCTTTTTTATTTTAGGCTACCTGTTTGCGATAGTTCGGCATTGCTCGCTTTTAAGGCCAGTAGCTAATTTTCTATTTTCTTCTTTGTTTTTATGGCCCCAACTAAATTTCGCAATTTCTTTCTTTTCCACAGATGCAGCGATCCTTGCGTTTTATGGTTGTGCAGTGCCTTTGATTTTAGTAAGTTGTGTGTTTTTTTATTTATTTTTATATTTGTGACCGACCTCTCACCTCATAGATATTTTCCTTACTACCGTTTCCCTTTTCTCACTGCGCAGAATTTGTTTCCACAGTTTGTGGTGCTGCTTCTGCACAGAAACGTTCCTCGGTGTTGGCTGTTCTTTGCACCCTTCCTGTAGTTGAGTTTCTGCTTTCGTTGAATGCATATCACTCCTGGAGAAATACTTTTTTTTATCTTCTTATTGGTGGCTCCTGCTACTGTTTCCTCTTGCCGATATACCACGTTGCTGTTTTCTACTTATTACTCTAGCCTTAGGACTCTAGGAATTCCTCGTTTTTGAGTTTTCCTGCCTACTCTTTCTTACCTTAATCCTTTCCGCACAGCCACTCCTGTATCTTACCCAGGTACCAGATAGTGTTGAAATTTCTAAGACTCGGAAATTCAAGTCGTTATCTTTTCATGGTTTGGTTGATTTTTTTTATATATTTTCTGTCGCTCTACGTTATTAACCAGATTTCCTTGTCACCTATCATCTTTTTCCTAAACTAATCAAAAAGTTCTTTTCTTCTCATCGCTTTTCTGTTTCAGGTAGGTGCTGTCGCTGTCGGTCGTTGCCCAGGATGGTGGAGATCAGTCTCTGTTTCAGTACATAGTATTTTTTTCAATAAAGTCTATTACATCAGTTTTATCATAAAATTTACAATTCCTTCAAATTTTAAAGGAATTAAATAACGGAATACAATAGAAGGAGCGCGGTGGCTCGGTGAGTAGGACTCTGGCTTCGCACCCAGCGGGCCAGGGTTCGATTCCCGTAGCCGACACCAATGGAAAAAAGAAATTTTTTCTAAGTGTTTTTCTACAATCCTGGCGGTTCAGATCCCTCCAAAACAAATGTCCAACAAAAACCCCGCTGTGAGGAGTGGGGGGTCGATGTTCGGCTGGGGTGCTCCCGCAAGGCGGTTCTCATCGCGCGGATGGTGACGCCTTGGTCGGACATCGGGTGGCCCATCGTCACAGTTGAGGAGGTGCCGACCCTAGGCGACTCTGGTGGACGTGCTTGAGTTTACTCCCATTGACACTGGGGGAGACTACGTAGGTACCGACCTGTATCGGCGGAGGTTTTCTGCAGTTTCCCTCCGTCCGTGGCAAATGCGATACAGGGAGATTGGGGGGAATGCGAAATGGCTGCAGCCGTGGTCGCGAATAAGAATGTCGGAGGATAGGTTGGATGAAAATGGTAGAATTGTAGAATATAGGTGTGTAAAAACCCGAAGAGGGTGTGCACGATAAACTCCCACATTATTATTATTAACGGAATACAATATACATTTTAAATGGTACTTTACGTTATTTTTTATTAATTATTAGTGAATGGGTAAATAACGTTGTACACAAACGTTTTTAAACAAAATTCTCTGAAATCGTTATAAATTTTATAAAATACTTTCAAATTTGTATTCATAACATTTCCACAATAGGATCTTTTTTCAGCAAACTTGACTAGTTTTTCTTTGCTGAATTCCATAAGTACGGTATATATTATATAATTAGATTAAATGTGGTAAATAATAAAATATTTTCAAAACAGCTTAATGCTCTTTTTTTATTATTAAAAAATTTCAAATTGAAATTCTGACCGATAAGAGCATTTTTTAAGGAGCTGCTTTCTTGTTCTTCTTTATTAGGTTGGAGATCCACGCCTTAATGACAGTGGGTGAACGACTGCTCAAACATGGGTGTTCATTTAAAAGATCTTGTATCTTTCTCAACGATGGGTAATTGCCCTTGCTGATATTTTGTCCAAATAATTCCGCAGCTACAGCTGTCTCTTCTTTGCTCCACCTTTTCTTCGATTTGACTGTCCCATAAGGAGATGCTAAAATAAAACAAATATTCAATGAATATATGTAAATGGTAAATGGTTTACATAATGCTTCAACGTGAAAAATTGAATCGATCTTTTTTACAAGAAAACTTACTAGAGCGTCTTTTGGGCTTATTGTTGTTCGTCGTACATTTCAAATTCGCTTTGTACCGGCAATTTGAAAAATTATAAGTTGACTCATTCTCAGTGGTGTGATTAAGTCCGGCATGCTCGTCGCACGAAACGCTATAATCTTTTTCGACAACGGAATCCATGTGTTCGGAGAGTTGGAAGGTGTCATTTTTATATTGATTCTCCGTTGCTGTCAGTTCAAACAAATAATAATACAAATGTTAGGAATAAATAGAAGTGTAAATTATTCATAGAAATAAAAAATACTTCGTAGGTTATATTAATCGTACTTCGGTATTCATCTCGTTGCATGTTGAGTTCGATGTTCTCGTCAGCAGAAGTTTCAGACTCATCGGTTTCGTTTTCGTCATCCTCGTCGCCTTTTTGGACCATCTCCAAAACTCTTGACATACGTAAAATTTCCCGATTGACGATTGGTTGCCTATAAATTTCCCTATGAATTTGTTCTGCATGTCCCATAAAATTGGCGACATCCGCTATCTCATTTTCCGACAAATTGAGGTTTATACAATTTGTCGCGATGTGTTTCCTTAGTTTTGTTCTTGTCAATTTACAAGGAAACTCAGCTCCGGATTCTTTTGCAAACTTCCGTAGGAGGTTGCATGCCCGAAGATATTTATGGCGCATTTTTTCAGGTCCAGGAATACCGAAGACGTAGCGATTTTCAGCGGGTACGCCAAAGTTTGTACGATGCTTCAGTATTATTTGGATGGAGTGTACTAAATCTTGCGATAGAAGAACTGGAACCGTACGATTGAGCTTCCCTCGAATGACAAAACGAACGTACTTTCTAGCAATTGCCTGAGCGTCACTCGATAACGTTTTCCAATGTTCTTTGCCGACACCTTCATAATTTTCGAAATCTTCGATGAGTACGCGCTCTATCTCCCCTGCTCGGCGTCGATTAAAAAGCTGTACCGAAATGCGCATCACTTGCGCTAGCAATAACCATGCTTCAAATGTATCTTTTTTTCCAGCATCCGCAATGCTGATATCCGTTTTCCTTTCAAAAAGACGTGCAATTTCTTTATGTCGTTTGTCGATGGTAGTTCATTTTTTTTCGTCTTTTTTGTTGAGACTGTGTCTCCATTACTGTTTTATTGGCGGTTATACCGATGTCTTCTATAAATAGCTTTAAAAAATCCTCCGTATTTGTTTTTTGTGTAGAGTCATGTCGTTTAATACAATCGGTTACTAAAAACTGGCCAATCTTTTTTATGAGCGATCCAAGACTGTAAGCCGTGGACGGCGCCGCGTACATGTTTGTTTTTTCATTAAAACCAGCGACTACATTTATAGCCATAATTACGTGATCGTAATATTTGGGATCGTACAGACTTGCGAATTCGAAAATATCATGATTTATCTCTTTCAATGCAGGTAAGAATCGTCCTAGTAACCGTAAATGGCCTCTGATCATCTCATGTTGGTGTGGCAATCTATACTTACAACACATTTTATTTCCATAAAGGATTATTAATCGATCATATCGAATGAGACGAACAACGTCGTCTTCTCGTAAGACGGGGAAAACTATTTTCCTTAAAATATCTGACGCATCAGAATGGATGCGGCCAACAATTTTACGACCCAAAACCATGAGACTTCTATTTTCCTTCCCTGAATATGCAAAGCATTTCTTTGCGTGGTGTCGAAGATTATTTTTGCTAAAAAATCCTTTACACTTATGGCAAACTGTGAAATCGCTGGCGGTCTTCTGCAGTTTGCTGCTGGGTCGTCTACATACCAGTAACTCTCCGTCATTTACGCTATTGTTTGTATTAAAATAAAACTGGCATTTCTTGCGAATCGTGTCAATAATTTTCAATCGCTCCGCACATTTTTTTGGCAATACTGAAAAAGCTTTGACTTCCTTTAAATCGTTATGAATATTTTCAAGGTGACGCACGAATTTAGATTGCATTTTTTTGCAATACATGCAGAATGTCCGCTTTCCATGACCTCGCTTTCCGTCCGACGCGACGACGTACATGTCTTTATCATCTCGTACAAATTTTTCGGAATTATTTTCTTCTGAGCTTGAAAAGGATTTTTCCTCAGATTTGTTATTATTGCTTTCCGTGATTTTATTTTGTGGATCATCATTTTGACCGTCAACCGATTTATCTACCGATTTCTCATTTGCGGAAACTTCAAAGTCATCATCAGAGGGTTTGTACTCGGATTCAGCGCTTTCGGCAGTGGCGTCTGTGTTAGTAACAGTGGCCGTGTCAAAAGTAGGTGAATTCCTTATATTTATATCAGAGTCAACAGTAATTTCACGATTCATTAGGTCATCTAAAAATGAACATACTGCTGTTGTGTCATTTAAAACACTCATATCCGATATGGTTGAATCGGCGACATTTCCGATATCAGATATTTCGTTGCAAGAAGTACTGGGGTTCAATACAAATGTGTCCAGTTTCGTGAAAGTCACATTTTCTATATCGTAAGGCGTTACTTCGACCAGATTATTCAATACACTGCTAATATCTTGTTCCGTTGACAAGATGTTAGTTTCGGCTCCACATTTTTCAACGACCGAGCAGGGTTGACGTTTATAGGAATGTCTACAGCACTGTCTATAGTGAATGTCGAGTTTGCAAGTATTGTATAAGTTTTATCGCCGTCAAAGTTCTCGATCGTGTCGACAGTGCTGGCATCGTGGTATGTAATGTTATTTTCGCGCGCCGCATTTTCCAGACTGGATATGAAGGGGATGGGTAATTTTTCGTTTCCAGACAGTATCCGATCCTCTTGAATTTTTATATTGATTTTCGGATCCTTGTTTTCATTCTCATCGACATCGAAAGAAGCGTGTAGATTTTCGTGGTTCATGTTTGCAGAAATTTTTTCAGATTTCAGCTTCTTGAGATATTTGACATCATCTATTGATTAAAGTACGAACGAATAATTTTACATTTGAAATACCTGTTGAGAAAGAGAGAGAGAGAGAGAGAGAGAGAGAGTGACGAGAGACGAGAGACGAGAGACGAGAGACGAGATAGATAGATTATGCCCTAGCGAGCTATGGGGCAAAAAACAAAAACAAAATACACAGCTTAATGAATGGTATGCATGAGCGGATACAAAAATCAGATTGATAGTACAGAAAATTCAATAAACACATTTGCCATATAGATTAGGAAGATACCTTATATCCTATTATTACAACTAACCTTAAGAGGCAGTGTAACAGCCGACGAGCGCTTCGAAAACGGCATCCCTATTTATACGAGCACTGAGCAACCGATCGGGTTAAAATTTGGCCAGTACATAGATAATTATGGCACACGGTACATGAGAGTCGCGTTTTTTCGAAATTTTGAAAAAAAATTTGCAGATTCGACTACTCATTGGAGAAATGAGACAATTCTTCATAGTACACCGATTCGATCGAAATTTTCCGACTCTCACTCACTAAAGCATCAACAAACGCACATTTTGAGCTTTGTTTCATTAAATTTGATGCAAAATTGGCTTCACAAATAGGGATGCCGTTTCATGAAAGAAAAAAGCGAGATTATTGTCAGCGTAACGAGAAAATAGTGTGACGAAATTCCGCGCGAAGCGCTGACGCAACATTCTCACGAGGTCGGTAAGTGCTGTGGCCCGCGCGACGGAAGGGGCAGCCGCGAGAGACCAATAGCCCAGTCGAATTAGCTCAAAAAAGGGGCAAACCCGGAAAAAATCTTAAGTAGCAATTTTCCTTCGGAATTCGTTGAGGGAAAATATCGATCCTAGGAAAAAATTGATCAGAACCAAAATTGTAGGAAATTTAATTCCAAACAACTTTTGTTATTACTATTTTTCGTGTAAAACTGAAAATAAATGAGTTATTTAATAAACAAAAATTAACCCTTAAAATCAAGATGGCGGAAGACGCAACGGATCGAATAGCACGCAAAACCAAATTTAGGCTGCCAGTGACCCTCCCCAACGAATTCCGAAGGAAAATTGCTACTTAATTTTTTTTCCGGGTCAAATCCTAATTCGACTGGGCTAAAGGCATAGCCGCGCCTCGTGTACCCGTTGAACTTTGCCCTGCACGGAGACCTAATGCGTCGCGCGTTAGGCGTGAGGCATAGGCACGAGGCGTGCCTATGCCTTCGACTCTCGTAGCTACCCCTCCCGGCCCTCTCCGTCGCCTCCGGTCACATGAAATGAGTACAGTGCGAAGCATAGGTAAGGCCCTCGCTGCGCACTGTAGAGTGTTCGCTCCATGCTCGCCGAGACCGAAAAACTCGGCGGCAACTCGAAAACGAAATCCCTAATTACTCCGGCACTAATCATCCGATCGCATTGAAATTTGGAGGTGAGCTAGAGAATGATGGCACGGTGTACCTGAGACTCGTTTTTTTTAATGGCGAAAGCGGAACCGCTTTTTTTATAAAAATGATACAATTTTCATAGTAGCACGATGTTTCTCGTCGCGTTGATGTTACAATTTCGTGCTCCATGGAAATATGCACATTTTCGACTTTGTTTTATATCATTTGATAAAAAAATGACCGAAATATAGCAATTTGAGTTTTTATGCAACGCGGGTCTAGCGACGGCAAGTTCGCCGGCCCGCGCGGCGGGAGAGGTAGCCACGAGAGTCGAAGGCATAGGCCATGGAGCCTAGAGTAAAGGAGGACGCACGCTGTACTAAGGAGGTGGACTATAAAACCGACGAAAAAGATATATTGGCTGTGGTGGCGCTGCTGTCGCTAGTATAGGATGACAGAGAAGGACTGGCAAAAGAAAGAGAGGAGCGTATTGCATATAGTGCGGATCGTGCGGATCGCTCCGTGCATTGGAGCGTCAAAGTGGGGGAATAAGACTCACAGCGCTCGGGGTGATCATTTCGTGCAACTTTTTAACCTTCTCAAGGTGTTTCGGTACATGTTTCGAAAGATTAAGAAATTGATAAAATTTGGTGATAACGTTCTTCAACATCAAGTGCGAAAACAGAATTTTTTTCGAAATTTTCTTCCACCTAGTTATCGAGTAATTAAGCATTAAAGCATAATTCTCATGCCCGGAATGTATACCTATGGAAACGCTATGCTTATACGCGTGAACTTTAGTGTTTAATTACTCGATAACTGTGTGGAAGAAAAATCTGAAAAAATGTGTATCGTCTAATTGGGTACTAAAGAATATGTTCACTAAATTTTATAAAATTCTGAACTTCTTGAAATTTTTTATGTTTTTAACATGGTTTAGCATGGCAAACATTGTATCGGCTGTACCGAAACTCCTTACGCTTTACGAGATGGCATCAAAAAAGAAACCCGGTTGTATTTGTTGCCTAGTTTGTTGCAAAAATAACTCATTAAATGCACCAAATACGCATTTTTATGTATTTCCGAGTGTCGCGTACAAGAAACCTCAACGAGATAAGTGGGTCCAGGCGGTTCAAAGAAAAACGTAAGTTTTTGTTGAATTCTAACGTACTTCTGTTTCGGTGCTAATTATCATGCAATCGACTTGAACGTAATTGGTTGAATTGTATTGAATAACATAAACAAAGATGGATTTTATCAAATAGAAATATATTATAAAATAAAATAAAACTCTGATATTATTTTTATAACATTTTTTTACTTAACTGCACAACAGTTTTATATGCTTTTAGGGTGGATGGGTCTGAATGGAAACCTAAAAAGCATACGCGAATTTGTAGTCAACATTTCATCGGTAATAAAAAATCTGACTATCCTTTGATTCCGGTACAATGTTTCTGAAAGACAAAATTTGGGAAGATGTTACTACAAAATTCAATAGTGCGTCAAGTAATTCACGAACATCACAGTGTCTTCGGAATTCTTGGGAAAATATCAAAAAGCGCACAAAAAAACATTTTGCCGAACAAAAAAAGGAATTATACAAAACCGGTAAGAAATTCATTAGTGTCTATAATGGTCTATAATGACGAATGTTTTTGCTTGTATTAGTATATGTGTATCGAGAGAAAAAAATAATAGCATATCATATTTTCAACGTAAGATAAAACACCCAGTACTCGACCTTATGAGTGGTGAGAGCATGCAGTATATCTTTTGTACTCTTCCCACCCCAGATAGACATTTTACGACAACGTAACGGCAACAGGACAGTACGAAATGCAATTACGATATCGCGTTATGGTATCTTTTGCCGCCGCATTAAGCTTTATTGTGACAGCACAAAATTACGTTGAATGCTGACAAATATGTGACAAAACAGTGATACGCCGTCGGAACTGTTAGCAGCAATACGACTTATGAAAAAAAGAGCACGTTGATATAATAAATACGGCACGTCGTGCCGTTGCTATTTAATAGTAATTAAAGCCCATTTTTGTAGCAAGAAAACATCAAATTTAAAATATACGTTGGCAGGAAACGAACAGTAAAGGGACGGCACGTTGTGCCGTTCGGTTGTAGGCTTCGTTAGAACACAGGACTTACACAGTCAGCAATGAGCTAACAACACAAGTATGACAACAGAACAGCACATTATGTTGCGGTACTATATGAAAGAATCATAAACGTAGAAACAGCAAACGAACGGCAAAACTTGAACTTTTATACTGCATGCTCACATTCATTGTCACCCGTGCAGAAATTTCGTCAGGGATCCAGCTGGATTCGCGGTAGTATGCCCACCTTCCAATCAGGATCTAGTCCGATATCGGATTGGGTTCCAGGCATAAATGTAACGCTGGGAAACTGGATTCGAGCAGGGATCCCTGCCCGAATCCATCAATGAATTCTAGCTGGGTTCTGACATGTATCCCGAGCTTCTAATCGGGATCAAGTCCGTCCGATATCAACATGAAATTATTACATGTAAGCAACCACTCCGGTGGACCTACAGAGTAGTTTTTCTTATGAATAGGATTCCGTACTACCGAGAGCACAGTAAAGCACATAGAAAAATTCCGTTGCTGTCGGTGGGAATCGAACCCGGGACCCTCGGCATGTGAGTCTCGAACGCTACCCTTATGCCACTGTTGCATGGCATAAAATATTTAGTATATGAATGCTAAATATCCAAATAGCTAAATGAATATACAGGCTGTACCGTTTATCTCTGCCACCCGAAATAACTCGGGAATTATCGACTTTACAAAAAAATGTTCCAAATAAAAGTGGTACTGTTTGAAGGGGACCACCAAATGCGACCAATCTTTTTTATTCCGGTGGAGGCGTTGATGCACCGTAAAAGTCACCTTCACTAAAAAAAATAGAAATCGCGTCACCGACGCAAATTTCTTTCGATCTGGAAAACATCGGGATTCCTATAGGGACACCCGTTTTGGGGTATCCCTGCCTAATCCCCATCGGAACTGAACTCTTCGTTGCCGCAATAACGTGCTATTATTAAGTCTACAACCGAACGGCACAACGTGCCATCTCTTTGCCGTTCGTTTGCTGTTTCTACGTTCATGATTTTTTCATATAGCATAGCAACATAACGTGCTGTTCTGTTGCTTTCGTTGTGCTGTTGGCATATTGCTGAAAATTGTGGCATCGCGCCGTAATGGTATGCCGGATTGTTGCACAAATATAACGTTAGAGCCATATGATTTTTGCCGAAAAGTGAACTGCACGACGTGCAGCTTCCTTGCTGCCAAACGGGTGTCATTCACGCGGCAATTTGTCGGCAACCTTACGTTACTCCTTTTCGCAACTAGACCGTCAAATTTATGTACGTGTCGTTAGTTTGCTGCTCAATTCGGAAGCAAACTGTACAATATTTGCGTCACGAAATTACAGTTCGTAACGTCAAGTTGCCGTTTTTTTCTGTTTCTTATTTTTTCACAGTACGTTTGTCTATCTGGGACTCATACAAAAAGTATAGGCAGACGCCGACTACTGGTTGGGGGATGCGAACTGGATGTTGCACCCTACACAGTATGTAATAAAACCATGATAAATTAAGCTTATTCAATGAAATTATAGGTGGAGGACAATGTCGTTTTGCTGAAAATGCGATGTTGAATAAGGCCAAAGAAATTATTCAACCTGCGGTCACCTCACTAAACTTTTTCGCACGTAATTGCATGAAATAATATGTCGCGGCGTGTAAATACTAAATGACATAAGTATTATTATTATTTCAGTAAAGACCGGGCGTCGCTAACGAATAATACTCCTCACTTCATGGCATCACCAATGCCATACTTCATATCCTATACTAACAACACAAGCGCGCTCGCGGCTGAATTTCGAACTACAACCAATATATATCTTTTTCGTCGATTTTATGGTCCACAATTTTTCGCGATTCTCCTATGCCGTGCGCACTCCTTTACTCTAGGCTCCATGCCGTGCGCACTTCTTTACTCTAGGCTCCATGCCGTGCGCACTCCTTTACTCTAGGCTCCATGGCATAGGCAGTCCTCGTGTACACGTTGGCCTCTGCACGGAAACCTAACTCGTCGCGCATATATATATCGACGCTGCTTACGAAAACTAGCATGTTTCAGATTTCTTACGAAGAGAAGCACGTTTGATATCAGCGCGAAAACTAGCATGTTTCGACTTTTGACACGAAAACTAGCACGTTTCGATATTTGCCGCGAAAAATAGCATGTTTCGGCTTTTACCACGAAAACTAGCATATTTCGGACGTGCCAGTTATCACGGCAGAAGCCGAATCATGCTAGTTTTCGCGGTGAGAGCCGAAACATGCTAGTTTTCGCGTCGAATATCGAAACGTGTTGGTTTTCGCGGTGAAATTAGAAACGTGTTAGTTTTCGTAAGAAATTTGAATCGTGCTACTTTTCGTAAGCAGCGTCGATATATAGATCAGTCAGCTCTGAGAAATCAGTCAAATTTTGCATATCGTTAGTTCCTGACGAGATAACATATCGTGTCAAATATTTTTTTTATTTGCAAAATTTTTCGTGTTATGAATATTGGAACTTTTTCCGCCTTTTTAATCAATAAGTAATTACATACCTTCGTTCCTTTAATTTTTTTTAAATTAAAGTTGTGACAAAAGGACTATATTTTATCATAAAAATATTTACAACATTACAAAAACTATTTGGTATTATTTATATAACAAATATAACAATTTAAAAAAAAACCTGTGTGTGTGTTCTTCACACACGTAAGAAGTGAATACTTCTGGTATCCAGCCTTTCGCCTGAATGAAAAATTAAAAATATAATCATTAAAATAATCTTTAAGATCATTAAAAACAATCATTTAAAAAAATTGAAAAAACTGTGTTGCGGAGCCTGATGAGGCTAACTCAGAGACCTGCGGAGCCTATTGAAGGCGCTCGGATAGCCTACAGAGTCTTTCAGAGGCCCTGCGGAGACCTACACAAGAACAACAAAAATAATTTTCATGGAAATAATTACAATTTCAAAGAATAATTAAAATAACAATTTAAAACAATTATCTAAATAATGATCTATTCTATCCGAAGGCCCCGCAGTGCTTTCGAAGGACTCCGCAGGGTTGTAGAAGGCCTGCGGGAGCTGTAGGAGGCCTTCTAAAGCACTGCGCAGGGTTGTAGAAGGCCTTCTACAACCCTGCGGAGTCCTTCGAAAGCACTGCTGGGCCTTCGAATAGAATAAATTATTATTTAGATAATTGTTTTAAATTATTATGTTAATTATTCTTTGAAATTGTAATTATTTCCATGAAAATTATTTTTGTTGTTCTTGTGTGGTCTCCGCAGGGTCTCTAAAAGACTCTGTAGGCTATCCGAGCGCCTTCAATAAGCTCCGCAGGTCTTTGAGTTAGTCTCATCAGGCTCCGCAACACAGTTTTTTCAATTTTTTTAAATGATTGTTTTTAATAATCTTAACGATTATTTTAATGATTATATTTTTAATTTTTCATTCAGGCGAACGGCTGGATACCAGAAGTATTCACTTCTTACATGTGTGAAGAACACACACACACAGGTTTTTTTTAATTCGTTCAACGTATCCCTGACAGTTAAAAATAATTGAAAAATTATTTGTTAAATAAATAGTACCAAATAATTTCTTTTATGTTGTAAATATTTTTATGATAAAATATAGTCCTTTTGTCAAAACTTTAATTAAACAAAAATTAAAGGAAAGAAGGTATGTAATTACTTATTGATTAAAAAGTCGGAAAATGTTCCAATATTCATAACTCGAAAAATTTGGCAAATAAAAAAAAATATTTGACACGATATGTTATCTCGTCAGGAACTAACGATATGCAAACTTTGACTGATTTCTGAGAGGTGACTGATCTCCTATAATTGTCCGCGCGACGCGTTAGGTTTCCGTACAGAGGCCAACGTGTACACGAGGACTGCCTATGCCTTCGACTCTCGTGGCTACCCCTCCCGCCGCGCAGGCCGCCAAACTTGCCGACGCTAGACTCGCGTTGCATAAAAACTCAAATTGCTATATTTCGGTCATTTTTTTATCAAATGATATAAAACAAAGTCCAAAGTGTGCATACTTCTATGGAGCACGAAAGTTTAACATCAATGCGACGCGAAACACCGGGCAACTATGAAAATTTTATCATTTTCATAAAAAAAGCGGTTCCGCTTTCGACATTAAAAAAAATTGAGTCTCAGGTACCCCGTACCATCATTCTCTAGCTTACCTCCAAATTTCAATCCGATCGGATGATTAGTGCCGGAGAAATTAGGGATTTTGTCTTCGACTTGCCGCTGAGTTTTTCGGTCTCGGCGAGCATGGAGCGAACGCTTTACGGCGGGCGGCGAGGGCCATACGCACTATATTATGCCGGCTGTCGACTCTCGTCGAGGGACGGCGAGGCTGGACGAGTGCGAGAGTGTACAGGGTACACTCGCTCCGTCTCGCGATGCCTCGCAGTCACTCGTGTGCTCTCCATTCCGAGTCGGTTTTTTGAGAGCGAGTCAAAGGGTCTCGCTTACCCTCGCGAGGCGACGCAAGTGTATCACTGTACACTCTTGCGCCATTCAGTTGATGACAAGCTTTCTAACCGTCCATCTTGGCGTTCGCAAAGCGTACTAAATAACCGAGAGTGTACAGGGTCGCGCTCGTCCCTCGACCTCTCGCGCGAGAGCTCTCGACGAGACATCGTGAGAGCACTCGCGCGAGAGTGTACAACCGGCATAAGATTTTAGAAGGGGACGGGTCACGGCTGGCCCTGCTACGACGCCTCGGTCTTCGGTCCGCCACGATGTGCCGGGGCTTCGTAGCAGATGCGCGCCGTGACATCTAGCGGTAGTCCGCAGCGGCTCGTAGTCAAATGCTGCGAGCTCTGCACGGCCGCTGGGAAGGCGAAGCCGTGATGTGAAAGGCCCGGACGAACTCCAACGACGTCGGCATAGTAGCGAACTTGCGCGCTACGCAACACCGCTAGATGGCAGTGCATGGCCCAAAGTGCGAAGCCTCGGCAAGAAACGATAATCTCCAGCCAAATGCAAGTATTGCGCCGCGAAATAGACGGGATCAGGATGGATCATGGATTTTCTCCAAACTTTGCACACTTTTAGTCGTCCATTAGAACAACATAATGTGCAAGTAGTAAGGCGTACTGCTCAAGCGTTTTCGAGAAAATCGCAAGAGAAGTCTTCCGCGTTCAATATATACCGGTGCGTTGCAACGGTAGTTGGTAAGTGGTGACGGCCGAGTGGCTAGCATTCGTGTTCCGTAATCGCTGGGTCTCTGGATCGAGTCCAGTTTTCATTTTTTTGTACTTATATAATTTTTACAACATTGGTCATATTCTTTCGTATATATTACGACTCAAACGTAATACAATGAAAAAAATATGTGTATTTGTATGAACATGTATTGAATTGCCGTTGTTATTTGGCTGTTTACTAAATTTTATTATTAGAACAAATATCATATTTATTATTATCGAGAAGTAAACGACCAAACGCATATAGTTTTCTTGAAAATGAGAAATCTCTTCCAAACCAGGCTTCGAAATACACGTATTTTTTCATTATATCGTCTTTGAATTTTAATATATATAAACAAATATGACTAGTGTGGAAAAAAAAGATAAAATTGACAAAAAAATGATCGGAAGTCGATCCAACAATTGCGAAACAACTCGACCACCACCATCTAACAATAAGCCTGCTCTACCCATTGGCCGAGACGTCTCGCCGAATGTCTCGGGCGGGACTCGCCTCTCACGAGACATGAAAAATATGCCCCTCCACTCTCTTGTGTTGCTCAGTTGATGCCTCATCTTTTTTTATTCGTTATAAGTGTGGAGGGCGATTTCGTCTATGGACACGAGCCTACCCGAGATCCCTTTGACTCGTGTAAAAAAAATGACAACGGACCGAGACGACACGAGACGGCGAGAGGCGAGACGAGACAGCCCTCACACTCTCGTATTGGCCAACATTCGTTATGTCTCGGCGAGTGTGCAGAGCCGGCTTTACACTTGCAACGCACCGGCATATATTAGACGCGTAAGATTTCTCTTGCTATTTTTTCGAAAACGCCTATCAATAAGTACGCATTACCGCTTGCACATTATGTTGTCCTAATGGACTTCTGAATGTATAAAAAGTTTGAAGAACATCCGTAATCCGTACGTCGTGGCCCCCTTTAATTTAATTTCATATGGTCGATTAAGAATCGATAATTCTCGATCGAGTCTCGACTCGGCTAGTTGCATTCGTGAAGCGCCTTCCTTCAGTCAAATGCACATGTGTCAAAACGTGTACATGATACGGGGTGAAATTTGCGACCACGTGGTGCATCTCATGTATATCCCATAGTTTCGGTCGGCGCGAACAAGCGCTAGTAGCGCCCGAAGCTTCGCGAGGGAGAAGCGGGATATGCGCGAACTGCGTGCACAACCCCGCTCTACTATACTAATTGCTACTATGGGCTTTCCACGTGTTATTTTCGGATGTATGCCATTTCTGTAATATTGCACATTCAGCAACGTCCAGGTACTCATTGTGTCAGATTTTTTAGTACTTTGTCGATGAAGGTCGCAGTTTTTTGATTCGAGTCATTAATTCGTCAAAATATGTAAATCTGTAATCAAAATTACCACATGGTAACGAAATCTGTACATTTTTTACCGAATTTCGAAATTCTGCGACCTTTAGCGTATGCGCAGCGATTAATTGTATAACATACTCAAATTTCATCTCATTCTGTTAATTAGTTTAGAAATGGCATTCATCCGAAAAATGCATGGGCCGCAGGGACGGTAAAGAAGAGCTTTCACATCACCTTAAGGTGATGTGAATTCTACCCTGAAGGGCGTCCCGAAGTCGATTGCAACACTGACGACCTACCCCGAGGGGAGGTCGTCGTTTAAAATTTATTTCAATTAATAGAATTATTATAATTGTGGCATAATTATTATAATTGTGGTATAATTATTATAATTGTGTCAATTTGATTTTGAAATAGCACGCATTCGTAGTATAATTGTAATTTGTCGCATTTAAATTTCAATTATTTTGTGGTGAATTCATTTTTTTTCCTGCAATTTTTATGACTTTGATGCTGCATAAAAATGCATTAATGTTTTAATATAACATAATAAAAATGAATTAAAATGATGTCTAGACAAAAAATCAATTCCACGCTTTTACTATCCTTTCCTGTATATTTTCAATTAATTTTATGTGTAGACATAAAATTCTTGTTTTTAAATATGTATTCAACTTGATACACCATTAAAAAAATCACCATTTAATAAAAATAATATTAAAATTTTTTATTTCATCCTAGAAAGAATATGTATTCAATTTGATATACAGATAAATTTTTGTGAGGCGAAAGATTTATATGAATTAATTTTATGTCGGAATACAAAATTAATTCGTTATTTTTTACTCGCGACTAAATAACAATAATTTTGTTAAAATGGAAAATTGTTTTTTATTATTCGAGGTTCACTATTTTTGACAATAAATAAAAAAAACGGCGTGCCATAAGCATCAAGATCCGATTTAAAAACGCCGCGCTGATACGCCGACATATATAGATATACAAAACGCTCGACACTCGACGGCCAAAGACGAAAAATACTCGCCAACGCGTGAGAAATTAGAAAGAGAGAAACACCGGATTCGTCTCTCGCACTCGCATTGACGACCGAGAGGCCCGAGAATAGCCGAAGATCCTTCATTTGTGAATTAGTACACACGGACGCTCGCACGCACGCTAGCCCACTCACGTGCAAAGATCGGCGGCGAGGTGAGGCTTGTCCCCACTCTTACAATTACGATTTACAATCTTTTCTCCGATATTTCTCGCTTATTTTTGCAAATACGAAGATGGACCTAAGAACCTTTTTTATGTATTTTTGAATTCTCCAAAGCTTTTCTTTGAAACCTCTTTCGATCAAACGTTTAGTTTCTGAGATAACGCGGCGTTCTACCCCTTTCAACCCTTTTCTGAAAAACCTCGGGGCCTGATCACAAAAAATAGCACCATTCTATTAAGCGTCATCGAATTACCCTTATATCAAATTTTCGGGACGAGTAGCAGCTCTCAACAGTAGAGCTGCAAAACTTTTCTTCTTTGTACGATAGTAGATCGTACATAATCATTTACCTGCTCGCTAAACTATTTTTCTTATAAAGAGATAAAAGAACAAGTTTTTGTTCAATTTGTAAAGGGGGGGGGGGGAGAGAGAGAGAGAGAGCGAAATTGATGATTTGTTTATTATTTATTTATAATACACGTCTTCAGTCAAGAATTATTTACAATATATATTTTATTAAATCAATATTACATGTGAAGTACCGCATCCGTTTAAGAAGCAAGCTTTTATCTGAAATTGCATTTCTGCAAGCAACTGAATCTTCGAGAAAAGCGGCAGTGGCCAAGGGATACCGCAGTTTTACTTTGTAATATGCGTGCGTGTGAGCTTACATGTGTGGGTAAGCAAAACCGAGAGCTTATTACGGGGTAAATAGTAAAAATCGTAATTTGTTACATTTACTTTAAAAACTTTTATTAAGAATACAGATCTATGTTTTAATTTCAAATTTCGAGCAAAGTAAAGACACTCCGGCACGCAGTGCGCGGGTTTTTATCGAAGTCTTCTCGCTAGAGGCTTAGAGTAGGGGAACCCAGAAGGGGGTACCCGTCGAGTGCTGCCGCGTGGTAAGAAGTATAAGCTATTTGATACTAGGGGATTCGATAGGCGAATCCACATGATAAGCGACATAATTCCCTGGACAACTTTTCTAAGGTAGAACGTGTGGTGATGCCATCTGGCGACATACGTCAATGAGCACAACATGTGGCGGGGGATCATGGTTTGAAATGGCGTTTGGCGACCTGTATATTACACTCCCCCCTCTAGACTCGCCTTACACCCGAAAGGCGTAATTTTTTGCTTGGCGTAACACTCTAGTTAGAATGCAAGTGCCGTCTTCGGGACTCATGTCCAGCTTCCGGAAATTCTTCCCTCACATCTCGCACAACACAGTTTTGGTCTCTATTATTGATGGTATTTCGTAGACAAAACAGACCCATGCGATGCTGGGCATATATCGAGATAACAGGCCCAGTATTCCACACCTCTATATTAATCCTAGGCCAACCCCTACCATGCCCACATAGCCTAAATATGTTATTATTATTATTTTCTTTTCTGTCCATGGTTTTGTACGTCGATCCTGTCTGACCCCATTCAAGGAACCTTCGACGTCGTCGAGCTTCAGTCCGATATCCTTCATTACTTGTGGATGGATTTTATTTTGGAGAGGTATTAATTTATCATTCAACGTTTAAAATAGGGCTTCAATCGATTTACGTGTATATTTATTTCCTTGTTGTTGACTAATATTTTATAATTGTTGTTTGATAATTCTGATCTTATTTCAAAAGGTCCAGTCCATTCCGGAGAGAGTTTATTTTGTTTGTGGTCGTTGTGAATCATAACCATGTCACCAGGTTTAAAGACTGGCATGACTATAGTTATTTTAGAGTCGTGAATTTCTTTATGTTTAACTTTCGCCTGCAACAGTCTATTTCTTGCCCGTTCCAGGTAATGATTGTGTCGTTTTTTCCATGCGTTGACAAGTTCGTGGTGTGTAAGGAGAGAAGTGGCTCCTAGGATAGAAGGCAAGTTGGCCTGCCGCCCAAAGGTGAGCTCGAAAGGGGTTTGGTCAAGACTCTCGTGTTTAGATGTGTTGTAAGCCAGCGTGATAAATTTTAAATTTTCATCCCAGTTAGTAGAAGTTTTATCCATTGTTGTCTTGATAAGGTCTTTTATTACAGCGTGCGTTCTTTCGAGCGACCCGTTCCCTTGTGGGTGAAACGCTGTAGTTTTCACGTGGTTGATTTGAAAGAGATTCTCAAAGTCTTGCATAAGGTTGGATACAAAGTTTGTACCTTGATCCGTGAGTACACTTTTCGGCGCGCCAAATATATAGATAAAGTGTTCGAATAACTGGTCAATGATGGTTTCGCTATCTGTTCTGGCTAGAGGTATCAGTGCCAGATACTTCGTTAGTGTATCTTGGATACTTAAGATGTATTTGTTGTTTTTGCTGGAGAGGGGTAGCGGTCCAAAAATATTCATAGCTATTTTATCATTTGGTTCGAGTGCAGTATCAGGGATCACTGCTTCCGAACGTGGTCGTATACGCGTTAACTTATGTCGTTGGCAAATTTCACAACTCTTAACAAACTGTATGATATCCTCCTCGATTCCTTTTCACTGTGCGATCTTTTTGACTCTATCGAGGGTTTTATTTTCGCCGAAGTGTTGGCTAGCTGGAGAACCGTGTGCCTCTCTGATAATCTGTTCCCTTTCTTCGGGCGTTAGTTCGGTTTTGTCTGTACAGCAAATGATTAATTTGTAATCTGGAATCACCTCGTGCGAAACGTAATCACAAATCTGACGTAGTCGTAGTTTGTCTGTTGTGGTGAACTGTGGATCACAGAAATGGAATCGTATTGTGGTAATTTTTTGTGAAAGAGTGTTCAGTGCAAGATTCGTTAGAATGCTCAACCATTGCTGCTCGTCGTAGTCCGGTAGAAGCGTTTCGTCGTTGGTTAGCCTCTCTGGTGTCTTAATTATCTTTATCCAATGTTTTCCAATTGCATTTGGCTTGTCCACATATTTAGCGGGCGATTTATTGTTGGAAATCCATTGTTTATAGTGTTCAAGTAAAGCGGTGCGTGAATCGTCCTCAGTTTCACTTTCGGTTGTCACGAAAACCCTAGACAACGCGTCAGCCGCTCTATTTTCTGAGCCTTTTTTGTATTCGATCTTGTAATAGTACTCTTCCAAGCGCAGTCTCCACCGCAATAATCTCGACGATTGATCTTTTACGTTAACAAGCCACTGCAAAGCTTTGTGGTCCGTTTGAATAGTAAATCTTCGCCCCAGTAGATACTGTCTGAGCCTTTTACATGCCCAAACCACCGCGAGCAATTCCTTCTCAGACGTATTATAGTTAGCTTCGGGTTTGTTAAGTGTTCTGGATATGTAGC
This sequence comes from Netelia inedita, assembly GCA_964017225.1. Lineage (NCBI taxonomy): Eukaryota > Metazoa > Arthropoda > Insecta > Hymenoptera > Ichneumonidae > Netelia > Netelia inedita. Next base: position 19,983,061 of record OZ024924.1, read on the forward strand.
AACATGGGTGTCCCTCTTGTGACAGCACAGCACCGATCCCCACGTTTGACGCATCAGTGGTCAACGTGAATTCCTTTGTAAAGTCTGGGTACTTTAATACTGGTGCCGAACACAGCATGTTTTTTAAGTCGTCAAAGGATTTTTGACAATTCGGAGTCCAGTCAAAAATATGATCTTTCTTTGTTAGGTCAGTGAGAGGTTTTGCGATCGTCGAGCAACCCTTCATAAACTTCCGGTAGTATCCGGCGAGACCCAGAAAGGATTTGACTTCAGTTGGTGTTGACGGAGTTCTAAAGTTTCTAACAGCCTCCAAATTATTTGTATTGGGTTTAACTCCTTCGTTAGTGATAACATGCCCAAGATATTCGAGTTCAGGCTTCAAGTACTCGCATTTGTCTGGCTGGAGTTTCAATCCCGTTTGTTTCAGTCGTTCGAACAAAATTACCAAATTCTCGTTGTGCTCCTGCAATGATGATCCGAAAACAATGATGTCGTCGAGGTAAACAAGACAAACCCTTCCGACCAATCCTCTAAGAGCTGTGTCCATCATCCGTTGAAATGTAGCTGGAGCGTTCTTTAGTCCAAATGGCATTCGCTCGTATTCGAAATGTCATTCAGGTGTGGAAAATGCTGTGTACTTTTTGGATGATTCCTCCATAGGAACTTGATGAAAACCAGAACTCAGGTCCAGTGCTGAGAAAAACTTAGCTTTCCCCAAATGATCCAAGATATCGTCGATCACTGGTAACGGGTAAGCGTCTTGATCTGTTTTTTCGTTTCATTTTCGATAATCGATTACAATTCTCCACTTTTTTTCTCCAGAGGCGTCCTTCTTCTTTGGAACCACCCAAATTGGTGAATTGTACGGGGACTTGGAATATCTGATGACACGTTTATTAAGCATTTCTGTCATTTGTCGAGATATTTCGGCCTTATGACATTCTGGTGGTCGGTAAGATGCGTTGTTGATGGTTTTATTGTCGGTGAGAACTATTTGATGATGTGCAAGGCTCGTGCACGGAAGCGGGTCTCCTTCGAATGTGAAAATTTCATGATATGCCTGAACAATTCTGGATATAGACTCTTGATGAGTGCGTTCGATGTGTCCCAATCTTGTGTGCTCTCTTAAAAGCTGTAAACGTTTATTTAACTCGGCAGGTGTCAGTGTAAATATTCTTTTTTGTGGAATGTTTGCAGGCGTTCCCTGTATTTGATCAATTGTGATTTTTATTGGGGTTGCTTCCTCGTTGTGGATAGGTATTTTTATTTCTCCTTTGCGAATGTGATATATAGCGTCAGGTATTCCTTTGATGTTTTCGACTAGGAGGTCACCTGATGGTTGCGCTACAGATACTATGATTCTGGCAACGCTGTTAGCAGGCACATAAATCTCGTTTGTTTGTAACGGGTATTTGTTTTTGTCGAGTTGCAGTACATTCCTGGTTAAGCAATAATCGTATGCGTGCAGGAAAGGTAGGCCGATTAAACCATCCTCAGGCATGGGAAAACTATCCGGTACTATATGGAAAATGTGTCGTTTTCCTTGAAAGTACAAATTTGTCCTTTCCTCGGTCTTATATTTATCTCTTCCCATGGTGAAAGTTCCTGCTACCCTTTGTACCCGATGTTCCGGCGAAATGAGTCCCTTTTTAATGAGATTGATTGAAGATCCACTGTCAGTTAACAATCTACCTGTTCTGCTTGTTCCCCACAATCGGATGGCGATTGATTGCAGTCTTCCAGATACTGTTGATACTCTGTCTCTTCTTGCTCGATCGGTTGGTTTTCCTCCTGTTCGTTGGTTTTTTCCTCGTTTGGATCTATCACTGTCATTCGCACCTGGTTGTTTTGCGGAGGTCTCTTTTGGTTGCTGACCCCTTGAAAATTTTGAGTCGGTTGATTTTTCGTATAACATTTTTCCTCGGTATGGCCGATTCGTTTACACCGGTTACAGAATAGTTTCATTCGATCGGCGGTGACCATAGAATGATTAGGTGCGCGTGCTGGAGTTCGTTGTTGATCAGATGAATGAGTGGTGCGCCCTTTGCATGGAGCCTAGACAGGAGGAGACCACACTTCATTGACAAAATGCTGAAAATATGGAACAGAAACGGTGGAGAGTAAAACTTTCGTTTTTAGCCGTGAGTGGCGCTGAACACAGCAATATCTATCGCAGGAATACGACTCTCCCGAAATTTAATTAATGACGCTTCTATTCCCGGGTAATTCAATAATTTATTATTTACGCTATTGTTTGTGGGCGCTGACAAACTATTTATGTGGAGGTTGTCGACTGCATAGAGTCGCGACTACGTACATAACGGGATTCGCAAATAAGCCGAATATTTCTGAAATGGGCAAGCGGTGAGCGGTTCCGGGTGCTCGACAGGGGACCCAGCAGAGGTCAAAAGAAGAAAATTGGCGAATGAAAAACAAGTGGCATCATTCGGTGTACCAAAAGTAAATACATTCGTTACTTATAATGAAACTGAATCTTATAATAATATTTTTTCATTTCAAAGTGTCCACAGCTTGCCCATTTCAGGAATATTCGGATTATCTGCAAATCTCGTTATGTATGTAGTCGCGACTCCATGCAGTCGATAACCTCCAAATAAATAGTTTGTCAGCGTCCACTAACAATAACTAATCGAATTACCCGGGAAAAGAAGCGTCATTAATTAAATTTCGGGAGACTCTTATTCCCGCGATAGATATTGCTGTGTTCAGCGCTACTCGCGGCTGAAAACGACAGTTTTAACTCTCCACCGTTTCTGTCCCATGCCCCTAACCCACAGTTTGGTCTCCTCCTGTCTAACCTCCATGGCCCTTTGCTTTGTTTTTCTCTGATCCAGCATTCAGCTTTGAGTGCTTCTTGGTAGGCTGACATCATGCGGTCGTTCGGTGCGAACCTGCGATCCAATCTCCTCTCATAGATCCATAACATACCGTTTGGTTGCTGATTTTTCCTCAATCTGCATCGCCATAGTACGATGACGTGTGCTTGAATGTTCACTTTGAATTGCGTATATTAATTCGTTCAAAGATTGACGGAAACGCAGCGTGTATGCTTGTACATTTTCTGTTTGTTGTTGGCGAATGTTGTCAAGACGTGAACGAGCGGTTTCAACGGAAGTTGTTATCGCTACATTCTTTTTGAGAGCATCGTACAACTCTTCATAAGATTCCATACGAATATATCTAATCGCTCGTTTAGCATTGTCTTGAATTTTTTCGGCTAATACGAAATCGAGTAATAGTTCAGGTTGAGAACAACGTTCCTTGGCTCGTTGAACGCTACGAATAAAGTCTCTGGTTCCCACGTCATCTTTTCCTCGAAGTACTTCAATGGTACGTACAATTTCCTTGGCTGGGAACATGGCATTGTTTATAGTATTGTCATATCGTCGGTCTGGCCTAGGTTGAGCGGCTTGCGCGGGTAGCTCATCGTATAGAGCGCGTTCTGGCGACAGTGACTCGGGAGTATGAGAACGTGAGCTCTGTCGCGAGGCGCGTGTGGTTCGAATTTCGCGATAGATTGGTAACGCGATTTCATCATCGCTTTGTTCCTCGTCTTCGGTGGCGAGTATCTTCATGTGTCTCGCGAGTTTTTTTATATCGCGTAGACGGTTTTGATTTTCTTGATTGGCTATTTCAAAACGTTGGTCGGTCGTTGTTAATTTGTCGGCGATTTGCTGATATCTTTCTTCTGCGAGAGTTCCTTGAGCCTTGATAGTTTCCATGATTTTATTGAGAAAAGAATTTTCTGATGTTCGAGTAGGAGAATTTATTCTTGAATTTGACATTTTAGGAGTGATATAGGGAATGGTATGTCTATTGTTGGTAGTGTCTTCGTCAGTCTTGTCGCTTTCCTCGGTAGAAAAATGCTGCTTCCGAGTTCTATACTCGTGGAATGCCAGCGTATTCGTTAAATTATTTACCGTAGTGGTACCTTAAGGGAAGGTTCTAGTTCAGAGGCCCGAAAATGTGCATAATTTCATGATTTTTTTTTGAGAGTACATAAGTATTTTTTTTGTTTAACTTTTGTACCATTTATTTGTCTATATTTAAAAAAGTTTACAAAATTTTTTCGAGTAAAAATAATACAAAATAGCAGCTTCAGCCCTCACTGACGACGGTCGTGCGCGGCGGTGGACAGTGTGCGCGGGGCACTCCACAGCCCTGCCAAGTGATCTGAAACGAAAAAACCAAAAAAAATCTTAAAGTAGATGAAATCTGGGGGGCCTTATGAATTTCTGATGTTTAAAAAACCCTTATTAAAAAAAATGGGGACCCTCTGAAAAAAAAACACCTTTTTTGCCTCTTTTTATTTGTTTAACGTTCAAAAAAACTATACTAAAAAATATTTTTTGACAAAAAACGCTTTCTGAAGGCCCCCTAAATTGAATAAGCTTTAATTTGAGCCGCCAAACGTCGAAATCGGTGTAGTCGTTGAAGCGGAATCGCGCCCCGCGCGCAAGAAAAAGGTGTTTCGAGAAAAACGTGTTTAAAGTTTGACGAAGAAAAAATCGTATATAATGTTTTTTTTTGACACTTACATCTAATCAGCTATTCCCGCACCATACAGGGTTCCTTCCTCATCTTCAAAAAGCATGTTTTGCTGAACTTTGGTGCTGATTTTGTCAATTCTGGCCTTTTTCGCCAACACTGATAGATTCGCCTCCGCTGATGTGATGCGTTTATCATCCGTCTTCGCAGCAAAGTTTTTACTATTTATTCCTATGACGATCCCCAATGTCTGCATGGTTTTTAATATTGATGAATAGCCTTCATTGAAGATGCCGGAAGCTATATACGCTGCTATTCTGATTGTTTGTTCGCCACAATGAAGATGTTTCGGGGCCAGTTTCCAAATGCACGCGTTGAAACTTTCGTTATCATTTTGTGTGTTTCCACCGGTGCATCTTTGCAGTAGATCATCGCTCGAAAGAGCTTCATACACCGGTCGAATTGCATTTTGAACTGACTCTTGAAGGGCAGGTTCGTGTTCGAAATCAGCGAGTTCTCCCTTTGCTTCAGCAACGCGCCACTTACACCAACTGTTTTCACCTGGCGGGCAGTTCTCGTGTTTCGGTTCCTCGTCCGTGGAGCATTTATGGTCGAACGTTGCCCAAACAGCTTTTCGCATTTCTTCGGCCGAATCGGGGTGTCGTCTGATGGCAAGTCCGTAGTATAAAGTCAAATCTTTTATTAATTTGTCCGTCAATTTTCCTGCACCTTTGCCTCCGATTCCTTTATTTTTCTTCTTGGCTTCGCGCAATCTTGTGCCCATTCGCTTCTGGACGTGTCCTATACATTCCTTCTTATGAACGGCGAAGTCGCTGTAAGGATTGCATTCGAGAAGAGCCTTGAACGTTTTTGTGTCACCGTCGCCGATGTATGTATGATATTTCACGCCGAGCGATTCTGATCGACAAAACATTTCTTTCATACAATCGACCTCCATTTTACCAGCACTTCCTGTATGATTAATGCTGCATTGCTCTTCATGACTATCATACCAAATATCGTATTCGCTCGTTCCCTTTTTTCTAGCCCAGTTGCTGCAGCTTTGACAAAACGACGACTTTACAATAAAATCTAACACTTTGTGTGAATATTTCCCGATGAGCGTTGCAACTCCAAATAACGACGAAAAACCTCGTCTTTTCCACGAACCGTCGCCTGACACGATCAAATGTGTTTCTTCGTTTCCCGCTTCCACGTTCTTCTGTCTTTCTTCGACAATCGCTTTGCGTTGAATACATTCGAATGTACTCTTTGATGCCGAAAGCAGATTGGTGATAAATGCGTAGTACGTACCATTTGCAAAGCCTGAAGACAATTCCATTAGGGAACAAAAAGTGTTTATCGACTGTAATCCAAGTCCCAGAATTCGCATTACAAACATCAAACGGCGATTTATTTCGTACGCACTATTTACTAACGGGCTCGAAGAAACGCGTTGTTGATTTTTACACTTGCACTTGATTATTAAATTAAAACCAAGTCCACGTTCACACGTACGAGAAAAAGTTACATCACTGTCACACTTTTTACACTTCAGACATTCGGATAAAAAGTTGAAAACAGTCAGAAAATTGATAATGACATTATTATGGCCAACGTCAATTTCAATGTCATCGTAACTCGCGTCTTTCATTTTTATGGCTGAAGTACTGGCATATTCTGTTTCTCCTTCAATTTGATCCGGATTGTAATGAAATTTCTTCTTTCGCGGCCGATTCGGACGAATATCTCCCACTGATTTTCGCGTGTTCGGCATTTTTGATCACTGTTACTTGCCAGAAGTTCGAAACGCAACTGAAATACGTTACTCTGAATAGAGCGCTCGTTCGACCGAAGGAACGCAGGTATACGAGCACACAATAGACGGAATTTACAAGAATTTGTTCCGAGGGGCACAAACTTACTACCTGTAGTATAGATGAGCCGCTCAGGCGGTGAAAACTGGGGTTCGGAGCGCCTTACCTCGAAGCGGCTCCGAGCGCGCGCTTCTACCTGTTTTCCGGCCGACGCGTTCTCTCGTCTATATGCTATAACTCGCAAAATCAATTAGATAGGGAAATATCCTTTTGCCTACACATTTTTAAAACCTTAAGGATGAAAATAAAGCAATATAAAAAAAAAAGTTTTTTTGGTCGATTTGGACTAGAACCTCCCCTTAAGAGACCCTTAATCATAAATTCGCGGGTTATTCAAGTGTACTTAGACTATCGTTCACGGGTGTTACGGGTTTGTAATCGCGACGCGGTTGACCGTAGGAATTATTATGGTGGACCGTGGTTGGTGATAGCCTTGCCTCCGGCCTTTATTTGGTTTAGCTCTGTTATTGAGAGGTAAGTTGCTACAAACTTGCCCAATAATTCAGAGTAGAGTGTCGATTTTTGTTAACGAAGGATATGGATTCGCGGATCCAGTCCTACGGGTCGAATTCTTACGTGAAAGTGAAACTGATGCGTTGCAGCCGGTCGGGCGATGTCCTGGTGCACCGTAGTACTTTGGAATCGTCTCGAACTATTGCTGCCGCTGCTGCGATGATTGGAATCGGGATGTCAGCGGTGCAAGCTCTGCTTGGTGACGTCTGTTTCTTTCTTCTTCAGTAGGCGTTCAGGGATCGGAACGTGGTCCGATTTAACGTTATATTTTCCTTTTTTTCAAATCCTTTCGTAACAACGGCTACTAAATTCACCGTGTAGGATTTTATTGAAGTTTTTCAAAAGTTTCCGTATTTATGCAGGAGTCCGTAGAGTTCCCGGATTCGTCACAAGATAGTATTCTTTTGATCGTAATCGTTGAATTACTATCCTGGCAGGATAGCCAAATTTGTTACGGGGTAAATAGTAAAAATCATAATTTGTTACATTTACTTTAGAAACTTTTATTAAGAATACAGATCTATGTTTTAATTTCAAATTTCGAGCGAAGTAAAGACACTCCGGCACGCAGTGCGCGGGTTTTTATCGAAGTCTTCTCGCTAGAGGCTTAGAGTAGGGGAACCCAGAAGGGGGTACCCGTCGAGTGCTGCCGCGTGGTAAGAAGTATAAGCTATTTGATACTAGGGGATTCGATAGGCGAATCCACATGATAAGCGACATAATTCCCTGGACAACTTTTCTAAGGTAGAACGTGTGGTGATGCCATCTGGCGACATACGTCAATGAGCACAACATGTGGCGGGGGATCATGGTTTGAAATGGCGTTTGGCGACCTGTATATTACAAGCTCAGTGGTGGAGCAGATAATACAGAGCATACTTCTTTACCCGCATTCAACACTTACCCGCTGAGAATTTAGTTCACGGAACGGACACACAGATCCTACGGAACCGAGCTCCACCAGCCTGTCCTGGGCTTTTCGCTCCGTGGGCTCTCTCAGGTTTCTCTCTGTCATGTACACGTTTTGACACATGTGCATTTGACTGAAGGAAGGCGCTTCACGAATGCAACTAGCCGAGTCGAGACTCGATCGAGAATTATCGATTCTTAATCGACCATATGAAATTAAATTAAAGGGGGCCACGACGTACGGATTACGGATGTTCTTCAAATTTTTTATACATTCAGAAGTCCATTAGGACAACATAATGTGCAAGCGGTAATGCGTACTTATTGATAGGCGTTTTCGAAAAAATAGCAAGAGAAATCTTACGCGTCTAATATATGCCGGTGCGTTGCAAGTGTAAAGCCGGCTCTGCACACTCGCCGAGACATAACGAATGTTGGCCAATACGAGAGTGTGAGGACTGTCTCGTCTCGCCTGTCGCCGTCTCGTGTCGTCTCGGTCCGTTGTCATTTTTTTACACGAGTCAAAGGGATCTCGGGTAGGCTCGTGTCCATAGACGAAATCGCCCTCCACACTTATAACGAATAAAAAAAGATGAGGCATCAACTGAGCAACACAAGAGAGTGGAGGGGCGTATTTTTCATGTCTCGTGAGAGGCGAGACCCGCCCGAGACATTCGGCGAGACGTCTCGGCCAATGGGTAGAGCAGGCTTATTGTTAGATGGTGGTGATCGAGTTGTTTCGCAATTGTTGGATCGACTTCCGATCATTTTTTTGTCAATTTTATCTTTTTTTTCCACACTAGTCATATTTGTTTATATATATTAAAATTCAAAGACGATATAATGAAAAAATACGTGTATTTCGAAGCCTGGTTTGGAAGTGATTTCTCATTTTCAAGAAAACTATATGCGTTCGGTCGTTTACTTCTCGATAATAATAAATATGATATTTGTTCTAATAATAAAATTTAGTAAACAGCCAAATAACAACGGCAATTCAATACATGTTCATACAAATACACATATTTTTTTCATTGTATTACGTTTGAGTCGTAATATATACGAAAGAATATGACCAATGTTGTAAAAATTATATAATTAAAAAAAAATGAAAACTGGAATCGATCCAGAGACCCAGTGATTACGGAACACGAATGCTAGCCACTCGGCCGTCACCACTTACCAACTACCGTTGCAACGCACCGGTATATATTGAACGCGGAAGACTTCTCTTGCGATTTTCTCGAAAACGCTTGAGCAGTACGCCTTACTACTTGCACATTATGTTGTTCTAATGGACGACTAAAAGTGTGCAAAGTTTGGAGAAAATCCATGATCCATCCTGATCCCGTCTATTTCGCGGCGCAATACTTGCATTTGGCTGGAGATTATCCTTTCTTGCCGAGGCTTCGCACTTTGGGCCATGCACTGCCATCTAGCGGTGTTGCGTAGCGCGCAAGTTCGCTACTATGCCGACGTCGTGAGCCGTCGAGCGTGGCTCATCTCTCCCCTAATCTATGGTACAAGTACCCAATTGAGTTGAAGAAAAAGCAGCAGCAAAAGAACGTTGGGGGTTCGAACTCTCGAACCGTGCGGACGTATGTTCAAAAGTGAAAGTCTTGCGATTATAACAAAGAAAATTCACAAAGTGCTATCATAACTTTATTAAGAGTTGTCACGTGCTGGCGTATTAGGAATTACATAAAAATTCGGCCAAAAAGCTTCGCAGGTCCAGATATCCTCCCCGGTACTAAAAATCCTCCACACATCAGCTTTCCTTGGTGCGCTCCCCGCCCAGGGCGAGGGAGGGGTAGGTAAGAGAAAAACAATGACTAGCCAGGTAAGTCCCAATGTCCCTCCAGACAAAGGCACTACATCTGAAAACAAAGAGGGCCAAGTCCACATGGACGCGTCCCCATCAATAAATACTTCGGTGATTGCCGAAAAATTACATAAAAAAAGAACAATACACGAGGTGTCTGATAATGAGGATCCCTTCTCAAAAAAGAAAACCCAAGACACCCAAAGCAGACAAGCCCCGCTAGCCTCTCCACAAAAATCTTATAAATACGAAAAAGACCATGCAGGACCATTCCAGGTGATAATTCAACCGAAACCCTCTTCCAGTATTAACCGGTATCCAGTATTAACCCAAATGACATATCTGAAATTAAACAATCGGGTAAAGCGAAAATCACGGTTACACTAAATAGTGCATCGAAAGCAAATAAACTAATCTCGGATCCAACTTTAACATCGAAAAATCTCACTGCATTCGTACCGAAGCAATTTGCCACTAGGCTGGGGGTCATCAAAGGTGTTCCCACGGACATCGAAGACACCGAAATAATAGAAAATGCAGAAACGACATTTAAGATCATCGAAATTAAAAGATTTAGTAGAAAAGTTAAAAATGACAATGGAGACATCTCCTACATTCCCACACAAACATTGCTACTAACATTCAGTGGACAGTCTCGCCCCTCGCACATCTCGGTCTATAAAGTACGTTACAGTGTGGAAGAATATATTCCACAAGTACGTATGTGCTTTAACTGCCTCAGATTCGGCCATGTTAGTAAGATTTGTAAGAGCGCTGCTAGATGTGCCCATTGTGGAGGCGCAGGACACACAAAAACAATAGATTGCCCTAATGCAGATTCTATCCCCAAATGCGTTAACTGTAATAGCCCACACGACGCCATATCAAAAGAATGCCCTGCCAGAGATGTTCAAAACCAAAACCACAAAATTGCTTCCAGGAATAATACTTCATTTATGGAAAAAATGGCAAAGTACAAAGAAGCGCAGCGTAACCGCCCTCATTTCAGATTTTCCGAACATCCCTCTCTCTCAGACTCTTCCACTCCCGAAATTTACACCACCCCCTCGACAAACAGTCAATCTTATGCCTCGATAACACAGACAAGGAAACCACACACCCCCAACCATCAAACCTCTAATACTTTAATCAAATCCAATTCCCGATCTGCAAGACAGGTTAACAACCTAAGTCCGCAGCACCTTGACTGCTTGATATCCCCCAATGGCAGAGATAAATTTTTTGGAAAGAATATTACCATTCTTTCCCAAGAACAGAATCAATCATCCCACCCCACAATTGAGAACACATTGCTGAATCTTTCCGACATCAACAACATTATTCAGACCGTAACAGCCTACTTAAAAAACCTAGTAGCAACAACCTCTCACAACCACGATCCCATTCCAATATCACAGTCACCCACACCCACACCCACACCCACTACATCTACCCCCACATCCACCCACCCATCTTCAAACGCCTCTTCTAGTAACTAACCTCCCAATCTTATTTCTTCCCATTATGGCCTGCAATAACTTACACATATTTCAATGGAACTGTCATAGCCTGCGCAATAAAATCGGTCAACTAGCTAACATCTGTCATAATTATGACATAATAATCCTAATAGAAACTTGGCTTAAGCCCAACATCAAAGCCAACTTAAAAAACTTCAATATTATACGTAAAGATCGCCCAAGGAGCGCGGTGGCTCGGTGAGTAGGACTCTGGCTTCGCACCCAGCGGGCCAGGGTTCGATTCCCGTAGTCGACACCAATGGAAAAAAGAAATTTTTTCTAAGTGTTTTTCTGCAATCCTGGCGGTTCGGATCCCTCCAAAACAAATGTCCAACAAAAACCTCGCTGTGAGGAGTGGGGGGTCGATGTTCGGCTGGGGTGCTCCCGTAAGGCGGTTCTCATCGCGCGGATGGTGACGCCTTGGTCGGACATCGGGTGGCCCATCGTCACAGTTGAGGAGGTGCCGACCCTAGGCGACTCTGGTGGACGTGCTTGAGTTTACTCGCATTGACACTGGGGGAGACTAGGTAGGTACCGACCTGTATCGGCGGAGGTTTTCTGCAGTTTCCCTCCGTCCGTGGCAAATGCGATACAGGGAGATTAGGGGGAATGCGAAACGGCTGCAGCCGTGGTCGCGAATAAGAATGTCGGAGGATAGGTTGGATGAATGGTAGAATTGTAGAAGATAGGTGTGTAAAAACCCGAAGAGGGTGTGCACGATAAACTCCCGCATTATTATTATTATTACGTAAAGATCGCCCCGCCCGTGAAGGAGGTGGCATATGTATAGCCATTAAAAAATACTTCAACTTCTCTATTGAAAACATTACTCCCAACTGCAATAAGGATCTAGAATACCTATTCGTCAATATATACTCACAGTCCCTTGAATTACTAGTTGGGGCAGTTTATCGACCCCCAAATATCCAAATTAAGGAAACTGAATGGAACAGTCTATTTAACTCCATCTCCAACTTCCCCTCTGTATTCATCGGCGGTGACTTCAATAGTCACCATCTGGCGTGGGGCTCGTATTATAACTGCCTTAACGGCGATCTGCTACACTCTGCAATTTCAAATTCGGATCTAAACATTATTAACGACGGATCAAAAACATTCATCAATACTACTAATCATTCAGCCATAGACGTTTCACTGATCTCTTCCTCCCTACTTACAATTCATAGCTGGTTCACCTTAGATGACTCTATGTCCAGCGATCACCTTCCCATCATTACCACAATCTTCACCCACTACCAATCGTACCAACAGCCTCCCTCCCGAAAGATAAACCTAAAACATTTAAACCTGAATAAACTGATAAACAACCTAAACACCCCCGCGCCGACCTATGCCACCAACCTTCCCACCCAAGATCCTCCTGCTAAGTATGCCCAGTTAATGACTCACCTTAATAACAACATAAACTCTTCTTATAAATTCTCACACACAGACCCAAAAAAACCGTTCCTCCTCCGACTGTGTGGTGGGATGAGGAATGCAATCAGCTAGTAGCCCATCGCAAATCCGCTCTAAAAACCTTTCTGTCCTCTTCCAACCTGGACAATTTCATAGAATACAAAAGAATCAATGCTCTAACCAAAAAAGAATTAAAGAAAATCAAACAACAAAAATTCATAAAATTTACAGAAACCCTTTCCAGAAACTCACCCCCCGACTTGATTTGGACCACGGTCAAAAAGTTCAAGCATAGATTCCTTCCCAGCAGAAACCTTCAGACAGAAAATCTCCATGTACTAAGGGAAATTCACAGATTCATCGAAAATATGTGTCCCCCAACCTGCTACATCCCATTCAGTGCTCCTCAACACAACCCAGAGTATATAGATCCTATGTTGTCACAGCCGTTATCATTTGCTGAAATGAAGCGTGCCATAAATGCTCTAAAGATAAACACTGCCCCAGGGTTGGACGGGTTCAGTAACGGGCTCATACAATGCTTACCGAATAACTTCCTACAAACCTTACTAGAAATCATCAATGACTTGATCGACAGCAGATCCATCCCCGAGGATTGGAAAAACTTCCTTATTTGACTTTTCCCCAAAGATACTCCCAACAAATTTCGCCCCATCTCACTGGCGTCCTGCTTCCTCAAACTCACCGAGAAAATGTTATACACCAGATTAATACATTATCTAGAAAAAAACAGGTTACTGCCGGACTGCCAGTACGGCTTCCGAACCAATAGGTCCTGCTCAGACTGCATTTCAATACTAACCACCAAAATCTACTCTGCGTTTGCATCTAATCAGGTAGTAGTGTGCCTTTTCCTAGACGTCAAAGCGGCATTTGATAATGTCCACCCCCTGATCCTAGATCAAGACCTAAAAGAATTAAATATTCCAATTAATATAAGATCATTCATTTACAATATAATATCGAACAAGAAACTAACCTTCAAATTAAAAGACCGCACTATTACAACCACCTCCACACTGGGAATTCCACAGGGTCTGACATTAAGCCCCCTCCTATTTAATATCTATACGAAAAAGTTCCACGAACACATCCACCAGAACTCCTCCATCACACAATTCGCCGATGACACGTTCATCTGTTCCACCGGTAATAGTATCACTGAATGCATTCTATCCATCCAGCTCAGTATCGACAGACTAGCCTCTCACTTGCAGGATAAAGGCCTCAAAATTTCACCTGAAAAAACCAAACTTATAATATTCTCCAGAAAGAAGAAAATCACAACTGCACCAACCATCTACATACAGGGGTCTGCGATAAAGCCATCGCCTTCGGTCAAATACTTAGGCATGGTTTTAGATGAAAAGTTATTATGGCATCACCACATAAATCAAACTATCGCCAAAGCTTTCCGCTCGCTCAACATAATCAAATGCCTTCGAGGAACCTGGTGGGGCTGTCACCCACAAACCCTCCTAAATATATATAAAGCCCTCACGCGCAGTATCTTGGATTACAACTCATTCAACATGGCCATAAACAATAAACATTACATTCACAAACTAAGCAAAATCCAATACAAAGCTATCAGACTAGCCCTAGGCTATCGCTTATCCACCCCAACCAATATCCTATTAGCAGAGTCCGGCAAAACCTCCCTCCCAATCAGATATCAAACCCTTGCTGGGAAATACATATGCAGAGTTTCGAGTTATTCTCTTCACCCGCTTATAAACATTTTATACAATCTACGTTACATACTACGCAACTCCAATCGATATAACCTAGCAACCAACCTTCCCCTCTTTGGAGCTTTCACAGGAACTGCACCTAGATTTAAACATATTTTCAAATCCGAGATTCCTCTTCCATATAAATATGACCAACAGGTAATTAATTTCATCCCAAATGCTTCAATCGCTAATGGCATAGAGGTTAACCGCCATAACAACCCGCACCTAAAATATCTCCAACTATTTGCCAATTATTTTAAGGAGCATACCATCTTTTTCACGGACGGCTCCAAAATAAGCAATTACAACCATGGAGGGATCTCGATCTTCTCCCTTACTCTAAACAAACGCTTCAAATTCAAAACTCACTGCTACGCATCCATCTTCTCCCTAGAAGCGCTGGCTATACTATTCACGGTTAGGTTCATCTACTCTCTAAAAATAAAAAAATCCGTCATATTCACTGACTCACAAAGCGTCATTACTGCACTCTCATCCCAAGCACATCACACCTATATCATACTGGAAATCAAACAATTCCTCACACGCGCACAATCGACACACCTGATTATTAACCTGGAATGGATCCCTGGTCACAAAGGAATTATAGGCAACGAAACTGCGGACTCGCTGGCTAGAGAGGCTATTAGAACGGGGAACCTATTACACTCCCCCCTACCACCCCAGGAGATCAGCGTATACTTTTCGGAGCACCTCTGCAACCGCTTCTATATTGCACTGAAACGGAGCGGCGAACGTAAAGGATCCTATTACTTCACTCACTATTACAAAGATTCCAACAAGCCCTGGTTTAATAAATTCGTAGCACACCGTTCCCTAATAACCCAACTTAATAGGCTCCGAGCAAACCATTATTCTCTACCAGCCAGCCTATACAGAAAAAACATAGTTTCATCCAACCTTTGCAACTGCGGCTTACCCCTGGATATAGAACACCTCCTCTGGGTATGCCCTTCCTTTATAAATTCACGTAAAATCCTCGAGACAAAATTAATCAAACTTGGACACTCTGCACCATTCGACTCCAAAATATTTCTCAAAAACCCACAATCCAGTACATCGTTCCTCCTCTCCGACTTCCTAAAAACCAGGGGAGTGACACTCAATGCTAAAGAGACCCACGTTATTTGCCTCGACGCTGATTGGTCGAGACGGAGTTCGTTACGTTTTCTATACCAACCTCGGAGAACGAAACTCTGAAAAAAATTTGGCTCTGAACTGTTGGCGCCCTGCAATATTTAAAATTGGGCGGGAGAGGTTATAGGAATGAATTGGATATATTAGAAAATATAAGAAAAATGCAAAACAATTAAAAAGAACATTTTATTGAGTAAAATATTATTATTTTACAGAGAACTATTATATACTATTATATACTATAACTATATTATATTACATTATTATAAAAAATTCATTTTTTATCCGTCCGATTGTCTCGCCAGCAGGGAAGAACGGTCGCGTAGAAATTCTCTGAAACAAATAACGAACAAAATTATTATAATATGGATTTTTATTGCTTGATTTCCAAGCTGACAAAAGCGTGTTATTACCGTTCAACTTATCTTTTTTTCGATGTTCGACCATGCCGGAATGAAGATGGAACGAGGAGAATTTCTCGACGGCCGCCTGTGTTGAGTCGTCCGATTGTCTCGCCAGCAGGGAAAAACGATCGAGTAGAAATTCTCTGAAACAAATAACGAACAAAATTAGCACAATATCGATTTTTATCGCTTGATTTCCCTGCTGACAAAAGCGTATTATTATCGTTCAACTTACTTTTTTTCGACGTTCGACCATGACGGAATAAAGTTGGAGTGCGTTGAATTTCTTGACGCCCGCCTGTGTTGTCGTCCGATTGTCTCGCCAGCAGAGAAAAACGATCGACTAGAAATTTCCTGAAACAAATAATGAAACAAATTATTATAACATTGAATTATAAGCCTAATGAATTCTGTAATTTCGGTTCTAAACTGCCAAATATACCATTAGAGGTCTCACCTTTGTTGCGGCGTTTTATGGCCGTATGAACATGATCGCCCCGTTTCGTTTCGCCAACAGCAAAGAGGCCCATCCTCGGAAATCAATCTATAAAATGATAAAAATATTAATATGTAGCACTTCACTGCACAAGTTGCTTCCGGAAAACTTAGTGAGGTTAACTTAGCTTCGGTTAGATTTTCCTCTGTATTTCCCCGATTTAGACTAAACACAGACTCTACTTCACTACCGATTTACTTGACTATAGTCGTCTATAAAAATTTCCAGATCACAAAACGAAAATTTCACAGGAAAATACACTTTTTATCTAAAGCTGTCAATACACAATTTCTCACATGACGCTCGTCACCACCATATTGGATTTGTCGGATTTGATACGCTACGCATTGTTACCACCGGTACAACTGTTACAACCATTTCCAGAACCTGAATATTTAGTTTTTGTATGTTGGTGGAAAAAAGTAACGAACACCTCGCGTGGCAAATAAGAAGGAGTGGGGGAGCCGGAGTGTCACCCCCCTGCTAAAAACTACACCCAGAGATTAGGGGGGAGATCAGCAACGCTCGACAAAAGTTGAAACCTGGAGAGCTTGTAGGTTTATTAACCTCGTGACGTTGGGCAGGTAAAAACTTGATCTACTAGAATATTATATTTTATTTGGACGAGTCAACACAATTATATTTTATAAAATCTTTTTGGAGAAAGGAACGACGCTGCTAAATCTTTGGCGGTCATCAGTCTGAATGCCGTCATGAACTATATCACAGAAGTTTTTCCACTCCCTTATTCGGACCGCGGAGTCAGTACTTGTTTGCGCCGTTGGCGCCGTGTGTCACTGCCGGATTCTGCCGGTAATGCTGGCGAGTCCGCCACAGTCATTCCCCCCTTAGTTGCCTTCACTGGAAGTGGAGGTAACGAGACCTTTTTCTTGTTTGCATAGGTCCTCGTAGGTGCGTCCATGGTTGATCCCCAATGGTGTGGCTCGATTTGTCCTTCGTCTTCCCTCGGTGTTTCACTATTTTCCACGTCGTCATTTTTTTCAATATATGCCGGTTTCAGGCGCTCAATCGACGTAGTTTTTTCTTCTCCGTTTACGTCGATGACGAAACGGCGATCATCGAGTCTTTTCACGACTCTAAACGGTCCAGAGTATGGTTGCTCCAACGGCGGTTTCACGGCGTCATTCCGTAAAAATACATGTGAGCATTTAACAATATCTTTAAGGATAAATACTCTTGCCTTGTTGTGATGTGCGGTTGGCGTCGGGCGAATACCCCTTATGTACTCTCTGAATTTCTGTAGAAATATCTCCGGCTGAACTGCAAGGTCTTGCGATATGAAAAATTCTCCTGGAAGGCGAATACTGTTGCCGTACAGCATTTCTGCACACGATGCCCCCAAGTCCTCCTTATACGCTG
Source organism: Netelia inedita (assembly GCA_964017225.1). NCBI lineage: Eukaryota > Metazoa > Arthropoda > Insecta > Hymenoptera > Ichneumonidae > Netelia > Netelia inedita. The sequence goes on from OZ024924.1 coordinate 20,000,825, forward strand.
TTCTGAGTCCTAGTAAGACTGTTGGCAGTAATTCTGTCCACGGGACTTGTCTACTACACATCAATGCCGCTTTCAATGTACGGTGCCACCGCTCGACCAATCCATTTGACGCGGGATGGTACGCTGTGGTCCTTATTCGTTTTGACCCAACCAAGTTGGCAAGCGATGTAAACAGGCAGCTCTCGAACTGACGGCCTTGATCGGTCGTGATCGATATTGGTGGGCCGAATCGGCAAATCCAATTATTATAAAATGCGGTTGCTACTGAATCTGCAGTAATATCCTTCAGCGGGATTGCCTCTGGCCACCTTGAAAATCGGTCGATTATTGTCAAACAATACCTGAAACCGTTGACCACTGGCAACTCGATCAAATCCAGGTGTATATGATCAAATCTCCCATCCGGAACTTCGATGTGATTCGGCTGTAGACGATTGTGTTTGTTTATTTTGGACCTTTGACACGGTTCGCAACATCGCGACCATTCAATTGCATCCTTTTTAATGCCTGGCCAGACATATTTCAGTTTTAACAGACGACACGTGTTTCGTCCACTCGGATGCGACAGTGAATGAACCGAGTCGAATGCATTTCGACGTAGCGATCGTGGAATATATGGACGTATGATACCCGCGTTTACGTTACAGTAAATCTCAACGTCTGTCTCTACCGACAATCGTTGCAGTCGAAGCGAACTCTCGTTGTGTATGAGTTGCTGCAATTCCTCGTCCTCCAGCTGTGCATCTCGAATTATCTCGGCTGACAGCACTCTCGGCATCTCAATCTGGTTAATCATAGTTATTCGGGATAATGCGTCTGCTACAGAGTTATTATCTCCGCTGACATGGATCAATTCAGTAGTATATTGTCCGATGAAATCCAATTGTCGAATTTGTCTTTGGGATAGTTTGTCCGAATTCCTTTTAAATGCGTAGATTAGCGGTTTATGATCCGTACGAACCACGAAATGATGACCATCGAGGATATGGAGGAAATATTTGATGGCGGCAAATATAGCCAGTAGCTCCCTGTCATATGTGCTATAGTTTCTTTCAGCCGGGCTGAGCTTCCGAGAGAAGAATCCCACTGGTTTGCAGACGTCATCGATGGTTTGCTCTAAGCATGCGCCGATGGCTGTGTCCGATGCGTCGGTTGTTAATACCAGCGGAGCATTAGGCGCGATGAACATCGTCGATGTTGCCTTAGCCACGCTCCTCTTGCATTCTTCCAATGCTTGTTCAGTCTCGGGCGTCCAAGGAACAGCTCGTTTGTCCTTCTTCTTTGAATCTTTTAAGTACTCGTTGAGAGGAGCTTGCACTTGAGCTGCGTTTGGTATGCTGCGACGATAGTAATTTACTATGCCGAGGAACCTTCGAAGATCTTCGATCGTTGTCGGCCTGGGATACTCAATGATCGCTTGCACTCGACTCGCAGGTGGCTTATAACCTTCTCGATTTATCGTAAATCCCAGGCAGGTGAGTTCTGGTTTTCCCAACACACATTTATTCAGATTAATTGAAAGTCCACTTTGCCGAAGTCTTTCAAAGACTACCTTGAGGTGTCTACTGTGTTCTTCGGGATTTTCCGATGCAATTAATATGTCGTCGATGTAGACGGTGACGAAGTCCAAATCTCTAAATATGGAGTCCATATGTCTTTGAAATGTTTGCGATGCATTCCTCAACCCAAATGGCATCACCAAGAATTCAAACAGTCCCAGTGGTGTTGTTATTGCCGTCTTTTTGACGTCTTCCTCCGCCATGGGGATTTGGTGGTAGGCTTTAGTCAGATCTAATGTTGAAAATATCGTTTTCCCGAACAATCCCTGGAATAGATCATGGCTGTGAGCTATGGGATATCGGTCGGGCGTTGTTTTCGCATTCAGTGCTCTAAAGTCCCCGCATAAGCGCCAGTTGCCGGATTGTTTCTTGACCAGGTGCACAGGACTGGCCCAGTCACTCTTCGATGGACGTATCATGCCTTGATCGAGTAAGTTCTCTATTTCAGCTCGTAACGCCTCCAACTTCTCTCCGACTAGTCGTCGAAAGCGTTGCGCAACTGGAGCACCAGTTGTCTCAATGTAATGCTTGACATCGACTGTGACGCTCTTGTCCCCAATTTGCCGTGGTCTTGTAATCTCGACGTATTGCTTGAGAAGTTCGTTATACCCCTCCTTCCTGACACTGATGGTCGATATGCTATGTATCGTAGCTTCCAATATAGTGCCTGCAGTGGAGAGTGATGTAAGCGAGTCGATAAGCCGATGTCTTTGTAAATCGATTACTAACCCGTAATGAGCAAGAAAATCAGCGCCAAGAATGGCTGACCTTACCTCGGCTATGATGAATGACCATTTGTAATTACGGCGTAGGCCTAAATTCAACGTCATTACCTTCGTTCCGTACGTCGCTATTTCGGTTGCATTCGCAGCATACAACTTTAATGCATCTGTGCGCAGTTTGTCTCTGACTAGACACCTCGGTAGGATCGTGACGACTGATCCTGAATCAACTAAATATTTTATGTTGGTCAGTCTATCAACTACGTGAAGGCGGATTTCAGCTCTCTGTGCCGAACTTGCGCTGCCTACGTCCACCTCCTCCGTGGACAGCACCTCTAGTTTCCCTGGTTGGCAGGGGACTTTCCGAAGTCGCATGGAAGATCACAGCGTGTAGCATTGACACCGAACTTTCTGTGATAGAAACATGTTCCAGGGTGCGATCGAGATTTGCTGCGGGGCCGAGATCGTCTGTTCCAGGAACCTCCGTTGTTGCCATAGTTGTCGTTATCCCGACTGCGATGATTATTCGATGCTCCATTGGAATCACGCTGACTATTCGTTCGCCGCACCTCCACTCTCAGGGATTCGACCGCTGCAATGAGGTTGGCGAGACTCTTCTCGATGAGATTCACGCGCGATTCAAATGACTGTACTGCGGAAACTTCTGGATATGGATGGTTGTGAGAAGCTGCCATCACGCATGATCCTCCGCAGCTTTCGATCATCGCGTCCGCTGTTTCTGCGATTTTCGACAGCGATGAATCAGTGCAGCCGACCAGGTAGGTTCGGATATTCGTTGGCATGCACTGTAGAAAGCGTGACCGAAAGAAGTCTTCGTGTACGATTTCTCCACCCAGTTCACGCATCTCACGCAGCAACTGCGTTGGTCGTTTGTCGCTGAGCTGTAGTTCGTTCAAGAATTTTTGAATCTGACGCTCTTTTGAATCAGAGAGACGGTGTAGCAGCAATTTCTTTAGTGCCGGATACTTATCCTGTTCCGGGGGTCTTCTCAAGAAGTCCGAGATCTGCGCCATTATATCTGGGGTCAAGGCCTCGAAGACGAGATCATATTTCCGCGTGTCGCTGTAGATCCGACGATTTTTAAATATGGATTCCACCTGATTGAACCAGATGTCCGGCACATTTCCCAGGAAGGTAGGTAGACGGATGATCGCCACCTCCTGAATATCACATGGGTGCGACGTAGGATACTGTGTATATTGTAAGCCTGCCGGCGCTCCTTGGTTCAGATTTGGCAAAGTCCGAGCTTGACTGGTGTCTGGCCATGCTGCTGCCCCCAGATCTTGGTCGTTGCTTTGGGGTGTGTCTCCCAGCGATGAATTTCCATCTGCGTCTTCTGTAGTACTCGGCCGCATAGGTCTCGGCGAGTGAAGCATGATGCTAACTTTTTCGCGTTCGCCTTTTTGAGGTTAACCACCTGTATTTTATGTATTATCTAAGATCACGTCGGGGTCACCAATTGTAGGTTTATTAACCTCGTGACGTTGGGCAGGTACATACTTGATCTACTAGAATATTATCTTTTATTTGGACGAGTCAACACAATTATATTTTATAAAATCTTTTTGGAGAAAGGAACGACGCTGCTAAATCTTTGGCGGTCATCAGTCTGAATGCCGTCATGAACTATATCACAGAAGTTTTTCCACTCCCTTATTCGGACCGCGGAGTCAGTACTTGTTTGCGCCGTTGGCGCCGTGTGTCACTGCCGGATTCTGCCGGTAATGCTGGCGAGTCCGCCACAAGCTGGTCCGGCGGGGCGACATCTGAGCGGCCAAATATCGAACTGTGGGTACTTTTGTACCCATGAACCGAAGTTGGCACAGCTATCGGAGTCGTATATACAGCGAAAAGAACATATATATATAATCTGGCGGTCTGTATCACGGTCTTGTATACAGGTCTTGCAACTGCCGTGGCGGCGTATGTTCCCTTATCGGTTCACTTTTTACTTACTTCTGCTGCCACTAGTTGCGCTTCGATCTAACCGACGTTCTCCTGCGAGAGAGACAGAATTAGTATTTTACACTGACGCTCTCCTAACCTAACAGAAAAAACCTGCTTAGGAAAAATTTTCATAAAAAATGTTAGAAATGAATGATTACAACCCTTAAAAAACATAGTTGAAGCGGAAATTATTTTTGTTCAGTTACCATTCGATAAGCCGGTAAGTCCCCACGCAGCCGCGAAAAGCATGAACGTTTTTTCGATCAACGCTATCGGAAGATGTGGTTAGCTTAATAGACGAGACCTCGGTCTATGCACCGAAGGTCGAGGGTTCGAATCCCATTGTCGTCTCTGTTTGCACTTTGCGATTTTTTATTTATTTTTTATAGTAGTAGTAATCTTTATTTTCCATGTTTGCCCTTGCGGGTTTTTTACATTACTCCTTACATCTAATCTTACTTTCTAATAGTTCCTTTCAGACTCCTTTCTTCCTTCTACTCTCTTTCCTTAGTTTCTATATCTACATCTCTTTTTACTCTCTTTTCTCCTTTTTGTATTTTTACCTATTTACAGCCTCCTTCTCCATCTCCTTTCTTCTCGCTATGTTTTCAAATTGTCTAATAACCTCACACATTTCCTCTACTATTTCTTTTCCCTCCAATGCTTTCCTCCATCCTTCTTCCGGTTCGTCCTTCTGCCGTCCTTTCCAATATTTATTTTTTATATTTTTTTTACATAAATATGGATCGACGGAGGTTCAATGCATTCAGTACAATTTATTGGAGGTCGTATATAAGAATAGTGAATAGCCATACACAATGATATTTTTGTAACGTTTTTTTTATTGATTTGTCAATTTTGCCAATTTTTTTTTAATTACGAACTCTTTTTTTTGTTTTATATTTTCCTGATGGGCATTTTGCCTCATGCGCAATCGTATGTAATATATGATCGAGTACGACAATATTTCCGAGGCGTGCTCCATGCATGGAAAAGTGAAGGAATAGGTCTCAATCACTTCATCCATCGTCAAATCAAAAACGTATTTTTCTGAGGCGTACTTAGAAAATGTCATTTCAACGTGACGGACTAATTGAAAAAAATGTAGATTTGGGTGTATTAATCCACCACAGGATTTCAAAAGCACCAGCTGCGAGACAGAGTTTACTGCGTTCGATGTGGATCGAACAGCACGCAGACAAAAATCGCAGGATGCATATCGCTTCAAAACCTGTTTACACAGGTAACCTGGAAGCAAGCGTTAAGGTGTTGAACAGGTGTTTTAAACGTAAAAGTAGCAGCCCAGGAAATGAACAAAGAACACATGCAGGTGAATACGATTCAAAGTAAAAGAAGGAAGCAGTGCGTATTAAGAAGACTCGTTAGCATGTTAAAAAGCAATACAAACTTGTTAAAAAAAGAAACAAGTGGATCTGAATCCAAAATATCGGAGCGACGCGCCAGGCACTTTACCACTGAGCCAAATTTGACTTGTGGCTATTAAAACTCAAAATCGCTCATGTCACTCGCGCCCGGATGGAGTCAGAGGGTTGGCGTCAGAGGTTTTGTAAAATAAGCATTTGCGTTTTACTGCATGTTATAATAGTCTACAATAATATCAAAAACGAGAAATATACGTTGAGGTGACAGAGATTGAAAAGCTAGCGCTGTCTCTATCGCACTTCCCCCACCCATCGTCATCGCGTCGGAGTTTAGATCGCAGCGATCACAGTGGGCAATACATGAACTACACGTCTGGCATCAATAAGCGAACTACCCAAACGACGGGAGTTTCCAGACCTGTATGTAAGACCGTGGGTGCGGTGTAGCAGAGATTAGGGGGGAGATCAGCAACCATGGAGCCTAGAGGGAAGGAGACCGAACGGCATAGGAGAATCCATGATAAATTTGGACCCTGAAACCGACGAAAAAGATATATGTTGGTTGTAGTTCGAAATTCAGCCGCGAGCGCGCTTGTGTTTCTAAGATACGATATGAAGTATGGTATTGGTGATGCTATGAAGTAAGGAGTATTCGTTATCAACGCCCTGTCGTTGCTGAAATAAGAATAATATTTGTCCTTTAGTGTTTACACGCCGCGACATATTAATTAATCTTCTTACGAGCAAAAAAGTGTATTCTAGATTATTCTACATTTCATAACGAACAGGTAAGAAAAACGGTATTTCTGTTGATAGTACGTAGCATTTTTAGTGTGATTAATAATATTTTAAATATTGCGATTGTAATTCGGGGATTATGTACAGTGAGGTTAGTGTTCATACGGTTCATACTGTCACATGCTATCACAAAAATGAAAATACATCAGTTTTTTTACACAGATTCATCAGTATGGGGAAATACTGTTCTTATAGAGGGTGTCGAACGGGACGCGCCGCCGATAGGGCGACGTGTAAACGTTTGGGCTTACTGCAGTGGTCGGTTTTCATGGTTCCAAAGGTAAATATCCCAAACATGATTTTGTGTGTAAATATTTTCAATAATGCGCACTTATATATATTTTCAATCTGTATATTTTAAATGTTTTGTTAAGTATTTAATTCTTGTTTTGTTCACAGAAAAATTATTCTATGACATTATTCGCCGATACACCTTTGTATACAGATATATATATATACAGATTTGTTTGAATTGAATTAATTAACCGCGTCTCTCGAAAAAAGTAACAAAATACGCAACGTCGTTGTTAAACCTTCTATTTCGCCGCTACGAGTCTTTACGTTTGAATTTCAACGAGGTGAGGGATTTCGAAGTGGGTCGCTCATTTTTCCTTCTTGTATTCCTTCTCGTCGGAGGTCTCTTCGCGAACGGCCAGAATCGCTCTCAACATAAGAACGGCGAATACCTTGTCCAGAGGATCCATGAAATCTCGTTGTATCCATCTTGGTATTGTCGTACGAGCATGAGAAAAACCTTATTTCTGAAGGATATAATCTATTCCGTATGGGTATATGCTCTTGCTGGCCCAAGAGAGCAATCTGAAATATTTTTCAACATTCAATTAAATGACGAAGAAAAACAACAGACGCAGTTAATAGTTATGCTATAAATTATTTTGCGCGCTTCAGCGGTAAAGCGAACGAACAGAAAAAAAACGAAATCTTTATGTTATGCAATATGTTCAGTTTTTATAGAATTCCTATAATATTCAATTATACTTTTTCTCGCTCGGATGCTCGCAGCTTAGTTTGTTTTTATTCTGCGAAAATTAAAAAGCTTCGAAAGCGAAAAAAGTTGTACCTGACAGTCAGTTTCAAATGCCAAGTCTTGCATCTGTACGATCGCCAATCCTTGATAAACATCTCAGTCGGAAGTGAGTTTTTTATGCATCATCTAGTACCTTAAGTGTTAATTTCAAACTATCTGAAACACAAAATGCACAGATAAATTATCAAAACTATGTATCCGTTCAAAATACGTATGATAGATGATTTCATTTTCTTTGCTTAAATGACAGATGTAGAATACATGGAAAGGGATCCTGTGGCACCATATATGGAAGCAACGTGCAGTACCTTTGTGTCATCGACTACAAGTGGTACTGAAAAACTTTCGTCAACAGATTCTTCCAAGACATTTGATGTCGCAATGGTGGAAGAGTCGATGAACGACCCAATCGTCACAAATGCGCCGAGTCCGGATTCACCAGCATTCACCAACACAGGTGTATCGTTGATGGAGGTAATAAGCGAAGATAGTGAGTTCTAAATTGCATTGTTTATTGTAGAATTTTTTTTCATTTTTTCCGACCTAACAATTTTCAAATGTAGATAATTAATAGGGATATAACACACACGTATCTTCGGCTTTCTTGTAATGTTAATTTTTTTAAATGATTTCTTGTGATTTCGTAGATTTCGAGACATTGGGATCTCATCCAAATCCAGCCACAGAATTTACATCTTTACTGCCACAATTCTGGAGCGTCGCCGAATTCCCGCTTGATGGCAGAACATTGTTCTCGTACGCAATAAAAAAAATCGAGAACGGTATACCGTGTCCGGTAATGCAACAAAGTATTATATTGAACGCGGATGACAACACGTTAACATATTATGTCTACAGACGCGTCGTGGACATTCGAGATACAAAACTGCAAAAAACGTTATCTTCGAAAGAAACATTACCCGCTATTCTTGAAACGTTCAAAAATATGAACCTTTGTAGAGGTTTGGGTTCTACTACGGTTAATACGACACCCACGAATTTGTTATTTCGCAATCACCTCGATCAATGGCACAGCACAGATTGCTCTGTCATCTGTAAGCGTCTACGATGCGAATGTTGCAAAAAGTTGCGTTATAGAACGACTCGGGTCGCACGTCAATTGAGATCTAAGTCGACGTTACGTCGCGTCCATGACGTCACGAATGCTGTGGATCAACGTAAAGTGAAAGCTCTACGATTACAGCACAAACGGGATCAACGCCGCAAATTACTCATGACGAGAAAAACGACATACTTGTTGCATTGTCTGCAGGAACAACAAGAAAAAACTGCAAACACAAAAACATCGCCCTTTGACGATATTTGTGGTCAATTTAATGTCCCGAGCTCGCAAAAATTGGCACTCGAAGAAATTATTGCAGCGGCTAAACACCGAGATACCCGAGGAAGACGCTACACCGAACAGTGGATGATGCTATGCATGCTGATGAATATTCGGTCCCCGGCATATTACAATTTCCTGCGTGTGAATCAGATTTTACCACTACCGTGTACACGAAGTATTCGAGGCTATTTTTCGATGATAAATTCAAAATGTGGTTTTGACGACAAATTTGCAAAGCTGCTCGAAAAACATTTCACCAACAAAACGCCTCTTCAGCGTCACGGCGTCTTGTTGTTGGATGAAATTAATTTGCGCAAGTCTGTGGCTGTCTGTGCGAAAAACTTGACGTACGTCGGCTTGACAGACTTAGGCGAGGACGGCCCACAATCTACCGATATCAACGAGCAAGCAACCCATGGGCTTGTTATAATGTTTCAGCCTCTAGCTGATTCTTACACCCAACCGATTGCGGTTTTTGCATCGAAAAACCCAATCAAGGGTGAAGAACTTGCCAAACTCCTCGTGAAGGGAATTTCTTATGTCGAGAACTGTGGAGCTAAAATTCACGGAGTGATCGCCGACGGTGCATCAACCAACATGAAGATGTGGCAGCTTCTCGATATTCGCTGTACGTTGGAAAATGCGAAAACGTGGTTCACCCATCCTCTCGACAATGAGAAAAAAGTTTTCGTTTTTTCTGACATTCCACATGTCATAAAAAACATCCGCAATCGGCTGTTCACTCGGGGAAAACTGCGGGTGAGTAATAAAAAGCAACATTGATAGTTGAAAAAACATCTTTAAATGAAAATATAAAAACCGATATCTAACTTTCTTCTCTTTACTTACTTAATAATTGCTAAACTTCAAATTTGAACCTGGAATGCCTAAGAAATATGCCTTACATGTATGGTTATCGCCGACGAAATATTTAGCTTTGGACTTTGGAATACTGAAAAGAATCAAATTGAATCGATTATCATACAAACCTGAAGCTACGAATCCACACACGCACGCCCGCATGCATATATTTGTTACCATTATCCTATTCTCGTACGAAGTCATTGCAATTACTTACCTTCGATGTGTCCCTTATGAGCTACTAATAAAAATAACACTATTCAATTCTCTTGAATGAAATCAACTAAAAGTATTTTCTCCCTTTCGTTTCCTCATGCAGATCAAGTCCACGGAAGACTATGTTCGGTGGACGTTCTTCGAGGCCCTGTACGATCTTGACAAGGATCACCCCGGAAATCTTCGAGTATGTCCGAAGATTTGTAGTAGACATGTTAAGCTGGATAATATGTCCAAGATGCGTGTTCGCTTAGCGACTCAGGTAATTTTTAAGAGTGACGAAATGAACGTTCGAAACTTCGTTTTGTTAAATCATCATATTTCTTTTGCATTTCAGATTTTCAGTAATTCAGTTGCGCAAGGTCTTGCGTTCTATTTAGCGCACGGATGCAAACAACTGGAGGGATGCGAAACAACAATCGGTTTTTGTAAGCGCATTAACGATTTATTTAACGCTTTAAATAGAAAATCGCCAAATCAAGGTCTTACGCCCCAGAGTGAAGATTTTAAAGTAAGTCTGCCACAATGCGACGATGTACGTCCTACGAATATATTATAACACTACAATGTAGAAAAATATTCAAAGCTGTACATTCATGTAATATGTACATGTAATTTCATTTTGCAGGTTCTCCAGGAAGCGCTGCAATGGCTCAACGAATGGGAAATCGCAGCACTGGAAAACGACATTAGGCCCGAAGAGTTTCTAACAAAAGAAACATCGCGTGGTTTAAGAATATCTTTGCGTTCGACCATAGATATGTGCGCCTACCTAATGGAACACTTCGAGTTTCAATATTTGTTGACCGGCAAAGTCAATCAGGATAATTTGGAGGTAATTTCGAGATTCACTTCCTTTTCCTTAGGCACTTTCAAATCTAGTAATTCTTCGTGTGTTTCTTTTTAAAAAGTTCTATCGACGTATTTTTTATTGCTATAGAAATTCTTTGGGACAATCCGGCAAGCAGCGGGCTGCAATGATCACCCTAACTGTCCCACATTTTTGCAATTGTACGAGCTATTATCTGTATACTGCATCATCAAGCCACCGAAGTCTGGCAATTGTACAATTGCGGAAGCTAATGCGCCTCCAATCCTGATTACATTGGCCGATTTGAAATCGCTGTATGGCGAAAAGTCCCAAACGAGCCTTAGGACGCAATATTGCGATAATATGAAAAAGAAATTGGACGACGTACTCGTACAGGACGATTGGGAGGCAGATGATTTCATCGAACACCAACCTGACCACGACTATGCCCTTTCTCCCATCCTTGATTGCATTATTTATTATGTGACAGGTTTTTGATTTGACTAAGACTCGTGCCTTTTTTTCCATTAATCAATAAGTACGGTAGCTGAGTATGTCAGTTGTTGAAACAACTGACAACAATTTAAATATATATGCAAGTGTATTGGTAATTGTAAGTAATTAAATTGAATATGTAAGTATATCCATTTTTTAGCAAGGGTTCGAGGTTTTTTGAATTAACATAAGTCGAAATAAGGAACAAAATGTGCACGCTTTTTTTTCTTTATATTATTTGATTTTTTTGCAGGTATTCAAGGTTTATAAGAAGAAGGTAAGTACGAGAAACGGTTGACGATTCGATGATGTTGTTTTTTGGTAGGTGTTCTGAATCCACAAAACGAGGAGTTTGTACATACGACTGGGATGCGCAGCAGGGTAAAAAAAACAGCCGAGGTTGAATTTTGATCCACGCGTCTCTTGGCTTGGAGTTTTTGCCGCTTTTCACGCCGATTTCTAATCCGCATTGCCATCAGCTTTACTCCATCGAAGGGATTAGAAACATCGCGAATCCGTTGCATCGTCGGACGATTTTGTTGCCGTACTCTCCGTTGTAATGCGACTTTCCTCATTTTCGCGCAAGCATCACACCTCGTTTTCTTGCATACAAGACGACAGCCTTCACTTCGCCATTTTCCCATGCAGTCGGGATGTGCCGCCCCGATAGGCATAAAATGCATGCTGATGTCGCCCAAACCGTTGCAAATGGTCGCCCTCCTGAACCTCGTCAATATATCCGGAAGCATTTCGATCGTTTTTAAAGACGGATCGAAATTAAACACGTTTTGTTTGACGTGACGTCCATAAATAAAGTATTTCATGCTTCGGTTAGCGTCGAGTGTGACGTATCTCTCCGTCAAAGGACAATGCACGTCGTTCTCGAGCTTCGTCACAGCGTATGAGAAAATCATACATTTTCCCTTCGGAGTCGATACCTCGGTGACACTCCACGACTCCGGTAATTGAACCGTTCGATCGATACAATCCTTTGCACCGTCTTGCCAAATTCCTGAAACGATTAAATTAAAAATTATTTATATGAAAGAGTAAGTTCATATTTTGGGGCTACAAATAGTCAATTGTTTGCCTACAAAAAATCAGAACAACCCCTTCAGACACTGCAGTTTTTTTTATAATGGTAAGTATTTATCAAGTGAAAAGATTAGTTGTAAAAAAAAAATAAGGACAGCGGTAAGTTTAAAAGGACAGAAATAAGACAGATAACTTTACTGTTCTTTCTACTCAATACACGTATACAATTAGCAGAATGTCAGTAAAAGCTGAAGTATGGTTCACAACTGCATGCACTATTTTAAGGATGTCGGGTCCCAAATCGCAAATGAAAATTCTGAAAATTTGGTATATTTTTGTATGAAGTATTTAAGAGGTCGTGTAAAAAATTTCACGACGATTAGGAAGCTCGTTATTGAACAATTAACATTAAAAAATTAAATGTAGTCTTATGGAAACTGATATAACTTTGCGATAAGTGTTTTTTTTACCTCTCAATTTTTGAATATCTACGATATACTGAAAGCAACGGAAACAAAACGAAGTTTAATGATAAATATTTTTTTGTATTTGTTTAAAAAATTGTTCTTAACAAAACGTTAATTTTTTCAATAACGAGTTTCCTAATCGTCGTGAAATTTTTACACGACCTCTTAGATACTTCATACAAAAACATACGAAATTTTCAGAATTTTCTTATCATTTTTTATTTCAACCCTTAAGGAGGTTGAAGCAATGATGATAGAATTCTGAAAATTTGGTATGGTTTTACATCAAGTATTCAGGAGGTCGTGTAAAAATTTCCACGACGATTAAGAAGCTATTTATTGAACAATTAACATTAACAAGTTTTATAGGGACTCAACATCCATAAAGTAAGCTTCCTTGGATTTCCGATGTGACACAATTTCATCAATCGTACATATTAACAATTTTCTGTTGCGAACAGGAGAATATTCTAATACTCACGTTCGCTGATGCCAACGGGTGAAAGCACCTGAAAAGGCATTTGAGAAGCTGATAAATCTGCTTCTGAAGAATCAGCGTTCAATGAGGGCAGTGTTTCAACATCCACAGCTGGCGAAGGTGCATACGAACAGAGATCTATAATGCAAATAGAATAAAAAACGTATTTACTTTTCAATTCACTTTCGAGGGGGGGACGTTCATATTCACTACGAAAATAAACATATTTATGATAATTTTGTTTAACGACACAGTTAATATATATTTGTTTATGTCAGACATATATAATAAAAGGACATTTGAAGAACAAATCTTCGCAGACGGCTTAACAAAAATTTGCGGTGAACCGCATAAATCATCACTGAATCATCTGAGAGAAAAAAAAACATTCTATTAGTCGATAAGTTTTTTGAGGTAACGCTCTCAACTTTTTAATATTTTTATTATTTTCATTCATTTTACAATAACAATTGTTCCAATTTTTTAAATGAAAATCGCTATTTTGACTTGTGAGACTATAAATTGAAAAATATAAATAAAACTCGACAGCGTTAGCTCAAGAAACTTATTGATCAATAGAATGTTCATGGTTTTTTTTATCGCAGATGATCCAGTGATAAGTTGTGTGGTTCACCGCAATTTTTTGAGGCGTCTGCGAAGATTTATTGTCAATTACTCATTCCTGCATAATTATCAATGAAAATTTCACAAAATATTCTTCAAATGTCCTTTTATTTTATACTTATAACATAAATAAATATATATAAACTGTGTCGTCAAAAAAAATGATCGAAACAATGCTTTCTTTATAGCGAGTTGACCTTACCCCCCCCCCCCTCATCCCCGCCCTTAATTGCACACTTTTTCATAACTTTAATGTAAACAGCAGTATATTATAATACTCACGTTCGCTGATGCCATCGGGTGAAAGTACCTCGAAAGGCATTTGAGAAGCTGAGACATCTGCTTCTGGAGAATCAGCGTTCTTCAGCAAGGACAGTGTTTCGACAGCTGGCGAAGCTGCCTACAATGAGATATCTATAATGCAAACAGAATAAAAACATATTTACATTCCAATTCACATTTAATTGTACATTTTTGCATTTTTGCATACTTTATTATGAAAATTACTTTGGGTTTCAGGAAACTCCTCGAAGAAAGTGCTAAGGACTTGCACTGACGGTTTCATGAATGCAGCAGACTCAACGTAGGCCCCCGGTTGATCTCCAATTGACACGTTGGCACTTTGTTCTGTCAGCGGAAGAGCGGAAGAACCTTGTCCAGCGTATCTGCTGCATTCATGCAAAGGGACCACATTTTCTTTTTGCACCGAATCACAGTCGAATTTCGACGGTACAGCGAAATTGTTGAGACGTGCACGCTTGTACGTTACCTATACATAAAAAAATACATGATTTACAATACAAAATGAATCATCTTTTCTTGAAATAAATAACTTACTTGTGCAATGATCTGCCCACTTGAATCGCGCTTTATCCATTCATTAGCAATATCCCTTTCGTTGAAATGTTTTTCACATATTACTTGCGTGAGTTCCAACTTTATGACACCTGGAATCGCGTGTTCCCATTTCTCACGCAAAACATTGTCATTAGGCACCCGGAAGAACGACGCCTTTGCATTATCGGCTTTGCGGCCGGTATTGCAATGAGGAACCGCGCACCGTCTTGGCATTTTTGCCAATTTTTCAAAAATCTTTTCTTTCTTTTTTTTAATTATATTTCTAAACACAACCAAATCAAGACACAACTGTAAGACCGTGGACACTACCTATGAGAGCACAACAGAGCACAATATACGACACGGCGATTTTGAGGTTAGGTTTGAGAATACGCAGTAGGAGGATAGATCGCAGAGACGAGTAGTGACGGGATTACGAACTACTCCAGTGCTTCGATAAGCGTCCTACCCCCACCACTTGATTTTGTGACGAGTGTCCAGACCTGTGTATAAGCAACGAATTCAGACGACTATAGAAGGAACTTGCTTATGGCGCGAGTGGCACCAAGTTTTTTCCGCCAGAAACTGCCACTTGGCGTCGCAGCGGTCGATCGTGACGTCACTCGAAATTGTATACGCCCCGTAGGCGGAGCCACGAGATCGTGAACGCTCTGCTGTTTGTAAATTGCTAAAAGCTTTGAGAGTCGGACGATCGAAACCCCTTCGAGTGATTGTTTATATTTTCATTTTTTTAAATTATTTCTTTACTTCAGACTTACAGGGATATTTTATATTCGATAAATGTTAACAAGAAAAAATAAGAAAAGTACTAGGAATTTCAATCTACTTATTCGTGCCCACTCTTATCGTTAGCTAATTTTAGTTCACGCCTTGCAATTAATTTATAATATTGTCCTATAGCGATATTTTAAAATTACTATTGCTATAGGACAATATTATAAATTAATTGCAAGGCGTGAACTAAAATTAGCTAAGAGTGGGCACGAATAAGTAGATTGAAATTCCTAGTATTTTTTCTTGTTAACATTTATCGAATATAAAATATCTCTCCTGTACTATCCTTTTTTTTTATTTTCTATGACGTACAAAATGAATTTTTACGGCTTATTACTTTATAATACAAATTCAATTCAAAAGATAATCTATTTTTTACAATTATCTAAACTTATATTATACTATTAGCATTTTTAGGGTCGATATTATATACGTTGGATCAGTGGGGTATGGCAGTAGCAGCTTGGGAAACGAGAGAGTCGGCATGAGTACCCCACTGTATACCTTGCCTTAGAGAAAGCGAGAAGGAGCTACTGCCGCGCCAGTGCAGAAAAAGAGAGAGTCGGCATGCGTACCCCATCGTATACCTCGCATTAGAGAAAGCGAGAAGGAGCTACGCCGTGCCAGTGCAGAAAAAGAGAGAGTCGGCATGAGTACCCCACTGGATACCTTACATTAGAGAAAGCGAGAAGACGCGCTTGCTCGTCCGTGATTGGTTAGAGAGGAGGCGGAGCTACGTCTGAAGTTGTGTAAGGTATACGTGAACGCGTCTGTGTGACCTAATACATTCTTGTAGCGACGCCAGCGCCGCCTGTACTTGGGGTACCGAAGCTCGATGGGGTACTGAATTTCTGGGGACAATCCAAGCCTAAGCAAGTGCCTTCTATAGTCGTCTGAATTCGTTGGTATAAGACCGTGGTCCAGACCTGTGTATAAAACCGTGACCACGGTCTTACATACAGGGCTGGAAATTCCGGTGGAAGGGGTAGGTCGCTTATTGAAGCCGTTTTTAGATCACTAGTCGCCGCTAGGTTCGTTGCGATCAGAAAACCCGCCGCGACGGGGCCGGGGGGGTTCAGACGGAGACAGCACTAGTCGGCCATGCTTTTATCTCTCTGTCTCTGTTCCACCTTCATGTTCGTTACGCGGATATTTATTATAAGTTTGAAACACTTTTAAAAGAATCAGGAAAAGGCGTTAGTCCCGTGAATTTCGATTAATACGATCGAAAAAAAATATGATCTTATTAATCGTAATCGAACCGTAAACTTTCTAAATCCAAGCGAGCGTGATAAGCATGTATGATTCTAAAGCTATCACATTCCATGTAAACTTTAGCGGAGTGGTTCTGTGCTCCCCTCATATTCTTGTGGTTGTTAGTTGAAAGCCATTTGTCTCCTTTTTTTCTTATGCAATTTAATAAAAGTACAAATACAAAAAATTCCCTGATATTTTTCATTTTTTTTCGTGCATTTTTATCATACCAAGGTAAACAAAATGAATTCTTTCAAATTTTGTTGTTGCCCCTTAATTAATGTTTTTTTTCATTGTGAATCGGTTGTCAACGGTAGCATATATCTTATTAACCAGCTTCTATTCCTGAAACTAATTAAACGTATCAAGGTAAGTAACCATGAAAAAAATGTTTATTATATTATTCATCTTATCACGTTGATGTAATGATTTTTGTTTGTTTTCAAGTATTCCATCAGGGTAAGTATAATATAAATAAATGAACAGAAATGTCACGTAAACATCATGGTAAAATAAATAAATAAATGCAAAGAAACTTGTTCTTTCTTCATATTAACGCGTTTATTTTCTGTTATTTGCGGGTAAGCCACCTGTTTCAATCCAGGTAAGTATGAATATATAAATGAACCTTTTGATATTTGTATCCGGTAATGTTTTATGTTAATTTTGTAAGTATTCCAATTGTTCAAATCCAGGTAAGTATAAATACGATAGAAACTTTTTCTCGTTTTTTTCATCCTAATGTCACGTTCGGTTTGTTTACAGGTAATCCAGTTGTTGACAGGCAGGTAAGTATTAATATACACAAACATTCAAACATTCTTTACAACATATTACATTGATTTTTATTTCCTTGCAAGCATTCCAGTTAAATAAAGATATACAGGGTGTCCCATTTTAATCTTACACCTGATTTTTCTCGGAAAATACTGCTCCGATCAAAAATTGTGTATAATGAAACTTTTAGGGTTCGAAGGGGGACGTTCAAACAAAATTTTTTTTTTGTATCATAATTCAAAATGGCGACTGTAAGATGGCCGACATGTTTTTTTTAAATAGAAACAGGCCATTTCTTTGTTACTAAAAAATTTGTCGGATCAAAACTAACAACTTTTATAGGAACATTTTTTTGATAAAGTCCATAATTTTTGGAGTAGAACACCATTTTTGACTATTTTAGCGTTATCCAGGATGTACCACGAGGAGGTAAAGTCTTTAACATCCCAAGTGTAAGTGTGTGTGTGTGTGTGTGTGTGTGTATGTGTGTGTTTGCGCGCGTGTGAGTGTGAGTGTGAGTGTGAGTGAGTGTGTGAAACACTCACAAGGATTAGGTCTCTGCGACTCGTCACTTCCGCAGTATTTACCGACTCCAAACCCTCCTTGTGAGTGTGAGTGTGAGTGTGAGTGTGAGTGTGAGTGTGAGTGTGAGAAACACTCACAAGGATTAGGTCTCTGCGGCTCCCACATCACTTGGGATGTTAAAGACTTTACCTCCTCGTAGTACATCCTGGATAACGCTAAAATAGTCAAAAATGGTGTTCTACTCCAAAAATTATGGACTTTATCAAAAAAATGTTCCTATAAAAGTTGTTAGTTTTGATCCGACAAATTTTTTAGTAACAAAGAAATGGCCGGTTTCTATTTAAAAAAAATATGTCGGCCATCTTACAGCCGCCATTTTGAATTATGATACAAAAAAAAAATTTTTTTTGAACGTCCCCCTTCGAACCCTAAAAGTTTCATTATACACAATTTTTGATCGGAGCAGTATTTTCCGAGAAAAATCAGGTGTAAGATTAAAATGGGACACCCTGTATATTAATACAAATTAATCCTCGTATACATTTTACATTTTTCCCGTTTTTAATTGAATTTTATTTTCTCTATTCCTGTTATTTATTCTTTAATTATCTGGAATGGCCTCTTCCCACTTTTTCCACATCACTGTGTCTTCTGGGACGAAAAACGTCGAGCACTTCGCTTCTGTTCTGCTGCCGGATTTACAATTCCGTACGACGCACAACTTCCCCATTTTGAAAAAATATGCTTTCAAATTATCAAAAATGTATGAAACGCAGAAAATAATTTAATAATTGTCAATGACTCAACGATGCACGTCTTAACCGTTCACTCCGTTGCTCACCGTATTGAGGTTATGTTTATCTGGGTCCCGGAACCACAGCGACAACTAGTGGCGGCTAGAAGCGAAATTTGTCTTCACTAAGCGACACACATGATCGTAGCTCCCAGCATTAGAGTTTCCAGACCTGTATGTAAGACCGTGGCCGAAACTGAGGCTTCGAGCGAAAAAGCAATCTGCTGGGAAGACCAGAGGCCCAAATTTTGTTTATTTTTTTTAAAATATTTTTTTTAAATATTTTTGTTTATATTTATACGAAGTGAAGGTGACCACCCACACATTCATTTGCCAAAGTAGTACGCGCGCAACTCTTAAGAACTTTCTAAAAAATCGACTTTTAAAAATTCCCTAGCCGGGTAAAAGAAGTTTACGTTTAAAATTTGTTAACTGGTCAAGTGGTCGAGTGGTGAGCGTACTCGACTAATAACTGCTAGGTTGCTGGGTCGAATCTTGCCCGTGGGTACCTTTTTTCGATTTTTATACCCATCAATAAATTAATTTTATAATCATAATTGAAACGCTACTTCTACAGAACAAATATTCACTTTTTTTATTTCAATAATGCATTTCTTTATATAAAATATATTGGTGGTGCACATGAAATACAAAATAATATATACATATATTACCGACAAAAAATTTCCGGTCAAAAGTTGAAAACAGTGCCGGAACAGATTTTTATGCCACTTCGCCGGTAGTTGCCCTCGGCCAATTTAACCAAGCCCATTTTAAAGAGGAGGGATTTACCTTCATTTTGGCTATTTAAAAAAAAAACACGATTTTTTTTACAATGATCACACAGTTTTGAACACGACCATTATTTCTCGTTTTTTTGTTTTTTTTCGAGTGGACCTCGTTTGTGGTAAAAAAATTTGTAACGTAAATGCGTTACAAATTTTCGTGAATTTTTTTTAAGCCAAAATGATGGTAAATCCCTCCTCTTTAAAATGGCGATGGTTAAATTGGCCTAGGCCAACTACCGGCGAAATGGCATAAAAATCTGTTCCGGCACTGTTTTCAACTTTTGTCCGGAAACTTTTCGCCGGTATAGTGTATGTATATATCATTTTGTATTTCATGTGCACCCCAACAATATTTTAAATAAAGAAAATGCATTTTTGAAATAAAAAAATGTGGATATTTGTTCTGTAGAAGTAGCGTTTCAATTATGCATATAAAATTAATTTATTGTTGGGTATAAAAATCGAAAAAAAGGTACCCACGGGCAAGATTCGACCCAGCAACCTAGCAGTTATTAGTCGAGTACGCTCACCACTCGACCACTCGATCAGTTAACAAATTTTAAACGTGAACTTCTTTTACCCGGCTAGGCAATTCTTAAAAGTCGATTTTTTAGAAAGTTCTTAAGAGTTGCGCGCGTACTACTTTGGCAAATGAATGTGTGGGTGGTCACCTTCACTTCGTATAAATATTTTTAAAAAATATTGAAAAAAAAAATAAACAAAATTTGGGTCTCTGGTCTTCCCATCAGATTGCTTTTTCGCTCGAAGCCTCAGTTTCGGCTTGGCCGCACATGAACGGGCTCAGCGTCCATGTCATGGAGACTAGAGTAAAGGAGTGTAAACGCAATGTTAGAGAAGTGGTCGGAAAAAGCGAGGAACAATCCGATAATTGCTCCGCCAGGCGGCGCCACTTCTGCTCGGGACCGTAAAGAGCCGTGATTTTGAATCGTTGACCCGCGATTTGTCGTATATTTTGTCTGATTAAGGAGGTTCTATCGTTTATCACGTGAAAGTTATTTTCCAACTTAGCTACATACAATTTTGTGAGCACGAAGTTTAAAGCAATGTTCAACTTCTGGCAAAATTTTTGAACGATTTACCGTCTAGAAATTGATATACTTAATTTCAGAATAATATTTTTTTTATACGTATATCATATGTAGACATATTGTTTTGTGTATAAAAAAACTATTATTTTGAAATTAAATATCTCAATTTCTAGACGGTAAATCGTTGAAAAATTTCGCCAGAAGTTGAACATTGCTTTCAACTTCGTGTTCACAAAATTGTATGTAGCTAAGTTGGAAAATAATTTTTACGTGAGAAGCGATAGAACCTCCTTAACGCAGCTTACAATATTAACAAGTAATATTGCTATGCTAGCTCAAGTAAACAACAATTGAAAAACGAATAAACACTCTCGGAAAAGAAAACTACTTACGATAAATAAAGAACATACGTTAATTTCGGGACCACCGATATTTTATTTGTTCGTTTATTGCAAACCCAGCACGCATGCTTTTGTAAAAGCTCGGAAGGCGATATTTGGGATACGAGTACAAATGAATGAACAATTACGAAATAAACAATTTGTTTCTTTATTTACATTATTGTATTTTGAGGTATCATGATAAAAATTGATATACGAACCTTGTTCGTGACGGCAAAGTGGAGGCTATCATTTTTTATATTATAATTCGCCGATTCCGAAAAGCCTCTCGCTATGCGAATGAGTACGGAAGCTTCCCGCACTGTCTCTAGCCAATTGTGAAATTCGGGAAAGAATCGAGTTAAACGATTTGGATCACGACGACCTATTTTCCCTAAATTGCGAATGAAACCGGACCATAATTCCTCAAGCTGTTTGCCATATTCAGTCACGCTCAGGTATGCTAAAAATCGTAGTAACAAAGTCTGTAACTGATCAATTAGTTGGTTAAAATTAAGAAAAACATACTAACGTGTAGGCTGTAAACAAAACCTAAAAATTCGAAATGCATGTAATATTACATCACGCCTGACTATTCCGAGTGTGATTAACACTTAAGCTATGTGATAATACCCAAAAAGTAGCCAAGCTTTTTCGAATCTTTCCCTTGCGAATGCTGAGTATACAGGCTAGCTTTTCTTCCACTAAAAGCTGCAGCAGAGACGTCAGAAGAACGTGTATCAATTCTCTGGGAGACTTTTCAACTGGCTTTGTTTCGCCCTCTTCCATTTGTTGCTGCTGCTCAGCAAGAGCTAACGGATTGTTGGCATCTTCAAGTTTCAATTGAATTGTGTATAGCTGGAAGAAATTGAACTCGGTCAAAAAGATCCTTAAACAGCGAAGTATTTTCAAACGAGTAAATCGTTTTTGATCTCTCACCCTCTCGATCCTCAGAAGACGCTGCCGCGTTTTCTTAGTCTCTTTTGCTTGCGGTGGAATATTTGCTTGAGGAACGCTGTTAGTAACTACATCCAGTCAATGATCTTGCGAGATGCTGCTACGCTGCATTGAAGTTTAGCAAGTACATTTTCAAAATATCAACGTGCTCTGAGCGTGGAAAATACACGTCACATAGCAACTCGACTTCCCTTCAATTAACATTTAATCCGCGAATTATAACAACAAACTTTTTTCTTACCTGCTTGTTATGATAGGCGTTTCACTGCACTTTTTTTATTTTCGTCGCCTTACAATCTTAAATTTCTCAAAACTCGATGCTCTGTATTGCGTCAACAGTTAAGTCTCCAATGCTCTATACAACAAATTGTTTACCTGTCAGATGGAATAACAGATCAACAGATGACATATTTCGCGGGGGTCTATATCCCGCTCACTTCATTTCATCACCAACGCCTCACTTCACAGTTGGCTCAGACTGTCGAGAGCGCTCACCGCGGATTAATTCGAACTAACATCGTTCCTCGCTTTTTCAGGTCACGTTTGGGACGAGTCCCCCATATGCGTTTTCACTCCTTTACTCTATACTAGTCTCCATGGTCCATGCATTGGTGTAGCTGCCGAAGGCACGGTCGAAGTTGCCCGACCGCGCTCGGCTCTTTCCGAAAATGTCCGAGCATCGCTCGCTCACGGACACGCGCTACTATGATTGTGTGATGGGCGCGCAGGACGCTAGAGAGGGGGTAAATTTCGCGCGCGATCTGGCAGCTCTGCTGCTCGGCGGTCGGCGCTCACTGAGCGCCGCTCAGTTGAGTCGGTCGAGTCGGATGAATTGAGAAGCCACTAAACAATGATAATTTGTGTAGAGCATAAAAATGAGTTCAACGAAAGATTTGAATGTGGCAAGAAAAAGCCTCATTGCCTCCCTTGGTGAAAATTCAAAACTGTGAGTATATACGCTGGTGCGCTTCGTTCGTCAGCCGTAAAATTAGCTAATGTCCGTTGCACAAAAGGTTATAGCTGTTGCACATTAAATCAATAATCAATCCTCGATTTATTATTAAAATCGTCGATTCCGAGAAAGCAATAAACTCACTAACGTGATAAATTCTTGGAAATAATGCACAGCCTGTATTTACACAGATATTTCGAAAAGATGAAATTGTGGTTCCAGATGAAGGTAATTTATATACCTGTATTTAACACTAATCTTCATGAATGGCTAATTAATACATACTAATTGTATGATTATTCTATTTGATAGACGACCAAGGAAGAATTCGATAGCGAAGCGAGATTAATTATATCAAAGGATCAGGTTCATTTGCACAATGAATTTCTGCTGTGCTTGTTTAATAAAGTTCAGGGATTGGCTGAAACATCAATGGTGCGCCCGGTAAAAGTAAACAATGCGCACATCGACAGGGATAAGGCACTGAAAGAAAAGAGGCTCGGATTAAAACGAAAATATAAAACGGATAAATCCAACTTCGAGGTATCTATATGCCAGACAAATGATATACATTTATTATTTTTGTTTATTTTTGTTAAATCAATACCTAAGAGAAGTTATATTTCCAAAAGATTTTCTTCTACTACTTCCTCGATTGCAATTTAATAGCAATTTAATAGCAATTTAATAGCATTTAATTAGTTGGCGTATGTGCTTCGACTGCGATGGAATGAAAAAACATTAATCTTTTCAGCCTGCAGAAATTTATGCGGAAGTACTTGGTCAAACTTCATCGCTGGTCGGCGACGAACCTATAGGCGCTAATCGTTCCAGCGCCCAGGATCTGGTATTACCGGATCGAACATTTGTACTCGCCAGACTGATGCTCGCCGCCTGGGAGAACAACATGGACGGTGCCGAGGAAAATACAGCTCACATAATCATAGCGGCGATGCAAGGTTTTCTAAAAAATTTCCTATCTGCTATATTGACCAGGAGAAAGGGATATGCCGTTAGAGACAACAGCTTTATCTACAATATAGGCGAATCGGTGCCAAGCTCGTGGAAACGAAATACTATTTATATAGCCTGTGCTCCCCAATATAGGTAAGAACTATTGAAAATTGTATAAATAAATTGTATAACAAAACCTTTTCGGACTATATACATTAAACTGCGTCATTATTGGGCAACTTTGTTTTTCATACTGGTAACAGGCTTTAAACTTGCAGGAAGGTGAAAAAGGAAGCCTGTACAAATTTGAGCTCTTAATTCATTAATATTTAGAGGTCGCTCAAAAGACTTGCCTTTTTTTTTCTAACAATCTGTTTATTAAAGCCAAAATGAGGAACTAAAAAAAAATTTGCATGTGTAATTTCGTTTTCGTGTTTTGTGTGAAAAGTGGCCTCAAGCCGAGATATATGTACAGTGTTTTGTTGTTTTAGGGTGCAGAAGGCTTTTACGAAACTGTACCCTTTACATTGTACGATGAAGGATAAGAAAAATAAATAAAAGAAGAGAGAAAGAACTTGAGGCTATATGATGGCGATATTTATGAAATTTGTACAAGTGAAAGAGCGAATGATGAATTAACGAGAGTGAGTGTGATGATGAATGTGCAGAAAAATAGTATGATTCTATATAAAGACTATTGCATGTATGAATGATGCGAGAATGCGAGAGTATATGGTACAAAAGCGTGTGAGAATGAGGCGAGTGAACGAAAGATGAGATAATGGGGGCGAATGAGTAGGGAACGTGTGCACGAGTGCAAAACTTAAATGTTAATCATCGGGGGCAAGCCACCAGTATTTTTTTGAAATTTTTTCTCTCTTTGTCTTTAACGTCCCGTTTGGGTATTGCCCTCGAGTATCTGCAGGGTGCGCCGGGCGCACCGACATCACTATCGTTGTTATATCAAATTTGTCTGTTTGTCGCTCGGCGATACACGTGATAATAGATGGTCGGCACACCGGCGTCATTCTGCAGATATCCGAGGGAGTCTAGGTATGTGACAAAGAATTTTGATAGTCAATTGAATGATCTACAAAAAGTCTTTTGTTTTTTTCAATAGAGTTAATAATTTAGCTGTAATATTGAAAAAAAACAATGAATTTTCATACATTCGGAACTTTGAACTCGGATATCACCCGAATGGCTAAGTTTATCAAAAAAGTATGAGAGATCTTTTTTGTAGATCATGCAATTCTCTATAAGAATATACCGGCAGCTTGTTTGTACAATATGCCATGGCCGTGGTATAAAATTCCAAACGTAAAAAGAATGTTCCCTGTGTTATTTAAACGGGAAATAGAGATGTTTTGAGCGACCTCATGACACAGTCTAATGATACATATTATAATGACAGTGGAATGATTATTGGTTTGCTAATTTTTGCTAATTTTACTCTCAACATTCGCAAATTGCCATTTCCTACTCCCATGTCTACACTCGTACACGAGTCCATGGTCTTTGTACTAGCGTTCTTATCATGGTATATAAATTAAATGTCACAGTGCGCCAACAGAATCGATCGGTCCAAACGGTCAGATGCCCTCGACGAAAAGGAACGTCGAAGAGGCTGAACAAGCAACGGCATTCGCGATGGCCTGTGGCTCTCAGCTAATTCTCCCAATGAAAGCATCTGTCGGCGTTAGCGATTTGCTACAAACGTTAAAAGTGAGATCTCAAAAACGAACATATCGTTCAAGAGTCACCGAAATAAACTCGCTCCTTTATTAAATTTACTCTACCATTCCAATAATCATAATACATTATTATTATTATTATTCAGGTATACAAGAATCTTGTGAGTAATCATACGATATACGCAACGAACATGGAACGCCTGCACACTTACGCGACTCACCCGACGTGGGAAGATTTGGACGCAAAAAAATTGCTGTCTGAAAATTCGGGAGAGTGAGCCGCGGTTTGTGGCAAATGGTAACCGTCTCGAAAAAGCGATGCGTTCAATTTTCTGCACCCAACACCGGATCGAAGAGAAATGAACTTTAGCTGATGGACAAATTGTGATGAAGAGAAACTAGGCAAGCTAGTTCGAGCTATTCTCGGCGGTATCCGTGGTGCTGGAGCATTTGCAAATCGCGTTTTGCAGCTATCTCTCTCGCACGATCGAACGGCAAGATGACAGGATTATTCACTTAACTATAAATAATTACATTTTCATAAGTTTCCATTGTATGATAAATAATGAATTTATTATCTTTAGGATAATATTATCCCATATTATCTTTAAAGATAATATTGGGAGAAGACAGTGCCAGCAACAAGCGGTAAAGCGATACCATCTCGATAAGGGCCCTTCATAATTTTTCCATTCAAATCCGAGCGTACAATTAATTGTTGAACATAAAAATGAGTTTCTTCAAGCCGGTACCGGTTCACTGTTGTTTAGTTTTCTTTGCAATCTCACATTCTTATTTGAAATCTGCCTGCTTTTGTGATGTACTTGACACCTTTGAACGGCTTGTACTTTTCACCATACATGTCCAAACCATTTACCTTTAACCCGGATACCGCTAACTGATTGATCGTAAAATGGACCTGAAATCATTATTTTATAATCAACGCGTGAACGAGGAGCAACGCGAGGACGAGAGTCGATAATGGACCTTCGCACTCACATTAATCGCAGGATTTGATTCGACAACGGTTGACGCGTTGTGCACGCTTATCTGTGACAAATAGAAATGTATATTGACGATTAATGGAATGGAGCGTGCCTCTATGAGTTTGGTATATTTTTTAATTATATCATCTCACCGAACCCCTTAGATTTGGAAGTTTGGAGAAGTCTATTCTTCCGACGTCCCAAAATAGTACTTTGCTGACAGGATCAAACGAATATTTGCCCTGATTAGGTACGAGACTGCAGTTCAAAACGATTTTGGGCATTGGAATTTCCAGTGTGACGTTTTCCAACTGAAAATACAAACGATGATTTACCCGAAAAATTATCATTATTGCATTAAGGATCTTGGGGGGGGGGGGGGGGGGGGGGGTACGCGATTAAATTCAATTCGACGGGAACATTTTAGTGGTAGCGCAACGAGAAAAATTTTGGAGAAAAACCAAATTTAATGTACCAATGGGTACATTGGAGTTTGAATAATAGTGCCGTAAACACGGATAAATAAACCACTGAAAAGATGAAACAAATGTAACAATTGATTAATATTTATTCTTTCATAATTAAGAATCAAGCTTGGAAATTACTTGGATGAACTCTTATAACTTTATCGGTCAATTGACGAAAGTCTTTAGGGAATTATTTTTATAGTCGAGACACTCGTCGTTAGAGACTTGCGCCGTTTTTATAAAGGAGCGTATTGGAAATTCATCGAATGTAGAGCGTTTCGATGTGAGCGTGTATGTAAAGATTTTCAATCAGTTATATATAGAGCTATATGAGGCATTTCGCATGAAGTCAACCACCCTGAAAAGTGAGTCGGCCAATCGTCTTGAAATTTTTATATTCGATAGTCCTATGGATAGTGAAGCTTCAGCAAAAAATTTAAGACTCTAGCTCAAATAGTTGCCTAGCAATAGGGGCTCAAATTTGTACCATGTTGGCCGTCGTGGCAACATTCCCAGGTTTTTATCTTCCCGAGAAATATAGCGATTTTAAAAAGTCAGCAGTGATTTTTAAAGCATTTTCTGCGTACTTTAAGAATATATTTTTTATTTTTAATAAAATTAATAAGTTCATAAATTTTTTTTAAGGGTAATGTTAAAAATGACTTTTTCTCAAAGACCCCTTTTCCCTTCGATTTTTATAATTTTTTTTTATAAAATAGTAGCGTTCTTTCTGAACAAAAAAGTATGGAATGTCCAAGATGGGCCGGACCTTAGTTTCGGAGATCCAGTAGGATTTATCAGCGAGCGGGCACTCCGCTCAAATGTAGCCGGGAAGGTCCCCGCGCGACGCTGCGCGGAGCGGCCGCTCATTTCATAAATCGTTCCGTATCTCGAAAACTAAGGCTCGGCCCATCTTGGTCGTTCTATACTTTTTTGTTCATAAAGATCCCTACTATTTTATAAATTTGTTTTATAAAAATCGAAGGGGTCGATTTCTGGGAAAAAGTCGTTTTTAACATTAAATTTAAAAATTGTTTATCAACTTGTTAATTTTGTTAAAAATTAATAACATATTCTTAAAGTACGCAGAAAATGCTTTCAAAATCAGTCCTGAATTTTTTTAATTGGAATATTTCTCGGCTACCTTCGAGCTCAAGCCCGAACGTAGCCTGGAGGGTTGCCGCGCGGCACTGCGCGGAGCCCCCGCTCGCTGATAAATCCTACTGTATCTCCGAAACGAAGACCCGGCCCATCTTGGACATTCTATACTTTTTTGTTCAGAAAGAACCTTACTATTTTATAAAAAAAAAATATAAAAATCGAAGGGGTCGATCTTTGAGAAAAAGTCATTTTTAACATTAACCTTAAAAAATTTTTATGAACTTATTAATTTTATCGAAAATAAAAAATATATTCTTAAAGTGCGCAAAAAATGCTCTAAAAAGCACTCCTAACTTTTTAAAATCGCTATATTTCTCGGGAAGTAAACACCTGGGAATGTTGCCACGACGGCCAACATGGTACAAATTTGAGCCCCTGTTGCTAGGCAACTATTTGAGCTAGAGCCTTAAAATTTTTGCCAAAGCTTCACTATCAATAGGACTATCGACCATAAAAATTTCAAGACGATTGGCCGACTTTCACTTTTCAGGCTGGATGACTTCATGCGAAAGCGAAATGCCTCATATAGGAGATATAAGAAAAGAACTCACGGTTCTACCGACGGTCTGTTTCGGTCCCACTGTTATATCCAGTCTTCCACCTCCCACTTCTTTCAAACTTATATTGTGCCGAACATATATTGGAATCGCCACGATGCTCTGCGAACCTATGTGGTATGACAGCAAACGAAAATTGCCATCGGGCGGAATGAACGACAATATTCTTTCCGACTTTGAGACAAGAATAAACGATTAAAATTCTTTTGATGATGCAGGACGAGTCGTATATGAGCTATTATCTAGAATAATAGCACGAATAGTGGAGCCCATCGTTACACATTTGCTTGCAACTTCAGAAATTAGTTAGGTATTCATTCGCCCTTTGTGACGTGGAGCGTCGGTTAACGTTATCCATTTTCCAAAAATTAAAAAAAAACAACCATTTTATATAAACCGAAAGCAACTTTCCAATTGAAATATTACCCATTGGATAAAAATACACGAAAGCTGTAAAAGCATTAAAAAGGAAAATAGTTTTAACCAAAAGCCCATCATGTTGGATAATAAAACAAACACAAGAATTTTCTTCTCCAGTTCCTCGCACGTCTTTACCTGCTCGATACAATTTCGAGACTGTGGTAAGCCGTTTTTAGGAAAATTAATATTGCTATCTTCAATCAAGTGTTTAAGAAACTTTGGTGAAAAGTAGTCCTGTCCACGTTGCGAATGGGATATGTCGACCAAGTCTCAATTTTCTACAACGCGCCTTACCACAATTAGAGTACTTAAAATATGAAAAAAAAACAACAATAACAACAACAAAAAATTGCCCCAAATCGATCGACTATTTCAAAGAATTAAACAAAAATTAGCTTCGTCTAAATGTTATGCTCTTAAGCATGTCTTTTACTTGTGATAAAAAATGAGATAAACAGGCATATTATTAAAAAAATGACTCAAATTGACTGGAGTTGCGCGTTAGAAGAGGTGGACAAAATTTAGAAATAACGTACGTCGGTCTCTTCGATATACGCGAATAAATTATTTCAATTACAGACAAATATTATTCGTGCTGTTATTCTGGACAATGACTCATATAAGTATATACTATAAATGGTGCTAAATAACCGTTTTTAGATTGACTTCCTCCAGATTCCTATGCCTAATGATAAAAATAATTGTTTCTTAATACTTGGACAAAACTCGAATTTTGGAAAAACATTTCGTAATCCAATTACAAAATTCACCTGTAACGATATTTCTATATTGCCTTTTGGGAGTATGTGTGCGATTTGTTTCCGACGTACTGGAGAAATCGGGTTACATTCAATACGTGCGATCTATTTGCAATAATTAGCAATTGATGTTGAATTGTGAACAATTTCAATCCTGAATACGGTCGCAATTCCATCAGTGACTCTATCTCTTTACTTTCATTCTATTTTTCATATTAATATCGACCAGCAATTGAGTTTACATTTGACAACCGTGAGCTAATATTTCGTATTTCCTCAATATGTAAATTGAAGAAATCGTTTACCGAATTTTGTCTGCATGAATCAAGTACTGAAAATATTTATATTTGTTAGGTGTTTTGTTGGCTTATATGGTGGTAGAAGAATTTGACGATGGTTAGCACCGACAAATTTCGTTCTTCATTGAATGCATTATGCGCACCCAAACATCTCGCAGTTTATCCATCTTGAAATTCCCGAAAACATCGCTTTTCGACATTTTATTCGATAATGGAACTCGGAGAGACTCGTAGAAGTGAAATCCCAGGCCGAGGCCGGAATGATTTTTTTTTTTTTTAAACCCCGGGCCAAGAATCTTGACGAGCAAGTCAATTTAAAAAGCAAGTCTTTTTTCTAAGGTCGCAACTATACCGGGCTTTCGAAAAGTAACGAACCCACCCCCTATCTCAGAATCTATGTAAAGGTTCGTAAAGTTCGGTTTTTTGTTACCTCAAGTTTGACCCTGATGCGTTTTTTTAAATGGGATTTGCTTGTTTTGACCCCGTATTCGGCGGAAAGAGCCGCAAATTTTACGTTCGGATATGTAATCTTGTGATGGTAAAAATGAGCTAATGCCCTATGATATATAGATATTCTGAGATATGGCCTGGCTCCGTTACTTTCCGAAAGCTCGGTACATAATTACAAGGCAAGGAAGCGTGTAAAGTGTTACGGATAATATAGTTGAAACTATGGGCCATACTGTGATTTATTTAGCGGTAATGCCGACACTGTCCTGTCCGAGGGCTTGTTACCGCTCGGCTGACTTCGAAAATCGTAATTCGTATTTTCTCGTGAAATACGCAATCGAGCGGTATGGGAGGATTTGTTTTGGGCAATGCAAAATCGATTGTAATAACGATGTCATCGTTAGGTCTCTTATTTGAGACGCGATATGCTCATTTGACAAGACGCTAAAACTGTTTTAAAACAATATTAGCTATACTTTGATTTGCCTTTAATTTAATTTGCCACGTAAGAGTGAAGAACCCGTGAAAGTTAACCGTTAAGAATTTTAGGCCGATGACAAAATTATAATTTCCGGTCAATTTTTCATAATCGATTGCTTCTAATCCCTTGTGATATTCAATGATTCTGTCATCAGATTGTTGAACCAGTCACAACGTCAGGTTCGAATGAAACCCGAGGAATGAAGTCGGGAGTGGTTTCGTTGGGAATAAACGTATTGCCATTGCCATATTGCCATAAAAAAAGTATTGCCATTGTGACGATACGTTTCATATAGCACAACTTTCATTGGAACGTGTTATTGCCGTCGGCAATAGCATTTTTCGTCCTTAACACTTCAACAAGTCCTGCCACCTTGTTTATAGTTTTCATTAAATATATAACATAAGGAACAGACCTCCCATCTTTTGAACCTAACGCAGGGATGAAAACTAACATCGTCGAATAGTCGGGGGTTCATGAACGAAAGAGTGAGATCGGGCATTCCACTCAGTTTTATGCAACAATCGATCTGCAAAAAGATTACAAATATACCGATACGTTTATTAAAAAAGCAAACGAACAATTGTACATATTACCAAATACAAAAACTCACGTAGCCCTGAATTTCAGCGAAGACCGTCGCACCCGCTCTGTCTATAATGGCGTCTACTTCTTCAACAACATCGAAATATGCCTCGTTATTCGTATATTTAACGCCGGTTCTTCTCCAGGGCACATTAGACAGCTGGCCACTGGGTAAAGTTCCACTGACACTGGATACAATAACGGTATAACGTTAAGATTGGAATTTTTTTATATTTACACTCAGCAGACATTCATACTTTTTACAGTGAAAAACTAATTTGGAAATTACAGATTAGAATGTGAAAAGAGCCTTTGAAATAACTGATTCTTTGCAAACATTCCGTTGCTAATATGACACGATGAAGGATACTTACTTAGACTTGCCAGTCACTGTATTTGCGATAGTTCGTAATATATTTGGAGGTTTTATAAGTTCCTTGAGTATATTAGACTCAGTAGCAAGTGGAAAGCCGTTATCCAACATTTCATCTAAAAGCTCGTAGACGACCACGTAATTCTCTTTGATCGTAGACTCGGTACAATCATTGAAATAATCCTCAAAAGTATCGACAACTCTGTGCAAGAATTCCATAACGAATAAAGGTGGAACTGCGATAATTGAAACGAATTTTTCTTTTAATATTTTCACGTCCTTACTGAAACTCGGACATAACGACAATGATATTATCGCCTTGAAACCGTTACCCTTTATTTATTTATTTAAAACATATTTCATAATGCATTACGCATGAAACGCGAGTGAAGGAAAATCAACAGTTGAAAGCTATTCTGAACGTCATGTTTCAACACGTAGTATAGACAACTGACTGAATTAACGGCATCGTTAGAAACAAACTATAAACTTTTGCTTCAAACGAATTGCGAGTACATACTACTTTGTTAAAAAAATTAATCGAGGTCAGAACCGTTTTTTGGTTCTTCAAGGGGGGAGGGGAGCTTCCTTTTCATAACAAAGATTTAAAGCATTTGAATTTTAAATACCAAAATTGTACTTGGAATTGATTTTAAAAATCGGACACTTCTATTCACGAAAATATGTCCTGGATGTGTCGATGTGGCTGAGAAAACTTGAATCTCTATAACTTGTGTATCGTTTGCGAAATTAAACAAATAATTTTCACGATACAAGAGCTACCAATTTGCTTCGTTCGATGCAAATGTTAAGATATATGGTAACATGATAGAATGACGGGATTTTTCTTGTATTGAAAAATCACCATCGAAAGCATACCGTTTGAAACACTGATGCTATAAATATTTTTTAAATGCCGCCCCGTTGGCCAGTTTTCTTTTCTTTTTTTTTCAGCGTCTAGACAATGTTGAATAAGGGGTGGTGCTTCGTTTCGCTAATGATTAATTTACGTATATGAGAATAAAAAATACATGCACGTATCATTGTAACATAAGGTATTAGGTCTCTCGATAATTCGTATCGTGTATGTTTGGGTAACGACTGATGGATTTTACTTCTGTCATAGAGGAAAGCTCGTTTTTTCTGAAATTTCATAAGTTTGTGAAAAACTATTTGTTGTAAAAGAGGACTTTAGCTTTCCAATATATTATTCTCGTCGATACTTCAGTTGCATAAAAAGGTATAGCGGTGGTATCTATATCCATCGATAACACAGCTGAGCGCTGTTATTCTCTCAGAAATAGATCAGACCGGAAGACGTTTCTGTATAAAAAGACCCATTCGTTAATAAAGGAGGGAGAATTTTTATAAACAATTAATGGGATAAAAAATGGGATACGATTACTATTGGGCCAATAGTGATAGGCACACGGTCGCAATAGTGTACAACATTGGCAATGACCAATATTAAGTAGCACGTTGTGCCGCCAATGTTTGGAACACTTTCTCTCGGTTATTATGCAAATGTCATATACGAACGGAGCAATATGAATAAGCTGTGGTTACGTCAGATTCCGTCAGGTAATAATCAAGATCAGAGTATGAAAAAACACTCGAATTTTTGGTATTATGTATATATAGGAAGAACGTTTGTTTATTTGTTTGCCCTGCATGCGTTCCTATACCATTCATCCAATTGCAATGAAAATTTGTCGAGTCGTAGAGCGCGCGCCCGCGAAGGTTACTGAAGAATTAGTAGAATAATTTTATTTACAAAAATGAACGCGCACGGGACAAAAAAAAGATTAACATTTATGTATATTTGTATATAATTAATTTGACGGCTGTCGAAGAATGCCACCAAAATAAAAAGCGAAATAAACTAAAATCACTTGTTTTAACGACTCGATATTCAGTATATACAAAAATGGAGCACTGTTTGTTTGTTTGTCCCGACTGATTTCGCACGTGAAGGTTTCTGAATTACTTGTATATTACTTGTATATTACTTGTATAATTACTTGTATATTAGCAGCAAGAAAGCACCATGTCAATTATATAAATTTGACGATTGAAAATAAAAAATGAGAAGAAGAAGAAGCTTAAACGTACAAGGCCGATTGTGGACTTTAATGAATCAAGAAAAGGTTGTTAATTATCCAACTGAATTGTCGAATTGGTTTTATTTGCCGGGGACATCGCTGCCAGTTTTACCATTGAAAATTGGTGTGCCTACCGTTCTTCTATGAAATATCAATTCACCACGACTTTGCAAGCCCGTCCGAGGCTTTCGACGAAAAATATGATGAACGATAGCAGCGGAGCTACAATTAAAAAAATGGAAAATTGACGAGAGAAGATGTACTATCGCCACGTATACCCCAATGATACCAACAGATATTTGTCATTTAAATCGAAACCTTTTGCAATTTGGGGCGCGACTCGCGTTTGCAATTACCATTAACAAAAGACAGGCACGATCGCTAAAAGCGTGCGATTGAAATTTGAAAAATTGATGCCTCGCACATTTATGCTTATATGCGCAGCTATATATGGCCTGCTCGCGCATAGGAAGAGCTTGAGATTTCTTCATGTACGAGCCGGATAGAAAAAGAAAGAATATTCTATATTCAATAACGCTTCGATAAATATGATTGAAAAGAAAAAAAGAATTTCTTTTTTTTTGCATTCGCTGTATGATGAATTATGATAGAAAAATGGCATTGAGACGCATGCCGGGTAGCGTTAGTATTATATAAGAAAAAACCAACTTACAAACAGACGAGTAATACACTTTCAACGAGTAATGCAGAGAAATCATTATCCGCTAGTGTGTACTGAAAATTGGCAAACAATGAATAAGAAACATCTATAAAAAATTCAGCACTCGAACATTGTGATCGCAACGTTGTGTAAAAGGTGTGTGAACGGATAATAATTGGACCAGTGGCATGATAAATAAAGGGTGCACCGTTTCGATATAACGTTGTCATCTCCTCTGAGAAAAATATGTAAAAATATTTCGGCCGATCATTAACCTTCTGTCGTGCATACAGCAACGAAAAACATATTGCATCTATAGATGCTGATGAGATAATGATGAGGAGTCGCTATGACAGGTGGTGTATCCTCGGGTGACAGAACTCGTCTCTGCTGATCGAAGAAGTAATCGCACAACGACCGAGCCACCGCACTCTTCCAATGTTTCTCCATGAAAACATCTCTTCGATATTCAGGATATATAAATTAAATGATTAACTAACATTTCGTAAATATGTAATGATAATTAATATGAAAATTCCCAAGATTACGAAGTAACCTACGATCTCTTCGACGCTTCAAAAATCTCAAAAAGTTAAGTTTCGATACTTGCTTACATACCCCGAAGAATTGATGATAAATAGGCTGTTGATCATTTTTATTAATATAATTGGCACGAAAACGATAATCCTTTATGCTAAAGGTCAATCTCCGACGAAGGCCTTCTTTTTAAAAATATAAACAACGATGACGGATCCCTATGGAGAGAAACGGTCGTTATCGTCGTTATGTTCGTTATGGTTATGGGCGATGCGTTGGGCGGCTTGAAGACAAACTTTTTGCGACTCAAATATACGTATGGTGGCTCTGCTCGCTCTGCCAACGAATTCAGACGACTATAGAAGGAATATGCTTATTGGGATCTGACATTTTTGGTGGCGCCGTCTGTTGCCGAAAAGTAGAACTACTCTATGCTTGCATTTAACACGTTTTGGTATAGCATTTATACAAATTATTATAAAATAAGTGGATTATGGAGGGTGCAACGTTTTCCGCGCGTAATAAAAAAACAAACTTTGATTATTGCTCAGTTAAAGGCTGTAGCAGTAAAGCAAGTGAACATTTAGAGCTTCGATTTCACATTTTTCCAAAACCGAATGAACGCGTCGTGAACATAACCAATTCATTCGGCAAAGTGGAGCAAATTGATAAATTGCAAGCATGGAAAATGGCTTTGAAAATCCATAAAATTTCCTCGAATACTAAAGTGTGCTCCCTACATTTTAAGAAATCCGATTATATATTACCAGGTAAGCTATATAATATGTAATAAAAACTAACCAATAATCTGTAATAAAATCGTATACTTAATAATGTAAATTATATGTTATTCAGATATTGAATCGAAAAAAAGACGTTTAAAAAACACAGCGGTTCCTTCCTGTAATTTGCCAGAAAGAAGTAAGAAAAAGATGGAAGCAGATCAATCAAGATTGGAAAGAAGATTGAAGAGAAGCGCAGCAACAACAGCAGCAGCAGCCGCAGCATCATCCTCACCGTCAATATCAACATCAACAACAAACCAATCAATGATAGAACATGCAATTTCGGAAATAAATTCAGTAGAAGTAAACGTAGATACGCACGAATATCAAAACATAGAATCTGATAAAGAAGTAGAAGTAGAGTCATTCATTAGAAAGAATATTTCGGCCCCTTCATTTAAAGACATTGGAGTGCAAGTAAATGTGGCAGATATACAAAAACAAAAATTTTGTGATTCTATAACAACTGACAGTGAATTAAGTACTGCAACGGGCATAGAATCTTTTCAAGTACTTAACACAATTATAAAAATAGTTGCTTATGTCAATAGCGATAATGAAAGAAGCATGAAAATGACTCTAAAAGAAAGAGTAATACTGACGTTTGTTAAATTAAAGCAAAATTTATCTTACAGTTTTCTAGCATTAATATTTAAGTGTTACTCAGCAAAACATTGCCAACGCATATTTTTTGAGACAGTGAAGATGTTGAGCATTTCTTTAAAAGCAGCAATACCATGGCCATCAAGAGATGAGATCCGTAGAAACATTCCGGAATGTTTTGAATCTTTTGAGGATGTTCGAGTAGTTTTGGACTGTACTGAAGTGTTCATTCAAAGACCTGGAGAACTTTGCTGCCAGATCCTAACCTACTCTCATTATAAAAGTGCACAAACATGTAAAATTATGACCGGTGTTTCACCAGCAGGCAATATAACATTTGTCAACAAACCTTATGGAGGGCGGGTTACAGATTCAACAATATTTCAGCAAAGTGATCTAATTCACATGCTAGAACCTGGTGATGCCATAATGGTTGATCGAGGATTTTTAATTGATGAGATATGTCAAAGGAATCGCTGGAAATGTGTAAGACCTCCATTTTTGAAGGATAAAAAACAGTTTAATAAGGAAGAATCTATTTTAACAGCTAAAATAGCTAAAGCTCGTGTCCACGTTGAAAGATCAAACCAGCGCATCAAGGCTTTTAAAATTCTTGGATCAGTAATGCCTGTGGCATTGGTGCCTATTATAGAAGATATTTTTACAGTTATTTGTGCGACTATTAATATGTCTTCTCCAATTCTAAGCGACTCAAAATTTATGAAAATGTAAAATAATGGATAGCATTATGATTATTTATATATATGTATATAAACTTTCTTTACAGTTTATAGAAATAAAAACGATTCTTAAAACTCATATTCGTTAACTTTTTATTATTTTGTAACGCTCCGCATGACTATTTTCTGAATCACATTTCTTTATGTAACATACATTTCATGTATATACATTTTATATAAGAAACAACTTCATTGAACACTTATAAAATATAATTTGTTTTTGAACTTTTAATCAAAGCTAGATCGTTAGTATTTTTAATTATTGTGCCGTACTTGACTATCTTTATCACATTTGTTCTTCATTGCACAAACTTTGGGTAACATTACACTGTAATAAACTCTTTTTAATTCGTGTAACATTAACACAATGAAATCATCGTTTCTTTCAACATTTAATGTAAAACATTGTTGATCAAAACTCGAATAAATAACGAAATGTGTCAATTTCAAATTTAACACCGCCATGCCTAACTGTACTTGTCCATAGTACCGATGATTTTCTTTTAATGTTATATTTTCTTGTTTTATGTGCAAACACTTATTTATTTGACTATTTACAGTCGTTTCAATGTTTGCAGTTTTGCCAACAAATGGACACTTTATTTCTAATAAAGCCACGGGCTTGTCATCTTTGAATATAATTCCGTCTGGTGAATAGGCCAACCATGGATTGAGCTTTGAGATGATCAGTCCAGTTTCAATTACTTCACCATTTACAGCTTTGGTAAAGACTCTGCGTGCTTCTGCTTCAGTCTTTTTTCCGTATTCAGTGAATTCGGTTTTAAAATTTTTTGGCTTTAAAATGTTATCGCACTTTTTGTTCCAGTCTGCATTCTTGTTTTTCGTGTACGTAAATAATTCGTAGCAAATAGAACCTGTTATTCTATAACTTCTTTCCTGTATCCAGGAAGCGTACCAGTGTTTAGTATTCATGCAAATCTCTTCAGCATTTTCACCGAGTTTATTAATCATATTAATACAACATTCTTGTATTGCGCACACTGGTAGTTTGTGTACTTCAGTCATCAATTCACTGTTTTGAAATTGGAAAATAATTTGAATAATTTTTGTTTCAGTACTGTTTACATGATTATTTTCCTCAGTGCTGACTAGCGTGTGTCGTCCGAACCTTTAAACACACAAATTATTCCATTTATAAATTAAAATTATATACAGTTTAAAACACATTTTAAGTTTAATTTTTTAAATTTGTTTTCGACTCACATGTGTTTAGCTAAAGCAGAAGCAGGTAGATCTTTGCATATAATATTTCTAATTGCAGCTTCTTCTACCAGAGAAAGTGCCACGACTTTTTTTTTCCTCTCAGCATCTGGATGATAGGCGCCATCAGGTTTTAGATGTGATTCGCCTATTTCTTCTTCAGTCTCTTCTGTCTGTTTATCTTTTTCTTGTATTAAATTTGAAGCACTGTCAATAATTTTTACATTTTTTGCAGGTTGTGAAGGAGAGAAACATTTATGATGTGAAAGAGGCGCTGGATCATAATTGTGCAATATTTGCTTGTGTTTCTTCTTCCATTCACATTGTTTATCCGTACAGGATAATTCTTCTATTTTATCATTATTTCTAATGAACAGGCAAACAATATTGGAATTAGCTAGAATAATATAATAATTAATACATTATTTTTAAATAGGTTAAGTGTACTTACTGATGGCAGTACAGCAAAACAGCAATTATGTGTTTACATTTTCCCCCTAGTCCTGCTTTGCAACTACAAGTACATGATGTAATGCCTTTCGAATTAAATTTGGCTTTTATTGCATGAGGCATTAATCTCATATTCGTAGTTTGTAAACATAGAGCTGTCAGTGCAATTGTACCATCTGTTTCTATATTTTTGCCGCATTTAATTATATGCCCAGCCTTTAGCAATCTCTCTCCTTCTACAAACTTTCTTTCTGAAGGATTTGCCCCTCCCCAATCACAAATTTGACTAATTGTTAAAAACATATTAATTAAAAACAAGAAATTTCCCTATAGGTACTGTGTTACTACCAAGCACTTCGTCGCCATATTTGTTAACTATATCTATTGGCTCCGCCCCCATGTCAGATCCCATATTGGGATCTGACATGGGGGCGCATGGCTCCAAGTTTTTACCGCCCGAAACTGCCGCTTGGCGGCGTGGCGGTCGGCGTGTGTGACGTCACTCGGGACTTTACACGCCCAGTAGGCGGAGTCACGATACCGTGAAAACTCTGCTGTCTCTAAATTCACAATTCGTAGAGTCGGCCGATCGAATCACCCTCGAACGCTTTTTCCTTTTACAATTTTTTGTTTGTTTTTTCACTCTTTGCATAAATAGAAATTTTATTTAACATAAATATCACTGAAAGAAAAAATTAAGAAAGAAGCCAGGAGTTTTAATGCATATATTCGTGCCCACTTACGAGTAGAGGTTGTGTGGGTTTCATAAATATGCATGCGTGTGCACAATACATTTACAGAGATGCTAGTGACTAGATTCAAGTAAGGAGTATTTGATTACAATATTATGTGAGACGTTGGATGGTTTGGTAAGGTTCTTGGTTTCAGATCGAAAGGTTGCACGATCAAGTCTCCTGCTTCGTAATTTTTTTTAATTTTCTGTGGTGAAAAAATTAATTTTTATTTTTTATTACTTAATAATTCAAATATTGAAGATAAGCTATTTTTTTATAATTAGCTGAATTTATACTACTATTAGCGTTCTTAGGATTATTCTTATATACGTATGTCGAATCAGTGGGGGAAAGTAGCATTTCAGAAAAAGAGAGAGTCGGCATGTGTCACCCAGTCTATATCTCGCATTAGAAGAAGTGAGATGGACTGTGTAAGGAGCAGCTCGGAAAAAGAGAGAGTCGGCATGTGTCACCCAGTCTATACCTCGCATTAGAAGAAGTGAGAAGGAACATAAGGAGCGCTTGCTCGCACGTGATTGGTGAAGAGGAGGCGGAGCTACGCCTCGAAGCTGTGTACAGTGTACATGAACGCGTCTGTGTGACCTAACACATTCATGCCGCGACACTAGCGACGCGAAGTACTGGGTGACGGAACTACACTGGGTGATACATTTCTGGGGCCAACCGAAAGCATGGGCATATTCCTTCTATAGTCGTCTGAATTCGTTGGCTCTGCTCATCTGCTGTCGCCCGATAAGTAGAGCCATGGAGACTAGAGTAAAGGAGTGTAAACGCAATGTTAGACAAGTGGTCGGAAAAAGCGAGGAACGATCCGATAATTACACCGCCTGTAGCTCTATTCTGTAACTCGTTGATTTCAGAACGCTATCTTAATGATAACGAATTTCACTGCGTGTAAAAAAAATTATTTAACAAGTTTTTCGAAAATTAATTTTTATAGGATAATTGTTAATTAGTACGAAATCGAACTTACTTACTTAGTTGTTATTTCAACCGTCCTAATTATTTGTTAGTTTTTTGAGCGCATATTAAAGGTTAATAATTTACGAGGTTCTGTCATAATGGTCCTTACCGCATATCGAGGGGGTCGCCAAGGCTCGCTATCCGCTCGAGCCATATCGATACCTTACCGACGAATTTGAATATGGATAACCAAATAACTCGCTAAACGTAGTGTACAAAATGACAGTTGTCATAATAACGTCTCGGTAAATAACGAAACGAAACTTGTCGTTATAAGTTCATAACGACAGCATAGCGAGTTATACAATATCACGTCGCTTACTATTCGTAGTTGCAGAATCGTACCGCGGTAACGTCGAAGCATCGCTATTCGTAGTTACAGAATCGCACAGTCGTTATGGGAGTGTCATTACACGTAACGAAATTCGTTATCGTAACGATAGCGTTCTGAATCGTTATTCTCACAACGAGTTACAGAATAGAGCTACTGGCGGCGCCACTTCTGCTCGGGACCGTCCAGCGCGGTGATTTTGAATCATTGATCCGCGATGTGTCGTACATTTTGTCTGATTCGGGTGGAACGATACCATATATGAAAAAAGAGGTATTTTTATGTAAACTGGTAGATACGTTCGAAAGTGTCTAAACTACTTGCTCGCGAAATTTCAACGGGTTCGCCCATACCGTTTCTGAGAAAATTGAATTAGTTTTTTACATTAAATCTTATGGAAAGGCGTAAAAAAAATTGAAAAACCGCTTTAACTACCGTTAAAAAAAACACTCTTTAATAAAATTAACACAAGTAAATGAACCAACTGTCAAGATAACTCTTGCGAAATTCGCAGCAATTTCACCGTACCGATTATCTGCAATGTGCAATAGAAAATTAATAAACGTAATTTTTCTCTATCTTCTGGTGAACATAGCTACAAGCGCGGCAACGTCGCATCGATCAACGCGCTCTCCTATACATATATATATATATATACAGGGTGAATCATAATGGGTGGTCACCACTTTTTGATGGTATTTACCATGCGTCGTAAATTACCAACTACCTACAACTGGATTGCTTGACCGCTCCAGAGATGGCAGCTGCTTAGTGACAGGCAACTACATTCATGCATCTTCGCGCGATTTCGATGACATTTGGTATGCTTGTAGAATGGATAAAAATACAAGATATGAAAAAACTTCAAATTGCAACAACGTTTATTTTTTCGCGTACTATACACTGGATATCAGAATGAGGCAGATAGCAACAAATCTCTTATTATTTATTGCAAATTTGTAATTTTTTCATACGTATCTCCGACAGTTTTTAACCGATTGGGATGCAAATTAACATAAAGGTAGAGGATGAAAAAATAAAGTTGACGGGTTTGTTATTTTTTCGATATCTCATAATTAAGGGGTTGAAACTGCCCCTCGATTTTTTAGTCACACAGGAAATTATTTTATCGAGTGGCTCCAAAGTTTGCAGCGTATTCGCAATATTTTGTTTGTTTTGTAAAAGTTGTAAAATGTCCCCAAAACTTTTACAATCTCTCGCAAGTTCATCCACTGAGAAATGGCAACAAACTAATTGCTGTAATAGAAATATGTCGTACGAAGCATCGTGCGCGTTTTCTACATTTATATTACTGAGAGTTTCTGTGGCTAGAGTAGTAAGAGTATTTTGTCCTTTGCCTTTTCGCTCAGGGAACTTTTTGCGAAAAAGAGGCAACGTATCACAAAAACCAGCAATAAGTGGCATAAATTTGTCGATCAAGGAACAATCGACAATTATACGATTAAACGAACTTACCTGTACGTAAAGTTCAATCGTAATTATACGAATGAAGCCTCGTTCGAAGAGATTATGGTTGTAGTCCCGCCTCGCGGCCCCGAAATCACAGCGTGTTTAGAGTGAGACAAAACTCCCGGCCTCCGCCGCCCGTGGCGCCACCAGCCTCGGGCCAGTGCCGGGCAGCTTCATTTTTTCAAAGATTTTTAAGAAAGTTTTGCTCTTATACAAGGGTAGGGTTTTTTTTTTTTTTTTTTTTTTTTTGGGTGGGTGCTAATCTCTTCGAACGAGGCTTCATTCGTATAATTACGATTGAACTTTACGTACAGGTAAGTTCGTTTAATCGTATAATTATACTTCATTCGCCTCGTTCTCGAGATTATGGTTGTAG
Source organism: Netelia inedita (assembly GCA_964017225.1). Classification (NCBI taxonomy): domain Eukaryota; kingdom Metazoa; phylum Arthropoda; class Insecta; order Hymenoptera; family Ichneumonidae; genus Netelia; species Netelia inedita. The sequence continues at coordinate 20,043,920 of OZ024924.1, forward strand.
TTATTAAGAGTAAGCAAAATTTTCTTCCAATTATTTTTATTTTAATATTTCGTATAAATGTTATTTTTATGTAGTACGTTTTATTTTTCTAATATTACCCTAGCGAAATCTTGTCTATCCTGTGTTATAGGTTTGTTGTAAATCTGTGCGAATACACGCGAGTTTTCCGACCAGTTTGCCGTTCGCTTTATTATATTAATATCCACTCCTTTTGCCAGAGCCGCCGATGTAGCTGCGTGTCTGGTTGAGTGGGCTGAGAACACGTTTGTGTCAACGTCGGCTTCTCCTAATATCTGTTTTATCCATTTACTTAAGGTTTGCGATCCCACGGCTTTAAACGGTTCTCTGACTGATATGAACAGTTTCTTTTCTGTTCCTCTAATGTTTTTCGTTTTTGTCATGTATTCTAATATGCAAGTCATTACGCATAAGCTAGCATTGTACTTGTTTTTTGGTATGATTAATAAGGGCTGATATCGCCCCGGACCAGAAGTTTTTATTGCATCTGGAATCTTTATTTCCAATCTATCTTTTTTACTTATGATATTATCTATATTAATAATACTTAAAGTTTGAGCTCTGTGAGCCGTTATTAATGCTAATAGCGTTACAGTCTTTTTAGCTAACGAATCTAGTGTTTCAGTTTGATACTTTTCCAAAAATTCTAAAACTATTGATGTATCCCAGGTGAAATCATACTTGGGTTTTGTCGGTTTTAACTTTGCTATTCCTTTGAAGAATATGCTAATCAATGAATCACTACCTATTTTTTCTTTACTTAGTAGTGATATCGCCGATCTATATGTATTTAAAGTGCCATATGATGCGCCAGCATCATAGTTTTCCGTCAGAAAAGCTAGCAGACTTTCTCGTGTAGGCTCATATACATCTTCCTTTGTACGTGTACAGTACTTTTGCCATTTCTTTAATCCGGCTTCATATTGCTTTATTGTTGATTTCGTCAATGACGAAAGCAGAATGTTTATTGATTGCGGTGGTACGCCCATCCTGTTGAAGGCTTCCCTGATACTATCCCTGCCACTAACGATAGCGATTTCCACCTGGGGTGTTGTTTTGTCCTGCAAGGAGAGATCAGTATTTTGCTGTCTTTCTTAAATTTTAATGGTTCTTCCATTAACATGGAAGTGAACAACGGATACCAGGGCTGATTTGCCCAATCCGGTACTACTATAATTCCGGTTGCTTTCTCTCGTTTTATTTTTACTAGTGTTTTCAAAATCAGATTGAACGGCGGGAACGCGTAAAATTTTAATTTTTCCCATTTTGTTGTAAACGCATTTACTTTTACGGCTTGTTTATCTGGCATCCAAGAGAAGAATTTTTCACATTTTGTGTTATATTTATTTGCAAATAAATCTATATTTGGCTGCCCAAATTTTTCAACAATTTTTTCAAAGGCACCATTCTCTAATTCCCATTCTGTGTCTCTACTTTCTATTCTGGATAACCAGTCTGCTTTTTTGTTCTCTGTCGACGTTATATAAGAGGCATATAGAAAAATGTTCCTTGCTTCCGCCCACTGCCATATTTCTTTTGCTAGTTTATGATGTTTCTCGTATTGTACACTCCCCATTTTATTGATATACGATATTGCTGAAATGTTGTCAATCCTAAGCAGGATTTGACAATTCCTCTCTTTATCTATTAATTGTTCTAACCCCAGTTTTACTGCTTTTAGTTCTCTGTAATTTATTGAGTGGTTCATATCTTGTGTTGACCATGTCCCGCGAACGCTATCATTATTTTTTACTGCACCCCAGCCAGTATCTGATGCGTCGGTAAATATTTCCCACTTGAAATTTCCAGTTTTTATAGGGTTGACTGTCTTATCTATCGCCTTTTTCCACCAACTTAACTCAGCATGAATACTTTTTGGTACTTCCATTTTACTGTTATAATTATAATTATTGCTTATCAATGCTTTTATTTTTTCTCTTTCCATAATTTTTGTATACAGCATACCATATTCAAACCCCGGACATGCCGAGATGAGTAGGCCTATCAATTTTGCAAATTCCTGTATTGTGGAGGTTTTTAGCCTTAGAAACTTTTCTATTATCTCTCTAATTTTAACTCTTTTTTCTTTTGTTATTCCGATGGTATATTTTGATGAGTCTATGATAAATCCTAGAAATTTGCATATGGTGGAAGGCAATAATTGACTTTTTTCTTTGTTTATAAGAAACCCTAATTTTAATAATAGTTGTAAAGTTGCATTAATGTTTTCAATGCACTTCTCGTAATTTTCTCCAATACATAGAATATCATCGAGGTATATCACAGAAAGAAACCCCTTTTTTCGTAAGTAATTCATGACCGGCTTTAATATTTTAGTGAATGTGAATGGGCAAGATGCTAATCCGTTTGGCATGCATGTAAATTCGTATATTTTTCCCAAGAAGTCAAATCTTAAGTATTTCCTGCTACACTTGTGTATAGGTACTAAAAAATAGGCATCTCTCAGGTCTATCTTTCCCATATAATAACCTGGGAAAATTAGGTTCGTCGCCGTTTGAATATTTTCCATTTTAAAGTGTTCAGTTTTTATGAAGTCTTTTAATTTTTTAAAATTTAGTATGAATCTGAATGAACCGTTTGGTTTTTGTCTTAGGAAATAACTAGCTAAGCACTGCTTCTTACTTTCCTTGCATCGCTTAATAACACCTTTACTGTGTAATGCGTCTATGATTTTTTTAAATTTTTTAATTTCCTTTTCTGAATCGAATTTTATTTTAGGCTTTTGCTTTTGCTGAACCTCTGTGATGAACCTGATTTTATGACCGGTTATTGATTCTAATACAAATTTATTTTTTGTGATATTCTTCCAGTTGTCTATAAAGTATTTCAATCTGCCAGCGCTTTTACCTACATTTACGTTTGATTGTGATTCTGGTTCCTGGGGTGGAATCTCCTCTGACCCTGATTTCTCTGGTTGAAAGGCTGTTGCTTGTTTTTGAAGAAAAACTTTGTCTTTCTCTGCCCCGGCTTGTTTGTGTTGCCTGCAGAAACGAATGCCGGTCTTCTCGTCTGCTGGCCTTGATAGTTTAAATTTTTATTTTGTAGTGGCGTCTTTTTTATTTAAGCTTTTAAGTCTCGACCAATCTTATCGAAATTTTTTATTTCTTTAATTCTTGATCCCAATTTTTCACCGAAAAGGTATTTGTCAGTTACTGCTTCGTTCAATAAATTTTTGCAGTGTTTATCCACCATTGGCAATATGCAGGCTTTTCGAGACTCAGTCTCCTCGAAAGCCAAATGGTTTATTAACTTTGCTGCATCGTTCAGCTGCTCAAAGAAGATAATATAAGATATCAAACATTTTTCATCCGACAGTTATACCTTTAACCAGCTAAGTATTTTATGAGAGCTCTTACTTTTTCGACGAATGTCGTTATGTCAAGGCCATCTTCTTCTTCTGCTATGTCTTTTATAGCCGACCCCAATGCCGCTAGTGCCGATGTTGCTAACTTTTGTTTTTCCGAGAAATGTTGGTCCCTTTTGACTGCCGATTCAGACAAAATGGCCGAAATTTCTGGGTTTAATTGTGGGACAATAAACCCTTCAGGTCTAAGGTATTTTTTAAATAATTTTTCTTTGTCTTCTTGTTTGACTCCCTTGGTAAACCAATGCTTCCACCTTTTTTCTATAGACGAATGCAATTTTACTTCAGCCGCTTCCTCGTCTACCGGGTCATCACCAAGCCCTTGTAAAATGACCTCACTGAGAGGTTCCTCAGTTTCTTTTTCTTTATTATCCGGCCTGTCATTTTCCTTATCGTTTTCTTTATTGTCAGCCTTGTCATTTTTCTGTCCAGTTTCTGTTTCTTTATTTTCTGTAAAAGAAAAAGAAGCAGATATTTATATTCGTATTTCTTGAAAGGAGGCAGGCTTGTTCCAAGAAATTGAGAAAACACGCAAGCCAGATCGAACGTTAGTCACTGAGCAAGTCGTCTTATTTCGAGACAAAGCGGCTATCGCGGCACGCGCCCGCTTGTTTGTTTTCCTTCTCAAGGGCAGCGCGGTCGTATCGTCGAGCGTCCCTATCGAGAACAAAGCTGTTGCGGCGGCCAGCGCTCGCTTGTTCATTTATTCTTTCGACAAATCAGAACAGTTATGGCGGCAAGCGCATATTTGTTCGTTTTCTCTTTTTTAGCAGAAGCGGTTGTAGCGGCAAGCGCCCGCTTGTTCATTTTTCCTTTTGCAAAACAAAACGGTTATAGCGGCAGGCGCCCGTTTGTTCATCTTTTCGTCGTGAAGAGAAGCGGTTACAGCGGCAAGCGCCCGCTTGTTCACTTTTTTCTTTCTTGAAACAAAACGGTTGTAGCGGCAAGCGCCCGTTTCTTTATTGTCCTGCTTTCATATTAGCTATTTTTTACATACCTTCTACCGTTTCTTCTTCACTGGTTCTGCTTCCACTATCTTCAGATTCCTCCTTGTCGGATTCCTTGTCGGATTCCTTGTCCGATTCCTCATGATCACTTTTATTTTTTAATGCATTATCAATTTCTTGTTTTAGTCTTTTCATCTGATTTAACAGTTCTTCTACCTTCCCTTTCTTTATCTTTCGTTTTGGCATTTTTATTTTCACTTTTTCACTCGGATCTCACTTAAGCACGTGCGACTTCTAGCGCACAGCGAAAAGGAATGAAGCTGCCCGGCACTGGCCCGAGGCTGGTGGCGCCACGGGCGGCGGAGGCCGGGAGTTTTGTCTCACTCTAAACACGCTGTGATTTCGGGGCCGCGAGGCGGGACTACAACCATAATCTCGAGAACGAGGCGAATGAAGTATAATTAATCGCATTAAACGAGGGGCGTCGAAGGAACAATTATGCGCGACGAAAATACATGGTTTTTTGAAATTATTCAAATAAATACATAATTGTTGAAGAACGTTCGACGCGGATTGTGAGAACACTCGTTGTCCGTTGTGATATAGCTCACCTTCTGCGGTAGTTATACCATGTATCTCAGATACTCTTGATGGAATGGCGTGGCGAGGTTTAATATATTTATTAAATTCAGTATCACCCGATTTGCAAACTATTTGTAGAATATCACTTGTATCTTTCAGCCCCGCAGTTTCTAAATCGAAAAATACAAACAAATTTTCATCATCCTCTATCATGGAGTTTGTTAAAGAATCATCGACTGGTGGTATCTCTAATAATCCCATGTGGCTTTCGTAGGTTCGACCTTCTGTTTCTTGTCTCTTATGTCGAAGTTGAGATCGTTGCTTTCGTAGGCATCGACGTTTCCACTTTGCAGCAGGTGTCTTTGCTCTCATTAATCTACGTTTTTTAACTTTATCACATCGTTCTATAAATTTGGAACATCGTGATCCTGGACTCATCTCTAATACATTCGTCATGGCTTTTTGGATATATTGCTCACCTTCATTTTTCTGCCCTACAGCGTAAGCGTATCGAATATCGGCTGACTCACTGCGACTGTAGCAATTATTTTTAGGGGTTTTTCTTGACATTATACTATTTAAGCTTTCGTTAGCTTGACTAGAAGCTCCCGCAGAGAATTTGTCAGCATTGTCAGATAAGTTTTTGAATAATATTTTTAACTCTTCGAATAAGGTGTTGTTCTTAAAGTTAGCAACGGCGGAATGCCTGTATTTCTCGGGATCCCGTACATATTTGCACCATGCTCCGCATTTTTTATGGATGTTGAATGCGTGGAAGGGTATATTCAATATTGCATTTTTCACGGCATCTGTATCACCCTTGTTCTGCGCTACGGCATAAGTGAAGCAACGGTGCAGATACTTTATGGCATTTGGATATAGTTCTCCATCAGGATCTTTATCCTTGTTAATTTTATATAACATATTTTTCACCCCCTTTGACGTATGATTGAAATCAGAATGTTTGATAACTTGATGCGAACTTTTTTTGCGCACAGCACAAATGCTCGAGCTGTCATTATCACCTATGAACACGCCGACTGAAACATTGTGGGCTTTCAATATCTCGCTACCTGTTGCTAAAGAAGCCGCAACTTCCGGCTCCATAGCGTTTGCGCTACCATAAAAATTAAGCCTACAATCGTGATCCTCTACAGTGTGGCCAAGATCGCACAGACGACATTTTCGATTTCTCGTTTCGTAATCCAAAACGAGATTTGATTGTGTACCAATGAGAGCACCGTAACCATTCAAGCTATCATACTGGTAGCCATTTCCTCGGGTACTCCAACCCATGTCGTATGATGCCATCAATCGAACGTTAGAAATTGGCATCTTATCGGGAGACGCAGTTATAGCCGAAGTCCATGTTGCCTCGGTCCTCGACTCTTCCATGGCAGTCAATTTGACGGAACTTTCTTCTTCAACTGATTTAGCTTCTTGGCTTTGGTTAATCGTAGAAGATGCACTGGGACACTGTACGATGAACCCTACTCTCAAATCTTCAGGCCTACGTGAATAAACAAAAATTTTCGTCAAGGGATAATAAAGGTTCAAAAAGACCGTACTCGCAGAAAATGATTTATTATTCAAGTAAAACATGTACGATTGCAGACTGTATAAATTAGAGTGTTTATGGGCTGCTGAATGATAATCAGTTTATACATTTCCTATTGGTGAGTAAAATAAGACAATAAAAAAACGTAATGAGTTCGAGGCATAATAATATTAAATATTTCTGTATCAAAAAATTGAAATGTGATAGTTATTACGCTAACTCAATGTAAAACAGAGTGTGCTCGCGTCCTCATAATTGGTTGCTCAAATATTTCTTGATTTCTACGTTTGAAACTAATTTAATTATTTATGCGATAACAGTTAGGGGAAATACGGACAAAATGACATAGGGTTTTGTTTTGGGGTCATAACTCTTTATTGATTAATCACAGCACTGTTATATTTCACACCAATCATCTTTGGTTCTTTATCAATGACATCTAATAAACATTTGAAAGATAAAAATATTAGGAAAACAAATATTCTTATTTTAAGTGAGATCAGCAAAAATCCATTTTGTCCATATGCTATGGACAAAATAACATATGCTTAAAAACGATAAAATTATAGGCAAAGTTCACAAATGAATCGCTTAGTTCGTTTAGGAACGTCAGCGCAAGAAGCGTGAGCCCAACGCAAACAATTTAAACACCGCAACCAGTCTTCTCCAGGCTTAGATCGGGAAAAAAGATCATTGCAATATATGCATGGACAGTCCTCTTCATCATGCTGTGAGTTGTTTGCAAAATTTTCTTCTTCACTGTCGTCTTCAAATAACGTTTTAGTAATTCCTCGTTTCCTCTTCTCGGGAGGAGCTTTGGGCTGATTTTTCAATTGAAGTGCCTTCATATGAGGAGTAGACGTTAAAACTAAAGATGTTTGTCGAGTCTTCGGTTTACGCTTTCCTTGTCCACTTATAAAACGCCCTTTTGGGACTGGACAAAGTTCCTCAATAGAGAAAGCAAGAACGGAGGTCGATGGATGTTCTTTATTAGCACCTAATTGAAGCGGCTTAACTGAGCTCTTATGGACAAAATGACATACCTATGTCATTTTGTCCGTTGCCTATGTATGTCGTTTTGTCCATATAATCTAATAAAAAATCGAAATTAGAAAAGAAATACAAAGAGGATATTTTTATTAGGAATAGTTATTTGAGGTCAATAATTACTTCCTGAGGTTTGAAGTAAATGCTAAATAAATAGGTAAGATAGCGAAAAACTTAACATTTACATACAAATCTTGTTGCAAAGAAAAAAACTCGTAATGCACCACAAATTGTCGTCGGCCATAACACCCAGGCGAATGACAGGGGCGCGTTCACATTTTCACAGGTCGGTAAAAGCAGATTGAGTCACGTCATGCGGTGGCCAGATTCACGCTTAATACCGCCAAATTTGAAATAAGGTGCCTATGTCATTTTGTACGTATATGTCATTTTGTACGTATTTCCCCTATATAATAATAAAAACAAAAAAAATAATAATAATGACTGATTTGCAAAAAATGTATGCAATTGTATAAAATGTGTATATGGCCGTGTAAAAGCGCTTGCAAATATAGTGTAATAGCTTGAGTTGTAAAATAATTAAGTAATTAAATAGAAAACACTGATTGAACATGATTATGGAAAATGTGTAGAAATTATACGGTAGTCGCAGAAACTCACAGAAGCGTTTCTATCTCTTCATGATTTTGTAATGTGAGTGACCGCTCTATAGCCGTTGCTTTTGAACAGCTTTCTTTTACGACAAGTTCTATTGCTGCCCCTGCCACTCTCTCATATTTTTTGTAGGTTTTCCAGCTCATAGTTGGGATGTTCATGGTTTCTAAGTATCTTTGAGTGCTCCCGTACCCCAACCCGCTATGCAAAGTGCCTATAGAAACAATTGAACATTATATGATCAGTTTTTTAAATACAATCTTATCCGTAAGCACATCTAAACAACAAATCTCGAAATCTTAGATTTTTAACAATTTAGGACATATAATCAGTATGCAAAAATACTTACTCAGAGCAGCTTTAGTATTTATGTCGAACAATAATTTGTTGGTATTTACGTCGAAATGTTGCATCGACGTTGGTACCATATTTAACAACAAACACTTGTAACATCGTATCGTTAATATTGATGCCAATCCCTGCCGATTCTCTCGTTCAATATGCCGCAATGACAGATCTTCGTTGCACGATACGCATTGCAGATGATGACAGATAACCCCGAAATCGACGATTCGCCGTCCTTCTACCACACACAATTTCTTCTCTTCCTCGTTTCCGACCTTTTCTGCCTCCTGTACCTCTTTTTCTTCAATTTTTTGTTTTTTAAATTTTCTCCCAACTTCAACGAGCCTTTCGTGATTTCTTTTCTGTCTCGCGGTTATAAAGCGACCTTTATACCTTTCCGCCATGGTCTAAACATCTGATGTGCTCCTTTCGAGCTTGAGCAGGGCAGCGAACAGTTAAAAACAGAAACCATAATGCTGCGTTGCCGCTGTCAAAGCTACTATTCTGAAATGTTTAATATTTTGAAATATGAAACAAGGCGCTTTTTTCGCCACAATTAGGAGTATTATGTTTGAAATAGTTATTTTTTCATCTAAAAGTACACAATTATCATTTTACATGTAAATTGAAAACCAGAAATTTAATTCACCTGCAGTTGGTAATACGAGAGGCTTCCCATGTTAAAGCATAGGAGTACCCCTCTCACCGCCTGCCCCGCAAAAGAGGTATCGTTTTACCTTCAGGAGGTTCTATCGTTTCTCACGTGAAAATTATTTTCCAACTTAGCTACATACAATTTTGTGGCTTCAACTACTGGCAAAAATTTTCAACGATTTACCGTCTAGAAATTGAGATAATTAATTTCAAAATCATAATTTTTTTATACGTTAATCATATGTAGACACATTGTTTTGTGTATAAAAAAACGATTATTTTGAAATTAAATATTTCAATTTCTAGACGGTAAATCATTGAAAAGTTTCGTCAGAAGTTGAACATTGCTTTAAACTTCGTGTTCACAAAATTGTATATAGCTAAGTTGGAAAATAATTTTCACGCGAGAAACGATAGAGACATTCGGCGAGTTCAAAACAATACTGGAACGCCAGACACAACTAATGAACAGCATGCTTACCCCGCTAAACACGGTAATCACAATGTTTTCACAACAAAAATGAACCACTCCTACATTATTGCTCTATGGAACGCCAACGGCCTTGCAAACCACCGCCAGGAATTGCAAGTTTTTCTTAGTATCAATAAAATCGACATCATACTCATCTCCCAAACACATTTTACAAATAAAAATTACTTCAAAATTGCTGGGTACAGCACCTATGAGACCAACAACCCGGACGAAACAGCACACGGTGGAACTGCCATACTAATACGAAACTCTATAAAACATCACGAACACTCCAAATACTCAACAGAAAAAATCCAGACAACAAATATCACAGTCACTGACTGGAACGGCCCCCTCATAGTTTCTGCAATATACTGTACACCAAGACACAACATAAAAAAAGAAGACTATGAAGAATTCTTCCACTCACTAGGCCCAAGGTCCCTTGCTGGAGGAGATTATAACGCGAAACATCAACGATGGGGCTCGAGGCTCGCCACCCCAAGAGGCAGAGTACTGCAAAGAGTCATGACATCAAAAAACTACGACCACCTCTCTACGGGACAACCCACGTACTGGCCTACTGATCAACAAAAAATCCCCGATGTACTTGATTTTTTCGTCACAAATGGAATCGCGAGAAAGTACCTCAGCATCGAACCAAGCGCCGATTTGTCTTCCGATCACTCACCGGTCATTGCAACGATCAGTACCTGCCTGATAAGAAAAGCCAAGCGTTCCCTTCCCTACAGTAAAAAAACGGACTGGTCGACATACAGAGAAAGTATAAAAAACGATATCAACCTCAATCAAACTCTGAAAACCGATGAAGACATAGACGCTGCGACAGAATACTTTACGCAGCTCCTGATCAAAAAAGCCTGGCAAGCGACTCCACAACAAGGCACAAACGAGATAAGAAATAAAAAACTTGACTACCCAAGGTACATAAAAGACTGCCCGAGTAAAAATGATTGTATATACTCATATATAATTATATAAAAATGATATACAATCATATATATTTATATATAGGTTTATATATAATTGTATATAACTCTATACATTCGTATATATAATCCGATATCGAGTGAAAATGATTGTATATAATTATATAAAAATGAAATACAATCATATATATTTATATATAGGTTTATACGTATATAATTGTATATAACTCTATACATTCGTATACAGGGTGAATTCTGTAAGGTTTCTCAAACGGGATTTTGGTGCAGATGGGATCATTACAAACAAAAGTTGCAAATATACATTGGGGATATTTTTAATAGTTTACGAGATATGAATATTTAAAGTTTATCCAATCAGAGCGCGCCGAGAAGCGTTGGAGCCACCCACTCTCCGCCCTAGCCGTAGATATAGCACAGTTTAGGGCGTTACATTTGGGATTGCAAAATTCAGAGCAGTCAATTATTATTATTTTATTACGCAGTCATTTTTATTTGTCGGGCATTGACTGCTCTGAATTTTGCCGAGCGCGCCAAATAGAAATGACTTCGTAATAAAATAATAATAATTGACTGCTCTGAATTATGCGATCCTAAATGTAACGCCCTAAACTGTGCTATATCTACGGCTAGGACGGAGAGTGGGCGGCTCCAACGCTTCTCGGCCCGCTCTGATTGGATCAACTTTAAATATTCATATCTCGTAAACTATTAAAAATATCCCTAATGTATATTTGCATCTTTTGTTTGTAATGATCCCATCTGCACCAAAATCCCGTTTGAGACACCTTACAGAATTCACCCTGTATATAATCCGATATAAATGTACTTCCATCATATACAGTTATATATAATTCAATATAGTGTTGTATACAATTATATATATATACGTGAAAAATTTATTTCCGGTATATAAAATTGTATATAACTGTATATGAGTACTTTTCTTTTCTTTTGAAATTAATATAATTATATTGCTACTCATATATGATAAAATATAGAAACAGTTTTCTTTGGGTTTATTCGCGTATGGAAGCAGGTAAATCAAAAGATTGTTCATTAAAAGTTAATAAATTATGTATTAAAATGCAATATATATATATATTCATATTGCATTTTAACATACATATCAACGTATTTTACATTGAAACGTTGAATTATAAAATATAAAGTATTTTCAAATGAAAAGAAAAGACGGTTTGTTCCATATATGGGAACACTTTCGTTGTCATTCGTCTAGTACAGAACTATCGGTCTTACAAGGCGAGTCCAGCAGAGGCCAACCGAGTTTAGCGATGGGACTTCGTAGGGTTGTAGGGGGGACTAAAACTAAGAAAACCCTAAAGGGCTACGTGTAGATACGCAGCCGTTCTTGAGATACCCGGTTTGAAAGGTTTTGCCGCCGCACATAAGCTTTGACGTGTAAGTTAAAAATGTGGAAGCGCGTAGCCGAACGGTTAGCGCGCAGGTCTACCGTCCGTGCGTCCCGTGTTCAAGTCCCCGGAAGAGCGATTTTTTCCCCCTAATTTGTGGAAATGGACATTATTAGTATATACAATTCTATACGTTTATATACAAATATATAAAATTCTATCGGGCCAATTTTTATATACAATTGGATATGATCAATTAATATACAATTATATATGTTTATATATATTCGTTTTTACTCGGGAAGATAAGTGCCGGAAGTGTATGTGGGCTATGTGCAACACGCACAGAGCGTATTTATGTGTTGATTGTACTGAATTAGAAAAGCACATAATACAAGCTACAAAATATATTTAATAAACGTGTTTTATGGTCAATCTGTCGTAGGAGTTATTTTTTCCCATTTTTCACTACTCCGAAAATGCCCATTTTCAAACATCCTGAAAAATATCCTTTTTGGAAAGTTGGTCAACATTATATTTTTTGTTTCGTATCTACATACCTTCCTCTCGAAAAGCCCCAGAACATTTTTATTTATTTGCAAAAAAAGAACGTTATGATTTTTTCGTGTAAGTGTTACGTCCCAAGGCGGGGAGAAAACGAAGCTCCGTCGATAATTCGACATGCGCGCGAATTTTGAATGGAGTAGCGCTATTCGGATGGACGTGAGCTCGCCGCCTGAGACTTACTTGTGCTCAGTATACCAATTCAACGATTTAGGATAAAATAGTCGAGGTTGATTCCTCTTCGAAGACGTTTTTTTTGGTAGATGTTGTTTCCCAGACTTCTCGGATGTTGACCCGGGAAGGATGAATTTCTTGGGAAATTATTGTTTGTAACACCAACAACTCACATACATTTAACCAAAGTAACTGTTTGGTTATTCGACTTTGAAATTATAAAGTTTGAAGTTACAACACAAAACTTGTAAGTACTTATAATAATTCGTAGAGAGATGGGGGTTTTTACTCCCTTAGATATTAACTGTTTCGAAGTTGGATAGATTCTGATTCTCTTCTCGAAGAAGGTTGACGATTTCGCTTTGGTTCGGGCGGAGTTACAAAAATTCGATAGGTTTGATTGGTCTAATTCTTATCGAGGCTCGCCCGTTTTTCTGTGGTGGGGTTGTTTTTTAAGACGCGGGGGCGACCCGAGACCGTTGCTTTCTCACGACTTGTCGTGAGAAAGAAAAAATGTTTTCAATTTATAGTTCGGAGAATTTTACAGAGTTTGCTCCTAGCTAGATTTTCAAGTTGAGATATCGCACATGGCGTTCGTGAAAATGAGATGTGGGTAAGGGTGAAAAAGGAGAGTTTCTCGGACTGGGTATTTGTGAATTAGTGTGTGGTCCACTTGGGTTCATTGGAGAAGTGTTTATGAGGATAGGAAACATTCCTTGTCCCGTTGCGTGATTGTTTACATAAAAAAGAGAATCGAGTTCAGAGTTTCGAATGTTTGGAAAATAATTTTAGGGTTATTCGGAGAAGCCGTAATTCTATTTCTACGACAGAAATACCAAATGTTTCTTAGGTATTACTTAATAAAAGAAATAATAATGTTATATTAAGCGAAAAAAGGTGTACATAGTATTTGAATTTACCGACAGGCTACATCACTTGGAGATAGGTAACATAATGTTCTAAATTATCGACCGGGGGTGTGCGTCGCCCATATTGGGACGTAACATAAGCATGCATTTTTCAACTCATGCCCAACTTCGGACGAATATTTTGGCATTTAATTTTTAGTTTCGGCCAAAAATAACTTTTGGCCCATAAAATATGGATCATGTAGTGCAAAAAATGTTTCTACAAAGAAATTGAAAAAATGCATATTTACCGAGGTACAACGGTTTGAAAAACGCATCGCGTAATGTTCGCCGTATTCTCAGCATTCGGTTTTCCCGATTTCCCATAAACATCACAATCACTAAATTCTCCATTGTGCAAATTGACGGGTATCGCTAACTTTTATTCTTCGACCAACAAAAATGAAGTGATGTTTGTTTTTCGATGGAACCGAGGGGAGTTCCACGCAAATCCAGGCAAATCACGCTCACGAGCATGCGCACAACGGTTCTCGACACAGAAGTTCGTGTCGAGTAAACTCACGCGGATAATCTCGTCTTTTCACCTAGTGAGATTCACCGTAATAGGGTGAGCCGCTCACTTTCGTCATTTTCACTCGTTTTGCGAACCGTAATAAGTCCCCAGGGGTCGATATGACCCATATGCAGTTCTAGATCGGCAGCCGAAGTGTGCACTCGAAGGGTTAACATTTAATCCGCGAATTATAACAACCAACTTTTTTCTCACCTGCTTGTTACAATATCCGTTTCACTGCACTTTATTTTGATTTTCGTCACTTTCAATGTTAAATTTCGTAAAATTCAATGCTCTGTACTATATAGACACTCTAGCCTCCAATGCTCTATACAAAAAATTGTTTACGCGTCAGATGAAATGATAGATGGCATATTTCGCGGGGGTCTATATCCCGCTCACTTCATTTCATCACCAACGCCACACTTCACAGTTGGCTCAGAGCGTTGACAGCGCTCACCGTGGCTCAGTTCGAACTAACATCGTTCCTCGCTTTTTGGGGTCACGTTTGGGACGATTCCGCCATAAGCGTTAACACTCCTTTTTCCTTTACTCTAGTCTCCATGGTCGAGAACTCTTTAGCATCGAGTCTATCACGGTCTTATAAACATATGTAATACTCCTATATTGCCAGCGGCCTATGCTTCCCTATAAGTGGTGAGGACGGCGATGAAGTGAGACAGAGCGAGTTACTTTTGGTCGTACTGCGCACGCGCGACTCATTGGCGTAGTCACAAATAGATATATGTTACTTGCGCGAGAAATGTTGATGCCATTAGCGGGAAAAGGAAATGTTTGTGGAGAGGCGTTTTAAACACACATTCATGAAACCTCACAAATGCATACATTTATTATTCACATGTATTGTGTACTTTCTATTTTTTTTTTCATTTATATTATATTTCATTTTTATGAGCACTCTCGTGTATGCTCAATATAAACTCAAGGGGGATCTCACTGATATTTAGTATGCTTTATTATTTAGTATATTTATTACACCGCAAAGCACTACCTGTTAAACTGGACCCAACAAGGACGGCGGTAACTTCGTCTACAATTGTGTTTTTTGTTGAGATTTATAGACATCATCGTGGAGTGCAGCTACTTTCCAAAACACGAGCACTCATAACCTCACAGCACCGTGCAGTTGAACTGGCAATGGCGTAGTCAAGGAATGACGTGTTTCCATATACTCCTATGCACGGTCTTATACACAGGTCTGGACACTCGTCACAAAATCAAGTGGTGGGGGTAGGACGCTTATCGAAGCACTGGAGTAGTTCGTAATCCCGTCACTACTCGTCTCTGCGATCTATCCTCCTACTGCGTATTCTCAAACCTAACCTCAAAATCGCCGTGTCGTATATTGTGCTCTGTTGTGCTCTCATAGGTAGTGTCCACGGTCTTACAGTTGTGTCTTGATTTGGTTTTGTTTAAAAATATAATTAAAAAAAAGAAAGAAAAGATTTTTGAAAAATTGGCAAAAATGCCAAGACGGTGCGCGGTTCCTCATTGCAATACCGGCCGCAAAGCCGATAATGCAAAGGCGTCGTTCTTCCGGGTGCCTAATGACAATGTTTTGCGTGAGAAATGGGAACACGCGATTCCAGGTGTCATAAAGTTGGAACTCACGCAAGTAATATGTGAAAAACATTTCAACGAAAGGGATATTGCTAATGAATGGATAAAGCGCGATTCAAGTGGGCAGATCATTGCACAAGTAAGTTATTTATTTCAAGAAAAGATGATTCATTTTGTATTGTAAATCATGTATTTTTTTATGTATAGGTAACGTACAAGCGTGCACGTCTCAACAATTTCGCTGTACCGTCGAAATTCGACTGTGATTCGGTGCAAAAAGAAAATGTGGTCCCCTTGCATGAATGCAGCAGATACGCTGGACAAGGCTCTTCCGCTCTTCCGCTGACAGAACAAAGTGCCAACGTGTCAATTGGAGATCAACCGGGGGCCTACGTTGAGTCTGCTGCATTCATGAAACCGTCAGTGCAAGTCCTTAGCTCATCAGGAAAACCTGAAATTGAAAAAACAATTTGTTGTGAAAAAGAAACTGTCGAAATTGACGAATCAATAATTATTAAAGCGTTTTTATTACCAAATACAATACCTCGGCTGTTTTTTTACCCTGCTGCGCATCCCAGTCGTATGTACAAACTCCTCGTTTTGTGGATTCAGAACACCTACCAAAAAACAACATCATCGAATCGTCAACCGTTTCTCGTACTTACCTTCTTCTTATAAACCTTGAATACCTGCAAAAAAATCAAATAATATAAAGAAAAAAAGCGTGCACATTTTGTTCCTTATTTCGACTTATGGCATCTTCTCACTTTAAGCGCCTCAAAAATAGGCTGTTTTTGCGATTTTTTTTCGAGGATTTTTGCTTAAAATTATGGGATAAAACGGATCCTATGTAATAAACACATCTTTCAAGTACATGAAGAAATTTTTTTAAAATTTTTTTAAACAATTATTATAATACATCAGTAGCATCGAAAAACCCGTGTAAAAATGTTATGGTCGTGGCTTGTTGATGGTATCTCCGAGACGGGTCGTCTGAAACAAAAAAATAAAACTGTTTTAGATTCAGTATGTCAGTGGCTATAGCGCATATCATCAGATTTTTGATATTCGCGAAAATAACAAAATGGCGCACGTTTTTCGAAAAAGTAAAAAAAAACCACGATTTTTTTGCAGTTTTTTGTAAAAAAAAAATTCTTAAAATCAAAATTTCAAAAATCTGATGATATGCGCTATAGCCATAACTATGAAGCATATGTCATTCAAATTTCATGACAATCGGCCGGATAGTTTCCGAAATTTCATCAACAAAGCACCGAAAAACCTTGTTTTGAGATAACTGCGTTTAAAGTTTTGGTTGCAGAAAAATCATGAAAAAACCTTACCTCGGGTTAATCAGCGATGCCTGCTCCATACAATGGACCTTCCGATTCTTCGTAGAAGGTGTGTTCGTCCAAAATAGCTTCCCTTCGTCTCGACCTAGTCTCTTTTGAAGCGTTAGAGCTGCGGCGGTTCCCTACGCGTACGCGATCACTGTCGCGTTTCTCGGCGTATTGAACGGCGATAGGGCCTAGTTTGACACCCATCACCTCCAAAATTTTTAAAACAGGTTGTAGCCCTTCGTTATAAATGCATGCCGCTGTTTGGCAAGCAATTTCCACGGTTTTTCTTCCCGTAAAAACGTGTTTCGGCGCCATTGCCCAGACACAGCTGTTGAAACACTCGTTGTTATTTTGGGTATTTCCTCCGAGGCATCGTTCCAGTAACTCGTCCTTCGTCAGTTCTTCATAGATCGGTTTCAAAACCTCTTGAACATCATCAGCTAGAGCAGGAGGATGTTTAAAAGTTTCTATCTGATTGTTTTTCACTGCTTTCTTGTACTTGCACCATGAGTCTGAACAATACGTATGCTGTGGGTTGCTGTCGGTTGAAATTTTATGATAGTATCCTGCCCAGATCTCCCTGCGCATATCTTCGACAGAATTCAGGTTTCTTCGAATTGCCAATGAGTAATTTGTTGATAATTCTGTTATCAATTTTATTGTTAAATCTTGGGTTTTTACGACAGGAACTTTTTTTATAACAACTTTTTTTTTTTTTACTACAACTTTCTTGGCTGCTTTTTTCTTTGGTGAAGGTTTTCCAGCGTCTTTCTTTGCAGCTTTTCTCTTTTGTGTAAGAATTTTCTTAGCGTCCTTAGCACGCTTGAAAATTCTTTTCGCAACGTGTAATACGCACTCCAACTTCTTAACCACAAAGTCTTCACCATACGGTGCTGTATCGAACAATATTTTAAAAGTTTTAGTGTCGCCATCACCGATGTAAAAACCGTAGCGCACAGCAAATTTTTCGAGTGATCGCAAAAACATCTCACATATACCGTCAACCTCCATTTTTCCAGAACTACCTGAATGATTAGCACTACAAACTAGTTTGTGCTTTTCATACCACTGTGCATATTCGATCGTGTCTTTCATACCTTTTTTCGATTCACAGCTTTTGCAGTGACTCGACTTCACAACGACGTCTGCAATTTTTTTACTGTGTTTATATATTAATGACATGATTCCAATAAGAGAAGAAAATCCTCTTTTCTGCCAGGAACCGTCACCTGAAACGGTTAAAACGTCTTCGGGTTCTCCGTGTTGAGCGTTCAACAGTTTTTCTTCTTTGACAGACTTGCTCGTCACTATATCGAACACACTTTGCACTGCGATGGCGATCGAATTGAGTATTTGATAATAAACGGTGGAATTGATTCCATGTCCCAGTTCCATGAGCCCACAAAACGTATTGATACCACTCAATCCAACACCAATCAAACGCATAACGTACACTAAACGACGATTGATTTCGTACCCAGTTGAGATTAATGGGCATGAGTTAATATATTTTTCTCCGCAATCACAAGTCACACAAATTTTGAAACCGAGTCCTCGCTGACCGTACTTTGTAAAAGAAACATCTTTGTTACAAACTTTACACTTCACATATTGTTGTAATGTAGAAAAAACAAGAAAAAACTGAATAATACTATATCCAGCCGTTGGATCGATGTGTACATCGAAACTTGTATCGTCCGATTTTTTTAATTTTGCTGCACTCGCACTAGCATGACTCGTATCTGCTTCAGACTGGTGTGGAAGCACTCCACGAAATTTTCTTTTTTTAGATTTCGAACTTGGACGTCGCCACGTGGCACTTTGTTGCGAAGTCTTTTTATCCATTATAACAATCCTGAGCGCAGAGATGTTGCCGTTACGAAGTTTCAAATTAGACTGATGAAATAACAGTTTAGCATCGTTGCCGAGTGATTTTCTTTTGAAAAATGCACGTGTTAAGGTCTTATTACATGAGTATAGACCCGAAAACAGAATATACCTAAGCAAGGGGTACTACATTAACAAAAGAACACGGCTATTCAATTGTATAGAGTCAGATATACAGGGACCGTCCGAGCGGCGTGAAAGGGATCGCCGGGTACTCTCAGGTAGTCACCTAACGGTCGCCAAAAAATGTAGTTAGACTCGTCCGATCTTTATGAAATTTCGAGATGACATTTTTGAAGATATGTACTTTCAAAATTAAAAAAAAAAAAAAATCGATTTTTTTAAATTTCCAAAGTGAGAAGACGCCTTATGTTAATTCAAAAAACCTCGAACCCTTGCTAAAAAATGGATATACTTACATATTCAATTTAATTACTTACAATTACCAATACACTTGCATATATATTTAAATTGTTGTCAGTTGTTTCAACAACTGACATACTCAGCTACCGTATTTATTGATTAAAAAAAGAAACAAGTGGATTTGAACCCAAAATATCGGAGCGACGCGCCAGGCACTTTACCACTGAGCCAAATTTGACTTGTGGCTATTAAAACTCAAAATCGCTCATGTCAGTCGCGCCCGGATGGAGTCAGAGGGTTGGCGTCAGAGGTTTTGTAAAATAAGCATTTGCGTTTTACTGCATGTTATAATAGTCTACAACAATATCAAAAACGAGAAATATACGTTGAGGTGACAGAGATTGAAAAGCTAGCGCTGTCTCTATCGCACTTCCCCCACCCATCGTCATCGCGTCGGAGTTTAGATCGCAGCGATCACAGTGGGCAATACATGAACTACACGTCTGGCATCAATAAGCGAACTACCCAAACGACGGGAGTTTCCAGACCTGTATGTAAGACCGTGCTCCTATGCAACTGTTGCGCACTCCCGCTTTTATTCGCGCTTGCGCACTGCAAGCAAACGTGACGAGCCACGAGCGAGAGAGCGATATTGTCTGCACCGTAATGTTCTCGTCACGTTTCGGTGAGCGCTGGCAATATAGGAGTATTACCACTGATCTATAATATAGATCAGTGTTCGCACAACGTTAAGATTTTCTTAAAAAGTGACTGTGAATCAAACTATTGGTAAAAATCGTGCTTGATTCGCAACTATGCATGTAAACAGTGACTTAAGCTTATGCTCAGAAACAGCAAGTAAGATACGATCCTAAATACGGGCCAATGAGTGGCGACGTTTGCCGCTTATCGCTGTCACTAACGCGGAAATCGATGTTTCACAATAATCGATTATGAGTCGATCAATCGAATGTAGAAGGCTCGATTAAGAATAATCGATGGATCCTCGAAATAACTTCGATGGTTGAAAAATCGAACGAACATAACCCACCTCCAGGGTCCATTATCACTATCATTGCACTGCAACACGCAAAATTGCTTTTTCGATCAACGAATCGTATGGTCTCACCTTTCGTATTGTCAATGATTAACTATAAATTCGCGACGGTCGTGAATGTGTTGAAGAAATGCATCGTTGAGTGAAACAAAGAACGTGAGTATCAAGTAAACTTTATGACATACCTACACTCTCGACCACCAAGTACAAGCAATTCGGTTTGTTCAATTTTCCATTGTCTACTACTATATGCAGTAAACGCTCACAAATAAAAAAATACAAAGCGTTCATGTGAGTTTGCCACTTTCTCAATATGTTTGAAAATATAAGTGGAGGAAGAGATATTCGCAGCTTGTCATGATACGAATGCCGCCCATTCATAGATGGTGACGTGTACGTGTGGTCGCTAGACAAAGCAGTGTTGCTATTACGAAATGTTTACAAATCATATAAAAATGACATTTATTAATTTTTTCACATAAAATTTACACTATGAGCTGTGGCCGATTTTATATCAGCGTTTTAGGAGTAGTTTAAAGAAAATAATATTCAACTCGTGTAAGGAATACTGGTATCTTGATTAGTTTTATGTTACGTACATTGAAACCTGAATAACAATTTTTTTATTATTCGAATACAATATTTTATTTTCATTCGAATTCAAATTTCAATAAATATTGTTACTACAAGACTCGCAATGCCATCCGCATCATATGGGAATGATATGCTGCACGGAAACAAATGACGTTTATAGGTTATGTTTCCATATTCTTAACGAATTTCGAAATAGAAACATTTCACGGTATTTTACTTACTCAAATTTTCAGAGTTGTACAATAATTCGGATAATAATGGAAGTTAAAGTATTAACGAACTAAAAACCTGGGTGTGGGTTCTTCACACACGTAAGAAGTGAATACTTCTGGTATCCAGCCTTTCGCCTGAATGAAAACTTAGAAATATAATCATGTAAATAATCGTTAAGATCATTAAAAACAATCATTTAAAAAAATTGAAAAAACTGTATTGCGGAGCCTGATGAGACTAATTCAAAGACCTGCGGAGCTTATTGAAGGCGCTCGGATAGCCTACAGAGTCTTTCAGAGGCCCTGCGGAGACCTACACAAAAACAACAAAAATAATTTTCATGGAAATAATTACAATTTCAAAGAATTATTAAAATAACAATTTAAAACGATAATCTAAATAATAATTTATTTTATCCGAAGGACTGCGTAGGGCTTTACAAAGCCTTACGCAGGGCTTTAGAAGGCCTCCTACAGCTCCCGCAGGCCTTCTTCAGCCCTGTGCGGTCCTTTGAAAGTACTGCGCAGGGTTGTAGAAGGCCTGCGGAGACTGTAGGAGGCTTTCGAAAGCACTGCGCAGAGTTGTAGAAGGCCTGCGGAGGCTGTAGGTAGCTTTGTAAAGCCCTGCGCAGTCCTTCGGATAAAATAAATTATTATTTAGATAATTGTTTTAAATTGTTATTTTAACAATTCTTTGAAATTGTAATTATTTCCATGAAAATTATTTTTGTTGTTCTTGTGTAGGTCTCCGCAGGGTCTCTGAAAGACTCTGTAGGCTGTCCGAGCGCCTTCAATAGGCTCCGCAGGTCTCTGCGTCAGCCTCATCCGGCTACGCAACACATTTTTTTACAATTTTTAAATTTCTTTAATTGATGGTTTTTAATCATTTTTACAATTATTTTAATGATTATATTTTTCATTTTTCATTCAAGCGGAAGGCTGGATACCAGAAGTATTCACTTCTTACGTGTGTGAACAATACACACAGGTTTTTTTTATTTTTTGAGTATGAATTTTTTAAACATTAAAAAAATGAGTTCATCATAAAAAATAAGCACTCTCATTTTGTTATATTATTATTTATCAAACACGGGCGCTCACACAGAGCTTTTTACATACAAAGGTACGTAAAAATATAGCTTTATTGTTTAAAACACTCGATATTTTCGAAGCCTCGAACCCCCGCCCGAGCATGTACCGGCGAGGGACAGGAAGATACTCTCTGCCGTTCGCTCGAGCGAGAGCCAATGCGACGGAGGTGTGAGCGAGAGAGAGTGACGCTCTCACTCTCTCACACATCAGTCTCCCGCTATCTTCTTCAATTCCTTCATTCTCTTGTCCGGTGTAACATACGCAGTGAGAGAGAAAGAGAATATCGCTCTCTCGCCTATACCTCCGTCTTTTTCTATCTTCTTCGATCCTCCATTCTCTTGTCCGGTTTAACTTACGCACGGCTCTCCAACGTCGCATAAGAAGTATTCACTTAAAAAAAGTCATTGAATTTTATGTCCCTATAGCTATTCACTATCTGAAAAATTCGCAATTTTTTCTTATCGACAATATGTGGGCAGCTGTTAATCGTAGTAACGGTAAAATAAATTAAAATTCATGTCATTAATTCTTTTCTAGGATATGTAAATTCATTTTAGTGGTTAAAAAACGATCTTTTTGTCTGTACCATTTTGTGCAGCATACGTATCGCTTTGAATAAGTGATACGTAGTTCTTTCTGTTGCTGAGAGCTGGTATGGAGGAAAAATTTATACAAGCCACTGCCTTTTCCATCCAGCTTTTTTATAAAAAACCCATCCCCAATCTGACAACGTGGAAAAAAGAACCGATATTACCCAAAGTAAAGCTTCCGTTCAGCTTTTTTACCATGAGAATAATTTGACAATGATGCGAATAGAGGAATTGTAGCGTACTTCCATTTACTATAGAGAATTTATTGTCATTTTGAGGTTAAGTTTTTTTATTATGTTCTTGCAAGAATATGATAAAAATATACTGTGCATTTGACAAACTTGCTAGTATACCAGGTCCAAATTGGCTATAAACTGGATTAAAAAATAAACTTTCCCGGGAATACTGTTTGCTCAAGCGTTAATTATCTTTAGCACGCTTAAACTCAGTGCAGCGATAGCTAAGTATCCCAACGTTCGAAATCGAATTAGTAGCGACTTAAGTAATATTTTCAAGTTATTTTACTAATATTTGTCATTTTTGTGTTCATAAATAACTCTCAAAATATCCCTTGTCTTTTCCAATATTTCGACCAGCTCAGTTTTGTTATAAATGGTACCTAAGTAAAAGTGAATTAGTAGGATCCGCAAGTGCTTCCCCAACATGCCTCTTAAGGTGATGTGAAAGGCCCGGACGAACTCCGACGACGTCGGCATAGTAGTGAACTTGCGCGCTACGCAACACCGCTAGATGGCAGTGCATGGCCCAAAGTGCGAAGCCTTGGCAAGAAACGATAATCTCGAGCCAAATGCAAGTATTGCGCCGCGAAATAGACGGGATCAGGATGGATCATGGATTTTCTCCAAACTTTGCACACTTTTAGTCGTCCATTAGAACAACATAATGTGCAAGTAGTAAGGCGTACTACTCAAGCGTTTTCGAGAAAATCGCAAGAGAAGTCTTCCGCGTTCAATATATACCAGTGCGTTGCAACGGCAGTTGATAAGTGGTGACGGGCGAATGGTTAGCATTCGTGTTCCGTAATCACTGGGTCTCTGGATCGAGTCCAGTTTTTATTTTTTTTTTATTTATATATTTTTTACAACATTGGTCATATTCGTTCGTATATATTACGACTCAAACGTAATACAATGAAAAAAATATGTGTATTTGTATGAACATGTATTGAATTGCCGTTGTTATTTGGCTGTTTACTAAATTTTATTATTAGAACAAATATCATATTTATTATTATCGAGAAGTAAAAGACCAAACACATATAGTTTTCTTGAAAATGAGAAATCTCTTCCAAACCAGGCTTCGAAATACACGTATTTTTTCATTATATCGTCTTTGAATTTTAATATATATAAACAAATAGACCAGTGTGGAAAAAAAAGATAAAATTGCGAAACAACTCGACCACCACCATCCAAGCCTGCTCTACACATTGGCCGAGACGTCTTGCCGAATGTCTCGGGCGGGACTCGCCTCTCACGAGATATGAAAAATATGCCCCTCCACACTCTTTTGTTGCACAGTTGATGCCTCATCTTTTTTTATTCGTTATAAGTGTAGAGGGCGATCTCGTCTATGGACACGAGACTACCCGAGATCCCTTTGACTCGTGTCAAAAAAACCGACAACGGACCGAGACTACACGAGACGGCGAGAGGTGAGACGAGTCAGCCCTCACACTCTCGTATTGACCAACATTCGTTATGTCTCGGCGAGTGTGCAGAGCCGGCTTTAAACTTGCAACGCACCGGTATATATTGGACGCGTAAGATTTATCTTCCTATTTTTCCGAAAACGCCTAACAATAAGTAGGCATTATCGCTTGCACATTATGTTGTCCTAATGGATTTCTGAATGTATAAAAAGTTTGAAGAACATCCGTAATCCGTACGTCGTGGCCCCCTTTAATATAAGTTTCATATGGTCGACTAAGAATCGATAATTCTCGATCGAGTTTCGACTCTGCTAGTTGCATTCGTGAAGCGCCTCCCTTCAGTCAAATGCACATGTGTCAAAACGTGTACATAATAATACGGGGTGAAATTTGCGACCACGTGGTGCATCTCATGTTTCTTATAGTTTCGCTCGGCGCGAAAAAGCGCTATCAGCGCTCGAAGTTTCGCGAGGGAGAGGCGGGATATGCACGAACTACGTACACAACCCCGCTCTCCTATACCAATTGCTATTATCGGCCTACCCCATGTTATTTGCGGACAAATGCCATTTATGTAATATTGCACGTGTAGAAACGTGCGGGTACTCATTGTGTCCCATTTTTCATTGTCTAGTGCGTAAAGACCACAGTTTTTTGATTCGAACCATTAATAAGTCAATAAATGCAAATCTGCAGCCAAAATTACCACGTGGTAACGAAATCTGTGAATTTTTGAGCGATTTTTGAAATTCTGCGACATTTAGGCTACGTAGGACTATCAACTGTATAACATACTCAAATTTCAGCTCATTCCGTTCATTAGTTTAGGAATGGCATTTGTCCGCAAAATGCATGGGCCGCAGGGACGGTAAAGAAGAGCTATCACATCACCTTAAGAGGCAGTGTAACACACAGGAAAATTTCGACGGCTTCGCTCTCTCCGCGGTAGTGCAGAGCTCGCAGCATTTCACTACGAGCCGCTGCGGACAACCGCTAGATGTCACGGCGCGCGTCTGCTACGAAGCCCCGGCACATCGACGCGGGCCGAAGGCCGAGGCGTCGTAGCAGGGCCAGCCGTGACCCGCCCCGTTCGAAAATCTTATACTAACGCTCGGCCATATATATGTAACGTACACTCGTGTACGTACACTGCGAGAATTTATTTCTCGCTACAGTGTATAGCCGAGCATGCCAAACATTCAAGTTTGGTTTTGCTGCAATAACAGCAACAGAATTATAATAATTCTGAATATAACATCTCTGCCCATTTTTGCAGGCGGAAGTGAACAACGGCAAACGCCGTTGGCATCTCGCTCTTTGGCAGAGCGAGTTTATTAATTAAAGTATTTGTTAATTAACATTTATTAATAATTAAAATTATCTCCGTTCATTTTCGCGAACGGAAATAATATGCACGACAAACGTCGTTGGCATCTCGCTCTTTGGCAGAGTGAGTTAATTAATTAATATATTTGTTAATTAACAATTATTAACAATTAAAATTATCTCGGTTCATTTTCGCGAACGGAGATAATACACGACAAACGTCGTGGCACCTCGCTCTTTGGCAGAGCGAGTTTATTAATTAACATATTTGTTAATTACCATTTATTAACAATTGAAATTATCTCCGTTCATTTTCGCGAACGGAGATAATACATGACAAACGTCGTTGGCATCTCGCTCTTTGGCAGAGTGAGTTAATTAATTAACATATTTGTTAATTAACAATTATTAACAATTAAAATTATCTCCGTTCATTTTCGCGAACGGAGATAATACACGACAAACGTCGTGGCACCTCGCTCTTTGGCAGAGCGAGTTTATTAATTAACATATTTGTTAATTAACATTTATTAACCATTACAATTATCTCCGTTCATTTTCGCGAACGGAGATAATACACGACAAACGTCGTGGCATCTCGCTCTTTGGCAGAGCGAGTTTATTAACTAATATATCTTATAATAATTATACAAATATTTTCTGAAAATAAAATGATTGTAAAAATTAGTTTATGGCAAGATGCCATATCCCTCGGGTCCCGTGGATGATCCGGGCCTCGTGACGCGCGCACGATATGCGGCTACTCGTATTCCCCCTCCGCCGCTCTCTGTAGAGAGAAGCGAAGAGTAAACACAGGCCGTGCCGAGAGCCGAGCACAATGCTCCGGCTATATATATATATATGCGGCTGGGTAATATAGCCCCAGTCATCTGTGAAGAAATATGTATTATAGAAAAATGTATTTCTCGCAATCATATAATATGACAATCGGTTCTTGTAAACTGATACTCTCTCCGTTCGTTTTAGCGGACGGAGGAGAACAGCGACAGACATCGCTGACACTCGCTCTTTAGCAGAGCGGTGTTTATAAATTACCGTACTTATTAACTAAACTTATTATAATTCTGAAAATAGAACATTATTAAAAATGAATATATGGCAAGATGCCATATGTTTCGGGTCGTGGGGACGACCCGGGCCTCGTGCCGCGCGCACGCTGGTCGGAACCCCGTGTTCCCCCTCCGCCGCTCCCCGCAGAGAGAGACAGCGAGTGAACACAAGCAGTCCCGAGAGCCGATCGCAAGGCTTCGGCTATGCATATATATATATATTGAAACGTGAGGTTTTGTTTCACTTAATTATGAGGATTCGTGGACTCGAGAGGAGGCAAAAATAAGTGGGTAATTCAGTAAGTCAGATGTGTGGCCGACGAGCGTATATTCTTTATCTTATGCGACTACCTTCAGGGGGTCGGTAATTACAGTTCGCGACGTTATCGCCTATACTACCGTGCGCGCGTGCCTGTGCGATCCTTGGCCCGGCCGTCGCTGCCTCTCTTCTATGTCGAGATTCCGGGTCGATGCGTGATCGATGCTCGGGTTGCGCATGCGCGTGCGGCCTGCTGCTGGCCTCGTGGTGTATCTCAGGCTTGAGAACCAAGATGTCTGCGGGTCTCGTGGCGTGTTGTGTGTTTTGTGTTTCGTGACCGTTGGGATATTGTGATCGCCTGGTAAGTAAATTCGATTTACTTTCTTTGCACGGATGTCCGGCTATTTAGGCATCGGCTTTTCTTTTTCTCTTTTTCCGGTTTCTGCCGATCTCGGGACGAGATGTGGAATTGGCTTGCCGCCCTAACCTCGACGGTGAGTTGTTCCAGTTTTATCGATCAGTTTGTGAGTGTGCCTAATCGTGCGGTCTTTTTTCTTTTTCCTTTTAGTGCGGCGTTGCTTGGGCTTGCCTAGTTCTGCCTGCTTTCTTCCCCCGTGTGGCGCGCTACACTATGTGGTGCCGGCTGCGGACCTATCTGCTGCTTCCCTCAGGTGAGTTTCTTTCTCTTTGGCGGTCCCTTGCGGTGTGGCGTATACTTGGGTTCTTTTTCTTTTTCCTTTCGCCTTCCTTATCGCTGGTTTCCCCCGTTTCCTGCCGGAGTAGGCAATTCTGATCCCGCCGCAGTCCTCGCTGCGCCCAAAGCGTGATCTCGTGATACCCGGGGTTCCCTCGCAGCGAGCTTTTTCGACCGGCTGCGGTACGAAAATTCCCTCTCGTGGTTCTGCTCCTGATACTTTTTCCCACCGCCACCTCTGTCGAGTGCCGGCTGTGAGAAATTCTTGATCTGTCTGCTTCCGCTAATTCTTTCCTCTCTCGCAGCTACCTCGTTGAGTACCGGCTGTGAGAAATTCCTTATCCTTCGGCTTCTCCGCTCATTCAGTCCTCTCTCGCAGCTACCTCTTGCGAGTCCCAGCCTTGAGAGATTTCTCTATTTTCCACGTCTCCGCAAACTCAGTCCGATCTCGCAGCTACCTCTTTTGAGTACCGGCTTTGAGATCTTTCCTTATTCTTGTCGACTCTTTTGATAGAATGAATTTTTCAGTGTCTCCTGGCACCGTCCTGTACCTTTTTATATATTTCTTGGGTATCTTTTGTTTGTGAGAAAGTCTTTTGCCATCTGTTATTTGTTCTAGGAACTAACCTACAATTTTCTTTTTTCTCTTATTTCTATTTTTGTTTCAGGTTTTCCCCGTTGTGGCGCTGCCTGCCTGGCTTGGCGGGACGATGGTCGCCGCTTCAATATATACACCCAGTCAGCTGTAAAGAAATATATATTATTCAAAAATGTATTTTTTGCCATCATATTATATTATGTTGATCAGTTATTATAAACTGATACTCTTTCCGTCCGTTTTAACGGACGGAGGAGAACAGCGACAGACGTCGCTGTGACCTCGCTCTTTAGCAAGGTAGTTATTAATTAACATTTCTGTTAATTAATCATTCTTATAAACTAAGACTAACATATTTATTAATTAACAATTCTTATCAACTAAAATTCTCTCCGTCCATTGTAGCGGACAGAGGAGAACAGCGACAGAAGTCGCTGTGACCTTGCTCTTTGGCAGGGCAGTTTTTATTAACAAACAACAGTTTTTAGAAACTGTCATTCTCTTCGTCCGTTTTCGCGGACGAACGACAACAGCGACAGGCGTCGCTGGCACCTCGCTCTTTAACAGAGCGAGTTTATTAACTAATATATTTTATAATTAAACTTATAATAATTATGCAAATATTTTCTGAAAATAAAATGTTTTATACAAATTATTTTATGGCAAGTAACCATATCCTTCAAGTCGCACGGAATGCTCCATATATATATATATATGCTGGAATGCTCCACTCATATATATATATATGAGTGGAGTATATATGTGTATATATGAGTGGAGTATATATGTGGAATATATATATATGTGAGTGGAGCATTCCATTTGCGATTCAAATATATATACAGCACGACTGGACTGCATAGCAATGTATACTATAATAATAATACATATAATTATTTTATGAACGACAACCGACAGTTTTTATTTGAAGATACCTGAGTATAGTATCACGAATGTAATACATTAATGATATATTGTGGTATCTTCAAATAAAAATTGCGGATCGTCGTTCATAACATAATTAAGAAATATCCATTTCATTTAAAAACAAATACAATGAACGCAGCTGTTCGAAATTCGAAAAAAAAATCATCTCATTATCTGTCCATTATTAGACCGATCTAAAAAACTGTTAAACGACGAACAGTCTTGTACAAAAATATTGTAAAGAGAATCGCTCAGTGAAAATCGATCACGGAAAAAGAAAAAAAATGTTCGTGGAAAAACGAGAATGATAAATTTTTTTTACAAAATTGTAAACTTACCGAATAAAATAAGTCCGTTTCCGTGTAAGTCTTTTCTGTTTGTTTCGGCTATTTCCCATGGAAATCCTCTCTCATTACTGTTACACACACACATCACATCACTTTCACTGATATTCCCTGGTTCACTAAACACACCGCGTCTCAATAAATGAAAGAAAACTCGTTATAACTCGCGACGAATTAAAAATAAAACACGTCGCGAACTGCCGTAAGACATTCGCGTGCCCGGCGAGCTGAGCGACTAACATACGTCACACGGCTCTCGGGCGACAGTCGAGAGCGTCCAATGTTTACATTTTTAAAGTCCCTTGTTCTCGACGTGTTAGATCGTGTCGTGGATACGTCTCTCATAATAATGCCGGCTGTACACTCTCGTCGAGGGACGGCGAGGCTGGACGAGTGCGAGAGTGTACAGGGTACACTCGCTCCGTCTCGCGATGCCTCGCAGTCACTCGTGGGCTGGTGGGCTCTCCATTCCGAGTCGGTTTTTGAGCGCGAGTCAAAGGGCGCGGGATCGCGAGCGCGAGAGCGCGAGAGCTCTCGACGAGACATCGTGAGAGCACTCGCGCGAGCGTGTATAGCCGGCATAAAGTCGAACAGAGAGACGCCTCATATACACGTTTGACTCTGCTCCGTACGTAGCCCCAATGCGAGGCATATTTATATATGTACTGTCGCCGCAAGCATATGGCTCGCCCGATCGAGCTATAGGCAGCTTCTTAGGGCGAGAAAGATAAAACATTATGCCTGAATTTGACTCTACACGGCGATCGGTCTAACAATGGCATTGCTCTTATAACGTTGGTCGTATCGTGCTGTCTTGTGTTAGTTTGAGAATAATCGTGAGATAACATATTTTTTCGTCAGTTAATATTTTGTCGTTTTTAAATAAAAAATTTATGAAATTGTTAACGAAAAAAAATTTGCGTAGAGATGAATCGAACCATCGATGGTTCGACGAGTTTAAAACGCCTTAGCCCGCTCAGCCGCCGCCGTTCATTTGAAATGAGCAGAGTGCGAAACGTAGGTAAGCGCCTCGCTGCGCACTGTAAAGCGTTCGCTTCATGCTCGCCGAGACCGAAAAACTCGGCGGCAACTCGAAAACGAAATCCCTAATTACTCCGGCATTAATCATCCGATCGCATTGAAATTTGGAGGTGAGCTACAGAATGATGGCACGGTGTACCCGAGACTCGTTTTTTTATTAATGACGAAAGCGGAACCGCTTTTTTTTATAAAAACGATAAAATTTTCATATAAGCACGATGTTTCTCGTCGCGTTGATGTAAAAATTTCGTGGTCCATGGAAATATGCACGTTTTGGATCTTGTCTTATATCATTTGATAAAAAAATGACCGAAATATGGCAATTTGAGTTTTTATGCAACGCGGGTCTAGCATCGGCAAGTTCGGCGGCCCGCGCGACGGGAGGGGTAGCCACGAGAGTCGAAGGCATAGGCGCAGTCCTCGTGTACACGTTGGCCTCTGCACGGAAACCTGACGCGTCGCGCGTATATATATACATAGATCAGTCGACTCTGAAAAATCAGTCAGATTTTGCATATCGTTAGTTCCTGACGAGATTACATATCGCGTCAAATATTTTTTTTAATTGCAAAATCTTTCGTTTTATGAATATTGGAATATTTTCCGACTTTTTAATCAATAAGTAATTACATACCTTCTTTCCTTTAATTTTTTTTTAATTAATGTTGTGACAAAAGGACTATTGATTTCATAATTTTTATTGAATCAAAAATTTTGTTTTTATATTTGCACAACCTTTCTAGGCTTTTTACAAACAATGTACATTTTCTTTCACATATTTCTTTTCGGGCTATCTATTCCCCTTACACATATTTTCTAATTCTCTAAAATATCTAGTTATATTTATATCTACCTCTCCTTTTAGTTTTTCTATTAGTTTCTCCGCTACTTTTGTCTTTTCGCTTCCTTCTAACCAATTCTCTATATACCTTTTTGAGTCGCTCTTTATCTGCTCTCTCCCTTTTTGGCATAGTAAAAGATGCTCCATGCTCTCCTCTTCTTTTTTACAGATTCTGCACGTCCAGTCATTCTCCCCTTTTTCCCATCCCTCCCCACACTTCCGCAACGTAACCTCGCCCACATCTCTTTATCTTTGCTTTTTATCTTCTCTGTTCTCCAATATTTCCACTGTTCTTCTGTGTCCGGTATTAAGTATTTATATGTTCTGTTAAATGTCGACCTTTCTATCATTTCTGACTCTATACGTAGAGTTTCTGTTTTTAGTTTTCCTAGTCCTTCTTTAATTTTCTCGTCTATCACTGCTGTCTCTCTTCTTCCTCGTATCATCTGTATTACCTCTTCTATTTCTATATCATCCAAAAAGCTTTTCAGATTCCTTCCCCATATTGTCATGTTTCCGTTTTCTATGCCTCTAAGCTCTTCCATTAAGCAGATCTTGGGCCATCTATTCTCGCCCATTTTTATTATATTCCTTATGTATCTGAGGGCTCTCTCCCTTATTCTGTATTCAAACGTTGCAACCCCGAGCTCCTTCCTCCATATATATCTAGGCGTTCTCATATCAATACCCAGCGCCATCTTGCAAAATTTGCTTTGGATCCTTTCAAACTGTTTAATTGTACCGAAGCCCCATACCTCCACTCCATATAGAGCCCCGGAGCTGACGAGCGATTCCAATAAATACAGCCTTTCTTCTAAAACTTCCCTCCCTGCCCTCTTCCACAGCCCCCAGACCGCGTTTGTTGCTTTTTGCGCTCTTCTTACTATTTTCCGCGCATGAGCATCTATGGCATTTTTGGTAGAGAACCAGAACCCTAGATACTTATATTCCTTGACAATTTCAATATTCTCCCCTTTTATTTTCCAAGTTTCTCCTTTTTTAACATTTCCTCCTTTTCGAAATATCATAATTTTAGTTTTTTTTGGCATTTACTTCCATATGGTTTGCTGTTGCCCACCTGTCTAAGTCGCCTAGCATGCTTTCTAGGCCTTCACATGTTTCCGAGACTGCCGCAACGTCGTCCGCGTATTTTATTGCGAAAATCTTTTCTTTGCCTATCGCCGTTCCGCCTTCGTTTTTTTGCTTCCATTTATCCTCCAAGTCGTCTATGTATAGGCTGAATAATAGCGCGCTCAATGCGCACCCCTGTCTTACCCCTTTTTTTGTGCTGAACCTTTCAGTTATTTTGCCTGGTATTCTTATTTCTGCTTTAGTATCCGTGTATATTCCTTTTATTATCTCGAACATTCTTCCTCCTACCCCAATCTTTTTGAGCTTCCAGAGCATTCTTTTTCTATCCACTTTATCGAAGGCGGCCTTAAAATCAATGAACGCGACATATAGTTTCCGTTTTCCTACTTTCATTCTGTTGTTAATTAGTGCATTTAGTGTGAAGATCTGGTCTCTTGTGCTTCTTCCTTTTCTAAACCCTGCCTGACTTTCCTTTAATTTCCCCTCCCTCTCTATCCATCTTGTTAATCTGGTTGTAAGCATTTTCGTTAGAATTTTATAGCCTACGTCTAGAAGTGACACCCCTCGATAGTTCCCTGGCTCCTCTGTGTTCCCGCCTTTGTAAATTGGAACGATCCTCGCGGCCTCCCAACCTTCTGGAATTGTTCCCTGTTTCCACACGTTGTTTAATATCTTCCGTAATTTTTCCCTCTTGATCCTAGGCAAGTCTTTTATGAATTCTGTCCCTATTCCGTCCTCTCCAGGAGCTTTTCCGTTTTCCATCTCCCTCAATGCTTTTGCCATTTCCTCTACTGTGAAGTCATCATAAAATTCTTCTTTTCCTCTTCTTTCGCCCTCAGTCTCGATTTCTATGCTATTAACATTTCTCTCATTCCTTTCTTCTCCCTCCTTTGTTCTTGTTTCAGCTGCCTCCTCTCCCCCTTCGCCGTTTAATAGACTTTCGAAGTGCTTGACCCATTGTGTTTCGCTTATTTGTTCATCTATGCCTCCTATCCTTTTATTATGTCTAAATTTGCTTATGGCATTCCACCACCCTTTCATATCTTTTGCTTGCCCTACCCCTTCCCAGATTCTTCTTCTCCAGCTTTCCTTTGCGTTTTTGTAAACTCTTCTTAACTCTTTCTTTTCTTTAACTAGCCCTCTTTTTTCGCCCATATTTCTGCATTTTATATATTTTTTTAATGCGGTCCATACTCTATTCCTTTGATTCTTACATTCGTCATTAAACCATTTCGGTAGTCTACTCTCTTTATGTTTTTTACCCTTTCTTTTCATTCCTGCTTTTTCCGCTGCTTTATATATGCTCTCTTTTAGTGTATGCCATTCGCCTTCATTGTTACTTATGCCCTCTTCCTCCTTCATCATTTCCTCTCTGTATGCTTCAGCTTTTTCTTCTTCCCAGTGTAATCTTTCATTATATTCCCCCTTCTGCTTCTCCTCTGCAACCTCACTTCTTCCCCTCTCTTTTTTATCCATTTCCCAATTGAATGTAAATGCCACCGGTAAGTGATCGGATTCAATTCTTTTTTCAACTTTCAGCCAATTCACTTGCTGCGGTTCCCCCCTATCAACCGACATAATTAAGTCCAATACCGATCCTTGTTGCTCCTCCCCTCCTCCTACGAATGTTATAGCCCCTTCTTCATCTCCCTTTGTCCTTCCATTTAGTACTTTCAGCCCCATATCTTCACATATTCGTAATAGCACTCTCCCTTCTGTGTTGACTAGTTTATCTTCGGATTTTCTTCTGTCTTCTGCTCCCCCTTCGAAGTTTCCTTCATTTATTGCCTGGTCCTCCCCTACTCTTGCATTCATGTCCCCTACTATTAGTACTATCTTGCGTTCGTTTGCTTCTTCCTCAATTCTACTTCTTAGCTCTCTCTCTGTTTTTCTCATTCCTTCATTATTATATACAGTGATCACCGAGCATGTCTCTTTTCTTACATCTCTAATTATTAACCCCCACTCCCACTCTTCAATATTCCAATCTGTGCTTATTTCTTTTTTAATTCCCACTGCTTGCCCCCCTTTCGCTCTTCCTTTTGTGACCCCTTTTCTTTTAGCCGCCGCCTTGTATTTCCAAACGAATTTTTTACTTACGCTCTTTTCACAGTTTGACTCATTCTTTTGCTCTACCCAAGTTTCTTGAACTATTACAATATCATATTTTTCTAATTCCTTCCACGCGTCTCCAATCTTATACAAACCTGCTACATTCCATAATATCGCTTTGCATTCTCTGCTATTTATATATGCGCTCGCCGTCGCTCTCATACCGCCTTCTTTCTCCCCGTCTTGCTGCTGCGATCGCTTCCTCTTCCCAGTGTCTCTCCCTCCCAAAGGGCTGTCGAAAGGGCTGTCGAAATGTCAGCCGCGATGGTGCCCTAATTGGCCCCTGCTGTCTCTCTTCCCACCTGTGGAACAGCTCGATGTCGCCTTTCCTCTCATTCCACCTCCAGCATTCATTTCCTAGCCTTATTTTCATGTATCTGACCTCAGCATGGTTACCCTGTGCTTTCTCATGTCTCTCTATGTCTCTTAACCACTTTTGCACCTCATTTTCTCTCTTTGTAGCGTCATCGTTGATCCATATATTCGTCCCTCTCAGCTGGCTTCTTCTTCTCAGCAGTTCCATTTTATCGCTCCAGTTTTCAAAGCTGATAATGGATATTCCGTCTTTTCTATGAATCTCCACCGCTTGTTGCCTGATGCGCTGTCTGCACCTTTGCTCGATCTCGTCCACCGCTTTGTTGCTTTCTTTGTATTCCCCGCTTTCCGGGTATCTGATGCTCACGTTATTCCTTCTGTGTTTCCTTCTGCTTTTTTCTATCCTGAACTCTCTGCTGTCCAATGGGCCAGGCTTTCTGTCTATTATTTCGTCTTTTTCTCCTTGTAGCTGCTCTGCATTTCTTAATCCTGTACTTCCACGTTTTTTACCCCTTTCTATCGTATGCCACATTTCTTCTCCTTTCCACACATTGTTATTTTCCTCCCTCTGTACATTTCTATCCTGTGCCGCCTGTTCGTTGCTTTTATTGTTAGTCCACATCTTATGTACTTCCCTTATCTCCTGTTGGTTGCACTCGTCTTCCTCGCTGTCCTGAAGCTGTTGTCGCTGCTTTTCAGTGCAGCTTTGTTGCGTTCCTTTCCCTTTTTTTTCATCGACAATTTTCCATCGCTGGAGCTCCTCCTCATAGCCTTCAATACTTCTTTTCCACAGTGCTTCCATCCTTTGTAATTTCTTGTTCATCTCCAACGTTGTTGCTCTTACTTTGTCTTCTCTCTCCCTATAATACGCGTGCACCCGTTCAATTTCTTCTTTACACTTTTTTTCTACCGCTCCTATGATTTGGAGTATTTCGTTTTTTTGTTGGTCTAACATTTCCCGAACTTGTTTTGCCTCTACTCCTTTCTCCTTGTGGCGTCCAGACTGTTCTCTTTCCTCTCCTTCATTCCACCTTTCACCTTCCCTTTCGCTTGCTCTGCTTTCTGAACAGCTGTCAAATTCTATTAGATCTTCTCGTCTGGCAAAGTCCGGTGTTTTGCCACGTCCACCATCTTGCTTCCTAGGAGGGGAGTGCATAACTCTCCCTCCTCTTGCCGCCGGTCCGTTTCCAAAATTCCCCATCATCTCAAAATAATCCCGCACGTCCTTGTTGTTCCCCTCGGTCTTTTTCGGAGGGCGCCCTCTCCTCTTTTTCTCGGGCTCTCCTTGCTCCGTCTGCTCTGTTTTACCATTTGCTCTTCCTTCTTCTATTAGCTTCCCTTTTTTCCGTGGCTCTGCTCGTTCACGCTCTCCTCCGCTGTTTTCCCATCTTCCGCGCCTTCTGTACCTTCTGTATGTTCTTGCCTAACCTCTTCTTCGCTCGGCCAGTTTATTTCTCCAATTATCTCACCTTTTCCGTCTGTTATCATCTCGCGTGTTATTTCCACACAATCTCCACTTTCACTACTTGCTTTCTTAGCCCAACTTTTCTTTTGCTGCCGCTTTTTCACCCTTTTAATACGTGATTTTTTATCTCTCGTTGATACGTGCTTGCGCTCTCGCTCGCATCCCGCGTTGGCCTCGACAAAAGGACTATATTTTATCATAAAAATATTTACAACATTAAAAAAACTATTTGGTACTATTTATTTAACAAATGATTTTTCAATAATTTTTTAAACTGTTAGGGATACGATGAACAATTTTTAAAAAAACCTGTGTGTGTGTTCTTCACACATGCAAGAAGTGAATACTTCTGGTATCCGGCCTTTCGCCGGAATGAAAAATTAAAAATATAATCATTAAAATAATCGTTAAGATCATTAAAAACAATCATTTAAAAAAATTGAAAAAACTGTGCTGCGGAGCCTGATGAGGCTAACTCAGAGATCTGCAGAGCCTATTGAAGGCGCTCGGACAGAATACAGAGTCTTTCAGAAACCCTGCGGAGACCTATATAAGAACAGCAGAAATAATTTTCATGAAAATAATTACAATTGCAAAGATTCATTAAAATAACAATTTAAAACAATCATCTAAATAATAATTTATTCTATTCGAAGGCCCCGCAGCGCTTTCAAAGGACTGCGCAGGGCTGTAGAAGGCCTGCGGGAGCTGTAGGAGCCCTTCTAAAGCCCAGCGCAGTCCTTCGAAAGCACTGTGCAGGGTTGTAGAAGGCCTGCGGAGGCTGTGGGAGGTCCCGCAGCACTTTTGAAGGACTGCGCAGGGCTTTAGAAGGCCTCCTACAGCCTCCGCAGGCCTTCTGCAACTCTGCGCAGCACTATCGAAGGACTGCGCTAGGCTTTAGAAGGCCTCCTACAGCCTCCGCAGGCCTTCTACAACCCTGCGCAGTGCTTTCGAAGGACTGTGCTGGGCTTTAGAAGGCCTCCTACAGCTCCCGCAGGCCTTCTACAACCCTGCGCAGTCCTTCGAAAGCGCTGTGGGGCCTTCGGATATAATAGATTATTATTCAGATGATTGTTTTAAATTGTTATTTTAATGAATCATTGTAATTGTAATTATTTTCATGAAAATTATTTTTGCTGTTCTTATATAGGTCCCCGCAGGGTCTCTGAAAGACTCTGTAGGCTATCCGAGCGCCTTCAATAGGCTCTGCAAGTCTCTGAGTTAGCCTCATCAGGCTGCGCAACACAGTTTTTTCAATTTTTTAAAATGATTGTTTTTAATAATACGATTATTTTAATGATTATATTTTTAATTTTTCATTCAAGCGAAAGGCTGGATACCAAAAGTATTCACTTCTTACGTGTGTGAAGAACACACACACACTTTTTTTTTTAATTGTTCATCGTATCCCTGACAGTTAAAAAAATTATTGAAAAATCATTTGTTATACAGGGTGATTTCTGTAAGGTGTCTCAAACGGGATTTTGGTGCAGATGGGATCATTACAAACAAAAGTTGCAAATATACATTAGGGATATTTTTAATAGTTTACGAGATATGAATATTTAAAGTTGATCGAATCAGAGCGCGCCGAGAAGCGTTGGAGCCGCCCACTCTCCGCCCTAGCCGTAGATATAGCACAGTTTAGAGCGTTACATTTGGGATCGCAAAATTCAGAGCAATCAATTATTATTATTTTATTACGCAGTCATTTTTATTTGGCGCGCTCGGCAAAATTCAGAGCAGTGAATGCCCGACAAATAAAAATGACTGCGTAATAAAATAATAATAATTGACTGCTCTGAATTTTGCAATCCCAAATGTAATGCCCTAAACTGTGCTATATCTACGGCTAGGGCGGAGAGTGGGCGGCTCCAACGCTTCTCAGCGCGCTCTGATTCGATCAACTTTAAATATTCATATCTCGTAAGCTATTAAAAATATCTCCAATGTATATTTGCAACTTTTGTTTGTAATGATCCCATCTGCACCAAACTCCCGTTTGAGAAACCTTACAGAATTCACCCTGTATAAATAATACCAAATAGTTTTTGTAATGTTGTAAATATTTTTATGATAAAATATAGTCCTTTTGTCACAACTTTAATTTAAAAAAAAATTAAAGGAAAGAAGGTATGTAATTACTTATTGATTAAAAAGTCGGAAAAAGTTCCAATATTCATAACACGAAAAATTTGGCAAATAAAAAAAATATTTGACACGATATGTTATCTCGTCAGGAACTAACGATATGCAAAATTTGACTTCGACTCTCGTGTCTACCCCTCCTGCCGCGCGGCCCGCCGAACTTGTCGATGCTGGACCCGCGTTGCATAACAACTCAAATTGCTATATTTCGGTCATTTTTTTATCAAATGATATAAAACAAAATCCAAAATGTGCATATTTCCATGGAGCACGAAATTGTAACATCAACGCGACGAGAAACATCGTGCTACGATGAAAATTGTATCATTTTTATAAAAAAAAGCGGTTCCGCTTTCGTCATTATTAAAAAAACGAGTCTCGGGTACACCGTGCCATCATTCTCTAGCTCACCTCCAAATTTCAATGCGATCGGATGATTAGTGCCGGAGTAATTAGGGATTTCGTTTTCGAGTTGCCGCCGAGTTTTTCGGTCTCGGCGAGCATGGAGCGAACACTCTACAGTGCGCAGCGAGGGCCTTACCTATGCTTCGCACTGTACTCATTTCATGTGACCGGTGGAGACGGACAGGGCCGGGAGGGGTAGCTACGAGAGTCGAAGGCATAGGCACGCCTCGTGCCTATGCCTCACGCCTAACGCGCGACGCATTAGGTCTCCGTGCAGGGCAAAATCCAACGGGTACACGAGGCGCGGCTATGCCCTATGCCTTGGTCTCTCGCGGCTGCCCCTTCCGTCGCGCGGGCCACAGCACTTACCGACCTCGTGAGAATGTTGCGTCAGCGCTTCGCGCGGAATTTCGTCACATTATTTTCTCGTTACGCTGACAAAAATCTCGCTTTTTTCTTTCATGAAACGGCATACTTATTTTTGAAGCCAATTTTGCATCAAATTTAATGAAACAAAGCTCAATATGTGCGTTTGTTGATGCTTGAGTGAGTGAGAGTCGGGAAATTTCGATCGAATCGGTGTACTATGAAGAATTGTCTCATTTCTCCAATGATAAGTCGAATCTGCAAATTTTTTTTCAAAATTTCGAAAAAACGCGACTCTCATGTACCGTGTGCCATAATTATCTATGTACTGGCCAAATTTTAACCCGATCGGTTGCTCAGTGCTCGTATAAATAGGGATGCCGTTTTCGAAGCGCTTGTCGGCTGTTACACTGCCTCTTAAGAGTCAGAGTTCAGTTTCGACAATTTCTGCTATAATCCTCTGGATATCCTCAAAGCTTTAACCCTCAGTGCTCGAAAAAGTACGGATGACAATTTTCGAGCCATAATTCTATCTGCCA
The DNA here is from genome assembly GCA_964017225.1 of Netelia inedita. Taxonomy (NCBI): domain Eukaryota; kingdom Metazoa; phylum Arthropoda; class Insecta; order Hymenoptera; family Ichneumonidae; genus Netelia; species Netelia inedita. Next base: position 20,083,974 of record OZ024924.1, read on the forward strand.
TAATTCATCTGTAACGCTGACTCTCTTAAATACATTATAAAAATCATGAGACATCACAAAGATGGTGTACCTGCTTTTGAGTAAAACAACTAGTATAGGTATACCCACTGTGCACAATTAAGGTATTACTATCGTAAACTGGGTTGAAATAGGATTTTCTTAAAATGTTGTGTAGATATTCTTGACATTAAAACGAACAACTTTTCTATAAGACGAAACATTTTCTGACGTCTAGAATTTGAGATATTTAATTACCAATTTTTTATTTTCACCATCTAAACCCGTATAAATTGAAGTTGCGTTTGTAAGGTGGGTATTTTTGGTGTTCTCTCCTTGTCAAGGATGGATGGCGAAATAAAGGCAAATATTATTTGAACTGAGGTATATTTTATTTGTGTGGTCGCTACGCGTGATCGGGTCGAACTGACTCGAGACGAGAGCGTCTCGCCAACCGTCGTTGATTTGGTCGAATCCTTATAATGATAAGAATAACTGTAATATAATGTAGCGACACGGGCTCAGACATTTATATTATGTACATCGCCTGGCGACGAATCGTAAATAGCGTTGCTGTATCGCGAATAATAAGTCGTGTATCACAGTCGGCCAGACCTGACACAAGTCCGTCCCGGACCTCATACTGTAAAAACGTAGATACCATACATACATACAACACATATATATTCTGCGTATACAAAATTAGCCTACGCACATATACATTGTTTTTCTATTTATAACAATATTTTGCGCGTCGCATTTTTATTTACTTATTCTATTTGATTTTCAAAATCGTTCGTGAGGACGCCAGGGTCTCATATTCGACGCTTCCCATACACCGCTATATGGCCTTTGCGTGGCTTGAAAGTTCTCTACGTCAGCAACGACATATCTGTCGTTTCTGAGAATTTTGACAACTTGATAAGGTTCTTTGAATTGGGGAATGACCTTTTTTGGGACACCAGGCGTGCTCTCGAAATTTCTTATCACTACATAGTCTCCTTCCTTATAAATGTGAGCTTGCTTATGCTTCTTGTCAAAATATTTTTTATTCGCTTGCTGAGATCTTTCGATTTTTCTCTCGGCGTCAACACGAATCGTTTCCAAATTCCTCTCCTTGTTTACAACATTTTCGTTAAAATATTTGCTAATTTCGTCGACTACTTTGCCTCGCTGGTCTACACCGAAAAGGAGCTTCCTCGGGGTCTCGCCTGTACTCTTATTGATAGTATTATTTATCGCATATTCCACGTCCTCCACAACTTTGTACCAATACCGCCCCGATGAGTTGTCAATCAATTTCCCGAGCATGGGTCCGATTACCCTGTTTACGCGTTCGGTTTGGCCATTGGCCTTTGGTGCACCAGTAGCGACCTTTACGTGACGTACGTCGTTTGCTTCAAGAAAATCTCCAAATTCCTTTGACGTAAAACTAGTGCCTCTGTCCGATACAATAACTTTTGGTCGGCTAAAATTCGCAAAATACTGGCGCAAACAATCTATAGCTTCCCGGGAGGTCGTCGTCTTAGTCGCATACAACTTTGTGAATTTCGTGAAAGAATCTACCACGACGAGAATATATTTTTTTATGAGGTGTCTATTGTCGATAGGACCATAATGGTCAATATGAATAGTCGAAAAAGGGACATTTCCCTTCGGGATTGGATGGAGAAATCCCTCGGTCTTACCAGTAACAGGATTAAAGGCAATACATTTCAAACAATTCTCTACATAATATTTCACCCGATCTTTCATGTTCGGGAACCAATACGTTGCTTTAATAGCACCGCATGTCTTCTCCACGCCCAGATGGCCCATCTCGTCATGATATTTTCTCATCACGTGTACCACCATGCCTTCCGGGACGTAAAACAATATATCGTCATCTTGCTTACGATAAACCAAGCCGTTGCGCATTTCGTACTTCTTGTCGTCACATTTCTCGAGTTTTGCTTTCAACTCCCTTATCGTTGGGTCGCGATTTTGACTTAGTGATAGGTTCAGTTCGAACGGGTTGTCTTCAATTGCAAGAATATTGCGGTTCCGACTCAGAGCGTCGACATGTTGCATGCTACTTCCGGACCTGTGCTCTATCTTATAATCATAATTCTGGAGTTCCAGAGCCCACCTCGCGATTCGTGGATTTATATCCTTTTTATCTAAAGTCATCTTCAGAGAATTACAATCAGTGACAATTTTGAATTTAATTCCCTGAAGATAGACTCGAAATCTTCTCAAGGAATAAATTATCGCTAACGTCTCTAACTCGAAACTATGATACCGACTCTCAGCGTCCGTAGTGCGTTTCGAAAAGTAGAAAATGGGGTGAAATTTGAGATCCGACTTACGTTGTACCAGAATCGACCCGAACCCATGCGCGCTCGCGTCACAATGTAATTCCGTTATGTCGTGCGGACTGTAGATGCTGAGGATCGGTGCTTCCAGAAGTTTCTGCTTCAATTTTTTGAACGACTCTAACTCTTCGTCCCCAAATCTGAATATCGCGTTTTTCTTTAGAAGCGAATAGAGAGGCTTCGCAATAACCGAGAATCCTTCTACGAATTTCCGAAAATAGGAGCTCATGCCCAAAAAACGTTGCACACCCCGGACGTCCGATGGTACCGGAAAGTTCAGGACCGCCGCGACGCCGTCGTTGTTTGGACTGACTCCATCCTTGGAAATTATATATCCGAGATATTCGATTTTAGTAAACACGAATTTACACTTATCCAACGGGAGTTCTATTCTATTAGCTACTAGCAGCTTAAGTACGGATCTCAAAACGTCCATGTGATGCTTAAGCGTCTCCGTCGCGATAAGGAAATCATCCATGTATGCAACGACGTCTCCATTTGATATATGTTTTGCGAGGATTTCATTAATCCATCTTTGAAATCTAGTCGGCGCTGTTTTTAGCCCAAACGGCATTTTCAAGTACTCGAACTGACCACATGGAGTAATAAATGAAGTATATTTGATTGACTCCTCAGCGACATGTACGTGATGAAATCCGTCTTTAAGATCAAATGACGTATAATATTTCTTTCCATCCAAAACATCGAGCTGATCCTCGATCAACGGGAGCGGGTAATTATCACGAAGTGTAACTTTTTTTAGCGCGCGATAATCTACGCACATTCTCGTTTCGCCATTTTTCTTTTTGACAAGGACTATCGGCGACGCATACTCCGAATTGCTTTCTCTTATCGTACCTTTCGACAAGAGTACGTCTATAATTTTCCGAACCTCTCTTTTTTCAGCAAACGATAATCTACGTGGAAGAAAGTGAAACGGTTCATTATCGCGTAGCAGTAGCTTTAATTCCGCCTTTACTATCGGAACTTTCGGTCGTTCTGCTTGAATATAATCCGTACGTATCATTTCTCTGACCTCTGTTTGAGTTTCAATAGGGATTTCGGGACTTATCATTATTGAGTCGGCTTCGTTGTCTCGAGGCCCAGTCACGTCGATACTCATAATATCCGAAATATCTTCGTCAAGTTCTACTGTTGACGCGTTAAGACTAAAACCAAATAATTTTAACACGTCTCGTCCCAACAACGCAGAGGCCGACATCGTATGGTCGGGTACGACCAGCAGCCGCGCGCGTCTCGTCAAACTTCCCCCTAATGAAATCTTTAAATCGACTGTACCTAGAACAACAAGATTGCTACTGTTGATACCGCGAAATCTGCCGCTCAAATGATCCACTTCGTCGATTGCTTCACCCGGTACATAGCGTAACTTTATCAGGCTTACCGCGCTACCTGTATCCATTAGAGTTCTCAGAGACAACTCCTTTGTAATATCGCGACAACAAACATTATACGTGACTTCTCGGGAGAATTCGTTTTCCACATTCAAAACCTCGTCCACGTTGTTGACTCGTTCATGATGGTTGCGCCGTGGGCAGTCTTTACTTCGATGACCTGGTTCGCGGCATCTGAAGCATGTTTCTTCCCTGTCCTTCAATAGAGGGCAGCTTGGTCTCAGGTGTCCCTCCGCGTTACAGTTGTAACATCTCCTGGGTTTCCGGAAATCGGTATCGTCCTTGTTTGACGATCTTACCGTTTTTGGATCGTTCTTTGGCACATATTCTCCGCGTTTCGACCGATATCTCTGCTCCGGGCGAAAAGTAATTTTTTCAAACGCGTCGAGGAGTGATTCATGCGACGCAAAATTTTGTAGACGGGCTTGACTTTGGAGTTGCAAGTCCGGTATCCCCTCTACGATATAATCGATAACTTCGTCATCAGCTATTGGTACCCGGTTAGCCAGAATCACCTTATCATGATAATAATCACCGAAGGGCTCGCCGGAACGCCACTGTCTTCCCTCAAATTGTCTTCGAAGGGCTAATCTGTTTACACGATGATCAAACATTCTTCGTAGCCCTTCGATCAGCTGCGCGAAGCTTAATCGTACGTGTTCCGGCTTCGAGTGGAACCAGTTCAAAGCCTTATCCTTTAATTTCGTAACGGTCAGAATCTTTGCGGTGTTCTCATCGAGTCCATACGTTTCTTTTACGAGTTGGAGTTGTTCAGACCATTGCGAAAACGTATCATTGCTGCCATAAAACGTATTGAGAAGCTCAGCCAAAACCTTAACATTAGGTACCGGTCTCCCGACCTCCGTTGGCTCCGTATTAGGACGTCTACCCTCCGTCAATTGGCGATTCTCGTTTCGAGCTACATCTAGTTCTCTTTGCAATAACGCTCGTTCTCGCCGTAGCAGATCTAGTTCGCGCTGCATGCTGTCACATCCGATGGTCGCGATATTGATATTGCTGGCTTCCGCATTGCCAATATTTTCCCCAATATTTTCCCTCACATATCTTTCTGACGTGTCTGCGATGCAAAATTCATTGCTCGGTCGTTGCAACCACTCACCGGTCGGGTCCGCCGCTTGTATCCTCATGATAAGCTCTGCCTTGGTACCGCATATAGGTTGCCCGAGATTTCGGAGAATCTCCTTTAATTCGACGACGCTAAAGCTAGCCGGCTCTCGCATTTTAATAATACGCTCTACTGACACTTTATGTAGAGTATTATAATTGCCGTCTCACGCGCAATAAGTCTGTGTTGTACCCTATCACTGTCCCGAGAGTACACAACACATATACTTGTTTCGACCACGAGTGGCACACACACACACACGTAGCGATATTCTGGCCAGCTAGGACCTTGGACAAAAACCGAAAATATTGAGCGAGTCGCCTGATCGACAGCAAAAGTCCCGTATGTCGACACTGCCAATTATATCAATATCGGGACACTGCGATATTATATTACAGGCAGCGACCGCTCGTAGCACGCGGGACCACGATCAACCCGGAAGTACGTATAAAGCGTCACCTCGAGTTCTATCGAGGATCACGTCACTTCCGACTGACCGTTGGTTTCCCGACGTGATTTTCACCAAGATTTTCCCGTACTCACAATTTCCACGATTACCATAACAATTTCCTTTCAACTTTATAGTTTACGCCCTTCCTTTGGCACGAATGAACTCGTGGAAATATTTATCGGGAATTTGTTTCACGACGTTAATCTTCTCGAATGACATAAAACGGAACCGTATATATTTCGCGTCAGCGCGTTTTCTGATCGGGAAGGTACACGGAAAAACGAGACCGTTGATAACACTTCTTCCACTGTACCTCTCGCGACTCGTTCCACGCGGTGGTTCAACGGTTACACGACTATGGACGCCACGTTTTATTCACTCATTTTATACTTTCGATCACGCTGATAAAACAACCCTTTTGAGGGCGTGAGTTCGAATCGCACTTCTGAAAACTGTAAGGTGGGTATTTTTGGTGTTCTCTCCTTGTCAAGGATGGATGGCGAAATAAAGGCAAATATTATTTGAACTGAGGTATATTTTATTTGTGTGGTCGCTACGCGTGATCGGGTCGAACTGACTCGAGACGAGAGCGTCTCGCCAACCGTCGTTGATTTGGTCGAATCCTTATAATGATAAGAATAACTGTAATATAATGTAGCGACACGGGCTCAGACATTTATATTATGTACATCGCCTGGCGACGAATCGTAAATAGCGTTGCTGTATCGCGAATAATAAGTCGTGTATCACACGTTTCATTTATCATAAATTACAAGAAAAATGGATTCAGGTTTTTTCTGAAAAAAATGAACTCATAGTCAGGAATTTTAAAAATTTTATGATACCAGAATGGAATATTTCTGACGTATAGTTTTTAAGAAAATAAATAAATTATTAATACAGATTATAAGAGTCCATCGGGGAGAAGTCGGCGATTATAACGTGTGGCAACACCGCTCTGCCTTCTGAAAATTTCAACACGGTAGGCTCACGCAGTGTGTATGTATGCAACACGACAAAATAGCGTCAGTGACCAGCGATGTTGCCACGTTTATGCCACTGAGTGTCGGACATTAGTGTACGAGCATGCGTATACGTCCGATATCAATGTGTGCAGTTAGGAACGTATCAAAACTTTTACTGCCCGATACTTTAAAAAATATTTAACTAATTTGTGAATATTTTTGTTTTAATTTTACTATACACTATTATGTTTTCATTCGAGAGTCAGAACTATTAAGATTGCATAGATTTTAGATAAAACAATTTCCACCTCTTTTGGGTTGTTCGGGATAATTTTTCTCTGACCTCTCTTGCCCCCAATCTTAGTGTTGATATGAGCGATAGTAATACCTTAACATTTATATCGCGGATATAAAAAGTATGCTACATAAACGTGCACGGCGATGGTACGTTACGTTGAAATGGCTAAAAAATGTAGACCTTGCGATTATTTGTATCGCAACCATTTGAAACGTATCATCACCCATTGTTGTATATGGATATTTATGCGCATTTTTTAGTACGCGGAACACTGCCCTAAATCCCGATTTTTATTACAAACGTAATAAGTTTGCGATATAATAATAAACACGAAGGTATCATAATCATTTCCATCGTGAATTTTCTGCTATGACAGTTGCATTTTATATATATGTGAAAATGGTAATGGACATCGTTACTTAACGTGGTAAACAAAATATTCGTATGTTTTAATATAACCTAAAACAAATTTTTAATTCAATCGTTTAATGCATACCGGAGGTCTAGATTGATCGCACAAGGATAGAATTCGATAAGCGATAACACTCGATCTCATCGAAATGGTAGGATTATCAGTGTAAGCCATCATAGGAATATCTAAATAATGCTCTGATGCGAGAAACTCACACGAGGTATACTCATCAGATCAACTCGAAAAACTCTTCACTTCGAGCCCAGTCTAAAAAATCATCGATCGTCATTGTTTATGTATTTTATTGTCGCTCAAACGTATCTTAGAGATATTCCGATTCGTTAAATTTTTCTATTATTGAAAAAAACAGAGCGAGTGTTTTGCAAAAAGCAACCCAAAAGTAAACCCTTCAATGAACACCCAACGTGTCGAAAATCTAGAGACAAGTATACTTATTGGTGTCCGTTTATGTACCCCTGCAACAAATTCTGAAATAATAATCATCTGGAGAGCATTATGTCAGCCACCCAAATATTACTTTATAAGAAATATATATTTGTTATAACATTAATCTTTATAAGAATTTTCGATATATATTCTTATCTATATATATATATATATATATATATATACAGGGTGTCCCATTTTAATCTTACACCTGATTTTTCTCGGAAAATACTGCTCCGATCAAAAATTGTGTATAATGAAACTTTTAGGGTTCGAAGGGGGACGTTCAAAAAAAATTTTTTTTTTGTATCATAATTCAAAATGGCGGCTGTAAGATGGCCGACATGTTTTTTTTAAATAGAAACAGGCCATTTCTTTGTTACTAAAAAATTTGTCGGATCAAAACTAACAACTTTTATAGGAACATTTTTTTCATAAAGTCCATAATTTTTGGAGTAGAACACCATTTTTGACTATTTTAGCGTTATCCAGGATGTACCACGAGGAGGTAAAGTCTTTAACATCCCAAGTGTAAGTGTGTGTGTGTGTGTGTGTATGTGTGTGTTTGCGCGCGTGTGAGTGTGAGTGTGAGTATGAGTGAGTGTGTGAAACACTCACAAGGATTAGGTCTCTGCGACTCGTCACTTCCGCAGTATTTACCGACTCCAAACCCTCCTTGTGAGTGTGAGTGTGAGTGTAAGTGTGAGTGTGAGTGTGAGTGTGAGAAACACTCACAAGGATTAGGTCTCTGCGGCCCGTCACATCCGCAGTATTTTTCGACTTCAAAACCACCTCCTTATGAGTGTTCTCTGAACTCTTAAAGGTGTTCGAAGATTCCCCCATTCATGTTTAAGCATGCCCGAACTCTCCTCTCAAAACCATCGACTGTTCGCAAGAGAACAACTCTCGGGATTGCACGGCAGGCAGCTCTTATCCGCACCCTCATATCCTCTTGTGTGGTTGGAGCTTGACGGTAGACAGCGTCTTTAAGATAACCCCACAAGAAAAAGTCGGGAGAGGTAAGATCAGGTGATCTTGGAGGCCAATGGACAGGTCCATCTCGTCCGATCCACCTTTGACCGAATGTTGCGTCCAGGTGATTTCGAACAACACGAGCCCAGTGAGCGGGTGCACCGTCTTGCTGAAACCACATCTGTTGACGTGTAACCAAATCAATGTCTTCCATCAAAAGCGGCAATTCATTTTGCAGAAAGTCAAAATAACGGGCTCCCGTCACAGTTCCCTCGAAGAAGTGAGGACCTATTAATTGCCCGTTAATGATTCCACACCAAACATTCAAACTCCACCGATGCTGGTGATCGATCTGTCGCACCCATCGTGGATTCTGATCAGTCCAATACCGAAAGTTCCATCGATTTACCTGACCTCGGTTGTTGAATGTGGATTCATCACTGAACATAACAAACCTAAAAAAATCTGGGAATTGCTCGATTCGTCTCAATGCCCACCGACAAAACTCCATCCTTCGCAACGGATCAGGATTAGGCGTATCTTGGTGGAATTGTATCCTGTACGGGTGGAGCCTTGCACCTCTCAGTACTCGGTGCACTGTGGATCCGGGAAACCCCAGTCGCTCCGAGATCACTCGAATCATTGTTCACGTTTTGGCGACGTTGGCGGTGGCGGGTTATTCGGCCTGCCCTCGCTCTCCTCTCGAGGGTTCGGATTGTCTGCCGCGATGGATGACGACGATCAGGATATTCGCGTCGATACAAATTTTCTGCTCGTAAATAATTGCCCCGGCATCTCCCTAAAATAAGGAGCATATCAACGATTTCGTTGGGACTGAAATCAGCCATTGTTGAATTGCCGTCAGTAAACGGTTAACAAATCCGCGTCTATTGTAGGCGTTCAACGTGAGATTTCCTTTTCTTATTTCGATCAGAAGCGAAGCGAACTTGAAACGCTCAAATGATATGGGGTACCATGAAAATTCGTATTGTCCTGCCGTATCCAGTTAACAGAAAAATTTCAACAGCGACACATTCCAGAGAAAATTTTCATGGTACCCCATATCATTTGAGCTGCCTGCCGTGCAATCCCGAGAGTTGTTCTCTTGCGAACAGTCGATGGTTTTGAGAGGAGAGTTCGGGCATGCTTAAACATGAATGGGGGAATCTTCGAACACCTTTAAGAGTTCAGAGAACACTCATAAGGAGGTGGTTTTGGAGTCGGTAAATACTGCGGAAGTGACGAGCCGCAGAGACCTAATCCTTGTGAGTGTTTCACACACTCACACTCACACGCGCGCAAACACACACATACACACACACACACACACACACTTACACTTGGGATGTTAAAGACTTTACCTCCTCGTGGTACATCCTGGATAACGCTAAAATAGTCAAAAATGGTGTTCTACTCCAAAAATTATGGACTTTATCAAAAAAATGTTCCTATAAAAGTTGTTAGTTTTGATCCGACAATTTTTTTAGTAACAAAGAAATGGCCGGTTTCTATTTAAAAAAAATATGTCGGCCATCTTACAGCCGCCATTTTGAATTATGATAAAAAAAAAATTTTTTTTGAACGTCCCCCTTCGAACCCTAAAAGTTTCATTATACACAATTTTTGATCGGAGCAGTATTTTCCGAGAAAAATCAGGTGTAAGATTAAAATGGGACACCCTGTATATATATATATATATTATTGTTTCGATATGTGTAATTATCGCATATACCTATGTCGGATAGTCGTTATCTATAAATGCATCGATAAACAAAGCTAATTTAAATAAAATTTCGAACGTAAAGAAAATCTATATCACCAGCTATTTTAAACAGAACGACAATCGCCGGGGCTTTTCTTTCTTTCTTGGGGTAAATCTAAAATGATGAATTTTTAGATCTCATAGGTATTCGGGTAATATATAAATTAAGCTTGCAATATTTAAATAATAATTCTTACTTTATGACTAATATTTTGTTAGATATCCTTGTTCTTGCACAACATGGTTTAAACGCGTTGGCATGGTAGAAATCTATTTTTTTTATAATCTGGGCTGATACGATCCCATTCCTCCACAAGCCGTTGTTTCAACAAGTATTCTTGGACTACTCATGCTGTGTGCTTTGAATCGTTAACTTGATCAAATTTGATACCGTGTTCTATTATCACTTTAGCAGCGCTTTAACAAAAATTGTTTCATAATATGCGTAGGTTTTTGCACTTGTCCAGAATACGTTCTGCGAACTCTACTTCGCCTACTTAATGTGACGAAATACAGCCCCAAACCATCACCATGAAGCATGCCACCATGCTTCACAGTATGTTACAAATGTTTCGGATTTAATTCTTCTTTTCGTTTTCTCCACACTTTCACTCTTCCATCAACACCATAAATGTTAAATTTGATTTCGTCACCAGAAATTACGTGATTCCACCGCTCATTTTATATGTACGCATATGTCTGGATGACAGACCTCGGATCTGGTCTTCGGTGAAAACGGCAGGAAAAATCGGAGGAAAATTCGAGGAGACTTGGAAGGGTCCAAGAAAATAATGAGCAATGAAGAGACCGCACAGACTCAAACTTAACACTTTTATTTTTCACTATCACAATAATGGCGGTCGCCCGGCCTCGCGCCCGTGTCCGTTAGAGAAGTCCGTGTAATAAGCCGTGTCGTTGCCGAGAATAGTGCCGAAGTGTTAGCCGTGAGGAGGAAGAAGAATCGAATGGAAAAAGCCGGTCGTAAATCGGTTGGTCCACTGATTCGGAAGAAGGGTACCGTATGAGAAGCCGAGAGTCACAAATAAATCCACAGAATCGAAAGAATGAGTACAGAGAAAAGCCGGGTTAGAATACTGAACAGAACTTTGAAATATTCGAAGGGAGAAGAGTAACACGCTCGCACTTGGAAATTCGCAGTAGAAGTGAAGAAGACGGAAATCGATCCAGATCGATGACCGAAGAGTGGGGGAATAGGTCCGAGCGTTCGAGTACCGCAGAGTCCAAGCGAGTGTCATAGGCCACGAGCTGCTGACCTCTCGCATGAACTCCCGGCACTACGAACTTTTCTGAACATACTCCCCGCCTTCGGCGACTGTTGTTGCCGAAGAATCCACTGGAAGTACCGCTAGCCTTGAAGTTGGTCGCTTGAAGGTCGAAGAGGCCGTTCGAAGTGTCACGACTCGAGTGAGACCGTCGGATCCGGGGTGAAGTTCGATCACTCGAGCCAATGGCCATCGTGATGGTGGAAGTCTCTCATCCGTGATGAGCACGAGAGAGCCGACTCGTATCTCGTGTGAAGGGTGGTGCCATTTCGAAGTTGACAGGCTCCGTTGAAGATATTCCGAAGACCATCTCTGCCAGAAGTGTTGAAGTTTGGCTTGAAGGAGTTGCCATCGTGAAAGCCGGGGTTCCGGAAGTGCGGTCAGTGATGGTTCTGGCAGGGTGGTCAACGCTTCCCCAATGATGAAGTGACCCGGAGTAAGAGGAGCTACGTCCTCAGGGTCGTCCGACAAGGGACAAAGTGGCCTTGAATTGAGTACGGCCTCCACCGGCGTAAGAAGAGTCGTAAATTCTTCATACGTAAGTGAAGTTTCCCCGATTATCCGACGAAGGTGGTATTTCGCGGATTTTACAGCGGCCTCCCATTTACCGCCCATGTGAGGTGCTGCCGGAGGGTTGAAGGACCACTTTGTACCGAGGTTGGTCAGGGAGATGATTGTAGAGTTCATCTCCGCTGAACCAGCCTTGAATAATGCCTGAAGTGCCGCATCTGCCCCGATGAAGTTTGTGCCACAGTCACTATGAAGGGAGTGACAGATGCCTCGTCTGGCTGAAAACCGCCGATATGATGCAATGAAGGCTTCCGAAGTGTAATCTGTGACGAGTTCCAGATGGACCGCAGATGTAGAGAAACAGACAAAAACCGCGAGGTAGCCCTTGTAAGTTTTTGCTCGTCGTCCACGCCATGTCTTGATGATGAAGGGTCCAGCGTAGTCAAGACCTGTGTGGAAGAACGGTCGTGAAGGAGTGGCGCGTGCGGATGGAAGTTGTCCCATAAGCTGCTGCGCTTGAAGTCCGCGTTGTCTCGCACACGTCGTGCAGCGAAGAATGAACGATCGGATTGGTGCTCGACCGCCTGGTATCCAATACGATCGTCGAAGGAAGCTGAGAGTGGTTTGTGTACCCCCGTGAAGCGTGCGGAAGTGTGCGTCCGAGATGACTAACGAGGTGAGCCGTGAAGACCGAGGTAAGATTGGTGGATGCTTCGCCTCGGGTTGAAGAAGTGAATGCTTTAGCCGCCCTCCGACTCGAAGCGTCCCTTGCTGGTCGATGAAAGGCGTGAGGGCGGTCAAGGGATTTCCCTTGGGAAGTGTCGATCCGGCTGCAAGAAGTCTAAGCTCTGTCGCGAAGTACGCTCGTTGAACGAGGCGTATCCAAAAGAATTTTGCTTCTTCTAAGTCTCCAGGTGTGAGAGGGAAAACCAAGGAAGTGTGAGGAAGCCGTTTGAAGCGTGCTGCCGCTCGTTGGCACACGGCGGTGATCCTCAGAAGTCGCGTGAAGGAAGCGTACCTGTCGAGGAGATCCCAAACCTGAAGACTACGCTCTGAAGTGGTGATGAAGGCGAGACCTGGGCGTTGCTCGAGGTCGCAAGCCGGAGGAGCGTCGGCAGAAGAAGTTGGCCAAGACTGTTGGGGAAGTCGGAGCCAAGGTGGCCCATGCCACCATAGAAGATGCTTCGCTAATTGTCGGGGCGTAAGCCCGCGTGAAGCGCAATCAGCCGGATTCTCCTTGCCCGCAATGAACCGCCATGTTGCGTGCGAAGTGAGCTCTTGGATCGAAGTTACCCGGTTCCGTACGAAGTCCTTCCATTTGGCGGGAAGTGAAGTGATCCATGTCAATGCCACTGAAGAATCTGTCCAGAGGAATACCGGAGTTCCTCCGAGGTCGAGTGTTCTCTGAACATAACCCAGAAGCCGTGCCAAGAGAAGAGCGGCATTCAATTCGAGTCGGGGAATTGACAGTCGTTTCAATGGTGCGACTCGCGTTTTCGAAGAAATTAGCGTGACTGTGGTGGAGCCGCCTGGTGAAGTTGAACGAAGGTAAACGACTGCTGACATGGCCAATTGTGAAGCGTCTGAGAAACCATGAAGTTCAACCTGATGTGAAGGTGACAGTTGTAGCCATCTCGGGAGACTGATAAGCGAGAGATCGCTCATGCTGTCTCTGAAGCGTTGCCATTTCTCCTGGAGCCGCATTGGAAGTTGGTCATCCCACTGAAGTTTAGCCAACCATAGTTCCTGCAGGAAGACCTTCGCGACGATGATTACGGGTGCGATGAAGCCCAATGGATCGAACAAAGAAGCCGTCTCCGAAAGAATTGTCCTCTTCGTGATCTCCGAGTTGAAGGAGGACTGAAGTGTGAAGCGGAAGTTGTCCTCGACGGGATTCCATACGAGGCCGAGAAGTTTCACGTTCGAATCGTCCGATTGAAGGAGAATAGCATCCGATTGAGCGTCTGAAGAGACATGTTGAAGAACCTTCTTAGAGTTCGCCGTCCATTTTTGAAGTGGGAAACATCCGCGCTGACAGAGTCCTTGAAGTTGCACCGCCGTTGACTGAAGTTCGTCAATAGTGTCAGCGCCAGCGAAGATATCGTCCACGTATCTGCCTTCCGTCAACGGTCGAACCGCCAGTGGGAAGTCGTGTCCTTCGTCCTCAACAAGTTGAAGCAGGACCCGGATGGCGAGGAAGGGTGCACAGCTCAATCCATATGTAACGGTGGTCAGCTGGTATGGGACGATTCGGTCTTGAGAATCGACCCATAGGATTTGTTGAAGGTCCCAATCGTCCGGATGCACGGCAATTTGCCGGAACATTTTGGTAATGTCCGTGGCGAAGATGAAGCGATGCCGTCTGATCCATAAGAGAACGTCTGAAGTGTCCCGCTGAAGTTTGGCTCCGGTGTGAAGAATGTCGTTCAGTGAAGTTCCGCTTGTCGTTTTGAAGGAACCGTTAAAAACGACGCGAAGTTTCGTCGACGTACTCTGGGCACGGAAGACGCCATGATGCGGAAGAAAATACCGGGATGTTGAAGTAGTCGCTTTTGTGGCACGAACCATGTGCGACAAGGTTTCGTATTCGTGAAGAAAGCCGTGGTAAAGCGCTCGATACGTCTCGGTTGAAGCAAGGCGTCGTTGGAGCCGAAGAAGACACTGTTTTGCTCCCGAATACGAATCACCGAGTGTCGAAGGTGAGGCCTTGAAGGGAAGCCGTACGACGTATCGGCCGGAAGAGTCCCTGGTATGCGTGTCTCGGAAGTGTTGCTCACAAGAGGCTTCGTCCGGGTCGGGTGTAGGGGCCGAGTCCGGAAGAACTTCCTCCTGCTCCCAAAACTTTGCGAGCAACGAAGTGACCTCGTCATCGGTCGAAGAATATTGAATACGAGCCGTGTTTGAAGTGGAGGTGTCGACTGGCCCGAGGACGATCCATCCGAGGTGAGTCCGTTGAGCGATAGGCTCCGTGGGTTGACCTTTGATAAGGTCCGATTCCACTAGTAAGCCATAGGAATCAGCGCCGAGGATGAAGTCGATGGATCCCGGTTTCAGAAAGTCAGAATCGGCCAGAAGTAATCCCTGAAGATGTGGCCATTGCCTCGAAGAAGTGAACGAAGGCAGCGTCGAAGTTAGGACGGGCAGAATATATGCGGTGACCGTAATGACCGACGAAGGGTCATGAATCGAAGTGAGCTGAATGGTAGTAGCTCCCCGCGTCCGTCCCGCCGCTTGGCTGCCGATGCCGAGAATGTTGATCGAGGCGGCCGCCCGAGGCAGACGCAGAAGTTGAACCAGACGTTCAGAAATGAACGAGAGTTCTGCCCCGGGGTCGACCAAAAGTCGAATCCGATGTGAAGCGCCCGATGACGAAGTAATAACGGCTTGACTGGTAGCGAGCAATACAGAAGGTCTTACCGATTTGATGGCTGAAGTGCGCTTACGTTCCGTGCTATGAAGTGAACCCGAAGAATTGCCGAAGTTGCCAGAAGCGTCCGATGTGAAGAGATCCGTGCTATGAAGTGAACCCGAAGAATTGCCGAAGTTGCCAGAAGCGTCCGATGTGAAGAGATCCGGTGATGATCGAGGTGCGCCTGAAGTGACGTCGCATTGGTGACTCAAAAGTCAAGCCTGAGGCTCAGTAGGCGACGAAGAGGCCAATGGCTTAGCTGCCGGACTCCTTGAAGCGACCGTAGAAGTTGGCAGGTGAATCATGGTGTGATGTTTCCCGCCGCACTCGAAGCATCGTCCGGTGACTTTGCGCACGAAGTCGTCGAATCGAAGCACGAGGTTTAGCCGGCACTGAAGTGAACCGGTTCGAGCTCGCGAAGTCGAAGAGTCTCGAAAATGGAAGTGACACTTAACACGCACACTCGAAGTCGAAAAAACCAGCGTACGCCTTGTCGCGAAAAATCCCCAAAATTCAGAAAGTCACGATAAATGAGCGGTCGAAGCACGCACACACACGAGGAAGAAGAGTTTGGAATAATATCGCGCACTAACACGCGAAATAGAAGCGTCCGTGTGAGTGCGTGTGCACTGACACCCGTCGCTGAAGCGACCGTTAACTCTCGCTCACTAACACTGCTCGAAGAAGTGTCCGTATGAATTCGCGTACTCACTCGTGGTCGAAGCGTCCGTGTGAGAGCGAGTGAGACCGAAGCACTCGAAGAGTCCAACTACGAATAGCCGCACAAAACGAACGAAGCGAAGATAGGCCGTATCGCGAGAGTGAGAGAGAGAAAACTGCCCGTGCACTGACCAGTACGAAGATCCGCACAAAACGGACGAGCCGAGGATAGGCACGGCGTAAGAGCGAGAGAGCGCGATATACCGAAGCACTGCCGAGTACGAAGATCCGCACAAAGCGGACGAAGCGATAACCGTTACCGGCTACGACCGCGTGGTCGAATTATCGCGCACTCGAACTCTTTTCCCGATGAATCTTTTCTTCAGTATTCACCTCACTTTTTAATCCCCGAAATTCCCCGAAACTCCTGTCACTTCACCAAGATCCGGCTCGAAGGACCAAAAAATGTCTGGATGACAGACCTCGGATCTGGTCTTCGGTGAAAACGGCAGGAAAAATCGGAGGAAAATTCGAGGAGACTTGGAAGGGTCCAAGAAAATAATGAGCAATGAAGAGACCGCACAGACTCAAACTTAACACTTTTATTTTTCACTATCACAATAATGGCGGTCGCCCGGCCTCGCGCCCGTGTCCGTTAGAGAAGTCCGTGTAATAAGCCGTGTCGTTGCCGAGAATAGTGCCGAAGTGTTAGCCGTGAGGAGGAAGAAGAATCGAATGGAAAAAGCCGGTCGTAAATCGGTTGGTCCACTGATTCGGAAGAAGGGTACCGTATGAGAAGCCGAGAGTCACAAATAAATCCACAGAATCGAAAGAATGAGTACAGAGAAAAGCCGGGTTAGAATACTGAACAGAACTTTGAAATATTCGAAGGGAGAAGAGTAACACGCTCGCACTTGGAAATTCGCAGTAGAAGTGAAGAAGACGGAAATCGATCCAGATCGATGACCGAAGAGTGGGGGAATAGGTCCGAGCGTTCGAGTACCGCAGAGTCCAAGCGAGTGTCATAGGCCACGAGCTGCTGACCTCTCGCATGAACTCCCGGCACTACAAACTTTTCTGAACAGCATAGTTTTTTGCAAAGTCTAATCTGTTTCTTCGATTCGTTGTGTTATAGTGTATGGGTTTTTTCCTGGCTATCCGACCGTTGTACACTCGCAACACTCGTCGCACATTTTCTGGGTGTACAGTAAGTCTCGTTCTTCCCGAAGCATGGTGGCCAATTTTTATGTACTTCTCGACGGTTCTTTTTGGATTTTTCTTATAATATTATGTCGATCACGGATTTTTTAAATGCGCGGCCGTCCACTCTGGCGGATCGAAGCAATCCTATCTTCATTTTTATATCGTGCTATTATATACGCAACCGTATTCTTACATATTTGTCAAAGATTGGCTATTTCGCGGTAGGTGGAAAAATGCACCTTCGCTTGGTGGTCGTAGGTGGAAAATTACCATTTACCCGTATGTCAAGCGAAGTATTATTGCTTTATCGACCCATTTCTTTTGTGACCCCACAAATGCCAGATTTCTGCAAATCTCTCGCATTATTTCAACAAACGTACGTACGAAAACATTATTTTTTGTGTTCATGTTACCTGAAAAATACATTCTAACATACCATACCATAATTTTATGGCTCTTCGAATATTTGATTGAAATAGAGAACAGAAAAACAACTGTATGCAGGTCTCCGAATATCTTCGTGGCCGACTGTAAATCGTATCTCACAAATATCCCGCCAAGATTAACCACTTTTTTGGTTTTGACCACTTTTTGATTTGCTCAACGGGCCATCATCGGATATAAGGTATGCGTAAAGCGTATGTGTCAAACCCATACTTTTTAATATGATAATATTTTGCGGGTCCAGATAATTTTTATCGGGTGAGGTGGGGCGGTCGTTCAAGGTCTAGCAGGACAATTCAAAGTAAAACAAAGTGTTTCGATGAACGTTCGACTTTTCCCGTATATTTTTCGAATGATTTTTACTCCGAAATGAGTAGCAAAGTTTCAACTAACACGGCTTGAAAGTCGTCTTCATATGTTGCAAAAATAACCATTTCGTTACAAACTTCAAATTCTCCGCTGTGGGACATTTTTTCCTTCGATATTCCGTTTCAATTTCCTTTTTTCAATTTTTCTTTTTACGATCCGCTTTAAACATAAGAAATTTTGTTAAGCTATGCGCATCTATGTAGAGCGTATACTATGCTCTACTCATGTCATAAAAATAAAGTCGAAACAAATTATACAAATGTTTTTGTTTTCTTTATTGCAATCAATTGAGAGGTTTACCTATTTTTATTCACTCCGGATAAGTTTCGGATAACTTTATCTGGAAGATCTGCTCCAGAATTGGGTTTCTTCTTTAGTGGTTAGTTGCAATCCAACGGAAAAACTTATCCTAGACTTGAAGTAGCAGACACTTTCCAAATATCTACTTCAGTGGCCTCCTGCGTAACTATAAAAATCTAACAGCTTCGTATCAATGTTCTGAAACTGTATCGACATAAGCAAATATATTTGTACGTAGTTGGGCCGTTTTCGTAGAAACTCAGAAATAATAATGGTTTTGACATTCGTAGCTATTAATATTCCTGAATTGCATAAGTTTGGCGAGGAATTTGTGAATAGAAGCCCATATAAAATTAGAAATAAACCGAACAATTTGTAATTATGGGATGGTAGATAATTTTTCGAATTCGTATTTTTTTCTATTTCTTTAAATAGAGGCAATTTGCGAGATAGTATTCTTATTTAATGCGTGTTTGTTTATTGCTAATTTTAATTTAATTACAGATAAAAACCATTGACACCAATGATTTAAAAAAAAAAGTTGAAGTAAAAACACGATACAACAATGTGTTTCGGCAAGGAATAAATTGTTTCCTTTTCCGTAGCCCTTCAGAGATGTATTTAAAAACACCAGAAAAGAAAGAAAGAAAGAACCATACGTTCGATTTTCACCATTTTTGTTGTGGGTATATATTAAATTGTTATAAACATTGTGTCAAGCCGTATTTCGAAGAAAAAACAATTCAGACCCGAGATAAAAATATTTGAAGGTAAACAAGTACGCTTCGCGTACTCGATGGGGGGGTCGCCCCCATACCCCCCGCGCGCGGGTCGCGTTATGATCGTCGCGCTTCGCGCTCCACGTTCTGTCGATCATTTACTTAAATTGTTAGGTATTGAAATATTAAAGTGTTTTTATGTTATTGTGGATTATGATGATATACCTTCAGTAAGAGCCATTGTTCGCAAGGCGATGACTGAATTTTTTTAGACTTACATTAATAGGTAATTATAACTTTACAATGTAGGGATTGCATATTTATTTTCATGATATATTTTGAATGTTAATTAACATGTCCCTTAGGGACGTTTTAATAGGCACTCACACCATAATTTTCAATTTTTATTATTAATTTATCACGAACATACTACGATTTTCATGGTATCAAACTTTGACGGTTCATTCCTGATATTGGAACCGGAAAATAAGGATTTTATGAATTACACATTTGCCGTTTCGGCATTCTTAAGGAGTCATGAGCATTTTTTGTGGTAATTGAGAATGTGCTGAAATTGAATGATTGTTATTGGCTTATGGGTACAAAATCTTTATTTTGTTACAAATAATTAAAATTCACTACACAAGCTTTAAAAAAGTATTTGTTTAATATTGCCTTAAGGGCGAAAAGCTATTTTTTTATGTAGTTGAGATCGAATTTGGTAATACATGTGTTTGTGTGTGTGTGACTTATCACAAACCGCTGTGTGGTCCATTTGGGATGGTTGGCCGTCAAGTCCTCTCACTCGCATTGTCGCGTTTTGCGTTTCATATTTCAGTGTTCATATTATAATGTTTCATTTCTTATGTTTTATTTTCAATGTTTATTTTCTATGAATTGTGGTGCAAAAATAATGCATATAATACGGTTGTATGTTTAATAAAATAATAAAAAAATAATCAGTATATCATTTATTCACATTTTTTTATAAATCTATATTTATCATGAGATGCGAAACCATAATGGCTTGTGATCGCTATAAACGCTTTCATATATACATATTCACTTTCAGATCTTTGTTTGCGCTGAAGCTCTGTAGAAGCTTCTCTGTAGATCCTCTGTAGAGGCTAATAGTTGACTCTGATTGGAGGATTTTCTTACGGTTTACGTATTACGTGTTACGGAGATTCGTGTATGAAGGCTTTTAACGATAGCCAATAGCAAGCCCGCCATTCCGGTGGATTATTCTTGCGTACACATAAGCGTACTGTACGTCAACGTAACAAGCACACGACGATACTAACGACATCTTACCGCTGGGGCACGAAGTGAGCTTTGCTGGGACCACGGTCTTACATACAGGTCTGGAAACTCCGGTGGAAGGGGTAGGTCGCTTATTGAAGCCGTTTTTAGTTCACTAGTCGCCGCTAGGTTCGTTGCGATCAGAAAACCCGCCGAGACGGGGCCGGGGGGGTTCAGACGGAGACAGCACTAGTCGGCCATGCTTTTATCTCTCTGTGTCTGTTCCACCTTCATGCTCGTTACGCGGATATTTATTATAAGTTTGAAACACTTTTAAAAGAATCAGGAAAAGGCGTTAGTCCCGTCAATTTCGATTAATACGATCGAAAAAAATATGCTCTTATTAATCGTAATCGAACCGTAAACTTCCTAAATCCAAGCGAGCGTGATAAGCATGTATGATTCTAAAGCTATCACATTCCATGTAAACTTTAGCGGAGTGGTTCTGTACTCCCCTCATATTCTTGTAGTTGTTAGTTGAAAGCCATTTGTCTCCTTTTTTTCTTATGCAATTTAATAAAAGTACAAATACAAGAAATTCCCTGATATTTTTCATTTTTTTGCGTGCATTTTTTTCATACCAAGGTAAACAAAATGAATTCTTTCAAATTTTGTTGTTGCCCCTTAATTAATGTGTTTTTTTTCATTGTGAATCGGTTGTCAACGGTAGCATATATCTTATTAACCAGCTTCTATTCCTGAAACTAATTAAACGTATCAAGGTAAGTAACCATGAAAAAAATGTTTATTATATTATTCATCTTATCACGTTGATGTAATGATTTTTGTTTGTTTTCAAGTATTCCATCGGGGTAAGTATAATATAAATAAATGAACAGAAATGTCACGTAAACATCATGGTAAAATAAATAAATAAATGCAAAGAAACTTGTTCTTTCTTCATATTATCGCGTTTATTTTCTGTTATTTGCAGGTAAGCCACCTGTTTCAATCCAGGTAAGTATGAATATATAAATGAACCTTTTGATATTTGTATCCGGTAATGTTTTATGTTAATTTTGTAAGTATTCCAATTGTTCAAATCCAGGTAAGTATAAATACGATAGAAACTTTTTCTCGTTTTTTTCATCCTAATGTCACGTTCGGTTTGTTTACAGGTAATCCAGTTGTTGACAGGCAGGTAAGTATTAATATACACAAACATTCAAACATTCTTTACAACATATTACATTGATTTTTATTTCCTTGCAAGTATTCCAGTTAAATAAAGATATATATTAATACAAATCAATCCTCGTATACATTTTACATTTTTCCCGTTTTTAATTCAATTTTATTTTCTCTATTCCTGTTATTTATTCTTTAATTATCTGGAATGGCCTCTTCCCACTTTTTCCACATCACTGTGTCTTCTGGGACGAAAAACATCGAGCACTTCGCTTCTGTTCTGCTGCCGGATTTACAATTCCGTACGACGCACAACTTCCCCATTTTGAAAAAATATGCTTTCAAATTATCAAAAATGTATGAAACGCAGAAAATAATTTAATAATTGTCAACGACTCAACGATGCACGTCTTAACCGTTCACTCCGTTGCTCACCGTATTGAGGTTATGTTTATCTGGGTCCCGGAACCACAGCGACAACTAGTGGCGGCTAGAAGCGAAATTTGTCTTCACTAAGCGACACACATGATCCTGGCTCCCAGCATTAGAGTTTCCAGACCTGTATGTAAGACCGTGGCTGGGACTCGATCTTCGTTGGTATGAGTCTTCCCTCTCTTTCGTTTATCGGTGATCTATGCCTGTCAGTGTAATTACGAAGATTTATTGTTTTTTTTTGTTTTAAATACTTGTATAAAATATTAATCGCGATAAGTGATAATTCGCGTAATTTGATCGAATTTAAAGTGGTGTTGTTGTATGAACATTTTTTTTGGGAAGCAGTATATTTTAACAGTGTTCGAGGTTATTTTTTTATATGCTAAATTAATAATATTTGTGAAGTGAAAAAAAAATAAAACAGTGAGTATTATGAATACTTTTGATGTGTACAAATAATAAAAGTGTATATAAAATGAATAAATTCGAAGAAGTGTCATTTTCTATTCAAAGACAAGAAACGGTATAACTTTTGTTGAATGAGTGTTTTTTTATGTCAAACATGTTGAAAAAATATTTAAAAACTCTATGTTATAATTGTTCAAATGACTTGAAACTCTTGCAGTACTTGAAAGACATTAAAATTAAAGTAATAGGCGAGAATCAAAAAAATTCGTTCACGCGTCTCTGTGCAATTGTAAAAAAAATGCAAAAAAACGTTCTTTTTGTTCAAATTGAATTATTAACAGAATTGTAAAGTCTTTAAACTCTAGAAGACACTTCTTTGAGGGCTTATAAAGAAATACTATAAGTTATATAAACATTAGTTAACAGATTGCTGAGATCCGGACATTGACAGATACAAAATAGCTTTTTCGCCCAAAAATAGGTATGTTTTTAACAATTTTTATATTTAACAAAGTCCGAATGGATTTATACACAAAAGCCATCTTTTTTATAATAAAATACATTTGTAGTATAAATTTCAGCTCGATCGGTTCATGCGTTGCTGAGATTTGAGTGCGGACGGACGGCTCCCGTGACGAAGATTTTTGGAAGGCGATATTAATAGGCACTTTTTAATATATATTTATATATATTATAGTGAGTGCCTAAAAAACGTGGTCAAAATTCTTTAAAAATTTCAACACGACGCCAAGAATTTGTGAAACAAAATATCGAAAAAATGGCTTGACACAATATATACAGGGTGTCCCATTTTAGACAATCCACGCAAATATCTTCGAAATTTGCCAACTCACAAAAAAGTGTTTCAGACAAGATTTGTCAGATTTGAAGGGGGATATCTGATGGTCACTCCGGAATTGACCTTGGGATTGACTTTGAAGGTTTTATCAAGGTCAAATCCACTTTTTGAACGGAAACGCCTATTTTTGACTCCGCCGTTCGATAGAGCAGGAAATTTTACATGGAAATATGTACTAAGTTTATTTTTTTTCATAGAGGTCATCGGGGTCAAAATGACTAAAAATCCATTTAAGCGCACAGACAGTAATTTGGACTGTACAATCATAATAACAAAGGGACAAATTGACAGTTTTCCACGTTTTTAGAAAATTAAATGTCAATTTGAAAGTCGATTCAAGATTGAAGTTGTTGTGTACCAAAACATTGTTCTCATATCGAAACACATCTAACATTTCACCGCCGGCATTAGCATTACCCGATACTCACCACGAGGAGGTTGCTCGGTCGGATTTTGAGTATCGTGTAGCCCTGAAAAGGGCTGATTTCTTGTAAACTTTTAATTCACCAGATGCTCAAATGTTGCCCCGTTCACTTGTCGGCAGAGTTCGACTCGCCGATGGAAATTTCTTACGGTAATTTTCAGAGTCGAGTATCGGGTGATTGTCAGGTAAATCGGTGAATGGAAATTTTTTGTCATATCCGGTAAATTTTTACGGTGAAATCACACTAACTATTGGAGTATCACATTTCGTTTCCTTAAAACATGGAACATTTTAAGTTCATCCATTCATTGCTCAGTAAAAGTAACTTAGAAAACCTCTGTTTGTCTTTTACTAAGGTTTTTTACTTCTTACTTTGAGTTCTGAAAATTATTGTTTCTCTTGAATGGCCACCAAGGAAATGCCAGTTACTTTTACTAAGCAATGAACAGACAAATTTACCAGTTACTGTGATTTCACCGTAAAAATTTACTGGATCTGACAACAATTTTCTGTTTAGTGAATTACCTGACAATCGCCTGATACTCGACTCTGAAAATTACTGTTTCAAGAAAATGCCAGAGTATACGGCTAACGAAATCGTTGACATTCTGCTTGTTTTAGAAGAATGTCAACGGAATTACCGAAGAGCTCCTGCACTGTATCGTGCACGATTTCCTCAGCGACAACATCCCAATCATAGTGTAATACTTAATATTGAGATTTGTAGTCGTCGAGGAATTTTTTCGCGACGAAGGAAAAGACTGACTGAAAACGATCATCTGAATAATCCTCGATTTATCACTGTACTAGCCACTGTCCATTTGGATCCTCATACTAGTTTGAGGGAAATCGAAAGAAATTTGGGTATTCCAAGAGCCACTGCAAGCAGATATTTGCGGGCTGCAAAGTATCATCCATACCACATAACTCTGAATCAAGCTCTATCTGAAGAAGATCATCGCCGCAGGATGATATTTTGTGATTGAGCAGCTCAACAAATCACGAATGACCGTAATTTTTTTTCGCTACGTACTCTTCAGCGATGAGGCCAGGTTCAACAGTACTGGAATATTGAATAGGCACAACTCTCACTATTGGTCTCCGGTAAATCCTCATTGGATGCAAGAGATTGATCACCAACATCGCTGGAGTTTCACCGTCTGGTGTGGGATCATCAATGGCCATTTCGTAGGTTCATATTTTTTCCATGGCAATGTCGATAGACACAGCTACCTGCAGTTACTCCGAGACGAACTTCCAATTTTGCTCGAA
This sequence comes from Netelia inedita, assembly GCA_964017225.1. Classification (NCBI taxonomy): domain Eukaryota; kingdom Metazoa; phylum Arthropoda; class Insecta; order Hymenoptera; family Ichneumonidae; genus Netelia; species Netelia inedita. Next base: position 20,108,898 of record OZ024924.1, read on the forward strand.
AACGTAGACTTCTTTACAAGGGCGAGAATGTGGCTGAAACAAGATGGCACAAGTCCGCATTATGCTCGCATTGTTAGAGACTTCCTCAACGTAGCGTTTCGTGGTCAATGGATAGGCAGAGGGAGCCCTGTTGAATGGCCACCAAGGTCACCGAACCTAACATCACCGGATTTTTATTTGTGGGGTTATTTACGAGATGTAGTTTACCGCACAAGACCTACGATTAGGGAAAATATGGTTGAGCGAATTAGGACGACGTGCCTAAACATCCCACGTGAAGTATTATTGAATACCGTAAGAATTTTCCATCGGCGAATCGAACTCTGCCGACAAGTGAACGGGGCAACATTTGAGCATCTGGTGAATTAAAAGTTTAGAAGAAATCAGCCCTTTTCAGGGCTACACGATACTCAAAATCCGACCGAGCAACCTCCTCGTGGTGAGTATCGGGTAATGCTAATGCCGGCGGTGAAATGTTAGATGTGTTTCGATATGAGAACAATGTTTTGGTACACGACAACTTCAATCTTGAATCGACTTTCAAATTGACATTTAATTTTCTAAAAACGTGTAAAACTGTCAATTTGTCCCTTCGTTATTATGATTTTACAGTCCAAATTACTGTCAGTGCGCTTAAATGGATTTTTAGTCATTTTGACCCCGATGACCTCTATGAAAAAAAATAAACTTAGTACATATATCCATGTAAAATTTCCTGCTCTATCGAATGGCGGAGTTAAAAATAGGCGTTCCGTTCAAAAAGTGGATTTGACCTTGATAAAACCTTCAAGGTCAATCCCAAGGTCAATTCCGGAGTGACCATCAGATGTCCCCCTTCAAATCTGACAAATCTTGTCTCAAACACTTTTTTGTGAGTTGGCAAATTTCGAAGATATTTGTGTGGATTGTCTAAAATGGGACACCCTGTATAACACTTTAACATATACACCCAACAAAAATGGTAAAACTCGAATGTATGGTTCCTGAGAAAAAATACGTAGAAAGTAGCCCAAAACTTTTCTAATTTGAATATCCTCTAAAACGATATATAGAATTATCAATACAGCCCTTCTAAGGAGCGCAGTGGTTCAGTGGATACAAAAACCTCCCTTTGACTTTCACTTTGAACATCTTCAGGTATTGAATCTTCTTCACCTGAATTCACTTTACTTATTTGACGAATTCTTTCCAACTGTCTCACTGTCCGTGCGGACGTATTCAGAGTTGCAGTGAAACACATAGTATAGGCAAATAGGGATCCAGTTACTCTTGTCGATTCTGCATTTTTTCCCAACCGCAATTTTTTTTGATAGATAGGTTCAGTATGACGTACTGAATGTAAATACACAAAATGCCCCCAAAATGGCGCTGCGCATATGCCGCCATTTTGCGGAAAACCGTTTCGGCCTATATCTCCGTAACCGTGCACTTGAGGCCAAAAATGGTAATGACCATTATTGTATATAATGAAATTTTCTATCTCTTTTGTTAAATTTTTTTTTGTATCACTTACCGTTCACGACTTATATGACTATTACTGTTTGTTTTCTGACTTTTTCTTTTTTGCTGACCGATATCTCTTCTAATAATTGTGTAAGTTTGGCGATCACACTCTTTTCGGGTATCCATAAACGTGAGTGAATAAGCCGTTCGATGCATATTAACAAGATTTATTTACAGTATTCACAGTTACATATACATTACAATAAATAGGATACAAACAATAGGATAGTTTCTAACCTATTAACAAGAATCGAAAGCGATGCTCTTTCTTCCACGATCTATCAGATACTGCCGTAATTCGCTGACCAGCCTCGAAACCTCTTCCCCTTCCATCGAGAGTGCCGCAGTGTAGCGGTGTAGCACTTTAAGGAAGTTCCTACCGAATTTTCCTTACAATTGTTTAAACAATAAACTGCTAGTAATCAAACTTTTAAAGCGACAAATTTTCCACAACTTTTACTTTGAACTTTTTTTTCTAAAATCAATATTTTTGAAGTTGTACCGCGTTAAATGATCGCGTTCGTGTCCGCGTTCAACGCAACTACCGGATGCAAGGTTAACGGGGTTCGACATATTCGGAAGCGCCTATCCGACCTTTTTTGCTTTAAATTAAGATATCTCCAAAACTATTCAACATTTTTCGACGATCTTTTTTTAGTTTTGTTCAGAAATACTTTATTAATTATTTTATATATGGTTTTAGAAGATATTCAAATTAGAAAAGTTTTGGGACCAATTCAAAGTCGAAAAACATTGGTTCGAAAAATGCTCATTTTCAATGTACCTTTTCTCAGGAACCATACGGTTGATTTTCACCATTTTTGTTGTGGGTATATATTAAAGTGTTATAAATATTGTGTCTGGCCATTTTTTCGAAAAAACGATTCAGACCCGCGAAAAAAATATTTTATGGTAAAAAAACGTAGTCAACATTTTTTTTAAATTTCAAAACAACATCAAAAAAGTTTGAAACAAAATATCGAAAAAATAGCTGAATACAATGTTTATAACACTTTAATATATACCCACAACAAAAATGGTGAAAATCGACCGTATGGTTCCTGAGAAAAGGTACATTGAAAATGAGCATTTTTCGAACCAATGTTTTTCGACTTTGAATTGGTCCCAAAACTTTTCTAATTTGAATATCTTCTAAAACCACATACAAAATTATTAATAAAGTATTTCTGAACAAAACTAAAAAAAAAATCGTCGAAAAATGTTGAATAGTTTTGGAGATATCTTAATTTGAAGCAAAAAAGGTCGGATAGGTGCTTCCGCATATGTCGAACCCCGTTAATAAAAACAAAGTATGCATAGTCTAATGATGAGAATTCAATAAATATGTCAAAAATATGCATGTTAGTGACATAACCAGCAATCAATAATTTGCCTTCTTACCTGCACAAAACAGCGACTACCCGTTGAAATATTTTTTTAATTTATATTTTATTTTCTACAATTCAATAGTACTTTATCTCGAATCGTCCCTTGGTTATTATCAAATAATTAATAATATACTGATGGCATAATGAAACAAACAAATAAGAAAACGGGAAATTTATTTAAAAATAGATAGAAAATTTATCGACCCTCGACAAAAAATTAATGGATGCGTTACAATCTGTATATGCCACCAAAAAAGATGACGAAGAGAAAGAGGAGGATGCATTTGAATCTTCGCCGCTCGCGAGACACACGAGAGTCGAAGAATATGCGTGATTCATTTTCTGTTGTATCTATTTGAAAATAAATTTTCTATCTATTTTTAAATAAATATCCCGTTTTCTTATTTGTTTGTTTCATTATGCCACCAGTATATTATTAATTATTTGATAATAATCGAGGGGCGATTCGAGTTAAAGTACTATTTAAATAGTAAATTTATATTTCAACGGGTAGTCGCTGTTTTGTGCAGATAAGCAGGCAAATTATTTATTGCTGATTATGTCACTAGCATGCATATTTTTTACATATTTATTGAATTTTCATCATTACACTATGCATACTTTGTTTTTATTAACCTTGCACCCGGTAGTTGCGTTGAACGTGGACGTGAACGCGAACATTTAACGCGGTATAACTTCAAAAATATTAATTTTAGAAAAAAAAGTTTAAAGTAGAAGTTTTAGAAAATATGTCGCTTTAAAAGTTTGATTATTAGCAGTTTTTTGTTTAAACAATTATTAGAAAAGATATCGGTCAATAAAAAAGAAAAAGTCAGAAAACAAACAGTAATAGTCATATAAGTCGTAAACGGTAAGTGATATAAAAAAAATTATTTAACAAAAGAGATAGGAAATTTCATTATATACAATAAAGGTCATTAGCATTTTTGGCCTCAAGTACGCGGTTACGGAGATATAGACTGAACCGGTTTTTCGCAAAATGGCGGCATATGCGCAGCGCCATTTTGGGGGCGTTTTGTGTTTTTACATTCAGTACGTCATATTGAACCTATCTATCAAAAAAAATTGCGGTTGGGAAAAAATGCAGGAAGAAATGTACTATTTGCCTGTACTAACAAGGCCAATTGAATGTAAGAGAAATTGTCAAAATAGAACTAAAACTTCCGTGTATTGTCACTGCTTGTCGAACTTAATATACGACTGTATTTCTATTTCGTTTAACCATAGAGAACTCATTGGAGGGAGTGTTGCTTGTGAATCTCCATTAAGAGTCCTTTCTGTTCGTGCGTTAAGGTCGATTTACATTGGACGAACAAAGACCTAGAGCTAGAACAGGAGCATTATTTCTTGATCTTTTAGTGTAAACGAAAGCTTGTTTTCAGCGTTTACACCAAAAGATCAACGAGCAAAAATAAGAACCAAGAACTAGAATTCGCTAGAACACAAGAACGCTTTGAAGAGACCGCTCCGGGGAGCGAGCACGACCGAACACGCAAGAACGCTCTAAGCAACTGTTCGCACGCTCTAGTGCCGTTTACATCAAGCGAACGAGCATTCTTAGAATATTCCATAGAATCTTTACCACCGCAGACAGAACAACGAGAGAATGCTTCTACGTCTGTTTACAATAAAAGCATTTGATAAAGTGGGGATAGAATGAGCATTTGCTCGTCTGTAGTGTAAATTGACCTTTAGAGGTCATATGGACTCGGTTGGGTCGTCCAAATGCTTATGCCGAAACCAAACATACAAATCAGGTTCCGACAAATGGAAGAGTCATTTGAGAAGCGTATCTGACAAGGGGAATATCTCTACCTGACCTCACCGATTTGAGCCATCTTTTGCAGGCTTGAAGGCCGTCACTAGGACTACATCAGGTAGAAATATTAAGACCCGCTTCTCAAGCAATAGCGAGAAACTCGCCATCGAAATATTCCGTTGAATCATGTACTCGGTACGTTATAATATTTTCAAGGAGCGCCTGGCGTAGCGGTAAGCGCTCCGCCTCGTATGCGCGAGGTCTCTGGATCGAATCTCACTGCTGTAATTTTTTTTTTTCTTAAAATAAATATATCAGAATTGTGCATATTATTAATTTTTAATTATTCATTTCAATCGAGAATTTTTTCAGAGACGAATGTCTCTACAAAATTTCAGCAAAATTGAAAATGTCTGGTTTTCGGAACTTTATCCCAATTATATATTAATTATCATAACTGTATAATAGAGGATAATGCGGAATTGGGAATATTAATTTTTTTGTGAGAAGATTGGAAATGAAGAAAATATACACGAGAAATTGAGCAACATCAATATTCTCATTCTAACGGTATTCGGTGCGTCACGTTCTGACCTGCTCGGCTTCAAGGGACACCTGCTCAATAGACAAAAGAATTTCTGTTAACAGGAAGGTAAAGTAGTTCCTAGGCAGTCACTCCACAGTCGTCTGTTAGCTCTCGAGTCAGCAACATCGTTTACAACCGTGTCTTGTGCCATAATGTCTACTCCGAAAGAATGTAGTGCCGTGCCTGGTCCTTCGACGGCCGAATAAGATGTGCCTGACGTCGATTCCCTTCAAAGTGAAGTGTCGAAAATGCGATTAAAAACAGCACTCGCATACACTGAAAAACTCCTCCTTGAAAACAATCTCATCGCATCAGAAGCTTCTACAGTAATTACCGATGAACACATGCAAATTGGAGAAGAAATATATTGCAAGACGTTAGAAGTACTAGCGGAAAATAAAATCGTGGTAGAAGATGAACTCATTTTCTTTCATGAAATCGACGAAGAAAATCTGTTTGAAGAAATCGAAGAATCTAGATCTACTTCGTCAGACGATTACGAACCCGATGAGAAGAAAGAGAAAATAGACGCTGACTATATTCCGCTGGATTATAAGATCAAGGTCGTCAATCTGGCTAGAGAACATCCAAAATGGAGTTTACAAAATCTTCAAAGAAAGGGAGCACATCGCCTCAAAAGCATGAAATATTTAAAAACATGGCAAGGGCAGATAATCCACGGTGGAACGAATAAAGATAAATTTAATATTATTGATTCGTGGACCTACGATCGTTTCATAGAAGCTCGAGAATCGAATCAGCAGGTGACGACCAGAAACTTGCAGCAATGGGCTCTTTCTTCCGCTAGCCAATTTCCCGATTTGGATTTTCAAGCTTCCAGTTCGTGGGTTGCATGCTTCAAACGGAGACACCGAATTCGTCAGAGGAAAATAACAAAATTTGTGTCCGAGAGAGAAAGCATTTCAATGCCGGAAATTCTTGCTGCAGCAGAAAAATTCCGAATCCAGACTCGAGCCATCATACCGAATTACAATAAGGATTACGTCATTAATACTGATCAAACAGGTATTAAAATAGGATCTTATTCATTTAAATGCAATTAATTAAAATTTTGATTTTTCTTTCCATTTCTAAATTTTTGAAAAATTTTCAAAAATTTCCGTTTTCAGAATATGCCAAAATTATTTTTGAACTGTCATTTCTAGGGTGCCAATACCAGTCGACTTATGATCGAACTCTCGCCGAGCAAGGATCAAAGGTGGTTCTCGTCCGGAGAAAGGACATGAATAAGGTGACACATTCGTATACAGCACAATATTCTGTCACCTTATCAGGCAAACTTCTACCAAGCGTCTTCGTCTGCTTGCAAGAGAGCACTGGATCGTTTGGACCAAGGGTGAAAAAATTAGTTGATGAGTACGCACGCAAATACAACAACGTTGTTATAACATCCTCAAAATCCGGCAAACTCACAACAGGATTATACAAAGATTTTTTAAGCGATGTCTTGAAGCCATACGTGGGAGATAAAAAATTTCTTTTGCTCCTTGATTCTTGGGGAGGGCAAACAAACCCGGGTTTGTACGACGAAATGTTTCAAGACAACGATGGTTTGCCAACTTGTAGTATTAAAGTTATTCCGCCAAAATGTACCCCGCTTGTACAGCCTTGCGAACTATATTTTTATAGACAGGTAAAGAACCTCACAAAAAAAATACAAAATTGTACATATATTATCGAACAAAACAGAGAGATAACGTCTAGAGAAGATTGCATTAAAATTCAATCGATTGTACATCATCAATTGTCCGCCCCAATATTCAGCGATATGCTTCGATATGCGTGGTTCGCAGCCAAATTGTGCGATGATCGAGACATTTTCGTTAATGTAAACCAGGCTTGCTTCGCAACAGATATTTTAAAAAAGCCATGTGAATGCAACAATTCGGCATTCATTACATGTGCTAGATGCCGCAATAATTATTGTTTTTCTTGCTTCTACGACCAATATCACCCTGCTTCGTGTAGTACTGCGTAAATATAACGATAGAAAATAAATAAAAATATTGCTTTTGCACTATTTCTCGTGTATATTTTCTTCATTTCCAATCTTCTCACAAAAAACTTAATATCCCAATTCCGCATTATCCTCTATTATACAGTTATGATAATTGATATATAATTGGGATAAAGTTCCGAAAACCAGACATTTTCAATTTTGCTGAAATTTTGTAGAGACATTCGTCTCTGAAAAAATTCTCGATTGAAATGAATAATTAAAAATTAATAATATGCACAATTCTGATATATTTATTTTAAGAAAAAAAAATTACAGCAGTGAGATTCGATCCAGAGACCTCGCGCATACGAGGCGGAGCGCTTACCGCTACGCCAGGCGCTCCTTGAAAATATCATAACGTACCGAGTACATGATTCAACGGAATATTTCGATGGCGAGTTTCTCGCTATTGCTTGAGAAGCGGGTCTTAATATTTCTACCTGATGTAGTCCTAGTGACGGCCTTCAAGCCTGCAAAAGATGGCTCAAATCGGTGAGGTCAGGTAGAGATATTCCCCTTGTGAGTTTAGAACTAAGCTTCCAGTTGAAGAACTGCTGAAAAATACGTAAACTTCGTGTGGGGTCGAATGCCCCCCCCCCCCCCCGCGGTATGTAAGGTAGGTAAAGAATTTGTTTGGGTAAAAAATAAGCTGCGAGAAAACCGAAAAGCAAGAAATTGAATAATCGGATGATATAAGAATTCACAGAAAGTCTAATGACCGACAGAAATAACAATAAATGTACGAATTTAAAGTAAATTTTCAAGAGGGGTAATTTGATCCCGCTTGGTACGTTTAGTGTTAATTTATAATTTATAGAATTAGTGTGGCTGTGTTCAAAGTAACTAGTTAAATTAAACTTCTTGCAGATTAGCTATGCAAAACGAAATATCTGAACTCATTTCTGAGCAGAGTGGTGAATTTAAGAAGTTTACAAGAATGTCCACCGCTGATTTTGAATATTTGTTAGACAAAATTGATACAAAAGATACGCAACTGCGGGAAGCTATCCCAGCCCGTATACGACTTGCCGTAACATTGAGATTTTTGGCTTCAGGAGACAGCTTTGAGACCCTTCATTTTTTATTCAAAAATTCATCACGATTGATCTCGACTGTAATACCGGAAGTGTGCGTGGCTTTGATTCAAGCATTAACGGACGAAATCAAGGTAAATAACATTAATTGACGAATTATTTCTTTTAAAGTACGTAATTAATTCATTAAGTAACGTGTTTTAAGGGTAGAAAATGTACTTGGGAGTAGGAAACATAAATGTATTTTATAAATAGACTATAACGGTTTAATAAATAACATAACATGTACGAAGCTACAAATAATCTTTTCATAGTCGTCTTCCAATATTAGTGTCCGGATTGGTCAGTCTGCGTAGCCTTATCGTTTTTGCTGTCGGTTATAAATTCTATTTAGGCGCACCCTCTTTAAACTACGATTTTACCTTTTTGGTCTTAACTCGCAAAATAATAATGTTTATTAGGCACGATTGAATGCGGCGGCTATCAGATTTGTTAATTGTTTTGATTGAGGATATTGTCGAAATCCTTCTCGGATGTTAATTACTGGTGATTTGGAATATATTAAGCCTGTATTTGTATGAGAAACTCCGTTCTGTGGCAAAGTTGCCGGGTGGAAAATAGTCTCTTTGAAACACGGTTCTTCTGATAAAGGCCTAATGATTACGTTTGATCTTATGATGATTTTTTGGTTTTTGTTTGAGCTACGTGTAGCCGCACCTATATTTTTTAACGGGGTTCTTTTTTTGCTAATTCAATGGCTGGTATTTCAGAAAAATATTTTCCGTATGGCCTTTGTGAAGAGTGTGGTCCATTAAAATTATCATTGGAATAGATGGAACTGGGTGATTGAGAGGAAATCTGGATATATGAAGGTCGTCTTCAGAGAGCTTTCTTAATTTATTGGCTATTATTTTGGCATAATGATCACAATTTCCATTCGGTGGTTCTTTTCTTGAAAGGGCATCATTAAGGAGGTTCTTAAGCTAGAGGCCAAAATTAATGAAAAAGTTTATAGCCTTGAATTTTTTTTATATAGGTTCCTCATACAAATTTAATGGTAATTCTTTAATTTCAAGTCGACTGTCCGCATAGTTTTTTCAATAAAAATGATTAAAAATCACACATTAACATGGGCTCTTATGGTACTGGATTGTTTTATAATTTTATCATACCATGGAAAAAAGTTTAAGAGCCTGAATCAATGATGTTTTAAAACTTGAAGTTTTTAAGTATTTTTTCAAAAAGTTTCGTGAAGATTTATCAGAGAATTATTGAGAAATTAAAGAAAAAAGATTTAAAAAATTCAAAATTGTTGGTTATGTGCAAAACAGGCAACGCGACTTGGCAACGTTTCGGAGCGCGCATGCGCTGGGTGAGCACGCGGGTAATTTCAAACGTTCGGGGAAGGAAGTTGAAAGGAAATTAAATACCAATCGGTAATAAACCATTTTTTTAAATTACATTTATTTAAATTCATATATTTCATTCACTCTTATCATTTTTTTTAACGTGCTTCGTGATATTGTCGTATACTTCTTGTAAATTAATTGAGCGAGGCATGTAATTAATTTTGGTTTTCAGTAATATAATGATGCTCAGTTCATCATCTAATTTTAGGGCATTCTCGAAATCGGAAAATATAATCCCAGCTTCAGCTATTTTTTTTAAGGACATTAGGAATTGTTTCTGGGAGCACAGACAAAGACGTTAGGCGCTTTTTTGTACTATTGTTCTCCGTGTATTTTGCACGACCGTTAGAGAGCGTAGTAAATTCTGCAACGATATCTTCGATAGTAAATTCATTCGACCCAAATAGTCTCAAAAGGTAAATGTCATAATAAGCATCGTGAACCCTCTGATCGTTCACATTCTCAATCCAAGGAGAAGCCAAAGCAGCTAATGCTAAGCCATTCTTCGCAAATATTGTGTCTTTATTCCTCTTCTCATACATTTGAAGAGTACATGAAAAACCAGCAACGACATGTTCTAATCCAGCTGTAAGTCCAAATTTATGATCTGCACCGATCAAACGAGGGGCATCAAAAGAAAGATTGTGTGCAACGAGGATGCACTGCTTCTGAAATTTGGCGAGATAATCAATGAAATCATGTGAGACATCATGTATATTCTTTGTTTCAACCGGAATACCATGCAAGTAGAAATCTCCTGAAACATTTGTCAATCCGTGTGCTTCAGTCACTCTGGGATCAATGAGTTTAGAAGGTTTGGCATACATATTGAATTCATAAGAGCCAGTACCAGCTGCAATTTGGAGGATGTCAGCATTCGCACTGAAGCCGGAAGTCTCTAGATCAAAAAAGACCACTTGATATTCATCATTCTGTAAATCGCATTTCTTATCATTGTCTGCTGATGGCTTGTTAATTACTGGACAACTGAACAATCCCATTCGAGATTGATACTGTACTCCTTCTAAATTTTCTCTCCTGTTCCGTAAAGCACTTCGTTTTTTTCGCAATTCAATTCTTTTTTTTTAATTCTCGGGTGTATGCAAGGGCCGCTTCGTGAGACGATATTTTTTCCTGCTTCTGAACATGTCTAGTTAAATATCGGTCTGTTGATAAATTTAGTATTTGATAAACTTGTACTATATAACTTTGTCCTTTATTCTTTTCAGCAACTGCTGCTGCAACTCTGTAGTCCATGGATTCACTCCGACTATAACAATTCGACTTTGGAGCTTTCCGTGAAATATCAGCATTTAAGCCCTCATTATTCTGTCTGCTAGCTGCATGGGCATGTTTCTCAGCATTATTGGCTATATTATTGAATATTTTCTTGATTTCTTCAAATAATGTAGGATTTTCCGATCCTTCGCCAATAGTCGCATGCACATATGCTCCTGGGTCTTTTTTATGTCGGCACCTGCTTCCGCAATGCATGTGAATATTAAAGCTTTGCTTAGAAATATTCCTAACTGCTTTTGCAAGCACTTGCGCATCTCCATGGTACTGCGCTACCGCGTACTTAAAACATTGCTCTAAGTAATCAATCGAATTCTTATTTATCTCACGGTCAGGATCTTCATTCTTGGGAATTGAATACAAAATATTCTTAATTCCCTTCAGGTAGTCGTATCGCTACGCTCTAGTCATGTACCCCTCAACAACTAACAAACAATTTTACAAAACATTAAAAACTTAGGTCGAAACTTATTTTCGATAAATACATTTTTTATTGACAAAACACTTATTAATTACCTGTAATTTATTGCAGAATTGAATAATTATTATTTTTATTACTTGAGTAGTACTTTCCCACATTAGATCTGGCAACGTCGAAGTTCTGTCTGTGCTTTGACTATCTCTTTCTCTCTCTATATTACCTAAAATTTGTCCGTCGAAACCTGCGAAACTGTTATCAAAATGGAAATCTCAAACGAATTCCGACATAATATTCGAGCTACTACCGGTAAACACCGAGGAAATTTTATTTCACTAAATAGAAAAAAAAAACCAATGCACTTGTCATGGAAAATAAGCAAAGGAAAAGTGATTATAGTGAAAATTGTACTGACAACCCCAGTGAACGTCGGATTGTAGATATCAACTGCTTAGCTGATGCGTTATGGTGTTGAAATTGCGGAATTCCACTTTCTCTGCGACACCGTGTAAGCAAGGTGCAATTTGGTATTGTTCACGAAAAATTCGGAACATTGATTTGAATTGCCCGCCAAATGCGGTGTTGTAGTCACGTTCACGTAGTGTGTGGTAAATATCAAGAAAATTGCGATTATTAGACCGGATATTGATATTATTTGCAATATAGTATACAAAATATGTCTGTAACCGTACTTTTTTATTTAACCATTAAATAGCTACAAACTTGCAGCGTATTACTTCAAATTTTTATAAACATCTTATGGGTTTTAACCGAGATACGTTCTTTTAAAACAACCGGAAATTGAGTTTTTATACTTGTCGTAATAGAGTGCTTCACAAAAATTCTCAATTTCATTAATTATTTTCTCTGAAATTAAGCCGGTAATGAGGCATGAAATTTCACACAAACAAAGATACATACATTGCGAATAGTATATAAAAAATACATGCAAATCTTATGGATTCAGTGGTAGCGATACGACTACCTTAATGAGATGATTCTTATCAGAGAGTTTCACCACAGGGTGACCACAAGCTTTTCTTACGTTGGCGATAGCGCTGGAGTCTTCATCGCCACAGAAAATTCCCAATTCCAAGTTGTTTTGTTTTAGGATACTGCTTCGAGTTGCCAATTTCGGGGCTAGGCTAGCTTCGATGGCTTTGGCCCTACCACAATAGTACTGCCGACAATCGTGATCGGATTTTTCATGTCTTCGTTGACATTTCATACAAACCCGATTCTCAGTTCCATAATCAATAATCAGGCCACTTCGAGTGGCGCTGAAAGAATCGTAGCCATTTAAGCTATCATAATTTTTTCCATTTTCCCTTTTCGACCACGCGGTATCAAACGAAAGCGTCAGCCTGACTTTCGTTGTTCCAACCAATGTTGCATCCGTAGCAGAGAATTTTTTCCAACTAGTTGATGCTTTTTTCGGTCTTTTCAAAAGCTCTCGGTTCGTCGTGGGTGACGGATGTGGTAGAGAAGTTCCTAAAGACTCGCCTGTGCTCATATCGCTAGATGACTCTAAACAACAAAATTTTTCAATATTTCATCTAAAAAGCCATCATTGACATTTACCTGTTTCTCTTTCTTCTGACTGAGGTGTCTGTAGGCTAATTCTCGGGCCTCGGATAAGATTAGGAATGAGGAAATTCTCTCTATAATCTTGAGGTCTATAAAAGATATCAACGTACTATACACAGGTATTTGGGCGGATTATTAGTATTTTTATAGAAAAAACCTTTTTCTTTTTTAATCGTTGGTTTTTTTATCAAAGATATCATTGTACAATTTATTTTCAGCATTTTATTGACTTATTCTAATGACAAATGACTTATTTGAAATTAAAAAATGTTTGCATATAAAGAAAAATTATCGTAATATTTATGGAAATACTCAATTGAGCTAAAATAGAATACTAACTAAAGAAAAGAAAGATAAGCAAAAAGAAAATGACAAGTTTGGAAAAACTAGATGTCAAATAAATTCATTTAATAAAAAAAAATGATGATTTGCCTCAGATGAAAAAATAGCCACTAAAAAAATTATCACAGAAAGAAAAATTGTAAAAAATAATATATGGAAATGCTCAAAAGAGCTATAATTGAAAGTTAACAGCAAAAAATAACAAAAAAGAAATTGCTTCGATTTCATCAAATAAACTCCAACTGAATTGATTACAATTTTTTATTGCCACGAAAAATCGTTTTAACGTGAAAATGAAAAGACATTGAATTAGTAATAGAGAACGACAGTCAAACAATTTTGAAACAAAATATCTAAAACATGGCTCGATACAATGTTTGTAACACTTTAATATATACCCACAACAAAAATGGTGAATATTGAACGTATGGTTCCCGAGAAAAGGTACATTGAAAATGAGCATTTTTCTAACCAATGTTTTTCGACTTTGAATTGGTCCCAAAGCTTTTCTAATTTGAATATCTTCTAAAACCATATATAGAATTATCAATAAAGTATTTCTGAACAAAACTAGACAAAAATCGTCGAAAAATGTTAAATAGTTTTGGAGATATCTTAATTTGAAGCAAAAAAGGTCGGATAGGGGCTCCCGAATATGTCGAACCCGGTTAAGAACCTCCTTAAGTTTGCCAATAGCTTCTTTCATGTATGTCGCAGCTTCTTCGACTTCTGATGGGTTTCTTCGCCGACGTTTAGTTTGTATTGTATTAGTTTGCGATTTAGTAGCTTCAATTGTTGTCAAGCGAGGATTGTCTTCGTCATATTCATGCGAAAGATTTTCCATCTAGGAAAACAAGTATGAAATATATTTTTAATATGCAGGGCGATTTTCCTAAGGTATAGCACCATTTATTCTGGGGTAGATGGGACGATTACAAACAAAAGTTGCAAATAAACATTCGGGATATTTTTAATAGTTTACGAGATATCAATTTTTGAAGATTATCCATCAGCGCGGCAAGAAGCGTTGGAGCGACCCACTCTGCGCCCTATCCGTAGATATAGCACAGTGTAGGGCGTTACATTTGGGATCGCAAAATTCAGAGCAGTTAATTATTATTATTTTATTACGCAGTCATTTTTATTTGTCCGTCATTGACTGCTCTGAATTTTGCCGAGAAGCGTTGGAGTCGCCCACTCTCCGCTCTAGCCGTAGCCTAGCCAGTCAATGCCCGACAAATAAAAATGACTGCGTAATAAAATAATAATAATAATGTGGGAGTTTATCGTGTACACCCTCTTCGGGTTTTTACACACCTATATTCTACAATTCTACCATTTTCATCCAACCTATCCTCCGACATTCTTATTCGCGACCACGGCTGCAGCCGTTTCGCATTCCCCCTAATCTCCCTGTATCGCATTTGCCACGGACGGAGGGAAACTGCAGAAAACCTCCGCCGATACAGGTCGGTACCTACCTAGTCTCCCCCAGTGTCAATGCGAGTAAACTCAAGCACGTCCACCAGAGTCGCCTAGGGTCGGCACCTCCTCAACTGTGACGATGGGCCACTCGATGTCCGACCAAGGCGTCACCATCCGCGCGATGAGAACCGCCTTGCGGGAGCACCCCAGCCGAACATCGACCCCCCACTCCTCACAGCGAGGTTTTTGTTGGACATTTGTTTTGGAGGGATCCGAACCGCCAGGATTGCAGAAAAACACTTAGAAAAAATTTCTTTTTTCCATTGGTGTCGGCTACGGGAATCGAACCCTGGCCCGCTGGGTGCGAAGCCAGAGTCCTACTCACCGAGCCACCGCGCTCCTAATAAAATAATAATAATTAACTGCTCTGAATTTTGCGATCCCAAATGTAACGCCCTGCACTGTGCTATATCTACGGATAGGGCGGGGAGTGGGTCACTCCAACGCTTCTCGCCGCGCTGATTGGACAAACTTCAAAAATTCATATCTCGTAAACTATTAAAAATATCCCTAATGTTTATCTGCAACTTTTGTTTGAAATGGTCCCATCTATCCCAGAATAAATGGTGCTGTACTTTAAGAGATTCACCCTGTATAGCCTTGGCTCACTTTGTGCATCGGTCGATCGGAATAGTAGTTTTGTAAGTTTTTAATATGTAGGGGAGATGTGCCCAAAACGGCTAGGCCTTCCAAAATGCGCATTACACTTATTTGTGAGAATGTTTGAGTTCCAACCGACAGCGCGACTGTCAACCAATCATGGGTAGTCGGCTTACTTCGGTGATGCCAACGCTTACAAAGTAACGAAAAAAAAACTGTTTTTGCAGCTTTCATTAAAGATTTTCTAAGTTAGTAGATTCCGATTACTCGACCATGGTGTAGAATGGGGTTTCGTAAGTTTTGTGTTATGTTTTCATCCAGTAGCGACGGACGTCTTTACACCCGTAAGTAATCGATTATATTGTATTGTATAGGATACGGTATGGGAGACGGCGACGATTCCCCTGAGGGCAGCAAACATGCCGACATGCAAACAGAGCAAAACAGTAGTGTACCCACAGATCACATTCCGCCAATAATCATTAATCGCAATCGGGATCCTACAGGCCAGATTAATTCACCAACATGGATGGCAAGTAGTTCCCTGCAGAAAACGTGCAAGAATCAGTGGCCCTAATAGTGATGGTGAGCCATCTGCAGCCTTCTCCAACGTAAACAGATACACAGTCCTACCTGATAAGACAGATCAAGCTGTCAACAATCACAGCGAACAAGCAGTCAGAGAGAGCGAGAAAGAACTGAAACCACCGCCGATATTTATATCGGGTGCTAAATCGATCGGTGAATTATCGAATCTGCTAGGAAAGGCAGTACAAAATAAAGACTATACACACCAAACTATTAATAGTGGTGGACAGTTGAAAATAATCGCAAAAACGTTGATACGTATAGAAAAATTGCCCACAAACTCGATGACGTAGGCGCCTCCTTTCACACGTATTAACTGAAGCAGGATTGATCATACAGAGTTGTTATTAGATCTCTCCACCAATCAACTCCCCAGCTGAGATGAAAGACGCGATCGAGAAACTTGGACATCAACGGTACGCAATATAGTAAACAAACGCCATTGGCAAACACGCAAGCCCCAACCATTATTCTTCGTGGATTTAGAACCCAGTTGAAGCAATAAAGATATTTACAAAATAGACTTACTATTGAATGTGAAATTCCAAATCGAACCTCCGAGAAAAACAGCAACAATCATACAGTGCGCTAGGTGCCAGAGGTACGGGCGTACCGAAACCTACTGCCGTAGACAACATCGATGCATCAAGTGTGGGGGAGACCATAACCCATGAACGCAAAGCAGAAACGCAAACTAAAAGCAGAAAAACTCCCGCAAAATATGCACTCTATGCGGGTGACCATCCGACGAACTACAAAGGTTGCAAAATGTATCAAAATATTCTAGAAAAACGAGGTAGAAACACGCAAAGACCCCATTGGCACAGGTCAAATAACGAAAACGCAAAAACGAGAGAAAAAAGGCAGTCCGGTAGTATCCCCCCAACACGTCAATCACGTAGAGTAAACATTCTAAGATCTGCTCAAGCCACAAACATAAACATTAACGCATCACCAAAAAATGGCGAACGTAATAATAACAACGATGAAAACGGAGCGCAAATGCTCGGTGGGTAGGACTCTGGCTTCGCACGCTGCGGACCAGGGTTCGATTCCCTTAGCCGACACCAATGGAAAAAATTTTCTAAGTGTTTTTTCTGCAATCCTGGCGGTTCGGAACCCTCCAAAACAAATGCCCAACAAAAACCTCACTGTGATGAGTGGGGCGTCGGTGTTCAGCCGGGGTGCTCCCGCAAGGCGATTCTCATCGCGCGGATGGTGACGCCTTGGTTGGACATCGGGTGGCCCATCGTCACATTTGAGGAGGTGCCAGCCCTAGGAGCCTCTGGTGGACGTGCTTGAGTTTACTCGCATTGATACTGGGGGAGACTAGGTAGGTACCGACCTGTATCGGCGGAGGTTTTCTGCAGATTCCTTCCGTCCGCGGCAAATGCGATACAGGAGTTAGAGGGATAAGCGAACCGGCCACAGCGGGGACAGCTAATAAGGATGTCAGAGGAATATGGTCGTAGAGGTTGCAAAGTATAGGCGTGTAAAAACCCAGAAGAAAGGGCGTGCACAGCAATCTCCCATATTATTACTGTTAATTTCAGTAAAAATTCTTGAAAATATTTTTAATTTCTGTCACGCAACAGTAAATTTGTACTCATTTCCATTAAAATGTATAATTTATCTCCTAAAAACTTGAAGAATTGCACATTTGTCACTCAGTTACTGTCATTCACAGTAAACATTAATTTAAAATTCTTTCCGCGTACATACCTCAAATGCCATCTCCACTGCTATTTCCCCTCCATTTTTCCACGCTTCATTCGCAATCCCATCACTTCCCATCACTTCCCATTGCCTTTTCCTTCCGTTGTTTTTTTATCGTTTCTCTCACATCCTCTTCGTTATCGTCCTTCCTTCTTGTTCCTAGCCCCGTTCTTATTCTTCCTTCTACCTTTCCCAGTAGCCTCATAAAGTGTTCTTTCCGTTCTTTTTTTCCTATCTTGTCGTTAATCCTTTTCCTATTTTTTCTCCCTCTATTTACTATTTCCCATACCTTGTTTACCGCCTTTGCCTCCGCTACCTCCATTATTATCTTTTCTCTTTCTTCCTCTTTTTTCTTTTCACACCACGCTTTATATTGTCTTTTTTCCTCCTTGTATCTCTCTTTTGTTCCTATCCCCTTTCTCAATCTTCTCAATTCTCGTCTTATTTCTGCCTTCTTCTTTTTTCCCTCTTCGTCGTCCCTTTTCTCTTCTCATTAATGCTCTTTTTATTCTTCCTTCTATCTCTTGCATTGTCCGTCCGTCTTCCCTGCTTTCCTGTAGCCCCCGCTTATATTCCTCGTTTATTATATCCGTACATTGCCCGCTCCCTGGTTTATGCTCCCTTCTTTTTTCTGCGTTCCTCTCCACTTTTCCTCTTTTCATCGCTGCGATTAGTGGGTGGTGGGCAGATTCTATTCTGCCCCCTATTGCAAAATCGAGCACTAATATTCCACAACGAGACAAATGTTTGTCGTTGACAGAAGATATGTGCTTGCTGGGGTCAGTACTTAAGAAACGTAGAATGCAGTATATTAAGGGGTTACACCACCTTCGCGCTTGGAAAAATAGGCCAAAAATAAAAATAAAAATTACGCCGCTATTAAATATATAAAATAATTCTTTATTTTACATATATACATAGAAGTTTTATGAAAAATGTAGTAGTATTTATTTCCACATGTATGCCCTTTCGAGCTTTTACATACTCTTCTCTTACTCTTTCCCATATTTACATTTCAACATTTCCTTATATTAATCCATTGCTATTTCTGGTTGTTACTTTACTATTTTCCTCGTTCCCTCTCCTCCTATAGAAGTTTTATGAATAATTTGAAATAATAACGAATAAAAAAATTGATAAATGCCGGAGGTATAAAGCTTCAAGTAGGACATTCGTTTTAAAACCCTTGCTGATGGTGTACTTATTTTCTCCGTCAGGCATCGTCTGTAAAATAAAAAATAATTTGTTTCTTATTTAAAAAGGTAATTGATAAGACTTATCATCAGCAGAGGAACTCTGCTTTGGTAGAAATGATAGTTGTTTGAAAAAAACGCCGATTTTTATCGAAATTTTGAGTTTAAAAAATGTATAACGTATGAACGTAGCACCCAATCAGAAAATGTTATGCTAGATATGTGATAATATTATAAATAATATGTGCTGTAAATTGCCATGGAATTAGTTAAGTAGATCTTGTGATATCATGTAATCCAGTTTGAAAAAAGTAATATCGAGAAAGCCGCAAAAGAAACAACAGTATGATGTCACTGTCTTAAAATCGAATATTTTTTAAATTGTTTCTTTAATCTTTTGTTGGGCTCTCATGTTGGCTATAGATATTCCAAGTCGAGAATCCAAGTTCTCGCAGTAAGTAAGTAAGTAAATCGCAGGGCGCTTAGGCCAATTACAAGGTTTAATAATTGCATCATTCGTAATATACTAGTATATCCATCATGAAAATATGGTAGCTACAATATAAGATGCAATCTCAACAATTGTTGCACCGCTGTAATGCACTTTTGGAGCCATAGACCAAATGACAGCGTTGATGACTCTCGATGTTATTCTGAGTGTATCCTTCTAAACAGCGTTCTAACGAATCGGTATCAGTTTAATTACTTTTTGGACAACTATAGGAATACAATTTTTATTGCAGTAAAAGACTGACTAAAAGTACAATACCCTTTGTCAAGGCCGATCGCTACCTGGGTTTCGGACTCACTTTCCGCCGGGCTCCCTTGTGATTACTATAACTTTGGAAATAATTTGAATTTTGAAATATTTAAACGTTTAAAATATTCTTAAAGGTATAAACAATTCATCTAGCCAAACCAAAGTAATTCGACTTTTTGAAAAGCTCAAGGTGGTGTAATCCCTTAAACGTATATATAGATGAGACAAATCATTTTCGTTCATATTTTAGTATAGTGTATAGTTTGCAATGATCAATTGTTTAAGCCACTTTTCAGTTCCACCTGATTTTTTAGAAAATATAGCACAAGGTCGAAGGTTTCGCTCTAAAATTTGTTTAATCGACATATTACAGAATCTATCCATCATCCATCCCGAATAAATTTTAGAGACCTTGTTAGCGTATACGCCGAGTTTCGTGTCCATATTTTTTGTTTTTCAAGGCACACCGTTAGATAGATTTTTTATTGAAAACAAAAGTAAAGATAATTTCACATACTTTTAACGGACCAGCAATCCGCGCCAATCTCCATCGGACGTGCACGGTGCACTTAGCCTCTGGTCACTAGGTGGGGAGCCCCTTTTAACTGTCGACTTACCCGCAGGGCAAACAAGGATGGCAGTCATGCCCTTCACTACCGATCAACTGGTGGGGGGGGGGGGGGGGGGGGGGGGGGGGGGGGTTATTTCTTTCTGTAGAGTATTCTTTTCAACGGCACAAAATCACTTGGCAAAATTTAGTACACCGGATTTATGGGTGTTGGCGATGGTTATAGTCGACATAACAAACCGGACAAATCATCAGATTTGGATGTTACTATAAGCGTATCCACGTTTAATGCGCGAATCGCCCCGGAATGATATATGGAACGATATTGAGTAGGTGCGCACGCAAGACATTTTAAACTAAACTAGCGGTGCCCGGCACGCGTTGCAATGCTGCTTTTGTGTCATAATTTATTTTACAGCGAAAGTTGTGAAAAACGTTTTTTAGTTATGATTATTCAAGTGCTTTTCGATACACCTTATTTTTTGATTTACCATCTCGTGCGTGTACGAATAAATTACGTTTTCCTACGCGTGAGCAGAGGACATAGAACTGTCCATGTGTAAAGTATGGCTTTCCAAATTTCATCCATATACTTGTACCTATTGTCCCTGTGCTTTGTTAGTGATCATTGCAAATGAGATATGCATCGGAAACTGCAAACGTTTGACTTTGAATGGCATATCCGTTGGTACCAGTGGGATATGTGGCAATAGTACGTATTCGTCCATTCAATTTTTCATTTAAAATTGTAGCTTCGATGATATTGTTCATCATATTTTTCACTGAAAGCCTAGTATCGTTGCAAAGTCGTGGTAGATTTATGTTTCGTAAAAGAATGATAGGCACGCCAATTTTCAATGTTAAAATGTGTGGGGGTGTTCCAGAATCAAGTGAATTCAAGAATTCAGTTGGATAATTAACAACTTCTTCCTGATTCAGTATCAATCGACTTGTTTAGTCGATTGATACAATATGCAATGCAATATCATGCAATATCAATCGCTTTAGTTTCTCCTGGTATTTTGTTTTGAGTCGTAAAATTTATATAATACGCCGTACACACTGTAACCGTTTCCAGGCTTGCTTTTCATTGCTCGTCCATTTCTGAAGCTCGTAATTTTGTCTTGTTCCTTGATTGAAGTGTAGATTGACGAATCGGTTTTCATTTTGGTGGCATGATTAATTTGACATCCGTTGTCAAATGGATTTTGTCTCCAAAACGAAAAGCGAAATAAAATAAGCTCATTTGTTTTAAATATACACTACCTGCGAAAAGTATACGGACAAAAGTCGAAAACAGTGCCGGAACGCTTTTTATGCCATTTCACAGTTAGTTGGCCTAGGCCAATTTAACCGACGCCATTTTAAAGAGGAGAGATTTAAATTCATTTTGGCTTATTAAAAAAAAATTTACGATTTTTTTACAATGACCACGCAGTTTTTAATACGATAATTTTTTTTCGTTTTTTTGTTCTGTTTTGAGTGGAACGCGTTTGTGGTAAAATTTTGTTTAACTCATTTCTTACACCACTACCACAAAGGGGGAAGTTTAAGCTTCAATTTCGTTTTTTAGAAAATTTCCTACGATTTTTTTTTCCAAAAATATTTTGTTTGCTGAGAAAAAATAGATCTTTAGAAAAATGCTCCGGAGGACGAAAACGATGAATATTCCAACAAAACCTCAGGATGGTAAAAAGTTGTATTATTTCTTGTTGAGTTCACGAGAATTTTTTCAGATTTTTATTTTTTCATGTATTTCCGGTCAAAGCTCGATTGATCTAAATACGATGAAAATAATATAATTAAT
The DNA here is from genome assembly GCA_964017225.1 of Netelia inedita. Taxonomy (NCBI): domain Eukaryota; kingdom Metazoa; phylum Arthropoda; class Insecta; order Hymenoptera; family Ichneumonidae; genus Netelia; species Netelia inedita. Next base: position 20,130,978 of record OZ024924.1, read on the forward strand.
GTTTTTACTTATATATTAAAGTTTGGTCTCGTCGGAGAAACCTACTCTCGCCGGTAGCACGCTTTTCACCACACCCAAGAGATATTCCAAAAACTTGTGGAGAGGATGCCGCATGTGGTGATTTCTTGATTTTCCGCTACTGCCGCTACGTCGTCCGCGTACTTTATCGCATACAATTTTTTTTCCCATCACTGACCCCTCTCTTTTTTTCTCTCCCATCTATCTTGCAGATCATCAACGTACAGGTCGAAAAGCAATGCACTCAAAGCGCACCCCTGCCTTGTTTCTAATTTTTCCATTATTTTTCCCATCACTTGCACCGCCACTTTTGTATCTCTATAGATTTCCTTCATCATTTTTAGCATTCTCCCTTCCACCCCTATCCTTTCTAATTTGGCTATCATTCTCTCCCATTTTCGTTAATACTTTGTACCCTATGTTTAACAACGATACCCCTCTGTAATTTTCCACCTTCTCCTTATCTCCTTCTTTGTATATCGGCGCAATCCTTGCCGCCTCCCATACTTTTGCCATTTTTCCTTCGATCCGCATTTTATTCAAAACCTTTCTCAGCTCTTCCCGTTATTCTTCTACCATCCCTTTTAACATTTCTATTGCCATTCCGTCCTCTCCTGCTGCCTTTCCATTTTTCATTGTCTTGATCGCCTCTTTCAACTTCTTTTTCTCAAATTCTAAATTTATTTATCGCCTCCCACCATTTTTCCTTATCCTTTGCTCTTCCTACCTCCTCCCAAATTTTGTTCCTCCATTCCTCCTTTGCGTCCCTGTATGTTTTCTTCAGTTTTATGCGTTCTTTGGCTAACTCCGATTTCGTCTCTACATTCCTCTGCTTTATGAAACCTTTTAGTTTTTTCCACATTTCTTTTCTCTGCTTTTTACATTCTTCGTTAAACCACCTTGGCAGCTCTCTCCTTTTCCCTTTCTTTCTTTTGCTTCTTAGTCCCACCTTCTCTGCCACCTTGATTATTCTTTCTTTCAACTCTTCCCACTCCTCTACTTCTCCTTCCATCTCCGATGCCTTTCGCAACTCCTCGTGAAAATCTTCCACTTTCTCCTTTTTCCACATTAACCTTCTCAACTCTTGGTCCTCTTCCTCTTCCCTCTCCTCCCTTTCTTCCCTATCTCTGTCTTTGTTTCCTATTCCGAACACAATCGGTAAGTGAGCTGATTCTATTCTTTTTTCAACCCTCAACCATTTTACCTCTCCTCCTTCTCCTCTGTCTGCCACTATCACGGAATCTAACACCGACCCACAGTATTCTTCGTTTCCTCCTATAAACGTTATTTTTCCCTCCCTATCTCCTTTCACCCTTCCATTTATAATCTTCAACCCCAGTTCCTCACACATTTCTAATAATCTCCTTCCCTCCGCATTAATTGTCTTGTCCTGCGAACTTCTATGCTCGTTTTCTCCCTCTTCTGTATCTGAACCCCTCGTTCCTTCCTTGCTCGCCCCCTGCAGTCATTTTTATTTCTCGGTCAAACTATTCGTCGCGCAAAAAATTTACAGAAACATTTATTGTTGCGAATTAAACTCTCTACAATTTTGGTCCTGTAACTTTTAGTCGCAAAAACCAAAAATAACAAAGTTATGAACGAAAATAGATAAAAATTCGGGAATAAATTTTCTTTCAGTCGTTATAACTTTTTTTCTGGTCATTTTACAAAAAAATAATATCAGGCCTTTTTGATAGAGGGGTTTTTAAGGAATAATTTATATTGCAAATTTTTTTCAACTTTTATTTATTTTGGGTTGTACAGCGCTGCGAAACTAACACTATTTTCCAGCTTCTCGGCGCGCTCGGCAAAATTCAGAGCAGTCAATGCCTGACAAATAAAAATGAGTGCGTAATAAAATAATAATAATTGACTGTTCTGAATTTTACGATCCCAAATGTAACGCCCTAAACTGTGCTATATCTACGGCTAGTGCGGTGAGTGGACAGCTCCAACGCTTCTTAGCGCGCTCTAATTGGACCAACTTTAAAAATTCATCTCTCGTAAACTATTAAAAATATCCCTAATGTATATTTGCATCTGTTGTTTGTAATGAACCCATCTGCACCCAAATCCCGTTTGAGAAACCTTACAAAATTCACCCTGTATATATATCTGTCGATCGAGTCGTTAAAACAAATGAGTGCGCTTTATTTCGCTTTTCATTTTGGTGGAATACTTCATATGACAGCACTACCCAATGAGTAGTGGGGAGCGAGCAGGCAGGGCACGGAGCCTAGAGGGAAGGAGACCGAACGGCATAGGAGATTCATGATAAACTTGGCCCCTAAAATCGACGAAAAAGATATATGTTGGTTGTAGTTTGAAATTCAGCCACGAGCGCGCTTATGTTGTCAGTATAGGATAGGAAGTATGGCATTAGTGATGCCATGAAGTGGGGAGTATTCGTTATCGACGCCCGGTTATTGCTGTAATAATACTTATGTCTTTTAGTGTTTACACATCGCGACACATTATTTCATTTTTTACGTGTGAAAAAGTGTAGTGATCTGTAAGTTTGTAAAAATTAATGTAGCCTGAGGGAAAATTGAGTGGAAGCACTATGCGCGACAGTTTTTCTCGAAAGAGAAAGACAAAGTCGAAGAATCATTTTTTAAAGTTTGTTTTTTTCCAAAGTTGGCTACTGCTAAGTTGGTTCTTGCTGCAAATTAAATGTGCACAAACTTTGCTGAATAATCGTTCAAATTAGCCTGGAAAATCCTCATAAGCCGTTGGCTTGAAAATGATCTGATTGTACTCGAGATCTCCCTCTTAATTTCGTACAAAGGGAGGAAAGGTCGGATTTTTCATGAGAAATAAGAATTGTGAGCGATGATGAAACTCTGCTGATAATAAATATTTATTAAATCAACAATTTAGTAATTTGAATATATTTAACTTGTGAACCCTCCTCGCATATTTTCTTTTCTCCTTACTTCTATATATCGACGCTGCTTACGAAAAGTAGCACGATTCAAATTTCTTACGAAAACTAACACGTTTCTAATTTCACCGCGAAAACCAACACGTTTCGATATTCGACGCGAAAACTAGCATGTTTCAGCTCTCACCGCGAAAACTAGCATAATTCGGCTTCTGCCGCGATAACTGGCATATCCGAAATATGCTAGTTTTCGAGGCAAAAGCCGAAACATGCTAGTTTTCGCGGCAAATATCGAAACGTGCTAGTTTTCGTGTCAAAAGTCGAAACATGCTAGTTTTCGCGCTGATATCAAACGTGCTTCTCTTCGTAAGAAATCTGAAACATGCTCGATTTCGTAAGCAGCGTCGATATCTTATTACACTATTATCTGACGCCCCGAGTAAAAATGATTGTATATAAACATATATAATTGTATATTAATTGATCATATACAATTTTATATAAAAATTGGCCCGATAGAATTTTATATATTTGTATATAAACGTATAGAATTGTATATAGCAATAATGTCCATTTCCATAAATTAGGGGAAAAACCGCTCTTCCGGGGACTTGAACACGGGACGCACGGACGGTAGACCGGCGCGCTAACCGCTCGGCTACGCGCTTCCACATTTTTAACTTACACGTCAAAGCTTATGTGCGGCGGCAAAACCTTTCAAACCGGGTATCTCAAGAACGGCTGCGTATCTACACGTAGCCCTTTAGGGTTTTCTTAGTTTCAGTCACCCCTACAACCCTACGAAGTCCCATTGCTAAATTCGGTTGGCCTCTGCTGGACCCGCCTTGTAAGACCGATAGATCAGTACTAGACGAATGACAACGAAAGTGTTCCCATATATGGAACAAACCGTCTTTTCTTTTCATTCGAAAATACTTTATATGTTATAATTCAACGTTTCAATGTAAAATACGTTGATATGTATGTTAAAATGCAATATATATATATATATTGCATTTTAATACATAATTTATTAACTTTTAATGAACAATCTTTTGATTTACCTGCTTCCATACGCGAATAAACCTAAAGAAAACTGTTTCTATATTTTATCATATATGAGTAGCAATATAATTATATTAATTTCACAAGAAAAGAAAAGTACTCATATACAGTTATATACAATTTTATATACCGGAAATAAATTTTTCACGTATATATATATAATTGTATACAACACTATATTGAATTATATATAACTGTATATGATGGAAGTACATTTATATCGGATTATATATACGAATGTATAGAGTTATATACAATTATATATAAACCTATATATAAATATATATGATTGTATTTCATTTTTATATAATTATATACAATCGTTTTCACTCGATATCGGATTATATATACGAATGTATAGAGTTATATACAATTATATATAAACCTATATATAAATATATATGATTGTATATCATTTTTATATAATTATATATGAGTATATACAATCATTTTTACTCGGGGCGCCTTAGAAATGCACGGGGCAGTCGAAATAATCGTACACGCCTAATCAAGCAGGCGCTAATATCATTGATAACAATAGTCTCCTTATTCTTCGTCGAGAGTTGAAATTTGCACACTTATGTCGTATCCCACTCGGTGTATTTAACCGCACTATCTGCAACATAGCCGCCAGATCGCGCGCGAAATGTACCCCCACTCTAGCGTCCTGCGCGCCCATCACACAATCATAGTAGCGCGTGTCCGTGAGCGAGCGATGCTCGGACATCTTCGGAAAGAGCCGAGCGCGGTCGGGCAACTTCGACCGTGCCTTCGGCAGCTACACCAGTACATGGACGCTGAGCCCGTTCATGTGCGGCCAAGCCGAAACTGAGGCTTCGAGCGAAAAAGCAATCTGATGGGAAGACCAGAGGCCCAAATGTTGTTTATTTTTTTTTCAATATTTTTTTTTTATATTTATACGAAGTGAAGGTGACCACCCACACATTCATTTGCCAAAGTAGTACGCGCGCAACTCTTAAGAACTTTCTAAAAAATCGACTTTTACAAATTGCCTAGCCTGGTAAAAGAAGCTCACGTTTGAAATTTGTTAACTGGTCGAGTGGTCGAGTGGTGAGCGTACTCGACTAATAACTGCTAGGTTGCTGGGTCGAATCTTGCCCGTGGGTACCTTTTTTTCGATTTTTATACCCATCAATAAATTAATTTTATAATCATAATTGAAACGCTACTTCTACAGAACAAATATTCACTTTTTTTTATTTCAATAATACATTTCTTTATATAAAATATATTGGTGGTGCACATGAAATACACAATAATATATACATATATTACCGACGAAAAATTTCCGGACAAAAGTTGAAAACAGTGCCGGAACAGATTTTTATGCCACTTCGCCGGTAGTTGCCCTCGGCCAATTTAACCAACCCCATTTTAAAGAGGAGGGATTTACCTTCATTTTGGCTTTTTAAAAAAAAAATCACGATTTTTTTTACAATGATCACACAGTTTTGAACACGACCATTATTTCTCGTTTTTTTGTTTTTTTTTCGAGTGGACCTCGTTTGTGGTAAAAAAATTTGTAACGTAAATGCGTTACAAATTTTCGTGAATTTTTTTTTAAGCCAAAATGATGGTAAATCCCTCCTCTTTAAAATGGCGTTGGTTAAATTGGCCTAGGCCAACTACCGGCGAAATGGCATAAAAATCTGTTCCGGCACTGTTTTCAACTTTTGTCCGGAAACTTTTCGCCGGTAGTGTATGTATATATCATTTTGTATTTCATGTGCACCACAAAAATATTTTAAATAAATAAAATGCATTTCTGAAATAAAAAAAACTGGATATTTGTTCTGTAGAAGTAGCGTTTCAATTATGCATATAAAATTAATTTATTGTTGGGTATAAAAATCGAAAAAAGGTACCCACGGGCAAGATTCGACCCAGCAACCTAGCAGTTATTAGTCGAGTACGCTCACCACTCGACCACTCGACCAGTTAACAAATTTCAAACGTGAGCTTCTTTTACCGGGCTAGGCAATTTTTAAAAGTCGATTTTTTAGAAAGTTCTTAAGAGTTGCGCGCGTACTACTTTGGCAAATGAATGTGTGGGTGGTCACCTTCACTGGGTATAAATATAAAAAAAAAATATTGAAAAAAAAAATAAACAAAATTTGGGCCTCTGGTCTTCCCATTAGATTGCTTTTTCGCTCGAAGCCTCAGTTTCGGCTTGGCCGCACATGAACGGGCTCAGCGTCCATGTATTCGTGTAGCTGCCGAAGGCACGGTCGAAGTTGCCCGACCGCGCTCGGCTCTTTCCGAAGATGTCCGAGCATCGCTCGCTCACGGACACGCGCTACTATGATTGTGTGATGGGCGCGCAGGACGCTAGAGTGGGGGTACATTTCGCGCGCGATCTGGCAGCTATGATCTGCAATACGCTCCTCTCTCTCTTTTCTCACTCCTTCTCTGTCATCCTATACTAACGACACCAGCGCCACCACAGCCTATATATCTTTTTCGTCGCTTTTAGGGTCCACATCCATAGTACAGCGTTCGGGCTCCTTTACTCTAGGCTCCATAAGACGGGGTATAAGGAGATAAGTGAAAGATGGACCTAACATAAACTAAAAATACTCATATAAAATGCAAACGTCTCTTAAAACATTGATTGTAATAATTCATAGCGCAATGCCACTGCATTTGTCGCGGGAAAATGAAAATGCGTTAAATTCACATTTGATAACGACAAAACGTGTGAATGTATAACATGTGGGGTGAAGCGAGAGTGGTAGCTATAGAGCATTTTCGGATAAACATTAACGGGGTTCGACATATTCGGGAGCCTCTATCCGACCTTTTTTGCTTCAAATTAAGATATCTCCAAAACTATTCAACATTTTTCGACGATTTTTTTAGTTTTGTTCACAAATACTTTATTGATAATTCTATATGTGGTTTTAGAAGATATTCAAATTAGAAGCGTTTTGAGACCAATTCCAAGTCGAAAAACATTGGTTAGAAAAATGCTCATTTTCAATGTACCTTTTCTCAGGAACCATACGTTTGATTTTCACCATTTTTGTTGTGGGTATATATTAAAGTGTTATAAACATTGTATCGAGCAATTTTTCGATATTTCGTTTCGAAATTTTTTGACGTTATTTTGAAATTAAAAAAAAATATTGACCACGTTTTTTTACCGTCAAATATTTTTTTCTCGGGTCTGAATCGTTTTTTCGAAAAAAACGGCTCGACACATCCTTCATTCATTTAGATGTACTTGTTGCGTCAAAAAAAATATTATACGACATAAAAATATTTACGATAAAAACGACTTCTCCGATCATAACAAGCCCCATCTAACATAAACAAAAATCATGAATTCGTCTAGGTATCCAACTGCAAGTTGGATTGGAATGAAGGTTCGGATATGGGGAAAGGGAAGTGATAACGACATAATCGTCATTAACGGTTTACTCAGAGTTTAATGGCGCAGGGATATGAGTGTTACATCGGTGACCTGTAACTTTTGGTAGGCGTCTTACCTCATTGCGAGACAAGTGCCGAACCATCGCCTTTTTCTTGTTAGAGCTGTCTAACTTACCGAAAATTAATGTGTCGGTATGAGAAATTTGGTATTAGGCCCAATGTTGTAAGTGTCAGTTGACTGGCACAAAATCCTCGAATCATTCGTAATATTTATTATTCTTTCTCACTATGTCATATATACATCTGATTACGAGAAGCTTCTAGAGTCGATAAAGGATGCAAAGGTGGCTGGAGGTCAGCCGAAGGTTGCTGCGTTCGATCCTGACGCGGCGATGATAGCTCAACGTAAAGAGTAACCCGTTAGGAGAGGACGGTCGCGGAATAGTCTCGGGAAATTGATGCAGGTCCGGTTGAAATTCGGGCGCCCCAGTGCAGGTTGCTTCATGTGACAAATCGGGCAGAGGTTTTAAGGTTACAGGCTAGGGACGGGAACCCCTCGCGCTGCTGAAGTAGTGCCCTTTGTTGATTCGATACTGGTGCCGGTAAGAGATGAGTCGAATGAGAGATGGCAGTAGTTATCGGCAATGAAAATTTAGAAAGCAACATATGGGGTTTGCGATTTCGAGGATTAAAGAACGATCAGTCTATCGCGAGTCGTCGAAGCGTCGCCATCGGAACAATGAGGCTGGGGACACACGAGCGTTTTTGTAACGTCCGTTACGACGGACGGTTATTTTGACGGACGTACTGGAATGAATACACGAACGTCAAAAATGTCGTCCGTTATCAATCCTGCTAATTTTTTCGCGTCGTAGACTCTGTACAGTACGGACCGGCCCTATATCAATGTTTCAAAAATATGAACGATCGCGAATTAATTACATTTACGTATTTAACACATTCATATTTAAAAAATCAAAATAATCCAAAAAAGAAACTATGGGTTCACCCGATGAACAGTGAGCGTCGTCGATACAGGCATTACCGTACTCTTTACAAAGAGCTTCGCAAAGCCGCAACGAAGTCGCCAAAAGTCTTTCCTCGATGAACGTTAAAAAACGCTCGTGTGTCCCCAGCCTTAGCGGACGATAGAAAACAAAATACTTTCGATATCGATGCAGCTGACAAATAAAACTCCTAGGCGGAGTACGAGAGCACAATAACCGCTCGGCAAACTTCAGAGCAGTCAATGCCCGACAAATAAAAATGACTGCCTAATAAAATAATAATAATTGACTGATTGGCGAGCGTATACTCGAAGAGAGAACACGTATCGGTGAGGAAGTGAAAGTGAGAAGCAAATATCGAGAGAGAAAAAAGTAAAAACAAAGAAGGTGGCGGGTGTAAAAGAAAGGGGAGGAGACGCGGAAGAAGCAGTGATAATAGAGATAGTGAAGGAAGGTGAGATGAGTGTAACTGAAGGAAGTGAAAATCGGATGGGCAGAAAGGAGGTTAGAAACGAAAAGGCTGGCGCGGAAAGGGGGGACGCTGAGAGAGGAAGTCAGCTGGAAGAAAAGGAACAGAAGCGCGGCGGAGCAAAAAGGAACTACGCGAGAGAGTCGGTGGGTAAAGAAGAGCAAGAGGAAGCGGCGGCCGATAAGGAGGAGCAGGAGGAAGGACGGGCAGCGGCAAGGAAGAGAGGAAGGCCGAGGAAGAGAAAGACGAACAGAGACGTGAGGGAATTCTTCGAAACGATTGGACCACTGAGCGAGGTTAGTGCGATACAGTCGCCACCGACGAAAAAGAGTAAGAATGAAGAAGACAGGAGGGATATCGAAGAAGGGGAAGGGAGTGAGGAGGAAGAGGAAGAAGATGAGGAAAATGATGATGAAGCAAAGGAGGAGGAAGGGGAAGGAGTGCAAGAGAGCGAGTTGAGATGGGACAGTGTCGACGATGTCTATACGTGGCGGAAAGATTTGCAGGATGCAGAAATAAGAATGAGAAAAACGATGAGGAACAGTGTAGCACTGTTGGAAAGGGAGTTAAAGGAGTGGTGATGGAGGGAGATAAATAGAATAAAAGAGGAATGTGATGCAGAGAACGGGCGACAATGTGAAGAGTCCAATCAAAATCGGAGCGAGATTGACAACTATAGAGAGAGGATGAAGGAGATGAAAGAAATGGCAGAACTGGAGCGGAAGGAGTGGAGAGAGGAGAGACGGCAGCTCATGGACAAAATATATAGGATGGAAGTGAGACTGGAAGAAAAGGATAAGGTGGCGAAGAGGAAGAACGAAATGGAGAAAGAAGAGGACGAGAGAGAGGAGAGAAGAGCAGCAGGAACAAGATCAGTAGGGGAAAAGCCAGGTTGGCACGGAGGCGAAAGGGCTAGGAGGTACGAGGAGGAATACAGAGGTAACAGAGAGGAGAGCAGAGGCAGAAGGGACGCAAGAGGAGAGCGGAGAGCGGCTGAAGATCGAAGGAGAAGGAGGGGGGAGAAGGATGAAAACAATAATGATATTAGATCAGGAGTCAGCGAGAAGGAATTCCAGAGGGAAATCATGAAGAGAAAGCCGATAGCGCTGAATGAATAGGAGTGGAGAGAGGAGAAAAACAGAAGAGAAAATCGAAGAAATAATATAAAAATTGCATTCGCTGAAGAGGAAGGAAACAACAAGGATACAGTACTGAGGAAGATAGAGGAAAGATGCAGATTGGAGATAAAAAGACGAACGACGATGAAGTGCGAGAGAAGAGGAATCATGATCCTGAAGTGTTGGAATTGGAATGAAAAAATAGGAGTTCTGAAGAAAAAGGGAGAACTAAGGGGCACGGATATACGAATCAGCGATGATCACACGAGAAGAGAGAAAGAGGTACAGGGATGGCTCCGGGATATAGCAGAGTATGAAAGAAAATGCGGCAGACAGACGGATGTGAGACACAGGAAGATCTGGTTGGGAGAGGAATGGTGGCATTGGAACGAAAGGAGAGGGGATATCGAGAGACGACGAGAAGAGGAGAGAGGGAAGCAGCCCTTTCGGAGGGAGTGGAGAGGACGATGGGCAGGATGAGGAGAGAGGTAAAGAAGAAAGAAGAGAGAAGAGAGAAGCAGCGATGAGGACGGCGGAAGTAGAATGTGTTCATGCGGAAAACGAGGAAGGGGAGGGGGACTTTAAGATAATATTATGGAATGTAGCAGGAGTGTTCAAAGTAGGGGAGGCATGGGAATTATTGGAGGAGGCGGATATGATTATTTTACAGGAGACGTGGGTAGAAAAGAAAGATGAAAGAAAAGCGAGCGAAAAGATGAGTGAGAAATATGCGTGGAAGTTTAAGGCGGCGCATAAGGAAAAACAGATAGAGAAGGGAAGGGCAAAGGGGGGGCAGGCAGTGGGGATAAGAAAAGGGCAGGAAAGAGGATGGGAAATAAGGGAGTGGGAATTCGGGATGATAATAAGTAACGAGGAAGTTAGGAAAAAGACAACAATCATAACGGTATACAATAACATGGGATTCAGGAAAATCGAAAAAGAACTGTCGAGCAGAATAATGGAGGAGGTCGGTAGGAAGGAGAGAGTGCTAATAGTAGGAGATATGAATGCAAGGATTGGGGGGAGAAGGCGATGAATGAAGGGGGAGATGAAGAGGAAGAAAAAGATGAAAGAAAATCACAGGATAAAATAATAAATGCGGAGGGGAGAAGACTGCTACGGATGTGCGAGGACTTAGGATTAAAAGTGTTAAATGGAAGAACAAGAGGAGATAGGATGGGAAGAATAACATTTGTAGGGGGGGGGGGGGGGAGAGAGGAATGTTGCGGGTCAGTAATAGACTACATAATAATGGTAGATAGGGGAAGGAAGGAAGAGGTAAAATGGATGGAGGTGGTGGAAAGAGTAGAGTCAGACCACCTACCGATAATATGGGTGATCGAGGGAGATGGAAAGGAGAAGGAAGAATGTAAAGAGGACGAAGGAGAGCAGCAGGACGGAAGATTGATATAGAACGAGGAAAAAGCAGAGAAGTTCATAGAGGAGATAAGAAAGGAGAGGGAAGCGAAAAAAGGAGCAGAAGGATGGGAAGGGGTGAAGGAAAGGATTCGAGGTGCGGCAGAGAAGACGGGAATGGGGAAAAAGGGAAAAAAACAAAAACAAAAGCAAAGAGGCGAAGGAAGCTACCAAGGTGGTTTAATGAGAGGTGTAAAAAACAGAGGAGGGCAGTATGGGAAAAGCTAGGGAGGTTCATAAAGGGAAGAGAAATAAAGGAAAAACAAGAGTTGATTGAGGAAAGAAGGAAGTTAAGGAAAATTTATAAGGAGGCAAGAAAGGAGTGGAGGGATAATATATGGAAGGCGGTAGGAAAAGCAAAGGACATGACAGAGTGGTGGAACGCAATAAATAGTTTCAGAAATAAAGGAAGGAGAAAGGTAGGGGGTACGATAACAGGTGAGAGCTGGAAGGAGCATTTTGAAAAATTGCTAAATGAAGGAGAGAATGCAGAGGGGCGGGAAGCAGCGGCGGAAAGGGAGAAAAGGGGAGAGGAAGGGGGGGGGAGCGAGAGAGGGGGGAAGCAGAAATCGGAAGAAGAGAATTTTGGGACGAATTTGAAAAAAAGGAGATGGAGGAAGCACTGAGGAAAATGAAGAACGGAAAGGCGGCCGGAGAGGACGGGATAAGTGTAGAGTTCCTGAAGGCACTACCGGAAGAAGAAAGAGAGGAACTGAGAAAGGCGTTGAATAGGATGTGGGAAAGGGGAGGGCTGGCGAAGGGATGGGAAACAGCCAGGATAGTGCCAATACATAAGGACGGGGATATGGAGAGAGCGGAAAATTATAGGGGGGTCTCGTTACTAGACGCAGGGTACAAACTGTTAACGAAGATGATGACGGAAAGGTTAAGCAGATGGATCGAGAGGAACAAAAAGCTAAAGGAAAGCCAGGCAGGATTTAGGAAAAAGAGAGGTACAAGAGATCAAATTTTCGTAATAAACGCGGTGATAAGCAAAAGTTTAAAGACGAAAGGAGGAAAGTTATATGCGATATTTATCGATTTCAAGGCAGCATTTGATAGACTGAGTAGGAAAATACTGGTTCGAAAAATAGAGGAGAAAGGGATAGGGGGAAGAATGTTAGAGAGGATAAAGGAAATATATAAAGGAACAAGGGCCGAGATACAGGTAAATGGAAGGATTACGGAGGGGTTTGGAACGATGCAGGGGGTAAGGCAAGGGTGTGCATTAAGCGCGATATTATTTAACATGTACATAGATGATTTAGAAGACAAGTGGGTAAGAAGGAACGAAGGGGGAGTGGTAGTGGGAAAGGAGAAGATTTTCGCGATAAAGTACGCAGATGATGTGGCGGCGGTAGCGGATTCGGCAGAAGGATTAAGGAGCATAGTGAGAGATTTGGAAGGGTGGGCGAGAGAAAACAAGATGGAGGTGAACGCGAAAAAAACAAAGATAATGATCTTCAACAATGGAGGAAAAACGAAAAAGGGGGAAGAGTGGAAAATCGAGGGGAAAAAAGTAGAAACAGTAAAGGAGTTCAAATATTTAGGGTATTGGTTTACTAGCAAAAACTCGGTATGGCTGCACGGGAGAAAGCTGGCGGGAAGGGCACAGAAGGCAATGAACGCGGTTTGGGGAATTTGGAAAAGAGCGGGAAGAGATATGATGGAGGAAAGATTATATCTGATGGACACAATAGTAAAGGCAGGAGCGTTGTATGGGGTGGAGGTGTGGGGAATGGGAGAAATAGGAGTATTCGAAAGGATTCAGAGCAGGTATTGCAAGATGGCAATGGGGGTGGATAGAAATACACCGAATTATGTATGGAGGAAAGAATTGGGGGTCCCTATGATGAAATACATGATAAGAGAGAGGGCATGGCGTTATATAAGTGAGGTATTCAGAATGGAGGAGAGTAGGTGGCCAAGAATATGCCTAATGGAGGAGGTGAGAGAGATAATAAACAGGAGTCCATCGAAGTGGGGGAGGAGTATGGAGAAGGTGGCGAGAGAGATGGGAATAGGGGATGTAATAACAATGATGTGGGAGAGAAGGGAGGGGAAAGCAATAGAAAAAAGGATACAAGAGGGGCTGACAAGGCTAAAAAGGGAGGCACTAGAAAAGGAATGGGAAAAAATATGCGACTCAACATATAACGGGAGATATAAATATATATGCGCAAAGGAGGGGATACCGTGGGGATACTGGGCGGAAGAAGGGGTGAGTGGAAAGAACAAGGAAATGTGGGCGAGGATGAGATGCGGAAATGTGGGGAGAGCAGGAAAGAGAGGGGAAAAGGAGTGGAAGTGTAGAATCTGCGGAGAAGAAAATGAGACGATGGAACACCTAATATTGTGCAAAAAGGGAGGGGAGATGGTAACGGTGAGGGCAAGGAAAGCGGCAGAAGATTGGGTGAAAGAAGTCGACAGGATGGCGATAAAGGGGGAAATGATAAACATGTTATGTGGAAAAATACAGGAGGAAATGTGCGGATAGTATAGGGAGATAGAAATAATCTGCAGAAGAGAGTGCAAGGACGAAAGAAAAAATGTAGATGTAAGGAAGACATGAAATGTAAAAAGTTTGTAAAAACCCCTGCAACAGGGGTGTGCAAGTAAAACTATCTAATAAATAATAATAATAATTGACTGCTCTGAATTTTGCGATCCCAAATGTAACGCCCTACACTGTGCTATATCTACGGATAGGGCGGGGAGTGGGTCGCTCCAACGCTTCTCGCCGCGCTGATTTGACAAACTTCAAAAATTCATATCTCATAAACTATTAAAAATATCCCTAATGTTTATTTGCAACTTTTGTTTGTAATGATTCCATCTACCCCAGAATAAATGGTGCTATACCTTAGGGAAATCGCCCTGTATAATGTATTTTATTGGAATATTTTTTAATTTCAGATTCATGTGCAGAGGAATGGCTGGAAAATGAAAGAGGCTTTCGCAAAAAATGTCCACATGCCATCGGGGCAATCGACGGAAAGCATATTATTATTCAAAATCCTTGTCACGGCGGTTCCGAGAATTTCAATTATAAAACAAAAATTACTATTCTTCTTTTAGCCGTCGTTGACAGCAATTATAATTTTATTTTTGCTGTCATAGGTAGTCAAGGGAGAATAAGTGATGGAGCAGTATTTCAGAACAGTATATTATGGCAAAAACTATTTACAAATTCCTTAAATTTACCCACCCTGCAACCATGGCCACTCACAAGCAAACAGGTTCTATGTGTTTTTTTAGGCGACGGTGCATTTGGACTGTCAACAAATATTATGAAACCTTACCCTGGAAAGCACCAAGTAGAGTCCCCGAAAAGATTATTCAATCAAAAACTATCCGGCCCACGTGTAGTTGTCGAGAATATGTTTGGGATATTAGCTTCAAAATTTAGAGTGTTCCGCAAACCACTTTTATTGTGCCCAGAAAAAGTCACTGTCATAACGATGATCTGCGTGTTACTACATAATTTTCTTAGAAAAAAAGTCGCACATCATCAAACATATATACGCCAACGGGAACCTGTGACATATATGAAAACAACGGTCAACTTTTACAAAATGGTTCCTGGAGAAACGAAAATGAAAATTCTTGTGTAACTCGTAATATCCCACACCCGCCTCGTCGATCACCGTGCAGTGCCCAAGAAATTCGAGATGAATTTAGGAAATTTTTTGTGAATAATACTGGAAGACTGGACGAATCGTAAGAGATTGAGTGAGAGTGTGTGTGAATTGTAGTGCGAGGAGTATAGTATTTTAGTTCGTGTTTTAGGTTATTTATTAAAAAGTTGGTGTTGATCATTATTTATATATTTGTACGCGTGATATTTACATTGTGCTGAATCGTGACTTATTATAAACACCGTTAAAACAAATAAATAAAAAGTTCCTAAAATAGAAGAAAACAAAGTATTAAAAATATAATACTTGCGTTATCTATTGCGTTTATTGTTTGCTTGCATGTTTGACTCTCGCCAAGAAAAGAGTCCATAAGATCGTATGTAAACCATACTGGACGATATATTTCGTTTGCGCCAGCCCCGGATTGCATGGAATCTGTAACGATTTTTGTATATTTCCTGTAGCTCGATAATAAAGAATCTTTTTTTTTCTTTAAATCTTCTACTGGAATATCCATGATGACATTAATACGAACCCAAACATGGTGGTTTTCATATTTATTTTAATACAATGGATGTTTTGCGTCCCATAATATCGACTCATACTGATAATTTCCTAAAAATGTCAATTCTAATTCATTATTCGACATTCTTTTCCGCTCTCGTGACACACGTAGGTTATTTGTATCAGAGATTAGGAGGGAGACCAGCAACGCTCGACAAAAGTTGAAACCTGGAGAGCTGGTCCGGCGGGGCGACATCTGAGCGGCCAAATATCGAACTGTGGGTACTTTTGTACCCATGAACCGAAGTTGGCACAGCTATCGGAGTCGTATATACAGCGAAAAGAACATATATATATAATCTGGCGGTCCGTAACGCCGATCGGGTCTTTCCGTGAATGAGACAGGCGTGCAATGATGACATATGTCCATATATTCGAGACTCGTACGCGTTGCTCGAATGTTCCGAGATAATTTTTCGTCGTCGGTCCAGCTCCATCGTGCTAGGATGCTTCAATCTTTCTTGCTATTGCAGGATATTATTTTGCAGAGATAGAAAAGACTTGGACTAGCAGCGCAAGATCGCCGAGGCTTTTTTCCGTATAATGTGCCTAGTTTATTATTTTTACATATTTCGATTGCCGTCAAAAATTTCGAAGACCGGTATTTTATTTTGCGAAATATGATGAATTTGAAAATAAAATTTCAAAATATTTCTGGAAACGCGTAATTATTGATTGTTTAGCCGTGTTAAATAATCGTAATTAATTGCATTTGCTATTTCGCTTCGAATAGCCTAATCAAGTTTAAACATTTTTGAATCATTATTATTAAAGTGATTGGTGAAAACGTGTTGAAAGGGCACCGCGAGATATCATCCCCATTGAAGCTCGCAGGTCATGGAGCCTCAGGCAAACGCCGGAAACGACTTCAAGTATAGATAAACTTGATTCACGATCAGCGATCCCATGTGAAGGCTCTTTTTTGCACTTTCTTGGGAATTAAATAAGTATACAACTGCGAACGTTTCGCCACATATTTATTAATATTTTGGGTACACTTTACATTTTTTCAGATCAAAATCGTCGCTCATTGCTGAAGTACGCGTTTGCCCCGAAAATGTATTTTTATAATTGGCTTCCATAATAACTCGGAAACTATTTAACCGATTTTGCTCAAATTTCTATAGTATATTCGGCACCTCTATAGTTCTAACTGAAACTGTAATATTTGTGGTATCTGCCGCCATAGTTTTTTTAAGCTGAGAAAGTAGGAAAAACTGACGAAATTTGGAATCGATTTTTTTAAACCGCGTCAACAGCGCAATTTCACACAAATCACAAATATTCAAGTTCCAGTTAAAACTATAAACGTGCTAAATATGCCATACAAATTTGAGCAAAATCGGTTAAAAAGTTTCCAAGTTATTACGGAAGCCAAATTGAAAAATACGTTTTCGGGGAAAACGCGTACTTCAGCAATGAGCGACGATTTTTATCTGAAAAAATTGTTAAGTGTACGCAAACTATTAATAAATATGTGGTGAAAAGCTGTATATTTATTTAATTCCCAAAACAACGCAAAAAGAGCCTTCACATGGGATGACTGATCGTGAATCAAGATTATCTATTCTTGAAGTCGTTTCCGGCGTTTGCCTGAGGCTCCATGACCTGCGAGCTTCAATGGGGATGATATCTCGCGGTGCCCTTTCAACACGTTTTCACCAATCACTTTAATAATAATGATTCAAAAATGTTTAAACTTGATTAGGCTATTCGAAGCGAAATTGCAAATGCAATTAATTACGATTGTTTAACACGGCTAAACAATCAATAATTACGTGTTTCCAGAAATATTTTGAAATTTTATTTTCAAATTCATCATATTTCGCAAAATAAAATACCGGTCTTCGAAATTTTTGACGGCAATCAAAATATGTAAAAATAATAAACTAGGTACATTATACGGAAAAAGCCGCGGCGATCTTGCGCTGCTAGTCTTTTCTATCTCTGCAAAATAATATCCTGCAATAGCAAGAAAGATTGAAGCATCCTAGCATGATGGAGCTGGACCGACGACGAAAAATTATCTCGGAACATTCGAGCAACGCGTACGAGTCTCGAATATATAGATATATGTCATCATTGCACGCCTGTCTCATTCACGGAAAGACCCGATCGGCGTATACGGACCGCCAGATTATATATATATGTTCTTTTCGCTGTATATACGACTCCGATAGCTGTGCCAACTTCGGTTCATGGGTACAAAAGTACCCACAGTTCGATATTTGGCCGCTCAGATGTCACCCCGCCGGACCAGCTCTCCAGGTTTCAACTTTTGTCGAGCGTTGCTGATCTCCCTCCTAATCTCTGTTTGTATTAGACAAAATGCGCACGTCTTCCCGGCACTTTTGCAACTTCAGACTGCGACGGTGCGAGTGTGGCAAAAAACCCCTAATCTCTGGTTTAATGATATTAATTTCCAACTTTAGGGTGATGACTTGAATTTGATTAAAACAAAAAATGTCGTTGCTGCTTTCGTGGCCAAACTGCTCTTACATAAGAGAAATATAGGCAGACGTGCGTTTCACAATGTTCCTAATTTATCAAAAGTATCCTTTAACAACGACGACTTGATTGTTTACTGCGAAGATTTGGAAAACTTCCACAGTGCTCTCAAAGAACGATTCCAGGACATATTAAAATTGGAAATATCGAACTGGGTGTTGGATCCTTTTTTCAAACGTTAAGATAGCAGTATCGTCCCAGCTTGACGAACGACTTATATAACTGACAGCGAACGAGGAAATAAAAATCAAATTAAAAAATGGCTACCAAGAACTTTGGCTACAAAAGCCAATCCCGCAATTGTAGCTTGGATTATGGTCAATTGTTCAACGATTATTAATAACATTCCCATCGTCTTATTTGAGTAAGCATGGATTTAGCGCTGCGGCAACGCTGCCAAATAAAAAGAGAAATCATTTGCGTGTTACCGAACGCGGTGCCTTACGACTGTTTTGAGTAAATTCGAACCTCGTATTAACAAACTTGTTAAAAATCATCATATTCATCCTTCACGTTAGATTAGTTTAAAAATTGTTATTGAAATCATTGTTTTAGTTTGAATAAAAGTTTTTCTAAATAGTACAAGGTTGCATTTTGATTGCTCTCACTAGTTAGAAACTCTCGTTCAAAATGTAAGCTTGAGCTTAGAAACAGGATAAGACTGATATGGCACGCTATAACCAAATTAAAGTAATTATTGCAATTGTGGTTTTAAGCCATGATAAAGTTGAAAAAGATGGCGGCAGGGGGGGGGGGCTGGAAAATAATCAATTCGCCGCAATGTGGGCGGTAGACGAAATAAGTTCGAGAACCTCTGTTATATACAAATAAAATGATAGCTAGCACCGTCGATGTGCGCGCATCACACAAAAACTACTGGATAGATTTTGATAATTTATCGTCAATTGGATTCTTGAAACGCCTGGTCTTATTTCTATTGAATATCAAGTTATTAGTGAGTTTATACACGTAGGACGCGACGGCGGCTTCGACGCACCCAACTATGCGTATTCTCTTGCCACTGACAATGAGTGAGAGGAGGGGCAAGCGATGCAGTAGAGACGCGCGAGAGAAGGAAAACATTTCGACTACTTACTGCCTTAGGGGGGTTCTTCAGTGTCGAAAGTTAAAAAAATATGTCTTCTAGTACGAAAAATAACTTTCCTTACCACTGAAAATCTGCTAAAAAATGAGAATATCTCGGTCCCGGTCGGGAAACAGCTGTAGAGCGTAATTCTCGAGTAGTTGCTAACCGAGAATGTTTACGAGTACACTCTGATGCCGTTGTAGAACTACCATGAGTAGCTTATACAAGGATAAAAGTGGCTTTAACTATAATGTACAGATTAAGTACACTAATGACTGGCATATTGGCGCAATGGCAGATGTATGTTCATTTTGTAATACTCGGAAATGAAAAGGGGAACTAAAAGGACTAGCTGTTTCTCGCACGATTAATTGTACATCGCTCACTCTCCTGATATCATGATACAGAAGAAGAAATATACCGATCCATTTAAAAAAATGGAGATGACCTTCAAATGTCCGAAGTACCTTCATCTGCAAAAAACTATTATCGCTACCGGTTGGCCCCTTTCGTACCGTGCAATTGCATTTTAGCAAATATTTCTGTAAACCTTATCGTTTCGAAGATATCCAAGATGCTTATAGTTATTGATCCACCCTGCATATTTTAGTTGCAGAAGGAAATACACAAAACACTGTTCATAAAGAAAATTTGTAAACACTTTATTTCAATTTACTTTCAATTTTGTGTTTGCTGTTTTTCCTTATGTAAATAAAATATATTATTAATATGGTAAAGTACGTGGGCGGAGTGGTGGTCATCAGTTATCCAATATATCTAACAACCTTCATTGGATTAACTCCGAATTGTCAGAGAATATTTTTAAGTCCACATACTTTTTCAAAATGCAAAAAAAAACGATTTTTCGAGATTGCTGACTAATCTGAGCCCTTTAAACGAACACTGTGCAAGAAAGAAATACTCCCCGACAGCGGATCTACTATGAAACGCACAAGTACCACTGTTTTCGCTTTGTGAGCAGTTGAGAATTAATATGCCGCGATAATATATTCGCTTATATTGTCCAAACCTTTGACACTTGCAATGAAATTGTGCGTCGTGCATGTCCATTTTGATACCATGAAGATAACAATTTCAACGAAAGCACAGGCAACGGTTTGTTTTCTTCGATAGTATACTCCTTTTTGGAGGTCTCTATTAAAGTATTGATTCCTTAGCTGGAAAGAACTCGTTGGTGCTCGCCGGTGCATCGCTATATTGTTCGTGGTTATTTTAACAGATGTTTCAGACAAAAGTTGTTGGGGCTAAAGTAATGTATCACATGGGCATATATAATTGATATTGAGCACCATCGCGACTGTTAGGATCAAGGACGACTGCATTTTTATGAATAATAAACTATATTTTATTATGTACTTACATTTTGTTTTGAAAAGTAAATATACGCTATACTTGTAATTTTATCTCCTGAACTTTTCCTTTTTAAGATATTTTACTTGGAAGTTTTCAAAGTTTCTCAAGTTTTCTAACTTAAATCTCGATAATTAAAGTTCGTTTTCTGAATATTGATTATAATGACAAATGTATATTTTTTTTACAAGAAATCAACCTTCATACAAAAACCGTCTAAAAAAACTCTATGAAAAATAAGACAATTTTTTTAAAAGGAATCTTAAATTACCGTAATGTTCATTTTATAATATTGACGTTTTAAGAACTCCTATATAAAGCATCTTTGATAAGAACGGGCTAGGTGAAAAAATGACAAGGAGGAAATATATTTACTTTTTAACAACAAATTCAAATCCATCGGAAAAATAGGGTTTGCTATTGGAAAAGTTCAAGTTAACCTTGACATGAATTTCGCGACTATTCTATATTCTCATTATTCAGTGCGTAATATTCTTATTATCCGAACAATAGTGAGCATGTCACGATGAATGAAAAATTAATTGTGAGCGTTTGCCGCTTGTGCGGAAAAATTAATCAGCCATATCATCGGTATCCTTATGGCCGGGGGCATTCTCGGTGTCCCCGATGAAAAGAGATTTTAAATTTCCGCATTTACAACTATCGAGGGACAGTGCCAACTTCGAGCGAGTTCATTTTCCCGTGCCTACGATGAAAAATATAACAGAGGCAAGAAGTCGCGAAACTCTTGTCGTCTCGAAGTTCCTTGTTACTCATGTCGATATGTTAAATATCGGGTACATGGTAAATGCACTCGGCTTCGCGATTGTTGCTGCGACTTTTGATGATAAGCTTATCTTAGGCCAGCCTTCGCCTGAATATCTTTTCCTCGTTGTTGTTGAAACGAGATGGCTATTTATCGCTACGGTCGAACAAGTATGCTTTCATTCGTTTGTCTTAGAACGAATTTAATATCGACACCGATTTCATTGAGCCGAAATTAAGTTACGTTTTTTTTATGATTATTTATTGAAAAACGTCTATCTCATTTTGAATAAATGGTGGACGTATGTTAAATACAAGCCGATTTGTCGGCACTTAGAATAATTATTAACTTACAAAGAAAATAAGAAATATCGGTTGAAATAAAAATGTACAACAAAACGATGAATATGATATCGAAGCGGCGCAAGATTAGCATTTTTCGTATCAACGGTATATATGTGTTAAAGGCTCGTAATAACCTTATCGTCTCGTCTTTACAGGTGACGATGGAAGTACGGCTTGGCCGAGACATTGCCGCAGGACCAATAAACACTAGTCGAGAATCCATCGTCTACTCCGGTTGGTAAATTTTTTTTTCGTGTATTTTCCCTTTTGTCACATTTTCATGGGGAAGGCAGTTAGAGTCGATACGACGCAATAATACGTATATGTTCGACTCGTTATACGCATCGAAAATTACATTATTACGAAAAAAAAATACTATCATTCGATTATTTGAGATTAAACACTTCTTGTAAATATTTTCATTTCGCAAAATATTAAGCACATCAGATCGTCGAGAACGATGGTTTAATATTCGATCATATTAGACTTGGAGTAAAAATAATTGCCAACATTTCTATGGCAGGAAATCAAGACGAGGTGGCGCGATCACGAAAATGTGCAAGTCGCTCTTCCGGGAAAAGGTGAGTGTGCTCCATTATTATTTGTGGCGTGAATATGTAACGAGTGGTAGCAACTAAACGCTTGACGATCATTCGGCATGTTAGCTCCGGTACTTATTTGCGCTTATCGCAAACGTAGAAAATAACCATATTCTTTCGTTTTCTTCTTTTACTTTTTTTCTTTTTCCGGCACTTATCGCCCGCCCAACGACAAGCACTTTCATGATGTATACCAAGCGTAGTTTATGAACATCATATCGAATACGGGCATACAAGTCCACTTATTCGATGATACAATAGGAGGATAATTAGATAGAGCCTCGGTGAATATCCAGATTAAATTTGCTCGAGTAACCGGCTCGAGTACGTCCGTTGAATGACTGGAGTCTAATTCTATTTTGCTTGAGAAGCGATAAACAATGCTTGCTCGTGTTCATACGCATAGACGTATTATTTAGTAATTGCCATTATACCCTATGCCTGCCCACAACAGATGACTAGGTTAATTATCATTATAACACTTCCTTATAACATGGTGTCTAAAATGGGAATGAATCGAGAAACGTACCAATCGCACGTCGATCAATTCACCCAATGTGGTAAATGTACGGCAGTGTCGGAACGAAAATTGGGTGCAAAAAAAAAGTTGGAAATTCAAAATCATGTTCAGAATAGACGCGAGATAGGCAACTGAGCGTCCACTTTCGCCAGGAGTTACGTCGTTTTATTTCTTCCTTGATTTCTTTATTTCTTGTTTGAACGCAGAATACATTTTTTGTACATGCAAGTACAATGAATGGGGGAGGGAAAGACGTAGATTTTTCGGCACGTGCTATCGCCGAGTTTGTCGATAATAATCTTGTTTGTCCGGAAACTTTTTACGTGTTTCACGCAAACTTTAGCAATCGGTCGATGTTTATGCGAAGCTCAACATAGAATTTAATGTTTTTAATTTCGACGTTAATGGAGGTAAACACTAGTCGAATCGTTAACTTCGTAAGTACTATCGACTTAGCCTGCGCTGTTATTTAAAACGTAGAAAGATGGTTCTTTTATACAAGCCATCACGTTGCCGAATGGCATTTTGGCATATGCAAATAGAATGCATATTATAGCTGTTGTAGGAAACAGAATTCGAGTAATTGGGATCTTTCCTCGGAAATATCAAAACACGTGAAACATCCGTTATAAATAGCGTGGCCGTCTTCTGTATTACCCGAAGTATGGCAATTCGTTAACAATTATATGAAAATAAAGTTTCCATTGTAATGGCACATACTTAATTGTTATTGTTGAATTTCGTTCTTGGGAAGTGCCAGTAAACTTTATTTCGAATCTCCTGTTCGGAATCACGAATCAAACTCTGCGCTTTGGAACGTTCTAAAATTATTTTCAACAGCTTCGCTGCCACTCGGATAACAGGGTGGGTCGAAGACCAAGTTTTGGAGGCACGCTTACTCCCACAAAAAATTGAGCTACATTCTTCATATAAGGGAGTGAAATATGGTCCTCGCGCATTATTAATTTCGAAATACATGATTGGAAGAAAACACACGCACACGCACACGCACGCGCACCCATTCATAATTGAAAAAGGTGTTTAGACGCTCGTCTTTATATGCCGGACGGCGTATGCAGACGTGCTAAAGCTCGTTACTCATGGCTGGGTACTCGATCATGACCTCGGGGTACTTGAGATTTTCATGAATATCACAATTTACGGCTTGAAAGTTTTAGGACTTGAAAAAAGTAGTGCTGGTGGTTGCAACTTCGATATGTCATCATCGGCCTTCGGCTACACTGCAACGTGGCGCATAATTCTTCGAGGATCGCTAAAGGATTTTAAGATTTCATAAAATGTGATAACTTCTTTGACAATCTGACGGCGTCGAGCGTTAACTTCGTGGCATCGATATAAAACTTTCGCAAACATAAGTTCGTGAATTTGTTAAAAAAATGTAAACATAGTTCCAGCTCAGCCTTTAACGACGGCGCTTCCTCGAGCACAATTCGTTCAGGCTATAGCAGATGATTATGTAAATACAATATATTCAACGAATTTTTCACAGCGATTTATTACCAGCTACCACAGCTGGTAAAAAATATTCCCCGAGTCGACCAAACACAAAAGTAACACAAATTTCTGAAACACCGTCTCAATTTTTGTTCGCAATTGGTATTGTTTGCATTTGTATTCACGACAGCTGCTTATCGTCGCTCGGTTGATCGTTCCACAAATAATGTACCCCGGAAAAAACGCGTGAGTCGCGCTGTCGCACTGTGAGCATTTTAACGTATCACTAAAGTGCCACTCATTTTCTTGGCCGTCTTTCGTCGGGATGCGGCTCCTTAATCGTCTCTTTATTTCTGCTATAAAACAAAGAGGCAGATAGATAGATACAAGAAAGAAGATAAAAGTAAAAGATTAATTTGAAGATTACGAGAGTAATATATAATTGGCTGAGAAGAACCACGGGGCGAAATTTTTATTTAATCATCACTAAATGATAGATACCGAGGCAGTCGAGAGTCTCGGTCCTAATATATTTACTTCGGCGTGTAGAGCTCTGGCTTCAAGGATATTATTATTTATTTCGAATAAATTCTTTGGAGGAACTAAAGGATTTTGCTCGAGTAACGATACAAATTCATTAAACTCATTAACTGAGATCAGGGCTCGCAATAAAGTTATTTTTAATGTGTCCTCGAAGAATTGAATGGATCACATGATATTTGACGCTGCACGAGCGAGTCCTTGACAGTTTCTTAAAAAAATCGTTACGAAGGCTCGAGTAATGATACTAATACTTAACAAAGTGAATCGATTGATGGCGGCGTTTTAGTGTAATAGTGAAGTGTCGACACTAGGACTGGACTGCGACTAAATAAAACATCGATGATGAGAAACTTTGGATTGGCTTGGCGTTACAAGCCACTCGAAAATATACTGACAAATGGGTGAGTGAACCCGTTGTGACTACTTGGGATCGGGCAAAAAGTCAGAAATTACTAACAAAAGTACATATTTAGATGTACATGTATAAATTGGTATATAAGATAATAAACATAAAAATAAAAATGAAAGAAAGATAGCTTAGAGCGTTTAATTTTTCCATCGCTTGCGTTGACCATAATATCGCCGGTACGTCTATTCTGAAATAAAAATTGAACAATATTGCGCCAGTATATTGATGCATTATGAAGGGACTGATTTGGTAAAATGGAAGGGGTTTGGTAAAATTTGATTTTGACAAAATTGATAACAATTTTACGAAATTCCATTCTGCAAGAACTGATTTCTTATTTTTAGCAAGTAACAAAAAATTTGAACCGAAATAAAAAAAAGACATAAAATTCGAGTTCAATTGGTGTTCAAAAACTGTTTCGAGATAATCGCGTTTAATGTTTCAAGCATCAGTTTTTCATAATCAGAACTAGTTTGTGTTACCTTACATAGAGTTATTAATTTCCGGGCAATAAAGGGTCCGTTCTGTACCTTCACCCACGTCCAGAACGCCTCCGAATGGATTCTAGCTTCGAGCCATCCTTTGCTCTTTCGTGGCAGCATGTGCAAGGTCTTCAGCAATTGTAATACAGGGTTCTTTTTGGTTTTTAATAATTCGTGGAAATTTCCACCACACGACACACCGAACTTTTGAAAAATCCTCGAAAGAACTATGTTACCCTCTTTAAAAATACAGGTGGATGTGTATGCCGCAAGTTTAACGGAAAGTGCACCGCCCGGAAGATTTTTCAGGCTAATGTTCCAAATGAGCTGGTTACAACTCTCGTTATAGCTTATTGTGAGTGTGAATCCCCCACCGTACCTACCAAGCAATTCCTTTTTGGACAGATCCACATACGTGGGCTTGACAGCTTTCAAAACAATTAGCGAAAGAGGCTCATACGTGTGCTCGAGATCTGCGATCTCGTTCTTTTTATCTTCGTGTATCGCTGCATAAGATCCCCGCCACTCATACCACGAGTCACTTTCGGACCACCATTCTTTGTCATACGGATGTTGCTCAAATCGCATATTTCATTGCTTCGGCCGAATCAGCGTAACGGCGAATCGCCGAGCCGTAATACACTGCCCAATTATCAATCAATTTTCCGGTCCCTTTTTCTTTTTAAGTTTGCCCAACCGGGTGCTTGACTCTTTCAATCTTAAATGAAACTAGAGGTACTTGGAGAGAAAAAAGAACGGTATTCCTCATGTTATAAGCGATAGCTTTGCGCTATTGCTCATTATTCCAAGTAGCGCCCGAGATAAAAGCTCATAACCCTCGAACGTGTGCACTGATTCTTATATAATTTTGAGAAAATACTCTTCAAATGGTTTTCATTAAGAAAATTCAATAAATGAATCATTTTTGAAGTGAATACTTCTTTTGCGACGTTGGAGAGCCGTGCGTAAGTTAAACCGGACAAGAGAATGGAGGATCGAAGAAGATAGAAAAAGACGGAGGTGTAGGCGAGAGAGCGATATTCTCTTTCTCTCTCACTGCGTATGTTACACCGGACAAGAGAATGAAGGAATTGAAGAAGATAGCGGGAGACTGATGTGTGAGAGAGTGAGAGCGTCACTCTCTCTCACTCACACCTCCGTCGCATTGGCTCTCGCTCGAGCGAACGGCAGAGAGTATTTCCTGTCCCTCGCCGGTACATGCTCGGGCGGGGGTTCGAGGCATGGAGGCTAGAGGGAAGGAGACCGAACGGTGTACTGTGAACGTGGACTATGAAAGTAGCGAAAGTTCTTACAGAAATATCCGCTGCACGGCGCTGCGATTCACAGTGACTTAAAAGAGTCGTCGTGAGCACGGTCTTACATACAGGCAGAGAACATAGATGTATATGGAACAACAGGCCTTATGGGCGCATTTGGCTGGGGTGCGCTTAGTGCTCACCCCAGCCACCGTGGCGCTGCCCAATATCTGTGTGCACGCATACACTGATGCTGCGGTCGTAGCGCGCTCTTTCTCGCACCCAAGCGTTCAGCTATGCTTGGGGTACTGTTCAGTTTAGTGCTCACCCCAGCCACCGTGGCGCTGTCCAATATCTGTGTGCACGCATACACTGACGCTGGGGTCGTAGCGCGCGCTTTCTCGCACCCCAGCATTCAGCCATGCTTGGGGTACTGTTCCGCTTAGTGCTCACCCCAGCCACCATGGCGCTGTCCAATATCGGTGTGTACGCATACACTGATGCTGGGGTTATAGCGCGCGCTTTCTCGCACCCAAGCATACTGTTCCGCTCTCGCTCGCACCCACGAGCTGTGTACCCCGTGGTTGGGGTACTTGGGGTCTCGATTTAAGGCAACTACATTCCGGACCCCAAGCATGCACATTTTTCTTTTTATTTGTATTCATAACATACAATAAAGATGCTTCTTTCCTAGAAAGTTGTTACAGACTGTATTTCTCTTTCGATTTAAAAAAAATCACTTTTACTAAAAGCAGCAGGCAATATTGGGAAAAAAAGTTATTCAACTTCGATGAAATAAAATATTCATTTAAAAAAAAATCTCCCGCTCTAGGATTCGATCCATGAACCGCTAGCATGTAATGCCCCCCTAGCTTTCGAGCGAGCCGCCGATACAAGAGCGAGTGAGATGCACTTATCGGCAGGCACGCATAAGTGCAAGCGAGATAACATGGGAGTGGGGGTCAGCTGATGCGCCGAGTGTGTGTGGCACACTGATACATCGCCGCGCGCTCTACAGCCCATAAGTGGAACTACATTTTCCGTGCCAAAAATTAACACGGGCCCTGTTGTTCCATGTACATCTATGTTCTCCGGTCTGGAAACTCCGGTGGAAGGGGTAGGTCGCTTATTGAAGCCGTTTTTAGTTCACTAGTCGCCGCTAGGTTCGTTGCGATCAGAAAACCCGCCGAGACGGGGCCGGAGGGGTTCAGACGGAGACAGCACTAGTCGGCCACGCTTTTATCTCTCTGTCTCTGTTCCACCTTCATGTTCGTTACGCGGATATTTATTATAAGTTTGAAACACTTTTAAAAGAATCAGGAAGAGGCGTTAGTCCCGTCAATTTCGATTAATACGATCGAAAAAAAAGATGATCTTATTAATCGGAATCGAACCGTAAACTTTCTAAATTCAAGCGAGCGTGATAAGCATGTATGATTCTAAAGCTATCACATTCCATGTAAACTTTAGCGGAGTGGTTCTGTGCTCCCCTCATATTCTTGTGGTTGTTAGTTGAAAGCCATTTGTCTCCTTTTTTTCTTATGCAATTTAATAAAAGTACAAATACAAAACATTCCCTGATATTTTTCATTTTTTTACATGCATTTTTTTCATACCAAGGTAAACAAAATGAATTCTTTCAAATTTTGTTGTTGCCCCTTAATTAATGTTTTTTTTTTTCATTGTGAATCGGTTGTCAACGGTAGCATATATCTTATTAACCAGCTTCTATTCCTGAAACTAATTAAACGTATCAAGGTAAGTAACCATGAAAAAAATGTTTATTATATTATTCATCTTATCACGTTAATGTAATGATTTTTGTTTGTTTTCAAGTATTCCATCAGGGCAAGTATAATATAAATAAATGAACAGAAATGTCACGTAAACATCATGGTAAAATAGAGAAATAAATGCAAAGAAACTTGTTCTTTCTTCATATTATCACGTTTATTTTCTGTTATTTGCAGGTAAGGGACCTGTTTCAATCCTGGTAAGTATGAATATATAAATGAACCTTTTGATATTTGTATCCGGTAATGTTTTATGTTAATTTTGTAAGTATTCCAATTGTTCAAATCCAGGTAAGTATAAATACGATAGAAACTTTTTCTCGTTTTTTTCATCCTAATGTCACGTTCGGTTTGTTTACAGGTAATCCAGTTGTTGACAGGCAGGTAAGTATTAATATACACAAACATTCAAACATTCTTTACAACATATTACATTGATTTTGATTTCCTTGCAAGCATTCCAGTTAAATAAAGATATATATTAATACAAATCAATCCTCGTATACATTTTACATTTTTCCCGTTTTTAATTGAATTTTATTTTTTCTATTCCTGTTATTTATTCTTTAATTATCTGGAATGGCCTCTTCCCACTTTTTCGACATCACTGTGTCTTCTGGGACGAAAAACATCGAGCACTTCGCTTCTGTTCTGCTGCCGGATTTACAATTCCGTACGACGCATAACTTACCCATTTTGAAAAAATATGCTTTCAAATTATCAAAAATGTATGAAACGCAGAAAATAATTTAATAACTGTCAACGACTCAACGATGCACGTCTTAACCGTTCACTCCGTTGCTCACCGTATTGAGGTTATGTTTATCTGGGGCCCGGAACCACAGCGGCAACTAGTGGCGGCTAGAAGCGAAATTTGTCTTCACTAAGCGACACACATGATCGTGGCTCCCAGCATTAGAGTTTCCAGACCTGTATGTAAGACCGTGGTCGTGAGACACATGTCAAGGTGGTCCTGTCACGTGACTTTTGTTTTTATTTCCACTCCAATTCTACAATTACAATGAGTTTGTAATGTGCGAAGAACATTCGAAAATAATTTCTAGTTTGACAAGAAATATTATTCGGCGAAAGTTGTGCTCTGTGTTCTAGATTGAGTACCCCAGGATGTATCGTCTCATCGCGATGCAGAGGCGATAATAATTCATTATAATCTACAGGTCATTAAGGACAAAACAAAAATTCCTTCTCGCATAACAATTGAAAATTAACAAATGGAAATATCGACGAGGATATGGAAGACGTCTATAGAATGGTAAGAAATGTTGAAGCGTTGCACTGATTTATGACTGAATCAGATTTTCAAAGGTTTCCGAAATAGTCGAAAATGCTGGTATTAACAATTTAAACATCCGTTACCCAATTTTAATTCCGTTTATTTGTTCTTAGCAGAAATGCCAAGTTCAAGGAAAACGCTGGACATGAACACGGTGGAGGATCAAGGGACTGTTTCAATTGGACCTGGATATGTTATGTGGCTCAGACAACTTATTGATGGAAAGCGTATTCGGTTCTATCCTCAAATACTCATCTCGTCAACAAACAAGGCTGTCGAGAGAATGTTATGGACATGTGCGAATAATATCGCTGTCGTCCAGAGTAAAAAAAAGTGTTGGCAATTAAAAAAAATGATTGTAGTATAATATATATATAATTTTATTGATTAACATTGTGGCAGCTTTCTAATCAGTCTTGTGTCACAAAAAGACACTTGGTGGTCCAAGAATAGAAAACGAAGACGTACAAAACAAAATAAACGAAAGATCGTCGAGTACCAAAGGCACTAAAAAAAATGCATCGATCTCTCTCGTTCACGTACAACTTTAACTACTGAAATCCATGCCGAGTCACGTCCACAGAGTCGTGGCGAACTTTTCTGTCGCGCTCCATGAGATCGCTGATCGGGAGCTGCTTGTTCGGTGGGTCTTCCATAATTTCCCATTTTTGAAGAACCCCCAAAAAAGTTTTACGTGATGTTCAATCATCCTCGATTATCGTCAATGAGGCACTATCATTTGCGCAGTTATTCATCGGTGTGAATTTTTTTACGAAAAAATTTAACAATTATATTCTTCAACGTGACGAAATGGCTCGAATCTCACGTTTGATAATAAGATTGAACTCTCTTCGGACACGTCCTTCACCTCGTTCTCGTTCTCCGATTCCTTCTCGTTCGATTCTTGCTCAGGTTTTTCATTCTCCAATTCCTCACCCTTCGGTTCACCGTCCTTCTCCACCTTGATCGCCTGGTAGCCCCGCAGCACGACGCTCAGGAGATCCTTTCGCGACTGCAACACCTGCGACACAACGTATAACGTCGCGCACGCCATGCTCGCCGGGAAATACAAGGCCACCTGGAATATCCTCTTGGCGAAGACGTAGACCGTCGTCACGCTCTTGTCGCTCCGCAGTACACGGTACAATAAATTCAAAAACACGGCTCGTTTGCTCGCCACTCCGATGTAGGGGTCGAGCAGCTTTCTGTAGAAAGTTGTGTAGAATCGGTTCTCCTGCTCAGGCTCTTTGCCAACGACCTGTATGATATATCGATTGAAGCAATTAGCTTTTAATTCATTAATTTTGTACCACTTTCTTCTTCTTTATTTTATTTCCAAGGAACACAAATGCACGTACCTGATGCAACAGACTGAGAGCGTTGAGTAAAAGGTTGAAGGACCCGACATGGACGACTTTGTAGACGGAGTCGATGTGGGAGAGAATTTTATCGGATTCTCATTTAGCGAAGGGGTAGGCCCGGTTGACGCCGGTAAGGATAGCGGTCATGATTCTCGTGCCGGGCTTGCCGCGTTTGAGGCAAGCCTTGAAAAAGGCAAAGACCCAGAAACGGTACAGCGGCACCTAGAAAAAATGCATTTCAAATATCAGGACGTAAAAAAATAAAATGGATAAAAAATGGATAAAAACACAAACATAAGAAAGTGAAAGGGAAATTAAATATTTATAAATGCGGTGTTCCAAACGTATACAACATTGAAATTCTACCACGAAATAAAACTGTTTACAATGAAACGTTTACAATGAAATTATTTATTAAAGTATTCAAATTCGACAGCTACCATAATATTCGATGAAATCATAATAAAATCAACAAAACATATTTTTTATTCCATTCAAAGGAATAGACGTTTTCTTAGACCCATAAAGCTACCGCGTTAAATAAGAAAAAATAACAAACCGCACGGCGATCGACCCACACCCAACTCAAACCCAACAAACCGCACAGCAACCCAAAAAACCCAACAAACCGCACAGCATTAACCTCACTTTCACGCTGATTTTTCAAATTACACAAATTAGAAATGTACTGGTTAGAAAAATACTGTTTTCTTACCTGATTGTGAAAAATTGTTGTAAAACACTTATTACACTTGACTTGCTGGTAAAAAAGCGTTTTAAATACTTGTTGAACTTGACTTTCGCGTATAATTCGTAGAGCAACGTGATTTTGCACAGCTTTCGCATAAGAAGAAGACGTTAAATGAAAAGAATCGATCTCTTTGTCTATATGCTCACTTCATTGCGTCACCAATGCCAAACTTCATATACGTTGCTCGCAGCACTAGCGCTTACCGTGGCTGAATTACGAATCCAACTTAGAGCTATTTTGGGGGTCCACGTCCATAATGCTTTTTGTATAGGCCGTTCGGTCTCCTTCCCTCTAGCATCCATGGTTCGAGGCTTCGAAAATATCGAGTGTTTTAAACAATAAAGCTATATTTTTACGTGCCTTTGTATGTAAAAAGCTCTGTGTGAGCGCTCGTGTTTGATAAATAATAATATAACAAAATGAGAGTGCTTATTTTGTATGATGGACTCATTTTTTTAATGTTTAAAAAATTCACACTCAAAAAATAAAAAAAAACTGTTTGTATTGTTCACACACGTAAGAAGTGAATACTTCTGGTATCCAGCCTTTCGCCTGAATGAAAAATGAAAAGTATAATCATTAAAATAATTGTTAAAATGATTAAAAACCATCAATTAAAGAAATTTTAAAATTGTAAAAAAATGTGTTGCGTAGCCGGATGAGGCTGACGCAGAGACCTGCGGAGCCTACTGAAGGCGCTCGGACAGCCTACAGAGTCTTTCAGAGACCCTGCGGAGACCTACACAAGAACAACAAAAATACGTTTCATGGAAATAATTACAATTTCAAAGAATTGTTAAAATAACAATTTAAAACAATTATCTAAATAATGATTTATTTTATCCGAAGGACTGCGCAGGGCTTTACAAAGCTTCCTACAGCCTCCGCAGGCCTTCTACAACTCTGCGCAGTGCTTTCGAAAGCCTCCTACAGTCTCCGCAGGCTTTCTACAACCCTGCGCAGTACTTTTGAAGGACCGCACAGGGCTGAAGAAGGCCTGCGGGAGCTGTAGGAGGCCTTCTAAAGTCCTGCGTAAGGCTTTGAAGTGGTGGTTGGCGTAGTGTAGTCGTTTTTTTACAAATTTCCATTCGCCATATCGAATCCGCCATCATGGATTTAAGAATTATGAAATTCCGACTTAATATTCGTGTTCGGCGACCTCAAAACCCCCGTATAAAATTTGTTGTGCAGTTTCGATCAATTTTGGAATTGTTAGCCGCCATCTTTTTATTTAGGAAACAAAGTTTATGTCGCGAGTCGGCCAATGCATACGTCTTTTAGTAGATATGTTAGTATTATTTTGAAGTGGTGGTTGACGTAGTGTAGTCGTTTTTTTACAAATTTCCATTCGCCATATTGAATCCGCCATCTTGGATTTAAGAATTATGGAATTCCGACTTAATATTCGTGTTCAGCGACCACAAAATGCCCTGAATAAAATTTGTTGTGCAGTTTCGATCAATTTTGGAATTTTTTGCCGCCATCTTGGATCCGCCATCTTGAATTTTTTTAAATCTGACGTCAGATTCGTATTCAGTGACCTCAAAAACCCTTATATACCACGGTTTCATCATGATTCAATGGAACAAAAAATGTGTTTAACTCAAAGGGTTAAAACATTACTACGGAACGATAGAAAATTATTTCTCCGAGGGAATTATTTGTTCCTAAATTCATACGTTATCACGGAGGATGAAAATTCTGGTCTAAGCATAATAATATTTTGGCTTTGGTTGAGATTATTCCATTCTCGACGTAGTGTCGATTGTGACAATAGTGTTTACGTTCTTGATTCATTGGAACTTCCGGTTGATTTCCATACACATTAATGATCTAAGCGTTAGGGAATACCAAATATGTCTGTTGACTAGTTAATGAATGACACGAACTCTCATTTCACATTTTAGTTTGAATATCCCACTTCCAGCGGAAGAAACTCGTGACGAACGTTCGTGCACATAGTGGCGAAATGTATCAAAGAACGATGTAAAATATTACAACATACTCGTATACGATGACGATCATCTTTTATTACGCTGCGTATTATGTTGAAGTAACAATTATTATTGTTTATTCTATCATATTTGCTTTATTATTTTGCGCCTAACGCTATTCACATGTACACATCGTACTTGCTCTTCGGAAATACATCCTTACTATAAAACTTAATGTAGCTCCATCTTTCTCTGTGCAACTCTTTACAAAAACAATCAACACCCTTCATAGTTCATGAAATCATTTAGAAAAAAACTTGCGAAATAGGGACCGAGTGAAGAGGATAATCTATCATGAAAATTGAGATATCGGTTCTTCCTAAGCTGATTTTTAAGCCTTGCACGTCACACCTTCGGGTTCTGACGGTAGTAGTCATTGGGGGTGTATTCAACCCCACTCACTTTGGAGAGTGGTAAATAATTGAAAAATTACAAAAAAAATCGTTTCATAAGGCTGAAATAGCATGCGTTCAGGTGAGAATGATTAAATTAGCGACGGTTCCAAAAAGTATATATATTTATTAGAACATCTGAAGTGCGGAGATCTTCAGAAAAAATTATACGACAGTTTGGTACCAATAAACAATTTTTTATTGTGAAAAAAGCTTATAAAAATGCAGAAAAAATATATATACTAGCTAAAACATTCATTCACACATAAATCGCAATCATACACTCACACACTTTCTTATTCCACACCGAAGCTGCATTGCACGCAAATATAAGCATAAGCCCGATGCTTATCGCACATCGGGCGGTTGCACCACGGCACTGCAATAGTGTTTTTTATCTTTATTCCACGTACATAATAAACACCGGGCTTGTTTTCCAATTTCGGACGCTCTGTGAGAGTTTTTTGCACATCTTGTAAACCTAAGATACTAGCTATCCCGGCTCGCAGATCGTTGCGAAGGGACGTGATTATAAAGCGTTCCTGCAAATGCGGTTTTAGTAGGGATATGTATAGTGATCGAAGGATATTTTCCATACTTACCTTTTCGTGGATATCATGGATATTATTTCTGGATTTTAGTAAAATTCTTGCATTGACCGCGGCTTGATCAAGCATACTGAAAAATATGTCATTGACTCGTTCGCCGGCTGACCGTATACGAGTGGCACAACATATCGAACCAATCTATCCTCCCTCTATTTTTATTATAATGTTGGATGATTTCCGGTTTCCCATCAATCACCTGACCCGTTAACGCCGCGCATAACCGACGCCGGGCGTCCCCGCGCTCGAGACTCTGCAAGTCTCTTGCTTACAATTAGCGCGCAATCTTCGATGTCGGAGTCTAACTCGTCGCTTAATTTTTCTACAGAAGATTCCGAATGCTCCGAGATGTGGTCCTCCTCGCCCGAATCATCACCTCCGAGTGGAATTTGTTCCTCCACTTCCTCGACCAATTGTTCTCGCACAGTTCGCGTACGCAGGTTATAGGCCATCCTTGGAACTTGTTAATTTAGCATGTAATTTAAAAAAATCCAACTTTGCAATTCTTTTTTATTACTTATCATTAATGATTATCACAACAAAAACGTGCTCCAAAACTTGTGTTTTTCGCCACAGTCACATGGGCTTACGTGCACCCCAGATTTTTGCACTGTCTCCTTTAAGCGGCTGCCAAACTTTAACTAACGGGTCCTTTAAAATAAAACTGACGAGGTTCCCTACCAGAAATTTCAAACTACCTATAGATGGCGAAACGTGTCTTATTTTCTCGAAATTTCTATAATGTATCGCAGGTCAAAAAACGGCTGGGGTGGATTTAACCCCAGACGACTACTAAGGGTTAAAGTCAACATCAAGAGTGTATGAAAATTTGTTTACCTGACTCAAAAATGCCGGAACAAAAATGAACTGGTCGATCGTATTTATCGGGACCTAAAACAATAGTGCTCAAAAGCCTTAAGCTTAAAATTGTGCTCTTCTTTTTATGGTAAATACAATGAGACAATAAGATATTAACGTTCCTACTCCACTGTTAAATGTTGACATCATATAACGTGCGAACTAATTTTTACAGAAAGGGAGTACATAAGTTCGAAAGGCTATAATACTTCACATATACGGTTTTTATGCTACATGTACATTGTATATTTGAGTATCCGCTACTCTACCCGTCTCCTCTTCAAATATGAGAGAGACGCATAATCCCATATAAAACCAGAACTGAACATTGAACGTGAATATCGAACGTATGATTCCTGAGAAAAGGTAGATAGAAAGTAAGCATTTTTCGAACCAATGTTTTTCGTCTTTAAATTGGTCCCAAACCTTTTCTAATTTGAATTTCCTCTAAAACCATATATACGATTATCAATAAAGTCCTTCAGAACAAAACTAAAAAAATCGTTGAAAAATGTTGAATAGTTTTGGAGAAATCTTCATTTGAAGCAAAGGAGGTCGGATAGGGGCTTCCACATATGTCGAACCCCGTTAACAGACGCATGATTAAAAATGTTGGGTGACGAATAGATTTCCAAGAAGGAATTGTAATTAAAGGTTACACAAGGACTTCGTATATAAGATTAAATATTTTTATTATTACAACTCTTTCTTGGAAAGTTATTCGCAATCCGAAATTTTCCATAATTTTGTGCCTGTTCAAGTAATGACGCTCTGGTGCATTTGTGAAAATATAAATAAATACAATACATTATGCATTATTTCGGTTCATTCGGGGCATGTGTATCCTAAAAATTGAAAGCGGTCAAAGAAAATAAAGTTGTCGCACGGGGATTCGAACCCGCGACCTTCGTGTTACGAATCCGATCTCTTGCCGCATGGTAAAAGTTGAAAACAGGCAAAAAAACTGAATTTTCGCACCGGGAAAGACCCGAACCCACGAACCTCGCATTGCAAATCTGAAACTTGCCGCTGGGTCAACCACTGCTTGAAAAATATACTAACATGTAAGATTTATGTATGGCCGATCGGCGATAAAAATGTTAACAACTAAGGCTTGGCCATCCAGAGCTCCCATTTGCGTCACTTTCATTTCTAGTCAAGCCCTACATGTACTGTGAATTCGGCCGAAAACGGCAAAGCAGACTTTATAAGGTCCCGTTGTTAGTGCAAAACAGAAAGAATAACAATTTAGCGAACCGTGATTCAAAATAATTAAACATCAATCATTCCAAAAAAATCCGCTAACCTTAAATCTTACATTTATTTGGCCGCAAATGATATAAGAAACGAAGTGATTTGCGGCAACAAATATTGAAATTTAAACTGCAATGAAGCAATTATAGAATGTTTTTCCACGCGCCGATCGTCGTGCAAATTATGTTGTGTCGTAAGGTAGTAGAATCTCAATGAGCAAAGACGTGTAAATAAAATAACTTCTCCGAAGCATCTTTATATTGTCAGAATCGCCAGTGCCATCGGATACGATTACTCTCGGTGGGGAGGGGAGTAAACAATATTGCATAAGAACTAAAGAAAGGCTACGGCTTAAAAAACTTGCGTTTGTTAATTTAACGAATCAATGGAATTGATCGATCATTCAAGTGTTTGATAAAATGTTCAATCTGATAACAAATAGTTTGAGCAATAAAATCATGAATGAAATAACCCCTTAATTCTTTATTAAACGATTTTTATTTATTTTTAGCCTTTTTATTTATACTTTGTTTTCCATATCACAATAATTCGTTAATTATGAAATAGTACGTTCGATGTGTAGCCCGTTCTTCAAACTCCTTAGTTTTCATTTATTGTGGAATGGCCCATAAAAATGAATATGACGAAGTTTCCTTGTACTGGGCTACAAACGTAACTGATTTGCTCTATCAAAAAATCACAGTCATTCTCTAGTCACCTGGTAATGCATAAATATGAGAGTGAGCCTCGTTTCGAATTGGAGCACGTCGGGCACCTTTCTATTGCCTCGTTTCAGTCTGAAATTCTCACTCACGGCCTTTGCGTGCAGCGCGCGGCGCAGTCGATCTCTAGCAGTCTGTAAGCGCGAACGTATCGTAGTCACCGCGGAAGTTTCGGATTCTTCATTAAAATGTCCCATGCGGGAAATATTATTTCGCAAATTAATATTAGATGAAAATATTTTTGTAACCGGACCAGAATACTTCTTTCGCGACTTTGAAGAGCTGCATTTGTCATTTCTCGTGTATAATCTACTTCGTATATGTTCTTTGTTCATGCTTGAATTCTTCTGCCAAGACAAAATAGACCCGCGGAAACAACTATCGTGAATTGAAAAAACATTGAGCTGCCTTTGATTTTTCCAAAGCCATTTGTAAAATATGTGTTTTTGTTGAAAATGAAAAAATTTACGAATCCACCGGTACACAGGGTGCGTGAAATGTGCAGCAGTATTTCAAGAATTGGATTGCAAAAATCGAGCACTAATATTCCACAACGAGACAAATGTTTGTCGTTGACAGAAGAAATGTGCTTGCTGGGGTCAGTACTTAAGAAACGTAGAATGCAGTATATTAAGGGGTTACACCACCTTCGCGCTTGGAAAAATAGGCCAAAAATAAAAATAAAAATTACGCAGCTATTAAATATATAAAATAATTCTTTATTTTACATATATACATAGAAGTTTTATGAAAAATGTAGTAGTATTTATTTCTACATGTATGCCCTTTCGAGCTTTTACATACTCCTCTCTTACTCTTTCCCATATTTACATTTCAACATTTCCTTATATTAATCCATTGCTATTTCTGCTTGTTAATTTACTATATTCCTCGTTCCCTCTCCTCCTATAGAAGTTTTATGAATAATTTGAAATAATAACGAATAAAAAAATTAATAAATGCCGGAGGTATAAAGCTTCAAGTAGGACATTCGTTTTAAAACCCTTGCTGATGGTGTACTTATTTTCTCCGTCAGGCATCGTCTGTAAAATAAAAAATAATTTGTTTCTTATTTAAAAAGGTAATTGATAAGACTTATCATCAGCAGAGGAACTCTGCTTTGGTAGAAATGATAGTTGTTTGAAAAAAACGCCGATTTTTATCGAAATTTTGAGTTTAAAAAATGTATAACGTATGAGCGTAGCACCTAATCAAAAAATGTTATGCTAGATATGTGATAATATTATAAATAATATTTGCTGTAAATTGCCATGGAATTAGTTAAGTAGATCTTGAGATATCATGTAATCCAGTTTGAAAAAAAGTAATATCGAAAAGCCGCAAAAGAAACAACAGTACGATGTCACCGTCTTAAAATCGAATATTTTTTAAACTGTTTCTTTAATCTTTTGTTGGGCTCTCATGTTGGCTATAGATATTCCAAGTCGAGAATCCAAGTTCTCGCAGTAAGTAAGTAAGTAAGTAAATCGCAGGGCGCTTAGGCCAATTACAAGGTTTAATAATTGCATCATTCGTAATATACTAGTATATCCATCATGAAAATATGGTAGCTACAATATAAGATGCAATCTCAACAATTGTTGCACCGCTGTAATGCACTTTTGGAGCCATAGACCAAATGACAGCGTTGATGACTCTCGATGTTATTCTGAGTGTATCCTTCTAAACAGCGTTCTAACGAATCGGTATCAGTTTAATTACTTTTTGGACAACTATAGGAATATAATTTTTATTGCAGTAAAAGACTGACTAAAAGTACAATACCCTTTGTCAAGGCCGATCGCTACCTGCGTTTCGAACTCACTTTCCGCCGGGCTCCCTTGTGATTACTATAACTTCGGAAATAATTTGAATTTTGAAATATTTAAACGTTTAAAATATTCTTAAAGGTATAAACAATGTATCTAGCCAAACCAAAGTAATTCGACTTTTTGAAAAGCTCAAGGTGGTGTAATCCCGTAAACGTATATATAGATGAGACAAATCATTTTCGTTCATATTTTAGTATAGTGTATAGTTTGCAATGATCAATTGTTTAAGCCACTTTTCAGTTCCACCTGATTTTTTAGAAAATATAGCACAAGGTCGAAGGTTTCGCTCTAAAATTTGTTTAATCGACATATTACAGAATCTATCCATCATCCATCCCGAATAAATTTTAGAGACCTTGTTAGCGTATACGCCGAGTTTCGTGTCCATATTTTTTGTTTTTCAAGGCACACCGTTAAATAGATTTTTTATTGAAAACAAAAGTAAAGATAATTTTACATACTTTTAACGAACCAGCAATCCGCGCCAATCTCCATCGGACGTGCACGGTGCACTTGGCCTTTGGTCACTAGGTGGGGAGCCCCTTTTAACTGTCGACTTACCCGCAGGGCAAACAAGGATGGCAGTCATGCCCTTCACTACCGATCAACTGGTGGGGGGGGGGGGGGGGGGGGGTATTTCTTTCTGTAGAGTATTCTTTTAAACGGTACAAAATCACTTGGCAAAATTTAGTACACCGGATTTATGGGTGTTGGCGATGGTTATAGTCGACATAACAAACCGGACAAATCATCAGATTTGGATGTTACTATAAGCGTATCCACGTTTAATGCGCGAATCGCCCCGGAATGATATATGGAACGATATTGAGTAGGTGCGCACGCAAGACATTTTAAACTAAACTAGCGGTGCCCGGCACGCGTTGCAATACTGCTTTTGTGTCATAATTTATTTTACAGCGAAAGTTGTGAAAAACGTTTTTTAGTTATGATTATTCAAGTGCTTTTCGATACACCTTATTTTTTGATTTACCATCTCGTGCGTGTACGAATAAATTACGTTTTCCTACGCGTGAGCAGAGGACATAGAACTGTCCATGTGTAAAGTATGGCTTTCCAAATTTCATCCATATACTTGTACCTATTGTCCCTGTGCTTTGTTAGTGATCATTGCAAATGAGATATGCATCGGAAACTGCAAACGTTTGACTTTGAATGGCATATCCGTTGGTACCAGTGGGATATGTGGCAATAGTACGTATTCGTCCATTAAATTTTCCATTTAAAATTGTAGCTTCGATGATATTGTTCACCATATTTTTCACTGAAAGCCTAGTATCGTTGCAAAGTCGTGGTAGATTTATGTTTCGTAAAAGAATGATAGGCACGCCAATTTTCAATGTTAAAATGTGTGGGGGTGTTCCAGAATCAAGTGAATTCAAGAATTCAGTTGGATAATTAACAACTT
Organism: Netelia inedita; assembly: GCA_964017225.1. Classification (NCBI taxonomy): domain Eukaryota; kingdom Metazoa; phylum Arthropoda; class Insecta; order Hymenoptera; family Ichneumonidae; genus Netelia; species Netelia inedita. The sequence continues at coordinate 20,172,172 of OZ024924.1, forward strand.
CTTCCTGATTCAGTATCAATCGACTTGTTTAGACGATTGATACAATATGCAATGCAATATCATGCAATATCAATCGCTTTAGTTTCTCCTGGTATTTTGTTTTGAGTCGTAAAATTTATATAATACGTCGTACACACTGTAACCGTTTCCAGGCTTGCTTTTCATTGCTCGTCCATTTCTGAAGCTCGTAATTTTGTCTTGTTCCTTGATTGAAGTGTAGATTGACGAATCGGTTTTCATTTTGGTGGCATGATTAATTTGACATCCGTTGTCAAATGGATTATGTCTCCAAAACGAAAAGCGAAATAAAATAAGCTCATTTGTTTTAAATATACACTACCGGCGAGAAGTATACGGACAAAAGTCGAAAACAGTGCCGGAACGCTTTTTATGCCATTTCACCGTTAGTTGGCCTAGGCCAATTTAACCGACGCCATTTTAAAGAGGAGAGATTTAAGTTCATTTTGGCTTATTAAAAAAAAATTTACGATTTTTTTACAATGACCACGCAGTTTTGAATACGACCATTTTTTTCGTTTTTTTGTTCTTTTTTGAGTGGACCGCGTTTGTGGTAAAATTTTGTTTAACTCATTTCTTACACCACTAACACAAAGGGGGAAGTTTAAGCTTCAATTTCGTTTTTTAGAAAATTTCCTACGATTTTTTTTTCCAAAAATATTTTGTTTGCTGAGAAAAAATAGATCTTTAGAAAAATGCTCCGGAGGACGAAAACGATGAGGTTTACAACAAAACCTCAGGATGGTAGAAAGTTGTATTATTTCTTGTTGAGTTCACGAGAATTTTTTCAGATTTTTATTTTTTCATGTATTTCCGGTCAAAGCTCGATTGATCTAAATACGATGAAAATAATATAATTAATGTTTTTACTTATATATTAAAGTTTGGTCTCGTCGGAGAAACCTACTCTCGCCGGTAGCACGCTTTTCACCACACCCAAGAGATATTCCAAAAACTTGTGGAGAGGATGCCGCATGTGGTGATTTCTTGATTTTCCGCTACTGCCGCTACGTCGTCCGCGTACTTTATCGCATACATGTAGGGATTGATTAGGCATGTGACTACAGAAAGATAAAATGTGAACAAAACTGATTTATTGGAAATATAAAAATCGTCAATTAGAAAAATGGGTTATAACGTGTCTACTTCGTTCCGTGCCGAGTTTCACACTGAACTCCATCTCCCTAGGCATGGAGCCTAGAGTAACGGAGGACGCACGCTGTACTAAAAAAGTGGTCTATAAAACCGACGAAAAAGATATATTGCCTGTGGTGGCGCTGCTGTCGCTAGTATAGGATGACAGAGAAGGACTGACAAAAGAGAGAGAGGAGCGTATTGCATATAGTGCGGATCGCTCCGTGCATTGGAGCGTCAAAGTGGGGGAATAAGCCTCACAGCGCTCGGGGTGATCATTTCATGCAACTTTTAAACCTTTTTAATTAAGGTGTTTCGGTACATGTTTCGAAATATTAAGAAATTGATAAAATTTGGTGATAACGTTCTTCAACATCAAGTGCGAAAACAGAATTTTTTTCGAAATTTTCTTCCACCTAGTTATCGAGTAATTAAGCATTAAAGCATAATTCTTATGCCCGGAATGTATACTCATATAGAAACGCTATGCTTATACACGTGAACTTTAGTGTTTAATTACTCGATAACTGTGTGGAAGAAAAATCTGAAAAAATGTGTATCGTCTAATTGGTTACTAAAGAATATGTTCACTAAATTTTATAAAATTCTGAACTTCTTGAAATTTTTTATGTTTTTAACATGGTTTAGCATGGCAAACATTGTATCGGCTGTACCGAAACTCCTTACGCTTTACGAGATGCCATCAAAAAAGAAACCCGGTTGTATTTGTTGCCTAGTTTGTTGCAAAAATAACTCATTAAATGCACCAAATACGCATTTTTATGTATTTCCAAGTGTCGCGTACAAGAAACCTCAACGAGATAAGTGGGTCCAGGTGGTTAAAAGAAAAACGTAAGTTTTTGTTGAATTCTAACGTACTTCTGTTTCGGTGCTAATTATCATGCAATCGACTTGAACGTAATTGGTTGAATTGTATTGAATAACATAAACAAAGATGGATTTTATCAAATAGAAATATATTATAAAATAAAATAAAACTTTGATATTATTTTTATAACATTTTTTTACTTAACTGCACAACAGTTTTATATGCTTTTAAGGTGGATGGGTCTGAATGGCAACCTAAAAAGCATACGCGAATTTGTAGTCAACATTTCATCGGTAATAAAAAATCTGACTATCCTTTGAGTCCGGTACAATGTTTCTGAAAGACAAAATTTGGGAAGATGTTACTACAAAATTCAATAGTGCGTCAAGTAATTCACGAACATCACAGTGTCTTCGGAATTCTTGGGAAAATATCAAAAAGCGCACAAAAAAACATTTTGCCGAACAAAAAAAGGAATTATACAAAACCGGTAAGAAATTCATTAGTGTCTATAATGGTCTATAATGACGAATGTTTTTGCTTGTATTAGTATATGTGTATCGAGAGAAAAAAAATAACAGCATATCATATTTTCAACGTAGGATAAAACACCCTGTACTCGACCTTATGAGTGGGGAGAGCATGCAGTATATCTTTTGTACTCTTCCCACTCATACAAAAAGTATAGGCAGACGCCGACTACTGGTTGGGGGATGCGAACTGGATGTTGCACCCTACACAGTATCTAATAAAACCATGATAAATTAAGCTTATTCAATGAAATTATAGGCGGAGGACAATGTCGTTTTGCTGAAAATGCGATGTTGAATAAGGCCAAAGAAATTATTCAACCTGCGGTCACCTCACTAAACTTTTTCGCACGTAATTGCATGAAATAATATGTCGCGGCGTGTAAACACTAAATGACATAAGTATTATTATTATTTCAGTAAAGACCGGGCGTCGCTAACGAATAATACTGCTCACTTCATGGCATCACCAATGCCATACTTCATATCCTATACTAACAACACAAGCGCGCTCGCGGCTGAATTTCGAACTACAACCAACATATATCTTTTTCGTCGATTTTATGGTCCACAATTTTTCGCGATTCTCCTATGCCGTGCGCACTCCTTTACTCTAGGCTCCATGTCCCTAGTTCTCGCCTCGTGGCGCTGGCTTCGCCAGGCCCGTACCCAACGATCACGGGACCCGATCCTACACTCGGCCATTCCTACTGTTCTTCGGCCTCCGAAGAACAAATCTTGTACTCCTTCATTTGGTCAGCTGATGAGGTCGTTATTCTCGGCCCCTCGCCTTCACAATCGCAAACCATCTCATATCTGTCATTACCTCTTTCCTGTGTTACTTTATACGGACCCAAATACTTACCCTTGATTTTCGCTCCTGGTGCAAATTGCGTCTTCTTTATCGCGACTAGGTCGCCTTTGTGATATTTGGTAGCCTCCTTGCACCGTCGGTTATAATTTCGTCTATTCTCTTCCTGGATCTTTGCGATGTTTACTTTTGCGTTGACTCGCGCTTCTTCTCGGTCTCGGTCGAAGATCGCGACTGCTTCCTGCTCGATCATCGTCAACAGCTCCAGATCCTCCTTTCGACGCATTTTGACTCCGAACAGAACTTAGAACGGACTCGTGCCGATACTTCGTTGGTACGTACTGTTGATTGCTCGTTGGACTTTTTCGACGTGTTGATACCATCGATTTGGTCGATCGCTGGCCAATTTCGTTAATACCGGAATAATTATTCGGTTTATTCGTTCGACTTGCCCGTTTCCCCTGGGCACCCCCGTTGTAATCCGTATATGTTCGATCTTCTCTTCGTCACAATAATTTCGGAATTCTCCGGACGTGAAAGCAGATCCTCGGTCACTGACTATACGCCGTGGGTTTCCAAAAACCGCCTGTTGTCCTCGTAGTCGGTCCAACACTTCTTTCACGTTAGTGGTCTTCGTGGGATAGATCCAAACGAATTTTGAGAACCCGTCGACCACTTCGAACAGATATTTGTACAATTTTGCCGTCATTTCCATCGGTCCAAGATGGTCTACGTGGTAGGTTGATAAAGGCTGATCGCCCTTTGGAATCGGCTTTAACCACCCTTCCTTTTTTCCTCGTTTGTTCTCTGCCAGGATGCACCGGACACAGCAGCTAATATGATTTTCGAGCTTCTCATTCAATCTTGGAATATAGTATTCGTCTTTCAAACACTCCATCATTTTCTTCACTCCGAAACGGCCGTTTTCGTGCGTTTTGGTGATTATCTCCCGCTGCATGTTCGTTGGCAGTACGATTACGTTTTTCTCGCCTGATTTCTTCATGAGAATCCCATTTTCACACACGTAGTCTTCGTACGGCTGATTCTCCAAAATTTCTTTAATTACTCGCAGTCTTTCTTCTTTATTTTGCTGCTCTCGGATCATTGAAATAATCCTATCCTCGACTAACATCACCGGATACCGGCTTAGCGCGTCAACGTGTTTTAGTCGGATCGTGAATTTGATACCAAGTAGATAAACTCGGAATTTTTTGACTGCAGTAACTACAGCGAGCGTCTCTAGCTCGTACGAGTGTAGTTTCTTCTCAGCGTCCGTCGTCTTGTGACTCATAAAGTAGACAGCATGCATCTTGCCATCTTCGTCATCTTTCTGCAGCAGCACCGCGCCGTATCCTTCCTTGCTGGCGTCCGTGTGTAATTCTGTGACTGCATCGGGATGATATATTCTTAATATCGGCTCGGATGTTAGCAACCGCTTCAACTCTTCGAATGCGTGCTTCTGCTCTTTTTCGAATTGGAATTTCTGGTCATTTTTTAATACTTCGGACAGCGGTCTCGCAATTCTCGCATAATCACGGATAAATTTACGAAAATACCCAGTGAGTTCGAGAAAACTTTGTATCCCCTTCTTCGACTGAGGAATGGGGAACTTCTCCACCGACTTGATCTTGGCTGGTGACGGTCCGATCTTTCCATCTTCAATTACATGGCCGAGATATTCGACACGCTTCACGAGAAATTTGCACTTTTCCCAGTTCAGGACCAATCCCTTCTCTGCGCCACGCGTAAGCGTCTCCACTAGATTCGCCATCCCTTCGTCTTCGTTTTTACCGGGAACTATGATGTCATCTACGTAAGTAAATACGATTCGTCTTTGTATTAGATCGCGGAAAACTTCGTCTATGAACCTCAAAAAGGATGTGGGGCTATTACATAACCCGAACGGCGTTTTCAAAAATTCATATTGTCCCTCCGGCGTGACGAACGACGTATACTTGCAACTTTCCTTCGCGACCGGTACGTGGAAGAACCCGTTTTTGAGATCCAGAACTGAAAAGGCTCTTGCTTCTGCGAGAGCGTCGATACAATCGTCTATCAACGGCATCGGGAATCGATCTCGGAGTATTTTTTTATTCAACTGTCTGAAATCAATACATACTCGATATTGTCCGTTCCTCTTCGGCACTATTACTACCGGGCTCGCGTATCGACTGGAACTCGGTTGTATCACCCCGTCTCGCAACCACTCGTCTATTTGTTCGGTTAATATTACCTTTTCTTTTACCGCCAGTCGCCGTGGCCTTTGACTGATCGGAATTTCGTCGTGTAATATAATCTTTGTTTCAACATCCGTTTGTACGTTCTTATTCGGTTCGTAGCGTTCAATCAGGGTCTCGATTTTCCCGCGGAATCGTTCGTCAACACTTATCGTTTGTTCCTGTATCACATTGATTTCTTGCAGTCCACCCCACGTGGCGCTGCCATCGTCCTCGTCGTTGTTTCGTTCGTCCTCGTTGACTTTCAGTTTGTTGACTGTCACTCGACCGCCGCGAATCGTTATTTCCATTTGACGCGTTACGTCTTTTCCCAGCAACATTGCGTGCGCCATTGCGTAATTCGGTACAATGAATAATTCGACTTCGTACTTGTCGTCGCCAATCGTTATTTCGGCTTTCGTGGTTCCAAGCGGCTTTACCGATACGTTTCCGAATCCCTGAAACGTCGTCGTCGTCTTCGTGAGTGGCTGACCGCTCACTCTCTCATACTCGTCCTCTCTTATCACCGTTTGTCGCGCACCCGTGTCGATCATGGATCGAATTTGTCTACTGTTTATTTCGACAATTATTTCGTCGTCTGTGTCGACTGTTTCTACCACGTTGATCGTACTTGCCTTGACATTTTGCTTCTGTGTCGACTTTTCCAATTTTCCACATTTTGCAGCAACATGCCCGAATTCGTTGCAACGGAAACACTTCGGTCCCTTATCTTTGTTCGGACATTCGCGAGCCACATGTTCGTTTGAGCCACACGAAAAACACCTCACATCTTTTCCTTCTTTCGACTTGCTTTTCTTTTCGTCTTTTCCGAATGGCTTACGCAACTGATCCCTGCGCGACTTCGTGTTTGAGTTCTTCTTTATCCGGTCGTAACGTTCCAAGTTGCGTCTCAGCTGTTCGACTGTGTCCGCGTTATATAAGATGGCTTTGCCATTCTCATCGTCTGCTACTCCGTCAATAATATATTGCATCAACGCATCTTCGTCCACTTTACCCTGGTTTGCTATTGCACTCATTGTGTAAACATATTGTCGCGGTGTTTCACCCGTCAATCGTTTTCGATTCCTCAACTGTGCGTGGATTGTCGCACTGTTCACTTTCGTTTCGAACTCGCGTGCGAGCCTGCGTCTCAACTCCCTCCACGTTGAGATTCCCTTCTGCAAGGCGACATATTGTTTCGCGGTTCCTGTCAGCAATCTTTTCGCGTAAATGACATTCTGGAGATCGTTCCATTCGAGTAGCGCACTCGTCTCTTCGAATTCTTCTAGCCAGTCTTCGATTCTCGTCTTATCATCGCCTGAAAACTGCGCAATGCATCCCTCTATGTCTCTGATCGCGAACAGATTCGCCGCGTGGTAAGGCGCTCGTGCTGTCGTTGGCACATGCGCGCGCTGTAGTCTCGCGCGTCCATTACGCTGCTCTGTCCCCGCGTCTTCTGTACTCTCGTCGTCGCCATCTTTTATCTCATCTTCACTCTCTTCTTTACCTTCCTCATCATTGTCTTCGATGTCGCTATCGTCTTCTCCGTCGGTGTCCTCTCCGGTGTCTTTTCGCTCTTTGTATTTTTTCAACCGAGCTTCGAGTTCTGCTTTTTTACCTATCGTTGGCAACTGTAGTTGCTTTAGTTCTTTTTTCAACTGTTCCACCGTTACTTTTCCTTTCGGGGACGACTGGGCAATGTTTACATCTACTGCGTTCTTCTTTGTAGTCACGGTCGTGCCTTGTTTTGATTTCGGCGCTCGGCTGTTCCGCTTGCTGGGGCCGCTTCCCCCTTCCCTCTCACCAGAGGCGCTTTGTTCCATCTCTTCGGTATCCTGCATTGCTTGCGACGCACTTTCTTCGACTTGTCCACCATTGTCTTTTTCTGTCGTCAATCTTTCGACCACCATTATGCACCAATTCTTTGATTACCCTTTTTCAACTTTTCCGCCTGTGTGATCTCGACTTCTCGACTTCTGTCTTTACAACTTAGCGACTTTGAAATTTCAACTTTCGACTTTCAACCTTCGACTTTTACTACTTTTCTTATTTCGCCTTTCGTCTTTTCAACGTTTCTTTTATATCACTTTTGCCTCGTCGATCCCAGACGAGCCCCCAAATTGTAGGGATTCATTAGGCAGGTGACTACAGAAAGATAAAATGTGAACAAAACTGATTTATTGGAAATATAAAAATCGTCAATTAGAAAAATGGGTTATAACGTGTCTACTTCGTTCCGTGCCGAGTTTCACACTGAACTCCCTCTCCCTAGTTCTCGCCTCGTGGCGCTGGCTTCGCCAGGCCCGTACCCGACGATCACGGGACCCGATCCTACATACAATTTTTTTTCCCATCACTGACCCCTCTCTTTTTTTCTCTCCCATCTATCTTCCAGATCATCAACGTACAGGTCGAAAAGCAATGCACTCAAAGCGCACCCCTGCCTTGTTTTTAATTTTTCCATTATTTTTCCCATCACTTGCACCTCCACTTTTGTATCTCTATAGATTTCCTTCATCATTTTTAGCATTCTCCCTTCCACCCCTATCCTTTCTAATTTGGCTATCATTCTCTCCCATTTTCGTTAATACTCTGTACCCTATGTTTAACAACGATACCCCTCTGTAATTTTCCACCTTCTCCTTATCTCCTTCTTTGTATATCGGCGCAATCCTTGCCGCCTCCCATACTTTTGCCATTTTTCCTTCGATCCGCATTTTATTCAAAACCTTTCTCAGCTCTTCCCGTTATTCTTCTACCATCCCTTTTAACATTTCTATTGCCATTCCGTCCTCTCCTGCTGCCTTTCCATTTTTCATTGTCTTCATCGCCTCTTTCAACTTCTTTTTCTCAAATTCTAAATTTATTTATCGCCTCCCACCATTTTTCCTTATCCTTTGCTCTTCCTACCTCCTCCCAAATTTTGTTCCTCCATTCCTCCTTTGCGTCCCTGTATGTTTTCTTCAGTTTTATGCGTTCTTTGGCTAACTCCGATTTCGTCTCTACATTCCTCTGCTTTATGAAACCTTTTAGTTTTTTCCACATTTCTTTTCTCTGCTTTTTACATTCTTCGTTAAACCACCTTGGCAGCTCTCTCCTTTTCCCTTTCTTTCTTTTGCTTCTTAGTCCCACCTTCTCTGCCACCTTGATTATTCTTTCTTTCAACTCTTCCCACTCCTCTACTTCTCCTTCCATCTCCGATGCCTTTCGCAACTCCTCGTGAAAATCTTCCACTTTCTCCTTTTTCCACATTAACCTTCTCAACTCTTGGTCCTCTTCCTCTTCCCTCTCCTCCCTTTCTTCCCTATCTCTGTCTTTGTTTCCTATTCCGAACACAATCGGTAAGTGAGCTGATTCTATTCTTTTTTCAACCCTCAACCATTTTACCTCTCCTCCTTCTCCTCTGTCTACCACTATCACGGAATCTAACACCGACCCACAGTATTCTTCGTTTCCTCCTATAAACGTTATTTTTCCCTCCCTATCTCCTTTCACCCTTCCATTTATAATCTTCAACCCCAGTTCCTCACACATTTCTAATAATCTCCTTCCCTCCGCATTAATTGTCTTGTCCTGCGAACTTCTATGCTCGTTTTCTCCCTCTTCTGTATCTGAACCCCTCGTTCCTTCCTTGCTCGCCCCCTGCAGTCATTTTTATTTCTCGGTCAAACTATTCGTCGCACAAAAAATTTACAGAAACATTTATTGTTGCGAATTAAACTCTCTACAATTTTGGTCCTGTAACTTTTAGTCGCAAAAACCAAAAATAACAAAGTTATGAACGAAAATAGATAAAAATTCGGGAATAAATTTTCTTTCGGTCGTTATAACTTTTTTTCTGGTCATTTTACAAAAAAATAATATCAGACCTTTTTGATAGAGGGGTTTTTAAGGAATAATTTATATTGCAATTTTTTTTCAACTTTTATTTATTTTGGGTTGTACAGCGCTGCGAAACTAACACTATTTTCCAGCTTCTCGGCGCGCTCGGCAAAATTCAGAGCAGTCAATGCCTGACAAATAAAAATGAGTGCGTAATAAAATAATAATAATTGACTGTTCTGAATTTTACGATCCCAAATGTAACGCCCTAAACTGTGCTATATCTACGGCTAGTGCGGTGAGTGGACAGCTCCAACGCTTCTTAGCGCGCTCTAATTAGACCAACTTTAAAAATTCATCTCTCGTAAACTATTAAAAATATCCCTAATGTATATTTGCATCTGTTGTTTGTAATGAACCCATCTGCACCCAAATCCCGTTTGAGAAACCTTACAAAATTCACCCTGTATATATATCTGTCGATCGAGTCGTTAAAACAAATGAGTGCGTTTTATTTCGCTTTTCATTTTGGTGGAATACTTCATATGACAGCACTACCCAATGAGTAGTGGGGAGCGAGCAGGCAGGGCACGGAGCCTAGAGGGAAGGAGACCGAACGGCATAGGAGATTCATGATAAACTTGGCCCCTAAAATCGACGAAAAAGATATATGTTGGTTGTAGTTTGAAATTCAGCCACGAGCGCGCTTATGTTGTCAGTATAAGATAGGAAGTATGGCATTAGTGATGCCATGAAGTGGGGAGTATTCGTTATCGACGCCCGGTTATTGCTGTAATAATACTTATGTCTTTTAGTGTTTACACATCGCGACACATTATTTCATTTTTTACGTGTGAAAAAGTGTAGTGATCTGTAAGTTTGTAAAAATTAATGTAGCCTGAGGGAAAATTGAGTGGAAGCACTATGCGCGACAGTTTTTCTCGAAAGAGAAAGACAAAGTCGAAGAATCATTTTTTAAAGTTTGTTTTTTTCCAAAGTTGGCTACTGCTAAGTTGGTTCTTGCTGCAAATTAAATGTGCACAAACTTTGCTGAATAATCGTTCAAATTAGCCTGGAAAATCCTCATAAGCCGTTGGCTTGAAAATGATCTGATTGTACTCGAGATCTCTCTCTTAATTTCGTACAAAGGGAGGAAAGGTCGGATTTTTCATGAGAAATAAGAATTGTGAGCGATGATGAAACTCTGCTGATAATAAATATTTATTAAATCAACAATTTAGTAATTTGAATATATTTAACTTGTGAACCCTCCTCGCATATTTTTTTCTTTTCTCCTTACTTCTATATATCGACGCTGCTTACGAAAAGTAGCACGATTCAAATTTCTTACGAAAACTAACACGTTTCTAATTTCACCGCGAAAACCAACACGTTTCGATATTCGACGCGAAAACTAGCATGTTTCAGCTCTCACCGCGAAAACTAGCATAATTCGGCTTCTGCCGCGATAACTGGCATATCCGAAATATGCTAGTTTTCGAGGCAAAAGCCGAAACATGCTAGTTTTCGCGGCAATTATCTAAACGTGCTAGTTTTCGTGTCAAAAGTCGAAACATGCTAGTTTTCGCGCTGATATCAAACGTGCTTCTCTTCGTAAGAAATCTGAAACATGCTAGATTTCGTAAGCAGCGTCGATATCTTATTACACTATTATCTGACGCCCCGAGTAAAAATGATTGTATATAAACATATATAATTGTATATTAATTGATCATATACAATTTTATATAAAAATTGGCCCGATAGAATTTTATATATTTGTATATAAACGTATAGAATTGTATATAGCAATAATGTCCATTTCCATAAATTAGGGGAAAAACCGCTCTTCCGGGGACTTGAACACGGGACGCACGGACGGTAGACCGGCGCGCTAACCGCTCGGCTACGCGCTTCCACATTTTTAACTTACACGTCAAAGCTTATGTGCGGCGGCAAAACCTTTCAAACCGGGTATCTCAAGAACGGCTGCGTATCTACACGTAGCCCTTTAGGGTTTTCTTAGTTTCAGTCACCCCTACAACCCTACGAAGTCCCATCGCTAAATTCGGTTGGCCTCTGCTGGACTCGCCTTCTAAGACCGATAGATCAGTACTAGACGAATGACAACGAAAGTGTTCCCATATATGGAACAAACCGTCTTTTCTTTTCATTTGAAAATACTTTATATTTTATAATTCAACGTTTCAATGTAAAATACGTTGGTATGTATGTTAAAATGCAATATACAGAGGTGGGCAAAAGTTCCGTAACGGTCAAATATCATGGAAAATAATGATTATGGAAGAAAATGTTCAATACAAAAGTTTTAGTATATCAAGTGGTCTATTACATGGTTACATTGAAATGACCTCCATATAACCTTGAAGGGCACCGTGAAGGTCAACTTTAATTTCTTAAATGGGAACCCCCATTTTTCAATGCATATTCTTGTAGCTTACCTCGAGACCTTTCCAAAACACTACAAGAAAGTTTATTTTCGTTGAGTACTTTCCGAGTTGTGAGGGTTGAAAGTTACGGTACCGCCGGCATTACCATTACCCAAGGTGTACCGCGTGGAGGTTGCACGGTCGGATTTACACCTCTGGTGTGTGTGTGTGTGTGTGTGTGTGTGTGTGTGTGTGTGTGTGTGTGTGTGTGTGTGTGTGTGTGTGTGTGTGTGTGTGTGTGTGTGTGTGTGTGTGGGTGTGTGTTCGAATACAGTCAGAGATAAGGACTCCGAGGTTCGTCAGTCCCCCGGTATTTTACGACTCCAAACCCTCCCTGCTATGTGTGTGTGTGTGTGTGTGTGTGTGTGTGTGTGTGTGTGTGTGTGTGTGTGTGTGTGTGTGTGTTCGAATACAGTCAGAGATAAGGACTCCGAGGTTCGTCAACACACACACACACACACACACACACACACACATATATTATATATTAAAGTGTTATAAACATTGTATCGAGCAATTTTCCTATATTTCGTTTCGAAATTTTTTGACGTCGTTTTGAAATTAAAAAAAAATATTGACCACGTTTTTTTACCTTCAAATATTTTGTTCTCGGGTCTGAATCGTTTTTTCGAAAAAAACGGCCCGACACATCCTTCATTTAGATGTACTTGTTGCGTCAAAAAAAATATTATACGACATAAAAATATTTACGATAAAAACGACTTCTCCGATCATAACAAGCCCCATCTAACACAAACAAAAATCATGAATTCGTCTAGGTATCCAACTGCAAGTTGGATTGGAATGAAGGTTCGGATATGGGGAAAGGGAAGTGATAACGACAGAATCGTCATTAACGGTTTACTCAGAGTTTAATGGCGCAGGGATATGAGTGTTACATCGGTGACCTGTAACTTTTGGTAGGCGTCTTACCTCATTGCGAGACAAGTGCCGAACCATCGCCTTTTTCTTGTTAGAGCTGTCTAACTTACCGAAAATTAATATGTGTCGGTATGAGAAATTTGGTATTAGGCCCAATGTTGTAAGTGTCAGTTGACTGGCACAAAATCCTCGAGTCATTCGTAATATTTGTTATTCTTTCTCATTATGTCATATATACATCTGATTACGAGAAGCTTCTAGAGTCGATAAAGGACGCAAAGGTGGCTGGAGGTCAGCCGAAGGTTGCGGGGCTCGATCCTGACGCGGCGATGAGAGCTCAACGTAAAGAGTAACCCGTCAGGAGAGGACGGTCGCGGAGTAGTCTCGGGAAATTGATGCAGGTCCGGTTGAAATTCGGGCGCCCCAGTGCAGGTTGCTTCATGTGACAAATCGGGCGGAGGTTTTAAGGTTACAGGCTAGGGATGGGAACCCCTCGCGCTGCTGAAGTAGTGCCCTTTGTTGATTCGATACTGGTGCCGGTAAGAGATGAGTCGAATGAGAGATGGCAGTAGTTATCGGCAATGAAATTTTAGAAGGCAACATATGGGTTTTGCGATTTCGAGGATTAAAGAACGATCAGTCTATCGCGAGTCGTCGAAGCGTCGCCATCGGAACAATGAGGCTGGGGACACACGAGCGTTTTTGTAACGTCCGTTACGACGGACGGTTATTTTGACGGACGTACTGGAATGAACACACGAACGTCAAAAATGTCGTCCGTTATCAATCCTGCTAATTTTTTCGCGTCGTAGACTCTGTACAGTACGGACCGGCCCTATATCAATGTTTCAAAAATATGAACGATCGCGAATTAATTACATTTACGTATTTAACACATTCATATTTAAAAAATCAAAATAATTCAAAAAAGAAACTATGGGTTCACCCGATAAACAGTGAGCGTCGTCGATACAGGCATTACCGTACTCTTTACAAAGAGCTTCGCAAAGCCGCAATGAAGTCGCCAAAAGTCTTTCCTCGATGAACGTTAAAAAAACGCTCGTGTGTCCCCAGCCTTAGCGGACGATAGAAAACAAAATACTTTCGATATCGATGCAGCTGACAAATAAAACTCATAGGCGGAGTACGAGAGCACAATAACCGCTCGGCAAACTTCAGAGCAGTCAATGCCCGACAAATAAAAATGACTGCGTAATAAAATAATAATAATTGACTACTCTGAATTTTGCAATCCCAAATGTAACGCCCTAAATTGTACTATATCTACTGTTAGGGCGGAGAGTGGGCGGCTCCAACGCTTCTCGGCGCGCTCTGATTGGATCAACTTTAAATATTCATATCTCGTAAACTATTAAAAATATCCCGAATGTATATTTGCAACTTTTGTTTGTAATGAACCCATCTGCAACAAAATTCCGTTTGAGAAACTTTACGAAATTCACCCTGTATATGAATCGAGATAGTGAAGCAATGTTTTGTTGCACGCACCCTATGCAACAAGTAGCGGCGGTAAGTAAAAATTTGAAATTACTGCATCATAAAAAGAAATAATTTCGTTCGATGGAGGATATGCTACCCCAAATGTATTTGTGGAACTGCTACCGTAAATACGTGCCGCTTCGAGTAATCGGAGACGTACTCCCTATGTCAGAATCTATTGACAGCACGCACCGTAGTCAATAACAGATGCAAAAGCACATGGGTATGCATGGGAAATTCGAAACTCTCGCTTCGAGCTGTGAGCAAAAGAAATACCACGTGGATACAGAAAAAATCAATACCCTTGAAAAATAAAGATATTCCCCTGAATCGGCACACCGTCCCACTACTACATCGTCCTTGAATAACGTACATCGAAGAGATTTCAACGCCAGGAGGCTACAATGCCAAGTGGACGGAATGGGGCATGAGTTGGAGCGACGCCCGAAGGTACGACCTGGCGAACAAGGCCGCGTGGCTCGACCTTCAGAAGACCAGGTTACCGCGAGACAATACCCGGCGGGTATCTTCGGCGGACGGCGGCGAACACCACCGCCGACGTACTGAGCTGGATGGACTGGAAGAGTACAACACCAGGGACTACGAGTATATCCAATTCTCGAGAGGCGACATGAGCCGAAAAAAGGTGCAGCCAAGGTGGAACAATAAGAAGTTGATGATAGGATGAGCAAAGGCTCGTCTATTTCCTAAAGAATCGGATGCAACCAGCCCCCAGCGAACAAGTCACCACGGAAGCAGACGCCGAAAACCACCTGCGACGTGTCCATGCCCGCCAGGAGCTCCCGAGGAAGAAGACGACCGAATTACTTGTGAAACGAAGAGATAAACGAACTCAGGAAAAAATGCCTGGCACTACGGCGTAGATCGGTAAGGGGAAACCGCAGGCGCCAGCCCGGTGGACCAGACACCCTCTCCGCCAAGCTTGACAGGGCCAAAAAGTCCTAATAAGCGCAATTAAGAACAACAAAAGGTGGAGCTAGAGAAGTCTGTGCGCCAAACTCGACAAGGAGCTATGGGGCAAGGCGTACCAGATAGCGGTCAAAGGGTTGGCGATATCATAGGTGACCGTTTTCCGAAACACCTGCTGAGAAAGCCCAGAAAAAACCGGTTGCCGCTCTGGTGCCGCCTTTCACAACAACGGAGCTCCAAGACGCCGTTAAAACCATGAAGTCGGGTAAAGCCCCCGGACCGGACGGCGTCCCCACCAGCGTCATCAAGGCCATAGCCAGGGAGCATCCCGATGTACTCCGTATTATATAGAACGACTGCCGAGTAACAGGCACCTTTAGCCGACGATGTAAGGGCCCACCATTAATGTCGTCCTCGTATAGGCCGCTCTGCATGTTCGACGTCGCAGGGAAACTGCTGGAGAAGTTTGTCAAAGCCCGCCTAACGACCTCGATGGATAAGGCCGGAGGTCTCTCGTCTAATCAGTGCGTTTTACGAAAGAAGCGGTCGACCATCGCCGCTATTGATCAAGTCATTTTCGCAGCCAAACAAGCCTGGACTGGGAGCCACAGATCCCGCAAGGCGTGCATTCTCCTCACCTTTGATGCTACGGAACTCCTTCAACTCCGTGAGCTGGGAGACGTCTCTATGCAATCGATAATCTCAACTGTTTAAAAAAATAGGGTTTTAGCGTCCACAAACAATACCGTAAATAAAAAATAATTGAATTACCCAAGGATAGAAGCATCATTGATTACATTCAGGGAGAGTGGTATTCTTGCAATAGAATCTGCTGCGTCCAGCGTCATTCTCGGCTAACAACGAAACCACTAACTCTCCACGAATTCTGTACCATTCCCGTAACCCACAGCTTGGCCTCCTCCTGTGTAGGCTCCACGGTCATAACTATGACCCCGCCGATTGATATTATGGCGCGGGAGCGGAGGAAGGCGACCGATGCCTGGGAGCTCAGGTGGCGTGACAGCGCGACAGGAAAATGGACAGCGAAGCTCATCCCGAACCTGGAGGAGTGGGTCAAATGCGAGCACGCAGAAACCAACTTTTACCTAACACAACTCCTCACGGGGCATGGGGCATTTAATGCATATATGCACAGCATTGGCCTCCTTGGCAGCCCACTGTGTTACTACGGCGCGTCCGAGCCCGAGGACGCTGAACACACCTTCTTCCACTGCGGCAGATGGGCAGAGGAAAGAAGAATCGCAGAGGAGTCCGTCGGCGAAAGCCTGAGCCCGGAGAACGTGATCTCCCACATGATCAACTCCAGGTTGAAGTAGGAGGCGAGCATGCACCTCGCGGAAAACGCGCTCAAAGCCACAAGACAAGAGCAGCGAGACAGAGGAGGCCCATAAAATCGCACCAAGGGTTGAACTGAAAGCGGTTTCCGGTCCGACCACCCTTTCACCACCGTGAAGGGAGGCAGAGGATTGTTTTTAGTCAGTAAAAATCTGACACTATCAACAATACAACAACTTTTGTTGGTGTCTTTTTGAAGATTTTCAACCTCTGAACAAAAAAAACATCGAAGAGCAAATCGCGTTACACGGTATATGAAAAGTATATTTGTACGCGCACACGACACTATTGTAGATAGTGTCCGTTATCAATGATGTTCTATCCATCGTATGTTCGCACGTCCAGTGCCGCATCGCATAAAACATATAAAGGCCATTGTTCCAAATGTTTTTAATTAGTCAACTGTCCAAGTGGTATGTGATATAGTGAATGTAAAAGACTGAATTGACAATTAGATATGATTTATTTCCAAAGTTAATTATAATTCGTTTTGAGTGATATACTGTAAAAATTCAATGAATAACTTATGATTTCTGATCAGTTTGGATAAAATTTAAGGCTATTAAAAATAGTGATAGATACACGAAACGTAGTGTATAGTTGGCAATGATAAGGTCAGAGTAAACAACATGACAGGAAATACGAAAAGAGAGTGAAAAGGAAAAGGGGAGGGAAGGATGGCAGAGGGTTAAAGAAAAGATGCTAAGGTTGGCAGAGAAGGTAACGATGAGGAAACAACGGAAAAAGGCTAAGAAAGCTTCTAAGATGGTTTAATGAAGGGTGTAAAAGACAGAGGAGTGTAGTATGGAAGAAGTTAAGTATATTCATAAAAAAAGAAGTTTAAGTAATAAGCAAGAGCTGATTGAAGAAAGGAGGAAGTTGAGGAGAGTATATAAGGAGGCAAAGGAAGAGTGGAGGTATAATATATGGAAAGAGGTCGGGAAAGCAAAAGATATGACAGAATGGTGGAAAGCGATAAATAAATTCAGAAACAAAGGAAGAAGAACATCAAGTAGTGCAATAACGAACGTAGGATGGAAGGAGCATTTTGAACAGTTGCTGAATGGAGGAGAAAAGATAAATGAGAACTAAGGAAAGGAAGAAAGGGAAATGGGAGTAGGCGAGGGCGAGGAAAATGAAAAGAATGAGGGAGAAGAAAAAGGAAAAAGAGAATTTTATGAGGAATTAAACAAAAAAGAGTTGGAAGAAGCATTGAAGAAAATGAAAAATGGGAAGGTCACAGGGAAAAATGGGATATGTGTAGAATTTGTTAAAACTTTATTACGCAAATGGCTCGAAAAGTGACTCGAATCCAACTGGCGTTCGTTATTAACTCTGCCCTTGTGCAATATACACATCACAAGGTAACTCGTCTTATAAAGAACCCATGGTTTTCGAATGACCAGGTTAAGTTTTTTGTGAAGCCTTTCCAGGGCTGTATTACGTGTCAGGATTTTAATACGCGTAACAATATGTCTGTTGCCCAACGGTGTTTTTATTAACTGCGCAGTCTTCCTTCGTAGTCAGTATCAGGACCAATATGAGGAGTGAAGCGAATATTGTGTGTGGAGATACTTATCGAAATGTTGATCATTAGTAGATAAGGACAGTCTCTCTTCTTCGGACTTCCTTCACAGCAGCTGTTGATGTCTTTGAAGAACGAGGACCAACCTTAATGAGTACGATGTGCACAGGCGAAGAATCAGAGCTTGCTTAGATGCAACAAGATGTCTTCGGGTTAACACAAAGGAGATGATCGCGAGTGTTAGAACGTAAAGATTTATTAAATTCAATTACAGCAATTGTCACTAGATGCCAATAATAGTTCTCCGGTTTGAGACTACTATCCCGTTTGTAACGCACGGACTACAACTAGCGTGGCAACTAATTATACAGAGTTCCAGAGAGATGACCTCTCCGCACGAGTTACAGTGTAACGAATCTGCATTCGAAGTCGGTCTGTGAGTCGTCGATGCTCAATTTTTTGCTGGAAGGTAATAGTCGGGGCTCAATTAGTTTATTGGAAAGCGATGGTGGGGCAGCGGTTGACATAGCTCTTGTCTGAGTTCGCGAAACTAAGGTTCGTTGTTATGTTTAGTTCTCACGGGTCCAGAATGACCGTCTCACGCGATAGGCGACATAAGATTAGACGATGCAGACTAAACACTTGGTGTTTATAATATATGGAGACTATGCGTCCGTTGTTCTGTGAGGCGTATGGAATTTACTATGTATATTATTAATCTATCGATACTAGAGTATGGCATGTCTTATGTATACTATTATTCTATCAATAAAAGAGTATGGCATTTCTTATGTATTCGTTAAAAGAATATGGCATTTCTTATGTATTCGTTAACAGAATATAGCATTTCTTATGTATACTTTTATTCTACGGATATGAAAATACAGGATTTGCTTTAATAAAGGCAACTTTAGGCGGTTGGCTTAACAACTTTACCAGAAGCAGAAACGGAAGAATTGCGAAAGGCGTTGAATGGGATATGGATAACGAGAGGAATTGCTAAAAGATGGGGAACAGCAAGGATAGTGCTAGTATACAAAGATAGGGATAAAGATAAAGCGGAGAATTTTAGGGGTGTATCATTATTGGATGCAGGATATAAATTGTTAACTAACATGATGACAAAAAGGATGGACAAATGGATAGAAAACTACAAAAAGTTGAAAGAAAGTCAAGCAGGGTTTAGGCAGAACAGAGGTACGAGGGATCAAATATTTACTCTAAATGCGATAATTAATAAAAAAAATCAAAAGGAGGGAAGTTGTTTGTGATGTCCATAGGCTTCAAAGCACCGTTCGACAGACTATGTAGGGAGATATGGATTCGAAAATTAGGAGAGAAATAAATAGGCGGAAGAATGTTAGAAATAATAAATAAAATATACAAGGAAACAAGGGCCGAGGTACAAATACATGAAACAATTACAGAAAAATTCAAAACGAAGCAGGCAGTGAGACAAGGGTGTGCTTTAAGTGCGGTACTTTTTTATTTGTACGGAAAAAGGAAAGGAAACAATATTCGCAATAAAATATGCGGGCAATATGGCGGCAGTGGCCGATTCGGCGGAAAGGTTAAAGAGGATGGAAGGATGGGCAAGGGAAAATGGCAAGGGGATGGGCATGGAAGTATACACGAAAAAGACAAAGATAATTATTTTTCGTAATGGAGGAAAAAGGAAAAAATGGGCAATTAAGGGGAAAAAGTGAAGATAATAAAAGAATTCAAATACTTAGGCTTACATGTAAGAACTCAGTATGGTTGCACGGAAAAAAGCGTAAATGGCAATTAAGAGGCAGTGTAACACACAGGAAAATTTCGACGGCTTCGCTCTCTCCGCGGTAGTGCAGAGCTCGCAGCATTTGACTACGAGCCGCTGCGGACTACCGCTAGATGTCACGGCGCGCGTCTGCTACGAAGCCCCGGCACATCGACGCGGGCCGAAGGCCGAGGCGTCGTAGCAGGGCCAGCCGTGACCCGCCCCGTTCGAAAATCTTATACTAACGCTCGGCCATATATATGTAACGTACACTCGTGTACGTACACTGCGAGAATTTATTTCTCGCTACAGTGTACAGCCGAGCATGCCAAACATTCAAGTTTGGTTTTGCTGCAATAACAGCAACAGAATTATAATAATTCTGAATATAACATCTCTGCCCATTTTTGCAGGCGGAAGTGAACAACGGCAAACGCCGTTGGCATCTCGCTCTTTGGCAGAGCGAGTTTATTAATTAACGTATTTGTTAATTAACATTTATTAATAATTAAAATTATCTCCGTTCATTTTCGCGAACGGAAATAATGCACGACAAACGTCGTTGGCATCTCGCTCTTTGGCAGAGTGAGTTAATTAATTAACATATTTGTTAATTAACAATTATTAACAATTACAATTATCTCCGTTCATTTTCGCGAACGGAGATAATACACGACAAACGTCGTGGCATCTCGCTCTTTGGCAGAGCGAGTTTATTAATTAACATATTTGTTAATTAACATTTATTAACAATTAAAATTATCTCCGTTCATTTTCGCGAACGGAAATAATGCACGACAAACGTCGTTGGCATCTCGCTCTTTGGCAGAGTGAGTTAATTAATTAACATATTTGTTAATTAACAATTATTAACAATTACAATTATCTCCGTTCATTTTCGCGAACGGAGATAATACACGACAAACGTCGTGGCATCTCGCTCTTTGGCAGAGCGAGTTTATTAATTAACATATTTGTTAATTAACATTTATTAACAATTAAAATTATCTCCGTTCATTTTCGCAAACGGAGATAATACACGGCAAACGCCGTTGGCATCTCGCTCTTTGGCAGAGCGAGTTTATTGATTAACATATTTGTTAATTAACATTTATTAACAATTAAAATTATCTCCGTTCATTTTCGCGAACGGAGATAATACACGACAAACGTCGTGGCATCTCGCTCTTTGGCAGAGCGAGTTTATTAATTAACATATTTGTTAATTAACATTTATTAACAATTAAAATTATCTCCGTTCATTTTCGCGAACGGAGATAGATAATACACGACAAACGTCGTGTCATCTCGCTCTTTGGCAGAGCGAGTTTATTAATTAACATATTTGTTAATTAACATTTATTAATAATTAAAATTATCTCCGTTCGTTTTCGCGAACGGAAATAATACACGACAAACGTCGTGGCATCTCGCTCTTTGGCAGAGCGAGTTTATTAACTAATATATCTTATAATTAAGCTTATAATAATTATACAAATATTTTCTGAAAATAAAATGTTTGTAAAAATTAGTTTATGGCAAGTTGCCATATCCCTCGGGTCCCGTGGATGATCCGGGCCTCGTGACGCGCGCACGATATGCGGCTACTCGTATTTCCCCTCCGCCGCTCTCTGTAGAGAGAAGCGAAGAGTAAACACAAGCCGTGCCGAGAGCCGAGCACAATGCTCCGGCTATATATATGTATATATATATATACAGGGTGAATCTCTTAAAGTATAGCACCATTTATTCTGGGGTAGATGGGACCATTACAAACAAAAGTTGCAAATATACATTGGGGATATGTCTAATAGTTTACGAGATATGAATTTTTAAAGTTCGTCAAATTAGAGCGCGACAAGAAGCGTTGGAGCCGCCCACTCCCCGCCCTATCCGTAGATATAGCACAGTGTAGGCCGCTATATTTGGAATCGCAAAATTCAGAGCAGTCAATTATTATTATTTTATTAGGCAGTCATTTTTATTTGTCGGTCATTGACTGCTCTGAATTTTGCCGAGAAGCGTTGGAGCCGCCCACTCTCCGCCCTAGCCGTAGCCTAGCCAGTCAATGCCCGACAAATAAAAATGACTGCCTAATAAAATAATAATAATTGACTGCTCTGAATTTTGCGATCCCAAATGTAACGCCCTACACTGTGCTATATCTACGGATAGGGCAGGGAGTGGGTCGCTCCAACGCTTCTCGCCGCGCTGATTGGATAAACTTCAAAAATTTATATCTGGTAAACTATTAAAAATATCCCTAATGTTTATTTGCAACTTTTGTTTGTAATGGTCCCGTCTACCCCAGAATAAAGGGTGCTATACTTTAAGAGATTCACCCTGTATATATATATACAGGGTGTCCCATTTTAATCTTACACCTGATTTTTCTCGGAAAATACTGCTCCGATCAAAAATTGTGTATAATGAAACTTTTAGGGTTCGAAGGGGGACGTTCAAAAAAAATTTTTTTTTTGTATCATAATTCAAAATGGCGGCTGTAAGATGGCCGACATGTTTTTTTTAAATAGAAACAGGCCATTTCTTTGTTACTAAAATATTTGTCGGATCAAAACTAACAACTTTTATAGGAACATTTTTTTGATAAAGTCCATAATTTTTGGAGTAGAACACCATTTTTGACTATTTTAGCGTTATCCAGGATGTACCACGAGGAGGTAAAGTCTTTAACATCCCAAGTGTAAGTGTGTGTGTGTGTGTGTGTGTGTTTGCGCGCGTGTGAGTGTGAGTGTGAGTGTGAGTGAGTGTGTGAAACACTCACAAGGATTAGGTCTCTGCGACTCGTCACTTCCGCAGTATTTACCGACTCCAAACCCTCCTTGTGAGTGTGAGTGTGAGTGTGAGTGTAAGTGTGGCCGTGAGTGTGAGTGTGAGAAACACTCACAAGGATTAGGTCTCTGCGGCTCGTCACATCCGCAGTATTTTTCGACTTCAAAACCACCTCCTTATGAGTGTTCTCTGAACTCTTAAAGGTGTTCGAACATTCCCCCATTCATGTTTAAGCATGCCCGAACTCTCCTCTCAAAACCATCGACTGTTCGCAAGAGAACAACTCTCGGGATTGCGCGGCAGGCAGCTCTTATCCGCACCCTCATATCCTCTTGTGTGGTTGGAGCTTGACGGTAGACAGCGTCTTTAAGATAACCCCACAAGAAAAAGTCGGGAGAGGTAAGATCAGGTGATCTTGGAGGCCAATGTACAGGTCCATCTCGTCCGATCCACCTTTGACCGAATGTTGCGTCCAGGTGATTTCGAACAACACGAGCCCAGTGAGCGGGTGCACCGTCTTGCTGAAACCACATCTGTTGACGTGTAACCAAATCAATGTCTTCCATCAAAAGCGGCAATTCATTTTGCAGAAAGTCAAAATAACGGGCTCCCGTCACAGTTCCCTCGAAGAAGTGAGGACCTATTAATTGCCCGTTAATGATTCCACACCAAACATTCAAACTCCACCGATGCTGGTGATCGATCTGTCGCACCCATCGTGGATTCTGATCAGTCCAATACCGAAAGTTCCATCGATTTACCTGACCTCGGTTGTTGAATGTGGATTCATCACTGAACATAACAAACCTAAAAAAATCTGGGAATTGCTCGATTCGTCTCAATGCCCACCGACAAAACTCCATCCTTCGCAACGGATCAGGATTAGGCGTATCTTGGTGGAATTGTATCCTGTACGGGTGGAGCCTTGCACCTCTCAGTACTCGGTGCACTGTGGATCCGGGAAACCCCAGTCGCTCCGAGATCACTCGAACACTCAAATGAGGATCGATTGCTATCATCGCTAAAATAGCCATGTTTCGAGCCTCATGCGGGCCACCAAAATCATTGTTCACGTTTTGGCGACGTTGGCGGTGGCGGGTTATTCGGCCTGCCCTCGCTCTCCTCTCGAGGGTTCGGATTGTCTGCCGCGATGGATGACGACGATCAGGATATTCGCGTCGATACAAATTTTCTGCTCGTAAATAATTGCCCCGGCATCTCCCTAAAATAAGGAGCATATCAACGATTTCGTTGGGACTGAAATCAGCCATTGTTGAATTGCCGTTAGTAAACGGTTAACAAATCCGCGTCTATTGTAGGCGTTCAACGTGAGATTTCGTTTTCTTATTTCGATCAGAAGCGAAGCGAACTTGAAACGCTCAAATGATATGGGGTACCATGAAAATTCGTATTGTCCTGCCGTATCCAGTTAACAGAAAAATTTCAACAGCGACACATTCCAGAGAAAATTTTCATGGTACCCCATATCATTTGAGCTGCCTGCCGTGCAATCCCGAGAGTTGTTCTCTTGCGAACAGTCGATGGTTTTGAGAGGAGAGTTCGGGCATGCTTAAACATGAATGGGGGAATCTTCGAACACCTTTAAGAGTTCAGAGAACACTCATAAGGAGGTGGTTTTGGAGTCGGTAAATACTGCGGAAGTGACGAGCCGCAGAGACCTAATCCTTGTGAGTGTTTCACACACTCACACTCACACTCACACTCACACTCACACTCACACTCGCGCAAACACACACATACACACACACACACACACACACTTACACTTGGGATGTTAAAGACTTTACCTCCTCGTGGTACATCCTGGATAACGCTAAAATAGTCAAAAATGGTGTTCTACTCCAAAAATTATGGACTTTATCAAAAAAATGTTCCTATAAAAGTTGGTAGTTTTGATCCGACAAATTTTTTAGTAACAAAGAAATGGCCGGTTTCTATTTAAAAAAAATATGTCGGTCATCTTACAGCCGCCATTTTGAATTATGATACAAAAAAAAAATTTTTTTGAACGTCCCCCTTCGAACCCTAAACGTTTCATTATACACAATTTTTGATCGGAGCAGTATTTTCCGAGAAAAATCAGGTGTAAGATTAAAATGGGACACCCTGTATACAATCGGGGACAGAATTGAGTGGACACCATCTGGTATAGAGTGCCGCAACGGTTTTTTATGCCACTTCGCCGGTAGTTGGCCTAGGCTAATTTAACCAACGTCATTTTAAAGAGGGGCAATTTACCTTCATTTTGGTTATTTTGAAAAATTTTTACGATTTTTTTGACAATTGGCACCCAGTTTTGAAAAGAAAAATTTTCGTTCGTTTTTTTGTTCTTCTTTAAGTGAACACCTTTTGTAGTGAAATTTTTTTAACGCGTTTTTTTACTCCTATCATAAAGGGGGAAGTGCAAGCTTCAATTTCTTTTTTTATAAAGCTTCGTACGATTTTTTTGTCCAAAGATATTTCGTTTTTTAAGAAAAAATAGACGATTAGAAAATTGCTCCGCAGGACGAAAACGATGAGGTTTACAATAAAACCTCAAGACGGTAAAAAGTTGTATCATTTTCTGATGAGATCACGAGAATTATTTCAGATTTTTGTTTCGAAATTTGTTTTCCACCTATTTCCGGTCTAAGATCGATTGACCTGTATACCATGCTATTTTCGTATCACCGGAAATAGATGGAAAACAAATATCGAAAAAAAAATCTGAAATAATTCTCGTGATCTCATCAGAAAATGATACAACTTTTTACCGTCTTGAGGTTTTATTGTAAACCTCATCGTTTTCGTCCTGCGGAGCAATTTTCTAATCGTCTATTTTTTCTTAGAAAACGAAATATCTTTGGACAAAAAAATCGTACGAAGCTTTATAAAAAAAGAAATTGAAGCTTGCACTTCCCCCTTTATGATAGGAGTAAAAAAAACGCGTTAAAAAAATTTCACTACAAAAGGTGTCCACTTAAAGAAGAACAAAAAAACGAACGAAAATTTTTCTTTTCAAAACTGGGTGCCAATTGTCAAAAAAATCGTAAAATTTTTTTAAAATAACCAAAATGAAGGTAAATTGCCCCTCTTTAAAATGACGTTGGTTAAATTAGCCTAGGTCAACTACCGGCGAAATGGCATAAAAACCCGTTGCGGCACTCTATACCAGATGGTGTCCACTCAATTCTGTCCCCGACTGTATATATATATGCGTCTGGGTAATATAGCCCCAGTCATCTGTGAAGAAATATGTATTATAGAAAAATGTATTTCTCGCAATCATATAATATGACATTGGGTTCTTGTAAACTGATACTCTCTCCGTTCGTTTTAGCGGACGGAGGAGAACAGCGACATACGTCGCTGTGACCTCGCTCTTTACCAAGGTAGTTATTAATTAACATTTCTGTTAATTAATAATTCTTATAAACTATAATTCTCCCCGTCCATTGTAGCGGACGAAGGAGAACAGCGACAAATGTCGCTGTACCCTCGCTCTTTAGCAAGGTACGTATTAATTAACATGTTTGTTAATTAATAATTCTTGAAGGTAAAATAGAAAATGTTCACCTGAAAAAAAATATTTATTATTCAAGAATTAAATTCTTGCAATCATATTATGTAGGGGAGAGTCCTCCAGTACCGGCCGGCATCCAGTACCGGCCAGTTGTTAATTCGAGCATTGTATAATAGATTTCACTGAAAACGGTATCGTCTTTTAAGTATTACATTGTTAGAAGTATATGCCCCGAGGTGGGGCGATCTATTGCAAACGGTTTGTTGTCAGTGCGAAAATTTGTGTTGAGCGTGGTGAACGCAAGATACAAAACGAAAGTTCGGTGAATGATTGTTGGAGTTTCGTGGACGAGTTTGAAAATAATTAAACCTGGTATGTATACATGGTGTATATAGATATGATAACGCGTGTTATAATTCCACCTTCGTGTATTCATTCTTGTCTGTGGTCGAACATACTACTGTACTCCGTTCCTGCAGTACCGGCCACAAAATTGTCCTCCAGTATCGGCCACGGTTTGCGTTCATTTTTAAGTGGTTTTGTTTTCTTATAGATATATAAAAATGCAAAACAAGAAAAGTGATAGAGGGATGAAGAAAAAGAAAGGCACCTGGGATCCTGCCAATATGCATAAAGCGATAAATAAGGTACTGAGTAAGGCAATGAGTGCACGGGAGGCAGCAGGACGTTTTCAGGTACCAAGAACTACGCTGAATGACAGGATTAGTCCTATTAAAAATAATAAAGAGATGTCCATTAGGCCGTAAATGGGCCGTTTTCATAAAACCTTCTCACCTGAGCATGAAAAAATGTTGGCAGAACATATTAAAGACTTGGCAAATAGGCTAATGTCAACAAGAAAGGGAAAAGGTTGGTGTCGAGAAAAGATGTCAGCAAGAAAGGAAAGAGTTTACTTTCAGGAAAAAATGTCAGCAATAAAAGCAAAAAAGAAAACCAGACTCCACCCTGCAGACCGATTCAGAAAGAGACGATATGTCCATTTTGCTTTGAATCCCATGAAGATGATTGGATACAATGCGCAAACTGTAAAATTTGGGTCCATGAGACTTGTGCACATGTGCCAGAGCTGTCAGATCACTATATTTGTGATTATTGCATGGTATAAATCTTCATATATTTGCTGGCCGGTACTGGAGGACAATTTCGTTAAAACTGATTTTTCTTAGTTTTGAAATTTTTATAATAAAGTTGATTTTTCATAAATATATCGATATATTATTATTGTTGTTTATAGGCCAAGCTTTCTTTGACACATATCAGGAAGTATCGAACGTATAACTTAAGATGTTTTCTTTTTATTCTAAATAAACCTTAGTGTGACGGTACTGGAGGACTCTCGCCTATATGACTAACAGTTCTTATGAACTGATACTCTCTCCGCCCGTGTTAGCAGACGGAGGAGAACAGCGATAGACATCGCTAACACTCGCTCTTTAGCAGAGCGGTGTTTATAAATTAACGTACTTATTAACTAAACTTATTATAACACTGAAAATAAAACATTATTAAAAATTAATATATGGCAAGATGCCATATACAGCACGACTGGACTGCATATCAATGTATACTATAATAATAATAATACATATAATTATTTTATGAACGACAACCGACAGTTTTTATTTGAAGATACCTGAGTATAGTATCACGAATGTAATACATTAATGATATATTGTGGTATCTTCAAATAAAAATTGCCGATCGTCGTTCATAACATAATTAAGAAATATCCATTTCATTTAAAAACAAATGTAATGTACGTAGCTGTTGGAAATTCGAAAAAAATCAACTCATTATTTGTCCATTATAGACCGATCTAAAAAACTGTTAAACGAAGAACAGTCTTATACAAAAAAATTGTAAAGAGAATCGCTCAGTGAAAATCGATCACGGAAAAAGAAAAAAAATGTTCACGGAAAAACGAGAATGATAAACATTTTTTACAAAATTGTAAACTTACCGAATAAAATAACTCCGTTTCCGTGTAAGTCTTTTCTGTTTGTTTCGGCTATTTCCGATGGAAATCCTCTCTCGTTACTGTCACACACACATCACATCACTTTCACTGATATTCCCTGGTTCACTAAACACACCGCGGCTCAATAAATAAAAGAAAACTCGTTATAACTCGCGACGAATTAAAAATCATACACGTCGCGAACTACCATAAAACATTCGCGTGCCCGGCAAGCTGAGCGACTAACATACGTCACGCGGCTCTCGGGCGACAGTCGAGAGCGTCCAATGTTTACATTTTTAAAGTCCCTTGTTCTCGACGTGTTAGATCGCGTCGTGGACACGTCTCTCATAGTAATGCGGGCTGTACACTCTCGTCGAGGGACGGCGAGGCTGGACGAGTGCGAGAGTGTACAGGGTACACTCGCTCCGTCTCGCGATGCCTCGCAGTCACTCGTGGGCTGGTGGGCTCTCCATTCCGAGCCGGTTTTTTGAGCGCGAGTCAAAGGGTCTCGCTTACCCTCGCGAGGCGGCGCAAGTATATCACTGTACACTCTTGCGTCATTCAGTTGATGGCAAGCTTTCTAACCGTCCATCTTGGCGTTCGCAAAGCGTACTAAATAAACGAGAGTGTACAGGGTCGCGCTCGTCCCTCGACCTCTCGCGCGAGAGCAATCGACGAGACATCGTGAGAGCACTCGCGCGAGAGTGTACAACCGGCATAAAATTTTCGAAGGGGACGGGTCACGGCTGGCCCTGCTACGACGCCTCGGTCTTCGGTCAGCCACGATGTGCCGGGGCCTCTATGAAGTTAGCCCCCCATTTTTCGATTTTGCAAATTTTTGTTGTTGTTCCAGATTGTTCTACATTTGTTCTAAATTGTTCCAGAATTTTAAGTCGATAAACAAATAAACATGGCGGAAAATTAAAAAAAAACGATTTTTTGAGCAGCCACCCATTTTTCAAAAAGTCAAATTTTTGTTGTTGTTCCGAGTTGTTCTAGTTGTTCTGAACATTGTTCCAAAATATTAAAAACCTCCGAAAAAAATTAAACGAGATATAGCAAAAACCGTTTTTTTAGGAGCCCCCCCATTTTTCAATAAATGAATTTTTGTTGTTGTTCTGGGTTGTTCTAGTTGTTCTTAACATTGTTCCAAAGTATTAGAACCCTACGAAAAAAATTTAAAGGGCTATAGCGAAACAAAGAAATCAAGCGCGTAATTTGTTTAAATTCGTATTTTTGCGTGTTTTGACCGATAACGATGAGCCATAGCCACCAAAATATGGAACAATGTTAAGTAGGCATAGAACAACCTGGAACAACTCTCAGTTTATCCGGAACAAACGTACAAAGGGCACTTTACTCTTGAAGGTACGAAATTTTGTTTGCTTGTTTCGGCCGATAACGATGAGCCAGGGCCACCAAAATATTGAACAATATTATTCAGATATAGAACAACTCAGAAAAACTCGGAATTTGCCCAGAACAAAGTACAAAGGGCACTTTACTCTTGTAGGGCCATAAATGTTTTCCCCTTATTCGAGTTAGTTATATCCCTTTATAGAGTTGTTCCAGGTTGTTCTATGTGTGCTTAACATTGTTCCATATTTTGGTAGCTCTGGCTCATCGTTATCGGTCGAAACAAGCAAAAAAAAATTTGTACCTACAAGAGTAAAGTGCCCTTTGTACTTTGTTCTCGGCAAATTCCGAGTTGTTCTGAGTTGTTCTATATCTGAATAATATTGTTCCATATTTTGGTGGCCCTGGCTCAACGTTATCGGTCGAATAAGGGGAAAACATTCATGGCCCTACAAGAGTAAAGTGCCCTTTGTACTTTGTTCTTGGCAAATTACGAGTTGTTCTGGGTTGTTCTATACATGAATAATATTGTTCCATATTTTGGTGGCTCTGGCTCATCGTTATCGGCCGAAACAAGCAAAAAGAAATTCGTACCTTCAAGAGTAAAGTGCCCTTTGTACTTCGTTCTGGGCAAATTTCGAGTTGTTCTGAGTTGTTCTATATCTGAATAATATTGTTCCATATTTTGGTGGCCCTGGCTCATCGTTATCGGCCGAAAAAAGCAAACAAAATTTCGTACCTTCAAGAGTAAAGTGCCCTTTGTACGTTTGTTCCGGATAAACTGAGAGTTGTTCAAGGTTGTACTATGGGTACTTAACATTGTTCCATATTTTGGTAGCTCTGGCTAGACGTTATCGGTCAAAACAAGCAAACAAAATTTCGTACCTTCAAGAGTAAAGTGCCCTTTGTACGTTTGTTCCGGATAAACTGAGAGTTGTTCCAGGTTGTTCTATGGGTACTTAACATTGTTTCATATTTTGGTAGCTCTGGCTAGACGTTATCGGTCAAAACAAGCAAACAAAATTGCGTACCTACAAGAGTAAAGTGCCCTTTGTACGTTTGTTCCGGATAAACTGAGAGTTGGTCCAGGTTGTTCTATGGGTACTTAACATTGTTCTATATTTTGGTAGCTCTGGCTCATTGTTATCGGTCGAAACAAACAAACAAAATTTCGTACCTTCAAGAGTAAAGTGCCCTTTGTACTTTGTTCTGGGCAAATTCCGAGTTGTTCTGAGTTGTTCTATATCTGAATAATATTGTTCCATATTTTGGTGGCCCTGGCTCATCGTTATCGGCCGAAACAAGCAAACAAAATTTCGTACCTTCCAGAGTAAAGTGCCCTTTGTACGTTTGTTCCGGATAAACTGAGAGTTGTTCCAGGTTGTTCTATGCCTACTTAACATTGTTCCATATTTTGGTGGCTATGGCTCATCGTTATCGGTCAAAACACGCAAAAATACGAATTTAAACAAATTACGCGCTTGATTTCTTTGTTTCGCTATATCCCTTTAAATTTTTTTCGTAGGGTTCTAATACTTTGGAACAATGTTAAGAACAACTAGAACAACCCAGAACAACAAAAAAAAAATCATTTTTAGAAAAATGGGGGGCTGCTAAAAAACGGTTTTTGCTATATCTCGTTTAATTTTTTTCGGAGGGTTTTAATATTTTGGAACAATGTTCAGAACAACTAGAACAACTCGGAACAACAATAAAAATTTGACTTTTTGAAAAATGGGAGGCTGCTCAAAAATCGTTTTTTTTAAATTTTCCTCCATGTTTATTTGTTTATCGACTTAAAATTCTGGAACAATTTAGAACAAATGTAGAACAATCTGGAACAACAACAAAAAATTGCAAAATCGAAAAATGGGGGGCTAACGTCATAGAGGCTGTGCCGGGGCTTCGTAGCAGATGCGCGCCGTGACATCTAGCGGTAGTCCGCAGCGGCTCGTAGTCAAATGCTGCGAGTTCTGCACTACCGCTGGGAAGGCGAAGCCGTCGACATTCCTTAGGGTGTTACACTGCTTCTTAGTACGGTGTGGGGTATGTAGAAGGGGGTTGGTAGGGAGATTATGAAGGAGAGATTATATTTACTAGATACGTTGGTAAAAGCAGGAGCGGTTTATGGGGTTGAGGTGTGGGGAATGGGTGAAATACGCGTATTTGAAAGAATGCAGAACAGGTATGGTAAGTTGGCTTTAGGCGTTGATAGAAATACACCAAATTATTATATGGAGAAGAGAACTTGAGGTGCCTATTCTCGAACATATAATAATGGACAGGGCGTTGAGGTATATAATGGAAGTGATAAGTATGGAAGAGTATGGTGGCCAAAAATTGCTTTACTGGAAGAAACGAGAGAGATTAGAACTGACCGTCCGTCAAAGTGGGGGAAGAGTATTGAAAAAGTGGTAAGTGATATAGGGATAGAGAATTTATTAACAATGATATGGGAGAGAAGGTAAGTGGAAGAAATAGATGAAACAATAAAAGAGGGGTTAGAAAAGCTGAAAAACGAAAAATTAAGAAAACAATGTGATAAGATAAATAAGTCGACGTACAACGAGAATTATAAATTTATCTGTCATAATGATATGATGCCGTGGAGATATTGATCGGTGGAGGGAGTGAAGGGGAAGAATAAGGAAATGTGGGCGAGACTGAGATGGGGAAACATAGGAAGGGCGGGAAAGAGAGGGGAAAAGGGTTTGCTATGGAGGATTTGTAAAGAAAAGTAACTAGACATTGGAGCACTTATTGGTATTTAAAAAAGGATGGGAGAGTGTTACGGAAAAAGCAAGAAAGGTCGCAGAAGAGTGGAGGAAAGATATATTAGTGATAACGGGGGGAATAATAAACATACTAGGTGGAAAAATACAAGAAGACATTTGTGAGTATTATAAAGAAATAGAAGAAGCGTGTAGAAAGAAATATTAGGAGGAAGCAGAAATTTAGGAAGATAAATACATGAAAAAGAATAATCGGAGAAAAATGAAGCAATTTAGATTTAAGATTAGATGTGAGATTTTATAAAAAACTTTGTTGCAAAGTTATGCAAATAAAACTACCTAATAATAATAAGCTACAAAAAATCAAATATATTGGACAGTATTTCATAAGTTTAACATTTTTATAACAACATTTCCAAATGATTGCACTCGGAGGTTTTGTATTTTTTTATTTTACTCTTTTTAAAAGATCCATTAACAATATGATTCACTTCTAAATCATAAAGCTACAACATCACGAACAGTGACAATCGTAATTTGTGAAGTTTTTTTTAAAGCGTGGTTAAATTCGACGGACCAATTCATCAACGTAATTGTATTGTATCACGCATTGGTTAAAAAAAACTTTTAACGCATGTATGTAGATTATGTGTACTTATAAGTTATGTTAGCTTGGTGGTTCGTTCCCGACAATGTCAGTCGAGATTAGCGCCGTATATACCTAATATACTATTATTTATCTAGGGCATAAGGCTCTAAAATGATTAGATTTGGATATTGTCTGCGACAACTTAGATTTTTAGTGGAATCGATTCATAATGACATAAAAAAAAGAAACTGGAGGGGTGCGTACGTACGGAATTGTTAAGTAAGCAAGCTAAAACTCGAAAACTGAACAAAATCACATTTTTAGGCACTCACTATAATATATATAAATATATATTAAAAAGTGCCTATTAATATTGCCTTCCAAAAGTTTTCGTCACGGGAGATGTCCGTCTTCACTCACATCTCAGCAACGCATGAACCGATCGAGCTGAAATTTATACTACAAATGTATTTTATTATAACAAAGATGCCTATTGTGTATAAATCCATTCGGACTTTGTTAAATATAAAAATTGTTAAAAACATACCTATTTTGGGGCCAAAAAGCTATTTTGTATCTA
Organism: Netelia inedita; assembly: GCA_964017225.1. Classification (NCBI taxonomy): domain Eukaryota; kingdom Metazoa; phylum Arthropoda; class Insecta; order Hymenoptera; family Ichneumonidae; genus Netelia; species Netelia inedita. The sequence goes on from OZ024924.1 coordinate 20,205,485, forward strand.
TCAATGTCCGGATCTCAGCAATCTGTGAACTAATGTTTATATAACTTATAGTATTTCTTTATAAGACCTCAAAGAAGTGTCTTCTACGGTTTAAAAACTTTACAATTTTGTTAATCACTAAATTTAAACAAAAGAAAACGTTTTTTGCATTTTTGTTAGATGCATGGAAACGTGTGAACGAAATTTTTTTATTTCAGTCTATTACTTTCATTTTAACACTTTTTAAGTGTTCCAAAAGTTTAAAGGCATTTGAACAATTATAACACATTATTTAAATAATTTTTAAGCATGTTTTTTTGCCATAAAATAACACTTGTTTGATAAAAGTTTTAAATGTTTTTTGTAATCGAATATAACACTCTTTTTTGAACTTATTAATATTGTTTACACTTTTATTATACACATATATTAAAATTATTCATAACACTTACACTTTTATACTTTTCTCACTTTACAAATGTTACTAATTTAATATAAGAAAACAAGACTGACAGCTCGCGATTATAATCACAGACGTGGATCACTGATTAACGAAAGAGAGGGACTCATCATATCGACGAAGATCGAGTCCCAGTAAAGCTCATTTCTTGCCCCAGTGGTAAGATGCCGCTAGTATCGTCGTGTGCTCGTAAATTTGTTCTTTTTCGGCGAACTCCCCAGAAATCCCTGCACTAATTCAATAAATATAGGTATATAGTTCAGTGTATACTTATTAAACTAGTGTAGGGTTTTCTGGGGAGTTCGCCGAAAAAGAACAAACCTCGTGTCTTTCAAATTTTTATTATATTTATTTATTTTTTATTTTTTTCTCTTGCGTACGCCCCTGCTAGTTTCTTTTGCGTACGCCCATACTAATTTCTTTTGCGTACGCCCCTGCTAGAAACAACCTCATGCCGTATGCACATAGACGAGCATCCAAATGAACGCTCTGAAGTGCGATACGATTTTTTTTTATTATCGCAATAATTTTTTTTTTTTCACTTCACAAATATTATTAAGTTATTTAGCACATAAAATAACCTCGAACGTAACTACTAAAATACACTTATATAAAAAAAATAACCTCGAACACTGTTAAAATATACTTCTTGACAAAAAAAAATTTTCATACAACACCACTTTCAATTCGATCAAATTACGTGAATTATCACTTATCGCGATTAATATTTTATAAAAGTATTTAAAACAAAACAAAAAACAATAAATCTCCGTAATTACACTGACAGGCATAGATTACCGATAAACGAAAGAGAGGGAAGACTCATATCGACGAAGATCGAGTCTCATTGTCAGCAAAGCTTATTTCTTGCTCCAGTGGTAAGATGTCGTTAGCATCGTCGTGTGTGTAGCGACTTAACTCAATTCTTGGCATAGGTCTGCCATCTAAATCGTAACATAACCTATGGCCAAAACAACCAACTACCTGTTTCTCGTAATCTATGGTAAAGAGTTTGACGATACTTTGCGCAAGCGCGACGAGCGCGTCTCAAGACGCATAAAAAAACCCGCGATTCTGACTGTCTACGACTGTATACAAACGTATTGAGACTAACTATCTATACGCATAATAGGGTAATGATGTTGAAAATATAAACAAATAATTAACAAAAATTTTGTATTTATTATTATAATATATAATAATTAAAAAATAAACATATTTTTCTTTTTTTTATTATTTAAGTAAAACAACATTTTTTTTTTAATAATAAATAATTAAAATTAATTTTTGTTGTCATTCTTATTATTTTCTTCGACTTTATCTTGATTTAAGTCGTTATCAGAAACGACATTATTGTGCGGTCGTTGGCCGCGCGACCGAAGATGGCGTACGCGTCCTTGAGGTCCGCGCGTACTTCCGCGATGCATCCTGGATCCATACCTCCGACGCCAAGGAAATGGATCCAGGATGTAGTGCATGAGGCGGATTACCGCCGCCCCGCGTTGCTCCATCATAATGCGTTGCCGTCGTCCAGCCCTTGTGCCACGATACGGCCCTACAATAATAAACATTTAAAAAAAGGCTGTACTTTAAAAAAATATTGAAAAAAAATTTTGTTTTTTGATCAATGACGAAATAAATACATACTGGCTTCCTCAACGTCCTCCGCCTCATTCTCATAATGCTCGCCAGTGTCGACAATGTTTGACTCCTCGTCAGTATTCATCTAAACAAAAAACAAATAAACAAGTTAAATTAATCATCGCTAATGCCCTTACGATGAAATAAATGAATAATTATACAAAACAAATCGAAAAATATAAGCGAATACACTTGCCTGGTTTTGATTCTCCGCCATTTTTTTTAAAAATTCTTCTAATGATCTGAAGTTTACGACTATTCTTCTCTACGGAGGATCTACAGAGGAGAATAGTCGACTCTGATTGGAGGATTTCCTTACAGCTTACGTATTACGTATTACGGAGATTCGTAGGTGAAGGCCTTTAACGATAGCCAATAGCAAGCCCGGCATTCCGGTGGATTATTCTTGTGTACACACAAGCGTACTGTACATCAGCGTCACGAGCACACGACGATGCTACCGACATCTTACCACTAGGGCAAGAAGTAAGCTTTGCTGAGACTCGATCTTTGTCGATATGAGTCTTCCCTCTCTTTCGTTTGTCGATGATCCACATGTGTCATTGTAATCGCGAAGTTTTATGGTTTGTTTTTTCAACAAAAAACGTTTAAAAATGTCGTCGAATCAGTGTTTTTTTTATAGTAAATTATTTTTATAGTAAATTACTCAATATTTATGAGATAAAGACGAGGATACAAGCTTCAAAACTACACTGCCTCTTCATCTATGCAAGTATTTTTATTCAAATATTTATTTATCAAAAGTAAGCAAGTACATTTAATTTCAAGAGAAGGTATGCGAGATTTGGAAAAAAATACAATTTCCTTTCAACTTTTATTTCACTTAATAATTTATTCTTCCTTCATATTAGCAATGGTTATTCGGAGAAGCAGTATACAATTAAAAGTATATAAGATCCTTTATTGTATTAGAATGAGATAGTGAACATGTTTCATTTCTTCTATTATTTTGACTCGCAAAATTTCAGGTGATGGTATCGTGTCTCTGCATTCGATTGCACATCTGAAATTCGCAAATGATCGAGGTAAACTATACATGAGCATTACTGCGAGGACGTCAAGGTTTATTTCGATATCCATCTCCTTTAATTTATCGATTGTTTCAAAATATTTTTTCATGTGTTCACGAATATCTTCGTTTTCTTCCATTTTGTAGAGCGTTAGCTTTTTTATTAACGTTGCTTTTCTTGCCGGTCCTGTTGATTGATAAATTTCTTCTAATTTCAACCAGAGTTCACGAGAAGTCTTGCGATCTTTTATTTGCATCAACTCGGATGGTTTAATTGACAGAACGATGTCCGATTTTGCTTTTTCGTCTTCAATATTCCATTTTTCGATCGCTTCTAATTTTTGGGCATTTCCTGTTCTTATTTCTGGTCGAGGAAAATTTCCGTTCACATACCTCCAGTATTCGTTTTTGATGAGGATCGCTTTCATTTGGATCTTCCACGAATCGTAATTCTCTTTATTCAATGCTTCGATTCGAATTACACTCGACGATCCCATGATTCTTCCGATTTATTTTCAATCTATGCACTTCCTTTCTCGTACACTTCACTTGAAAATTATACTGCTTCACCGAGTTTACTTTCTAGTAAAGTCAGTTAAAAAAATGTTATGTATGTATATATTCATATCGATATAATACAAATTAATCATCTAAAAATAAGTATATATATATTTTAAAAGGAAATTTCGCTTAATGCATCTGTATATCAAAAATCGCGGCAACATCTGACACCAAGTTTTAAGAGTCAGTGTTACAAACGCCGATCGTGTTACAATTTTGAGAGTATCTATAGAATTATGGCAAAAAGTCGCTAAGAGTTTTTTTTCGAAAATTTTGAAAACAGTGTTACAGGCGATGAGAGATTCGAAGATGTGATCCGTTCCTTCTCCGGGACTGAGCAACCAAGCGGGTTAAAATTTTGAGGAAATTGTGGCAAAAATTATTGAAAAAAAACTGTTAGCCACTTTTTGTCATATCTGTAAAAAATATGCATGCTAGTAACATAATCAGCAATAAATAATTTGCCTGCTTACCTGCACAAAACAGCGACTACCTGTTGAACTATTTTTTTAATTTATATTTTATTTTCCACAATTAAATAGTACTTTAACCTCGAATCGCCCCTCGATTATTATCAAATAATTAATAATATACTGATGACATAATGAAATAAACAAGTAAGAAAACGGGAAATTTATTTAAAAATAAATAGAAAATTTATTTTCTAATAGATACAACAGAAAATGAATCACGCATATTCTTCGACTCTCGTGCGTTTCGCGGGCGGTAAAGATTCAAATGCATCCTCCTCTTTCTCTTTGTCATCTTCTTTGGTGGCATATAAAGATTGTAACGCCTCCATTAATTTTTCGTCGAAGGTCGATAAATTTTCTATCTATTTTTAAATAAATTTCGCGTTTTCTTATTTGTTTGTTTCATTATGCCATCAGTATATTATTAATTATTTGATAATAATCGAGGAGCGATTCGAGGTAAAGTACTATTTAATTGTAGAAAATAAAATATAAATTAAAAGAATATTTCAACGGGTAGTCGCTGTTTCGTGCAGGTAAGAAGGCAAATTATTTATTGCTGATGATGTCACTAGCATGCATATTTTTTACATATTTATTGAACTTTCATAATTAAACTATGCATACTTTGTTTTTATTAACGGGGTTCGACATATTCGGAAGCGCCTATCCGACCTTTTTTGCTTCAAATTAAGATATCTCCAAAACTGTTCAACATTTTTTGACGATCTTTTTTTAGTTTTGTTCAGAAATTCTTTATTAATAATTTTATATGTGGTTTTAGGAGATATTCAAATTAGAAAAGTTTTGGGACCAATTCAAAGTCGAAAAACATTGGTTCGAAAAATGCTCATTTCCAAATTACCTTTTCACAGGAACCATACGTTCGATTTTCACCATTCTTGTTGTGGGTATATATTAAAGTGTTATAAACATTATGTCGAGCCATTTTTTCGAAAAAATGTTTCAGATCCGAGAAAAAAATATTGGAAGGTAAAAAACGTGGTCAAAATATTTTAAAAATTTCAAATCGACATCAAAAAATTTTGAAACAAAATATCGAAAAAATGGCTCGATACAATGTTTATAACACTTTAAAATATACCCACAACAAAAATGGTGAAAATCGAACGTATGGTTCCTGAGAAAAGGTACATTGAAAATGAGCATTTTTCGAACCAATGTTTTTCGACTTTGAATTGGTCCCAATACTTTTCTAATTTGAATATCTTCTAAAACCACATATAGAATTATTAATAAAGCATTTCTGAACAAAACTAAAAAAAATCGTCGAAAAATGTTGAATAGTTTTGGAGATATATTAATTTGAAGCAAAAAAGGTCGGATAGGCGCTTCCGAATATGTCGCACCCCGCCTTGCGCCCAGTAGTTGCGTTGAACGCGGACACGAACGCGATCATTGAACGCGGTATAACTTCGAAAATATTAATTTGAGAAAAAAAAGTTTAAAGTAAAAGTTGGAGAAAATTTGTCGCTTTAAAAGTTTGATTATTAGCAGTTTTTTGTTTAAACAATTATTAGAAGAGATATCGGTCAATAAAAAAGAAAAAGTCAGAAAACGAACAGTAATAGTCATATAAGTCGTAAACGGTAAGTGATACAAAAAAAATTATTTAACAAAAGAGATAGGAAATTTCATTATATATATAATAAAGGTTATTAGCAGTTTTGGCCTCAAGTGCACGGTTACGGAGATATAGGCCGAAACTGTTTTTGGCAAAATGGCGGCATATCCGCGCCGCCATTTTGGGGGCATTTAGTGGATTTACATTCAGTACGTCATACTGAACCTATCTATTCAAAAAAATTGCGGTTGGGAAAAAATGCAGGAAGAAATGTACTATTTGCCTGTACTAATAATAGGGTAATGATATTGAGAATATAAAAAAAAAATAGTTAACAAAAATTTTGCCTCGATTACAATTTATTTATTTATTATTTAAATAACAAAAAAATTTTTTTTTCAATAATAAATAATAATAATAAATTAATTTTTTTTATCGTTATTATTATTATTATTATTATTATTATTATTTTCGGCGTTATTATTATCGTTGGTATCCGAAATATTCATGTTTTGCGGCCGTTGGCCGCGCGACCGACGATATCGTATGCGTCCTTGAAAGGAACCGCGGCTTAAAATTCTTAATAAAGCGTAATAAAATTCTTATTTTTTCCAGTTCAAATATCAGGAATGAACCGTCAAAATTTGATACCATGAAAATCGTAGGATGTTCACGATAAATTAATTAAAATTGAAAATTACGGTGTGAGTGCCTATTAAAACGTCCCCAAGGGACATGTTAATTAACATTCAAAATATATTATGAAAATAAAATATGCCATCCTTATATTGTCAAGTTATTACTATTTACTAATTACCTATTAATGTAAATCTAAAAAATTCAGTCATCGTCATGCGAACAACGGCTCTTACTAAAGGTATATCGTAAACAAAACACATAGTTCTATATTATCAATTATAATCCACAATAACATAAAAACACTATAATATTTCAATACCTAAGAATTCAAGGAAATGATCAACAGAACGCGGAGCGCGAAGCGCGACGGTAATAACGCGCCCGGCGCGCGGGGGGTATGGGGGGCGAAGCCCCCCATCGAGTACGCGAAGCGTACTTGTTTTATTTTGAATTATGTTAATATTAAAAGTATCTATTTGACATTAACGTGGAATGCGAAAAGAGCAGAAATAACGTACCCTTAATCACAATAAACTTGATAATTGCTTCATATTAACGTATTTACAATTTTATTATCATTTTATGTCATTATCTTTATTCATTATTCATGTCAGATTCCATTATCATTATCTTTTCATTTCATCTTAATTTAAAGATTAATTATTATTTTCATTATCACTTACATGGAATGAGAATGTTCTATCCTCATCCTTTTCGGCAATATCATCATGGCAATCATCGCAATCAACATTGCTGATGATAATATTATTTTTACACGATTTTCTGCGGCATAAAGAGCAATACTCACGATCAGATGATGGTAGACCTTACACCCTAGCTCTTGATTTTCAGCATTAATGCCAAAATAATAGTTCAAATACATCTACCATTCATAAATTATAATTTCATCAATTGTTCAAAATAATGTAATCAATAAATATTGATCAACAAATACTTATCGATATTGTGATATCGCGAGTTATTTATTTGTTTAAATATTGTGGATGGAGCTGCCGACTCGGCTACGGAACGCGGTAGTTGAGAGGAAAAACGCGGTAGACACTTAATTGAGAAGCACAAGACTTTATTTTCGGTATTACAATGGACAGCGTAACGTTGCTGCTCGGATGATCGTATATCTACTAACTGGTTAGCCTAGGAACAGGGTGGTTCTTATAACATTAACCCGTGGGATATTCGTGGTTTGGTGGGGAGAGAATTTGGGAGTTAGAGCATTCTTGAAAAGGAAACGTCTTGGGAGACGCGGGAACGGCAAGTGTTTCGGGTTTGAGGCAGGTCAGGCCATAAAGATAGGTGCTGTATGGCTGGACTGTGGAAATTGAGAAAAAGGTGTTTCTGGGCCTTTATCGGGAAACAAAGGCTACCTGCATTTCAACGGAGAGATGTCCCGGCGATAGCGCGGGTGCAGCTACAGGAAGTTACGTAGACAGGGAAGAAATGCGAGAGGCGCATGGAAAAGATGAAAAAAGGTGACTGGGGATAGACCATCGTTACAATATCGTTTTTTTTAAATTATGTATCACTTTGGGACACTTTTCATTGTTTTTATAAATATTACATTATATTCAAGAATATATTCTCCTTCCAAACAATTGGCTCGTTTTGAAAACCTATAATTTATGAATTTCTTGCACCCGCCTAATTGTATGTATTTGAACTTGGAAATCACTGGGCCGAATAAAGGATTTTTTTTCTCGTCGAGCTACTTACCTCAATTTCAACAAAATCATCTTGAAGCACCGCACGGTTGCTGAAATAATAGACATTTTGCATGAACTTTTGAAGCTCGACACTCGGAGTTGGTGCACCACCGATATCGCTTTCCCCTCCACGCGCCTCCGCCATGCGGCCCACAGAATTGCGCCGCACGGGCAATCTTTTTTGCACTCAACAATGTCGTTAAATAATTAATACATTTGCTAGAAAGGTACTTGTTTGGATATAGTTAGTTCTATTCTCGAAGAATCCGGTTGCAAGTTCACTTCATTCAAATACTCTATATCTGAGCTATAAAGAAGCGCCAACTTCAATTTCCGGTAACGAGACACCCGAGCAACTTTTCAAAATATTTTTTTTTTTTTTCAAAATATGCGCTGTTGGAAGCAACTTCCTTTCAGCATAACTCGAAATCTGTAAAGTTAATACTAGCCAACAGAACTGAATTGGTTTATACGTGTGAAAGCTAAGAAAAATTTCAGTAGCCGCAAAATCATTTATTTTTAATTTTTTTGTATCGAACTAGCAGTTTAGGCTTGAAATGATGAAAAACAGCGCAGAATAGAAACGGTTTTTAAAAAAGATACAGAGCTGAATGGCTAATTTTCTTATAAGAGTGTCATGGAAAAGTAATTATCCGATACTGAGTTACTTCAGAGCGGAAAAATTAGATCATATTCGTCAGCTATGCCGAGATTGTACAAATGATACTTTTAGTATTTTTAGTGATGCTGTCTTGTGAGAAATTTAAGCGCAAACAATTGTTCATATAGCTTCTTTCGTTTTGAATCTTCTATTTAACGAAATAATTTAAAACAACTCAAAAAGGGACGCCATTTTGTCAGTTTTTGATTTTTAGTGCGTTTGCTTACCAATTCCGGGCGTACCCTCCCCACCAGTTTCCTTTCTTATGTCATTACGAAGCTATCGGAATAAAAATCTAAGTTATCGTAGACAAAAACGGGCGTAGACCCCAGAGACACTGAACTATATATTGTTTTTTTCACTCCAAAATAACGGATCTACAACGCGTTGGCTTGTTACCCTCATTATATGCTAATTATTTAGCATAGCAAATTCTTATCTGTTATAAGTTTATGGATAAGACAATAATTCATTATGATACATATGAATTCCACTCATGAAAATGTATTGAGACAGAAATATTTCTTTTACCACATTTTAAAGAAATATTCACCCGACGCGGTCGCGGTCCTTCGGCTGTCGGGGCTCTAAGTTTTATATCTTTTAACACAAATTTACAATTTCACCATCTTTTGGGCGCCAGTCAGTTTTGCGATACTGACAAACGTTACTCCTTTAGTTGACAAATCAATTATCACGGCTGAGACAACTCAAGGGGAGTTCCGTTGGAGGACCGTAGGAAAATCTCGCGAATCAATGAAGACCAGTGATTGGCCGAGATAGATAAATTTATTTGTACTTACAATAATGTGTTGACAAAATCTTTGACAAAATATTCCTCCACCAATTTCCCAAAGATCTTTTCCATCCGGCTGTGATGGACAAAGAGAAAGGGCTCGCACACCGAAGCCACTGACTTTTGACAAACACTAATTACGAGGTATATTCGCCAACACAGCGAACACCTCGTCGACTTTTACAAAAACAATGTATGACTTGAGAGGTACGTTAAGACAACGGTAGCCTCTCCTAATTTTGTCTACTTCGCTCGATGGTTAGTATCTTAATTGGACGTCCGTACGTTAAGACAACGATACGCGACTCCAGGACGTCTGCACCCGATAACGGCTAAGGTGAGACTCTCTGAATTTATCAAAATCACTGTCGATCGAGATCGACGAGTTCCTCATTGTCGAAATTTGCCGAAAAGTGACGGATGGTCACGAATTCGGTCGACGTACGATGTCAGAGATTCACAATTATATAGCGCGCTTCGACGATACCCGACCTCGCGGGTGCCTATGATGTCGAGCTAAAATCTCCGGTAACAGTATCAAGATTATGTATGAAATCACTCACGCCCTAACATTATATATTATTTTGTCGTTGAATTTTGTTTCTTTATACTACTTAAGTTAGAAATAAATAATTATATTCTACTGCATACGATACCATTTTAATTGTTGCAGTGGCCGTTGTTATAATATGCACGTTCAAATTTTTAAAGAAAGAAACAGTTAAAAACGAAACTGACAACGTTTGATGATGAGTTTGAACGTGCAATAAAGAGCGATGAGTTTATTATTATTATTAAGTCGGGAGGGTGGTGCCGGACCGGGGCCCACCTAGTGCAGCCAGAGCATAGGGCTATTGTGCTTCCCCTATATTCCCCTCAGCCCAGCAGCCCTGTCTTTTTTGAAAATCGTATCAGAGCCGTAGGTGCGAGCGTGCTTAACCCCTCGGGTTCGATGAAGGGTTGCCCCAGGTAGATTGTCCGACCCCAAGCGAACGCCGGGAATCGGCAAAGTTTGTAGAGGGAGGATTCCTCCACCGCCCTACACTTCCTGCATGTTGCCTCCTCAATTTTTTATGAAATACAGGAGTTTCCTGAGTTTGCAGTGTCCTGTGTAAAGTCCTACTGCCACTCTCAGAGCCCCTCTGTCGAGTCCTAGAAGTTGCTGTGTTAGCTTCCTGTCCAGCCCTCTCAAGACCATCTTGGCCTGTCTCATTCCAGAGGAGTTCTTCCGTTCCATTTCATGCTGACTTCTCATCCAAGCCCGAATGTCCGTCTTTATAAGGCAGCTGGCCACGCCCGTTGCCGGTTCAGGGCCCAGAAAGGGCAGCACTGCCCCTTCTCGCGCGTTCGTCCGCCTTCTCGTTGCCTTCGATTACCCTATGCCCGGGTACCCATAGCAAGCTCACGTTGTTTCGTCCCGCCAGGCGGCCCAGGGTATCCTTGCAGTCTTTCGCCAGTTTACTTCTACATCTCGCCGCCTCCAGTGCCTCAAGGGCCGCCTGGTTATCCGTACAAATGCATATCCTCCAGTCTGTATATCCCATTCTAATGTACTCCAGCGCACATGCCCTAATCGCCATCAGCTCGGTCTGGAACATCGTGCAGTACCTCCCAAGCGGAATGTTAAGCTTCACCTGGAGCCCTGCAGGTGCACACCAGCCCCCGTGCCCCCCTCCCTGCCAGAGCCGTCGGTGAACCACACCAGCTAATGTCCGCGAAATGGAGCAGGACCATTGTCCCGATCTGCTGAGTAACCGAACTCGGTAGGGTTGCTCAAGGCAGTACTCCTCCCGAAGGTGACCCCTCCACATGCTGGCAGCCGGGCTGATGTTGTCCAGAGTCACCGCTATCTCAGCGTGACTCTTAGGCAGCTTCCTCCGCCCCCATTGCCCTGCCATTCTTGTCCGATATGCCGCCACCAGAGCTGCTCTCTTAACCACAATATAGAGTGGTGGCAGCCCCATTAGTAGCTCTGTCGCGCTCACCGGCGTTGTACCCATCGCGCCCATTATTGCCCTACACGCGAGCCCGCGAGATGTTCTCCTCCACCACACCAGAGATGCAGTAGGGCGGGCTTGATTACCGCTGTATACACCCACCGCATCATCGTGGGACCAAGTCCCCATATTCTGCAGCAGATCCTGCTAGTGGCCCATAACAGTCCAGATGAGTTTATTACAAAATAATGTAAACTGTTCTAATGGGAGGGGGTTTCAATTGAAACATAGTTATCCGTGAGCTGTCCGAACTGATCGGGCGTGTTCGAGAGCGGAAAGTTCAGATATAAATATAGGCATTGTTTTTGCATGCCATTCACTGATGATGTCCGAAATGCATGCCAAGCACTGGCGGTGTGCGAAATACATGCCAACCACTGGCAGTGTGCAAGAAAAATGATGATCGATCGCTCAGAAATTAGACGTTTTCGCCTTACTACGAAAAATGAAACATGATCACCGCTACTCCTGATCACCGATTTTGTCCGGAATCACAGTACATATAGGGCTTGACTAGAAATGAAAGTGACGGAAGTCGGAGCTCCAGACAGCCAAAGTTAGTTATTAACTTTTTGTCGCGGATTACTCATACTTCTTATATATTAGCGTAATTTCCAAGGAGTGGTTGGCGCACTGGCAAACGTTCGGGTTCGTAATGAGAGGGTCGTGAGTTCGAGTCAACCGTGTGAAAACTTTTCTTTATTTTTTCGGCTGCTTTTAAATTTTTGCGCAGTTTTGTATTTATTTTTTACTTGGGCTTCTTTTCAATTTTTACAATACCTACGTCACAAATGAACCGAAATAATGTATAATCATGGACAGTTTGGGATTGCGAATAACTTTCCAAGAACGAATAGCAATAATAGAAGTATCTAATTGTATATATGAAGCCCTCGTTTACGCTTTAAGGATGTTCTTGCGTTTGCAAAAATCAAAGATTAAATTCTGAAAAAATTTGGTCTAATAAATAAAAAATTGTAAACTCTAAATTATTTTTTTGAAAATTGTTCACCGTTTTAGTTTGTGAGTAATCGATATTCGAAAAATAGCAATTTTACATGTTAAGTATAGGGAAAATAGTAGTCCACCTGTGTATTCAAGAATTCTAATTTACTAGAATAGGTTTTTCGACCAAACAAATTATAAAAATTGCATTATATTATTCTGTATTTAACAAAAAAAATGAAAATAGTTGACCGTTTAGTTAATTGTTTATTCAGATTTGAATATGATAAAATCGATAAAGTAATGAACAGGCGTAAGCAGTGTGGCAACATCGCATCGATAAGAACGACAACTAGCGGTATAAATTCAAACATTTTCACCGGGAAATTTGAAATTCACATACTTGTTTAAAGTACGATAAATTACATTATTTCAATTTATTGCAGCATGGAAAATAATAACTAGTAATGCATAAATAACCATTAACCAATTTATTATTGAGAACATATGTGCACTCAAGAAATGATTCTGAATTGTGTAGGAAAGTCATAGTTAGTGATGGAAAGCCACGTTTTTGATACAAAGGGATACACGAAAGATGAATTTGAACAAACAATTACAAATTTCTAAACAATTATAGATTCTTTTATTGGAATAAATCCATATTTATAAAAGAACAACAAACGATAATTTTTTGATTAATTTTATCACAGACACGTTTTTTAAACTTACAACTATTTATTTTCTAATAACCTTTTCAATCCTTCGATCACTTTTAGCATTATATTATTTGAATTTGTTACTCGTGGTCGACCTTGTACGTCCTCTTGCAATAAATTTCTTACTCCTGGTTCACCGTTATCTTTGTATGCATGTTCCAAATGGTGCATTGCGAGTCCAACTGCTGCAATTTTATTTATCATATGCGGCGAAATAAAATCCATCAGTTTTTCCAAAGTTGTTTTACATTTCTTTTACAATCCCAATTTCTCGCTTTCTTGTAGCAATTTTGCTACGGATTTTACGCTTCCTTGAAGTTCCTCATCAGAAACGTTTGCTGTGTTTATAATCTGTTGTAAAATCTGAGCATCATATAATGCATCATGAGCTACTTCCGCGTCGTATTCACTCAAGAAATGACTAGCTAAGGCACTTTGTTTAAATGACAAGCCTTCTTTGACTCGTTCGGGCATCTTCTTCTTTAAAATCGGGATAGAATCCGATACAGCCGTATACAACGAATATAAAAATTTCCCACATATCCGTCTTCTGTATATCCCGAAATAAAAGCCTAGTATCTAATGCAAGGCCGTTATGCGCAACTAAGACTACTTTTTTTTTACATTTTTGTGAAATTCCAGAAAATCAATAAGGGCTTTATGCAAAGTTTTGGTAATAACTGGTTTTCCTCTTTTAACCATTTGGCCATTCTGAATTCACAAACCTGTCAATTCAGATATTTTAGGCGGTATTCCTCGTATTGGAAGAATATATGCATTGTACTTCACATTTTTGTATATTGCTGCAATTTGACAAATATCGGCATGCAATGTACTGAAGCCAGCCGTTTCCAAATCGAAAAAAATGTAAGCCAAGTCGTCTGGAACCGAATCGTGTATAGAGGTACAATCTATAAACGAAGAATTTCGATGAAAAGCGCAACTTGAAGAATACGTGATGCCTTCTTTTTGTTCTGAATTTGACTTGTTATTCGATCGTAATTTTTTCTATTCTTTCCTTCGACTTTTAAATGCCGGTAGCTTGTACATAGCCATTCTTTTTCTTCGTTTTTCGTCCTTTTCTTCATGAAACTTTGCCGTATTTTTTCCTGGTGAGAGTCCGCATTTTTTGTGTACCTCGACAATATATGAGGTGCCTTCATTCTTTTGCAAGACAGCTGCATCTACTCTGGCGTTGTACGAACCAGATCCGCCATAGAATCCCGATTTCGGATTTTTACTGGCCACTAGTGCATTAAATGATTCATTTGCTTGAGTTGAACCGCGCGGCGCCAATTTATCGGCATTTGTCGAAAAGTTTTCAAAAATCGATGATAAAGTTTCCTTTAGTTTGTCGTCCCTCAATCCTTTGCCTCCTGGTAATCCATATTGTTTATAATTTTGGTGATCTTTGATAAATCCACACCAATCTCCACAAGACTGATGATCGTCGAAAGCATGAGGCACGATATTTTTTATCGCAGCTTCAACTGCTTTTACTTGGCCTTTGTTTTTTTTAAGGCATAAGTAAAGCAATTTTTAAAATACTCGATGAGTTTCTTATTTAACTTTACAGCCCATAGTGCTTTGCTCAAATTTTTTGTAGCATGATTTATATCGGATCATTTCTTGACGGGTCCCTTGCTCTCTCTACGAATGGCTCCTATTAACGTTCCGATGATTACGTTTTCTTTGTGTAACTGTGGGTTATTTGTCAACAATTCTGCGGTGATGCTCGGCTCCATTGATTTTGCACTTCCGGACCAATTTTTGTGACAGACGTGATTCGAATTCCCGTGTTGACACATCCGACAAACTTTTTTCGCGTGCCACGTGCAATGCACTTTCCCAAATACTGGCCAAATGTTGATACGAGTCCTGTGAGGAAAATAATTTTTTGGGTAACACAGGATAAGAATTTGTGAATTAAAACTGATTTTTATTGCAAATTCTTGAATTTTTATTGAAAAAAAACCTTCTTTAGAGAGCTTAATAATTTTTTGAATGAATAGAAATATTGAAAAGAAACTATTAATAATAAAAAATATTTTTATTTACAGTAGTAAAACTCAATGTCAATATATGTATATCGACGCTGCTTACGAAAACTAGCGTGTTTCAGATTTCTTACGAAGAGAAGAACGTTTGATATCAGCGCGAAAACTAGCATGTTTCGACTTTTGACACGAAAACTAGCACGTTTCGATATTTGCCGCGAAAACTAGCATGTTTCGGCTTTTGCCACGAAAACTAGCATATTTCGGACATGCCAGTTATCGCGGCAGAAGCCGAATCATGCTAGTTTTCGCGGTGAGAGCTGAAACACGCTAGTTTTCGCGTCGAATATCGAAACGTGTTGGTTTTCGCGGTGAAATTAGAAACGTGTTAGATTTCGTAAGAAATTTGAATCGTGCTACTTTTCGTAAGCAGCGTCGATATGTAACTTTAAATTTTGTTTATTATTCCACAATTTTTTTACATAATTTTATTTCTACATTGCTGTTTGGAGATTCTTCGAAAAGAACAACTCTTCGATGAGGACAGCTCTCCGAAGAGGAATTTTTGAGGCTTATGAAGGGCTTGTATATACAGTGATGAAAAATTACAGTCTTCATTTACCAAAATCATTTTATGTTTGTTAAAACGTTGAAACCTTTGTGCGTATTATTTTATAATATAAATATTTATGCATACAAATTCCGACTAAATAAAGTACACGATTACATACGCATAGAAAGTAATAGTTTTTGTTTAAATTCATCGATTATTCATTTCCATACAATTATTCACTTTTTAGACGATATTAATTAATTATTAATTAATACTGATTTTACTTGTAGGGGAGAATGGGGGAATTGGAGCCATGTAAGGAAAAGTAAAAAAAAAAGTAATTTATTGCAGTAATTATTTATGGTTTTCTCTATTAATCAGTCTTTTGATAAATAAACTTTCATTTTTATGAAATAGAAACTTTCTCCTAATTGTTTAAGGTAGTGAAAAATTAAATTTAGAAAAATGTGTCTGTGGCTCTCATTACCCGACATAGGGGGTAATGGGAGCTAGAAACTAATCAAATTTAATAACTTTTTAAGTAAAATTTATTAATAGTAAATATGAACATTTAACATATGATAAACTAAGGAACATATAGTTAACCCAAATATAGCCTTTTTAACGCGTAGGAATTAAATGTAGGAAAATTAATATGTTCTTTGCTTTGATCTAGACGAAGCAAAGATCACAAATATAATCTTTGGGATCGTCACAATTCGAACACTCCGCATGAGCCCATTTTCCACAGGTTCTACAGCGTTACCATAGCTCGTTAAGTTTTCCAACGTCAAAACATATCACACACTCATTTTCTTCATCTGAGTATTCAGGTAATGGCAGCCCCTCTAGCTCCCATTACCCCGTAGGGAAGCATTTCGAATTAAATATAATAATATAAACAAATTACGTTGTAACTTATTTTGTATACTTCCAAACCAAAGTACATGAACTAAGGTACCGAATGAACTCGAAAAACAATTAAATAAGAAAACTTTAGATACTTACTTTGATTGTGAGAAAAATATTTTTCTTATAACGGGAGGACGCAAAATGCGTTTGTGGTCGTTGCCGTTATACTTGTGGCACTGAAGCAGCCATCGGCAGTCGCCGATGGCTGCTTCAGCCATCGGCGAAGTTTACGACATGAACGAAGTTTAAGGAAGGCATTTTGGTTGTTTCGAAACATGTCGAGCGTTTCTAAGTACGTTTTTGGCGCTAGCTCCCATTACCCGCTAGCTCCCACTGCCCCGTTCTCCCCTATACCCTTCTCGGGGGTTTACAATGTGCTCCCTATTACTGTGCAACCTTTATTCCTGCATTCCTTTCTTTTCCCCTCATTTTCTGCTGACACGGCTGCAACCACTTCGCATTCTCTCTAACCCCCTGTATCGCATTTACCACGGACGGAGGGAAACTACTGAAAACCTCCGCCCATACAGGTTTATCGACGATATTATTTTCTGCGCAATTCAAATAGCTGCGTATAGAATAGGGTTCTTTAAATATACCTGATAAGCTATCATAATTGAATTCATTTCCTCTCTTTGGCCAGGCTCCGTCACAGCTGATAATTAACTTTGTTGGCTCTGCGGTAGATTCTTCACTGCAAATTGACATCAAAGCATTATAATTATGAGATTATGATTTAAAAATTTTTCTAAACGTACATGAATTTATCATTTTCGGCTGTGAGGCGTTTCTTTTATCCGAGAGCTCGTTGACAGCTTTCATCAGCCAATTCTTTCAGAGCTTGTTCCACAGTACGCTCATGGCGCTGTATGAGAGTGCTATTAACTTCGGGAATTTTTAAGCCAGTTAGAATTGTGTTGAGTTGGGAGGAGCCAATTCCAGCATCGATCATTGCTGTAAAATAAAAATTGCATGTGATGACATTTGTTTAAAAAAAATCACCCTCTGTGCTCTAAACAATATTTCAAACACACCTGCAGCGGCGTTCACATTTATTGAGTACCGACGGACATTTAGATCACCTCCGCTAAAATCTGACGTGCGTACATAACATACGTTTAGGCATTGGTGACACCGTATGTGAAAAGTACTGGCTAAACCAGCCACCTATTCTTCTTCGATTTTTGAAGCAGCAAAGGTCCCTGACAGGATTTGCACTACAATTCTTTGGCGATTTGACTGATATTTACTATTCTTCGCCCTTCCACTACACATTCATTTTCCGATAGACATTTTTTTCGTCTTTTAGCAGCAGCACTCACATTATTTCGCCACAGCGACGGACGTCTTTACACCCGTAAGTAATCGATTATATTGTATTGTATAGGATACGGTATGGGAGACGGCGACGATTCCTCTGAGGGCAGCAAACATGCCGACATGCAAACAGAGCAAAACAGTAGTGTACCCACAGATCACATTCCGCCAATAATCATTAATCGCAATCGGGATCCCACCGGCCAGATTAATTCACCAACATGGATGGCAAGTAGTTTCCTGCAAAAAACGTGCAAGAATCAGTGGCCCTAATAGTGATGGTGAGCCATCTGCAGCCTTCTCCAACGTAAACAGATACACATTCCTACCTGATAAGACAGATCAAGCTGTCAACAATCACAGCGAACAAGCAGTCAGAGAGAGCGAGAAAGAACTGAAACCACCGCCGATATTTATATCGAGTGCTAAATCGATCGGTGAATTATCGAATCTGCTAGGAAAGGCAGTACAAAATAAAGACTATACACACCAAACTATTAATAGTGGTGGACAGTTGAAAATAATCGCAAAAACGATGATATACGTATAGAAAAATTGTCCACAAACTCGATGACGTAGGCGCCTCCTTTCACACGTATTAACTGAAGCAGGATCATACAGAGTTGTTATTAGATCTCTCCATCAATCACCTCCCCAGCTGAGATGAAAGACGCGATCCAGAAACTTGGACATCGACGGTACGCAATATAGTAAACAAACGCCATTGGCAAACATGCAAGCCCCAACCATTATTCTTCGTGGATTTAGAACCCAGTTGAAGCAATAAAGATATTTACAAAATAGACTTACTATTGAATGTGAAATTCCAAATCGAACCTCCGAGAAAAACAGCAACAATCATACAGTGCGCTAGGTGCCAGAGGTACGGGTGTACCGAAACCTACTGCCGTAGACAACATCGATGCATCAAGTGTGGAGGAGACCATAACCCATCAACGCAAAGCAGAAACGCAAACTAAAAGCAGAAAAACTCCCGCAAAATATGCACTCTATGCGGGTGACCATCCGACGAACTACAAAGGTTGCAAAATGTATCAAAATATTCTAGAAAAACGAGGCAGAAACACGCAAAGACCCCATTGGCACAGGTCAAATAACGAAAACGCAAAAACGAGAGAAAAAGGCAGTCCGGTAGTATCCCCCCAACACGTCAATCACGTAGAGTAAACATTCTAAGATCTGCTCAAGCCACAAACACAAACATTAACGCATCACCAAAAAATGGCGAACGTAATAATAACAACGATGAAAACGGAGCGCAAATGCTCGGTGGGTAGGACTCTGGCTTCGCACGCAGCGGACCATGGTTCGATTCCCGTAGCCGACACCAATGGAAAAAAATTTTTTTTTTTTAAAGTGTTTTTTCTGCAATCCTGGCGGTTCGGAACCCTCCAAAACAAATGCCCAACAAAAACCTCACTGTGGTGAGTGGGGCGTCGGTATTCAGCCGGGGTGCTCCCGCAAGGCGATTCTCATCGCGCGGATGGTGACGCCTTGGTCGGACATCGGGTGGCCCATCGTCACATTTGAGGAGGTGCCAGCCCTAGGCGCCTCTGGTGGACGTGCTTGAGTTTACTCGCATTGATACTGGGGGAGACTAGGTAGGTACCGACCTGTATCGGCGGAGGTTTTCTGCAGATTCCTTCCGTCCGCGGCAAACGCGATACAGGAGTTAGAGGGATAAGCGAACCGGCCACAGCGGGGACAGCTAATAAGGATGTCGGAGGAATATGGTCGAAGAGGTTGCAAAGTATAGGCGTGTAAAACCCCAGAAGAAAGGGCGTGCACAGTAAACCCCCATATTATTACTGTTAATTTCAGTAAAAATTCTTGAAAATATTTTTAATTTCTGTCACGCAACAGTGAATTTGTACTCATTTCCATTAAAATGTATAATTTATCTCCAAAAAACTTGAAAAATTGCACATTTGTCACTCAGTTACTGCCATTCACAGTAAACATTAATTTAAAATTCTTTCCGCGTACATACCGCAAATGCCATCTCCACTGCTATTTCCCCTCCATTTTTCCACGCTTCATTCGGAATCCCATCACTTCCCATTGCCTTTTCCTTCCGTTGTTTTTTTATCGTTTCTCTCACTTCCTCTTCGTTATCTTCCTTCCTTCTTGTTCCTATCCCCGTTCTTATTCTTTCTTCTACCTTTCCCAGTAGCCTCATAAAGTGTTCTTTCCGTTCTTTTTTTCCTATCTTGTCGTTAATCCTTTTCCTAATTTTTCTCCCTCTATTTACTATTTCCCATACCTTGTTTTCCGCCTTTGCCTCCGCTACCTCCATTATTATCTTTTCTCTTTCTTCCTCTTTTTTCTTTTCACACCACGCTTTATATTGTCTTTTTTCCTCCTTGTATTTCTCTTTTGTTCCTATCCCCTTTCTCAATCTTCTCAATTCTCGTCTTATTTCTGCCTTCTTCTTTTTTCCCTCTTCGTCGTCCCTTTTCTCTTCTCATTAATGCTCTTTTTATCCTTCTATCTCTTGCATTGTCCGTCTGTCTTTCCTGCTTTCCTGTAGCCCTCGCTTATATTCCTCCTTTATTATATCCGTACATTGCCCGCTCCCTGTTTTATGCTCCCTTGTTTTTTCTGCGTTCCTCTCCACTTTTCCTCTTTTCATCGCTGCGATTAGTGGGTGGTGGGCTGATTCTATTCTGCCCCCTATTGCCATGTTCTTCATCTCTTCTCTCGTTCTTCATCCCTTATTACGTAGTCTGTTAACGTCTCCCCGACCCGTGAGCGTGTACTCTCCTTGCCTATTCCTTTCTATGTTTCCATTAAAAATCTACCATCCAACTTCTTCTATCACTCTTATTAGTTTCATTTCTTCTCCATTTATCGTTTTTTTACTTCCTCTCCTCCTCGTCCTCCTCCCCTGTTCCTTTTACCTTGCCTCCTTACGTCCCTGACCCTGCGTTAAAATCGCCGCCTATTATTGCTCTTTCCTCCTTGCTCTGCTTCTCCGTCCATTCTCTTATTATTTCTAGTTGTTTGTCTATGTCCCCGTTTACGTAAATTGCCATCACCTCCCATACTTATTTTCCTACTCCTATTCTATTCGTCATTATTCCTTCTTCCTCTCTCACCTTCTCTGTTTCTGTCATTTCTATCCCTTCCCTTACTCTCATTATCATACCTCACATGGCTCTTCCTCTTTTGTTTTTCTTTCTCGCCCATTATTTTTCCCATGTATGTATACCCTTTCGGTAGCCTTCCTCTTATTCTCTCCCACTCTCTTTCTTCCACCCACGTCTGCATTAATGTTACTATATCCCACTCTTCCA
Organism: Netelia inedita; assembly: GCA_964017225.1. Taxonomy (NCBI): domain Eukaryota; kingdom Metazoa; phylum Arthropoda; class Insecta; order Hymenoptera; family Ichneumonidae; genus Netelia; species Netelia inedita. Next base: position 20,226,788 of record OZ024924.1, read on the forward strand.
TCGCTTTCCAAAATTCCGCATCTTTATTCGTCAGGCCTGCCACATTCCAAAACGCCATTTTCCATTCCTCTTCTCTCTTTGTTCACTTTTCCCTTTTTCCTTCCTTCTTACCGTCTTTCTCGTCTTTCTTTCCCCTCCTCCCTCCTTTCCCTGTTTTTTCTACCCTCCTCCTTCCCCCACCTCGTTTTTTTTGTTCTCTTTGCTCAACTCTTTCCGTTTCTGCTTTTCTCTCTGCTTCCTTTGCCATCCTCCTGGAGTCTGTTGTCCTCCATCCTGCCCTTCCTTTTCCGTCTCTTACCCCTTGTATGTCCTCATCCCATCTCCACCATACCCCTTGCATCAAGATCCTCCCCTGTTCTACCTTTTCTCTCTCTCCTTTCTTTTCTTCCTCTGTCGCCATTTCTCTCAACTTCCATTGCTTTTTCTTCTCCTGTCATCACATTTTGTTTTCTATGATGTCTCTTCTTCTTCTTATTGTTAGTCTCTTCTTCTTTTCCAATACCCCCCTCTGCCCCTCTATATTTTTCATTTCCGCCTTTATCGCCCCTTACTTTCCTTGTTCCCATTTTCCTATTACTATTGCCTTCTCTGTTCTTGCTCTTATCCCCAGTTGTCCCATCATCCTTCGCGCCGTTTGTACCGGTACTTCTTTCCCCATCATTATTCTTTTCATTATCATATTCTCCTTTATTATTTCCTCTCTTTCCTTTGCTTCCATTTTCCTTTCTATTTCCTTTATACTTTTCTCTAGTTCCGCTTTTTCCCTGTCTCTCTCTTTTATGCTTTCCTCTATTTTCCCTATTTGCCCCGACATCCCTGCTTTCTCTTTCTGCTATCTCTCTTCTCCCTTTTCTAATTGCTCCCTTATTTGTTTGTTTGTTTTCTTTATCTGTCTCATTTTCTCTTCCATTATGTTTACCTGTCCCTTCGCTTCTGCTCTTCCTCTCCTTATCTCTTCTCTCATTCCCCTCATCAGTTGATACATCGTCCCTTACCCCGTCCCCCTCTCTTCCTCGTCCCTATCTCTCTCCTGCACCTCCTCCCTTTTCCTTTTCCATAACTCTGCTATATCTCTCATGCTTCCCGTCCTGTCTCTCATCTCTCTTCCCCAAACTTTCTGCGTTTGTTTTCCGTCCTCTTCTTGCCCCCTCTGCCGCGCCCTCTCCTATCATTGCGCTCTTCTCCTACTTTCGTCTTTTCTTTTTCCTAGACAGGAGGAGATTCAACTCCAATGGCAGCATACTGAGAAAACGAGTATGAATTTGTGTAGAGTTAGTGGTTTCGTTGTTAGTCGGGAGTGGCGCGGAATACAGCAGATTCTATCGCAAGAATACATTTCTCCCTAAATGTAATCAAAGACGCTTTTATTCCCGGTTAATTCAATTATTTGTGATTTACGGTATTGTTTGTGGACGCTAAAAACCTATGCCTCTTTTATTATTGTACGCAATAAATATTCTTCGGATCGTCGATATGCTTAACATTTATGTATTTTTTTCTTATCCCGATATACTTGTAACCTCATCGATTGGCTCTATAATGTTCGAGAAGTGCTGATTACAACCGATTATTCGAACCCGGTATTGTCAGGACCTTCCTTGATTGAGAAACCCGTCCGGAATTAGGTTTATCTTGTAATTCGTCGAGCAGTCTATCGTCCTTCTTTGAATTGCTTTTTAACTTGAGGGACTTGGTCGAGCAGTGTGCGGGAGCTGCAAACTTCATAACACGTATGTTGACGTTTATGATGATGACGTACGCACTTTATAATACGTAGCTTCCGACTGGAAACGAATTTGTTAGTTATCATGGCGTACATCTTCGACTTATCTTTTCTTTCCCCACTAATGTACATATAGCATATATTTATTCTATCGATTCAGACTATATGTATATGTATATCCGCGCGGCTCGAGTGTTACGTACGATAGTTGCGATATGGTATTGGCCTTCATTGACTCTCCTAATCCGAAACGAAATAACTTTAGTGGGAATGCCACGAGCATTAGTGATAAGTAGGCAGTGGGCAAAGCAACATGCCAACGAATTTTATCGGGTTTGTTCCATGGTCACGGTATCTCGATACTTTTTATGCCGATGTAAGAAAAGAAAAAAAATACTAAAAAGTAACAAACGATTCTAGATCTTCTCGAACACGTGATTGTTTATAATTGAGAACCGATCAGCTATATAGACACACTATCGGGGCACAGAGTTATTAAAATAATCTTTGAATGCTAAAGCCTATGAATTCAGAGCATTCTCGAAACATAAATCAAGTTAATTATAGCAGTGATTGATTAATGACGATATTTAGCCGGGAATAAAGCACGGTGGCGTCGGATCATCGCATACGTGGAAAAAATCGCCAAAGCTCTATTTAAGAGGATCGTAAAATGAAGAAAGAAGAGGATAAAAAGCCACTCATCGGAGCAAATTATGGAACTACCTCTCAGTATTGGTAAAGAAAGAAATTTCGATAAAGTTGGAGAAATTAATGGTCGTGTATCTTTTTTTATCCACTTAACACCTACGATGATAAAATGTACATCTAGAGATATATGTTTACTACAGGATATATATTATTTACAACATTTTGCATAATGTACTAGCCATATCGATTGTATCGGTGATCGAGTAAATTCTATACACTCGGTATCAACGCAAAAACCAACAATTTTATTTTCAAGTCAGACTCAAGTTATATTTTGGTATTTCCAGAGCTTGTTCCGCGAGATATTTGCGATCGAAGAAAACGTATCTTCAGATAATATGAAACATCTTTAAGGGATTTATTAGAAAATTTTTATTTGCTTACTAATATCATATTAATAAATAGAAGAAAGATATAGAAAGAAAGAAATAGAAAGATATTCAATGACCGAGCTACAACTTCCTACGTTGATTGAAATTCGCAATTGATGAACCGATCAATCACGAAGTATCGTACTTGTGCTTTCTTGATGAGAATTTTGTTAGAACCGATGGAAAAAAAATGCAATGGGCGAATTATACATCAAGGACCATGGGGGAACTAAATTTTAACGATAGTGGTGCCAATAGTAGTTGAAAAATCTTTTACACAAAATATTATATATATATATAAAGAGAAACGACACACAAATGTCAATCGTTGTACTACGTTTTGTTCCCTAATTACAATATTTACGTTTATAACCACTTTATTGGATCAATCGTTGCGCGCGGTTCCTTTTATCATGATGCGTCATTTTTTCTCAGATACCCTCCCTCTTTCCCTCTGGTGTCAGTGGAAACCAGTTTCGCCTACGCGCCGTAAGTGCGCGGAATAATTCAAAAGGAAGTGCCTTATACTATATACGTGTAAAAAAAGTAGGAGGTACTTGTTATCGAATTATTATATATATATATATATATATATATATATATATATATATATATATATATATGTATATATATATATATATATATATATATATATAATATTGTTTGTGTATGTATATCCACATTTATATATACACACATACATATTCAATATAAAGATATACGCATATACGAGTAGGTATACTTATTCCGTTCGATGTTGCGATCTTTTGAAACGATGATCCCGCGTAAACAAACTTTGTAGGTATACATAAGTAGACAGCAGCAAGGAGCGGATTCGCTTTATACATTGATTATTTGTATAATCGCTATACATATATCCGTTGGAGGTTCTATTCGTAATATAAGAATAAATTTTTCCGATGTACGCATCTCTTCATGCATCTATTCTCTCTTTCCCTACTTTCTTAGTTTGAACATTGAACTTTTTTTCTATTGACCGAAGTACTTATATAACCACGAAAAGTATTGAGTTTTGTATCGACGTCGCGAGGCCGTTCGTCTTTTCGTTATTCTCTTCTCATATGGACGGCAGGGCTTGCAAGGCGGCAAGGAACTCATAGACATCGTTAGGAGAATGCACACCGGCCCGTACGGGCAATTACTTACAATTATTACAAATACGTTTGGCAAATCATTCAGGCCATTTTTTTGGGCATCGTTGATAGTTGTCTACAACTATAGGTAGCGATATGATAAAGCATGCATCAGCATGATATTAATTTTTTTAAATATTTCTTTCGTTATTTTTCATTGCAAATAAGGGCAAATGTCACGATGTATATCACGTTTTCTTGTATATTCTTTCAAAAATGAGTATACCAAAAAATGTTTTATAATTTCCAAAAATTACAGAGTTACAGCATTTTTAGTAGGAGGGCATAGAGCGACAGCCTTTGCCCGCCGTTTTTCATACAGCAGGTGACCGGCCAATCCCTACCTTTTCGCTAGGGCCCATTATATCTCCGATTATCCTGACTCTCTTTTGTTCTCCTTGTATTTATATAGTATTAATAGATTCCTAAAACCCCTTTGACGATTAACATTCCATAACGTCCAAAAATATGACATCAGTTCAGTTGGCTGCGGAGTGACTTATCGTGCACAGGTTGCTATTTCGCTCCGACTATTTACAGTTTTGTTCTGCAGATATATTATAATCAATATCCAATACTATGGATCGATATGGTTCGCGCTCGTCAGGAATAAGGCATACAAGGCATGGCAGAAAACTCCAGCACCCTCAAAATCTATATGAAATTCAAAGTGGTAAAACTTCGTGTTTCGATTGCGTCCGCGAGAAAATAACGGAAAATTTCGCATATTTCAAAGCCGCAATTACTGGAGAGATGCTCAGATGGTTATACTCATAAACAACTATGAATGTTGTAACGCATTAGTTTGACAAATCGCTCCAAAATCCAACTCTGTACGGTCGTTGAAACAGACCTTTATAATATCAACTGGCACATTCAACGATGGTAGGACAGGGTCTGTTAAAAACAATGAAAACGACGAAGGACGTGTACTCAGGGCGGTCGTTGCCGGAAAAGTTCGTCACGGAGGAGCCATGACGACGGGGACCAATCTTATTACAGACCTCGAATCGAGGAAGTTTAGTAAGTGGAAAAAGTTTAAGTATACATATATATATATATATATACAGTTTGTATTTGAAATTTCAATCGCGTTTTTCTTGAAACCGCCTTTTTCCATGTGGTCGTTCGGCATTAAAAGGGTTAAAGCAGCTTGAATGAATATATTTTAGATGAAAATAATACTTTTAATTTCAAAACGTGGCCATATTTCGAAAAACACATGCTGAGCAATCGCGACATTATTGCAGGTTAATGGAAAATTGTTTTTCTTTTTGTTTCAGACGAATCAAACCAGAGATTTAAATCCCACGAGCAAGATAGAAATTTCCAATAGGTCTTCACTCACAATCAGCCGGCATTTATTGTACTTCGACTATTGTTTTTTTTTCTTTTTCTTTTCTTTTTTGTTTCAATAAAAATGTACTTCAATATATAATACTTTAATGGACGTGGAAAAATATATCTTTAATTATGCCCAAAATAAACGATTAAGTGAATTAACAACATTTACGAAGCAAAGCTTTTGTTTCTGACCGTCACCTTAAAATATTTAAACATTTTTTCTTTAAAATGGCCTTTATAACGGATCGATTGCCAAAGGAGGAGCATGAGAGGAATACTACGTATGAATGCGATCGTTTTTATTTCATCGATCCCGTGGCTCGCCCCGACGTCGCGATAACGCGTCTAAATCTTATTAGCGTTCGACAAAAGATATTGCAAAGTACGATCAGATTTCGCAGCGATATAATTCATTGATGATTTTTATCTCCTCAGGGATGACGTGGAAGAGCCGAATTTCGAGGAAACGAGACACTTGGTCAGAGTCCCGAGATCACCGGGCTCGAGAGATAAAGGTGACCAAACGGCGACAATAAGAATAGAGATCGAGGGCATGAGCTGTCAGAGTTGCGTGAGGAATATCGAGTCGACGATCGGCGTTCGTGCGGGCGTCGCGAACGTCAGGGTTGTGTTGGAGGAAAAGGCTGGTTACGTCGAGTACAACATCGCCGAAACGCCTTCGAGTGAATTGGTCCAGGCGATAATCGACATGGGTTTCGATGCTTCTCTTACGACCGATAGCAATTCCGAACAATTTGTACCTACTATCAGCACTTGTACTATACACATAGACGGCATGACGTGCTCCTCCTGCGTCAATAGTATTACAGGTGAGAAATCTTAAAGTGACAAGACAAAAATGCAAGTTCTATTATCTTGTGCGACGTATATTTCACGATCCGTCGACTTTGCCTCTGCCTTGAAATGGTTCGATCGGTATTGAGCGTAACAATTTTAGGGACATTATTGGGAAAGCCTGGAATACGGGAGGTAAACGTGAGTCTCGAAACCAAGGAAGCCAAAGTATATTACAGCGGCGTGGATGTAACCGCCGATCATATTGCCATGTATATAGAGGAAATGGGTTTCGACGCATTTGTCAAGGTAGTCAACGGTCAAAATCTTATTTCGTCCCAGAGACCGAAGACGAGCGGCTTCAATGGTGACATTGTTTTGCCTACGATCGGTGGTGGCGATGCCAACAAAAATGAGGACAAATTTTCCACGTGTTTTTTGCAGATAAAGGTACTGTGACTTGAAACTCGTCGACTTATTTCTAGTAATTGTGCAGCGGTTTCTAGTAATTGAGGCTTCGCACTCGATCTCGCATCCTTTCGAAAATATTGCTCTTGTATTTATTTACATACGGCCTCTTTCACGGAAATCTTTAATCTCCTATCAACACCAAATGCCATTGTGGTCGCGAAAATACGCTCTATTACGGAAATTCCTCGTATAATGACGCAAATAATATTGCAAACATTTGGCGAAACCCTTTTTAAAATCTTCTCTCTATATTCTCTATGTGATTATTATTGTACGGCCTAAAGGTACGTTACATTCGCCCAAAATACGAAAAAAGAGAAAGCGTCGAGAATATTCGTTGTTTGTTCAGGTACGTCTTTTCCCTTCTTTTAGATTCAAAGACATGAAAAACGAGCTACGAAAATAATGTTTTCCCGTCCGGTTACAGATGTGTGTGTTCCCCCTTAATGCATTTGACGGCCTCTATACAATTAATTGATATTAGTTTATTACGTTATCGAGGCGAATAGAAGTTCGTATGGCTTTAATTGCATATGGAAAGAATCGCTAGCACGAATTTAATTAAGGGAATGGACGAAATTTTCTCAAATGTATTATTTTACCGCAGGGCATGACATGCGCTTCGTGTGTCACTGCGATAGAAAAACATTGCAAAAAATTGTACGGCGTCGAGAGTGTTCTCGTGGCATTGATGGCCGCTAAAGCCGAAGTCAAATACGAGACTGATAAAATACGTCCCATAGACATTGCTCTTAGCATAACTGATCTCGGTTTTTCGACAACTGTAATCGATGAACCTGGTACCGGAGAAGGAGAAGTTGAACTGATGGTAAGTTCTGCCAAAGTTCAGCATTCTTTATGTAGTTGAATAATTACTCTCCAATATCGATCGAGTGATTTTTACGATGAATTTATTAGTACTCTATTAACTATATAACTAATTAATATACCAATCAGCTCACTTTTATAACGATATGAACAAAAGAAACCTTTCTTTCTTCTTTCTTCTTTCTTCTTATGCCAAGTTGCTTAAAACGTTTCGGACTTGTCGGATATTCGAAATTAGTTCGAAATTAGTTTGTAAAATCAAAGACGTATAACGACGAGCCATCTGAGCTACCCAATTGATATTTCTCACAGAAACATCGTGATTGTCTTCAGATATGTTTGGTAGTGCGATTTATGGAGAATAAATACAAGGATTTTTCGTCCAGTCAATTACGAACATTTCATAAAGTGTTGTTGCCAGTATATAATTCAGGGGAAATTGCTGATTAGTAAGGAACAAAGACAGCTGCGGAATAAAATCTATATATTGTCGACAATTCGGCCGAACGAACTGGTATCCGAAGGATTTTTCTAACATAATCGACCTCGTTTTATGTTTATAGATTACAGGAATGACTTGTGCTTCCTGCGTCAATAAGATCGAATCTACAGTTAAGAAAATACCCGGAATTCGGTCAGCCGTGGTGGCTCTTGCAACGCAACGTGGTAAATTTAAGTACGACTCGGCTAAGACCGGTGTACGAGACATAATCGAGCGAATCAACAAACTGGGCTTTGAGGCGACTTTGTTCAGTAACAAAGAGAAGGAAAATCGAGGATATCTGGATCAGAAGTAAGGGGAAACTGTCATTAATTTATCATTAATCTACTTGAATAAGAATCCATGTTTTTTTAAATGAACAGAGAAAATTTGTTTAACATCCATAAAGCATGATAACTTTTCAACATTGAACAAATCATCTTTTCTTTTCGCAATGGTGAATAGTATAAAGACGGTGTGCGATATAAAAGGTCGCAGTGTTTTACAAAATGTTAGATACATTTTTATTTATTATTTTATCGACATTACAAAAATCATCTTGTGCTAAAAAACATATTAAAAATAAAACTTTTTAGCCGAATATGATGGAGGGGATCGTACAGTTTGTTCTACTTTGCGGTCAACAATTGGAAATTATTGAACAAAATTACCTAAAAAACTATCGTTTCTCTCGTTAACCTTGATAAAAATGGCTCATTAACGATTCCAAAGACTGTACAAATGGCATCGATTATTCTTCGTAAAGAGTTGTAATAAATGCAACTCTTTGTGAAGTTACTTATTCCCGATTGTAAATGACTCGCGATTGGGAATTTTTGTATATTGCGAGAAGAGTGGTGATGAAAAGGTGAAAAGTGCTCGAGATCGAACCTCTTTCCATTCTACGTCTTATTTTCGGCGCTTGGCCGTTATTATCTTAAAATATCACATTTAATCGAGAATTTCTCTATTTCAGAGAGGAGATACAAAAATGGAGAACAGCTTTTTTGATATCACTAGTCTTTGGTGTCCCATGCATGATTATAATGACTTACTTTATGCTCGTAATGTCAGTCGGCGAGAAAACTCACGAAGAAATGTGCTGTATAATACCCGGCCTTTCGTGGGAAAATTTATTACTCTTTATCTTTTCCACGCCCGTACAGGTAAATTGAAAAAGATCGATGCCCAACAAATTACTTTGATAGCCCTCGGTATATCGAAATCGTCTCCCGACATCAATATAATAACAATTTTATCGTTTCAGTGTTTTGGCGGATGGCATTTTTACGTTCAAGCTTACAGAGCTATAAAGCACGGTACGACGAACATGGACGTTCTCATCTCGATGACTACAACGATATCGTACGTGTACTCGATCGCAGTTCTGACTGCGGCTATAGCGACGAGGGAGCGCACGAGTCCGCAGACATTCTTCGATACTCCGCCAATGTTATTGGTCTTCATAAGTCTCGGACGATGGCTGGAGCATGTCGCAAAGGTTCCTTCGTATTACGAAATTATTCAATCGTTGTCGCGAGTCCTCGATCCTTTCTCAAAAGTCGCTTTCGCGACTCTCAATCTGGATAAACTGGATCGTTTGGATCCCCAAATTCAAACTGGCCTTTTTTGCACAAGCTGCCTCTGTAAACTGGAGTCGAAATATGCAACTATGAACGGATCGGACAATATTTTCCAGATGTCGATCCGCTATTTAACAAGCAATACTTGATCAGTTGAAAATGTTGCTTTACATTGGAGGCGGCACTTGGGAAATATTGTACGGGACACGAAGATTAAAATGTGATATCACCCGAAAAGTTTTTCCTCGGTTGGGTTTTCACGGGAAATCGCCCCAACCTCCGACGGTTGGGCAACGATAACAATGTCAAAACTTGGCGAATTAATAAGGCGGCCGAGACTTGGCAATAATTTTCTTGCCTTTGCCAAGTTATTTCATATTTATAGTCATATCATATTACAGGGTAAAACGTCGGAGGCACTCTCGAAGCTTCTGTCGCTAAACGCTACGGATGCAGTTCTCGTGAGCCTCGGCGACAATAACGAGATACTCTCGGAACGTTTATTGAGCGTAAATCTTGTGCAACGCGGCGACGTTCTCAAAGTGGTGCAAGGCGCTACCGTTCCGGTGGACGGACGAGTCCTGTCGGGTCACTCGGCGTGCGACGAGAGTCTCATTACCGGCGAAAGTATGCCAGTGACGAAAACGAAGGGTTCCGTAGTTATCGGGGGCTCGATAAATCAAAACGGTCCTCTATTGATTACCGCGACTCACATTGGCGAACACACGACACTGGCGCAGATCGTTCGCCTCGTGGAGGAGGCACAAACGAGCAAAGCCCCGATTCAACAATTAGCCGACAAGATAGCCGGCTATTTCATACCATTCGTTATTATCGTCTCGCTACTGACTCTTGTCACTTGGACAGTCATTGGATACGTGGACATGAGAAATTTGCCAGTATCTCTGGACAATTGGACTAGCAAAACGACTATTAACAGAGAAGAGATTATATTTCAATTTGCATTTCGTTGCGCGCTCTCGGTCCTCGCTATTGCTTGTCCTTGCGCTCTGGGTCTAGCGACTCCTACCGCCGTGATGGTTGGCACCGGCGTTGGCGCGCTAAATGGCATTCTGATTAAAGGCGCCGAGCCTTTGGAAAATGCCCACAAAATCAAATGCATAGTATTTGACAAGACCGGCACATTGACCAATGGTCTTCCGATGGTCTCAAAAATCGCTTATTTCGCGAATGACAAAATATATACGATCGTTGAATTGTTGGCCGTGGTAGGTACGGCCGAAGTGAGCAGCGAACACCCTATAGCCTCGGCCATCGTTCGCTACGTAAGGGAAACGTTTGGAACAGAGGTCAACGGTCAATGTACCAATTTTCAAGCGGTGGCTGGCTGCGGTCTTAAATGTCGCGTCAGTCATCTCGCCACGATGCTATCCCATGCTGCCAAATCCGAGAAAATCGTGAATTTCATTAATCAAACGAAGCGACAGATCTCGGACACTATTAAGCTCAACGACGTGCCGGTCGACATTGTGCCGCTCGTCGAACAGCACCACGAGAAACACCACCAGGAACTCGAGCTGTTGCTCAGCCCCGATGAGGAACCCAACGATCGGAATGTGATGGAGGACATGCACGAGGTCTGCATCGGCAACCGTGAATGGATGAGAAGAAACGCCATAGGCATACCTCAAGAGGTTGACATGAGAATGATCGACGAGGAAGATCTCGGCAATACCGCCATTTTGGCCGCTATCAACGGCACGCTCATAGCCATGATCAGCGTCGCGGATACCGTTAAGCCGGAAGCACATCTTGCCATCTACAGCCTCAAAAGAATGGGACTCGAGGTCATTTTGCTTACCGGCGATAATAGAAAAACGGCTGCATCTATCGCCAAACAGGTAAAACGATCAAATTACATTGCTCATATATAATCCTCGTAAAGAAAAATTCACCATTTTTCGTTTGTGCCATTGTGATTTCCGAAGGCAAAACGAAAATCGATATAATGCAAAATAATGCAAACATTACGCTCAAAGAAATATCCGTAGGGATAAAATGCGTACGTGCGCAACGGTACACGGACTCTTCCAACACACCGAGATAAATGATAAGCTTCGAGTTTTACGTTCAAACCAATACCCTACAATCGAGTTCAAACTCAATAACGAGCTGTATATTATAACGAACTTCGTTAATAAGGTATGATCCTTTGTAAAACAATTCTGAAGAACTACTTGGCCAATTGCCGAATTGCCAATAAAATACAAACTTTTTGCACAAATAAATGTTCATGATGCTTCCAATTCGAGCATTATAAAACGTATCGAGTCAGTGGACAGGTAGTGGAACACAGGCCAGATAATTAGACACCGCGACCTATCTCCGTCCACATTATTTGTTCGCGTTGAAAATAATATGCCCATTGGGATATCGATTAAGTGAACACTTAATAGCCAAGTTGCGCGGACACGGAAAAATAATGATGAAGATCGATCGAAGTTTTTCGATATTTAATACAAAGATCTGTCATTTACGAGCCGCGTTGTCGCGTCTCTCCTTTGTAAGAACTTTAATTATTTTCAGGTGGGCATCAGCAAAGTTTTCGCCGAGGTTCTGCCGTCGCACAAAGTAGCCAAGATACAGAGACTCCAGGAACAGGGCCTCAAGGTTGCAATGGTCGGCGACGGTGTCAACGATAGTCCGGCACTTGCGCAGTCCGACGTGGGTATTGCGATCGCCGCGGGAACGGACGTAGCCGTAGAGGCTGCGGATGTCGTATTGATGAAGGTAATAGAGATAAACAAATCGATTAAAAAAAATTAATGAAACGTTAGTTTCGTGTGTGCTCGAAGGAGCAACTTTTCGGAAAGTGGACTTTCGTTTATGTCTGGTAGAGAAGCATATGGTACAGAACAATTGTTTCAGAATGATCTCTTGGACGTGATAGGATGTCTGGATCTCTCGAGAAAAACTGTCTGCAGAATAAGATTGAACTTCCTGTTTGCTAGTATTTATAATCTACTGGGTATTCCCATAGCTGCTGGGATATTTAGTCCCCTCGGTTTCTTCCTACAGCCTTGGATGGCGTCGGCGGCCATGGCCCTTAGTTCCGTTTCGGTTGTCGCGAGTTCTTTGCTCCTAAAATTGTAAGTACAACGAACAAAAGTGCATTTTTTTACCCAATTGAAAACAAAGTCGTAATAGCAGCGAGTATAGATTAAACAATATTTATTTCAAACTATTTGTACGTGCAACAGTATCCTTTTATAGTATATAAGAGAACGAAATTAATAATTTACAAAAGCATTTTTCAACTCTTGAATTAACTCATGGTCGAGTGAACTTCGAGTTAAGATTCAGTTTGTGATTAAGACTTTGTCGCCGATTATGAATAATATTATGCAATTACAATTGTTACAAATTGTCAGAACTTACGAACTTCGTATGATTCCTTCGTGTGGTTTCTCTGTATTAACTTTGTCAAATTTCGAGCTTATTCACCGGCAAGTTCCAACAAGTTTCCCTGTACATTTCGCCGGAAAGAAAGAATAATTCTTGTCGAACACCAACGACAATAAAATAAAGCTTTCCGATATTTTGACGAGCAGCATTGAAAGACCGAAGTTTGGGTTATTTTCGATGCATCGTATACGCTCTCTGTGGGGGTGACAATAGCATTTGGTAACTTTAGTTTCGGAAAGAGGCAGAATTCGAGCCTGCGGCGTGTAAACTTTTTCAAAATTCATTTATCTGTTTTTATAACTGGAGCGGCCTCGTTAATGTTGTTCATAGAGATAAAACAAATGTCGCCAAGATTCAATTTGCATAAAGAATTTTTAACAAATGTTTTCGCCCGAATCAGGTATAAAAAGCCAACACGGGCGACGCTAGAGACGACCGAGTATGTTACGGCTATGCGGGCTTACTTTGCGGCGAGATCGACGGAATTCGATGGGATATCGTTGCATCGCGGTCTTGACGATAATCCGGAAGCGCCGCTTCACATAACCGGTCCGACGATATCCAGGTACGGAGAAACGAACATACAAAGTCTGGAGCCTCCGTCGAATGCCGATTTCTCCGTCGCTTAAACCTACATACTACTAACGCAATTTTGATTTAGGCCGAATAATTTGTTTGCTTATCGTTTCTTTTTCGAGTGCCACCGTTTTTTGCCAGAACTGCTTTGCGATGCTTTTTCTTATAATGCCGAAATCTTCTTTCTTCCGTTGGACCCGCCAATAACGACAACCTGCCGTAACCAAGTAACACTTTCTCCTCGTTAAATGGAGCACTGATATGAAAAGAATTTGGGCCGCAACTGTCTCGAATCACAATCTGTACATACCTGTGTCATATTGATTCTATTTTCATTCGCAAAACTGTAACTCTATACTAAATTATCGTTAAGCTATCGTCTGTTAACAATGTTGTATCTTTGTAAATTCTTCCAAAAGTCGCGTCTTCGATATGTGTGCATGGCGCGCTCTCGAGTATTACGTTAGTTTCCTACGTAATACACATAACCAAGTATCTTTTCATCATGTCGAAGCGAGTACATAGTTGTATTATTCCACAATCAGACAAGTCCGCCGCCGCCTCATAAACCTGTTTGTAACGGACCAAAGAGAACGAAAATCTGATGGAGATTGATGTAGAAAAAATGTGTTGTTAGAATTACAAGGGTTAATATATTCGAGCGTGTCGTCGAATTGTAAGTTCTATCCTGATATTGCGCGATGTATCACAGAAAATATTGATATTGCATTGTTAATACTTGCGTGATTCAATGATATATATATATATATATATATATATATACATACATACATATAGAGTGTTATATTTCGGACTTGACGCACATGCAAGTGCTTATTTTTCTATTACATATCGTAATATGTACTCTGTACAGAAAACATACAACGAATTTATTAAGAAAAATCCTCTTTATTGTTGATTTATAAGCCAAGGTCAAATGTTGTCACGATAGATTACGTATCTGCTTATGGACGGTTATATTCGATAACGCGATTGGAGGATAAACGAAAATGCACTCTGAGCTGTTGAGGGTTGTTTTTAAGGTGATGTGAAAGCTCTTCTTTACCATCACTGCGGCCCATGTATTTTTCGGATGAATGCCATTTCTAAACTAATTAACAGAATGAGATGAAATTTGAGTATGTTATACAATTAATCGCTGCGCATACGCTAAAGGTCGCAGAATTTCGAAATTCGGTAAAAAATGTACAGATTTCGTTACCATGTGGTAATTTTGATTACAGAATTACGTAGTTTGACGAATTAATGACTCGAATCAAAAAACTGCGACCTTCATCGACAAAGTACTAAAAAATCTGACACAATGAGTACCTGGACGTTGCTGAATGTGCAATATTACAGAAATGGCATACATCCGAAAATAACACGTGGAAAGCCGATAATAGCAATTAGTATAGTAGAGCGGGGTTGTACACGCAGTTCTCGCATAACCCGCTTCTCCCTCGCGAAGCTTCGGGCGCTAATAGCGCTTGTTCGCGCCGACCGAAACTATGGGATATACATGAGATGCACCACGTGGTCGCAAATTTCACCGCGTATCATTAGGTACACGTTTTGACACATGTGCATTTGACTGAAGGGAGGCGCTTCACGAATGCAACTAGCCGAGTCGAGACTCGATCGAGAATTATCGATTCTTAGTCGACCATATGAAATTAAATTGGCCACGACGTACGGATTACGGATGTTCTTCAAACTTTTTATACATTCAGAAGTCCATTAGGACAACATAATGTGCAAGCGGTAATGCGTACTTATTGTTAGGCGTTTTCGGAAAAATAGCAAGAGAAATCTTACGCGTCTAATATATACCGGTGCGTTGCAAGTGTAAAGCCGGCTCTGCACACTCGCCGAGACATAACGAATGTTGGCCAATACGAGAGTGTGAGGGCTGTCTCGTCTCGCCTCTCGCCGTCTCGTGTCGTCTCGGTCCGTTGTCGGTTTTTTTGGCACGAATCAAAGGGATCTCGGGTAGTCTCGTGTCCATAGACGAGATCGCCCTCCACACTTATAACGAATAAAAAAAGATGAGGCATCAACTGAGCAACACAAGAGTGTAGAGGGGTATATTTTTCATATCTCGTGAGAGGCGAGTCCCGCCCGAGACATTCGGCAAGACGTCTCGGCCAATGTGTAGAGCAGGCTTGGATGGTGGTGGTCGAGTTGTTTCGCAATTGTTGGATCGAGTTCCGATCATTTTTTTGTCAATTTTATCTTTTTTTTCCACACTGGTCTATTTGTTTATACATATTAAAATTCAAAGACGATATAATGAAAAAATACGTGTATTTCGAAGCCTGGTTTGGAAGAGATTTCTCATTTTCAAGAAAACTATATGTGTTTGGTCGTTTACTTCTCGATAATAATAAATATGATATTTGTTCCAATAATAAAATTTAGTAAACAGCCAAATAACAACGGCAATTCAATACATGTTCATACAAATACACATATTTTTTTCATTGTATTACGTTTGAGTCGTAATATATACGAACGAATATGACCAATGTTGTAAAAAATATATAAATTAAAAAAAATAAAAACTGGACTCGATCCAGAGACCCAGTGATTACGGAACACGAATGCTAACCATTCGGCCGTCACCACTTATCAACTGCCGTTGCAACGCACTGGTATATATTGAACGCGAAAGACTTCTCTTGCGATTTTCTCGAAAACGCTTGAGTAGTACGCCTTACTACTTGCACATTATGTTGTTCTAATGGACGACTAAAAGTGTGCAAAGTTTGGAGAAAATCCATGATCCATCCTGATCCCGTCTATTTCGCGGCGCAATACTTGCATTTGGCTCGAGATTATCGTTTCTTGCCGAGGCTTCGCACTTTGGGCCATGCACTGCCATCTAGCGGTGTTGCGTAGCGCGCAAGTTCACTACTATGCCGACGTCGTTGGAGTTCGTCCGGGCCTTTCACATCACCTTAATTGCAAATGCAGCTTACAGTCTGTGAACAAAATGGTGATGCAACTTTTCCCGCCAAGTTTAGTTTTTCGGGCAAAAGAAGGGGGGCCCGAAGGCTCCATAAAGTTGGCCGACCGACTTTAACTTTTTCAACTTTTTTTTTTTACGAATCGTTTGATACCGTTTGATCGTTAAAAATAATCGTTTGATCGTTAATAGTTTTTTCACAAAATCGAGAAAAAAAAATGACCGTAAAGTTGGCCGACCGACTTTAACTTGGTATACATCAGTATCAAACGACGATCAAACGATATCAAAAGGAAAAAGTTGGAAAAGTTGAAAAATACAAGAATAACAATTGTCCAGAATTTCGCGGTAAGCGGTTAAGAGCCAACTTCAGGTTACGTTCGCAGACAGTTAATTGCGCTTTTCCGATAAACTATCAACGATCAAACGACGAAACTTGGTATTCGTTAGTATCAAACGACGATCAAACGATATCAAAAGGAAAAAGTTGAAAAAGTTGAAAAACAAAAAAGTCGTCGGCTATCTTTAGGCTCGATTTTGAATTTCGTTTTCCTCGGGAAGTATCGACGATCAAACGACGACACTTGGTATACATCAGTATCAAACGACGATCAAACGATATCAAAAGGAAAACGTTGGAAAAGTTGAAAAATACAAGAATAACAATTGTCCAAAATTTCGCGGTAAGCGGTTAAAAGCCAACTTCAGGTTACGCTCGCAGACAGTTAATTGCGCTTTTCCGAGCAACTATCAACGATCAAACGATAAAACTTGGTATTCGTTAGTATCAAATGACGATTAAACCATAGCAAAAGGAAAATCTTCAAAAAGTCAAAAATCATAACAACTGGAGGTACCAACGTCACCAGTAAAAAGTCACTAGGAAACTTCAGGCCAGAAAGTAATTTGGATTTTGTGAAAAAACTATTAACGATCAAACGATTATTTTTAACGATCAAACGATTTCAAACGACGCTCTATCGATTTGTAAAAAAAAAATTTGAAAAAGTTAAAGTCGGTCGGCCAACTTTACGGTCATTTTTTTTTCGATTTTGTGAAAAAACTATTAACGATCAAACGATTATTTTTAACGATCAAACGGTATCAAACGACGATCAAACGATTCGTAAAAAAAAAGTTGAAAAAGTTAAAGTCGGTCGGCCAACTTTATGGAGCCGAGCCCGAACTGTACCTAACCATTTTACAGTCTGTCGTTCTCATTGTCGCGCTCAAAGAGTCAACGATGTGAAATATTGTTTTTGTAACGTCCGTTACGACGGACGTACTGGGATGAACACACGAACGTCAAAAATGACGTCCGTTACCAATCCTGCTAATTTTTTCGGATCGGCCCTATATCAATGTTTCAAAAATATGAACGAACGCGAATTAATTACATTTGCGTATTCAACACATTGATAATTAAAAAATCAAAATAATCCAAAAAAGAAACTATGGGTTCAGCCGATAAACAGTGAGCGTCGTCGATACGGGCATTGCCGTACTCTTTACAAAGAGCTTCGCAAAGACGCAACGGAGTCGTCAAAACGTCTTTGCTCGATGCCTTAGCGGACGATAGAAAACAAAATACTTTTTCGAAATTGATGCAGCTGACAAATGAAACTTCAGAGGCGGAGTGCGAGAGCACAATAAAAAAGGATTCCTGGATTCCCGGGTTATGTACAGTCACGTTACTATTTTAACGTTGTTCGTTCCAAGTTTAACGTTAGCTGTTCATTTCGAAAGCAAAGGTTTCCCAAGGTTTCTTTTTTGTAATATATCTAGTACGAAGCAAGTTTCGACACAACATTGGCGTTAAATAAGCCACGGAAAAAACCTTCGTACACGATTGACATCAGTACTAGGAAAAGAATTTTCTTTTTTAATTGCCCTGCGATGAAAATTCGCCGGAGATATCAATTGGCAAAGTTTGAAAATCTTCAGTAATGGGATCGCGAGGCCCTGTGATCGAGTGATCATGAAAAATTATTCTTTTACTGTGCCGAGCCGTCGTTCCGTTATTAACCCTAGAACGACAAACCTATTTTTTTCACCTTTAACGTACAAACCGGGGTAAATATGTACCCCACGGGGGTTTTGCTCGTAGAATCGTTCTGAAAGCAGTAATCTGACTCATAAGCGCGTAAATTATTTGTTTGTTCATGCCGAAGAGAATGGAGAAGCGCAAATTCAGTTTTATCAAGATTTAGTCGGTGAAAAATCGATTTGAATAGCTAAAAGTGCAGAAAAACGGTAAAACCGTCATTTAACAAACAAAAAATTGTAACTATTTTTCTAAACAACCGATTTTCAAATTTCCAACGCAATTTCAAAGAGGACACATGAGGCTTTGACTAAATAAATACCATCATGATATTTTGCCAAAAAAGTCTATTTATTTGGAACTCTGAAAATTGAAAAAAAAATGGGAATCTGATCTATGGAAAACTCAAATAAAAATCCGTGAAATATTGGTTTTCAAGAATATATTTCAGTTTCTGTGAAGCAAAATGTAAAAAAAGAGAAATTTGACACATATAAAAAATATTCAAAAGTTAGCATTTCATTTATTGGAAGGCACTACAATCGCTGCAATAGATTTCTCTATGATTCATATCTTAAGTACTCCGAGTGTATGAGTACTTAAGATATGAAAATCATCGCCGAAAATTATGTATCTAATGCTAATTGTAAAATAAGGTTATAATACGTCAATTATATTTATTTTAGCAAGAAAGAGAAAAATAACTTACCTATACAAAACACTAACAGGAACGACAAACCGGGGTAGATATGAACCCCACACGAGCTTCACGTCTTGATTCCGTCACAGTAAACAAGAGACTGAAGGGTCTCGCAACCTCTGCCTAATGTTAGGACCTTGAACTAAATTATGGTATAGGTCTGCAGTTGATAATGTCACTGACTAACGTAGAAACGTAGTTCAAAGTTTACCTGGGGTAGATATCTACCCCGGTTTGTCGTTCTAGGGTTAATACAATAATTATTTTATCAAGTTGTACGAATAAAAGGGCAATACTGTGCCAAATACAATATGCCAAGTGGGGCCGCCGAAGCTCATAAATCGATCGATAGGACGATTCGTTTATAGCACGAACTTTCATCGCACTTTATGAGCTAATAATATGTTGGTCATTTTTTATCGCGGGATAAAAAAAAAGAACCGTTTTGCGTGCCGAACGGACGTACAAAGTGTTGGCCAACAATTTCGTGTCCGAGAGTTGGCTCGTATATCATTCTATTGAAACATTTCGATATTAATGGCATCCTTTCGAAAAATAAACTCATGAAGAAAGTCGTTGTTTGATAATTCTTCCAAAGTCTTCCATAAGGCCAAAACTTTCGAGCCCGATATCTATAATATTGCAATATTGCCTGGAATGGAATGCAAGCTACTTAAATACGAAACTCGTGGTCCAATCTTAAAAGAATTTGTATGAAAGCTTGGAAGCGTGGAAAGGATTTTGAATTAACATTTATTGTTAGATTGATATTTGTAACCTCGAACTTTTCCAATACTTTTGTATTTATTTATTGCTTCGCCTTCTTATCGGCCGTATCCCTCTGCTACGAGTCACTTGGAACTATCGCTACCTCTTTGATGCACAAACAATTACTCTAATAATGCTATTTAACATTTGAGAAAGACTTTGGAACGATATCTCTTCCATCTCCTTTATTGCGTATGTTACTTCCTCTTCCATTATGGTCCCAATGTCCTCCGAAGCGCGGATTCGTAACCGCAAACACGAGAGTCAAAGATGAATTTAATGCTTGAGAATTAATGAAGCTTTGCAGCAATGGAGCTCAAAATACAAAGTTGCGTAGACTTACAAGCCCAAACGTGTTTTTAAAGTTGGCGCGTCGACTTGAAGCACATATAATATATACATATAGATCTGAAATTCGTACTTGATGTGCGTGGAATGCAGTTCGTGCTCAACTCTAGCCGCAATTTTGAACTCTTTTCTTCTTTAGGATCAGACATTTATGCGCATTAATGTGCAACGAAGGTCAATTACAATAATCAATTTGCATTTGTGCAGAGAAAAGTTGACTCGAGGTCGAGTACACGAAGTTGTATTCATATCGCAATTTATAGACGCGGTGTTAAGTACAAACGCGTTTGGGTTTCGAAAGGATCCGGTGAAAAAAATTGTATTTCCACGTCACAAGCTTGAAGAATAGAGCATTGTCGTAATACTCATTATTATCGGTATGAATTTCGAATGAAATTCAATCCTAATTTTGTAAGCAAGTTTGGATTTACGAGTGTTGGCATCTCATTCTTTAGTATTGGAGCAACGAGATTATATATATATATATATATATATATATATATATATATACTATGTAGAAAATTCGGTAAATATACACGAGCATTCGTGTACACGTGTATGTATATAAGACATTTAATTTGGTATGAAAGTCTGGCTTGAACGGAATATCGTAGTTATTCAGAAATTCACAAAGTTATCGCATGACACGAACTTTATCGCAAAATCAAATATACGCAATTCATAAAGAATCATGTGTTTACCGTAACATTTTGATTTGACAAACATTGATTTCAGAATGTTCGGAAGAACGAAAGGCGAGGTCGAAGGAAGTCTTTTGGGCGACGATACGAGCGGAGTTGGTGTTATCGTGGATCTCTCCGATAGAGAAAAACACAGCAGGTCAAGTCCCGACAGCTCTATTTTATGAAAAGAAAAAAGAAAAAAAATAAGAAAAAGAAGAAAAATGTCGATAATTCGTTGTTGTGGGGGTAAGCGAAGGCTGACCGTACGTGATTGCACCGGCCGTACACCGGCGGCATTGCCTCTTTTTTTTCTACTATGCTCCATGAATTTTTGTTGTTTACATATACTCGAAAGAATGCCAATTAATTAGCATTAATTAGTTTATTTGTACTTATGGGAATCGAGACTAGGCAATTATTTGCTTAGTCATGCGAAATAAACGAATTATCGGCTATGTAAATATAATACATTATATAAGCGCGTCTATATTTTTATCAGAGCCACGTATAGAACAATAAGTACTTGGAGCCGAAAGTTGGAAAATATTCTCTTTTGCTCCAGACTGTTTATTTTAAAAATAATCTATGACAGACGTAAAATACAAGATTTTTGTGAAAGACGGCGATGTGGAAAATGAGATATCGACTACTGGATACTGCGCATTCTGCCCAATAAAATCTAGTCACAATGACTATCGTTGAACGCGCGCATATAAATTCGCATTCGCGGACGGCCACACGGTTTCGCAGTTTATTTTAATCGTTTAAAAATATACAATACGTACCTTGTACTTATTTTGTTGATTTAAAAAAAAACAGCTTATCTATTTTGTACCGAATACTGAATAAATTCGTATAAATGACCACTAGACTTTGTAGACGAGTGCATTGGCAACTAATTGGTTCTTTAATTTCAGGAATATTCGAGTATCGACTTTTGCGGCTTGTTACCGCTTGTTACATATTCTCCAACAATTCGCTTGTTCGCTTCTTTTCTCGTCGGGTTTATTAAATTCCAAGCACATCAGCAGTCTCAATTTCTCAGGACTAGTACTAATTTTTTGACAAAAAAATTCAACGTCAAGAAGTGTCAGTTTGGTGGTCACACCATTTGCCAAGTGTGCCCGTATCGCGTGGAGCCGTGGATTCCGTATTCTAGGTAGTCGTTGATACGAAATGATCGAGGTCGTTGTTGGGGTTCCTCGGAGAGATGTAATTTTCATAAAGATCACGATAATCGTACGAGCAAATGGACGAGCCTGCCGGGCAATAATGGCTGTTTTGGCTGTCTTTGCGACCGTCGGCAATCCCGAAGCTTAAATTTTCCTTATTATTCGTGATAGCGTCGGCATCGTTGGTCACTCTAGCGAGATTGTTCGCGTCCTTTGTCCCTGTGACGTTCGTACAGAGGCTCGGCATAATCGCCGTTTGCGCGATATGCTTCTGCACGCTGTTTATCGAAAAGTGTCCTCTTGCCTGATTGTTTTGAGGCCAGCTATTGGTCGACTTTGTTAAATGGCGATCGTCATTAACGAGCGTTAAAACTTGGCCGCATCTACCGGACGAATGGTTCGTAAATGGTCCATTAAACGTAAAATTGTCGCACGAACGACCACCTTCGTTCGTGTAGTGCCTATGGCTCGCTCCAATGTCGGTCCACGTCGTTAAACTAGATTCGTGCAAGTTGCAATTAGTATTGGCAGCAATTCCATCATTTTCTGGAATTTCATAGGCAGCACGATTGTTACCGAAGGTATTTATCGTCAAGTTGTATCCGGCGAGGCTAGTCGGTGGGTGGCCTGTGTTATTTTCCGAAAATTTCTTTAATTCGGGTTGGCACAACAGTATCGAGGCATCGTTAGCTAGCGAATTCGAGCTCTCCATTTGACCGGCTGCTCCTACGTTCCAGATATCGTTCAAATTCTCGTAAAGGCTTTCATTCTGCGAGGCAAATGCGGAATCCGACGAATTTGTGTTTCCTGTTTGAAAGCCTTGTGTAATTTGAGCCTCGTTTAAACGAGCCTGTCTCGACTGGCCGTAGGCGTTTATTTCCGGATTCGATCGATCCGTCGGTTCTTCAACGTTGCTCATATCGAAGCCGTATCCAAATTGGCGACTGTCGATCGGATAATTGAGATCGCACGCGATTGAGTTAGTAATGCGATTCGATAATTCGGGACGATTGAGCCGCTTGAACGGATCGTAGACATTGCTGCGTCTGACCAATGACTCGTGTTTTGGAGAGTTGGCGAAATTCAATGCTATCCCATTCGGAGTTATATTCAGCGTGTTTTTATGTGGAAGATTTGCCAAAGCGGCGGGGCGCTTGCGCGCGTTGCCACAATTGTCGGGAGCGCTTGTGCCGCCGGTCGTCGAAGGTCCCCTGACGCTACGAGCGTTTGTGCAAACATACTCACTGCCACTCGTTGCTATCCGCAGTGTACTTCCTGTCGCGTTTGGCAGAGGATTTGTAAACGTTACGGACATTGAGTCGTCCATTGTTGTATTTGTCGTTTTTGAGACGAGAATAGGCGAGGGCGAATAGACGAACGCATTTGGCCGAAAATGGCCGTCCTTGGCAAATTTTCGGTACAACTGGTGCAATTCAACGCTTGTCAGCGATTCGCCGTTATACAAGCTCGATAATTCTCTCCTTTTACCCGGCTCGTTGGTTCGTCGTTTTGATTGTTTGGGAAATTTTCTCAGCACCGATTCTCTCAGCGTTCTACCTTGGGCTTTGCAAAAATTTTTACCTCTCGGTGATTCGTTCGCAGATCTTGCTAGTCGCTTGCTTCGTCTCGGACCCTCGGGTGATGCGCGTCGCCGCGTCCAATCACTGTCATCCGAACTCATTTTTACTTACGCAACTTTAGTCTGCAATGAAAACAAATTCAAACGATACTTGAATATT
Organism: Netelia inedita; assembly: GCA_964017225.1. NCBI lineage: Eukaryota > Metazoa > Arthropoda > Insecta > Hymenoptera > Ichneumonidae > Netelia > Netelia inedita. Next base: position 20,250,673 of record OZ024924.1, read on the forward strand.
GTTCCTATCGTATAATTATTCTTCATTATCGAAAAATTAGATTCGTCGGACGGCTGAATATATCGTTGTACGTTATTTGGGTAGACGAAGAAAAGCAAGTTGAGAAAAGATGAGAAATTATTTAGTACGCATGAAGAATTTTGAATTAAATTATATTATTGATTTATTGGTGCTACGACCGTTGCTAAAACGAACTATTTGCGCAAGAAATTATGTCGTCTGGTCTTTTACGAAAAAATTCGTCCAATTGGTTTTTGCGCAGAGGAAGATTAATTGCGGAATCAATTGGAAATTATAGCAAGTATCGCTCGATCGTACAACGAATAATAATTTCGAAACAATAATTCTTAACATTGAACTATGCGATAATTATTGCGATATGTTTAAACGATACATTTGTATAGAATATAAGGTAATAACTTGGAATAGAAACGAGCGAAACGGATTTAACGTACAATAAAATAACCGAGGCATCTCTCGGATTACGAAACAGCATCGAAATGAACAATCGAGGGTGAACAAGAGACACGCGTATGTATTTATTTTTGCCCAGTGTTCGTGAAAGAAACGCCCGAGGTCAAGTTGTTTTTTCGATACAAAAAAGTCCACTCGATCGATCTTACCTATATTTTGTTTCTTTGTTCATGGATTAATAACCTTCACCCATTAATAACCAACGGTTGGTTGGTTGGTTATATGTGTATTCGGAAACATTATCAAAAACACAAATCGCACATAATATATGTAAGCACGTTGAGAACTTACGTAATTATCGCTGTGACCGGTGCTTTATTTCGGACTGTGAACGTGCACTGGAAATTGACTGCGGCGGCTGTGACGATGTGTGGCCAACAGTGTGAGCAGCGATCTATCCTTGTGTCCGAGGACGACGAGATCCTTCTCGGCGAGGAATTGCACGTAATGCGCGGCATGCGCGGCATGCGCGGCTAAATGTCAACAAACCCTACACTCTATGGCCGATGCGAGAAATGCCGCACGACTTGCGTACTATCCTCGGGCTACTTAAGTACTTACTTCTACGTATTAAAAAGTTAACGTTTGATTTTTCGTCTCGTCTTGCAATGCCGATCGCGCCATTGCGCTTAACGAGACGCAATTGTCAAATATCTTACACAGAAGATGATCGACATCGTTATTGAAAAGGATGGTGTACCGCTGGTGTAGTATCAAACTTTCATAACAATCGGTCTTTGATTTCGAGCACATAAGTATATGTCTCTTATTAAACGACGGAAAGTCGTATTTGTTGGTTATAAAAAGTGTTAAAAATCGATGACGATCTTCACATGCCAAAGAAAAAGTGCAATTTTCCATACGATCGTTGCCGACATTCTCATTCGTGTCCACGAAAATAATCAATTCCTTTGTCCTATATCGCGTAGCAACTTTTCAAACGATGACAAAAACATTGTAAAAAAATTCAAATCTCTTACAAAATATTGCCAAAGAGTAGTGAATAATAACGTCTAATAAATTGGTACTTTCGACGCGTAACCAAATGTCATCCGATTTCTTTAAATGAATCCACAGCGGGAGATATTAGAGTTAAAATTTTATTGCAAAACAATATTGATTTTATAAATGCCATATTTCAACCGAATGCTTGTAAAAATAGTGTAAAAATATTCGTCCAATAATTTAATCATAATAAATAGGCTTGGAAAAAAAGGGCACGATAACTTATTAACTCGAATATCACATTGTGTTTTTAAAACTGTAACATTTAACAATTTACAAATTGAGGCCGGCCTGTCGTTCTTGTATTTTTTAGCGATAACATGCCAGACACTCGGTATGTTCACCATCGTCGTAACTGAAAACAACACGAGTTCACCTTACATGTTATTCGTACATGAAAAAGAGACGTCTGCGACTCATCGATATATAGATAGGTAAGCGGTACTCACACTACGAGCGAACATTTGTCACAAAAGTATTCCTCGCATCTGGAGCATGCCTTCACACAATCTCCACACTTGAAAGCATTGCAGTAGAAGCATCTTGAATAAGCGAGTACTGCCGTAGTCCGGCAGGTTATACACAACGCTTCTTTGGATAGCTGTAGAGATCGTACAGATTGATGAAATTTTCAAACCATACGAACCAAACAACACATAGCCATATGTATTCATTATGAAATAAGACCTTACGTCTATGGCCTTTTTGGTGGTGGCTTGAAGCTTTAATTCAGCATTGAAAATCATTTGTTTCATAGTAGACGACTTGGGCTTATAAGACTTGGAATCTCTCTCCAGTGACCGATTGTTTTTGCTTTCTGACTGAGATAGAGACAATTTGTCTTCCAAGTTTTTACTACCATTTTTCAGCATACTTAGAGTCCTTTCTATTAAACCAACGTAGTACAAAAAAATTCATGTCGTTAGCGAGCGTTGCAGGAAATATTGGCCACTCGACGATCTTCGTAAAAGTTTTTATATTTATTCGTCATACGCGTAACCATTTCGTAACGTATGTAATCAATTCCTTCTCACCATAAACTTTGCTCATTTCTTTTTCCTTATTGACGCCGTTGCTCACTTGTTTTTGGCCCACGTGTATCTTTGATTGACGCGACAGATGATCGTCGAAGGGACATTCTCGTTTCGGCATTGTTACCACAAAATTTTCGTACACAACTAGATAGCCTAAATGGTTTGAGAATTTTGCGATTGAAACAATAAATAAGTACGTGAGAAACGGGACGTAACGATCTACGAAGACGAACTGAATCTTGCTACATCATAAAAAAACACTCGATTGTAGAGAATCCATTTGGATAAAGCTGATGAAATAGCCGTTATCGCTACGATTATCTGTCGTACGATTAGAGCTCTGCGAGGATCTTATGAGTGGCTACTTACGTCAGAGCTCAATCAATAATTTATCATATGGGGTGGTCGTCGGTAGGTCCTCGTACCTAGAGACCTCCTACACCACTTTTACCGTCTCCGCATGGGCAGACTGTGCTCGACGACTGTAGTAGCAGTAGTATTAGTAGCACATTCTTACATACAGGTCTGGAAAATCTGATGGAAGGGGTAGGTCACTTATTGAAGCAGTTGTTAGTTCACTAGTCAACGGCGCCGGGGGGAGGGGGTCAGAACACCGTGCGTCCGACCTGTAGTACGTTAGCCGGACAACTTTAACTTTTTTAAGTTTTTACTTTACCAATCGTTTGGTGGTCGTTTGGTGGTGTTTGGTAGTCTAATTAGCACGTTTGGTGGTTGATAGTTTTTTTTTTAAATTAAAAACAAATTTCGGTGTTACGTTAGCCGGACAAACTTTATTTATTAACTGATCGGCTCGATAAGGGGGTATTCGATCCGGAATCGTTTGGTGGTCACGAATTACTGAGTTGAAAGGTTTAGTGGTAATTAGTTACAGTTAAAACTTTAAAAACAAAAATCCTTTAATTGAGCCGTTCCCTCAGTGGGAGTACGTCATTGGGCGATGTCTGAGAGCATCCAATTGCTGTGAGGATTCGGGGGACGGCAGCTCTCATTGGTCGAGCAATAAATACAGCGGCAAGCTGTATTTATTCATCGCGAATGAATTGACGTTTCGTGAACGCACACGATTTTGTTGGTTGAATGCTTTGTTCGATTGTGAAATTAAACAAAGTGATTACGACAGTTATATAGTGCCGTGTAAACGAGTTGTTTCTTTTTTCTTATATAGAGGAACCGAGGTTGAAAGTTTAATGCTTGTCAAGACAGGAAAACTTGTCGCCTTGCCGGGATCTTGCTCCGATCACAGTCTTGCTCCGATTCGGTGTACTCTTATTTTATTAAAGTTTCTATATTTTATTCACTTATAAAGCTCTCTTGAAAGAAAGCGAAGTCTGCGTCAACATTCTTTGTTTTTATCGTGATATTTCGATGATCAATATTTTCATTCATTTTTTCATCTTTCATCTAGCAATCGTGGTTTGACGATTGGTTTCGTGAACCATGATTAATGTCGTAAAGATACAAACCCGAGGTCAATACTGTGGTCAATACCTACACAAAATTAGCGGACAAATTTCATGATCTGATTGTATTGTTTTTGTATTCGTTAGGGAATCATTTGGGAATATGACGCGAGGGATATTAATCTTAATGTTTAAGGTTATGGGATAGACATAATTGTTTATTTAAATTAAGGGACATTATTAAAAAATTATAAAACGAATTATAAATTATGAAAATTATAAAATTTTGCATTTATGTATTCTTGTCTAATATACACTGCGAGATGTACTTCAATCTCGCTTTCTGCATTCCATATATGAATCTTGGCTTCCATATCATCATATATCTCCCAGTTTCCCCGCTCACTCGTCGACAGTATGACATGAAATGCCCTGGTTTATATCCCACTACTCCAGATAGCCTAAAACGAGATTCTTCGTCGGCAATAAATCATAGAAAAAATATGCTTTCGCCTAATTTCTAAATTACCTGAAGGTAGCATCGGAATTATCTTCTTGGCGAAAAGCGATTGTCGGTGGAAGTTGATTATCTGAGCAGCGTATTCCTCTATCAAAAATTTATTACAAGCTACTATAAATATACAACCACAGCCAATTGCTTAAGATTGGAGTGAAAGCACAGATGAAAGACATTCAGTTGTTTAGGATATGGCTGTGGCTATTCGTACAGCACCGAGTCTCTAAGTGTGTCTCAAAGGGTAAGCCATACTAGAGATAAGAGTGTGCCTCGAAGCACCGTGTGGAACACACCCATCATAAGCATGATGTGCTGCGAAGAACGCAATTTAGCTACTAGAATGATTATCCCCGTCGTAAAGTTTCTGTTATTTTTTTGCTGTTTGAAACTGTCTCATGCAGAGTTTCTATACAGATATGGATACATTCATATATGCGTGGATCTATATATGAATGAATCTCTATAGAAACTCTGTATGAGACGGTTTTAAACAGCAAAAAACAACAAAAACTTTGCAACAGGGATAGCCATTCTAGTAACCAAATTGCGTTCTTCGCAGCACACCATGCCTCTCGTCACATGCACTCTCGAGATATGCTGGAGACACGCGAGAGATGGCTAGCATGTCTCTAGCGTGTCTCTAGAATGGCTCACTCTTCGAGACACTTAGAGACACGGAGGTGTGCGAGTAGCCACAATCTTCAGATTATCACCAATGACCCCAAAGGTAAGGAATGGGCACAGTAGTCGTTAACCTCCTATGTGTAATAAAAAACAATGAATGTTGACGCAGACTTCGCTTTCTTTCAAAAGAGCTTTATAAGTGAATAAAATATAGAAACTTTAATAAAATAAGAGTACACCGAATCGCAGCAAGACTGTGATCGGACCACGATCCCGGCAAGGCGACATTTTTTCTGTCTTGACAAGCATTAAACTTTCAACCTCGGTTCCTCTATATAAGAAAAAAGAAATAACTTGTTTACACGGCACTATATAACTGTCGTAATCACTTTGTTTAATTTCACAATTGAAAAAAGTATTCAACCAAAAACCTTGTGTGCGTTCACGAGACGTCAATTCATTCGCGATGAATAAATACAGCTTGCCGCTGTATTTATTGCTCGACCAATGAGAGCTGCCGTCCCCCGAATCCTCACAGCAATTGGATGCTCTCAGCCGTCGCCCAATGACGTACCCCCACTGAGGGAACGGCTCAATTAAAGGCTTTTTGTTTTTAAAGTTTTAACTGTAACTAATTACCACCAAACCTTTGAACTCAGTAATTCGTGACCACCAAACGATTCCGGATCGAATACCCCCTTATCGAGCCGATCAGTTAATAAATAAAGTTTGTCCGGCTAACGTAACACCGAAATTTGTTTTTAATTTAAAAAAAACTATTAACCACCAAACGTGCTAATTAGACTACCAAACACCACCAAACGATCACCAAACGATGAGTAAAGTAAAAACTTAAAAAAGTTAAAGTTGTCCGGCTAACTTACTACAGGTGTGCGTCCGACAGAGACAGCACTAATCGGCCATGCTTTTATCTCTCTGTCTCTGTTCCACCTTCATATTCGTTGCGCGGATATTTATTATAAGTTTGAAACACTTTTAAAACAATCCGGAAAAGGCGTTAGTCCCGCCAGTTTCCATTAATACGATCGAAAAAGAAATGATCTTATTAATCGTAATCGAACCGTAAACTTTCGAAATCCAAGCGAGCGTGATATGCATATACGATTCTAAAGCTATCATATTCCATGTAAACTTTGGCGGAGTGGTTCTGTGCTCCCATCATCTTCTCGTGGTTGTGAGTTCAAAACCAATTGTCTCCTTTTTTTTATCTTATGCAATTTAATAACAGTACAAATACAATAAATTTCCTGATATTTTTCATTTTTCTACGTGCATTTTTTTCATAAGGTAAACCGCCCAGTTACTGACACTTTAAGAGCATCGGTATCGGATTTTTACTATTCATTGACGCGTGATATACCTAAAATGAAAAGTAAAGGTCTTAACACGTGCGTTAAGATCCCCTGAATGAGATTCGCCTATTAAACAAGTGAAAACATTAATATTTATTAATATAATAATTGTTTTAATGTCGCTTCTCTGCTGCCCGGGTTCCTGACACTAGAGAAACATTCATGTCGTACTTTGTGACCCCTACGAAGACCCAAATCATGACCCCCTTGACGCAGTTTGTGACCCCAACGTGTACCCGATTTATGACCCCCTTGGCGCAATTCATGACACCTATGCGTACCCACTTCCTGACCCTTCCGAATATTCCCATGAAACCAGATAGATTTTCACAACTTTTAATAATTTGTTAATAATTCAATAATAATTAATAATGAAATGATTATTAATAATTTAATTAATTTGTTATGTCACGGCAAATTAGAATAAATAACCAAAAAATGGTTCGACGCAGCAGTTGACAAGTCGAGGGTCAACAACTGCGGCGTAACCTCAATTATGTGACGTAATTATTGACACTACGGATTTAACTAAATATCTGACCAAAAGTTAAATTATTTTTCATCTCATCGATAGTCTGGTTCATGCTGAATATGTCGATACCATTTCAACGTCTAGCACGGACGCTGCGGAGCCTGTGAGACGCGCGTTACGCTGTTCACTGGTCAATTTCTATTATGGAATATTTCATTTAAAAAAGTCTGTTTGTCAAATAATTAAAAGTGAAAAACGCTCTTTAATTAGCCGATAATTTAATTATTATTCGACAAAAACTACATGTACGGCAGTCAAAACTTTGCCGTCACGGTCACAATCTGGGACAGGGTCAGAAACGGGGCCGTTTACCTTACCAAGGTAAGCAGAATGAATTCTTTCAAATTTTTTATGTTGCCCCTCAATGTTTTTTTTTCATTGTTACAAGTGTATCGGTTGTCAACGGTAGCATATATCTTATTAACCAACGTCTATTCTTGAAACGTATTAAACATATCAAGGAAAATAATTTAACAATTGTCAACAACTCAACGACACACGTCTTAAGGTAGTCCTATCACTACTACGTTTCTACGTTAAATTTCACTGAAAATTTGCAGAAGCGTTCTTTGATGTCATGTGTACATGTGTGTAAAATTTCAGGGGCCTTTATCGACTCAAAAATCAAGATATTTATTCTTGAAAATCGTCATTTTCCGTAACCTCCCATAAGAGCCCGTGTTAACTATCGCAATATTATATAACGAGTATCTCGATTTTTTGGTCGATCAAGCCTGTTGAAATTTTACACACATTTTTATATTACATCAAACAAGCTTCAAGCAGTTTTTTTTATAACAATCTTATGTAAAAAAATTTCATGATTTCGTTTATTATATAACAAGTAAACTTTACGTAGGATCAATTTGAATTTTGAGTATGTTGTTCTTTAATCGATTTTGCAACAACTTTTCTAAATGGATTTAAACGCTGAGTCCACTTGGAATTTGAGAAAAAACGGGAATAAAATTTAAATTCCCCCACCCACGATAGGACTACCTTAACCGTTCACTCCGTTCCTCACCGTATTGAGGTTATGTATGTCTGCGCCCGGGTGTTACGTTCCAAGGTGGGGAGAAAGTGTAGCTCCGTCGATAATTCGATGTGCCCACGAATTTTGAATGGAGTTGCGCTATTCGGTTGGACGTGGGCTCGCCGCGTGGGACTAACTTGTGCTCAATATAGCAATTCAACGATTTAGGATTAAATCGTCAAGGTTGATTCCTCTTCGAAGACGTTTTTGGTAGATGTTGTTTTCCAGACTTCTCGGTGTTGATCCGGGAAGGATGAATTTCTTGGGAAATTATTAACCCTCAATCTATGAAGGGGTTTTTGATACGCTCTATCTATGAAGGGGGGTCATTTTCGTCTGCGCGCTACCACACCCACAATTATTTATAAAAAATCTGAAAAAATTCATGAGTCATCCTTAGAATGTCCTTTTGAAGGACGAACAGGAGTTTTTCGGATATTGTTATTTTTAATACCTTTATTTTAAACAAATATCAAGCAATTCGCGGAAAAAACACCTTTTTTTGAAAAATTGCAGTTTGAGTACTAATCACGTGAAAGAGGTTTAACAGCAGGTTATTTTAAGGAAAAATGTTGCTCTTTAAGGAAAAAAATATGCCATTAATGTAGGATCAAACCAGATACCCTATTCAACTACGGGAACATGGGTATATTTTTAGGAGGTAAAAACGAGGTTTTTAACGAAAAAAAGCGCTCAAAGTCAAAGATATATTTAGAAAAAAATATTTTTTATTAGTATAATCATTTTAAATTGTTGTTCATTGAAAAAAATGACATTTGCTTTGAGAAAAATTTGGTAAATTTAAATACAATTAGAACACATAATTTTGCGATGCTCTTCGCAAACGGGGTTCCCGCAACGTGCGCAACATTGGCCCGTTTTGTGATCCTCTCTGTGAGAACAAAAAACGCACAGTTTTCTTTTAGCTAATTTATTGCCGTAATCGACGGTGCGTTTGTCCGACCCCAAAATTTGAGCGATGCTCATTTTTATCGCTACTGGCTCACGCCTTCGGAGCAAATAAATGTCTTCGGCGGATCTCGTTGCCATAACTCACTAGAATGAAATAAGTTTCAATGAAAATTTAAAAAAAAATAAAAAAAAAAAATTTCTATTTCGTACAGCTTATCATGTCTAAATATGCACGAAAAAAAAATTTCAAAAAAATTCACTTTTACTTACGTTATTCATGAAGGGGGGTGAAATCCGTCCTGCTCCGATTTACTTTCAATGGTGTTCCTCGTGTAATTGACTGTGCCAGCTGTTCTTGGGCACTCTCGAACCTTCTTACCCCTACTTTTTTTAGTACCACTGAGATGGCGCGCAAGTCGCCGATCATCGAGAAATTTCGAAGAGTAATTTTTGCCCGGACAGATTTGACCCCTCTTCATGCATAGAGGGTTAATTTGCAACACCAACAACTCACATACACTTAACCAAACAACTGTTACTTTATTCGACTTTGAAATTATAAAGTTTGAAATTACAACACAAAACTTGTACTTATAATAATTCGTAGAGAGACGGGGATTTTACTCCCTTAAGATATTGACTGATTCAAGGTTGAAACAATTCTGCGTGGATACTTTCTGTTTCCGAAGTTGGATAGATTCTGTTTCTGTTCTTCGATAGAATAATCCATATAGCTGTTATAATATATACTAGAGGATATATGTATTACAAAATAACTATAAATAGAACATATTAATTTGTTTATGAATCTCATGCATTTATTAATTCTATGATATATATTTCCAAAAAATTATACGTTTATACAGGGTGGGGCATTAACCATTGCCACCGTAAATATCTCTGTAATTATCGACATCACAAAAAAATATTCCAAACAAAAGTTGTACCGTACGAAAGGGGCCATCAAATGCGACCATTTTTTTTCATTTTAGTGGAGGCGCTGACGCACAGTGAAGGTCACCTCCACTTTTTTAAATGGGACGGTACATTTTTTTCCTACCATCTTGTAGAGCATCGCAAACTGCATAAAAAACATTAAGGGGTCAAAGTCGTCAAAGTTCATGTCACTTTTTCATCTTAAAATGACCTTTGACGACTTTGACGATACTTTGACAGACAATCATTTTGAATATCCACTGTAAATAAAGTCACTTTTTCATCTTAAAATGACCTTGAACGACTTTGACGCCTTAATGTTTTTTATGCAGTTTGCGATGCTCTACAAGATGGTAGGAAAAACATGTAACGTCCTATTTAAAAAAGTGGAGGTGACCTTCACTGTGCGTCAGCGCCTCCACTGAAATGAAAAAAATGGTCACATTTGATGGCCTCTTTAGTACGGTACAACTTTTGTTTGGAACATTTTTTTGCGATGTCGATAATTACAGAGATATTTACGGTGGCAATGGTGAATGCCCCACCCTGTATAATTGATCGAGTGTTAAAACTTTATAGATTATCAGAAATATTCCGATACAAATGTGGCATTATGAAAACATGGTACTTATCGCCAATATAATTTCACATTTCATATGTAATTTGATTATATAGGGGAAAACCGGGAGACTTGCCCAGGGAGGAGGGTTGACCCACCATTGAAAATTCAATTTAAATTTCGCGCTAATACCGTGACAATATGGTTATTGGTCGCTCGCAGAAGGCCAATCACACGTATGCCGCTATCTTGTACGATCACTTGTTTATCCGAGTGTCAAAAGGTGAAACGTGTTTTTGTCCCCGCAGAGAGATTTTTTTTGTATTTTAGCAGTTTTGTGATTACGACCGTATTTATTAAGGTACGTATTGTGAGTAATTACTAGTACGTTGCCTGGTAATTGTAGATGACGGTTGTTAAGTGTAGTTTCCTTATGATTGAAGGTTTCTCTGTGCCAAAAAATAAATAGCAGAGGGTCCGGTGCGGAAGACTTGCACCATGGCGCGTGCGGGAGACATGGCCAGGGTTTCAAGTCTCCCTCCCTAGTATAAATGATAGTTTTACTTGTTTTGTTTATGTTTTAACCTGATCATCAGTATTTTTATTTACAGAAAACATTGGAAATGCCTTTGCAATACAAATCTCCAGAAGGTACACGTAAACGGAAAAAAATTACTAAAAGAGAATTGCAGAATGACATAAATGAAGTGAAAGAGGGTGCTTCTATCCGACAAACATCTATGAAATATGGAATCGATAGAAGTACACTAAGACGTTATGTGTTGAATGAACAAAAACTACATAAATTTGAAAAGAAAGATAGCAAGTATAAAAATTCACAGATTTTTGACATTTCTGAAGAAAAGCTACTTCAGTTAAACATTTATTATCATGTAGCAAAATGCATTACGGTTTAACAAGAAAACAAGCAATGCATTTGGCATTTCAATTTGCAAAAGCGAATTCAACGAAAATTCCTCAAGCCTGGACCACGAACAACTCTGCCGGGAAAGACTGGTTTCGCGATTTCCTTTCCAGAAATCCAGAAATAAGTCTACGAATACCTGAAGCCACCAGCTTATCCCGAGCCACCAGCTTCAATAAGAAAAACGTCGGTGATTTTTTTACACATTTAAAGATTGTCCGCGAGAAATATAATTTTGAGCCACAAAATATTTATAATTGTGACGAAACGGGATGCACAACTGTTCAAGAATGTCCAAAAGTAATAGCCAGTAAAAAGTCCAAACAGGTCGGACAAGTTACGTCCTCAGATAGAGAAACAACTGTAACACTCTGTTTCGCCGTCAATGCGATTGGAAACGTAATACCACCTTTCTTCATATTCCCAAGAGTTAGGTATCAAGATCATTTTGTGCCCGAAGGACCAGAAGGGTCATCCGGAGACGCTCATCCAAGTGGTTGGATGACCATCAAAAGTTTCGTGAAATTCCTTGAACATTTCGTAAAATATTCTCATTCCTCTGAGAATAATCGTGTGCTTTTAATACTTGATAATCATGAGAGCCGTGTAAGCATTGATGCAATTAATTTTTGCAGAAATAATGGAATCAAATTGTTAACTCTTCCGCCGCAGCACTGCAGTAATAAATTACAACCACTTGATATTGCAGTATATTCCCCATTCAAATCAAGATATAACACAGCCATGAACAACTGGATGTTATCTAACCCGGGCAAAACAATTACGATTTACAACATACCTGGATTCATTAAACCAATAATGTCTCAAGCGTTCAACCAAAGTAACATATTAAGTGGATTCAAGAAAGCCGGCATCCACCCATTTAATTCAGAAATTTTCAGTGACGACGATTTCTTATGTTCTGCTGTCACGGATAGAGATTTGACACAGGAAAACGCATCAACAAGCGGTGAATTAATTCGCTTAGAAGGTCAGCTTATATTCTCAGCTGAAATCGATAAATGGTCTCAACTTGAACAGAACGCTGCAATCGCCACTGTATCCATACAGGAATCTGACAACGAGCAGAATGTTCCCGATCATGATCATGCTTCTATTGTGCGAAGGTCTCACGGGTATCCCAAGAAGTTGCTAAATGCCAATTCAACATCTTCATCAATCGAAAAACGCGCTAAATTTAGCAATGAGTTATCGAGTCCTGAACTTGAATGCCCTAATATTTAAAGCCGTTTATGAAATCTCCACAAAATATCGTAGAAGCCGATAATGAATCATCAAACACCATGACAATAGAAGAGAATGTTATAGATGCCAAATTCATTCGTGCTTGTGCGGACAAACAAAGATCCTCTGTCGCGCTACAAAAACCCTTATCTATCACATCGCCTACAAATCCTGAAATAGTGACTCCAGAAAGTGTGAGACCCTTTCCTAAAGCAGCTCGAAGAAAGATGACTCGACGAGGTCGTCAGCCAGGCAAAACAAAAATATTAACATTGACACCTGAAAAGGAAAATGAAAGCAGTGAATGTTTCACAGAAACTCCAATGATAAAAATATATATTAAGAGTCACGCTTGAAGTTGAGAGAGTGAACGCGATCTGTGGAAGGCTCTAAGGTTTATTGAGAAAAAAAGAGTTAAAGAGAAGTTTGTAAAGTGAAAGGTGGGAGAAAACCAAGAAGGGGTGGTGCTTTCTGCGTAAGAGAGTAGGTTTTTGCATAAGAGAAAGCCTACGGGTGTTGTAGAGCATTTAATCAAAGCGCGCAGTATTGGAGGTTAAGCATGGGAGAGTTGGAGAGAGAGAAAAAAAGAGGGAAAGTTCCAGAGAAAGGGGCAGCCGAGGGCGCGAAGAGCGATGAGGAGATAGAAGTCTGCGAGGAGACGATAGATGGCGACGGGAGCAATGAGAATGCTGCCTTGCCAGTAAAAAAGGGCAGAGGAAGGCCGACGAAGAAGGAGGCCGGTAAAAATGCTGGGGAATCTGTCGGCAAAATAGACCGTTACTTTGCCAAGGGCGGTGTGTTAGATGGAGGTACAAGTGGCGGGTTTGTCACAAAGAACAAGCTGGGTCGCACACCGATCAAAAAGAACCACGCCACAGGTGAAGAAAAGGGAACTGTGGGCGAAAGGGCAAAAAAGGGATAAAAAACGGTGACACCGAGGGAAACGAGGAGATCGGTTTTGCGCAAATCGGCGGCAGTGAGCTCGTGGGCCCGGAGTGTGTAAAGGGAGGTAAGAAAAAAGGGGAGAGCAGGCGGGCGTCGTGGGCGCCCACCGATGAGGCACGTGAGCCGTTGATTCGGGGGGGGGGGGGGTATGTGTGAGAGCGTGAGGAAAGTGCGACACGACGGAGACGAGTGGAGGAAAGTGGACGAGGGCGTTGATGACCCGAGCGAGGCGGAGGAAGAGGACGTGGGAGAGGGTGACGAAAGCTCTGACGACGGCTTTTACGATCGCAAGGTGAGGGAGGGGGAAGTATGCAGTGTGGGATGTGGGAAAGCACTGGTTTAGCGAAGTGCGGAAAGCTGAGGCAAGATTGAGAGGAGAGCTCAGGGGCCGGTTTGACACGTACGAAAAAAGATGTAAATTGCGGTGCGAGCAGAGAGTGAAAAATATGTATCAGGAGTGTGAGGACCAATTCAAAACATGGGTGTGTGATTTGTTTATCAAAATGAAAGAAGAATGGGGGGTGGAGGAGGGTGAGACCTGCAAGAATTGTGCGAAGAGCCGAAAGGAGCTGCGAGAGGTGGAAAACACGGTGAGAGAGCTGAGAGAGAGCGTAAAGCGAGAGAGAGAGAGGTGGGAGGAGGAGCGTCGCGTACTCACTAGTGTCATCAATAGAAGGGAGAAGAAGGAGAGAAGGAAGAGCCCGGAGAAGACAGCGGCTGGAGCTGAAGGGAGAGACGGAGACGGCAGCTTCGAGACAATGAGCGATGCGTCGTTAGTGTCTACGGCGGAGAAAACAATGGACGTCAGAGGAGAGACTTTGAGGGAAGAGGAAATTATGAAGCGAATAGTTGGGAGAAAGCCGAGGCCGCTAAGCGAGTGGGATTTGAAAGTGGAAATGCGAAAGAGGGAATATAGGAAAAATAATGTAAGCATACACTTCCCGGAGGAGAAAGGGGGATCGAAAGAAGCGACGTTGGACAAGATAACCGAAATATGGGGGCACGACATTAGAAGAAAAGCAAGGCCGAAGCACGAGAGAGAAGGGCTGGTGATTGCGAGACATAGGGATTTCAGGGATAAGATGGAGCTGCTGAATAGAAAGAGGGAGCTTAAGGGGACGGACATCTGGATAAAGGATGATCTGACTAGGAGAGAAAAGGAAGTTCAAAAGTGGCTGTCGGATATTGCGAGGAACGAAAAAAGGCTTGGGAGATGGGCGAAAATTGGCTACATGAAGATATACCTCGGTGAAGAATGGTGGTGTTGGAACGACCGAAGAGGGAACATCGAGCTTCAATGGTGCGAGGGAGGAGGGAGGCAAGCTGTTCGAAATGTGCAACAGCCCTTTCGTGTTTGGGGTGGGAGGCAGCTTTGAATATCGTGAGGAAGAGGAAAGAAGAGAGAAGAGAGAAGATTCGCCGGAGGGGATGACAGGAGGAAGGGGGGAGGAACATGGGGAGAAATCGGAGTTTAAAGTAGTTTTGTGGAATGTTGCGGGAATATTTAAAATCGGAGATGCGTGGGAATTATTAGAAAAAGCAGACATTGTGGTTCTGCAAGAAACATGGGTTGAAAAGAAGGACGAGGGTAAAATGGTACAAAGTGTGAGCGCGAAATTTAGTTGGAGCTTTAAGGCGGCGATCAAAGAAAAAGAGGTGACAAAAGGTAGGGCGAAAGGGGGGCAGGCAATAGGGATAAAGAAGGAGTGGGAAGGGTGTTGGGAGATAGAAGAGTGGGAGTTTGGGTTAATTTTGTGCAATTGGAAGTTAAGGGAATCTACAGTCATAATAACGGTATATAATAATGTCGGAATGCAAAAAATTCAAAAAGCGATGCGTGATGTAATACTGGAGGAAGCCGGCAGAAGAGATAAAGTTGTGATTCTGGGAGATATGAATGCGAGAATTGGCAACGAGGCAGCGATGGGCGTGGATGATGATGATGAGGAGAGCTACGAAATAAGAAAGTCGCAAGACATGGTATTGAACGCCGAAGGAAAAAAGTTTTTAAGTATGTGTGAAGATTTGGGTCTAAAAGTGTTAAACGGGAGAACAGAAGGAGACAGGGAGGGTAAAGTAACTTTTGTTGGGGGTGGGGAAGAATGTTGTGGTTCGGTTCTAGATTATGCAATGGCTTTGGACAGGGGGGGACAAGAAGAGATTAAAAAGATGGAGGTGATGAATCGAATTGAATCGGATCACCTCCCAATAATGTTATGAATGTGGGGAAAGGAGGCAAACACACAGGTGTGTGTGAAAGAGGATGAAGAGGAGGAATGTAAAACTAAAAAACTTATCTGGAAAGAAGAAAGCGGGGAGGAATTTATTTGCGAAATACAAAAATTTGTAAGCATTAAAGAAGGAAAAGGGAAGTGGGATGAGATTAAGAATAAAATTTTTAATGCGGCGGAAAAAGTGGGTTTGTTGAAAAGTCACGGAAAGAGTTCAAGGGGGAGAAAACTGCCAAGATCGTTTAATGAAGATTGTAAGAAGCAAAGAGAGGAAGTGTGGAAAAAATTGAAAGCTTTCACGAAGCACAGAGAATCAGAGAGAAAGGCCGAATTGGTCGCGGAAAGAAGAAAAATGAGGTTAACAATAAAAGAGGCCAAGGAAAAATGGAGAAACGATATTTGGGAGCAGGTGGGAAAAGCCAAAAATATGTCTAAATGGTGGAAAGCCATTAGTAATTTCAGATGCAGGCGAAGAGGGAAGTGAGGGAAAGGATATCGAAAAAAGAGTGGAAGGATCATTTTGAGATTTTGCTGAATGGGGGGAAGGGGAAGGGGACGGAGGGGGCTGAAAGCAATGAGGCGTGGGATAAAGAGGATCAAATTGTTAATGGAGAAGATTGGGAGACAAAAAAAGAATTTTATGAGGAGTATACAATGAAAGAATTAGAAGCAGCATTAAGGGACATGAAGAATGGAAAAGCTGCGGGGGAGGATGGTATTGGGGTAGAATTCTTAAAAGCACTACCGGAGGTGCAAAGAGAAGAACTGAGGGAGGCGCTGAATGGGATTTGGAGGGAGGGAGTATTGGCAAAAGGGTGGGAAACGGCGAGGATTGTGCCAATTTTCAAAGAGGGGCATAAGGAAAAAGCAGAAAATTATAGGGGGATATCGCTTTTAGATGTGGGATATAAAGTATTGACAAAAATGATGACAGTAAGATTGAGTAGGTGGATCGAAAAAAATGGTAAATTAAAGGAAAGTCAAATGCTGTGATAAATAAGAAGTTAAAGGGGAAAGGCGGAAAGCTTTACGTAGCTTTTATTGACTTTAGGGCTGCTTTTGATAGGTTAAGTAGAGAAAGAATGATTCAAAAATTAAAACAAAAAGGAATTGTGGGCAGAATGTTGGAAACGATAAAGGGTATTTATAAAGAAACAAGAGCGAAAGTGCAAGCGGGAGGGGAAATTACGGAAAATTTCAGAACAAGGAGGGGGGTAAGACAGGGCTGCGCTCTGAGTGCAGTCCTGTTGGATTTATATATAGATGGCTTAGAAGATTTATGGGAAAAGAGGAACGAGGGTGGGGTCGTGATGGGAAAGGAAAAAATTATCGCAATAAAATATGCCGATGATGTAGCAGCGATTGCAGATACGGTAAGTGGGTTAAATAGCATTTTAAGGGATTTAGAAAGCTGGGCAGAAGAAAATATGATGGCAGTTAATGCAAAAAAAACTAAAATTATGATTTTCAGAAAGGGGGGCGGGACAAAAGAGGAAGAAAAATGGAAATATAAAGGGGAAGAAGTACAGATAGTAAACAGTTTTAAATATTTGGGATATTGGTTCACATGCAAAAATTCAATTTGGTGTGATGGGAAAAAGACTGCGGGAAAAGCGCAAAAAGCAATGAATGCAGTGTGGGGTGTTTGGAGGAGAGCGGGGAGAGATGTGATGGAGGAGAGGCTCTACTTAATGAATTCGATAGTTAGGTCGAGTGTGATGTATGGGGTGGAGATTTGGGGCTTGGGGGAAATTGGTATTTTTGAAAGAATCCACAGTAGATATTGTAAGATGGCTTTGGGGGTTAAGAGGAACACTCCAAAGTACATATGGAGAAGAGAGCTGGGCATACCTACGATTAAATATTTGATAAGGGAAAGAGCGCTGAGGTATATAGTGGAAATATTGGGAATGAATGAAAAGAGGTGGCCAAAAGTGTGTTTGATGGAAGAAATAAGGGCGATTGTGAATAATGTACCATCGAGGTGGGGGGGGGGGGGGTGAATCTAAAGACTGTATTGGATGATATGAATGCTCAAGGTATTGTCGAAATGATTTGGGAGCGAAGGGAGGCGAGAGAGATTGAAGCAAGAATAAAGTTGGGCTTAACAAATGTAAAGAACGAGATAATAAAAGAGGAGGAGGAGAGAATAAAAGACTCGACTTATAATTATAAATACAAGTTTTTGGTAAAGGAGGATGTGATGCCTTGGAAATATTGGTCCGAGGCAAGTGTGAAAGGCAAAGATAAAGAGGTGTGGGCTAGGATAAGATGCCGAAATATAGGGAGGGCGGGCAAGAAAGGAGAGAGTGAGTGGTCGTGCAGAATGTGTGATGAGCAGGATGAGACCTTGGAACATCTGCTGATGTGTATAAAATGTAGAGAGTGTGTGAAGGAAAAAACAAGAAAAGGAGTGGAGGAGTGGTTAGAGGGAATTGATGAGGTGGCGATCGTAGGAGAAATAATAAATATGCTAGAGGGAAAAGTGCAAAAAGAAATATGCGCATATTTTAGAGAAATTGAAGAGGTTTGGGGGGGGAAAAAGAAGGATATTGCGAGACTAGAGGGCGGGAGAGCGGAGTAATGAACGGGGAGGAGGTGTGAAGGGTGTAGAGATGTAAGGTATATAGGTTTAAGGATGCGGAAGAGATGTATAAGTATAAGTTTTGTAAAAAACTCCTAGAAAGTTATGCAAATAAAACTCTGTTGATTGATTGAATATATATTAAGACAAAAGAAAATATTAAGAAAAATGATCGTAGAAGAGGGAAAAAGATTAATAGTATTAAGAGAAGAGTTTTTGAGAGGAAATTAAAAGTCAAACAGAAAACGAAAATTATACTGATATAAAAGTTAAAAAGACTCTGAAAACTAAAGGACAGAAAACAGTTAAGGTATTACTATCGCTCATATCACCACTACGATTGGGGGCAAGAGAGGTCAGAGAAAAATTATCCCGAACAACCCAAAAGAGGTGGAAATTGTTTTATCTAAAATGCTATGCAATCTTAATAGTTCTGACTCTCGAATGAAAACATAATAGTGTATAGTAAAATTAAAACAAAAATATTCACAAATTAGTTAAATATTTTTTAAAGTATCGGGCAGTAAAAGTTTTGTTACGTTCCTAACTGCACACATTGATATCGGACGTATACGCATGCTCGTACACTAATGTCCGACACTCAGTGGCATAAACGTGGCAACATCGCTGGTCACTGACGCTATTTTGTCGTGTTGCATACATACACACTGCGTGACCCTACTGTGTTGAAATTTTCAGAAGGCAGAGCGGTGTTGCCACACGTTATAATCGCCGACTTCTCCCCGATGGACTCTTATAATCTGTATTAATAATTTATTTATTTTCTTAAAAACTATACGTCAGAAATATTCCATTCTGGTATCATAAAATTTTTTAAATTCCTGACTATGAGTTCAATTTTTTTCAGAAAAATCCTGAATCCATTTTTCTTGTAATTTATGATAAATGAAACGCAACTTCAATTTATACGGGTTTAGATGGAGAAAATAAAAAATTGGTAATTAAATATCTCAAATTCTAGACGTCAGAAAATGCTTCGTCTTATAGAAAAGTTGTTCGTTTTAATGTCAAGAATATCTACACAAAATTTTAAGAAAATCCTATTTCAACCCAGTTTGCGATAGTAATACCTTAAGACTCTCATGCCAAAGACTCTCAACACAAAAAGGCAGGAAAAAGAGAACGTTCCGAAGTTGACTAGAAGAGGTCGAGATAGTTCCATCGAGGACCGATTTTGAAGAAAATCCGAACATGGATAACCGACAAGATTTTATTTGCCAAGAATGAGAAAATAATTTGTTTTGTGTTAATAACGTATTTCTAGAAGCAGTTTAGACTGAATTTCTTCAAGTCTCATATAATATCAAGAGACTTACCGATGATCTCACTATTGTCAAGAGACTGAACGATGATCTCACTTTTGAAAAATAACTAACAATTAGATTTAACTGAAAATGTTTAATAAGATAAATACGTCTGATGATGTAAATGTTTAATAATTTTGTTTGCTTGATGGAAACGTTCTAACATTTTGTTACTTTGATAAGAACGTTTAAAAATTTAGTTAATGTTTTTACATAGAAGTACTTATTGTTACCTATTTTCTAATAGAAAAGTTCATCGTTGGATAATTATTTAATAAAGTCAAGATTTTTACTACTTAAAGCTTTGAAATATGTAGGTATTATTCCCATCCCTAAAAGATATGGTCAACTCTCCCCAGCCCCCGGTTCAACTGTCCCTGATGGTGGGAACACTTGACTCATATCCCGTTTTTTATTAAAAGCGCCATATTTTTTTAAGATTTTATTTTATTGACATAATAACGGTGCCAACTTATGACTAAGAAATGGAGCTATCGCTCATGTCAACATCGGATTTTTAAACGCTGCCGATAAGAAATTATGACGTTTTAGATAAAAAGCAGTTCAAGTCTCCCGGACTCCCCCTACAATATCATTATAAAACATTTTTTCGAATACAATTTTTTTTTAATTTTACACTTCGAAAAAGAAAGCACTCTTTCGTTTTAAATTTGAAGCATTCTTGATACATCGTTTTCAGAAGTTGGCGGATTCCACCGGCGGAAATGTGCCTTTAAAGCTCTTTCAAACGTTAATAATATTCTGTAAATAAAAACAAATTACTGGTTGTATAAAATATAGTATTTGCCTATAAACAAGTTATATCGTTCATTTAATAACCATCGTGTTCTTTTTGCAACTTACATTCTGTTTTATTATACCTTCTTATGGATGTTCTTAAGGTAGTCCTTTCACGAATCGAACTACTTTAGAATTACCGGATTTTTTTTATAATGATTAATAATAACTTTTTGTAACGTTCTGTAAAAAAAACAGGTAGGTCACCGGACTTTTAAGAGGCAGTGTAACACCCTAAGGAATGTCGACGGCTTCGCCTTCCCAGCGGTAGTGCAGAGCTCGCAACATTTGACTACGAGCCGCTGCGGACTACCGCTAGATGTCACGGCGCCCATCTGCTACGAAGCCCCGGCACATCGTGGTGGGCCGAAGACCGAGGCGTCGTAGCAGGGCCAGCCGTGACCCGTCCCCTTTGAAAATCTTATGCCGGTTGTACACTCTCGCGCGAGTGCTCTCACGATGTCTCGTCGAGAGCTCTCGCGCGAGAGGTCGAGGGACGAGCCCGACCCTGTACACTCTCGTTTATTTAGTACGCTTTGCGAACGCCAAGATGGACGGTTAGAAAGCTTGCCATCAACTGAATGACGCAAGAGTGTACAGTGATGCACTTGCGCCGCCTCGCGAGGGTAAGCGAGACCCTTTGACTCGCGCTCAAAAACCGGCTCGGAATGGAGAGCACACGAGTGACTGCGAGGCATCGCGAGACGGAGCTAGTGTACCCTGTACACTCTCGCACTCGTCCAGCCTCGCCGTCCCTCGACGAGAGTCGACAGCCGGCATAATATAGTGCGTATGGCCCTCGCCGACCGCCGTAAAGCGTTCGCTCCATGCTCGCCGAGATCGAAAAACACAGCGGCAAGTCGAAGACAAAATCCCTAATTTCTCCGGCACTAATCATCCGATCGGATTGAAATTTGGAGGTGAGCTAGAGAATGATGGTACGGGGTACCTGAGACTCAATTTTTTTAATGTCGAAAGCGGAACCACTTTTTTTTGTGAAAATGATAAAATTTTCATAGTTGCACGATGTTTCGCGTCGCATTGATGTTAAAATTTCGTGCTCCATAGAAGTATGCACACTTTGGACTTTGTTTTATATCATTTGATAAAAGAATGACTGAAATATAGCCATTTGAGTTTTTATGCAACGCGAGTCTAGCGTCGGCAAGTTTGGCGGCCTGCGCGGCGGGAGGGGTAGCCGCGAGAGTCGAAGGCATAGGCAGTCCTCGTGTACCTACACGTTGGCCTCTGTACGGAAACCTAACGCGTCGCGCGGACAATTATAGGAGATCAGTCACCTCTGAGAAATCAGTCAAATTTTGCATATCGTTAGTTCCTGACGAGATAACATATCGTGTCAAATATTTTTTTTATTTGCCAAATTTTTCGAGTTATGAATATTGGAACATTGTCCGACTTTTTAATCAATAAGTAATTACATACCTTCTTTCCTTTAATTTTTGTTTAATTAAAGTTTTGACAAAAGGACTATATTTTATCATAAAAATATTTACAACATAAAAGAAATTATTTGGTACTATTTATTTAACAAATGATTTTTCAATAATTTTTTTAACTGTCAGGGATACGTTGAACGAATTTAAAAAAAACCTGTGTGTGTGTTCTTCACACATGTAAGAAGTGAATACTTCTGGTATCCAGCCTTTCGCCTGAATGAAAAATTAAAAATATAATCATTAAAATAATCGTTAAGATTATTAAAAACAATCATTTAAAAATTTTTTTAAAACTGTGTTGCGGAGCCTGATGAGACTAACTCAAAGACCTGCGGAGCTTATTGAAGGCGCTCGGATAGCCTACAGAGTCTTTTAGAGACCCTGCGGAGACCACACAAGAACACCAAAAATAATTTTCATGGAAATAATTACAATTTCAAAGAATAATTAACATAATAATTTAAAACAATTATCTAAATAATAATTTATTCTATTCGAAGGCCCAGCAGTGCTTTCGAAGGACGCCGCAGGGCTGTAGAAGGCCTGCGGGAGCTGTAGGAGGCCTTCTAAAGCCCTGCGCAGTCCTTCGAAAGCGCTGCGCAGGGTTCTAGAAGGCCTGCGGAGGCTGTTGGAGGCCCCGCAGCACTTTCGAAGGACTGCGCATGGCCTTAGGAGGCCTTCTACAACCCTGCGCAGGGCTTTAGAAGGCCTCCTACAGCTCCCGCAGGCCTTCTACAGCCCTGCGGAGTCCTTCGAAAGCACTGCTGGGCCTTCGAATAGAATAAATTATTATTTAGATAATTGTTTTAAATTATTATGTTAATTATTCTTTGAAATTGTAATTATTTCCATGAAAGTTATTTTTGTTCTTGTGTGGTCTCCGCAGGGTCTCTAAAAGACTCTGTAGGCTATCCGAGCGCCTTCAATAAGCTCCGCAGGTCTTTGAGTTAATCTCATCAGGCTCCGCAACACAGTTTTAAAAATTTTTTTAAATGATTGTTTTTAATGATCTTAAAGATTATTTTAATGATTATATTCTTAATTTTTCATTCAGGCGAAAGGCTGGATACCAAAAGTATTCACTTCTTACGTGTGTGAAGAACACACACACAGGTTTTTTTTTAAATTGTTATATTTGTTATATAAATAATACCAAATAGTTTTTTTAATGTTGTAAATATTTTTATGATAAAATATAGTCCTTTTGTCACAACTTTAATTTAATCAAAAATTAAAGGAACGAAGGTATGTAATTACTTATTGATTAAAAAGTCCGAAAAAGTTCCAATATTCATAACACGAAAAATTTTGCAAATAAAAAAAATATTTGACACGATATGTTATCTCGTCAGGAACTAACGATATGCAAAATTTGACTGATTTCTCAGAGCTGACTGATCTATATATATATACGAGTATGCGCGACGCGTTAGGTTTCCGTGCAGAGGCCAACGTGTACACGAGGACTGCCTATGCCTTCGACTCTCGTGGCTACCCCTCCCGCCGCGCGGGCCGGCGAACTTGCCGTCGCTGGACCCGCGTTGCATAAAAACTCAAATTGCTATATTTCGGTCATTTTTTAATCAAATGATATAAAACAAAGTCCAAAATGTGCATATTTCCATGGAGTACGAAATTGTAACATCAACGCGACGAGAAACATCGTGCTACTATGAAAAATTTATCGTTTTTATAAAAAAAAGCGGTTCCGCTTTCGCCATTAAAAAAAAACGAGTCTCAGGTACCCCGTGCCATCATTCTCTAGCTCACCTCCAAATTTCAATGCGATCGGATGATTAGTGCCGGAGTAATTAGGGATTTCGTTTTTGAGTTGCCGCCGAGTTTTTCGGTCTCGGCGAGCATGGAGCGAACACTCTACAGTGCGCAGCGAGGGCCTTACCTATGCTTCGCACTGTACTCATTTCATGTGGCCGATGGCGACGGAGAGGGCCGGGAGGGGTAGCTACGAGAGTCGAAGGCATAGGCACGCCTCGTGCCTATGCCTCACGCCTAACGCGCGACGCATTAGGTCTCTGTGCAGGGCAAAGTCCAACGGGTACACGAGGCGCGGCTATGCCTTGGTCTCTCGCGGCTGCCTCTTCCGTCGCGCGGGCCACAGCACTTACCGACCTCGTGAGAATGTTGCGTCAGCGCTTCGCGCGGAATTTCGTCACACTATTTTCTCGTTACGCTGACAAAAATCTCGCTTTTTTCTTTCATGAAACGGCATCCCTATTTCTGAAGCCAATTTTGCATCAAATATAATAAAACAAAGCTCAAAATGTGCGTTTGTTGATGCTTTAGTGAGTGAGAGTCGGGAAATTTCGATCGAATCGGTGTACTATGAAGAATTGTCTCATTTCTCCAATGATAAGTCGAATCTGCAAATTTTTTTTCAAAATTTTGAAAAAACGCGACTCTCATGTACCGTGTGCCATAATTATCTATGTACTGGCCAAATTTAAACCCGATCGGTTGCTCAGTGCTCGTATAAATAGGGATGCCGTTTTCGAAGCGCTCGTCGGCTGTTACACTGCCTCTTAACAGAGAATTTTTATTTTGAAAATAGTGTTTTTAGCATGGGTGCTTATGGAGCCAAATTATTTTCTACCACAATTGCAAATAATTTGCATCATTATTTACTTCAAATAATGGATGGAAACTATGGTATCCGTAGATTAAAAGGCGAAGAATCTAATTAGCGCATAAAAATGTGGGGTCACCGAACATTTGGAAGAATTATTTCAATTAGAAACCGGGAGCCCGTGTATAACCTAAAAAACCGAATGTCATGATCATTCGAAAGTAAACACAAAACAACGTCTAATTACAGACAGTCGAGTTTAAATTCTATCATTATCATTTTATATTCATTTTTGCGCAATTCAATAAAAACCTGAATACTAATTTAAGAAAATTGATCAAGGGCCCTCGTCTTGTCCCCCCAAAATCCGCCCTTACGCGAAAGGACTACCTTAAAAGTGATGATTTCTCTTTTACATTATTTATTGCAAAACTGTAAGACCGCCTTGTCTTCTTGCAAGTGCTTGCAAGTGACAACATTGCGTTAAGGTTATAGCTCACAACCAATGTTCGCAATGCGCGCATGCGCAAACTATCGTCCAATGTGCAATGCCACTGCACATCTGTGACATTTTGTGACTCACCCCCACCACGCCAGTTCATCCTTCTGGTTTCTAGTCTTCTTGATTGAACTCAAACCCAAGAATCTCGTTGATACATAATATTTTCTATAAATTTGGTTGCTTGAAAAAAAAGATATATGATGACTAACAAATCTAAAACCAATATACATTATGTTAGTCGATATTCAAACTTCTCCCTAAACATCAAGCGGCCATGAAAACAATGAACGAATTTTTGAATTAACCATTCGTAATGCGTTGTCGGCTATAAGTTCGTAGAGGCATGGAGTGTAGCTCGGTTATTTTGGGTTGAAATTCCTATTATTAGGGGAACAGTGGCATGAAAGTGCCAGCTTTGAAATAAGAGGCAAATAATGCAAAAGGAAATAAATAAACAGCATGATTTTTATCATAACTTGTTGTTTGATTCCTCATGTACGTAATGTCATAAAATATTTTCCAAAAAGGACAATATTTTTTGAGTTCTAAGCATTGTAAAAAAATTGAGATTCGGCTCTTTCATAAAACATAGGCTTTGAAAGAGCCGGCAAAAGTTTTGAAAGAGCCAAGTTTTTACTACCGGGATTTGAACGGTAAATTAATAAAGATATCATTGAAAACATTTATATAATAATGTTTCAAATAACGCAAACTCTGAATAAACACTTCACTAACAAATCGAAGAAACTAACAAAATCAGCCGTTTGAGATTATCATTACAAACTAAGTATGTCTTTTTAAGAACATATAATTAAAAACAAAAAGAAAGACTTCAAAAAACTTAAAAATATTTTTGGCAAAAATAATGCAATCACCCAGTCACGCCACAGGACTCATGTGCCCAACCGGAACAAATTTTGCACTGGTACCACTGTTGACTGCTGTTGCTATAATTTTCATTGCACACTACACAGTTATCATGTCCTCTTCCTCTTTTATTTTCATCCTTGATTAAGACCTTTATTACATGTGACAATACTATATTGTCGTCAGAATTTGAATGTCTATCATTGCTTTCTGAAGTAAAAATAGGTTTATTTTAATCAGATATCCAAATAAAATAATTTAATTGTTCATATAATTGATAAATATAGGCCTTGAAATGTAATAAAAAATTAGCCCTGGAAGAGCCGATCATGAAAAAGCCGGCTTTTTCATTACACTATATAGCCGGCTCTTTCAAGACATATTCTCTTAACCCATTAACGCCGAAGCGAACACATTTTTTCGGTAATAATTGGGCTCGAAACTTAATAGGAAAAATGATGTGACTATAATTTAAAACCATGTAATAAACTATTTTCGGGTGTGCTCTTTCGATTTCCAGTGTCAAAATTGCATTTTGACAAGACTGAAAAAAAATATGGCGGATTTTAAGGCAAAAAGTACCGAAAATTACGAAATATATCATTTTCACATTTTTTTTTAGTTAAAAAAATGCTCGGACTGAATTCTAACTATGATCAACGGTGATCGGAATGTCTAAAGTGCAAGGAAATTTTTTTTTAACATACCTCCAATGATTATAACCTTTCCAAAATGGCGGATATAACTCGAAATTCAGTAAAATTCAACATTTTCTTTCATAATTTTTCCAGACTCAAATATAAATTAATTACTGCTTATCAAAGTATATTTTTGTGTCGAATACAACATTACAGCATAGTTTTCATGTATTTTTCCGTACTTAATTCAAGATGGCGGCAAAAAATGTGAGAAATTATGACTTTTTTCGTAATCAGAAGTAACATAGTTTCTAAATTTGTCAAGAATACTTTCCTTTGTAAATTTTATGAAAATAACGATAGTATTTTTTTTTATTAGAAAATTGCAACATTTTAAAAATGAATCCGCCATATTGGATCCGCCATCTTTAATTTTCAAAATTTGTTGCCACGTCCGGATTCGAAGGTTTTCAAATTATGAAAAAATGCTTAAAAGTAATAAATTTAGAAACTATGTTACTTCTGATTACGAAAAAAGTCATAATTTCTCACATTTTTTGCCGCCATCTTGAATTAAGTACGGAAAAATACATGAAAACTATGCTGTAATGTTGTATTCGACACAAAAATATACTTTGATAAGCAGTAATTAATTTATATTTGAGTCTGGAAAAATTATGAAAGAAAATGTTGAATTTTACTGAATTTCGTGTTATATCCGCCATTTTGGAAAGGTTATAATCATTGGAGGTATGTTAAAAAAAAAATTCCTTGCACTTTAGACATTCCGATCACCGTTGATCATAGTTAGAATTCAGTCCGAGCATTTTTTTAACTAAAACAAATGTGAAAATGATATATTTCGTAATTTTCGGTACTTTTTGCCTTAAAATCCGCCATATTTTTTTTCAGTCTTGTCAAAATGCAATTTTGACACTGGAAATCGAAAGAGCACACCCGAAAATAGTTTATTACATGGTTTTAAATTATAGTCACATCATTTTTCCTATTAAGTTTCGAGCCCAATTATTACCGAAAAAATGTGTTCGCTTCGGCGTTAATGGGTTAAGAGATATAGCCTCAAAAATTCGTACGAAATTAAACCTTTGCCTGCAAAATATTTATGTTATTGGAAGGCCTAATATATCCATAAAATTATAGTATAATCATATTGCTGTTAGTTGTGTATGTGTAGACATCAGAAAACAAATAAAATGAACTCAAAAACTTACATTGGAAGGACGAAATTTTCAATACGTTGCACCGACGCTGATTATTTTCGGTGAACTGTCAAATGTTTGTGGGTAATAGCTAGGCAGTGTTGTCATGTTCTATGTGGGAGTTTATCGTGCACACCCTCTTCGGGTTTTTACACACCTGTATTCTACAATTCTACCATTTTCATCCAACCTATCCTCCGACATTCTTATTCGCGACCACGGCTGCAGCCGTTTCGCATTCCCCCTAATCTCCCTGTATCGCATTTGCCACGGACGGAGGGAAACTGCAGAAAACCTCCGCCGATACAGGTCGGTACCTACCTAGTCTCCCCCAGTGTCAATGCGAGTAAACTCAAGCACGTCCACCAGAGTCGCCTAGGGTCGGCACCTCCTCAACTGTGACGATGGGCCACCCGATGTCCGACCAAGGCGTCACCATCCGCGCGATGAGAACCGCCTTGCGGGAGCACCCCAGCCGAACATCGACCCCCCACTCCTCACAGCGAGGTTTTTGTTGGACATTTGTTTTGGAGGGATCCGAACCGCCAGGATTGCAGAAAAACACTTAGAAAAAATTTCTTTTTTCCATTGGTGTCGACTACGGGAATCGAACCCTGACCCGCTGGGTGCGAAGCCAGAGTCCTACTCACCGAGCCACCGCGCTCCCTAGGCAGTGTTGTCATTTAACTATCATAAATCGCGCATCATTTGCTTGTAGACTACTGCGTAAATGATAGTGGCTCTTTCAAAACCTGGCTCTTTCATGCCACTCTTCCCCTACTTTTTTTCGAGCCTCTTGGTGAACCTTTGCTACAAATACGACAAAATAATTGAACTAATTATATAATTGTAGAAATCTGTTTTTAATGAATTATTGAGAAATTATATGAAACGTCAGGCTTCGTCATGTTTAAATAATATAGCCACTTGACGACTTTAATCCACGTAAAATAAAAGCACTTCACCAAGCACGTGTAACAAGCGAAATGATACATTTGAAAAATGTAAATGATGTTTATACATCCCTCGATCGCAACGCCACCTGGATATTGCTTCAATAAGGGTACCACAGCCTCCTATTGTATTCTGGCCGAGTTGCAAGATCTGTGTATAAAGTATAAGACCGTGGCCGTGGGCATAGGCCACGGTCTTACATACAGGTCTGGAAACTCCCGTCGTTTTAGTCCAAGCAATAGAGCTCTAAAATCATCAGTTTTTGACAAAAAATTTACCCGATAACGGCGACCGCCATCAGACGCGGAACAGCCTCCCGATCATAACTGACCACTTTTCGACTCCTGATTTCCATTTTATTTTTTGTTATTAACAAATTAGTGAAAAAAAAACACTTTTTTTTCCTTTTTTGCTTATAAAACAAAAAGTAATGGAGGAATCTGTTTGGTCCCAATGGACGAATTGTAGGTAATTGAAATACGCATAAAATAAGCGCTGAAAGAAGCCGATCGGTCAATAATTAAGGGAGATACACTGAAAAAACCGAGGAAAAAAGCGTTTTTTCAAAAATATATAACTCCGCCATTTTTTAATTTGTAGGCCAGGCTCTTCGCGAGATAGTAGGTATTGATGTGTCCTTTTTCTGTGCGAAACCTGGGTGCTGTCGGATAATTAGTTTTTGCGTTATTGCAATGAACATTTTATTTTACCATATTTTGCGGAGAGGCTCGATGCTCTGGAGGTCGTCCGATTTAAGTTTACCAAGCGGCTTTTTAAACTAGAAATGTTGACCTACAAATCGTCAATCTTAGATTTTCGTTTAATTGCGTTTAAATAGGTGGAAATCGCGCCTAAACATGAGCAAAAACGACCGAGCGCGCGAAAGTGGTCGAGTAGTGGGGGTAGACCAGCAGAATCGGGGAAGTCGCATATATAGTAATAGAAGCGCGCTCGGCCCAAGTTTCGTATCTATTTATTTGATTATTTCAGTAACCAGTGGGACTATTTTAACTTTCTTTTTTTTGAATTTGGGGTAACGCGATCACCGGAACCTGATTCTTTACTCAGATTTCATGTAAAATGAACGAAAAACTTTTTTCAGATATTTTAACCGTCATGTCCTCACATTAATATAATATAATGCAATTATCATTTTTTAATATTCAATGTTGCACTTTGTACATTAAACATTAAGAATATTATTGAATATTATTCGAATATTATTGAATATTATTCGAATATTATTCGAATATTATTCGAATATTATTTGAAAAACAGAAGGAGCAGCTAAACAACATGCGTTTAGAGTTTTTTATCAATTAAATTTGTGGTTAGGAAATGCGGACCTAAGAGCAACTGACTGGGGGTGGCAAATTAAAGAAAACCGGCTCATCCCGGTAGGAAGTACCGATCCTCCCATTCCTCAGAAGTTGCTCGATCAGATTTCGTGTTCGTGCAGTAAAAAAGGGTGCATAGATGCTTCGTGCAGCTGCAAAAAGCATGGTTTGCACTGCACGAATCTCTGTGCACACTGTCACGAAAGCACATGCTTCAATTTACATGCAAACGATCTGCAAGTTGAGTCGGAGGATGAATATGAAATTGAAGAAAACAATTTTAATGAAATTAATATTCCACTCGAACGTATGTGTACAGACGGATTCGATGACGAATCGAATTGTTTGAAGGCCGCGAAAAGAAAGCGGCTAATGTAAATAGTTTTATAAGTTTCATTGTAAGGATTGAATTATATAATGATGAAAGTTATTAAAGATTGTTGTAAATACTGTTTATGTTTGCATGCAGTAATAAAAACTGTCATAAAAACTGCATAACTGGTTTCCCGCTTATTTCACATGAAATCTGAGTAAAGAATCAGGTTCCGGTGATCGCGTTACCCCAAATTCAAAAAAAAGAAAGTTAAAATAGTCCCACTGGTTACTGAAATAATCAAATAAATAGATACGAAACTTGGGCCGAGCGCGCTTCTATTACTATATATGCGACTTCCCCGATTCTGCTAGTCTACCCCCACTACTCGACCACTTTCGCGCGCTCGGTCGTTTTTG
The DNA here is from genome assembly GCA_964017225.1 of Netelia inedita. Lineage (NCBI taxonomy): Eukaryota > Metazoa > Arthropoda > Insecta > Hymenoptera > Ichneumonidae > Netelia > Netelia inedita. The sequence goes on from OZ024924.1 coordinate 20,281,437, forward strand.
CTCATGTTTAGGCGCGATTTCCACCTATTTAAACGCAATTAAACGAAAATCTAAGATTGACGATTTGTAGGTCAACATTTCTAGTTTAAAAAGCCGCTTGGTAAACTTAAATCGGACGACCTCCAGAGCATCGAGCCTCTCCGCAAAATATGGTAAAATAAAATGTTCATTGCAATAACGCAAAAACTAATTATCCGACAGCACCCAGGTTTCGCACAGAAAAAGGACACATCAATACCTACTATCTCGCGAAGAGCCTGGCCTACAAATTAAAAAATGGCGGAGTTATATATTTTTGAAAAAAAACGCTTTTTTCCTCGGGTTTTTCAGTGTATCTCCCTTAATTATTGACCGATCGGCTTCTTTCAGCGCTTATTTTATGCGTATTTCAATTACCTACAATTCGTCCATTGGGACCAAACAGATTCCTCCATTACTTTTTGTTTTATAAGCAAAAAAGGAAAAAAAGTGGTTTTTTTCACTAATTTGTTAATAACAAAAAATAAAATGGAAATCAGGAGTCGAAAAGTGGTCAGTTATGATCGGGAGGCTGTTCCGCGTCTGATGGCGGTCGCCGTTATCGGGTAAAATTTTTGTCAGAAAAAAACCTTTATTTGCTTGGCCTATTTGGGTAGTTCGCTTATTGATGCCAGACGTGTAGTTCATGTATTGCCCACTGTGATCGCTGCGATCTAAACTCCGACGCGATGACGATGGGTGGGGGAAGTGCGATAGAGACAGCGCTAGCTTTTCAATCTCTGTCACCTCAACGTATATTTCTCGTTTTTGATATTATTGTAGACTATTATAACATGCAGTAAAACGCAAATGCTTATTTTACAAAACCTCTGACGCCAACCCTCTGACTCCATCCGGGCGCGACTGACATGAGCAATTTTGAGTTTTAATAGCCACAAGTCAAATTTGGCTCAGTGGTAAAGTGCCTGGCGCGTCGCTCCGATATTTTGGGTTCAAATCCACTTGTTTCTTTTTTTAATCAATAAATACGGTAGCTGAGTATGTCAGTTGTTGAAACAACTGACAACAATTTAAATATATATGCAAGTGTATTGGTAATTGTAAGTAATTAAATTGAATATGTAAGTATATCCATTTTTTAGCAAGGGTTCGAGGTTTTTTGAATTAACATAAGTCGAAATAAGGAACAAAATGTGCACGCTTTTTTTTCTTTATATTATTTGATTTTTTGCAGGTATTCAAGATTTATAAGAAGAAGGTAAGTACGAGAAACGGTTGACGATTCGATGATATTGTTTTTTGGTAGGTGTTCTGAATCCACAAAACGAGGAGTTTGTACATACGACTGGGATGCGCAGCAGGGTAAAAAAAACAGCCGAGGTTGAATTTTGATCCACGCGTCTCTTGGCTTGGAGTTTTTGCCGCTTTTCACGCCGATTTCTAATCCGCATTGCCATCAGCTTTACTCCATCGAAGGGATTAGAAACATCGCGAATCCGTTGCATCGTCGGACGATTTTGTTGCCGTACTCTCCGTTGTAATGCGACTTTCCTCATTTTCGCGCAAGCATCACACCTCGTTTTCTTGCATACAAGACGACAGCCTTCACTTCGCCATTTTCCCATGCAGTCGGGATGTGCCGCCCCGATAGGCATAAAATGCATGCTGATGTCGCCCAAACCGTTGCAAATGGTCGCCCTCCTGAACCTCGTCAATATATCCGGAAGCATTTCGATCGTTTTTAAAGACGGATCGAAATTAAACACGTTTTGTTTGACGTGACGTCCATAAATAAAGTATTTCATGCTTCGGTTAGCGTCGAGTGTGACGTATCTCTCCGTCAAAGGACAATGCACGTCGTTCTCGAGCTTCGTCACAGCGTATGAGAAAATCATACATTTTCCCTTCGGAGTCGATACCTCGGTGACACTCCACGACTCCGGTAATTGAACCGTTCGATCGATACAATCCTTTGCACCGTCTTGCCAAATTCCTGAAACGATTAAATTAAAAATTATTTATATGAAAGAGTAAGTTCATATTTTGGGGCTACAAATAGTCAATTGTTTGCCTACAAAAAATCAGAACAACCCCTTCAGACACTGCAGTTTTTTTTATAATGGTAAGTATTTATCAAGTGAAAAGATTAGTTGTAAAAAAAAAATAAGGACAGCGGTAAGTTTAAAAGGACAGAAATAAGACAGATAACTTTACTGTTCTTTCTACTCAATACACGTATACAATTAGCAGAATGTCAGTAAAAGCTGAAGTATGGTTCACAACTGCATGCACTATTTTAAGGATGTCGGGTCCCAAATCGCAAATGAAAATTCTGAAAATTTGGTATATTTTTGTATGAAGTATTTAAGAGGTCGTGTAAAAAATTTCACGACGATTAGGAAGCTCGTTATTGAACAATTAACATTAAAAAATTAAATGTAGTCTTATGGAAACTGATATAACTTTGCGATAAGTGTTTTTTTTACCTCTCAATTTTTGAATATCTACGATATACTGAAAGCAACGGAAACAAAACGAAGTTTAATGATAAATATTTTTTTGTATTTGTTTAAAAAATTGTTCTTAACAAAACGTTAATTTTTTCAATAACGAGTTTCCTAATCGTCGTGAAATTTTTACACGACCTCTTAGATACTTCATACAAAAACATACGAAATTTTCAGAATTTTCTTATCATTTTTTATTTCAACCCTTAAGGAGGTTGAAGCAATGATGATAGAATTCTGAAAATTTGGTATGGTTTTACATCAAGTATTCAGGAGGTCGTGTAAAAATTTCCACGACGATTAAGAAGCTATTTATTGAACAATTAACATTAACAAGTTTTATAGGGACTCAACATCCATAAAGTAAGCTTCCTTGGATTTCCGATGTGACACAATTTCATCAATCGTACATATTAACAATTTTCTGTTGCGAACAGGAGAATATTCTAATACTCACGTTCGCTGATGCCAACGGGTGAAAGCACCTGAAAAGGCATTTGAGAAGCTGATAAATCTGCTTCTGAAGAATCAGCGTTCAATGAGGGCAGTGTTTCAACATCCACAGCTGGCGAAGGTGCATACGAACAGAGATCTATAATGCAAATAGAATAAAAAACGTATTTACTTTTCAATTCACTTTCGAGGGGGGGACGTTCATATTCACTACGAAAATAAACATATTTATGATAATTTTGTTTAACGACACAGTTAATATATATTTGTTTATGTCAGACATATATAATAAAAGGACATTTGAAGAACAAATCTTCGCAGACGGCTTAACAAAAATTTGCGGTGAACCGCATAAATCATCACTGAATCATCTGAGAGAAAAAAAAACATTCTATTAGTCGATAAGTTTTTTGAGGTAACGCTGTCAACTTTTTAATATTTTTATTATTTTCATTCATTTTACAATAACAATTGTTCCAATTTTTTAAATGAAAATCGCTATTTTGACTTGTGAGACTATAAATTGAAAAATATAAATAAAACTCGACAGCGTTAGCTCAAGAAACTTATTGATCAATAGAATGTTCATGGTTTTTTTTATCGCAGATGATCCAGTGATAAGTTGTGTGGTTCACCGCAATTTTTTGAGGCGTCTGCGAAGATTTATTGTCAATTACTCATTCCTGCATAATTATCAATGAAAATTTCACAAAATATTCTTCAAATGTCCTTTTATTTTATACTTATAACATAAATAAATATATATAAACTGTGTCGTCAAAAAAAATGATCGAAACAATGCTTTCTTTATAGCGAGTTGACCTTACCCCCCCCCCCTCATCCCCGCCCTTAATTGCACACTTTTTCATAACTTTAATGTAAACAGCAGTATATTATAATACTCACGTTCGCTGATGCCATCGGGTGAAAGTACCTCGAAAGGCATTTGAGAAGCTGAGACATCTGCTTCTGGAGAATCAGCGTTCTTCAGCAAGGACAGTGTTTCGACAGCTGGCGAAGCTGCCTACAATGAGATATCTATAATGCAAACAGAATAAAAACATATTTACATTCCAATTCACATTTAATTGTACATTTTTGCATTTTTGCATACTTTATTATGAAAATTACTTTGGGTTTCAGGAAACTCCTCGAAGAAAGTGCTAAGGACTTGCACTGACGGTTTCATGAATGCAGCAGACTCAACATAGGCCCCCGGTTGATCTCCAATTGACACGTTGGCACTTTGTTCTGTCAGCGGAAGAGCGGAAGAGCCTTGTCCAGCGTATCTGCTGCATTCATGCAAAGGGACCACATTTTCTTTTTGCACCGAATCACAGTCGAATTTCGACGGTACAGCGAAATTGTTGAGACGTGCACGCTTGTACGTTACCTATACATAAAAAAATACATGATTTACAATACAAAATGAATCATCTTTTCTTGAAATAAATAACTTACTTGTGCAATGATCTGCCCACTTGAATCGCGCTTTATCCATTCATTAGCAATATCCCTTTCGTTGAAATGTTTTTCACATATTACTTGCGTGAGTTCCAACTTTATGACACCTGGAATCGCGTGTTCCCATTTCTCACGCAAAACATTGTCATTAGGCACCCGGAAGAACGACGCCTTTGCATTATCGGCTTTGCGGCCGGTATTGCAATGAGGAACCGCGCACCGTCTTGGCATTTTTGCCAATTTTTCAAAAATCTTTTCTTTCTTTTTTTTAATTATATTTTTAAACACAACCAAATCAAGACACAACTGTAAGCCCGTGGACACTACCTATGAGAGCACAACAGAGGACAATATACGACACGGCGATTTTGAGGTTAGGTTTGAGAATACGCAGTAGGAGGCAGGGGGGTGACCGTAGGAGGATAGATCGCAGAGACGAGTAGTGACGGGATTACGAACTACTCCAGTGCTTCGATAAGCGTCCGACCCCCACCACTTGATTTTGTGACGAGTGTCCAGAGCGTCCAGAGCGTCCAGAGTGTCCACGTGTCCAGAGTCCAGACCTGTGTATAAGACCGTGGCATAGGGCATAGGCGGCATAGGCATATTCCTTCTTTAGTCGTCTGAAGCGTCTGAAGTGTCTGAACCGTCTGAACCGTCTGAACTTTCAATTTGTTGCTACGGGCAACGGGCTGCGGGGATACTGATTCAATCGCTTCCATACGAATCTCTATTTTCTTTCCTTGCGGCAATATCACCATGTCCAAATTGCTAAAAATTGATGGAAGTTTGGGCGAAGGCGTGAGTTCCCAAAATGATATATTACCATATAATAGTACATTTCATAAAAGCGATCGAAAATATCATTGATTATACATTTTTATTATTTATTCATAAAGAAATTGTGATGATTGGCTTGATTATTGATATGTAGGGTGGTCAGGTGTTACGAATAGCACTGAGCTTGAGTGCTCTTTACAGCATACCAGTGGAGATCAGCAACATACGAGCTGGTCGACCAAAACCCGGTCTTGCTGCTCAGCATCTCAAAGGTACAAACTACATTTTCCTTGTCAATTTGGACTTTGTTATTTAGCCTTGCTCCATGTTGCCAAACATTTATTGTTACAGGTGTTGAACTAGCCCAGGAGCTTTGCAACGCCAATGTAAAAGGAGGATTCGTAGGTTCGACCTGCATCGAATTTCGCCCAGGCGTGCGCAAAGTTCAAAGGAGAGAATTTCATGCGAACATACAAACAGCAGGGTGCATAGGCTTATTGGCTCAAGTTGCTCTACCGATTGCCCTTTTTCTCCCATTTGACGAATCAATTACTATTACATTGAGAGGCGGCACAAATGTACCTATGGGTCCTCACATAGAATATCTGTTGGAAGTCTTTCGACCTCATCTCAATAAGTTTGGCGGAGACTTTGACTGCACACTGCTAAGGAGGTAAAAACTTTTGATATTGCAAATTATTATGTTATTCCCTTATACTGTTAAACTCTAAATTTATGATGATCTAGGTATTCGAGACTTTTTGTATTTGTATTTGGGCAAATTGTTTTGCCAAACATTTGAGAATGTAGCTCCGATAGTTAGTACCAACGGTTATAAGACGGCTTGGACAAAAAAGTGTAAGCACGCAAGATTCATTCGACCATAATACGTATCTTTGTAATACAAAGAAGAAAAAAAACTAGAAATCAAACTATTTTCGAGAGACGAAAAACGAAGATTCGGAAGAAAATAATAAAAATCAGGGGTTATTAATGGGATTCTTTGTTTCGAATTAAAATTTCTTCAAAACCATTCGACATTTTTCGACGAACTTTTTTTCTTTTTTATTTCCTCAAAACGACGTTATTGATAATTCTGCATATGGTTTCAGAGGATATTCAAATGAGAAAAGGGTTTGGGACCGATTTTTGAAAAACGAAAATCATTGTTTCGAAAAATGCTTACACTCTATCCTTTCTATGTACCTTTTCTCACGAACCATACGTTCGATTTTCACCATTTTTCATCTGTGTGTATATATTAAAGTGTTATAAACATTGTATCAATCCATTTTTTCGCTATTTTGTCGCAACATTTTTGACGTCGCTTGAATTTTTTTTAAAATTGTGACCACTTTTTTTTACCTTCAAATATATTTTTCTCGGGTCTGAATCGTTTTTTTTCTTTTTTTTTTTTTTTTTTTAAAAACGGCCTGTCCCATCCTTCATTGACAATGAGACGTACTTGTTGCTTGAAAAAGAAAAAGAAAAAAAATATATGCCGATACGATGAGTAGATGCCGAGAAAAGGTACGTTACGGGTGAAAAAACGGAACTTTTCAGGAAACACGATTTTCTGAAAAGTTCATATTTCCAATTAATTCCGGGTTCTTTGTTGTATCGATCAAAGTAATTATCGACTCTTAGCTCTCATATGTCTCTTAAGTATATGGATAGTTACTTCGATCGATACAACAAACAGCCCGATTTTTCATTAGAAATTCAAACGTTATCGGAAAATCGTGTTTCCTAAAAACTTGTTTTTTTTTACCTAGAATGTACCCTTTCTCGGAATCTACTCATCAGCGTATCGAACATTTTCTGTGACGTAACAAGTACATCCAAATAAAGGATGTGTCCAGGCGTTGTTTTGCTTAAAAAATGCATTTTTTGCCTCTCGAATATGTCGAACAAGCTCCTTAATTCGCTACACGATCAAACATGTATTATTTAACCAATTAACAAAGAACTTGCATATTTTTAGAGAGTCTATCTTGGTTAATATGAGAATTTCATATCTCTCGTGTGTAACGTGGAATCCCCATGTAGACACATATCGGTAACACGGGACTTGCATCGATGTAACTTTCGAATAAAAATGTATTCTTAATGTCTCGTTAGAACGCAATGTTACCGTCCTCCAGCATGAATCGTTTGATAAACGAGATTGCTAAATTGTGCGGCACAGTACAGTGCGGTGAGAGGAAGTTAAGCGCGTAGCAAACGCTGAAAGTCCTTGGAATGATTTTTATCCCGATGAGTCGCACAGTGTCATAATTTACGAATCGTGCATTTTGTAGCTATTTCTCTCATATTCTACCTACAACGACTATAGCCGATTCGACTGGATATAAATTTCTCTTGCAGAGGATATTATCCTAGAGGCGGTGGGGAAGTACAGTTGAGAATAAAGCCCGTCATAAACTTGAATGCAATCGAAATGCTGGTACCTGGTGACGCGATTGGGATATCTGGCTGGTCTTATGTTGCTGGCTCAGTGAACATCAATGTTGGTATAATCTCGATATATATATATATATATATAGTACATATTTTCTGTTAGATATAAATCAAGATTACAAATGGCAACGACACATTGCCTGCTCATTATCAATCATCGTCCAGACTGCTGGTTCCCTTAGAACAACAGTTTTATTAATATTATTCTTTATGAGAATTTCTAGTTAACGTTAGACATAAAAAAACTATCGTTGTTTGTCTGCTGTTCAGGTAGCACATAAAATGGCCAAGGATGCAGAAAGAACGATATCCGAGTGTCTTGCCGCAACGAGTATTCCAATACCACCGATAAATATCGAGGAATATAGGGAAGACCGGGGAATGGCTATGGATAATGGGACTGGCATCAAGTAAACGCGAGATATCAGCTTGTAATTAGTGTATCCACAATAGGAAGCAACATTGTTCGGATGAATATCCTGACAGATATTTGCGCATATTCATTTTCTCGATCATAATCAAATACTAAACTTGGAAGCATAATGACAAATCTATTTTTGTAAAAGAAATAATTCTTGCCTCTTAGTCTTGATTCATTTGAATTATTAAGTTATTACATCGGGATAACTGTTTGAATAGTTTTTCGCTTCTTCAATAATATATGTATATAATTTTCAGTATAGTGTGCCATACCACCGGCGGTTGCATTTTCGGCGGTTCCGGGTTGGGGTCTAATCGCTGCGACGGATCTCGGTCCGGTACCGAAGCTGCTAATTTGATTCTTCGGCCTCTAATCAACGGCTATTGCGTTGACGAGCACATGCAAGATCAGGTTAGTTTAGAACTTGTGGACGACGACGACGCGTCGCGTTCGAGGCCCAAATTATGCGGCGGTATAACAAACTTGATTAGACAAGAATTTCGAAATTTTTTAAATATAAATTCTAATTCCTGGTCAGTTTGTCGAATGCCTTTAATCAATTTTGCCAAATTTTCTGTCCTAATTTATTTTTTACAAAACTACAAATGCCTAAATCGATATTATTTTCATATTATCCTTTCTCCTTTCGGCTCGAGGTTTCCAGCATCTTGGAGTATTCTGGATTTTCTTGAAATTGTAATCTTATTATATGTAGTCTAAAATTTTCGGTGAAACATACTTTTTCGTTCGATTTAGCAGGAAACAAATTTTTAAATGATATTCTACTTTATATAGAAAATTTTGTACACGATAGATTATATTGCTGATGGCCCTAGCAAAGGGACGCTCTCGGATTCTCTTGGGAGAGCACAGTCTAACAAAGCACGCGGAAACGGCTATACAAATAGCCGAAATAATGCTTGCCAATCGGGGACTTGGTTTCAGTCGTCGTCCAGCAAACGGTGATGATGAAAATGGATTAATCGTCCTGGAATGCGATGGCTGCGGCCTTATAAACGAAGCTATTTCATCTCTATGATTTATATCGGCCGTGACCGAATTTTTTCATGAAAAATTTCATCTAGTCTGCTTAAAGATTACCTTACCTGCAAATAAGTCAGGATCCTTCGAGGACGAGGAAATGCCAAAGTATTATAAAAGAACGAGTTTCAGTATTGTACCGTTCCGTTAATAAATAAACGGAAATATCGTTTTTCATACAAGATTCTTATTGGGTTTGCGAATATTTTAAATAACGATTAGCTATGTATGTATGTACAATAATGGGTTTATATTTCTCAAGTGCCGACAAATATCTTAGTTTGCACGATTATTCTTGCTTTGGGTGAAAAAATGGTGCTATCGTTCGTAGAAATTCTTTCTGAAATTGTTGGCACGAGAATCTACTGACGGACGCTCTGTAAAAAGGATAAATAAATATCGGCCCTTATTGGTAAAAAAAAATGGTTCTTTGTCTGGTTCTGTTACCTGGCTGCTTGTCTTATCGCGTTCCGATCTTTCGGATGCATGGTAATCACGTGAGCCAAAACCCGTCCGTACTCTTCGGCATCATCGGCGAGAAATCCCGTTTGACTACTAGACTGTGTTTCAATTATATCGGCCCTGCATCGGAACAAAACGTTACTTTTCTTTTCACATACGTCGTTTCTCACATCCTTGTAGATAAATCAATATTGTTGTTGTTGTTGTTGTTGTTAGAGCAAGTTAGTATTCGTTTGAGCCGTTGCGCGGTACTTTGACGAATGATTCGTTGCTACTTGCCGTAGCATTCGAGGTAAATGGCACGGCAAGTGTTACGGGCGACGAACGATACGAAAACGCGATCCCCATTTTCTCCGGTACTGAGCAGCAACCGATGAGGTTAAAATTTGCCGAGTACATGGAAAATTATGGCACAGTGTACCCGACTGTCCTTTTTCTCAAAAATTTCAGCCATACTTCTCTAGATACCCTGAAAACTTGAACGAAACTCAGTGTCAGGGAAAGTATGAATGGCGTTTTGGAATATCTCGTCGTTTGCAATACTATAATTTTCAAAAGTTTTGAAAAAAAAAAGAAAGAAAAAGAAAAAGTGCCATAATTGTGTATGTAATCGCCAAACGTTAACCCGATCGGTTACTCAGTGCCGGAGAAAATACTGATTGCGTTTTCGAATCGCTCGTTGCCTGTAACACTGACTCTCAAACTGGATGAAGGTGTGAGCCCCCGAGTATATTCAACAGACTCCCAAAAAAGAGGACGAGTATTGATATTTAAAATCGTTCATATTCTTGCGAATGTTCGATCTCGTCGTGAATTATATTTTTCAATACTCGGCCCCTTTTATCTTGCACTTTAAATATATAATTCCTTTTCCCGAGGGAGCGTGGGCGCTACTTTGGTGTTTGAAACTTGTTGAAAATAGCTAAAGTTTATCTTCGAGGAGGTCGGTATTTTTTGCGGATGTTTAAAGTACCTCGGTCCACCGGAAGCGTGAGCGACCATGATCAAACCAGCAGCCATCGACTCGACGATGCTGATGCCAAAATGTTCGTTCCACATGGCGTGTAAGCCTATACTGCCGACTTGTAGTTCGTCGAGCAGCTCCGGATACGGAATGTTCAGTTTGAACTCGACGTTCTCGTCTAGAGCAAGATGCTTCGCAAGATCCTGCATGTCCTTTACACGCGCTTCGTCGTCCGCGTTTCGACACGATCCGATCAAGACGAGACGAATCTGAACGATATTGAAATTGGCGTTAAAGAAAAATAGAAGCAAGCCAAGTAGCCATGAATTGTAGATAACCAAAAATCTGTATGATAAACTAAGATTGTGATTTTAATGTAGGCCGTGAAATATGCTCCAATTCACCCTTTCCCAAATGTCCTCCTCCAATATCGTCCGTAGTTCATACATCGCTCGTAACATCAAAGGATGTCCTTTCTCAGGTCTGAACTGCGCGACCGAGACTATCTTGATAAATTCACCCTTCTGATCATCCTCGAGCAATGGTAATTTTATCAAATTCTTAATGTCACAAGGCGGATAAATTCTGTGCGTCTTTAAAGGACAGTTCCATATGGAATTTATGTGTTCCTCTGTCCAGGACGAGTTCACCATTACCGTTTCGGCACATCTACCGGTCCAGCCGTACAACTGTAAAACATGGAATTGAGCTGTACAAATATTGCTTTCTTCAAATTGAGTATACTTCAAAGGAGATATGCCTAATCACCAGAGCGAATATTTTGTAGTAAACTATTTTAGCCGCGGAGAAAAACGGATTTCTCGCGATATTTCTATGATTGTTATGAGATGCGATTCTCTTATAAACGTGCCTTAGCATATCCGTAGATATAGTCGGATAGTGTGTGTACGTTCCGACACGACAACCACCGACATATCTGAATAAAGGATACGTGAAAGCATAGCCCATTGTGTCGATATAGATGTCTGAAAACAAAAGTATTATTTTATTTTCATGTCGATGAAGGAGCAACTTGAGAAAGTCACTCGTTCATTCTTGTAGAACAAATTTTGGGAATGTGATTTTTTCAAGCGGTCGACTGTGCATACTCTTTCGTACATACTAAAGAAACAATGTTTGAACATTTTTTCGCGCATGACTTGACAAAATATGCTAATTGAAACTTTGCAAATTTTTGTTTATGAGAGGGATGTAACGTTCTCGATTTTCGTCTTTAAAAACGGCATAGAAATTAAACCTTTCAACCAATTTCAACATATTAGCGGCTAATCAATTTTAAAGAACGATTGGCCAATATGTTGGTAAATAATCAGTGAAATTAACCGTTTGTGAAACCTTTCAAGCTGTGGTATGCGCAAATTGTTAAACTAAAACAATCGAGTGTGCCTGGATATGAAAATTTGGGCATCGAAATAAAATATATACCTTATATAGAGAGAGATGGGAATCATGAGACCAAAGCATATATGCAATGTATAAATGCGCAACGAACCAGATTTTTTTAACGCATCGATAGATTAAAAACTTTTGACAAACAATCGCTTAATTTCTCGTACTAGAAACGAAAAATTATCAAATCAACGTTCGGCTATTATTTTCCTAATTAAGAAATAAATATGAAATGGTTTACCTGGCTGTAACAAATTGAGGGCTTCGATACCCAGCCAAATAGATCCCAAGCTCTGACCCAATAGCGTAAAGTAAGGATACATATCTGCCTCGACCCATTTACGCCTGTGCAAGTAGACAAATTTTATAGTAGGCTCGACATTGATGTTGAACGTACTCTTAACTCGTCTGAGAATTTGTTCAGGATCGGCGTCCAGATCGCCGGTGTATACAACTATTTGGACATTGGAATACCTATTTGGGACAATTTTTAATTGTCAAAGAAAACATTGTCGTTGCATTAATTAGCGATGAAAGATCAATAATATTTCACGAAATTCTCACTTCTTTTGGAGAGCTACGACCGCTTCCCACAGTACCCTCTCGCCTCCACCGCCGCTGTTGCAGTAAGGGTGAAAGAGTCCGATGACAGGCTCGTTCCTTATTTTCTCGCGTCTTCTTCTTCTTGCAAATACTCGTCGCCAGTATATTATTAATCCCGGTAAAATCAACGATATGCACACAATCTTACAGGTAGCGACAAATATGAGTACCTTGAAGGTTGCTATTAAAGTGCCGCTGGATAAAAATCAAGATAAACAAAAATCAACAATGGCCATATCCAGAAGAAATATGGAATTCCGGATTTAGTCTTATCATTATTTAATACAAATCACCATTAGATATTCCGTAGTCTAACGTAATATACTTAGCAATGCTACGCACAATCGGTAGAAAGACCCGACCAAGCTATTCGACGATAACCTCACTTTCAACTCAAATATAAATCAAATTTATAGGTATAATGTCATTATTCTTACGTTAGACAGCAAAAGTTCCACATTCTTCCGATTGATTTCCACGATTTCGAACCAACTTTATTTTCATTGAGACATAAAACATCAGCAATAAATATCGATATGGTATTTGTATAGTTGTAATTTAAGGGATGGGGTCGGAGGTGACACTCAATTGACTGCACTCGCTGCACTCAATTGACTCCACGGTCTTATCCATGGAACCTAGAGGCATGGAGGCTAGAGTGAAGGAGACCGAACGGCCTATACCAAAAGCATTATGGACGTGGACATGAAGAATAGAGCAAAGAAGCCCGAACGCGTATACTGGGGGCTTATTACGGTTCTCGAGCGAGTTTACTCACTTCTCGCATTTTCATCTCACGTGAGTTTAGTCACCCTATTACGGATCTCTCGAGTGAAAATGTGAAATAACTAGGCACTTCCGGTATAGGGATCTCACATTTTCACGAAAGTTGGCGCCATATTTATAAAAAACATTTAACGGTTGTTGTGACGTGTGATACAAATTTAAAAAAATGAATGTAACAGAAGAGCAAATAAAGATATTATTAAAATACATGAAAGAACATAAAGATTTTGCACGGGGAAGGATAAGGTATAATAGTGGAAATAAAAAAAAATAGTGAGTACTATATTCACACATTAAATTGAGTATTAATATACATAAAAATCGTAACTCGCAATACAGTATTCAACTCGTAGTTGATAAACAAGTAATATTATTATTAACGATAGTTATTTTAATTTATGCAGGATGATATGTGGTTGATCATTACAACATCTCTAAATAGTGTTGGAGGTGGACCCCGAAAAGAACCAAACGAATGGCAAAAGGTATATAGGTTATGTATTATAAGCAATTTAGAAATTCGTTTTCCGTTATGTTGAATGGGTCAGGCGCATCGCGTAATGTTCGCCGTATTCTCAGCATTCGGTTTTCCCGATTTCCCATAAACATCACAATCACTAAATTCTCCATTGTGCAAATTGACGGGTATCGCTAACTTTTATTCTTCGACCAACAAAAATGAAGTGATGTTTGTTTTTCGATGGAACCGAGGGGAGTTCCACGCAAATCCAGGCAAATCACGCTCACGAGCATGCGCACAACGGTTCTCGACACAGAAGTTCGTGTCGAGTAAACTCACGCGGATAATCTCGTCTTTTCACCTAGTGAGATTCACCGTAATAGGGTGAGCCGCTCACTTTCGTCATTTTCACTCGTTTTGCGAACCGTAATAAGCCCCCTGAAAGCACTGAAAGCACCCAAAACGTGGATCCTGAAAGTGACGAAAAGTTTTGGTTCGAAATTCAGCCACATCAAGCGCTAGTACCGAGAGGGACGGATGTGAAGTATGGCATCGGTGACGCTATGAAGTGAGCGCGTACATACAAACTGGAGAATTCTTGGTTATATCAGAGAACATAGATGTATATGGAACAACCATGGAGGTTAGACAGGAGGAGACCAAACTGTGGGTTACGGGCATGGGACAGAAACGGTGGAGAGTTAAAACTGTCGTTTTCAGCCGCGAGTAGCGCTGAACACAGCAATATCTATCGCGGGAATACGAGTCTCCCGAAATTTAATTAATGACGCTTCTTTTCCCGGGTAATTCGATTAGTTATTGTTAGTGGACGCTGACAAACTATTTATTTGGAGGTTATCGACTGCATGGAGTCGCGACTACATACATAACGGGATTTGCAGATAATCCGAATATTCCTGAAATGGGCAAGCTGTGGACACTTTGAAATGAAAAAATATTATTATAAGATTCAGTTTCATTATAAGTAACGAATGTATTTACTTTTGGTACACCGAATGATGCCACTTGTTTTTCATTCGCCAATTTTCTTCTTTTGACCTCTGCTGGGTCCCCTGTCGAGCAGCCCGGAACCGCTCACCGCTTGCCCATTTCAGAAATATTCGGCTTATCTGCGAATCCCGTTATGTATGTAGTCGCGACTCTATGCAGTCGACAACCTCCACATAAATAGTTTGTCAGCGCCCACAAACAATAGCGTAAATAATAAATTATTGAATTACCCGGGAATAGAAGCGTCATTAATTAAATTTCGGGAGAGTCGTATTCCTGCGATAGATATTGCTGTGTTCAGCGCCACTCACGGCTAAAAACGAAAGTTTTACTCTCCACCGTTTCTGTCCCATATTTTCAGCATTTTGTCAATGAAGTGTGGTCTCCTCCTGTCTAGGCTCCATGGGAACAACAGGCCTTATGGGCGCATTTGGCTGGGGTGCGCTTAGTGCTCACCAGGGGAGTGACACTCAATGCTAAAGAGACCCACGTTATTTGTCTCGACGCTGATTGGTCGAACCGGAGTTCGTTACGTTTTCTATACCAACCTCGGAGAACGAAACTCTGAAAAAAATTTGGCTCTGCACTGTTGGCGCCCTGCAATATTTAAAATTGGGCGGGAGAGGTTTTAGGAATGAATTGGATATATTAGAAAATATAAGAAAAATGTAAAACAATTAAAAAGAATATCTTATTGAGTAAAATATTATTATTTTACATAGAACTATTATATACTATTATATATACTATAACTATATTATATTACATTATTATAAAACATTCATTTTATTAATCTTCGGAATGGTATTTTCCGGATCACCCGGTTATCTCGCTAATAGGGAAAGATGATGCAGTAGAAATTTCCTGAAACAAATAATGAAAAAAATAATTATAATATCGATTTTTATCGCTTGATATCCAAGCTGACAAAAACGTGTTATTATCGTTGAACTTATCTTTTTTTCGACGTTCGACCATGCCGGAATGAAGATGAAATGAGGAGAATTTCTCGACGGCCGCCTGTGTTGAATCGTCCGATTGTCTCGCCAGCAGGGAAGAACGATCGCGTAGAAATTCTCTGAAACAAATAACGAACAAAATTATTATAATATCGAGTTTTATTGCTTGATTTCCAAGCTGACAAAAGCGTATTATTATCGTTCAACTTACTTTTTTTTCGACGTTCGACCATGACGGAATAAAGTTGGAGTGCGTTGAATTTCTTGACGCCCGCCTGTGTTGTCGTCCGATTGTCTCGCCAGCAGAGAAAAAAGATCGACTAGAAATTTCCTGAAACAAATAATGAAACAAATTATTATAACATTGAATTATAAGCCTAATGAATTCTGTAATTTCGGTTCTAAACTGCCAAATATACCATTAGAGGTCTCACCTTTTTTGCGGCGTTTTATGGCCGTATGAACCTGATCGCCCCGTTTCGTTTCGCCAACAGCAAAGAGGCCCATCCTCGGCAATCAATCTATAAAATGATAAAAATATTAATATATAGCACTTCACTGCACAAGTTGCTTCCGGAAAACTTAGTGAGGTTAACTTAGCTTCGGTTAGATTTTCTTCTGTATTTCCCCGATTTAGACTAAACACAGACTCTACTTCACTACCGATTTACTTGACTATAGTCGTCTATAAAAATTTCCAGATCACAAAACGAAAATTTCACAGGAAAATACACTTTTTATCTAAAGCTGTCAATACACAATTTCTCACATGACGCTCGTCACCACGGTCACCACCATATTGGATTTGTCGGATTTGATACGCTACGCATTGTTACCACCGGTACAACTGTTACAACCATTTCCAGAACCTGAATATTTAGTTTTTGTATGTTGGTGGAAAAAAGTAACGAACTCCTCGCGTGGCAAATAAGAAGGAGTGGGGGAGCCGGAGTGTCACCCCTCTGGTGCTCACCCCAGCCACCGTGGCGCTGCCCAATATCTGTGTGCACGCATACACTGATGCTGCGGTCGTGGCGCGCTCTTTCTCGCACCCAAGCGTTCAGCTATGCTTGGGGTACTGTTCAGTTTAGTGCTCACCCCAGCCACCGTGGCGCTGTCCAATATCTGTGTGCACGCATACACTGACGCTGGGGTCGTAGCGCGCGCTTTCTCGCACCCCAGCATTCAGCCATGCTTGGGGTACTGTTCCGCTTAGTGCTCACCCCAGCCACCATGGCGCTGTCCAATATCGGTGTGTACGCATACACTGATGCTGGGGTTATAGCGCGCGCTTTCTCGCACCCAAGCATACTGTTCCGCTCTCGCTCGCACCCACGAGCTGTGTACCCCGTGGTTGGGGTACTTGGGGTCTGGATTTAAGGCAACTACATTCCGGACCCCAAGCATGCACATTTTTCTTTTTATTTGTATTCATAACATACAATAAAGATGCTTCTTTCCTAGAAAGTTGTTACAGACTGTATTTCTCTTTCGATTTAAAAAAATCACTTTTACTAAAAGCAGCAGGCAATATTGGGAAAAAAAGTTATTCAACTTCGATGAAATAAAATATTTATTTAAAAAAAAATCTCCCGTTCTAGGATTCGATCCATGAACCGCTAGCATGTAATGCCCCCTTCGCTTTCGAGCGAGCCGCCGATACAAGAGCGAGTGAGATGCACTTATCGGCAGGCACGCATAAGTGCAAGCGAGATAACATGGGAGTGGGGGTCAGCTGATGCGCCGAGTGTGTGTGGCACACTGATACATCGCCGCGCGCTCTACAGCCCATAAGTGGAACTACATTTTCCGTGCCAAAAATTAACACGGGCCCTGTTGTTCCATGTACATCTATGTTCTCTGGTTATATTTATGGGTGGACTTCCGAAAACCCCCCACCTCCGATCGATTTGAAAATTTGCACAGACCTTCCTTTTGATGTTCTAAGACAACCCCTAAAGGGATTTTTGGCGCGTGCCAATAGTTTCCGAGAAAATAAATTTTGAAAATTGGATTTTAGCATGCGCGGGTGCCCTTCCGACCCCCTCCCCCACCTCCGATCGATTTGAAAATTTGCACAGACCTTCCTTTTGATGTTCTAAGACGACCCCTAAAGGGATTTTTGGCGCGTGCCAATAGTTTCCGAGAAATTGAATTTTGAAAATTGGATTTTAGCATGCGCGGTATTTCTATCTCCTGCCCCTGACTTGTCGATGGATTGTTGGTTACTGGAACGAGTCTCAGCTCAAACCAACTGTTGGCTACTGGAACGACTTCCAACTCGCACCCACGGGGGGGGGGAGCCCTCCCAGCACGAGAACGAGATTTTTAAATGAAAAAAAATTATTATTTTGCTTCAAATAATAAAGTTGCATGTTCGAAAATGGGGGCTCCGGGTATCGCTTATTTTGTTTGACTTCGATGGCAACAAATCGTTTTTTTTCCGCTGCTTCCTTAAGATGTGTGTGTGTGTGTGTGTGTGTGTGTGTGTGTGTGTGTGTGTGTGTGTGTGTGTGTGTGTGTGTGTGTGTGTGTGTGTGTGTGTGTGTGTGTGTGTGTGTGTGTGTGTGTGTGTGTGTGTGTGTGTGTGTGTGTGTGTGTGTGTGTGTGTGTGTGCGTGCGTGCGTGCGTGCGTGCGTGCGTGTGCGTGTGCGTGTGCGTGCGTGTGCGTGTGCGTGTGCGTGTGCGTGTGCGTGTGCGTGTGTGTGTGTGTGTGTGTGTGTGTGTGTGTGTGTGTGTGTGTTTTTACATAATCTACAACTTTTGTTGGAAACATTTTTATCTGCAGTCAGTAGTTCTTGAACTAACATAGAAAAACCCCTTCAAAATCGATTTTTTTTGGATTTTCAATATGAAGATCAAATTTGCGCCAATTTTCATTTTCATATTCGTGCTCAGAAGGCCAAAAAACATAAGTATGCAAAATTACAGCTCAATCGGAGGTGGGGGGTTTTCGGAAGTATATCCCAAATATCCACATGTACATCACGCATTTTTTTACGTTTTTAACACAATTGTGCTGTTTCGAGGTGATCATTTTTTGTCTAATATTTTCTACCAATTACTTTTTTTCGTTACTTTTATGTGATGTACATGTGGATATTTCTACGAAATTTAAATCATAAAATTCTTTCTTTTTTTAAATATGTATTCAATTTGATATAGAGATAAATTTTTGTGAGGCCAGAAATGTATATCAAGAAATTTTATGTCGAAACACAAAATTAATTCATTATTATTACTCGCGACTAAATAACAATAATTTCTGTTAAAAATGAATATTGTTTTTTTTTACATTGAAGGTTCACTATTTTTGACAATAAATAACAAAACGGCGAGCCATAAGCATCAAGATTCAATTTAAAAACTCCGCGCTGGTACGCCGACATATAAATATATATATACAGAACGCTCGACACTCGACGGCCAAAGACGAAAAATACTGTGAGAAATCAGAAAGAGAGAAACCCCGGTTTCGTCTCTCACTCGCACTCGCATTCACGACCGAGAGGCCCGAGATTAGCCAAAGACCGTCGTTACTGTATTAGTACACACGGACGCTCGCGCGCACACTAGCCCACTCACGCGCAAAGCCCGGCGGCGAGGCGGGCTTTAATCCCCACTCTTACTGTTATGCGTTAGAATCTTGTCTCCAATATTTTTCGCTCATTTTTGCATATACGAAGTTGGACCTAAGAACCTTTTTTATGTATTTGTTCATTCTCTACTACTTTTGTTTGAAACTTTTTTCAATCAAACGCTTAGTGACTGAGATAACACGGCGTTCAAACCTTCTCAACCCTTTTCTGGAAGAGCTTGGAGCCCGATTGCAAAAAAAATTAGCACCATTCGATTCAGCGTCACCGAATTACCCTTCTATCAAGTTTCGGGGTTAACTCGAACAAAGGTCTTCATTTTCCTCCTTTTTTACTGGTCTATACCCTGCACGGAGACCTAATGTGTCGCTCGTATATATGAATATGGGCCATTCCGCGTGAATCGGATCAGTCGCCTCTCAGAGATTAGTCAAATTTTGCATATTATTAGTGCCTGGCGAGATAACATATCGTGTCAAATATTTTTTTTTAATTGCAAAATTTTTCGCGTCATGAATATTGGTATATTTTCCGACTTTTTAATCAATAAGTAATTACATAACTTCTTTCCTTTCATTTTTTTAAAATTAAAGTTGTGACAAACGTACTATATTTTATGATAAAAATAATTACAACATAAAAAGAAATTATTTGGTACTATTTATTTAACAAACTATTTGTCGATAATTTTTTTAACTGTCAGGAATACGATGAAAAAATTTTAAAAAATTTCTTCAGAAACTTTGAACCCTCCAATATGCTACTAAAATTTTTCATCGATGTGTTTTGTTTCGTTATGGAGAAAATAATTGTTCAATTTCTGTACCCGTGAACAATCGGTACTCGGCGTGGCAGCCTCGGGTATTACTTCATCACATCGTACGTTACGCGCATATATATCCAAGTTAAGGGAGTTCATCTGATGATCGAATTAACAAACAGATATTGATAAAACAATTCGAGTACACTTATGAGTATCTAAAAAGTCACCTGTGCAAATTTCAAATCTTCCGGATTTTTTGTTCGTGAGCAATTAATAAATAAATTTTTTCTTAATTAACATGGTCTCTTATGGATTGTCGTGTTTTTCCCATTTATAAACCTGAAATTTGCAACCATTGACAAATGTTTTCGAATGAAACTTTTATAATGGATACAAAAATATATAGAGAACCCTTGGATAGCTTTCTTAAATCAATTAGATTCTTGTGAGCTTTAGAATTAATTAATTTGTCTCGAAAAATACTGATTTTTTAGATGTTAGCCTCCATATTACTCCAGCCGCATGTCATAGCGGCAACGTCGCAACCGCGCGCTTTTTGAAATCAACACTTTTCCCACTTCCACCTGTCGCGCTCGTGAATTGTACACTTTTTCAGTGACACGTTTGCCTTTCCAGAAAAACGTTTTCTTTTTCGAATTTTCTTCCATGGTCAAACGCGGTCGAAGCAGGTCGACGTGAATCATGGAATGAAAAATTCTAACCTAACATATGCCAGCTGTACAGGGTACGCTGTCGCGCCTGGTTGCAGCGTTGCCAAACTTATTGAACGGACTACGCTAGTCATAACAATTTTTGTTTTGACTAACTCGGTACCAGATGAACTTCCTTAATTTTCTCAAAAAGTCCATAAATAGCATCTTTCTTGACTTTTTATAATCCATACAATGGTTAAAAAATTCACCTATACTATCAACGATTTTTAACCATTATAAGCATTATCAAAAATGAAGAACGATGCTATTTATTCCTTTTTTGAGAAAATAAAATTCCATACGTAACGTGCGATGCGAGAAGTAAGTAATACCCGTGGCTGCAACACCGAGTACCGATTCTTCACGCGTACAGAAATTGAACAATTATTTATTCCACAACGAAACGACACACATCGATGAAAAATTTTGGTAGCATATTGGAGGGTTCAAAGTTTCTGAAATTTTATTTTTTACTTTTTCATCGTATCCCTGACAGTTCAAGAAATTATTGAAAAATAATTTGTTAAATAAATAGTACCAAATAATTTTTTCTTCAGTTGTAAATATTTTTATCATAAAATATTGTCCATTTATGAGAACTTGGATTAAAAAAGAAATTGTTATTCCACTTAAATAAAAAAACTTATGCAATTACTTATTGATTAATAAGTCGGAAAATTTTCCATTATTCATATCACGAAAAATTTCGTTATTAAAAAAATTTACATGACACCATATTTTATCTCGTCATTGTAAAAACAATAATTTTATATTAAAATTTCAAAATCTCCTATCAAAATGTTTAAAAAATTTGTTCGATATTTTTCATGAAAAATGTGCGAAAGAACGAAACGTTGGAGAAAAATAGCAGTTGAATTTAGTTGATTATTCGCGGAGTATGAGTATTTAAAAAATACATTTTTCAAAATCAAATTTTCTCAGAAATATTTATCTCGTGAATGGCTTGATGAAAAAATACATTTTTCGCCTGTCATATTCCTAAATAAAAAGGAAACGCTTGAACAGCGCGCGCTCTCACTTGCTCTTGTAGACAATTTTCTCATTTGCATTTTCATTCCAAATCTATTATTGATTGTTTAAAAACTAAATAAAACTTCGTATTCTCAACATACTATTCCATTTCGCACATATGCATAGATAAACACGTGCACAAAGCGTGTCATATAATCGGTGTTTTTTTCAGGCGCCAAATTCGTAGATTAGCGGAGCTTGCTCTGAAGGATGGGTCTGCTCCGATCCACAAGGTCAATGGCCTTGATACTGCTGCGACGCAGGCTGCAGCAGGAGTCTCCGCGCAGGAGGTAAGTGTAGCTAAGCCTACATGTATCGCACAAACGTTGTGCGATATTCGCGAAAATTCGAATTTCCCGCAAACATTCATTACAGAGGAATTCGAAGACCGGGTTGCCAATGCACCCGAACACCCGGAAGCTATCTCCTGTGTACCGAGCAGTCTAACTAACGTAGACTCGCTTCTCTTCAACAAAGAGCAAATTAATTTTTCCGACGAAAACCGGGACAATATGTTGTCCCGGTTTTCGTCGGAAAAACTAACGCATGTTAGTAATCAAAAAACTAACGAGCGCTGCGAACCGCAGCTGCGAGTACCCTGCAGAATATACAATCATTCGTAATTGAGAATGGTCCTATGGACAATGGTCGCATTGTAGAGACTGCCATCGATGGTCGGCGGATTGTTGATATCAGTTTTTTGTGGAAAGAATTACACGAAAAATTTGATAATCATAATACCGCACTGCAATGCCCTTTTAGCGACCTTAAATTATTCAAGTCGCTCGACTGTGGCTTGCGAACGCTGCTTTTTTTCAAATGCCAAATGTGTAATTACACATTCAATATTTGGACCGACCCCACTCAAGGTGACGATATGAGCGTTAACAAAGGTGCTGTATGCGGTACCATCACTTCAGGTACCGGATACAGCACGATGGAAGAACAATTGGCCGCAATAGCTGTTCCATCCATGAGCGCCAATACATATCGTAAATATCGCGAGAAATTATACGCCGACTTTCATGGCGTTGCCGAAGCCGAAAGGGAACGGGCAGCATCGATAGAAAGATCGATAGCAATAGAAAAAGGCCATGTTATTGACGGCGTCCCGTACATTAACGTAATTGCGGATGGCTGTTGGGCGAAACGCTCGTATGCCGGTGGTAAGCATGATGCTTTATCCGGCACAGCTATGATTTTCGGCCAGGAAAGTAAATTGGCTCTATTTATTGCTGAACGCAATAAGTATTGTGCGACATGCGAGAGAGCACAGGTGCTGGATAGAGAGCCACCCCCCCATGTTTGTTATAAAAACTGGGGTCGGGATCGGAGCTCAACGGCAATGGAAACCGACATAATTCTCGAAGGTTTCACGACTAGCGTCGCGTCGAATGGCCTGATATATCGAACTTTGATTGCGGATGGCGACAGCAGTGTATATCAGGCTATACGAGATGCAAACCCGTATATGAAATACGGCATTATAGTCGAAAAAGTCGAGTGCAATAATCACTTGTTCCGCAACATGTGCAGAAAAGTGAGGTTTGCTTCGAAAACAAAATTTGCCACTGTTTCCGTGAAAGAAAGAGTGAACGTGACGAAAATTCGCCAGTGCGTTTTGTCCAGTGGCCTGAAACTTCGTAAATTGGTCGAGCAGGCAAGAGACCTCCGCAACGCAGAAGTCATGTCGGAGACAGACAAAACAAAGGCACTCTGCAAAGATATACTGGCTCTGTCCGGTCATATTTTCGGCGACCATACCGATTGTGCCGCCCTCCCTTTCAGTTGTGAACCGAAAGAGGGGGAAGAAAACATATTACCAATTTTGCATGCTGTTGGTATATACCCTGCTATTTACGAAGCAGTTCGTTATTTAAGCAGCCACGCCAAAAGTTTATTGACAAATGTTACGAATAACGTGGCAGAGGCGTGCAATTCAATTGTCAACAAATTGAATTCAGGCAAGCGAATAAATCATTGCTTGCGAAACTCATATCAAATGAGATGCTACGGAGGTATGATACAACACAACACGCAATCCGTGTTGTCGAAAGTATATCGTCGTCACCGCTGCGCAGTTCCCAGCGCTGTCCAGAGAATGGAACGCGTAAGGAAACGCAAAAATATACGTGACCGCGTATATAAGCAGCGAGAGTGCAGTGGCCGGCTGCGCCAATTTAAGGGGACCGACAAAGATTACGGTCCATCGGCTAAAAAGCCAGATGTCGAAAACGAAATTTTCGACATTTTTGCTGATGGCCATATGTCTAAGTTGCGATCGAACCAACAACGTTGGAGAGAGATCGAACGAGACACAGTTTGTCAACGCAATTGTGAGTTGTGGCATCAGTTGCGAACTGAAATGATAACGGCATCGCAATTCGGGCCGATATGCCGTATGTTACCCACGACCTCGTGTGGAAATATGGTTGCGAGTATTCGGTATCCGAAGATTCTGGACTCGGTAGCCACAAAATAATGAATCGCAAACGAAGATGCAGCTCGACAGGCACTCGAAAAAAAACTGGGCAAAAAAATTGTTGCCTGCGGTCTCTTCATCGATCGAGAGATTCCTTATCTAGGAGCATCTCCAGATGGATTGATCGATGACGATGGCATCGTCGAAATAGTGTCCATTCTCGGCACAAAATGGCGATTTAGAAAGCGCCATCGAAGAAAAACCTTCCCTAAGAGGCATATTCGATAAAAAAGATAAGCGAGTCCTGAGACGAACTCACGCATATTTTTATCAGGTGCAGGGCCAATTGCACATAACGATGCGAGACTATTGCATTTTCGCGCTGTGGAATTCCACAGATCTGAAGCTGGTAACAGCAGAAATCATCGATAGTCGACGTAGCAGGAATATGCCGATTCGCGATCCTGACTATATTGTACAGGCTCGGGAAGAAGCACTGCGAAAAAAAAATGCTTCGTCCTTATACATTAGCGCTCCCGTCCCAAGCGCTAAACGAGACGATATTTCGTCCTTTCCCGGTGTACAAAAAGATGCACGCAATCGGAATAATGATTGGGTCGCGATCGAAAGCGACGATCAAATCGAATCTTCCGATGACAATCGGAAGATAATCGATCTATTGAAACAAGATATTTCCGTAGATGAAGTCGTTTCAATAATTTTGAAGCCAGATACTTTATTGACGGATACTTGTATAGATTTGTTTCAAAATATCTTGGAGGAAAATAGCCAATTCAAGTGTAATCCTGCTTGTTATACGGCATATTACACATTTATCAAGCCCAACGATGTTGGCACACCCGATATACAGATCATTGGCGGCAATATGTCAAGCCACTGGTGCTGTCTTTATTATGATGGAACGAAGCTAATGATCTACGATAGTCTTCTCCGCTCGGAGTACGAATCGTATGTATTCGCAGGATGTATCAGAAATGCGCCGCCACTTGGCTGAAATCCTCAAATCTCGCAAATTAGCGTTATTCCCCTGTCGTTGAATCAGTTCAGACATGATGATACGCACATAAGCGTATCGACGCGAAAATACGACAGCGTGTGTTTTCTGCGTTCGGAAACAAGGAAATGTGCTTATACGAGTTATAAGTGGGTTAGTGTGGGCGGGCGTTTCCCAGGCACTACCCAAGTGCCATTTCCAACGCATTTCTTAAATTAACAAACATGTTAATTAATTAAATCTGCCTTGCTGAAGAGCGAGGTCACAGCGACGTCGGTCGCTATCCTCCTCCAGTAACGGACGGCAGGAAGCCCTGTCGTTGAATCGGTACAGACATGACGATACGCACATAAGCGTATCGACGCGAAAATACGACAGCGTGTGTTTTCTGCGTTGGGAAACAAGGAAATGTGCTTATACGAGTTATAAGTGGGTTAGCGTGGGCGGGCGTTTCCTAGGCACTACCCAAGTGCCATTTCCAACGCATTTTTTAAATTAACAGACATGTTAATTAATACATACCTTGCTAAAGAGCGAGGGTACAGCGACACGTCGCTGTTGTCCTCCGTCCGCTACAATGGACGGGGAGAATTTTAGTCGATAAGAATTGTTTATTGATAAATATGTTGATTTTAGTTTATAAGAATTATTAATTAACACAAATGTTAATTAATAACTAATAATAACTAATAATAACTGTCCTCCGTGCGCTGAAACGGGCGGAGAGAGTATCAGTTTATAAGAACTGATCATCATATAATATGAGTGCGAGAAATACATTCTTGTATAATTAATGTTTTTTTTACAGATGACTGGGTGTATATGACCCAGACGCATTTATATATATGTATATAGTAAGAAGTGAATACTTCTGGTATCCAGCCTTTCGCCTGAATGAAAAACAAAACATATAATCATTAAAATAATCGTGATCATTAAAAACAATCATTTAAAAAAATTGAAAGATTGCAAAAACTGTGTTGCGGAGCCTGATGAGGCTGATGCAGAGACCTGCGGAGCCTATTGAAGGCGCTCGAATAGCCTACAGAGTCTTTCAGAGGCCCTGCGGAGACCTACACAAAAACAACAAAAATAATTTTTATGGAAATAATTACAATTTCAAAGAATAATTAAAATAACAATTTAAAACAATTATCTAAATAAAATAATAATTTTTTCTATCCAAAAGCTCCGCAGCGCTTTCGAAGGACTCTGCAGCGCTGTACAAGGCCTGCGGGAGCTGTGGTAGGCTTTCTAAAGCCCTGCGCAGTCCTTGGAAAGTGCTGCGGAGGTTGTAGGAGGCCTTCTAAAGTCCTGCGCAGTCCTTCGAAAGCGCTGTGGGGCCTTCCTATAAAATAAATTATTATTTAGATAATTTTTTTATCCTAAGGCCTCGTAGCGCTTTCGAAGGACTGCGCAGGGCTGTAGAAGGCCTTTGTAAGTGCTGCGGGGCCTTCGGATAAAATAAACTATTATTTAAATAATTGTTTTATCCGAAGGCCTCGCAGCGCTTTCGAAGGACTGCGCAGGGCTTTAGAAGGCCTCCTATAGCCTCTGCAGGCCTTCTATAACCCTGCGCAGTGCTTTCAAAGAACTGCGCAGGACTTCAGAAGGCCTCTTACAGCTCCCGCAGGCCTTCTCAAGCCCTGCGGAGTACTTCGAAAGCGCTGCGAGGCCTTCGGATAGAATAAATTATTATTTAGATAATTGTTTTAAATTGTTATTTTAAGAATTATTTGAAATTGTAATTATTGCCATGAAAATTATTTTTGTTGTTCTTGTGTAGGTCTCCGCAGGGTCTCTGAAAGACTCTGTAGGCTGTCCGAGCGCCTTCAATAGGCTCCGCAGGTCTCTGCGTCAGCGTCGTCCGGCTTCGCAACACATATTTTTTCAATTTTTCAATTTTTTTAACTAATGGTTTTTAATCATTTTAACGATTATTTTAATGATTATATTTTTAATTTTTCATTGAGGCGAAAGTCTGGATACCAGAAGTATTCACTTCTTACGTGTGTGCACAACACACACAGGTTTTTTTTCACGCGAAGCTAATACGGTCAATCGTAAGATGAGAAAATAAACGCTGTTATAGTTGCAACATTCATTGGAAATATATATAATAACTTTTATTTAATAATCTATAATAATTATAATTACGTTATAAAAATATTATAATTATACCTATATATATTATAATTATAGCTAATAAAAAAATTTAATACACGTACCTAATATAAAATTTATATACGATTAATAAGAGAAAAAAAGAAACAACGATATAAAATAAGCTTAAAATCTAAAAATATATTTATTATATTATACTATTATATTTTGCCGTCCTCAAACTGCCGCAAGTTATTGTCAATTGCGCGT
Organism: Netelia inedita; assembly: GCA_964017225.1. Taxonomy (NCBI): domain Eukaryota; kingdom Metazoa; phylum Arthropoda; class Insecta; order Hymenoptera; family Ichneumonidae; genus Netelia; species Netelia inedita. Next base: position 20,309,111 of record OZ024924.1, read on the forward strand.
CTTGCGGCCATCAACCGTCGCACTTTATTTAGAGCTTTCAGCTCCTTGATTACAGCTTGAGCTTTCGCTAATTCGCGTTGGAGACGGCTCACCTGCAGACTCAAATTGTACGCGGCAATTTGAGTCCGCAGGGTGTTCCGCTGCTCCTCCGTTAAATGCACCACTGGAGGAAACAGCGGTGCCGTCTCTATGATTGTGTGTTCTGGCGGGCCGCGTCCCGCCATCGAAGGAGGCAGCAGTGGCACCGGCGCGGTGTCCACCCATGATGGACCCGGCGGCGGCGTCGGAATTCGTCCCGTCATCGGTGCGGGAGGGAGGGGTGGTATTGGCGCCGGTCCGGGGTCCGCCAACTTGTTGGGCGGTATCGCCCTATTTTCATTTGTCGACTGCTGCAATAAGAAAATTCACGATATTGTACTTTTTCAACATGTCCTTTGGCATTCGACGATATACACTACCGGCGAAAAGTTTCCGGACAAAAGTTGAAAACAGTGCCGGAAGGGTTTTTTATGCCATTTCGCCGGTAGTTGTCCTAGGCCAATTTAACCAACGCCATTTTAAAGAGGAAGGATTTGACTTCATTTTAGATTTTTTAAAAAAGGTTTACGATTTTTTTTACAATGACCACACATTTTTTAACACAATCATTTTTTATCGTTTTTTTTGCTCTTTTTTGCGTGCACCGCGTTTGTGGTAAAAACAATTTTAACACATTTCTAAGGTTCAATTTCTTTTATTAGAAAATTTCTTACGATTTTCTTTCCAAAAATATTTCGTTTTTTGATAAAAAACAGATCATTTGAAAATTGCTCCGGAGGACGAAAATGACGAGGTTTACAACAAAACCTCAACATGGTAAAAAGTTGTATTACTCTTTGTTGAGTTCGGGAGAATTTTTTCAGATTTTTTAAATATTTTGTTTCCATCTATTTCCGGTCAAAGCTCGATTGATCTGAAGACCATGAAAATAATATAATTAAATTTTTTACTTACATATTAAACTATTGGTGAAAGGAGGTTTCTTCGACGAGACCAAAGTTTATTATGTAAGTAAAAGAATTAATTATATTATTTTCATGGTATTCAGATCAATCGAGCTTTGACCGGAAATGGATGGACACAAAATAAAAAAATAAAATATGTGAAAAAATTCTCGTGAACTCAACAAGAAGTAATACAACTTTTTACCATCTTGAGGTTTTGTTGTAAACCTCGTCGTTTTGGTCCTCCGGACCAATTTTCAAATGATCTATTTTTTCTCAAAAAACGAAATATTTTTCGAAAAAAAATCGTAGAAAATTTTTCCAAAAACCAAATTGAACCTTAGACTTCTCCTTTTGTGATAATGGTGAAAAAAATGCGTTAAAAAATTTTTTACCACAAACGCGGTCCACTCAAAAAGAACAAAAAAATGACAAAAAATGGTCGTGTTCAAAACTATGTGGTCATTGTAAAAAAAAGTTAAAATGAAGATAAATCCCTCCTCTTTAAAATGACGTGGGTTAAATTGGCCTAGGCCAACTACTGGCGAAAGGGCACAAAACACCGTTCGGGCACTGTTTTCGACTTTTGTTCGGAAATTTTTCGCTGGTAGTGTGTTTTTCAACAATATAAACTATCTCAAACACTCACCGTCGCCCGAGGACTCTGTCTCGCCGGTTTCGCCGATGCTTTCCGCTTTCCTGTAATAAACCAAAGAAACATTTATTCATATTATATTAGGTTATATGCCGGTTCAACGTAAATATGCTGGTATTCATTTGCAATTGCCGTAGCCATGAATTTAAAAATTATATGAAGCACTCACCTTTTGCCTTTCCCACCATGTTTTTTTTTGTTTCCCAGATGTGCACAGTTCAAGAATTTTTGTATAACTGATTGAAAAAGGATGATGGGAAAGTACACCACGTAAAGCGCGGTTGCCAGTGTTTCGGCACACGGGCTGAGAAGGGGAAGAACAACAGGAAAGGGAAACAATAGTTGGATGAAGAACGCAAACGTAACTACGCTTTGTAGCGATAGGGGTGTAAGGAATTCCCCGAAAAATCTATGTGCGAGAAATGAGTCTTATATTGCGTATAATCCTTTACAGGTGCCTCGGTGTCCGTTACCCTTATACAACACACACACACACACCTACCTATATACGTGATCAAAGCTTTGGGGTAGGTTCAGACGGACTTTCTTTAGCCCTCTCGAGAGCGTCGAGAATTTGCGACGGACGTAACAAGCGCTAGAGAGAGGAGCGGTGGGGGTAGAACACGACCATATCGCGTGCGCGGCACGAGGCCCGGCTCGTTCACGGGACCCAAAGGATATGACGAATTGACTGATTTCTTTGCCAAAATAAATTTTTACTAATATGTTATTTTCAGAAATATATTTTCATAATTATTATAAGTTTAATTATATAAATGTTTTTATAGTTTAATCTAATAGAAAGTGCCCAGCCAAGAGCGAGGAGTCAGCGACGCCTGTCGCTGTTCTCCTCCGTCCGCCAAAACGGACGGAGAGAGTATCAGTTCAGAATAACTGATTATCATGTAATAATGATTGCAAGAAGTATATTCTTGTATAATGCATTTTTCTTTACAGATCACTGGGCCTGTATATATATATATATATATGCCGGGCTGGAGCTTTGAGATCGGGTCTTGGCACTGCCTCTGTCAAGACTTTGACTCTCTACGGGGAGCGGTGGAAGGGGAACACGAGGTTCCGTCCAGCGTCCCCACGACCCGAAGTATATGGCATCTTGCTATATATTAATTTTTAATAATGTTTTATTTTCAGTATTATAATAAGTTTAGTTAATAAGTACGTTAATTTATAAACACCGCTCTGCTAAAAAGCGAGTGCTAGCGATGTCTGTCGCTCTTCTCCGCCGTCTGCTAACACGGGCGGAGAGAGTATCAGTTCATAAGAACTGTTTATCATACAATATGATTGCAAGAATTAATTTCTTGAATAATGAATATCTTTTTACAGATGAAAAAATGTTAGTTTAAGTACCTATAAGAATTATTAATTAACAGACATGTTAATTAATACGTACCTTGCTAAAGAGCGAGGGTACAGCGACACTTGTTGCTATTCTCCTCCGTCCGCTACAATGGACGGGGAGAATTATAGTTTATAAGAATTATTAATTAACAGACATGTTAATTAATACGTACCTTGCAAAAGAGCGAGGGTTCAGCGACGTCCGTCGCTGTCCTCCTCCGTCCGCCAAAACGGACGGAGAGAGTATCAGTTTATAAGAACTGATTATCATATAATATGATTGCATGAAATATATTTTTGCATAATATACTATATTTCTTTTCAGATGACTGGGTGTATATTACCCAGAAGCATATATATATATGCATAGCCGAAGCTTTGCGATCGGCTCTTGGGATTGCTCGTGGTCACTCGCTGCCTCTCTCTGCGGCGAGCGGCGGAGGGGGGACACGAGTAGCCACACTGTGCGCGCGGCACGAGGCCCTGGTCGTTCGAGCGACCCGATATATATGGCATCTTGCCATATACTAATTTTTGATAATTTTTAATTTCAGAATTACAATAAGTTTAATTAATAAGTACGTTAATTTATAAACACCGCTCTGCTAAAGAGCGAGTGTTAGCGATGTCTGTCGCTGTTCTCCTCCGTCTGCTAACACGGGCGGAGAGAGTATCAGTTCAGAATAACTGATCATCATGTAATATGATTGCAAGAAGTATATTCTTGAATAATACATTTTTCTTTACAGATCACTGGGCCTATATATATATATATATATATGCCGGGCTGGAGCTTTGCGATCGGCTCTTGGGACTGCTTGTGTTCACTCGCTGCCTCTCTCTGCGGGGAGGGGTGGAGGGGGAACACGAGGTTCCGTTCAGCGTGCGCGCGGCACGTGGCCCGGGTCGTCCCTATGACCCGAAATATATGGCATCTTGCTATATATTAATTTTTAATAATTTTTTATTTTCAGAATTATAATAACTTTAGTTAATAAGTACGTTAATTTATAAACACCGCTCTGCTAAAGAGCGAGTGTTAGCGATGCTTGTCGCTGTCCTCCTCCGTCCGCTACAATGGACGGGGAGAATTATAGTTTATAAGAATTATTAATTAACAGAAATGTTAATTAACGCTCTTTACCAACTACCTTAGTAAAGAGCGAGGTCACAGCGACGTCTGTCGCTGTTCTCCTCCGTCCGCTAAAACGAACGGAGAGAGTATCAGTTTACAAGAACTGATTGTCATATTATAATATGATTGCGAGAAATACATTTTCCTATAATACATATTTCTTCACGGATGACTGGGGGTATATTACCCAGACGCATATATATATATATATATATATATATATAGCATTGTGCATTGTGCTCGGCTCTCGGCACGGCTTGTGTTTACTGTTTGCTTCTCTCTACAGAGAGCGGCAGAGGGCGAATACGAGTAGCCGCATATCGTGCGCGCGTCACGAGGCCCGGGCCATCCACGGGACTCGAGGGATATGGCAACTTGCCATAAAATAATTTTTACAAACATTTTATTTTCAGCAAATATTTGTATAATTATTATAAGCGTGATTATAAGATATATTAGTTAATAAACTCGCTCTGTCAAAGAGCGAGGTGCCAGCGACGCCTGTCGCTGTGAGTCTGTCCGCACAATGGACAGAGATATTTTTAATTACAAAAAATAACGAATTAACAAATATGTTAATTAATCAACTCGCTCTGCTAAAGAGCGAGATACCAGCGACGTCTGTCGCTGTCCTCCTCCGTCCGCTAAAACGGACGGAGAGAGTATCAGTTTATAAGAACTGATTATCATATAATATGATTGCATGAAATATATTTTTGCATAATATACTATATTTCTTTTCAGATGACTGGGTGTATATTACCCAGAAGCATATATATATGCATAGCCGAAGCTTTGCGATCGGCTCTTGGGACTGCTTGTGTTCACTTGCTGCCTCTCTCTGCGGTGAGGGGCGGAGGGGGAACACGAGGTTCGGCCGAGCGTGCGCGCGGCACGAGGCCCGGGTCGCCCGCACGACCCGAAATATATGGCATCTTGCCATATATTTATTTTTAATAATGTTTTATTTTTAGAATTACAATAAGTTTAATTAATAAGTACGTTAATTTATAAACACCGCTCTGCTAAAGTGCGAGTGTTAGCGATGTCTGTCGCTGTTCTCCTCCGTCCGCTAACACGGGCGGGGAGAGTATCAGTTCATAAGAACTGTTAGTCATATACATAATATGATTGCAAGAATTCAATTCTTGAATAATAAATATTTTTTTTTGCAGATGAAAATTTTTTAGTTGACCTCTAAGAATTATTAATTAACAAACATGTTAATTAATATGTACCTTGCTAAAGAGCGAGGGTACAGCGACACTTGTCGCTGTTCTCCTCCGTCCGCTACAATGGACGGGGAGAATTATAGTTTATAAGAATTATTAATTAACAGAAATGTTAATAATAACTACCTTGCTAAAGAGCGAGGTCACAGCGACGTATGTCGCTGTTCTCCTCCGTCCGCTAAAACGAACGGAGAGAGTATCAGTTTACAAGAACTGATTGTCATATTATAATATGATTGCGAGAAAAACATTTTTCTATAATACATATGTATTTCTTTACAGATGACTGGGGGTATATTACCCAGACGCATATATATATTGAGACAGCGATATTTCTTTTCAACACGAATTTTAGAAATATCCACCCGACGCGGCCGCGGTCCGTCGGCTGTCGGGGCTCTGGTGACGAATTTAATGTTTTCTTTATTATAATTTTGGGCGCCAGTCAGTTTGACGTTACTGACAACGTTACCTTTTCTCTTGACAAATAATTGTTTTGCACGAGACGACTCAAGGGGAGTTCCGTCGGAGGACCGTGCAGGGAGAGCCTCGTGAATCGATAAGACTAGCGATTGGCCGAAATTGACAAGTTTATTGGTACTTACAAATTTGTTGACAAATTCCTTAACAATTTCCTTCTCGAGGTTGCCTCCACCAGTTTCCCTAAGATTGTTACGGCGTTGACAAAGGAGAGGTTCGAAGACACGAAACCACTGTTCTTGACAAACACGTTACGAGGTGATCGTAAAGACAACGGACACCACCTCAGTTTTCACAAGATATGACAAATAACTGTAACCTCTCGAGACAAATACTACGCTCGGTGGTTAGTAGGTTAATTTTCTAATCTGACCCGGACGCTAAGACAGCGTAATCGCAAGTCAGTTAGTATATTAATCTCTTAATTTGACCCTAACGCTAAGACAGCGTAATCGCAAGTGAGTTAATATATTAATCTTTTAATTTGACCCGAACGCTAAGACAGCGTAATCGCAAGTGAGTGTCGATCGAGATCGATCGACAAAACGGGTCGAAGGGCGCCGCTGACGGTCGATCGTCGCGCCAGCGTCCACAAGTTCTGTGGGCCTTTTGTCGAAAACTACCGAACATTGACGGAGCGCGACGAACTCATCGACGCACGACGTCAAATATTCTCGATTGTATAGGGCGTTCCAACGACGCCCGACATCATCGGCGCTTGGGATGTCGAGTAAGAAATCTCCGGTAACATCCCCCTTCTCCAAACCTTGACATCATAACCAAGGGCCGATGCAATAGGCGAAGCGGTTTGGGTTTTCTTTTAATACCAACAAACCTGTCATCGTGACCAATCACTGAGCTATGTCGAATAAAATTTGATTAGTCTTTATCGATATTGCGAGACTTTGTAGGGAATCCAGTTATATAAGGGGTATACAACAAACATTGGGACCAACACCTTTATGAACACAACCTTGACAGCTTTATTTAAGTAAGTAGGACAATATGATTATGAGATAATAGGTCGATCCTGACAAAATATTCTAAATAACATAATACTAGACAAAACTATTTCTTATATTTTGTTGGAATGATCACGCGGATTTCCTCGCCGTCATTCAGTTCCGGTCGTTCGTCCATCAGCTCGTCCAGGGTTCGTTCGATCCGTGGCGAGACTAGCGCCTTGATGGCTAGACGCCTCTTCTCTTCAGCCAAATCGGTGGCGGTCTTCTCCGATGGATTGGCAAGAGTTGTTGTCGACAGGAGGGCGTTCTCGCGAATGAGGAACGCGCGAACTCGGTTGGGATAGTCCTGTCGATCGTCAACTTTTGCCTTTACCCTCCGTTTCAGGACCTCTTCACCCTCATTCACCAGATAACGGTGGTCCTTAGGAATCAGTGCTGTGGGCCAAGTTGCGTAATTTAGGCGCAACCAGTCGACGAGATCCCCGTAACGCACGTTGCAGTCGGGGCACTCCGGGCAGTACAAGCTAAGATCTCTTGCACATCCTGCACACCGACCTAATGCAAACTCGTGTTCCACTCCATGAGGGTAAATACAGTCGGCAGCGTCAAACCCATCGGCGCCGCAGATTTCGCAAAAACCTGGTCGATAAGGTAGGCTGCAGTTTCGAAAATGGTGCTCCTTCGAACGGCAATTGACGCATCCTGCGACGTGCTGTTTCCCCACGGAACTGACAAAGGTTTGTGTTCCGCGATCGACTTTATGGGCTTCTATTTTTGTCAGCAAGATTTCCGCTCGTTTCTTGATGATGTCTTTCAATAGTTCTTGACTAACGATCCTGCAGTCAGCCATGTAGAGCGGTTGTTGTTTATTCGCTGGGTTCATTAGCTCTGGGACACCCAAATCCTTCAGCACATCGACAAAAGAAGGTATCTTGTCAAAAGGCAGTGGTTTAACCATGACCGAAGGAGCGACTACCGCCTCTAGTTTGTCCGTGGTTCTTAGCGGCTTCCCGGTTGCTGTTGACAAAATTCTGGCGTGTTGACCGCTAGGTATGCGATTTCGGGTGACGCTTTCAGCGTGTACTTGCGCTCTTGTTATCCGAGTTGGTTTTGTCAATTTTAATTTCGGGGGCGGAAGATCGCGTATCTCCTCGATAAGGCGGAGCGCTTCCTGACTAGCCCCTTCACGTCCTCGACGTTCTGTAGGTCGGCCAATGTCAAATGTTTGGACGGCCGAACTTGATCGTTCAGTATGCTTCGGTCGTCTTAGGACCGTGGCTTGGGAGAACAGCGAGCTCGCTATTGAACCTTCCGATCCCTCTGGTGACAGGACCTCGCCCTCTGTGAGGGTAAGTCGTCGAGCCTCGATCTTTTCCTGCAACGCCTTGTATCGGTTGTCGATCTCTAACTTCTCCTGAAGAAGCTCCCCCATGTGGAGATCGTCAACGTTGGCTGCAGTATGGACGTTTGTCAAATCCGCCATCTTAAGCTGGTCCAGGTTGGTTATCTTCTGCCTTGGTTGAATGGCCTAGTGAGATAAAGTTAGAGTTTGCGTAAGCTTCGCCGAGGGAATTTCAAATCGGTTACATAATATTTCCCTACGGTCTTATCCTGCTTATCGGCTAATTCTACGATCATTGGTCCAACTATTCTTTTTATAAAGGCCGGCCCTAAGTAACGATGTCCTAAACTAGCGGAATACCCCGCCGCTTTGTTACTCAACTTTTTGTTCGGATAGTAGACTTCCATGCCGACTTTCAATTCCACAGATTTCGTAACGTTAGAATTAGCCTTCGCGAGTTTTCTGTCAGAGTACGATTTTATTTGATTTTCTACCTTATGTCGTAATTCGTCAAATTTGGCTACGCGTTTTACCCATTCTGAAACTAATTCGTCAGTTATTGACTCGGGATTGTCGATCGAGTTTTCTCGCGGCATGACTTTAGCTTCACGCGCATGATTCAAATAAAATGGCGTAATTCGACTACCTGCATGGGGTACGGTGTTATATGCCAACTGTAGTTTTGACAAATTCTCATCCCATTTATCTTGTTGATCCTTTATTGTGGCCACGATCATGGGCTTTATCGTTCGGTTTACCCTCTCTACCGGATTTGCTTGGGGGTGTGCTAAAGGTGTAGTGATGTGGTTCACTTCTTTTGCTGTTAAAAACGCTTTGACATCTTTATTTATATATTCCGTTCCATTATCGGAAACAATGGATTCTGGAATCGATCCCCATTTGTCGAATACGGTGTCTAGAATTTTAACTACCCTTTTACCAGTTTGATCTTTTACTGGAAACAATTCGACAAATTTTGTATACAAATCCTGCACGACTATGATATACCGATTGCCTTTCTTAGATCGTGTGAAGGGTCCCACCGTATCTATTGACAGTTGAGCCCATGGATGCAGTAATGGTCTGGTTGACAATGGTCCTTTAAGTGGATTTTGATTGAACTTTACCTTGGCACATATTTCACACTCTTCCACATATTTTTGTATGTCTTTCGTCATTCCGGGCCAGTAGTAATTCTGACGCATGCGTTCCCAGGTGTTGTCTCGTCCGAGATGTCCTGCTTGTACGCTATTATGGTTTTCGTTCAATACGTCCGGGATCTCATCCGGTTTGACTACTTTCTTCCATGGGTTTTCATCGTCAATCACCATTTTAGTGTAGTCTGGCCGATGATAATATAATCGTTCGCCTTCGATCTTCCAGTCAGGGAACCTCTCCGGTTGTTTGGTTACGAGATCATGTTTAGCCTTGTACCAGTTTTCGTCTAATATGGTCTTTAATTGACTACGTTGTTCGACGGTTTCTTGCACGATTTTCTCCCATCCTTGCGGGTCGACGTCAATATCGTGCATGCGTGACAATGCGTCCGCAGCTTCATTAGTAGTTCCGCGTCTGTATTCCACGGTCATCGAGTGTTGCAAGAGGTAAATGGCCCATCTTGCCAGTCGACCTACAGGATTTCTCAGTCCGTACAGCCATTGCAGCGCTTGATGGTCGGTGACAACTTTAAATGGCATGCCCTCTAAATAACAACGAAGCTTTTCGACTAGGCTAGGCATTCCTTTTCCGTCGTGGTATAGTACATTTCTGCTCCTCTCAGCGGTCGGCTGAGGACTTCAAGCAGATTCTCCTCTTTCGTTTCGGGATTCTGTTGTACGAGGAGCGCACCGAGTCCATAATCACTGGCGTCCGTGTATAGAACGAAAGGCTGTCCTGGTATTGGCGTGTACAGTCTTGGCGCGTTAGACAAAGCTGTTTTTATTTCGCCGAATGCCTTTTGTTCGATCTCTGTCCATTTCCATGTTATCTTTGGACTGGTCAATTTGTTCAGAGGCCCTTGTACTCGTGCGATACTTTTTAAATGCCGATGGTACCAATTAACCAATCCGTTAAATTGTCGAAGTTGCGTTCGATCTTTTGGAACCGGAAAATCGAGGATTGGCTGTATCTTTTCAGGGTTCGGTCTTATTCCGAGTTCGTCGACAATATATCCTAGGAATTTCACCTCTCGGCAGGCGAAGCTGCTTTTTTCTCGATTGACAATCAGTTTGGCCTCTCGTAACACTTCAAAAAGCAAGGCCAATATGGCCAAGTGTTCGTCAAGGTTTTGACTGACTATTATCCAATCGTCCAAGTAAGCGAAAACTTGATCTGCCCATCTGTTGGGTAGATTCCGTGTTGAAATTAGTTCTTTTATTCGCCGTTTCAATTTGTCCATTAGACATTGGAACGTGGCGGGAGCTCCGGTCAAACCGTATGGCATTACAACCCACTCAAGTAGTCCTTTGCCTTCGACGACGAACGCAGTGTATTTTTGACTATTTTTCTCCATCGGGATTTGATGGAATGCCTCGCTCATGTCCAGTGTGGAGATAATCTTCGCCTGGTGGAGTTGCGACAGTATTGACCTCATGTTGTGCAGAGGGTAGGCTGGTTTCGCGGATTGTCGATTCACTGGTCGATAATCGATGCAGAATCGCAATCCTCCATTCGCTTTCGGAGCTACGACTGGCGAACAGGCCCAGTCGCTCGTACTCCATTTTATGTACCCCTTTTCCAATAGGCGATCCACTTCGTCGTTAATAAATTTTCGCACTACTTCGCTTCGTCGGTATGGTTTCTGTCGATGCGGTGTTGAGTCGACTAATTCTATGACATGTTCTGTCAACTTCGTCATTCCTGTAGATTCTCGATCCAGTTTTGCGAATTCGTTGTCAAGGAATTCTTTTAACTTCGTCTCTTGTTCAACGGTCAAAGCTCGAAGTTCGGTACGTTCCACACACCGTTGAGAGATCGGATAGTAATAAGTACTACCTTCCAATGACCATACTTGCGCGATCGGGTCGATTTTGACTCTGAATGCTGACCAGAAGTCCATCCCGAGAATGATTTCGTTTGACAAATTTGGTAATACGCTTAGCCATTGCGGGCCATAGACGTCTCCTATTTCGATGACAAAGCATGTGCCACCTCGTGTTTTGACAAGTGATTTATCGCCGAGTCGAATTCCTTGATTTGAGGTCGAATCCGGCGAGAGTTCCTTGGTCTTCAGGTGTTTTACGTTTTCGTATGCCGTTTCACTTATATACGATCGCTCACTGCCGCTGTCTAATATACCACGTAGGATTTTTTCGAATATTGAGACTTGAACGGCCATTCTTTTAAGATCTCTTGGTTCTTCGAGGCCATTTTCGGCACGAAAGATTCGTCTTTCCTCGTGAGGGCGAATTGGTGGTAGTTCTTTCGGTCGCCAATTTCTAAGTTCTTCGGCGTCTAATTCGCTCGTGGGCCTCTCTTCCATTACGTCCTCTGTTTCTTCCTGAGAGGATAATGTTGCTAATCGGACTACTCCGTCGATGATATTGTCAAGACCTGTTTCACCCGACGTCCTCGTTTCTTCGAAGTCGTCGTCCGACATCTCGGGATCGGCAAATAACTCGGTGATTACCTCCAGTTTCGTTGACAAATCCTCTACGGCACCTTGTTCTTCAGGTTCATTCGATGTAGTAAGGAGCTGGTCATCGATTTTGTCCATTGTTTTCACCTGTCCAATTTTTAGCTGTTGTTGATTTACGACCTCGTTCGTGCCCTTTTTGACGGTGATTTGAGGCGTAGTCACCGTCGGGCCTACTCGTTTCCCTGGTCGAGAGGACACTCGGCGTTGACATGTCCAGTCTTTCGGCAAATGCAGCATACATCTTGTCTTCGTTTTGCTCGACAAGTGCGGGCCATGTGACCCATTTCTCCACAATTGAAACAAAACATTCGACTAGGGTCGGTGACGTACTTTGGACAACTCTGTTCGGGAGTGTCCTTTCCCTTGTCCTTCTCAAACTTTGACAAATTCGTTTGAAGCCGTTGGTTTGTCAAACTTTTCGCGTATGTTGACGAAGCTTTCCCCTTCTGTTCTCTTCTTGGGGCCTTTTGAAACGTTTGCAGATTGGCTTCCTCATCCTCCGTTTCTTCGTCTGGAGCTAGATCCTCATTATCTGACCTATCATCCTGTATGTTCCGGAACGTTGGTCTGATCGGCTGTCTTCGTACCTCCTTTCGAGAGTCGAATGATCCCCGATAAACGTGATTTCTCTCACTCAAATAATGGAGTAGCTCGTCGAAGTTGTTGATACCGGCATTGAGAATTTCGATAGCAATTCGAGGGTTATACTTTCCCAAAATTTGTTTTAGTTGTTCGCGAAAAGAAGGTGGATGTTTCATTCGCTCGAAGATCACGCGAGCTCGATAGACGAATTCGGCTAGCGTTTCTTCCTTTCCAAGCACTAGATCGCGAACCTCCCCGAAGAGTACTCCGTCATCTTTATATACTCCCCATTGGAAGCGAAATGCTCTGGTAAAATCCTTCCATGTTAGCCAGCGTGATTTATTTAGCATATACCATGCCTTGTATGGTCCCTCGAAAACGGTTGTCAAATATGGGAGAAAAGCGTCCTTATGTACTCCGCTGATGTTCATTTGGTCCCTCAATAAGATGAGAAATTGTTCAGGATCCTTTTCTGTTTTCGGGAAGGTTAGCTTCCAATTGCCGACTATTCGGCCGATCCTTAATGCTGCGTTAATATCCTGCATCGGTGAATCATTACTCCTTCCCTGCCATCTACTCGTCAATGGAACATTTCTTGTCGGGTTGTTTCCATACTGCCAAAAAGCTTGATCCTCATCGCTGGAATCACTCATCGGCCACGAAAGAGCGCCTCTGCGTGGCGTCCTTTGTCGAATGTTTGTCCGTATGGAACTCTGTAGGTTGTTATGTCCGGCGAAGCGTAGATCATTCTTTTCCGCGGTAAACTGCACGCGCCGGAAATTTTCATGTGGCGGGCAATTTTCAGTCAAATCTGTTTGAATCCCTCGAATATTCTCTTGTTGTCCGGTTCTAGACGATTCGGGCAACTCGGTATTCGTTGCATTTGTCAAACTATGACCAATGTATATGTCGTCGCGTTGTCTAGATGCCCTTTGCCGTGTGACATCGTCCATCTGAAAATTTCCGAGGCCATATGGCCTAAATGCTCGTCGGGGATTTCGAGAGGTGTCCTCGTCACTTAAATCCGCCGATATAGTTTCTGTTGCTTCGTTATGCCGTGCACTATTTATTGTCGCTGTCCCTACTTCCGACGTTTGGTCGAGACGCGGCGGGACTGGATCCACTCGATCTTTATTCAAGGTCATTGCTTCAATTAGTTTTTCGATTTGATCGTCTTTAATCGCCATTCGTTTTATCACCTCCTCAAGCCGATTTTGTTGTCTTTCTATTAGTACAGCCAACGCGTTGTCGCTTGACGCCGTCGCGCTGTTATCAAAAAGAATTGGGGTGCCACTACGAGATCCCCTTCCCCTAGGCGGTAGCGTGGTTGTTCGTATCGGTGCGAGAGAGCTAACGCGATCGCCCACTGTAGCGGCCGCGGTCGACCGATGGGTGGGGGTAAACTCCTCTACTCCCGCGTCATCGGCCGTTCGAACTCGAGCCGCCTCGCCGTGCGCTCGTAACGACGTCGCGCTTCCCCTTTCCAACACACTGGGATACGTTTCGTTTTCAGACATTTCACTTTCTTGGTTTATTAAATTGCTTTTGTTTTTCTTTTTTATTTCGTCTTTCGACGTTGCCCTCGTCAATCTCCTAGGTGGTGTTTGAAACATAACTTCCGATAGTAACGATTCGAAGGGCTTTGTTGAGCCAATAATAGTCGACTTTAATTTTATTTTAATCTGAATCTATTATAAAGTCTAAGTTTCTAGTCAGATTTAATTCAATAATTTTATTGTCAGATCTGGTTGTCAGTTTATTGCCGTTTTGTATTCAGTATTCAATTTTAATAATAGTCACACCAATGATCGCAGACGTATCTTTATAATATTTTCCTTAAATTTGTAACGGTCCCACATTCCTTTCTCACCACTCTCATCTATCCCTAATCTCTTTTCCCGCTAACCCCTAACTTGCTGACTCCACAGTCTCACGGTCCCTTATCACCTATCCCCTCCACTTCAAAACTCTTTCTCTCAACCCTTTCATCATCACCTTCCTCTTAACCAAATCAGTTCTCCTCCGACTTCCTAAGCAATCAAACCTTTCCGCTCTTCAATAAAACATAAAGGTTTCTTCTCGTATATAAAACAAATCATTTACTCAATCACCGCCGGACATCCCGTCACATGGTGTCAGAAGTCAGATTCGATCCACGCGAATGACAAAAATTTTTTTTTTTTAATAACAAAACGAATTACACAAACGACACAGCGAAGACATAAAAAAAAAATAACGTAATATAAAGTGAAAAAAAAAAGAAACACATCAGTGGCAAATCATACATAACCCAGCCTACACTACACAACGCACACGGAAACGAAGCAGCAAAAGAGGAAGAAAGGAACAACGACCACCGAGAGGCACGCATATCGCACACACACAACGAAGCAACGAGAGACCGACACACACACGCCACGACCACAGTCACACCAACATCTCAGCCGCTACGCGTGAGCCACCGTCCCAGCGCATAAAGGATCAGCTGATGCTTACGCTCACCATCGCTCTGCTGGCACTGTAAGTACACTCCACTCAACAATCTTTTGCATGTTAACTTTGAGAATCGCAATTTCGTCTACGGTGGAAGTGATTATCACACACACACATTAACAATTTCACACAGAACGTAACATTTTTTTTTCTTTCCATCCCCCATTTCAAAAAAAAAAAAAAAAAAAAAAAATTTAGGGAAACAATTAAATTCACTTTCCGGACATAATTTGTAAAAATAAAACCCTTCAAATATGATTTGGGAAAACTATTATCAATAATAATAATAAAACTAAAATAAAATAAATTAACGAAAGTAATGATAAACGAACAAATACACATTTATCGCAAATTTACACAATTCTCTAAAAACATGTTTCTATGTCATTTTATCGCGCTGTAATATCGGATCCACCGACCAGACCACCCCGTAGAACAAATAGACGACCCCTATATTTCAGCCAAAACACTGAACACCAAATTACAATGGCCGAAAATAACAACACATTCACATTTAGAGACGCATTTAAAGTCGTGCCCATATACGACGGAAAAAATATAAAAATCGAAGATTATGCCAAAATACTTAAACGCATCAACGAATGCCTTTCAGATGGCGAACGAACAAAATTATTAAAAATGATCCCACTGAAACTGAACGGTATCGCACATTCAGTCATCGACGCAAACCCTCCAAATTCCCTCGAATCACTTTTAAAAACATTAAAAAAAGCATTTAGCAAAAATAAAGATTTAGCCGACTTAGAAAATGAAATAGAATCAACCCCACAAAATTACGACGAAACAGTCATGGAATACGCAGCGAGAACGCGCGATATCCTAAATAACATAATAGACAAACTATCAGATGTATACAATACAGCCGCACAGAGAACATTTCTAGACGCACGAATCGACGAAGTAACAGCTAGGGCAAAAAGAGCTTACGTCAGAGGACTAATACCCGCAATAGGTTCCCATTTGATTCTCCATAATGCAGAGACATTCGATAACATTATAGATCGAGCTCAAACAATAGAATACGAAATCGAGAAACAAAAGCGAATGCGCGGAATACTCGATATCAGAAACACCGCAAAAGTCCATTTTACAGAATACACAAACCCAGGAAAATTTTGCGAACTTCACCAATCACACTCACATGACACAAAAGACTGCTTCACAATAAAACACATGCGCGAAGGTAAAAACTCTTGGCGCTCACAAGAAACATCCGACAGATACCGAAATAATTCACGAGACAGATACACTCAAAACAAAACCAGAAATTCTAGAAGCCAATACAGAAACAACTCAAACGATAGATACAGAGATTATAGGAATCATTCGAGAAACCGTTCTAACGACAGATATTCAAACAACAGATATTCAAACGACAGACACTCGAACGACGGATATCGAAATTATTCAAACGACAGATACAGAGATAACTCTAACGACGGATACAGAAATCGTTCTAACGACAGATATTCAAACAACAGATATTCAAAAGACAGATACTCGAACGACGGATATCGAAATTATTCAAACGACAGATACAGAGATAACTCGAACAATAGACACAGAAGTTATTCAAACAACAGATATAGAGACCACTCGAACAACAGATACAGAAATTACTCAAACGATCGAGACCGAAATAACTCCCGAAAC
The DNA here is from genome assembly GCA_964017225.1 of Netelia inedita. Lineage (NCBI taxonomy): Eukaryota > Metazoa > Arthropoda > Insecta > Hymenoptera > Ichneumonidae > Netelia > Netelia inedita. Next base: position 20,325,654 of record OZ024924.1, read on the forward strand.
AATTCACGCGAAAGACACCAAGACGAACATCGAGAACGACCTAACCCAGACTCAAATACCGAGCAACGAAAATCTCAAAATAATTCATCCGGTAGAAACACCCCGACAAAATCAAGAACAAACAGCACAGAACACATTGATACACTTTTCGAGAAAGTCGACTTAAAAAACTAAGACAACGTCTCGCGGAAAAGTGCGACACGGGACTCATTATCAGAGCACTAAAAACATTCAATCGCGAACAACTAAAAGAAATTGGAATTAAATTCAGAGAAGCAACGCTCAAATTGGGAATTTCAAAAAATCATAAATCTCCCTCAATTGCATTAAACTCACCTGATTTTATGCACAGAGAAACGAAATTATTAATTGATACAGGTTCACAAATAAACTTGATAAAACGAAGCGCACTCAATCACGCAACTGAAATCGACACACGGGAATTTTACGAACTGACAGGTATAACTGACGGTAAAACATACACTCGAGGCAAATGCTCAATCCAAATTAAATCAGTAAAAGCAGAATTTCATGTTGTCACCGACGCATTTCCAATCCCGGAAAACGCGATACTTGGTGACGCATTTTTCAAACAGATCCCAGCCGATATCCTATATACACAAAGATGCATAACCTTCCATGGTCATACTATACCATTTTTTGAACGGGAATATATCACAATCCCCCCGAAATCAAAAACAATAATGCATATCAGAATTAAAAATAACGAGATCTCAGAAGGATACGTCCCACCATATAAAACCAAAGAAGACATACGTTACGGCGGCGCATTAGTAAAAAACAACAACGGAATTGCATACTTACAAGTAATCAACCGTCAACCAAAATCAATAGAATTGGAAATTCCTACTGTAGAATTGCAACCGATCGAGATCATTTCAGAAACACCATTCAAACTCGAAACCGATCTTTACAAAAATTCGCAAAACAATAACGCATCAATTTACACAGCAAACGTATCCGAAAATAACGAAGAACGACTACAACGTCTCAAATCATTACTCCATTTAGATCACCTGAATAACGAAGAAAAAGAACACATTTTACAACTAGTCTCTGAATATCCAAAACTCTTCTTACTACCAAACGACGAACTTGGTCACACGACAATAACACAACACAAAATTCCCACGACAGACAACAAACCTATTAACACAAAGCAGTACCGATTCCCACCCGTACACAAAAAAGAAATTCAGACGCAGGTCAATAATTTACTGGAGAAAAAAATCATTCAACCTTCCCTCTCCCCCTATAATTCACCAGTTTGGGTCGTACCAAAAAAGGCAGACTCGCAGGGCAAAAAGAGATGGCGAATGGTTATCGACTTTCGTAAATTGAACGCGGAAACAATATCCGACGCGTACCCATTACCGAGTATCATAGATATTCTGGACCAATTGGGAAAAGCCCGATATTTCTCCATTTTTGACTTAGCATCTGGCTTCCATCAAATCGAAATGGACCCTGAACACAAACAAAAAACCGCATTTTCAACGGCAAACGGACATTTCGAGTTCAACCGTATGCCATTTGGGTTGAAAAATGCTCCTGCAACATTCCAACGATTGATGGATGTCGTATTATCAGGACTTCAGGGTAACGACCTGTTCGTATACCTGGATGACATCGTTATTTATGCTAATACTCTGCAGGAACATGCGACAAAATTTCGGCGGTTAGCGAAACGCTTAACCGAAGCAGGCCTAACTTTGCAAACCGACAAATGTCAATTCTTGCGAACAGAGGTTACATATTTGGGACATACAATCACGGAAGAAGGCGTAAAACCCAATAATACAATAGTAAAATCCATAACAGAATTCACAACACCAACTAACAAAAAGGGAATCAAACAATTTACAGCACTCGCAGGTTATTACAGACGATTCATAAAAAAATTTGCAAAAATTGCATCCCCACTAATAAAACAATTGAAAAAAGAAGTAACATTTCAATGGACAGACGAGTGCCAAAAAGCATTCGAACTACTCAAAAACAAAATTATAGAACGTCCAATTTTGCGTTATCCCGATTTCGATAAACCATTCACGCTCACTACAGACGCATCAGACTACGCAATAGGCGCAGTCTTAAGTCAGAAACATAATGAATTCGATCACCCCGTAGCATTTTACTCAAAAACACTCTCGAAGCCACAACAAGCGTACGATACAATGAGAAAAGAACTTCTAGCCGTTGTTTACGCAGTAGAACATTTTCGCCCGTATTTATACGGCAGACAATTTACACTGATCACCGATAATAGAGCTTTGACATATCTAAACACCAAATCCGACTTGCCACAGCAGCTTCAGCGCTGGCAAATAACCCTCAACGATTACGATTTCAAAATACAACATCAACCGGGAAAATCAAACCACGTCGCAGACGCACTATCTAGAAACCCCATTGCTGTCATGCCTATCAGACAGAGAGACAGTTCTTCAAAGGAAGAACACGTCCCAAAAAGACCAAAACATTCACACCAACCAAATACACGACAACGCTCTGACTCAGACGAAGAATCAGGCAACCCAACACCCAAAAAGAAACAACAAAACGAACAAAAAACAGAAAGTGAAAGCGAACACGGAAACAACACACAACCTAAATCAGATCCAAAAATCGACGATGAATCCCCACAAACAGAAGAGGAAACAAATATAGAAGAAAATAGCGAAGACGTCATCACAGAGACAGAAGCAACGGAGGAGGAACTCACAAAAAATATAACGACCAGGAAACGTACAAGGAATAATACGACAAAGGAATTCAATACGACAAACAAGCGCAAACGACCAAGGACACGAAATGAAACTACAACGGAAAAATACACACCAACAAAAAACCAAAAGGAAGAAAACAAAGAAAACAAAGGCAATGAAAAAGTCGACGAATTAAACGAAAGGAATCAACGATTTGCAGATATTAATCCCAATAAAAATGGAGAAAATAAAGACGAAAGCGCAAATAAGCACAGAGGCCAACGAGCCCAGCAAACAGACGCAAATCAAACATATCCACAAAAACGGGAAATGCAACGCAAATCGGGAAACCAAATAGATGAACAGGCAACGCTCAAGGACTATGACAAGGATCAACAGGACTCAGAATCAGCGACGCACATCGGAGAAGCGACCGCTGACAAGGAAACGGATACATCAGTCACGGAACCAAATTTCCGATCACCAACAAATCCAACAGAAACACAAGATGTTCAACGAAATGCACAACCGCAAGTGCAGCCGAACTTCAGATCACCATCACTACTACGAACGTCCACAAAGAAGTCAAAAATTACCACCAACATAGGCCCATACTCACCGGAAATGACGCCCGAATACTTTGATTCACTAGCAAAGTCACCAGAAAATAACAACGACAACGCAAACTTCTCTTCTGAAAGAAACATCGGAAAAAACATCAACCTTCCAGTAGAAGTACCACAGTTGCACAACACACAAGCAACCATCGAGCCAACATTTCGATCTCCACCCGGAAATGTTGAACGAATCACCAGACAAACTACTCCACAGCGAAAATCAACGAACAATCCATCAAACCCATCAGCAGGCAAGAACACCTCAAGTGAAAACAATATAACAGAAGCAGATAGTGATACACCATTCGTACCATCGCAGTACTATAGGAAAAGAATGACACACAAAGAATCTCGCCCCGCAACAAGAAACGCAGAAATAACGGAAGATATAACAAACGAAAACAAAGTTATCATCACACAAAAGAACATCCTAGCACAAAAAGATAATATTGCATACTTCCTATCAACTGACTGTGCAATAAACACCATGATTCCAGAAATTTTACAAGAAAAAGGCAGAATCAACCAACAATCACTTCTGGACTGTAATCCCAAAGTTGGTGACATTCTAATTACTCGCCGAGGAATCACCTGCTATTTCGCAATAATCTGCAAACGAAAAACAACAGATTCACTAACCATCATGGAAGTACGAAACTGCTTAGAAAAACTATTCGAGGTATTCAATAAATTACAGCTAAAAACTTGCACAATCTCCAAGGACCCCAAAATCCTAAATCCATTCATTTGGACAGACATCAAATCATTCGTACGAGCAAAGTCAGCGAACTCGCAGACAACCATCACACTTTGCCATGGTTTATTATCAGTACCACCACAGCGGAACAGGAAAAACATCATCCAGGAATTTCATAATTCAGCGATTGGTGGACATAATGGAATATCAAAAACATATAACCGTATCCTATCACAATATTACTGGAAAGGCCTAAAGAACGACATTCGAGAATTCATCAAACATTGCTTCGATTGCCAAAAGAACAAACTGGTACGAGTGAAAGATAAAGCACCCATGATCATCACCGACTCTCCAGCAGAACCATTCGACAAAGTCGCAATCGATATCGTAGGACCCTTACCAAAAACCACACAAGGACACGAATATATTCTGACCATCTTGGACCTTTTCAGCAAATTCGCCATAGCAATTCCTTTAAAACAGCAAACTTCAATGGATATCGCCAAAGCACTTACCACAGCTCTTATAACAACATTCGGTGCTCCTCGAGCAATACTATCCGATCAAGGAAGAAATTTTATGTCTGACACATTCAAACAATTCGCTGAACTCTTTCAAATTCGACAGTACAAAACATCAGCATACCATCCTCAGTCAAATGGCGCAATAGAACGTTACCATCATAGCCTTGCCGAATTCCTAAAACATTTCATCGACGACAACCGCAATTGGGATGAACTCCTTACACTGGCAACATTCTCCCATAACACAAGTATACACGAAAGCAGCGGATTCACACCATACGAACTTGTCTTCGGAAGAACTGCCCGTACACCTTCTGAACTTCCACCTCCAGAAACAACAATAACATACGACGACTACATGACAAACCTCACGAACAATTTAAAAAAGACACGACAAACAGCATGGGAAAAACAAATCAAATTTAAAGAACGAACAAAACGATATTACGATAAAAGAATCACAGAACCAAAATTCGAAAAAGGACAACTAGTATTCCTCATAAAGGAACCACGAAAAGGAAAATTTGACCCCCATTATGTTGGACCATTTAAAATCTTAGAAGTATTAGATAAACATAATGTTAAGTTAGAAATTAAGAACGGCAAAACAAAAGTAGTACACATAGACAAAATAAAAATGGCACATGTTACAGATGCCACGCACACGCCTCAAGTGTCAACCCCTTAATAAAAAGTACACAACTCGCACGAAAGCCAGGACTAATTCACGTTTTGTCTTCATCAAACCGGCTTCTGGTTACACAGGAACCTTAGAAAACTATGAAAAGTACTTTAATCTAGAAACTTTAGCAAATTTTAAAATTACGATGTCGTACTACGTGTGCGACCAGGTTAACCCAGTCCAACAGATAGACGAAAACACGCAATGTGAAACACAAATTTTATGAAACTCGCAATTCAAAAATTTAGAAATATGCGATATTCGATTAAAAATACTCCGCCATGCCATTGGTCCAGGATCCCAGATACAAACACATATCTCTTTGCAGCAGCAAAATTAGAAAACCTCTACGTCAATTGCGATAACCATCAGTCATCCATTTATACAATAGAAAACACTGCCACCTTAAATATTAGCCCGCCATGCCAAGTGAAAACCCGTACGACTCAACTAACACCTTCCATCGACATAACATCCACAACCCAAACAAATTTCTCCCCTACCCTAGTACTCAACATGACAAAATAATAGACAATTCATTCCAGAACGAGAAACCCTTAATAAATACCACAGAAATCATCCTAGACACAGAGAAATCCATATGCTCTCTAGAATTAAACGTAATAAACAACGACAATAACAATAATCACTCATATACCAAAACAATCTAACGATGCACGCCACTACATATAACTTCTTCTTCTTTACAATAAAATGTCTAATTATACCTTAAACTTCATTCACTCAACCCACGAACCCAAAACACCCACAAAACCAACCAACACATCCCAAGTAACATACCTCTTCTACTAATCAACAAGCTAATAAAAGATTTAGAATGTTACAGCAGCTCCAGCAGGATAAAAAAAAATAATAAAAGAAAACCAGGACTAGACACAAAATATAACTTGGACCAAAACATGAACATATAACCAGGACAAATAATATATATATAATCAGGACCAAATACAAAATATAACTTGGACCAAACACAAATATATAATTCGGACCAAATAACCAAAAAGATAAAACAAAAGGAAAACAGGAAACAACCACCAATTTATACACACTTATACATACAATACAACCACACAACCTTACCCACCTCACCATAACACACCACCACCCACTAACACCAAGAGTAACCCATCTTTATAAATTACAGGAAAAGCAACAACCTCTACAAGCCACTACGAAAACCAGCAAGAACCACCAATAGGAAGCAGGAAAAGAAACACACACACATACACACAAATACCACAAACCAGTCAAAACACTTTTTATATAGAATCACACACAAACTAATTTTTTTTTATTGTAAACAAATTTTTTTTTGTTATATAGAATCACATGACCAACAAATTTTGTAAATCAGATGCAGGAGCATCCGCTCTTTTTGTGAGAAGGGGAGTGTAACGGTCCCACATTCCTTTCTCACCACTCTCATCTATCCCTAATCTCTTTTCCCGCTAACCCCTAACTTGCTGACTCCACAGTCTCACGGTCCCTTATCACCTATCCCCTCCACTTCAAAACTCTTTCTCTCAACCCTTTCATCATCACCTTCCTCTTAACCAAATCAGTTCTCCTCCGACTTCCTAAGCAATCAAACCTTTCCGCTCTTCAATAAAACATAAAGGTTTCTTCTCGTATATAAAACAAATCATTTACTCAATCACCGCCGGACATCCCGTCACAAATTCTACTCAACATAATATATACAAGCAAGCAAGCAAAAGAAAGGTCCGCAATAGTTTCTTGTAGTCGAAGAGAGCCGAATAGTTTATAGCTTGTGAAAAGAATATTCGTGCGAATGAGCGAGCAAAAGAAAAGAAAAGGTTCACGATAATAATTTCTTCTCGTCGAAGAAGACAGGACAATACATATGGCTCGAGAGAGGAAAGAGAAAGAAATAGAAGTAACGGTCGCCTTTGTGTCTCGCGCGTCGGGTCGCTCTCCGTGTTTACGTTTACGCGCCCTTGACCATCTCGACAGTGTTTAGACTCAATGTACGTAGATTCTTATGTCGTCTTAAACTTTCCTTCGGCCAATATTTTAATTTTGCTTTTGAAAATTCTCGTTCACTGCCGATTCGATATTGTAATGTTAACAAGATTTTTTAATAAACTTGACATAAAACGACAACCATGATATTGCGTGATAAATCACAATAATTATTAGTCATCAAATATTCCGCAATAATTAATGTACGATGTTGAATATTTCAGATCAGACAAATAAATAATAAATAATAAACTGTGTTAAACAAATAGACAATAAGAGAGTAAATAGATTATAGCAAACAAGATGAATAAACGATGATCAAATAAATAAACGATAATGGAACAAATAAAATAATGCCAAAATTGGCAGACAATAAATAATAATTGGGTAAATAAGCGACAATTGCATAGATAAATTATAATCACATAATTAAATAATCACATTAATAAATACATAATCACATAAATGAAAATGATCGCATAATTAAACAGTAATTGAATAAATAAGCACATAAACGAATAATAATCAAATAAACGTACAAATAATCGCATTAATTAATAATCGCATTAATATGCCAAGTGACAAAATTGACGGACAAATAATTAAACATTCAACTATTGAAGCATGCTGGGAATAATTTTCAATTTATTTGTCAAGAAGTTTTCATTTTACTTCTGAAAATCAAAATTTTTCATTTGAAACGTCGTTGATCGAGACAGGCGCAAATCTTCAACGTTTCACTTTAACACGATTTTAACTTTTCAAAAGAACCCATATCAACTTATTCTCACTTGTTGAATTTTCATCTACACAATGGATTTTATCAACTTCATCAAATAAGACAGGCGCAAAATTTTCATTTATCGACTTTCATCAATGTCGCCAAGTGAGACCGATTTGACGACAAAATTAATCACTTAATTTACCAATGTTGCCCCACCAAATGGGACAGAATTTGGCGATAAAAATTAATTAATGAAGCTACCAACGTTGCCCCACGTTGGGCGCCAAATGAGACAGCGATATTTCTTTTCAACACGAATTTTAGAAATATCCACCCGACGCGGCCGCGGTCCGTCGGCTGTCGGGGCTCTGGTGACGAATTTAATGTTTTCTTTATTATAATTTTGGGCGCCAGTCAGTTTGACGTTACTGACAACGTTACCTTTTCTCTTGACAAATAATTGTTTTGCACGAGACGACTCAAGGGGAGTTCCGTCGGAGGACCGTGCAGGGAGAGCCTCGTGAATCGATAAGACTAGCGATTGGCCGAAATTGACAAGTTTATTGGTACTTACAAATTTGTTGACAAATTCCTTAACAATTTCCTTCTCGAGGTTGCCTCCACCAGTTTCCCTAAGATTGTTACGGCGTTGACAAAGGAGAGGTTCGAAGACACGAAACCACTGTTCTTGACAAACACGTTACGAGGTGATCGTAAAGACAACGGACACCACCTCAGTTTTCACAAGATATGACAAATAACTGTAACCTCTCGAGACAAATACTACGCTCGGTGTTTAGTAGGTTAATTTTCTAATCTGACCCGGACGCTAAGACAGCGTAATCGCAAGTCAGTTAGTATATTAATCTCTTAATTTGACCCTAACGCTAAGACAGCGTAATCGCAAGTGAGTTAATATATTAATCTTTTAATTTGACCCGAACGCTAAGACAGCGTAATCGCAAGTGAGTGTCGATCGAGATCGATCGACAAAACGGGTCGAAGGGCGCCGCTGACGGTCGATCGTCGCGCCAGCGTCCACAAGTTCTGTGGGCCTTTTGTCGAAAACTACCGAACATTGACGGAGCGCGACGAACTCATCGACGCACGACGTCAAATATTCTCGATTGTATAGGGCGTTCCAACGACGCCCGACATCATCGGCGCTTGGGATGTCGAGTAAGAAATCTCCGGTAACAATATATATGTATATATATATATAGCCGGAGCATTGTGCTCGGCTCTCGGCACCGCTTGTGTTTACTCTTTGCTTCTCTCTACAGAGAGCGGCAGAGGGCGAATACGAGTAGCCGCATATCGTGCGCGCGTCACGAGGCCCGGATCATCCACGGGACTCGAGGGATATGGCAACTTGCCATAAACTAATTTTTACAAACATTTTATTTTCAGAAAATATTTGTATTTTTTATTTATTGTTCCACCTTTGTACGGCTTTAGCCTTTTACATCCCTTAACGCTACGTACAGACTTATCAACTAATAACAAAGACTAAACTCTAACTAACTATACAACTAAAGAAACATTTATTGTAAGTACTCTTTAAATTATTTCCCTTATAAATTAATAATCCCTACAGCCCAACTCAACAACAACTGAACTCTACTTGCTCACTACCAGTCTTCCCCATTCCCTCAGATACGCGCAGATTGCCCTCACCGGCTCACCTCTTAGGGTTTCTTTGGTCCATCGCTCTAAATCTTCGCCCTCTCTCCCGCCTCTCCAGGCGTCCACCCCCTTTACCCATTCCTCCTGTATCCTCCCTCTCGCTACCTCGCATTCCCAAATATGCTCCAGACTCTCATTTTCTTTACCGCAGATTGCGCATCTCCAATCCTCAAACCCCTTTTTTCCGACTTTCCCTACGTTTCCGCATCTCAGTCGGGCCCACTGCTCTTTTGCATCCCCCCCTATTTCCCTGCTCTCCCAATATTTCTCTCTCTCGCAACCTGACTTTATCTCCTTATACCAGGTGCAGTAGGACGACTTGTCGGCATTTACCCAGTCTCCTTGTATATCCTGTTCCTCCTTTCTTCTTACTCCCTCGTTCAAATACTGCTCCATTCTCGCCGTACCTCCTTCGTTTATCCGCATCAGGTTGATTATCCTTCCCTCGCCTACGTCCTCCATTGCCTTCTTTAATTCTTTTCCCCATTTCGACGGTTGCCCATTCAGAATCCCTCTTACTTTCTCTCTCAGGCACGCCTTCGGCCATCTTCCCTCTTTCATCTGTGTATCTGTAAAATATAATTCCCTGCCCTTCTTCTTGCCTCTACTTCCACACTCCTCCTTCCTGCTTCCAGCTTCCATAAGAAACTCGGCGTGTTTCTTGCCACCCCCAGGGCCATCTTTACCAGCTTTCCCTGTAGCTTCTCTATTTCCTTTCTCCTGCTCCACCCCCAGATTTCGACCCCGTATAGAGCCCCCGATTTTACCAGCGAGTCGAACAGCTGCAGTCTTTTCTTCAAATCATCTACCCTCGCCCTTTTCATTACCCCCCAAACCGCGTTCGCCGCCTTTTGCGCCCTTGCCACCATATTCCCCAGGTGTCTCCCCATCGTATTTCTCGTTGAGAACCAAAACCCCAAGTATTTAAACTCTCTAACTACCTCTATCTTCCCTCCCTTATAACTCCATTCCTCCCCTATTTTCCTCCGTCCTCCATTTCTGAACACCATTATCTTTGTTTTTTGTATATTTACTTCCATTCTGGCCCCCTCCACGTATTTTTCTAACCGCCTCAGCATTTCCTTCAACTCCCCTGCCTCCTCCGCCACCATTGCAATATCATCCGCGTATTTAAGTGCATAGACTTTAACGCCGCCCATCACCGACCCCCCTACGCCTGCTCTCTCCCAGATATCATCTATATCATCCAATGCTATGTTAAATAATGTCGGACTTAATGGGCACCCCTGTCGAACTCCTTTTCCCGTTTCGAAACTTTCCGTGATTCCATCCTCCGCTATCACCTCGTTTCTTGTCGCCTTGTAAATTCCTTTTATCATTTTCAGCATTCTTCCTCTCACCCCCTTACTTCTTAGCTTCTCAAACAGCCTCTCCCTGTCTATTCTATCGAATGCCGCCTTGAAGTCCACAAAGGCTACGTACAACTTCCCCCTTTTATTTTTCAACCTATTATTTATCAGAGCATTTAACACAAACACGTGATCTCTCGTGCCTCTCCCCGCTCTAAATCCCGCCTGGCTTTCCCTGATTATTCCCTCTTTTTCAATCCATCCGTTTAATCGATTCACCATAATGCTCGTTAACAATTTGTACCCTAAATTCAATAGTGCCACCCCTCTATAGTTGTCCGCCAACTCCCTGTCCCCCGCTTTATGTATCGGGAAAATTCTTGCCCTATCCCATCCCTCCGGTACTTCTCCCTCCTTCCAGATGTTGTTCATTATCCCCCTTAGCTCTTCTACCCTTTTTCTTGGGATTCCCTTGATGAATTCCGCGGTAATGCCATCCTCTCCCGCTGCTTTCCCGTTTTTCAAGCCTTTCAACGCTCTCTCGATTTCTTTCCTGCTAATTTCCTCGTCCAGGTTGGGGTCCTCCGACGTCTCCTCATTCACCACCCCCTCCTGCCTTGTGTCCCCCTCTCCACTGCCTCCTCCCCCCCGCCCCCCCAAGAGCCCAACGAAATACTTTACCCACTGTTCTTTGCTGATCCCGTTCCCCCCTGTTGTTCTTTTCCGTCTGAACTTCCCTACCGCAGCCCACCATTCTACCATATTTTTGCTCTCCCTTACCTTTGTCCACCTTTCCTCGAACCATTCCCCCTTTTTCTTAATGCACAGTTCCTTCATCATTCTCCTTTCCTTTATCAGCTCCTGCTTTTTCTCGTCTTCAATGTCCCTTCCTACGTTTGAGCCGTCCGCTACGTTGCCGTCCCTCCCTCCTCTCTTCCTAGTGGCCAAAAATTTTTTCAGTGCCCCCCACACCCTTGTTTTTTGCTCTCTACACTCAGTATCGAACCACCCTCGTATCTCTTTACTTCTTCCTATATTCCTCTTCATACCCACCTTATCCGCCGCTCTCCATATTGCGCCTTTTAATTCCTCCCATCTCCCCTCCCTTTCTTCGCCTGCCGCCCACTCTCTGTCTAATTCTTCCTCGTATTCCCCCTCCCGTTCCTCCTTCCACACCAGTTTCGCCCCCCTTTTTTCTTTTGTCGCTCTCTTCCTTCCCCCCCCTCCAGTATAAAAGTCACCGGTAGGTGATCTGACTCCGTTCGCGGTATTACCTCCATCTTTTTTACCACCCCCTCCTCTTCATCCTCCATCCTTATTATAAGATCCAGTACCGAACAAGCTCCTCCCCCCCCCCCCACATAGGTTAACTTTCCTTCTTCGTCTCCTCTCGTTCTTCCGTTTAGTATTGCGAGACCCAGGCTTTCGCAAAAGCGTAATAGTTTTCTTCCCTCCGCATTTACCACCCCGTCTTGTGAGCTTCTCCTCCCTTCTTCTCCCCCCTCCTTCTCACAATTCACTATTCCTTGTTCCCCCCCTATTCTCGCGTTCAAATCGCCCGCGATTATTACCGCCGCCCCCGCCTTCGCTCCCTCTTCCACGCGTTGCTTCAGTGCCTCTTCCACTTTCTTGAATCCTTCGTTCACATATATTTCTACAATCCACAGCTCTTTCTCGATATTCCGTCTCTTCATTTTTATCATTAGGCCAAACTGCCACTCTTCCACCCTGCATTTGTCACAAATATTTTTTCTAATCCCTACTAGGTGCCCCCCCGCCGCTCTTCCCCTCTTCTTGTCGCGCACCGCCGCCTTCGACCACCACCTAAATGCTTTGTCCAGTCGACTTAATGCCCCTTTTTCATTTTTTCCTTCAATCCACGTTTCTTGCACTAGAACTATGTCGCACTCACTTAACAAATCTCGCGCTTCTAACAACTTCCCGTATCCTGCCACGTTCCACGTCATCGCTCTTATCCCCTTGCTCCCCCCTCCACTCTCCGTGCTACCACCCCCACTTACTCCGAAATGGCATTTTCTCCATTCTTCCTTCCCTCTCTACCCAGTACCACCAGGTTTCGTTTATACACATTTTCATGTACCCTGTAAACACCCGTTTTCCCAACCTCTTCATCTTCTCCGCTTCCCCTTTTAGCCACTCCGTTACCCTTGTTTCTCGCGCGGTCAAATCGTCCCCTATCCAGACTCCTGATTCCCTCAACCCCCCCCCTTTTTTTCATGATGTTAATTTTATTCTCGCGTGAATCCAGCATGACCACTGTACCCCCTCCCGTACGCATCACCCTCACAATTCTCGGTACAATACCCGTTTTCGATCTTATAATTGAGCTAATTTCTCTCGCTATTGCATTTTCGCTCCCGCTTGCTCTGACCCCCCTGACAACGATGCTGCATTTTCTCCTGTTCCTTTCCTGCGCCTCGAATCGCCATTCCTCCTCGCTCAGCGCGTCCGGCTCTCGTTGCGTCTCCCTGCTGTGTCGGCGTTCACTCGGTTGCGTCCATCTCCTCCGTGCCGTCGGGCTCTCCGTCCCGTCTCTCCTTCCCCTTCGGTCGCTCCGTCTTACCGCTCCGCCGTCCTGCGGCGTCGGCGGTGAGGCCCTTCTCGTCCCATCGTCGATTTCCTTTCCTCTCGTTGTCGCCTCCGAATAACTATTATTGTTGTTGTTCTCGTCCTGTTTCCTCGTTTCCATCATGCTTCTCCCCCTCTCCGCCCGTTCCGCTTCCACCAGTCTTCGGTGCATTTCCTCGTTTTCTCGTTCTATCCACCGTATTGTTTCCTCCTGCTTCTCGAATCTTTCTCACCATCTCTCCTGCTCCCCCACTAGCATTTCTTCCACTTTCTCCCTCCGAATCATGTCTCGCTCTTCTCCTACGGTCTCTTTTTGTTTCCGTCTCTGATTCTCCTCCCATCTGGCCATCATTTCTTCCACCGTCCTTTCCACGATTCTTCTTATTTTGGTTTCGCTTTCCTCCTCCCCTCCCTCCGTCACTTTCATCTCTATTTTTCCGATTCTCTCCCTCAGTTCGTTTACGATGTTGGGGCTTTCCTTCTCTCTCATGCTCGTCATGTACCTGCCTGCCTCTCGTTCCTCCTGGCTCTCCTCTTTCCGTCCCCTGATTTCTTCCTCCGGCAGTACTTTACTTCCTTTCATTCGTTTTCCCGATCCCCAGCAGTCCATCAGCGATCTCGCACAATATATTTTTCGTTTCTTCATACCCAGTCCCCCTCTTGGTCTGCCTCTCCTCCTCTTTCCTGTCTCCAGTATTTCACCTGTCGACTCTTTTTCCGTTTCTTTATCTTCTTCCGATTCCCTTCCTCTCACTGTCACACTATTGTATCCCGTCGGCGTCTCGCAGATTGTATCGATGCACTCCTCTGACTGTGATATGTGTGGCCGGTGTGACAGCTGATTGTTCCCGCCATCTTCTCTTTCTCCTGGGTCGGTACGGTAGTGGAAGCCTTCGCTCTCAGCTTCGGCGGCTCGCCGTCTCCCACCGTTGTCGGTGGCGCTGCCTCCGTCGTTCCCGATCTCTCCCGTCTCGCTTGCTTTCTCTCTTTCCTCGCTACCTAACCCCATTGTTTCCACCGGACTTTTCCTTTATCTCGTACTGCCCTCTTTTTGCAGCCCCTTTGCTCCCTACACTTCCACCTTATCTTCACCCCTTCCTCCAACTTCTCACTAATTTTCGACTTAAACCGTTCACCCTTACTCTCCTTTTTCTCACTTCACTTGCTCTGTAGCTCAAACCGCGTGCGTCCAGTGTCGCTTCGTCGCCATTTTTCTCAGAAAATATTTGTATAATTATTATAAGATTAATTATAAGATATATTAGTTAATAAACTCGCTCTGTCAAAGAGCGAGGTGCCAGCGACGCCTGTCGCTGTGAGTCTGTCCACACAACGGACAGAGATAATTTTAATTACTAAAAATAACGAATTAACAAATATGTTAATTACTAAACTCGCTCTGCCAAAGAGCGAGATGCCACGACGTTTGTCGTATATTGTCTCCGTTCGCGAAAATGAACGGAGATAATTTTAATTGTTAATAAATGTTAATTAACAAATATGTTAATTACTAAACTCGCTCTGCCAAAGAGCGAGATGCCACGACGTTTGTCGTATATTATCTCCGTTCGCGAAAATGAACGGAGATAATTTTAATTGTTAATAAATGTTAATTAACAAATATGTTAATTAATAAACTCGCTCTGCCAAAGAGCGAGATGCCACGACGTTTGTCGTGTATTATCTCCGTTCGCGAAAATGAACGGAGATAATTTTAATTGTTAATAAATGTTAATTAACAAATATGTTAATTAATGAACTCGCTCTGCCAAAGAGCGAGATGCCACGACGTTTGTCGTGTATTATCTCCGTTCGCGAAAATGAACGGAGATAATTTTAATTGTTAATAATTGTTAATTAACAAATATGTTAATTAATAAACTCGCTCTGCCAAAGAGCGAGATGCCACGACGTTTGTCGTATATTATCTCCGTTCGCGAAAATGAACGGAGATAATTTTAATTGTTAATAAATGTTAATTAACAAATATGTTAATTAATGAACTCGCTCTGCGAAAGAGCGAGATGCCACGACGTTTGTCGTGTATTATCTCCGTTCGCGAAAATGAACGGAGATAATTTTAATTGTTAATAATTGTTAATTAACAAATATGTTAATTAATAAACTCGCTCTGCCAAAGAGCGAGATGCCACGACGTTTGTCGTGGATTATCTCCGTTCGCGAAAATGAACGGAGATCGTTTTAATTGTTAATAAATATTAATTAACAAATATGGAGATAATATTAATTGTTAATTAACAAATATGTTAATTAATAAACTCGCTCTGCAAAAGAGCGAGATGCCAACGACTTTTGTCGTTGCATACTCAGAATTATTATAATTCTGTTGCTCGTATTGTAGCAAAACCAAACTTGAATGTTTGGCATGCTCGGCTGTATACTGTAGCGAGAAATAAATGCTCGCAGTGCACGTACCCTCGTGCACGTCACATATACATGGCCGAGCGTTAGTATAAGATTTTCGAGAGGGGCGGGTCACGGCTGGCCCTGCTACGACGCCTCGGCCTTCGGCCCGCGTCGATGTGCCGGCGCTTCGTAGCAGACGCGCGCCGTGACATCTAGCGGTAGTCCGCAGCGGCTCGTAGTGAAATGCTGCGAGCTCTGCACTACCGCGGAGAGAGCGAAGCCTTAAGAGGCAGTGTAACAGCCGACGAGCGCTTCGAAAACGGCATCCCTATTTATACGAGCACTGAGCAACCGATCGGGTTAAAATTTGGCCAGTACATAGATAATTATGGCACACAATACATGAGAGTCGCGTCTTTTCGAAATTTTGAAAAAAAATTTGCAGATTCGACTTATCATTGGAGAAATGAGACAATTCTTCATAGTACACCGATTCGATCGAAATTTCCCGACTCTCACTCACTAAAGCATCAACAAACGCACATTTTGAGCTTTGTTTCATTAAATTTGATGCAAAATTGGCTTCAAAAATAGGGATGCCGTTTCATGAAAGAAAAAAGCGAGATTTTTGTCAGCGTAACGAGAAAATAGTGTGACGAAATTCCGCGCGAAGCGCTGACGCAACATTCTCACGAGGTCGGTAAGTGCTGTGGCCCGCGCACGAGGCGTGCCTATGCCTTCGACTCTCGTAGCTATCCCTCCCGGCCCTCTCCGTCGCCGCCGGTCACATGAAATGAGTACAGTGCGAAGCATAGGTAAGGCCCTCGCTGCGCACTGTAGAGTGTTCGCTCCATGCTCGCCGAGACCGAAAAACTCGGCGGCAACTCGAAAACGAAATCCCTAAATAAATAAATAAATTGTAAATATTTTTATGATAAAATATAGTCCTTTTGTCACAACTTTAATTAAAAAAAAATTAAAGGAACGAAGGTATGTAATTACTTATTGATTAAAAAGTCGGAAAAAGTTCTAATATTCATAACACGAAAAATTTTGCAAATAAAAAAAATATTTGACACGATATGTTATCTCGTCAGGAACTAACGATATGCAAAATTTGACTGATTTCTCAAAGCTGACTGATCTATATATATATATATGCGCGACGCGTTACGTTTCCGTGCAGAGGCCAACGTGTACACGAGTACTGCCTATGCCTTCGACTCTCGTGGCTACCCCTCCCGCCGCGCGGGCCGGCGAACTTGCCGTCGCTAGACCCGCGTTGCATAAAAACTCAAATTGCTATATTTCGGTCATTTTTTTATCAAATGATATAAAACAAAGTCCAAAGTGTGCATACTTCTATGGAGCACGAAATTTTAACATCAATGCGACGCGAAACATCGTGCAACTATGAAATTTTTATCATTTTCATTAAAAAAAAGCGGTTCCGCTTTCGACATTAAAAAAAATTGAGTCTCAGGTACCCCATACCATCGTTCTCTAGCTCACCTCCAAATTTCAATCCGATCGGATGATTAGTGCCGGAGAAATTAGGGATTTTGTCTTCGACTTGCCGCTGAGTTTTTTGGTCTCGGCGAGCGTGGAGCGAACGCTTTACGGCGGTCGGCGAGGGCCATACGCACTATATTATGCCGGCTGTCGACTCTCGTCGAGGGACGGCGAGGCTGGACGAGTGCGAGAGTGTACAGGGTACACTAGCTCCGTCTCGCGATGCCTCGCAGTCACTCGTGTGCTCTCCATTCCGAGTCGGGTTTTGAGCGCGAGTCAAAGAGTCTCGCTTACCCTCGCGAGGCGGCGCAAGTGCATCACTGTACACTCTTGCGTCATTCAGTTGATAGCAAGCTTTCTAACCGTCCATCTTGGCGTTCGCAAAGCGTACTAAATAAACGAGAGTGTACAGGGTCGCGCTCGTCCCTCGACCTCTCGCGCGAGAGCTCTCGACGAGACATCGTGAGAGCACTCGCGCGAGAGTGTACAACCGGCATAAGATTTTCGAAGGGGACGGGTTACGGCTGGCCCTGCTATGACGCCTCGGCAGTGTTGGCAACCTGGAAGATGGCGCTGATCGTACCAGGGGCGTAAGATTATCGTACCTGACGAAAAATTATCGTACGTTTTCAAATAACATAAAAAAGCGTTAGTTATTAATAAAATAATAAAATTGATATTATTGTGACGGGATGTCCGGCGGTGATTGAGTAAATGATTTGTTTTATATACGAGAAGAAACCTTTATGTTTTATTGAAGAGCGGAAAGGTTTGATTGCTTAGGAAGTCGGAGGAGAACTGATTTGGTTAAGAGGAAGGTGATGATGAAAGGGTTGAGAGAAAGAGTTTTGAAGTGGAGGGGATAGGTGATAAGGGACCGTGAGACTGTGGAGTCAGCAAGTTAGGGGTTAGCGGGAAAAGAGATTAGGGATAGATGAGAGTGGTGAGAAAGGAATGTGGGACCGTTACACTCCCCTTCTCACAAAAAGAGCGGATGCTCCTGCATCTGATTTACAAAATTTGTTGGTCATGTGATTCTATATAACAAAAAAAAATTTGTTTACAATAAAAAAAAATTAGTTTGTGTGTGATTCTATATAAAAAGTGTTTTGACTGGTTTGTGGTATTTGTGTGTATGTGTGTGTGTTTCTTTTCCTGCTTCCTATTGGTGGTTCTTGCTGGTTTTCGTAGTGGCTTGTAGAGGTTGTTGCTTTTCCTGTAATTTATAAAGATGGGTTACTCTTGGTGTTAGTGGGTGGTGGTGTGTTATGGTGAGGTGGGTAAGGTTGTGTGGTTGTATTGTATGTATAAGTGTGTATAAATTGGTGGTTGTTTCCTGTTTTCCTTTTGTTTTATCTTTTTGGTTATTTGGTCCGAATTATATATTTGTGTTTGGTCCAAGTTATATTTTGTATTTGGTCCTGATTATATATATATTATTTGTCCTGGTTATATGTTCATGTTTTGGTCCAAGTTATATTTTGTGTCTAGTCCTGGTTTTCTTTTATTATTTTTTTTTATCCTGCTGGAGCTGCTGTAACATTCTAAATCTTTTATTAGCTTGTTGATTAGTAGAAGAGGTATGTTACTTGGGATGTGTTGGTTGGTTTTGTGGGTGTTTTGGGTTCGTGGGTTGAGTGAATGAAGTTTAAGGTATAATTAGACATTTTATTGTAAAGAAGAAGAAGTTATATGTAGTGGCGTGCATCGTTAGATTGTTTTGGTATATGAGTGATTATTGTTATTGTCGTTGTTTATTACGTTTAATTCTAGAGAGCATATGGATTTCTCTGTGTCTAGGATGATTTCTGTGGTATTTATTAAGGGTTTCTCGTTCTGGAATGAATTGTCTATTATTTTGTCATGTTGAGTACTAGGGTAGGGGAGAAATTTGTTTGGGTTGTGGATGTTATGTCGATGGAAGGTGTTAGTTGAGTCGTACGGGTTTTCACTTGGCATGGCGGGCTAATATTTAAGGTGGCAGTGTTTTCTATTGTATAAATGGATGACTGATGGTTATCGCAATTGACGTAGAGGTTTTCTAATTTTGCTGCTGCAAAGAGATATGTGTTTGTATCTGGGATCCTGGACCAATGGCATGGCGGAGTATTTTTAATCGAATATCGCATATTTCTAAATTTTTGAATTGCGAGTTTCATAAAATTTGTGTTTCACATTGCGTGTTTTCGTCTATCTGTTGGACTGGGTTAACCTGGTCGCACACGTAGTACGACATCGTAATTTTAAAATTTGCTAAAGTTTCTAGATTAAAGTACTTTTCATAGTTTTCTAAGGTTCCTGTGTAACCAGAAGCCGGTTTGATGAAGACAAAACGTGAATTAGTCCTGGCTTTCGTGCGAGTTGTGTACTTTTTATTAAGGGGTTGACACTTGAGGCGTGTGCGTGGCATCTGTAACATGTGCCATTTTTATTTTGTCTATGTGTACTACTTTTGTTTTGCCGTTCTTAATTTCTAACTTAACATTATGTTTATCTAATACTTCTAAGATTTTAAATGGTCCAACATAATGGGGGTCAAATTTTCCTTTTCGTGGTTCCTTTATGAGGAATACTAGTTGTCCTTTTTCGAATTTTGGTTCTGTGATTCTTTTATCGTAATATCGTTTTGTTCGTTCTTTAAATTTGATTTGTTTTTCCCATGCTGTTTGTCGTGTCTTTTTTAAATTGTTCGTGAGGTTTGTCATGTAGTCGTCGTATGTTATTGTTGTTTCTGGAGGTGGAAGTTCAGAAGGTGTACGGGCAGTTCTTCCGAAGACAAGTTCGTATGGTGTGAATCCGCTGCTTTCGTGTATACTTGTGTTATGGGAGAATGTTGCCAGTGTAAGGAGTTCATCCCAATTGCGGTTGTCGTCGATGAAATGTTTTAGGAATTCGGCAAGGCTATGATGGTAACGTTCTATTGCGCCATTTGACTGAGGATGGTATGCTGATGTTTTGTACTGTCGAATTTGAAAGAGTTCAGCGAATTGTTTGAATGTGTCAGACATAAAATTTCTTCCTTGATCGGATAGTATTGCTCGAGGAGCACCGAATGTTGTTATAAGAGCTGTGGTAAGTGCTTTGGCGATATCCATTGAAGTTTGCTGTTTTAAAGGAATTGCTATGGCGAATTTGCTGAAAAGGTCCAAGATGGTCAGAATATATTCGTGTCCTTGTGTGGTTTTTGGTAAGGGTCCTACGATATCGATTGCGACTTTGTCGAATGGTTCTGCTGGAGAGTCGGTGATGATCATGGGTGCTTTATCTTTCACTCGTACCAGTTTGTTCTTTTGGCAATCGAAGCAATGTTTGATGAATTCTCGAATGTCGTTCTTTAGGCCTTTCCAGTAATATTGTGATAGGATACGGTTATATGTTTTTGATATTCCATTATGTCCACCAATCGCTGAATTATGAAATTCCTGGATGATGTTTTTCCTGTTCCGCTGTGGTGGTACTGATAATAAACCATGGCAAAGTGTGATGGTTGTCTGCGAGTTCGCTGACTTTGCTCGTACGAATGATTTGATGTCTGTCCAAATGAATGGATTTAGGATTTTGGGGTCCTTGGAGATTGTGCAAGTTTTTAGCTGTAATTTATTGAATACCTCGAATAGTGTTTCTAAGCAGTTTCGTACTTCCATGATGGTTAGTGAATCTGTTGTTTTTCGTTTGCAGATTATTGCGAAATAGCAGGTGAGTCCTCGGCGAGTAATTAGAATGTCACCAACTTTGGGATTACAGTCCAGAAGTGATTGTTGGTTGATTCTGCCTTTTTCTTGCAAAATTTCTGGAATCATGGTGTTTATTGCACAGTCTGTTGATAGGAAGTAAGCAATATTATCTTTTTGTGCTAGGATATTCTTTTGTGTGGTGATGACTCTGTTTTCGATTGTTATATCTTCCGTTGCCTCTGCCGTTCTTGTTGCGGGACGAGATTCTTTATGTGTCATTCTTTTCCTATAATACTGCGATGGTACGAATGGTGTATCACTATCTGCTTCTGTTATATTGTTTTCACTTGAGGTGTTTTTGCCTGATGATGGGTTTGATGGATTGTTTGTTGATTTTCGCTGTGGAGTAGTTTGTCTGGTGATTCGTTCAACATTTCCGGGTGGAGATCGAAATGTTGGCTCGATGGTTGCTTGTGTGTTGTGCAACTGTGGTACTTCTACTGGAAGGTTGATGTTTTTTCCGATGTTTCTTTCAGCAGATAGATTTGCTCCGTCGTTGTTATTTTCTGGTGACTTTGCTAATGAATCGAAGTATTCGGGCGTCATTTCCGGTGAGTATGGGCCTATGTTGGTGGTAGTTTTTGACTTCTTTGTGGACGTTTGTAGTGGTGATGGTGATCTGAAGTTCGGCTGCACTTGCGGTTGTGCATTTCGTTGAACATCTTGTGTTTCTGTTGGTTTTGTTGGTGATCGGAAATTTGGTTCGGTGACTGATGTATCCGTTTCCTTGTCAGCGGTCGCTTCTCCGATGTGCGTCGCTGATTCTGAGTCCTGTTGATCCTTGTCATAGTCCTTGAGCGTTGCCTGTTCATCTATTTGGTTTCCCGATTTGCGTTGCATTTCCCGTTTTTGTGGATATGTTTGATTTGCGTCTGTTTGCTGGGCTCGTTGGCCTCTGTGCTTATTTGCGCTTTCGTCTTTATTTTCTCCATTTTTATTGGGATTAATATCTGCAAATCGTTGATTCCTTTCGTTTAATTCGTCGACTTTTTCATTGCCTTTGTTTTCTTTGTTTTCTTCCTTTTGGTTTTTTGTTGGTGTGTATTTTTCCGTTGTAGTTTCATTTCGTGTCCTTGGTCGTTTGCGCTTGTTTGTCGTATTGAATTCCTTTGTCGTATTATTCCTTGTACGTTTCCTGGTCGTTATATTTTTTGTGAGTTCCTCCTCCGTTGCTTCTGTCTCTGTGATGACGTCTTCGCTTTTTCCTTCTATATTTGTTTCCTCTTCTGTTTGTGGGGATTCATCGTCGATTTTTGGATCTGATTTAGGTTGTGTGTTGTTTCCGTGTTCGTTTTCACCTTCTGTTTCTTGTTCGTTTTGTTGTTTCTTTTTGGGTGTTGGGTTGCCTGATTCTTCGTCTGAGTCAGAGCGTTGTCGTGTATTTGGTTGGTGTGAATGTTTTGATCTTTTTGGGACGTGTTCTTCCTTTGAAGAACTGTCTCTCTGTCTGATAGGCATGACAGCAATGGGGTTTCTAGATAGTGCGTCTGCGACGTGGTTTGATTTTCCCGGTTGATGTTGTATTTTGAAATCGTAATCGTTGAGGGTTATTTGCCAGCGCTGAAGCTGCTGTGGCAAGTCGGATTTGGTGTTTATATATGTTAAAGCTCTATTATCGGTGATCAGTGTAAATTGTCTGCCGTATAAATACGGGCGAAAATGTTCTACTGCGTAAACAACGGCTAGAAGTTCTTTTCTCATTGTATCGTACGCTTGTTGTGGCTTCGAGAGTGTCTTTGAGTAAAATGCTACGGGGTGATCGAATTTATTATGTTTCTGACTTAAGACTGCGCCTATTGCGTAGTCTGATGCGTCTGTAGTGAGCGTGAATGGTTTATCGAAATCGGGATAACGCAAAATTGGACGTTTTATAATTTTGTTTTTGAGTAGTTCGAATGCTTTTTGGCACTCGTCTGTCCACTGAAATGTTACTTCTTTTTTCAGTTGTTTTGTTAGTGGAGATGCGATTTTTGCAAAATTTTTTATGAATCGTCTGTAATAACCTGCGAGTGTTTGATTCCCTTTTTGCTAGTTGGTGTTGTGAATTCTGTTATGGATTTTACTATTGTATTATTGGGTTTTACGCCTTCTTCCGTGATTGTATGTCCCAAATATGTAACCTCTGTTCGCAAGAATTGACATTTGTCGGTTTGCAAAGTTAGGCCTGCTTCGGTTAAGCGTTTCGCTAACCGCCGAAATTTTGTCGCATGTTCCTGCAGAGTATTAGCATAAATAACGATGTCATCCAGGTATACGAACAGGTCGTTACCCTGAAGTCCTGATAATACGACATCCATCAATCGTTGGAATGTTGCAGGAGCATTTTTCAACCCAAATGGCATACGGTTGAACTCGAAATGTCCGTTTGCCGTTGAAAATGCGGTTTTTTGTTTGTGTTCAGGGTCCATTTCGATTTGATGGAAGCCAGATGCTAAGTCAAAAATGGAGAAATATCGGGCTTTTCCCAATTGGTCCAGAATATCTATGATACTCGGTAATGGGTACGCGTCAGATATTGTTTCCGCGTTCAATTTACGAAAGTCGATAACCATTCGCCATCTCTTTTTGCCCTGCGAGTCTGCCTTTTTTGGTACGACCCAAACTGGTGAATTATAGGGGGAGAGGGAAGGTTGAATGATTTTTTTCTCCAGTAAATTATTGACCTGCGTCTGAATTTCTTTTTTGTGTACGGGTGGGAATCGGTACTGCTTTGTGTTAATAGGCTTGTTGTCTGTCGTGGGAATTTTGTGTTGTGTTATTGTCGTGTGACCAAGTTCGTCGTTTGGTAGTAAGAAGAGTTTTGGATATTCAGAGACTAGTTGTAAAATGTGTTCTTTTTCTTCGTTATTCAGGTGATCTAAATGGAGTAATGATTTGAGACGTTGTAGTCGTTCTTCGTTATCTTCGGATACGTTTGCTGTATAAATTGATGCGTTATTGTTATGCGAACTTTTGTAAAGATCGGTTTCGAGTTTGAATGGTATTTCTGAAATGATCTCGATCGGTTGCAATTCTACAGTAGGAATTTCCAATTCTATTGATTTTGGTTGACGGTTGATTACTTGTAAGTATGCAATTCCGTTGTTGTTTTTTACTAATGCGCCGCCGTAACGTATGTCTTCTTTGGTTTTATATGGTGGGACGTATCCTTCTGAGATCTCGTTATTTTTTATTCTGATATGCATTATTGTTTTTGATTTCGGGGGGATTGTGATATATTCCCGTTCAAAAAATGGTATAGTATGACCATGGAAGGTTATGCATCTTTGTGTATATAGTATGTCGGCTGGGATCTGTTTGAAAAATGCGTCGCCAAGTATCGCGTTTTCCGGGATTGGAAATGCGTCGGTGACAACATGAAATTCTGCTTTTACTGATTTAATTTGGATTGAGCATTTGCCTCGAGTGTATGTTTTACCGTCAGTTATACCTGTCAGTTCGTAAAATTCCCGTGTGTCGATTTCAGTTGCGTGATTGAGTGCGCTTCGTTTTATCAAGTTTATTTGTGAACCTGTATCAATTAATAATTTCGTTTCTCTGTGCATAAAATCAGGTGAGTTTAATGCAATTGAGGGAGATTTATGATTTTTTGAAATTCCCAATTTGAGCGTTGCTTCTCTGAATTTAATTCCAATTTCTTTTAGTTGTTCGCGATTGAATGTCTTTAGTGCTCTGATAATGAGTCCCGTGTCGCACTTTTCCGCGAGACGTTGTCTTAGTTTTTTAAGTCGACTTTCTCGAAAAGTGTATCAATGTGTTCTGTGCTGTTTGTTCTTGATTTTGTCGGGGTGTTTCTACCGGATGAATTATTTTGAGATTTTCGTTGCTCGGTATTTGAGTCTGTGTTAGGTGGTTCTCGATGTTCGTCTTGGTGTCTTTCGCGTGAATTGTTTCGGGAGTTATTTCGGTCTCGATCGTTTGAGTAATTTCTGTATCTGTTGTTCGAGTGGTCTCTATATCTGTTGTTTGAATAACTTCCGTGTCTATTGTTCGAGTTATCTCTGTATCTGTCGTTTGAATAATTTCGATATCCGTCGTTCGAGTATCTGTCTTTTGAATATCTGTTGTTTGAATATCTGTCGTTAGAACGATTTCTGTATCCGTCGTTAGAGTTATCTCTGTATCTGTCGTTTGAATAATTTCGATATCCGTCGTTCGAGTGTCTGTCGTTTGAATATCTGTTGTTTGAATATCTGTCGTTAGAACGTTTTCTCGAATGATTCCTATAATCTCTGTATCTGTCGTTTGAGTTGTTTCTGTATTGGCTTCTAGAATTTCTGGTTTTGTTTTGAGTGTATCTGTCTCGTGAATTATTTCGGTATCTGTTGGATGTTTCTTGTGAGCGCCAAGAGTTTTTACCTTCGCGCATGTGTTTTATTGTGAAGCAGTCTTTTGTGTCATGTGAGTGTGATTGGTGAAGTTCGCAAAATTTTCCTGGGTTTTTGTATTCTGTAAAATGGACTTTTGCGGTGTTTCTGATATCGAGTATTCCGCGCATTCGCTTTTGTTTCTCGATTTCGTATTCTATTGTTTGAGCTCGATCTATAATGTTATCGAATGTCTCTGCATTATGGAGAATCAAATGGGAACCTATTGCGGGTATTAGTCCTCTGACGTAAGCTCTTTTTGCCCTAGCTGTTACTTCGTCGATTCGTGCGTCTAGAAATGTTCTCTGTGCGGCTGTATTGTATACATCTGATAGTTTGTCTATTATGTTATTTAGGATATCGCGCGTTCTCGCTGCGTATTCCATGACTGTTTCGTCGTAATTTTGTGGGGTTGATTCTATTTCGTTTTCTAAGTCGGCTAAATCTTTATTTTTGCTAAATGCTTTTTTTAATGTTTTTAAAAGTGATTCGAGGGAATTTGGAGGGTTTGCGTCGATGACTGAATGTGCGATACCGTTCAGTTTCAGTGGGATCATTTTTAATAATTTTGTTCGTTCGCCATCTGAAAGGCATTCGTTGACGCGTTTAAGTATTTTGGCGTAGTCTTCTATTTTAATGTGTTTTCCGTCGTACATAGGGACGACTTTGAACGCGTCTCTGAATGTGAATGTGTTGTTATTTTCGGCCATTGTAATTTGGTGTTCAGTGTTTTGGCGGAAATATAGGGGTCGTCTATTTGTTCTACGGGGTGGTCTGGTCGGTGGATCCGATATTACAGCGCGATAAAATGACATAGAAACATGTTTTTAGAGAATTGTGTAAATTTGCGATAAATGTGTATTTGTTCGTTTATCATTACTTTCGTTAATTTATTTTATTTTAGTTTTATTATTATTATTGATAATAGTTTTCCCAAATCATATTTGAAGGGTTTTATTTTTACAAATTATGTCCGGAAAGTGAATTTAATTGTTTCCCAAAAAATTTTTTTTTTTTTTTTTTTTTTTTTGAAATGGGGGATGGAAAGAAAAAAAAATGTTACGTTCTGTGTGAAATTGTTAATGTGTGTGTGTGATAATCACTTCCACCGTAGACGAAATTGCGATTCTCAAAGTTAACATGCAAAAGATTGTTGAGTGGAGTGTACTTACAGTGCCAGCAGAGCGATGGTGAGCGTAAGCATCAGCTGATCCTTTATGCGCTGGGACGGTGGCTCACGCGTAGCGGCTGAGATGTTGGTGTGACTGTGGTCGTGGCGTGTGTGTGTCGGTCTCTCGTTGCTCCGTTGTGTGTGTAGCGACACGGGTGGCTCGGTGATCGTTGGCGTATGTGTGTCCTTTCTTTTTCTTTGCTGCTTCGGTTCCGTGTGCGTTGTATAGAGTATAGTGTTATGTATGATTTGTCTCTGATGTATTTCTCTCTTTTTTTTCACTTTGTGTTAATCTATTTTTTGATGTCTTCGTTGTGTCGTTTGTGTAATTCGTTTTTATTGAAAAATTTTTTTTTGTTTTTTTTTTCGATTCGCGTCGGTCGAATCCGACTTCTGACACCATGTGACGGGATGTCCGGCGGTGATTGAGTAAATGATTTGTTTTATATACGAGAAGAAACCTTTATGTTTTATTGAAGAGCGGAAAGGTTTGATTGCTTAGGAAGTCGGAGGAGAACTGATTTGGTTAAGAGGAAGGTGATGATGAAAGGGTTGAGAGAAAGAGTTTTGAAGTGGAGGGGATAGGTGATAAGGGACCGTGAGACTGTGGAGTCAGCAAGTTAGGGGTTAGCGGGAAAAGAGATTAGGGATAGATGAGAGTGGTGAGAAAGGAATGTGGGACCGTTACATTATCGTGAACTTATATTGCGCCTGACACGTAATTTTTCGAATTTTATCTTTTTCACACGGGTGCACCGCATAGTAAATGGCGCAAAAATTTGTGCGATTCAAAATTTGTGCGATTTCAAAAATGCCTATTGAACTTTATATACGCGCGCGCACCGCACCAGCGCGAATTTCCGAAAGTTGTACACAAAGATATCGACTCTGTGTCGCTCTGTGTCATTGTTGCAAAGCTCCCATAATATCTAAACTTTGATTATGTTCAGAAAAAACAAAATTTCTGGATATTTGAATATTATCGTACATTTACGTACGATAATTAATCGCTATCGTACATCGTACGTTGGTATGAAATTATCGTACATGTACGATAATTATCGTACGGTTGCCAACACTGCGCCTCGGTCTTCGGCCCGCCACGATGTGCCAGGGCCGCCGGGGCTTCGTAGCAGATGCGCGCCGTGACATCTAGCGGTAGTCCGCAGCGGCTCGTAGTCAAATGCTGCGAGCTCTACACTACCGCTGGGAAGGCGAAGCCGTCGACATTCCTTAGGGTGTTACACTGCCTCTTAAAGCAATAGAATCAGAAGGACTACTGCTACCTTCACGGGAAAAAATAAAAGCATCTCTCGTTTTTATCGCAGGCGATAATCTGGGAAGCCATTCACTCGGTGGGTTTGTTGAAAATTTCAGTAAGGCAACGTATTTCTGTCGATACTGTTTGATAACACGGGCTGAATTTGACAATGACGAAATTCAGTGTATGATATACGAACGACGAACAATCGACAATTACAATGACGCATTACAAAAAAAGGAGAAAAAGACATTCACCACCAAGGCATCAAATTCAATTCTAAATTCAATGAATTGAACAACTTTCATGTTTGTAACCCTGGATTGCCGCCTTGTCTCGGCCATGACTTGTTGGAGGGAGTGGTTGCGTTCGATTTAAAAATGTACATCGATTATTTCATTCAAGAAAAATGGTTCTCATTATCTCTCCTGAATAATCGCATTGAACTTTTTGCTTATTCGAGGCAGGATATGAGAGACAAACCATGTCCAATTTCTTCAAATAAAAAGAGAATCGTTGGTGGGGCATGGCAAATATTCATCTTCTTAAAACTTTTCCCCTTAGTAGTTGAAGATGAAATCAACAATGCCATGGATGATGTTTGGTTAGCTGTTCTTCTTCTGCAAGAAATTGTCGAAGTAGTAGGGTGCGCACTATGGCGACCCCCACTCCTATCCCCACTCCTTTTCCCCCACTCCGCGGCCGCCGAGTCCGTGGCTCGCTCGGTCGTGGCTGCGGGGGTGAAGAGGCGCGGGGGGAGAAGGGGGGATGGGTCGAGTCGCTATAGTGCGCACGCCTTTATATATATATATAATTTTTCTGAGCGTGTCGGTATAGCGGAGCGCTGTTTTTATTTTTGACATTTTTATTTTTCCGGAGCGTGTCGGTATAGTGACACGCTGCTTTTGTTTCCGCCATTTTTCTTTTATATATATATATATGTGTGTGTGTGTGTGTGTTTATAAATGTGAATTTTATAATTAAAAAAATCGATGCCGGCGGTGAGACTCGAACCGTCGACCCTCGGACTACTAGTCTGAGTCGTTGCCTCTGCACCAAAGATCGCTATGCATTTAAATGTACGTGGAAGACTCTTGTAGCGATCGCGAGCACGCGTATCCCCACCCCGTGGTCGCCGAGTACGGCCCGCAGGGTAGTATATATATATGCCTGTTTCTGCCCGATATATATATATATATTTTACCGTGTGTGAGCACTATGGCGACACCCACTCCTGGACCCACTGCTATCCCTACTCTGCGGGTCGACCGCGGCCTGCAGAGTATTATATATATACCTGTTTGTACTCGATATATATATATTTTACCGTGTGTGAGCACTATGGCGACACCCACTCCTGGACCCATTGCTATCCCTACTCTGCGAGTCGACCGCGGCCTGCAGAGTATTATATATATATATACCTGTTTGTACTCGATATATATATATTTTACCGTCTCTCTCTCTCTCTCTCTCTCTCTCGCCGTTGATCACTCTGCACTCGGCCGATGATCTCGCTATGATGATTTGAATTGTCAAATTCATCGGCAGACATATCAGGCGATTTCTTTGCACACGTGCCTACTGGCTTTTGCAAGACCGGACCGAACCGTACTCAACGTTACAGTTATTCTCTCTTTCATCCATCGTTCAGAGTAGGGAGCAAAATGCTTGTGTATACTGTTTTTGTCGTAACTTTTCTTCGATTCTAAATATTTTGTTTTGTATTCTAAATGATTAATTTAAGTATTAGTACCAACTGAACTGTATCTTCTGCTCTACTCCTGTATTGCCCCATAGCTTTGCTAGGGCATAACTCAATAAATCTATCAATCAATCTCTCTCTCTCTCTCTCTCTCTCTCTCTCTCTCTGCCTCACTTTGAATGTTGTTCGCATTCAGAGTACGCGCGTTTTTTAAATTTATTTGTTTTTTAAATTTGACAAACTTGGCTTACCAAAATTTTGCGCTGCTCTCTTCTGGTTTTTCTCGATTTTATGTTTGTTTTATTTTTCGCGCACTCCTGTTTTTGTCACATTTCAGTTTTTCGCGCACCCCTGTTTTTCTCACATTCTAGTTTTTCACGCACTCCTGTTTCGACACTCACATACATCCACTCCTCTTTTTCACAAATGGTTTTTCGCGCACTCCTGTTTCGACACACACACACACACACACACGCGCGCGCGCGCGCGCGTACAACTGTTTTCGCGCACCTTATAACACAAATGATGCGCACGAGCCATCCTGAACCGTAAGTTTTACGGTGCAGTGCCTCTCACGGTCGAGGATGGTGGCCGTCAGCGTTTCAGCTGAGAGGAGAAATTGCACGTAGATAGGGTCGCGGGCTCGCGTAGCGCGCTCGAGGGTGGGAATAGCGCATGCAGCCATTAACGCGGGAGGTCTTTCAAAGTTCTCGGTGGACTCATACATACAGCCGCTCTCCGCGCACTCACCGTAACCGTCGTCGATATAAAACACACGAAGCCATTCGGTGTTTGTTGGCTCCTCAACGACGGCCCGGTGAATCTCGGAGCCGAGCGCGACTATATAACGATCGCCTTTTTTGGCGGTCGTTACATCGACGGGCACACCGCGCTTTTCGACCGCGTAATAACGCCGTATCTCCCGTTGCATCTGCCACCACGCACTGTCCATAAGCGGTGTTCGCAGGTATACGCGCTCCCAATTATCAAAATTAACTATGATACATCTGAAGCGGTTGGGCAACACGGTAGCTGTGAACACCCGCTCCATTTCCGATATTTTTGTGAAAGCGTTCTTTACCCGTCGCGACGTGGATTGAAACTGATTTCTAGAGGCTGATGAAGAGCAGCAGCACCCTGAATGTACCTATGTGTACTGTGTGTTGATGTAGAATGATATCATTTTACATGAACACAAAACGTCGCTGGGTGTTTTCGTTGGAGATGTATCGTGGTGTGGCGTGGAATGCACACCTGGGGCCGTCACGTACGTACGACACAGCGTTTTTCAAGCAATCTTTTACTGATAAATTTTATCCTTCGTCACGAATTATAAATATTAATTTATGCACGAAATATCGAGCAATAGTGTTCACATGCAGTAATTTAATTCATCCAGCACGAATTAGTGCCCCGAGAGCCTGCCGATAACTTACTATGTTAAAAGAGCGATAAGTATTAAGCGCGAGCTCCTTTTCCACGGATAGGCAATTTTCAATGTGGATTTTTTCAAAAATTCTTAAGAGTTGCGCGCTACTACATTGGCAAATGAATATGTGGGTGGTCACCCTCACCTGGTATAAATATAAAAAACTAAAACCCGCCCGTCTGATCTTCCCCTTGTAAGAAAGAGCGCTCTATACGAACAGCCGCACAAAGAGGGGACACCGTTAATAGCATATAGAACACAGCAGCTGTAGGTCCATAGGTCCCGCGTAAGAGAGAGAGAGAGAGAGAGAGAGATCGAGTGTGTTCACGAAGATCCGCACAAAGAGGAGAGCCCGCTAATGGCATATATGGTCTGTAGCATACCCCTCGTACCGTTCACCGCCACCTCGTCTATACTTTGAATCAGAGACCATGTGCTCTCTGCCTTTTTAAATCGCTGTATGCGCAAGAGAGAGAAAGAGCTATAGCTGTCTATCGAGAAAGATAGATAGATAGATAGATAGATAGATAGATAGAGAGAGAGAGAGAGAGAGAGAGCTTCCTTTACCATAAGACAGTTTTTATATTTTTTCATAATTTTACTTTTAACGATAATAAAAAATTTCTTTCTTTATTGTTTTCTATTTTTTTCCAAACTCGATTCGATTTTCAGTGCTACAGGCCGCTTCTTCCATTTTCGAATGATATAAAATTTTCCTTCAACGCTATAATTTGAAAAGTCTAAAATTGTTCAGTCAACATCGTTAAAATTTTAATCGCCAGTAGTTAACAAATGTTCTCCTTGGCCCGTTAAACAG
The DNA here is from genome assembly GCA_964017225.1 of Netelia inedita. Lineage (NCBI taxonomy): Eukaryota > Metazoa > Arthropoda > Insecta > Hymenoptera > Ichneumonidae > Netelia > Netelia inedita. The sequence continues at coordinate 20,357,582 of OZ024924.1, forward strand.
CTCGGCGTTTAAAATTAAATTGTCAGAAAAACTTTCCAGCAGCGAAATAATTTCAACAATCTGTGCGAGATGATTACACAAAAGGAAATTTTCTGTAAGGGTGAGGGTGTGGCTACAGTCGATTTCTTTTATTTTATTTTTCTTACGTTATCACTCTTTATTTAAAAACGATTCGCCTTTATCAAGGCAAAAATATTTATAGGAACTTTTCTTAAGCCGAAATAATTTCAACGCTCTGACCTTTTATTCAACTAATATTTACTACCTGTAAAATTTTAAATACATCGATGGTCTTATGTCTAAAAGAGCGCGCGGCGTTTTTCGAATTTAAATTTTAGCTGGTACATCTCTGAATCATATAAAAGTTTATCTCAGCGTTTTACATGCACATAATACGAGAGAGAGTATACAGCTCGCTCTGCTCAAGAGAGCGAACTATAGGCGATGCATAAGAGCGAAAGAGACAGAGGGGCGAGCTTGCGAAGACGGCGCGGCATATACGTCCCGCAGCGTACCCTTCCCCGTACCGTTCACCGCCATCTCGTCTATACTCTAGATCAGAATGAGCGCGCTCGCTCTATCTCTTAAAGGCGTTGCATGTATTAGAGAGAAAGAGCTCTAGAGGTCTCCTTAGGAAGACACAGACCATTCTATCGCCTGCTTGTTTTATTTTAAAAAACATAGCACGCACACTTTTTTTACCGTCTTTTACCTCAGAATATTATTAATGTTATTATACCCGAGGAACCGTGTATGAGAGAGAGAGAGTAGCATGCCCCTCTTTCTCTTTAGGAAGGCATGCTATAGCCTGTATACATTGCACGTTCAGCCCTTGAAACCTCTGCATGTGTGTGAGAGAAAGCGCTACAGTGAGCTCTGAAAAATTATTTTCACCTAGCACAATTTTTAATATCCAACACCAAAAAAGTGTCTTACGTTATAGCACTCTATTAAAAAAAAAATGATTCATCCTTATCGAGACAAAAATTATTTTTATTTATAGAAAACTTTTCTTAAGCGAAATAATTTCAACGTTCTGACTTTTTATTCAACTAATATTTTAGTACAATTTTTCACTCCGGCCCGTTAAACAATCTGATGTTAAAAAATAAATTGTAAAAACTTTTGTCAAACGAAATAATTTCAAAACCTACCATTTCTCTTCCGAGGCTATCATAATCGCGATGACTTACTACGAATTGAGCTTCGGTGAGGAATTTATATAAGAAAGTCAAGGTAAATTGAATACATCACTGATCTTTTACTCTTATTTAATGATCATTATTGAATAAATATTCAAATTCTTTAAATAAATATCAATTTTCGTTCATATATATATTTCGTTATTTGCTCATAATTTCTTTAATAGTAGCCCGAAATGAATCGAAATTTTTTCGTTCTTCAATGCGCTTTTCAAAAAACAGCGAAAAATTATTTGAGGTGTATAGAGGCCTCTCTAGGAACACAGAGACAGTGCTACAGCATGCTTCTTTTTATTTTTTTTACACCCGAATAAATATCGTCAAGATTTTTCATCTAACAGTGATGTATGAAAAAGTGCACGATAGCGCTTTGTAAAAAGATACGAGAGAGAGAGAGAGAGAGAGAGTATACAGATCGCCCTGCTCAAGAGAGAGAGAGAGAGAACTATAGGTAGTGCATAAGAGCGAAAGAGATAGAGTTAGTTAGTTATTAGTAAGAGCGAAAGAGATAAGTTTCGAAATTATTTCGTTTAAGAAAAGTTTTTCACAATTTACTTTTTAACATTAGACACCTTAAGACAGAGACCATGCTATCGCCTGCTTCTTTTTATTTCAAACAAGATTGGCGCATACTTTTCTTTCTCACCGTCTTTAACTTCAGAATATTATTAATGTTATTATTTTTAGCATAGTACGTGCGTTTTTTTAAATATTATACCCGAGAAACCGCGGGAGAGACAGAGAGAAAGAGAGAGAGAGTACCAAGCGTCTCTTTCTCTCGAGGAAGCCATGCTATAGACTGTATACCATGCACACTCTGCTTCCTCCGAAGAAAAAATGTAGAAAAAAAATGGTAAGTTTCGAAATTATTTCGTTTAAGAAAAGTTTTTCATAATTTACTTTTTAACATTAGACACCTTAACGACTCGCGGAGAAAAAATTGTACCAAAGCAATAGTTGAATAAAAAAGTTTCAACGTTCTGACTTTCTAATCAACTAATATTTTGACACAATATTTCTCCCCAGCCTGTTAAACAATCCAATGTTAAAAATTAAATTATCAAAAACTTTTACTTAAACGCAATAATTCCAAGCCTCTTCTTCTTCTTCATCGGCCACATAATTGCATCGGCTTATCGTAAGCTCTCTGATGAGCGAGGACAAACATGCACAGAGTGAGAGTTTTTTCGTATCGCCGAATGAGAGAGAGCGAGAGAGAAAAGGTTTTGCTTTTTTAGCTTTAATAATTTCAAAACCTACCATTTTCCATAATTTGTGTTTACGGTTAAAAATAATTTGTCTTTCTTCATCGTTTTCTATTTTTCCAGCCTCGATTCTAGAGTCAACATTTGTTTATTCGTATCATCGAATGGGAGAGAAGAGAGAAGGTTTTACTTTTCATCTTCCTCCGAAGAAAAAATAGTAGAACAAACTGGTAAATTTCGAACTTATTTCGTTTAAGAAAAGTTTTTGACAATTTATTTTTTCACATTAGATTCCTAACTTAAAATTGTACCAAAGTATTCGTTGAATAAAAAAGTCAGAATTTCAACGTTCTGACTTTCCAATCAGCTAATATTATGGCATAATTTTTCTTCCCAACCCGTTGAACAATCTGATGTTAAAAATGGAATTATCAAAAACTTTTCTTAAACGCAATAATTTCAAACCATTTTTTCTTCATGGACCACATAATTGCGTCGGCTTATCGTTAGTTCTCTGCTGAGCGACAAACCCGTGAGGGCATACACGGAAATAAAGTCGTTATCTATCTATCTATTTTATCTATTTTTTTCTTCAGGGGCTACAAAATCGCGATGATTTATCGTTAGCTCTCTGATGAACGAGGACAAACATGCACAGAGTGAGAGAGAGTTTTTCTTTTTCATCTCTCGTCAAAGAATCATTTCACCTAAGACAATTATTAATAAGCGACATCAGGTTTTCTTTATTTCCAAAACTAATAACAATTTTATACACAAAGTGCTATTTTTTTAATTATATAATCACGATGTCTTATAATTAGTTCTCTGATGAGCAAACCGTGAGCGAAGTCTGTTAACACCCAGGGGGTACACTTTGCCTAGTTGTTGTTGTACATCCGCGCATATTTTACGACGTTTCGTTGGAACGACACGACGTACACTGTTTATGGATAATTTCGGTACTGCTGATGATATTGATCTTAAGAGAAACTCTCTACATATCTCTACCTCCCCGCAGACGCGGCAAAGACGCGCCAGCAAGGATAATTTAATGAACTCTTCTACGCTTACAAATCCAAATCCATTTCTACTTCTTGATCTCCCTGATAAATATTCAATCAAGTGGTAATGTATATTAGAATTTTTACAAATAAAAATGACTGCCTAATAAAATAATAATAATTGATTGCTCTGAATTTTGCGATCCGAAATGTAACGCCCTACACTGTGCTATATCTACGGCTAGGGCGGGGAGTGGGTCGCTCCAACGCTTCTCGCCGCGCTGATTTGACAAACTTCAAAAATTCATATCTCGTAAACTATTAAAAATATCCCTAATGTTTATTTGCAACTTTTGTTTGTAATGATTCCATCTACCCCAGAATAAATGGTGCTATACCTTAGGAAAATCGCCCTGTATATATCGAGTACAGATAGGTATATAGATATAATACTCTGCGGGCCGCGGTCGACCCGCAGAGTAGGGGTAGCAGTGGGTCCAGGAGTGGGTGTCGCCATAGTGCTCACACGCGGTAAAATATATATATATATATCGGGCAGAAACAGGCATATATATATACTACCCTGCGGGCCGTACTCGGCGACCACGGGGTGGGGATACGCGTGCTCGCGATCGCTACAAGAGTCTTCCACGTACATTTAAATGCATAGCGATCTTTGGTGCAGAGGCAACGACTCAGACTGGTAGTCCGAGGGTCGACGGTTTGAGTCTCACCGCCGGCATCGAATTTTTTTAATTATAAAATTCACATTTATAAACACACACACACACACACACACATATATATATATATATATAAGAAAAATGGCGGAAACAAAAGCAGCGTGTCACTATACCGACACGCTCCGGAAAAATAAAAATGTCAAAAATAAAAACAGCGCTCCGCTATACCGACACGCTCAGAAAAATTATATATATATATAAAGGCGTGCGCACTATAGCGACTCGACCCATCCCCCCTTCTCCCCCCGCGCCTCTTCACCCCCGCAGCCACGACCGAGCGAGCCACGGACTCGGCGGCCGCGGAGTGGGGGAAAAGGAGTGGGGATAGGAGTGGGGATAGGAGTGGGGGTCGCCATAGTGCGCACCCTACTACTTGTCGAAATCGGTTGTGCTCCCACTATTCACAAATCTTGTTTGTTTTACTTACAAGTTGTTATCGATGAATATATTTTTGCCTTACGAAAAAAATAGCCTCAAAACTTCGTCCGAAGCATCACTATTTGCGGCATTATCCTGAATTAATTTGGAAATTCGGCCCCCTGATGAAAGTTTGGACTCTACGTTTTGAAAGTAAACACACGTATCTCAAGCGCGTTCTTCGATTCAGCCGAAATTATATTAATGTCACCAAATCTTTAAGCGAGAAGCATGAGCTATTCCAGAGTTTTCTCCGGTTAGGCTCTGATATCAGGCAAGAAATTGAAATCGCGGGGAATTCAAATTTTATGAAATGTATTTATCACGAGGATATACAAGCAGCAATGGGAAAAATCAATTTACCGGTCAACATTCAGGAGTGCAATGAAGTAACGGTTAAATGCGTCGTTTACAGCAAAGGGGATTGCTTAGTGATTCGACAAAAAGGATATGAGTACGGTATCGAAATAGGCAAAGTGTCTATTCTCTTGTGTGACGAGCATTCTGTATTCATAGTATTTCAAGTTTTGGAGACCTTTTTTATTCCATCTCTTCGTGTATATCAAATCGGGAAATCTGTGGAATACGAATGTTTGTTATTAAATGATTTACCAAGTACGGAAAAACTGCACATTTACAACATCGGAACCATTATTTGCGTAAAACCAAACTATGGATTGGTCGCTCGCCCCATATGAAAATTGAAGCCAGCACTAAAGGTTGGTTTCTACGGCATAAAAAAATTTATTGAAAGTTATATGTTTGATAGATGATAGAGGTATCCTCCAAGATTATATATTATCGTGCACAATCGTTCTACTTCTCTACTAAAACTTGTGCCTAATTTTTTGTTTATCTTTTTTCTGACATTTCTGATTATGCCTTGGTTTTTTTTATTGTTTCATTCATAGATCTGTCTAAGCATGTCTTTGTTTAAAGTGTGCCCTTTCGATCGAAGCAAAAAGATTTTGGTGAAGGCTGAAACTTTAACAGACTTGATTGAGAAATCTCAAAACAAATTGAAAATTTCTGACGGCGTATACAAGGTTAATATGATCTTTTTTTGTAATTTCTGATATTTCACTGTTGTTTTATACTGCATGATACAATAAGAAATTGCATGAATACACTTATTTTATTTTACGAATTTATTGAAGGCCGCAATCTACTGCGACAATGTTGCACATTTTTTTAACGTTTCAGTTCCTTCTCAGTGGTATTTATTTCTTCCCTAAGGACGTTGAGTTCCAATGAAATTTGCCAATGTTAATTGTTCAATAAATAGCTTCTTAATCGTCGTGAAATTTTTACACGCCCTCTTGAATACTTCATGTAACAACGTACCAAATTTTCAAAATTCTATCATCATCACTTCAATCTCCTTTGGGGTTGAAATAAAAAAAAGATAAGAAAATTCTGAAAATTTGATAAGTTTTTGTATGAAGTATGAAGAGGTCTTGTACAAATTTCACGACGATTAAGAAGCTCGTTATTAAAAAAATTAACCTTTTGTTAAGAACAATTTTTCAAACTAATTTAAAAAAATATTTATGAATAAACTTCGTTTTGTTTCCATGGTTTTCAGTATATTGTAAATATTAAAAAATGGAGAGGTCAAAAAAACTTATCGCAGAGCTATATTAGTTCCCATCAGACTACATTGAATTTGTCAATGTTAATGGTTCAATAACGAGCTTCCTAATCGTCGTGAATTTTTTACACGACCTCTTAAATACTTCATACACAAACATCAAATTTTTAAAATTTTCTTTCTATTTGCGATTAGGAGGCCAACATTTTTAATGTCGATGCGTTGAATATTTAAAAAAAACCAGTAATATATTTTTTCAATGCCCTCATTCAGGTAGCTTTAGAAGAAGATGGGGCAGAAGTCGACGACGATGAGATTCTATTGGAACTCTCCAAAAACTCATCAACCCCAATAAATCTGATGCTTTTGCCAGAGAATGCTTCGTGGCAACCATTCGCAAAATCTCAAACGACAACAGAGCCTGAAAGCTTGCCATCAACTTCAACTCCAACGATACCTTCCACGACCCGTCATGATACCGGAAATACATCGTCACATGAAGTCGAACTATTGGGCAGTAACATTTGGAAAAAAATTCCAAAGCGTTTAACAGAATGTTGCAGAACTGAACAACGAGCCTTTGCAGCAGACAGACGGTCCATGGTAGCCGGTATCGCCGACTACATGTCGCAGGATTTAAAAGACTTTTCAAGACGAACAGCCGAAAGGATTGCCAAAATCATCACCGACAAGTATCCGAAAACTTTCAGCGACATGATCAACCAAGAAATTGTTGGATCTGGGATGGAAAGTCTGAGACAACAAATTTACAATGCCGTCAATTACCGAAAAATTGATAAGGAAACGAAACAACGCGCAGAAAGTCGGCTGAGTGAAGTGGACGACGCAGTGGGTGGTCTCAGCCTCGAAAAATTGAAAACACGCCAACAGGATGAGTATGGTTGTGTAGAGTACCAACCACTTTTGCCGGATACCGAAACGGCAACATCCCAAATGGCAAATTGATCGATTGATGGACGAAACGTATCCAACTCAGCGAGTGGATATAAATAAAAAAACGAGGGATCTGCTCAACCTTTTTGAAAACTAGCCGTATCTTAAGAGTCAGTGATACCGGCGACGCGCGCTTGGAAATTTTGATCAACACTCATGCGAGCAGTAAACAACTGATCAGGTTAAAAATTGGCAGATACACAGAGAATCATGGCAAAAAGTGGCTCTTGCTATATTCGTTTGAAAACCTTGAAAAAAAATTTGCAGTTTCACTTATCATTGGAGATATGAAAGAATTTTGTATGGGTGCACGGATCAAATCGTAATGTCTATGACAAGAGCCGAACCGCAATTAAAAAGCACACATTTTGAGCTTTATTTCATTTGATTTTATGCAGAAATGAATGAGAATTGGCGAATCAAAATTTTTGACAAGAAGATAACGACAACGGCTAGAAAATTGTACCGACATATAAAAAAAAGTGTAACAAAATTCCGCGTGAGTGCGCTGTCGAAATTTTCTCACGAGCCTCGTACGATAACAGACGAAGGCGAAGCCATATGCCGGAAAGCATTGCCGCTATATATTGATATATGATAGACCGCGAGGCCTAGCCTCCTCCGTCGTCGTCAACTGTCACCCGGCCTGCTACCGCTACGCCTCGTGCATGTATACATATATACACCACGAGTGCGATACCGCGCGCTGCACATTAGCCCTACGTCAGGCGGACCTAGATGCTATATAAGAACGGCTATGTGTGCGGCTCTCGTGGCTGTTTCGTCGCCGGCGACGGCGCGGGCCTCGTGAAATAAAGACTCGCACCCTGTCTTATCGACAATGCGAATTGCCAATGATGCTCGTACATTTTTCCACCGAATGAAATGAAATAAACGGAAAGAAGTGCAGATTATCATTGGGTGCTACCTGTCTATTCATAAGTTATCATAAACTCCATGCGACTGTCGGGAATCTGCATGTTTTATATATATGCTTGGATAATATATATATTTTTTGCAATGATTGCAACGAAAAGTGTGCTTTATTTTTCGAATTTTTCAGGAAAAATGCCAAGAGCCCAATTCGGCTAGTATTCTCTTTGTCGTGTAAAAATTTCAACTCGATCGGTTGCTCACAGCGCGCTTGAGAACGTTTCGAAATTAGGCTTGCGTTTCTCGATGCCGGCGAGCGTGAACACACACGTATAGCCGCGGAGCGCACTGATCGGTTCACGAAACGATGTTTTCGGGGTGAGGCAGGGGAGAACACCAGCAGTCGCATACCGCGCGCGTAGCACCATGCGACTCACACCACGAAATCAATGGGCTATATGTATAGACTACTACATATGCATATAGCGCTGTACGCACCACGCGGTCGTGACAGAAGAAAACAAAACACGAGCACGCGTCAGCTGAGCGGCGTGGTTCATTCGGCTTGCTGTCACGTCAGTAAAAAAACGCGTAGTACCGTAATTACGTGCTAATAAATGATTATTAGAGCCGAAAACTGATTCAAAATCGATTTTTTCGAAATAGTGTACAGTCTATATATACATAGAGTAAATAATAGTATTATATAATCAGTGAGTGAGTGAGATACAAAAAACAGGTAATCGAAGACAAAAAAAGGATAAACGGGGTCACTCTTGCCGAAAAAGGAATATCTTCAGGTATATATCACGAAGCTTATGCAAAAAAATCTATTTATGGGGCGGCAAACCTAAGAATAACCTGGGATCTCTTTTTTGAGGTTTTGTTTGTGCGGCTAGACTATTATTTATCGGAAAAAATCTTTATTTTTCTAAAGAGAACTTAGAATTTTGGAAATAAAATTTCTTCTTTATTCCTCTCCCTACCACGGAACATATTCAGGAGAGAGGAAATACAAAGACAGAGGAGGGTCTAAAGAATATATAAAATTGTGACAATGAGACATGAAAAGTATAAAAGGAATGTGTGCATTTTTTTAGATCCTATCTTGTAGAAATCAGTAGAATTTCAGACTCGCAATAGTCTGTATAGTAGATTGTTTGGCTCATATACGCTTGTCTCTCGCTGACCAGAGTCGTCCGTCACCAAGATCGCACTTTCTCGCCTGACGTTGACCATGCTTGATCGACGATGCTTTACAAGCATCGTTCGACGAATAAAAATATTCGAGTCGAAAATGGACCGAGAGTTTTTGATTCTCGGTCGCAATTGTGAGACTCGCAATATTCTGTAGATTGTTTGACGCATGTATACCTGCCTAAAGAAATTCGAGTCGAAACTCGGCCGAGAATTTTCGATTCTCGGTCGCGAATGTTATTGTCAAACTCGGCATTTTGTAGATTGTTTGTCGCATATACGCTTGTGTCTCGTTGCCGAGTGTCGTCCGCCGCAGAGATCTCACTTTCTCGCCTGACGTTGACCACGCTTGATCGTCGATGCTTTACAAGCATCGTTCGACGAATAAAAATATTCGAGTCGAAAATGGACCGAGAGTTTTCGATTCTCGGTCGCAATTGTGAGACTCACAATATTCTGTAGATTGTTTGACGCATGTATACCTGCCTAAAGAAATTCGAGTCGAAACTCGGCCGAGAATTTTCGATTCTCGGTCGCGATTTTTATTGTCAAACTCGGCATTTTGTAGATTATTTGTCGCATATACGCTTGTGTCTCGTTGCCGAGTGTCGTCCGTCGCCGAGATCTCACTTTCTCGTCTGACGTTGACCATGCTTGATCGACGATGCTTTACAAGCATCGTTCGACGAAAAAAATAGTCGAGTCGAAACTGGACCGAGAATTTTCGATTCTCGGTCGCAAATTTTATTGTCAAATTCGCCATTTTGTAGATTGTTTGTCGCATATACGCTTGCGTCTCATTGCCGAGTGTCGTCCGTCGCCGAGATCTCACTTTCTCGCCTGACGTTGACTATGCTTGATCGACGATGCTTTACAAGCATCGCTCGTCGAATAAAAATATTCGAGTCGACAATCGACCAAGAATTTGCGATTCTCGGTCGCGATTGTGAGACTCGCAATATTCTGTAGATTGTTTAACCCATGTATACCTGCCTAAAGAAATTCGAGACGATACTCGACGGAGAATTTTCGATTCTCGGTCGCGATTTTTATTGTCAAACTCGGCATTTTGTAGATTATTTGCCGCATATACGCTTGTGTCTCGTTGCCGAGTGTCGTCCGTCGCCGAGATCTCACTTTCTCGCCTGACGTTGACCATGCTTGATCGACGATGCTTTACAAATGTAAAGCAAATGTAACGAGCCGAGTCGAAACACGATCGAGAATTTTCGATTCTCGGTCGAACATCTGAAGCTCGGGGCAGGATTCTGTACATTTTTTTACGCATATTGGATAGAATTGCAAATATCGTTACAGATATCCGACTATGCATATACCCTATCAGAAATATGCATATATATATATATATATATATATATATATATATATATATATATATATATACATAGATATTATATGGATAAGATATGGCCGAAGCTGTAAGATTTGTTTGCGCGACTCTGTTGTTTTTATTTCATCTATTTCTCTCCACGGCCAAGCGGGCGGCGGGCTGGGAGGGCAGGGATCGCATATCGCTACGAGGCCTCGGCGCTTGGCTTGTACCGGGCCTCCGTAGCATACGCGCGCCATGCCATCTAGCGGTAGTCAGCAGTGGCTCTTAGCCAAATTTTGCGAGCTCTGCACTACCGCGACGAAAGCGAAGCCGTCTGAATTTTCCGCTGGGTATCACTGCCTCTTAAAACTTCGAAGCATCTGATCAACCATGCGTCACGACTCCTCGGCAAATCGGTCTCAATAATATGGGGAGAAGGCCTGACTTCAAACGCTAAACCACTGCGAAAATATACCCTCTTCACTGAGAAATCAAAGATGATCAAATCTCGACAATCGACAAGCGAAAAAGAACCAGCTGAATGTCACAACGAAGTCCTCAAAATGATCTCGGATGCAAAGGATACGAGTTCAGCTTCAACGAATCAAGTTCCGTTGCTGGCCGTCACTTTTCCTCTAATCGTCCACCAGATGAAGGAAAAGTCACAGTATCTGTTCCGAGTCATAGACGTAAGTGTGGGTTTCCATTGTTTAGTTATTTATTTAATAGCTAATAGTAAAACTTTACAGTTTTTATTCGATCCCACGAATATTTATTTATATGTATCGAGTACCTTTAACCTACGCAGTATATTCTGATGGAAATTTGGCACTTCAGTACTAATATTTTATATTTTATTCCCTATTTTGTATTTCTTGTTTATGGCTGCATTAATAGCTGTATTATAAGCAGTAGTTTAATATTATTCCGTAAAAAATTGAACGATCTTCAATTTTGTGTGGCTTAACAAATCTTTTGTCAACATTTTTCACTGCTGCTAATCAATTTGTATTTGTTTAAAGGAGGACGTTCAGATCACCGAAGTCGCAGAGTACGCCGAACAAGACTCCCCTATTCTGATTGTCAGAGGCAAGTACTTCGTGGCAAAACGATTTAATTCTTAAAAATTCGTAAAATATTGAAATATTAATTATTAAGATCATGGTACTTTATTCAACAGGAAAATCCCTATTCGACCAAAACGCCAAGTGTGACGTCGTATTGGAGAAGAAAGCAGTAATTCCTGCACGAGACGTACTCGACGGATTTTTATTGACGTTCCTCGCTTACTACGTATTTGGCTACGTGTATCTTCCCGAACTTCAAAAAACTTTGGAGTTCATTCAAAGGTAATTTGGTTTTTTTATGCAGTAAATTCACTCAATCTCAATTCTAATATAGCCGTACGGCAAGATTTGTATAATAACTTGACTGAGTTATTTAAGGATGTTTACAACAACAAAAATAGCTGAACGGTCTAGGAAAAAAATTTGTATCGTTCCCTTTTGGGCCAAAAATATTGCATTTTCCCGAGATAGCCCATTTTCATATCGTATTTGTAAAAGGAGCATAATAAAACAAAAAATTAGCCATGTTTTAGTGGTTTAACATGAATATATATACAGATGTGTAATTTCTGCTGAGAGACGCGTTTCTAATTCCATTAAAAATATATAACTAATAAATTAATCATGTTATCAGTAATTGCAGTGTAGACAATTGTGTGGTGATTAATTGACCATATTAAGAGTCCATTTTTCGATCTATTTTCAGAGCACTATTGCAAATCAACCCGAAAAGTGGCCACACACGAAAAGACTCTAAAAAGAGGAAAGCATTGTCCTTCGATGGAGCCGTCATGAAGCTCGTCAATAATTTGGAAGCTTTCAACGAAGATTAAATCGATATTCTAAATCTTTTCTTTTAAACATAATACAATATAATATGCCATAAATATACTGTAACGGTTTCCACGTTACATTAATATTTTTCTCAGGATTCGGAGCTCGAGCGGGAATTAAATAGATTTAAAACCTTGGGGTAATGCGATAAGTTTTATTTGTATCGATCGGTGTAGGTAATACCGGGAGTCGGTGATCTACATTGATTCTCTCGCTCCAATTAGTTCACTGTGGAGAGTGATTTTCGTTGTGATCTCTTTGGCGCTGCTGCTCGCTCTCGGTCCGCTCGTCTTACCGAGCACGTGGTCCTCGATATGGCGAACCAAAATGGCCGCGGCCTCGGTGACAGTTCGTGCGTGTGTCTCGTCTCCGCGTATTTTTTATGTGTTTTTTGTTGTCGTTGACGTTAATTTCGGGTCTCCTTTTTGTTTTTCGCGTTGTGTCATCTCGGTTGTACGTGCGCGAGATTCTTTGCGCTATCTCGGACGTGTTGACGGCTAATTCTGCCAAATGCCGGTGAGTTGTTCCTTTTTTCTTATTACCGACTCAGTACTTGGAACATACATTGTTTTCTTTCTTTTCTTTCCCTAGGGCGTTTCTCAGTGCCAGTACCGGGATCTGCTTCTCTCGTGATCGGATATTACACCGGTGACTGTCTCCTTACTGACTTCATCACGTGTGTGTGCCCGTAGCGGGCGCCTTGGATCTCACGCCACGCTTCTATATCCTCAAAGCCAGCCAGGGTTTGTTGCTGGGAATAGACTAGGGTTACCGTCCTACGTCACGTCTACTGGGCCCTAAGGTAGGTACTCGTCTCGCTGCTGTCGCGTAATTTACCCTCTCTCTTTTGCCTTCCAGATACAATTTCTCACAGGGACCAGACGATATTCGTCTTTTCCGCCGAGGCAGAACTTTCGAACGTCGGAAGGTGTGTAAGTATCGTGCTTGTACAAGCAGGTAGGAGAAACAGGTACTCGTCTGTCTCCCCGCAAGGTATTTGTGCCCTGTGAGTAGTAGGGTGCGCAGTATGGCCACCCCCACTCCTATCCCCACTCCTATCCCCACTCCGCGGCCTCCGAGTCCGTGGCTCGGTCGGTCGTGGGTGTGGGGGGAAGAGGTGCGCAGGGGGAGGAGAGGGGGGTGGGGCGAGTCGCCATAGGGCACACTACTTTATATATATATATATTTTTTTATTTTTTTATATAAATTTTTTCGGAGCATGTCGGTATGGTGGAGCGCTACTTACATTTCAACCATTTTTTCTCGGAGCGTGTCGGTATGGTGGAGCGCTGCTTACATTTCCGCCATTTTTTATTTTTCAGAGCGTGTCGGTATGGTGACACGCTGCTTTTAATTTCGCTATTTTTTCTTTTATAATTAAAAAAATCCGATGCAAGCGCGGGACTCGAACTCGAGACCCTCGGATTGCCAGCCTGAGACGCTGTCTCTGCGCCAAGGATCGTTATGGTATTAAGCATATGTGGAAGACTCTTGTAGCGAGCGTGAGTGTGCACACCTTATTCTCTCTCTCTCTCTCTCTCTCTCTCTCAGAGGTGTCAGACGTGTTTCAAGTGAGCTCCGTTAAAAACGAACATTTACCATAGAAGATTGTTATAAAAAATTATAAGAATAGTGCTAAAATGTGTAGATTAGCGTGAGGAACAGTTTAAACTAAAAAAATATATCGGTCAGATGCGAGCACGGACGGTAGTGAGACATTTTTCGTGAAAATTAACGGCTGTGAATTCAGAAAGAAAACCAATAGTGCTGTGTCATGCTTAGTCGGCAGTACTGAGTCATCGATTATGTTTACATCCTAGAGGACAGAGTGAGCGCGTGAAACGAAACTTTTATAAATCGGTAATTACAGGTATAACGGTAACAGCAAAGGTAAAGTAGGATAGGTCATGAAATATTGACAAACGAGATGGATATAAGTATAAGTACGAAAACGGGAAGAGTGATAGCGTGTAGACAATGTAAGAAAGATATAAAGACAGAGATACATAGATGCGTCGTGTGTGATAAAGATTTTCACCCTAGCTGTATAAAGCTGTATAAAGTGTTTAATCGGGACAATGAACTAGTACCGTGCAAAGGAAAAATTGAAATTCAATATATTGCAAGTGCTAAAGGGAGGAGCGAATCAAGTAGTGAAGCGCCAGTATCAAACATGGAGACTAAAGTGGATCAGATGTATAAAATGATTAAAGAGATAAAAGAGGAAACAATAGGTAAATCGTACCTCAAAAGAGCAATTCAGGAAACTATAGAGGAAGAAATGGAAAAAGTAAGAAGCGAGATGGAAGAATGGAAAACGATCGAACTACAACGGATTGTGCAAGATACCATAAAGAAGGAATTTATGAATATGAGAGATGTGATGGCAACGACGGAAGCGAATAAGCCAAAAACCTGCACGGAGAAAAGCTACAGCGAAGCGGTAGCAAAGAAACAGGAATCAGTCATTATTATAAAACCATTAGAAGAAAGTGAAACGAATACGAGTGAGAGGACGAAGAAAGAGATTAAAAACGCAATAGATGTTACAAAATTAAAAGTGGGAATAACAAAAATGAAAAAAGCAAATGGAGGAGCAATTGTAGTAGGATGTGAAAACAAAGAGCAAGCCGAAATACTAAGGAAAAAAGTAACAAGTGATATGGGAAAAAAGTACGCCATACAGGATCCGAAGAAGAAGAAATTAAAGATAAAGATATTCGATATTGAGAGCGAAGACTGTGAAAGGGAGCAGGAATTTTGGAATAAAATTGAAGAACAGAATGGACTTCGGACAAACAGCATACAAGGAAAGATTGTGCATAAGACGGTGCGCGGAAGGGAGAGGCGGACTACAATAATAGCAGAAGTTGACGTCAACACACACCAAAGGATTCAGGAGGAAGGAAAGCTGAAAATTGGGTGGAACATCTGCAGAGTACAGGAATACATAGGTATATTAAGGTGTTTTAAATGTAATGGCTATTACCACTTTGCGAAGGATTGCAAAAAGAACACAGCGTGTGGTAATTGTGCGGGAGAACACGCGACAAAAGAATGCACAGAGCAAACAAAGAAATGTGTTAACTGCGAGGAGAAAATCAAAATCTTTAAAACTAAAACGGTAGACTCGAACCACTCAGCGTACGACATAAATTGTCCATGCTATAAGAAAGAATGTGAGAGGCAGCGGAATAAAATATATAGTAGTATATAGCAAAAAGGGCACTGTAGGGGAAAAACGCGAAAATGGTTTGCTTGAATGCTCAAGGGTTCATGAGTCACAAGGATGAAATTGAAAATTTACTGATAGGAAAAATCAGACCGAGTATAATAGGGTTAACAGAAACGCATGTTACAAATAAGGTCGAAGACCATGAATTAGAAATCAAAGGATATGTATGTGTACGAGTTGATTCAAAATCCAGCAGAACAGGAGGAGTCTTAGTGTATGTCGAGAGGTCAATTAACTGCGAAGTAAAAGAGATAAATACGTGCGAGAATAATTGGTGGTCAGTGACAATGAGAATAAACGAAAAAGGATACAAAGGGACGCTGATGGTTGTGTACCATTCGCCAAGTGGTAGTGATGCAGCATTTATGGACTTTCTGGAAGAAACGTGCATCAAGGACCTGCTAAATGGTAGTGTTATAATAATGGGAGACTTCAATATAGACATGAAAGTTAGAAACTATTGTCAAAATAAATTAATTAGAATAATGAACGCCGTAGGTCTGAAATTAATGGTAAGTGAACCAACCAGAATAGTAGATACATCAGAAACAATAATTGACCTAGTTTTTACAAACGAGGAAGTAGAGGTCAAAGTTGAGCACGAACCAAAGATTACAGACCATTCGATATATATATATATATATATATATATATATATATATATATATATATATATATATATATATATATGTATATGTATAATACTCTGCAGGCCGCGGTCGACCCGCAGAGTAGGGGTAGCAATGGGTCCAGGAGTGGGTGTCGCCATAGTGCTCACACACGGTAAATATATATATATCGAGTACAAACAGGTATATATATATATAATACTCTGCGGGCCCCGGTCGACCCACAGAGTAGGGGTAGCAGTGGGTCCAGGAGTGGGTGTCGCCATAGTGCTCACACACGGTAAAATATATATATATCGAGTACAAACAGGTATATATATATATATATATATATATATATATATAATACTCTGCGGGCCGCGGTCGACCCACACAGTAGGGGTAGCAGTGGGTCCAGGAGTGGGTGTCGCCATAGTGCTCGCACACGGAAAAATATATATATATCGAGCAGAAACAGGCATATATATATATATATATATATATATACTACCCTGCGGGCCGTACTCGGTGACCACGGAGTAATATATCGACAGGGTCCATCCCCACTCTATATTCTTGGTTTTGAATATTTAATGTAAATTTGTGGAAGTACGAGAGAGAGAGAGAGAGAATAAGGTGTGCACACTCACGCTCGCTACAAGAGTCTTCCACATATGCTTAACCCATTAACGCCGAAGCGAACACATTTTTTCGGTAATAATTGGGCTCGAAACTTAATAGGAAAAATGATGTGACTATAATTTAAAACCATGTAATAAACTATTTTCGGGTGTGCTCTTTCGATTTCCAGTGTCAAAATTGCATTTTGACAAGACTGAAAAAAAATATGGCGGATTTTAAGGCAAAAAGTACCGAAAATTACGAAATATATCATTTTCACATTTTTTTTAGTTAAAAAAATGCAATATCCAGGTGGCGTTGCGATCGAGGGATGTATAAACATCATTTACATTTTTCAAATGTATCATTTCGCTTGTTACACGTGCTTGGTGAAGTGCTTTTATTTTACGTGGATTAAAGTCGTCAAGTGGCTATATTATTTAAACATGACGAAGCCTGACGTTTCATATAATTTCTCAATAATTCATTAAAAACAGATTTCTACAATTATATAATTAGTTCAATTATTTTGTCGTATTTGTAGCAAAGGTTCACCAAGAGGCTCGAAAAAAAGTAGGGGAAGAGTGGCATGAAAGAGCCAGGTTTTGAAAGAGCCACTATCATTTACGCAGTAGTCTACAAGCAAATGATGCGCGAATTATGATAGTTAAATGACAACACTGCCTAGGGAGCGCGGTGGCTCGGTGAGTAGGACTCTGGCTTCGCACCCAGCGGGTCAGGGTTCGATTCCCGTAGTCGACACCAATGGAAAAAAGAAATTTTTTCTAAGTGTTTTTCTGCAATCCTGGCGGTTCGGATCCCTCCAAAACAAATGTCCAACAAAAACCTCGCTGTGAGGAGTGGGGGGTCGATGTTCGGCTGGGGTGCTCCCGCAAGGCGGTTCTCATCGCGCGGATGGTGACGCCTTGGTCGGACATCGGGTGGCCCATCGTCACAGTTGAGGAGGTGCCGACCCTAGGCGACTCTGGTGGACGTGCTTGAGTTTACTCGCATTGACACTGGGGGAGACTAGGTAGGTACCGACCTGTATCGGCGGAGGTTTTCTGCAGTTTCCCTCCGTCCGTGGCAAATGCGATACAGGGAGATTAGGGGGAATGCGAAACGGCTGCAGCCGTGGTCGCGAATAAGAATGTCGGAGGATAGGTTGGATGAAAATGGTAGAATTGTAGAATACAGGTGTGTAAAAACCCGAAGAGGGTGTGCACGATAAACTCCCACATAGAACATGACAACACTGCCTAGCTATTACCCACAAACATTTGACAGTTCACCGAAAATAATCAGCGTCGGTGCAACGTATTGAAAATTTCGTCCTTCCAATGTAAGTTTTTGAGTTCATTTTATTTGTTTTCTGATGTCTACACATACACAACTAACAGCAATATGATTATACTATAATTTTATGGATATATTAGGCCTTCCAATAACATAAATATTTTGCAGGCAAAGGTTTAATTTCGTACGAATTTTTGAGGCTATATCTCTTAACCCATTAACGCCGAAGCGAACACATTTTTTCGGTAATAATTGGGCTCGAAACTTAATAGGAAAAATGATGTGACTATAATTTAAAACCATGTAATAAACTATTTTCGGGTGTGCTCTTTCGATTTCCAGTGTCAAAATTGCATTTTGACAAGACTGAAAAAAAATATGGCGGATTTTAAGGCAAAAAGTACCGAAAATTACGAAGTATATCATTTTCACATTTTTTTTAGTTAAAAAAATGCTCGGACTGAATTCTAACTATGATCAACGGTGATCGGAATGTCTAAAGTGCAAGGAAATTTTTTTTTAACATACCTCCAATGATTATAACCTTTCCAAAATGGCGGATATAACACGAAATTCAGTAAAATTCAACATTTTCTTTCATAATTTTTCCAGACTCAAATATAAATTAATTACTGCTTATCAAAGTATATTTTTGTGTCGAATACAACATTACAGCATAGTTTTCATGTATTTTTCCGTACTTAATTCAAGATGGCGGCAAAAAATGTGAGAAATTATGACTTTTTTCATAATCAGAAGTAACATAGTTTCTAAATTTATTACTTTTAAGCATTTTTTCATAATTTGAAAACCTTCGAATCCGGACGTGGCAACAAATTTTGAAAATTAAAGATGGCGGATCCAATATGGCGGATTCATTTTAAAAATGTTGCAATTTTCTAATAAAAAAAAATACTATCGTTATTTTCATAAAATTTACAAAGGAAAGTATTCTTGACAAATTTGACGCAGGATGCGTTGTTTTCGAGAAAAAAAATCATCAAATCAGTCAAATATCTGTAATATTTAGCTCCCAATATGTTTGTAATGCATATATATACTACATATTGACACAATATGGATTAGGTTATGTTTTTGAACATAATTCTATTTCGCATTGTACTCTTAGCATCACCCAGAGACAACGGCGTGGACGTGATAGAATTTTGCCTCCTTCGGGGTGCTTGATTATCGTGAGTCTGAAGAATGTTTCAAACAATTTTACAGGCTCGCTTTCCCGTATATTATTTTTCACAGATTCAGGCAACAAAATTTTTTCTTCAGGGATATCTGCGTATTTTTTTTTCGCCATCTTTCCAAGCGAACGCATGATCTTCCTCGAGTTTAGATTGATTTTCAGAATAAGTTTTAAGAGCTTTTCTATGTGTAATATTTACAATATTCAAATCGCTTTCAGAATCAGAATCGTAAATAGAATCCGAACTATCCGAGCCAGAATTATCTGCATTTGGCAACATAACATTTTCATTGACACCATCTTCTGATGAGTCCGTTTCATACTCCACATTACATGAAGATCTTGGTCGTTTTCGCGACATGGCAATACCAAAACAATTCCAAGAAATACAATAAAATCTTTGTAAAAAAATTCGAAAGCGCCAGCGGTTATATACACGCCGCGATCTACTTCACTTGCGAGAAACAGCAAGGGTAATTTTTATTAGTGTTGGAACGCGGGCAAGTTCGAACATCGCCCACATGACGATTCAGCACGATGCCAACGGGCGGCGTTGTCATCGCAGGCCCTACAGGATTTTGGTTCCCCAGTCTCACGTCGAAACGGCGCCATAGCACCTTTTCCGTTTTTCGTTCGCCCTTTATGCTAACGTCTTCTAGTTAGTGCATTCTCGTTTTCGTGACCAAGTATAGCGGACTTGCGTACGGTGCCTATATCTTCCTTCTGGTTAAGTGTAACCAAAGACATTAAAGTTCATTGTGAGATATAATAGTGTTTGTTATTCACACCCACGTAGCGTACCAATGGCCAATAATTAGAGTTGTTGATTTTTTTCTCGAAAACAACGCATCCTGCGTCAAACTTGTCAAGAATACTTTCCTTTGTAAATTTTATGAAAATAACGATAGTATTTTTTTTATTAGAAAATTGCAACATTTTAAAAATGAATCCGCCATATTGGATCCGCCATCTTTAATTTTCAAAATTTGTTGCCACGTCCGGATTCGAAGGTTTTCAAATTATGAAAAAATGCTTAAAAGTAATAAATTTAGAAACTATGTTACTTCTGATTACGAAAAAAGTCATAATTTGTCACATTTTTTGCCGCCATCTTGAATTAAGTACGGAAAAATACATGAAAACTATGCTGTAATGTTGTATTCGACACAAAAATATACTTTGATAAGCAGTAATTAATTTATATTTGAGTCTGGAAAAATTATGAAAGAAAATGTTGAATTTTACTGAATTTCGTGTTATATCCGCCATTTTGGAAAGGTTATAATCATTGGAGGTATGTTAAAAAAAAATTTCCTTGCACTTTAGACATTCCGATCACCGTTGATCATAGTTAGAATTCAGTCCGAGCATTTTTTTAACTAAAAAAAAATGTGAAAATGATATATTTCGTAATTTTCGGTACTTTTTGCCTTAAAATCCGCCGTATTTTTTTTCCGTCTTGTCAAAATGCAATTTTGACACTGGAAATCGAAAGAGCACACCCGAAAATAGTTTATTACATGGTTTTAAATTATAGTCACATCATTTTTCCTATTAAGTTTCGAGCCCAATTATTACCGAAAAAATGTGTTCGCTTCGGCGTTAATGGGTTAATACCATAACGATCCTTGGCGCAGAGACAGCGGCTCAGGCTGGCAATCCGAGGGTCTCGAGTTCGAGTCCCGCGCTTGCATCGGATTTTTTTAATTATAAAAGAAAAAATAGCGAAAATAAAAGCAGCGTGTCACCATACCGACACGCTCTGAAAAATAAAAAATGGCGGAAATGTAAGCAGCGCTCCACCATACCGACACGCTCCGAGAAAAAATGGTTGAATTGTAAGTAGCGCTCCACCATACCGACATGCTCCAAAAAAATTTATATAAAAAAATAAATATATATATATATATATATTGTAACGATTTTTTCTTCGTTACAACGAAGAGGTGCAGTCGCACGGGGTCGGATTTACGACCCTGGGCGCCGATGGATTGTCCACCCGCGCTGCCGCGCATATTATCTCCCCTCGGCTACATAAATTTCTTCCAGCTTCCTCGATGGTGCATCGCGCGTCGCGGTCCGCTAATAACGGCGCCTCAATTAGGGGGGTTCGGGACGCAAGGCGAGGGACGCGGTGCTGATATTTTGTGTGCCTGGTGGCAATCGTCGTGAGCCAACCGCCGTGGCAAGGGACGCCTGCCCGGCGAGGTGAGCTTCCCCCGTCCCCGTCGACCGTTCCGGGCTCCAAGAGGAAGGCGCGCGGTGAGGCGGGAGTGACAAAGAGTTCGGGAGCACTTAGCACCGTAGCGAGCCGTGCACGTCTCTCGTCAAACCCGCCCCTCCTTCGACTCGTGTCACTCGATGGCCAGCGAGAGGCATGAGGCGCAGGGGGACCGGAGAGGAACACCGTACATCGACGAAGAAGCGACAATGTTGCCAAATGAGGAAGAATCGCGACAACAGTGCGATATGGAAAATAAGGGGAGAGCGCGAAGGACCGCTCACGCCGGCAGCAGGAAGGAGAGGCAGACTTGGAGGGACCATCGACGAGAGCGGCCGAGTTTCCTTATACTCGCGAGTAGGGCCGTAAGCCAACGATAAAATTAAAACGTGTGCATCATACCCGCGAGGACCAATCATGTAAGTCCCAGCAAGAGTGTTTATTAAGA
Organism: Netelia inedita; assembly: GCA_964017225.1. Lineage (NCBI taxonomy): Eukaryota > Metazoa > Arthropoda > Insecta > Hymenoptera > Ichneumonidae > Netelia > Netelia inedita. Next base: position 20,379,626 of record OZ024924.1, read on the forward strand.
GACTGAGAGAGGAGACGAGGTAGGCCTGATCGTAATTAATTGCGGTTGCCCCGCGTTTTGTGTGAGTTTTGTGAGAGTCTCGCGTTAGACCGGCTATCAGTCGCCGGGTAGCGAATTATTCTTTTGTCTTGGTCCAAACCTCCTCAGATCTCTTCCTCAGTCTCAAGTCCTATTAAGGGAATTTATCGGGAGGAATATGCAGCGAAATTGTAAGGCATGTATTTGCGCGCCGGTGCCACGCGAGGTAGGAGACGAGACGTATACACCGGGCAGCCGGTAGGAGAGACTACGGGCCGTCGCCCTCTACGGCGGTCACGCGTAGTGTTTACCTTCGTGGCTTCGAGTCTTCGCGTCCGTTTAATGTCGTTTTGTCGAGTGAGTAATCTTCCAGTTAATGTATTTATTATCTTTCTTCGCCGCGTCGTAGTAATTGTACCGTTCATTAAAGTATTTTCGGTTGAGTAATAACTTTATTTCATATTAATTAATTTGCTGTTCGAGTCGGAATTCGAAGATAGGTTAGTCCGGCTCGAACATCGGCTACATATCGTTTTCTTCGCCGCGTCGTAGTAATTGTACCGTTCATTAAAGTATTTTCGGTTGAGTAATAACTTTATTTCGTATTAATTAAATTGCTGTTCGAGTCGGAATTCGAGAATAGGTTAGTCCGGCTCGAACATCGGCTACATATCGTTTTCTTCGCCGCGTCGTAGTAATTGTACCGTTCATTAAAGTATTTTCGGTTGAGTAATAACTTTATTTCGTATTAATTAAATTGCTGTTCGAGTCGGAATTCGAGAATAGGTTAGTCCGGCTCGAACATCGGCTACATATCGTTTTCTTCGCCGCGTCGTATTAATTGTACCGTTCGTTAAAGTAATTTTGGTGAATTAATAATTATGTTTCGTACTAATTAAATTGCTGTTCGAGTCGGAATTCGAGAATAGGTTAGTCCGGCTCGAACATCGGCTACGTATCGTTTTCTTCGCCGCGTCGTATTAATTGTACCGTTCGTTAAAGTAATTTTGGCGAATTAATAATTATGTTTCGTATTAATTAAATTGCTGTTCGAGTCGGAATTCGAGAATAGGTTAGTCCGGCTCGAACATCGGCTACATATCGTTTTCTTCGCCGCGTCGTATTAATTGTACCGTTCGTTAAAGTAATTTTGGTGAATTAATAATTATGTTTCGTATTAATTAAATTGCTGTTCGAGTCGGAATTCGAGAATAGGTTAGTCCGGCTCGAACATCGGCTACATATCGTTTTCTTCGCCGCGTCGTATTAATGGTACCGTTCGTTAAAGTAATTTTGGCGAATTAATAATTATGTTTCGTATTAATTAAATTGCTGTTCGAGTCGGAATTCGAGAATAGGTTAGTCCGGCTCGAACATCGGCTACATATCGTTTTCTTCGCCGCGTCGTATTAATTGTACCGTTCGTTAAAGTAATTTTGGTGAATTAATAATTATGTTTCGTATTAATTAAATTGCTGTTCGAGTCGGAATTCGAGAATAGGTTAGTCCGGCTCGAACATCGGCTACATATCGTTTTCTTCGCCGCGTCGTATTAATGGTACCGTTCGTTAAAGTAATTTTGGCGAATTAATAATTATGTTTCGTATTAATTAAATTGCTGTTCGAGTCGGAATTCGAGAATAGGTTAGTCCGGCTCGAACATCGGCTACATATCGTTTTCTTCGCCGCGTCGTATTAATTGTACCGTTCGTTAAAGTAATTTTGGTGAATTAATAATTATGTTTCGTATTAATTAAATTGCTGTTCGAGTCGGAATTCGAGAATAGGTTAGTCCGGCTCGAACATCGGCTACATACCGTGTTCTTCCACGGCGTCGTATCACGAGTACCTTTTGGTAAATTAAGGGCTGATCGGTTAATTATTTTCTCTTATTCATTAATTCGCTGTCGAGCCGGAATTCGAGTGTAGGTCAATCCGGCTCGTACATCGGCTACATATCGGCTACATTTCGCCATCAGCGACGACCCCGCACGGCTTAGTGTTATGTTTTGTTAGATTATTTTATGTTTGATTAAGTATTTCATGTTATTCGTTAATTCGCTGTCGAGGCGGAATTCGAGTGTAGGTTAATCCGGCTCGTACATCGGCTACATATCGGCTACATTTCGCCATCAGCGACGGCCCTGCGGGGCTCAGCCTTATGTTTGTTAAATTATTCGATGTACGATAGAGTATGCCCACTTGCGAGCGGCAGTCAAAATAAAAGATTGTAATAATGAAGGTGTCTTAGTTGTCGTAATACGTTATTCTGCTCAACCGTCCCGATCTTCCACGTCCCCCCCCCCCCCCCTCTGCCTTACCGACCGGTCGTCGGACTGGGCTAGCCCTATTTTGGTCCCGAGGCCCTTCAGATTCGTGACCGGGGACGGAGCGGGGACACGTGCGTAGCCACCGGACGGCAAATCAAAATAAAGCTGACTTCGGTCGGTGGTACGGTTTCGTACCTGGCGCCCGCCCGTTCCGGTCGGCCCGCACGTCGTCGTCAGGACCCGCTTTCCCCAAGTCAGGGCAAGGGAAATGGCCGCCTAAGAACGCGCACTCTTTCCCGGGTGCGAATCGGAGGGACCTCGGAAGGTGACGGAAAGACGTTACAATATATATAAAGTAGTGTGCCCTATGGCCACTCGCCCCACCCCCCTCTCCTCCCCCTGCGCACCTCTGCCCCCCGCACCCACGACCGACCGAGCTACGGGCTCGGAGGCCGCGGAGTGGGGGGAAAGGAGTGGGGATAGGAGTGGGGGTGGCCATAGTGTGCACCCTACTACTCCTGTGGGCCTATATATCGTTTGTGGGAAGCGGTCGCCCTCTGCCGGCCTATTGTCTAATTATCCCTTTCTTTTGTTCCAGGTAGATGTCGTCTCAATACATATATATACATCATTTAATATAAATACATACATCATGATGATTTATATGTATGAAGTACCTTTGTATTTTGGCACTTCAGTACTCATTGTATTTTATTCCTTTTTTTGTATTTTCTGTATTTTTTCTTTTGTATTTCTTGTTTATGGTTGCATCAGTAGCTGTGTTATAATCATAAATGATATATATACATCATTTAGTATCATTTAATATAAAAATATTGTATTTTCAACCAGTTATCATAATTAAAGAATGTTCCTTATATATTCGCAAATAATTAAACCTTATCAATTATTCTGAATTCACCCATAGACACGCTTTTTTCCGAATCCCAATACAAAAATTTGATCTGACCGTTATGACTTAATCGTTTGAATTCTATAACACCAAAATGTATGAGTATACTCTCGGTGATAAATATTATGCAAAATCATTATGCGCCCCCGCACGAGTAAAATAGTTTTTCACGAAAAAGTGCAGTTCGTTTAACATAACCTGTGCGTTGATGCTATAGAGATGGTCCTTCATTGGAATATACATAAAACAATACTTTTATGTATGCATTTATTTTCCTATACTCAAGTATAGTAATATTAGGAGACCACACTCTTATTCTTGAAACACCTTTTTTTTTATTTGCAAAATCCGCAGGAAAACTTCCTACACCTGTGTGAAAAATTCATATAAAGTATTGTGATTTTACCCCTATCTAATATTATTTCTCATCGACCCGGAGTTAAATATAAGCCAAATCATTAAGAAAATCGATGATATACTTATCAAAATAATACCATCCAGTACATGAATACTGTTATTCGATTCTGGAAATTCCAAGACGAAAGCTGCTGAAAATAACAAATGTTTGTCAAAAACAAATCATAGGTAAGTTGAGTTTAATATGCGTTCGTATATTAATATTGAAGCATTTCCTGATTTTCATAAACATTGACCCGAACATTATCTCAAAATCACATAAATTTCAAATACATACGTGCAGTGATTTCACTACATTAAAATATCATTATTCAAGTATTCCATATGAATTATAAGATAAAGCTGCCGAAAAATTAGATACACAAGTACGGACAATTCTCAATTTCTGAATTAAATTTAATACTCGGGTTCAGTGATTTTAATACACACCCGTATGTTGATATTAGCAAATAGTTCTTGATTTCAATATACTTGAATGAGAACATTTCTGTACACGTGCATTATTTTTCAAACGCACAAGTATATTAATATTGCAGGACTGCACTATCATTTTTACAATAACCTGTTTTGAGTTTTCAAAATCATATCAGAAATTTCATGAACGGCGTCCGCATAAAAGCGCCATACACTTGTGTATTAATTTTCATACAGAACCTTTCTACAGTGTATATTAAAGGTTATACTTAGGTTCTGTAAAATTAATACATACCCGTATGTTGATATTAGCAAATGGTTCTTGAATTTCATATACGCTCGTATATTGATATCAGCAAATGGTTCTTGATTTCAATATACTCGAATGTAAACATTTCTGTGCACGTGTATTATTTTTCAAACGCACAAGCATATTAATATTACGGAACTACTCTTTGATTTTTAAAATACCCTGTTTTGGGTTTTCAAAAGCATAACTGAAATTTCATAAACGGTATCTGCATAAAAACTTCCTACACTTGTGTATTAATTTTTATACAGATATTTTTAACAGTGCTCGATCAGGCAGTAGAAAACGCAATAGCCATAGAAAACGAACTCCAAAAGCGACAAATCATAAATCAAAGCCGTGTCAAACCTATTCTCACAAATAGCGAAGTAGAGACAGCTAGAGTAAGATTCATAAACAAGGACCAACAACCACAAAATATATTTGGCGCATTTCACCAAACTGCCGGACACTCAACATCAGAATGCTACACTTTAAAACGACTTCTTAACAACACACCCACGGTAAATTTAGATCAGAAACAAGAATCGGAACACGCATCACGAGACTCACACGATACAGACCACAACAAATTCCGAGACAAGATCCGCAGCGATTCGCACGATCGACTACGCAGCAACCTGCGCGATCTATCACACAAAAGCTTGCGCGAACGTACTCGCAGCAACTCACGAGACAGATACTCACAGGATAGATACAGAGATAACTCACGGGACAGATACTCACGGAACAGGTACAGAGACAACTCACGAGACCGATACTCACAGGATAGATACAGAGATAATTTACAAGACAGATACTCACGAGACAAGTACAGAGACATCTCTCGAGACAGATACTCTCGGGATAGATACAGAGATGATTCACGAGACTCGCGATACTCACGAGATCAAAACCAACACAGAAATGACTCACGAGACCGACACCACTACAGAAACGAATCACGGGATCGACAGTCATATATCGACAACCCGCACAATTACACACCGGAAAACAGATCACGTAATAATTCACGCGACCGTGCCCGTAACACACACGAATCACGAAACTCATCCAGCGAAGAAAAACTATTAGAATTCAACGAAGAGCAACTCGAAAAAGCACTCGCAGCATTAAAACTAAAAAACGCGAATTTTGCCATGCGGGATAGCGCGACGCGAGGCAAATCCCAAGAACGCGCAACGAATTAGGAAAAACAGAAATCATGAAGGCGACAATATCACTAGGAATAACAGAAAAACACAAACCACCAACCGTAAAAATTAATTCTCCCGATTCACGTAAAGGAAACGCAACCTTTTTGGTCGATAATGGAGCCCAAATAAATTTAATTAAAATATGCGCCGTAGGAGAAAACGTAGGAATTCACCAATCTATCATATACGAACTTTCAGGCATTACCTCTGGTACAACTTTTACCATGGGTATGTGCTACATTAATATAAAAAACGTAAAAGCCGAATTTCATGTAGTCAGAGACTCATTTCCGACAAAACAAGACGCCGTCCTAGGAGACGCTTTCTTCAAAAATATACCAGCTGACATTTTGTACACGGAATCATGTATCACTTTTGCAAACATTCGGATACCGTTTGAAACAGACGAAAAAATAACAATACCAGGCAGATCAAAGAGCACAATTTTAGTACGTATTAAAAACACAGACTTAAAAGAAGGATACATCCCAAACTCAACGCAGGCGAAGGACTCTTCATCGGAAACGCAATAGTCACGAACAAAAATGGAATAGCCTACATGATTGCAGCAAATACAAACGAATTCAACATCCACCTCAAAGTACCAATAGTCGAACTCGAACCAATAGATGACCCCTCGATAACACCAATGGACAATGAAGATGACGATTCTGGTGATACTCGTAACGAGAATCACGCAGCAATCTTAACAACATCAATCAGTGATAATATAGACAGATTCGAAAGACTGAAACCACTCCTGCATCTAAGTGGTCTAGATGAACAGGAGAGAAATCATGTACTTCGACTGGCTTCCGAATTTTCGCACCTCTTTAGTCTACCGGGAGAAACATTAGGACACACCAGCATCCCAAAACACGGAATACCGACAACGGATGACAGGCCAATCAACACTAAACAATACCGCTTTCCACAGATACACAAAGACGAAATGCACAGACAAGTTAACGACCTTCTCGAAAAGGAAATTATACAGCCATCTCAGTCACCATACAACTCACCAGTCTGGATCGTCCCCAAAAAACCGGACCACACAGGGAAAAAACGTTGGCGCATGGCGATCGATTTTAGAAAGCTTAATGAAAAAACAATACCCGACGCATATCCGTTACCCAATATCATCGATATCCTCGATCAGCTGGGCAAGGCACAATATTTTACCGTATTGGATCTTGCATCAGGCTTCCATCAGATCGAAATGCACCCCGAAGACAAACCGAAAACTGCGTTCTCCACCACGAGCGGACATTACGAATTCAATCGAATGCCGTTTGGATTAAAGAATGCTCCAGCAACCTTCCACTGGTTAATGGACATCACGCTAACGGGTCTTCAAGGAGTTGATCTTTTCGTCTATCTCGACGATATTGTGATATACGCAGCCGATTTAAACGAACACGAACGAAAATTCTGCAGACTAGCCAAACGCCTATCAGGCGCGGGTCTTACCCTACAGACTGATAAATGTCAATTTTTAAGCCGACATGTCATATATTTAGGCCATGAAATTAGTGAAGAAGGATGCCGACCGAAACCGGATTTAGTACAAGCAATCACGGAATTCCCAACACCAACTGGCAAGAAATCCATCACCCAATTCCACGCATTAGCAAACTACTATAGAAGATTTATTAAAGACTTTGCAAAAATCTTCCTCCCACTAGCGAGACAATTAAAAGCAAATGCAAGATTCGACTGGACAGAAGAATGCAAGGAAGCATTCAACACAATAAAAGAAAAAATAACATCTCGACCAATTTTACGGTACCCGAACAACACGAAGGTATTCAAATTAACAACAGATGCATCGGATTATGCAATCGGCGCAGTATAATCCCAGGAATACAACAATTTCGATCACCCAATCGCATTTTACTCACAGACTCTTAGAGACGCACAAGTAAAATACGACGCTATGCGGAAAGAACTGGTGGCAATAGTGAACGCAATCGAACACTTCAGACATTATCTATATGGACGTCATTTCGTATTGGTAACCGACAACCGAGCATTGACATATTTAGTAAAGAAACCAAATCCACCTCAACAGTTACAACGCTGGCAAGCCATTCTCAACGATTACGACTACGAAATTCATCACAAACCAGGTAAACTGAATGTCATTGCAGACGCATTATCAAGAAACCCGGCAACAGTACTTCCGATTAGACCTCGAGAAGATTCATCCGAAAATGCAGACGACAAATTGTTCAAAAAACCGAAAAACTTCCATCAGCCGAAAACTCGATGCCGCTCCACATCAGACGAATCTTCAGGCAATTCAGCACCCCATAAAGCACAAGCAATCCCAAATAAATCAACGGACGAAGAAACGCAAAATTCACTATCCTCAAACGAAGAAGAAACCAAACAGGAAAATTTCACAAGGAAACGAGACCACGCAACGTCAGACGAATCCTCTGGCAACCGAGCACCACAGAAGATACAGGGAATAGAAGAAACCCCCAAGGAAACAATTGGAAAAAAACGAAAAAATAGAACAATCAGAAGAAACAGCACCACAGACACAAGAAACTAAACTCCAAGGTGAGAGGAGTGCACACATTAAGTCGGACCCATCAATCGACGACAGTAATTACGACATGTCAACGGACGATGAACTCAGAACGAAAACAAGGAAACGACCACGGCAAAATCGAAAAATGGACAACGAAAAAGGAACGAAACAAATAAAACAAACAAACCAAACAAACAAAACAAATCAAACAAAACAAAGCAACGAAAAAACGGATAACCCCATCTGCGCTTGTGAGCGCCAAGGCAAAAGCACGGCCACGACAAGCAAGGATAGCATCGGTTCTCGTGCCGGAAAAACCGGAATCGCCAGTTCCCATGCACCCGATGACGAACAAACCGCAAACGTATCAGGAGAAGAAAAGGAAAATGGAAGGACGCCACCAGCACAAATCGGAGATGCCAACGGTGACGATAATATCGCCCAACCACCAGTAAAACCAACATTTAGATCACCATCACCAAATATCAATCCAACAACCACGGATGAGCCAGGGATAGCAAAATCAGTCCGACAACCAAACTTTAGATCCCCACCAAAACCAACAAGTGATACAAACGAACGAATCGGTGACATCGGTGTGGAACCGACCTTCCGATCACCAACTCCTCCAACGAAACGTAGACCTGGCAGACCACGCAAAAGTGTCTCCACGGAATCGACGCAAACAACAGCAAAACGGAGACCTGGCAGACCACGGAAAACCCAACAGTGACAACGACCAAACGCAGACCTGGACGACCACGAAAAGAATCATACCAAACAACCGCACCATTTCCACCGGCGACATCTTCTTCAACACCAGCACCATCATCGGAGAACGAATCACAAAATTCCGAAAAAGAAGAAGCTTATTTTTCACCAGAAATGACAACTGAACACTGGGATAAAGTAGCTGAACAGAAACAAAAAGAAATAGATAAACTAAAACAACTCTCAGAAACACTTGTAAATCCGCAAACCGAATCCACCACAGAAAAGATAAGTGAAAATACGACAGAACTACACCAACAGTCGAAAGAAATACAACCGACGCGTCAAGACAAAAAGGACCTTCAGACAGAAAAATACAATTAGGAATTATCACCAATCTTACGAGAACACATCGACGAAAACACTCGAACGAATTTGCGAACTCCTCCGCAACAATATGAACCACAGCCAAGTACATCGTACCAAAATGCGACACCCCAAAAACATAATGTTTTCACGCCTTCACCACCACCACCAACACTAATAGAATTTGATAACGATCTACCAAACAATGATGAACTATTTCAACCTTCTCCATATCATAGAATACGACTGACACAAGCAGATTCACCACCAGCAACGCGAAAAACCACAATAACTGAGGACATAAACATCCGAGACAATATTATCATCACACAAAACAACATCCTGAATGCAAAAGATAACTTCGCACACTTCCTTGCAGCAGATTGTGAAATAGAAACGGAAATCTCAAAAATTCTGGCAGAAAAAGGAAAAATCAAGTACGCAACACTTATAAAACACGAACCAAAACCAGGAGACATCACAATCACAGAAAACAAAAGACGACTTTTCTTTACCATGATTTGTAAACGCAAATACACAGACTCCACAGACATACACACGATTGAATTATGTTTGAAACAGTTGATAAAAACCCTAAAAAGTCGAAATCTGCCATCAGGCACCATCTCAAAAGACAATCTCATCATAGACGCATTCGCATGGAACACCGTAAAAACAGCATTGCTACTTTTAACAGCCGGATCTGGAATAACGATGACACTATGCGAAGGATCAATATCAGTCCCACCACCATCGAGCAGACAAGTCATCATCAAAGAGCTACATGGATCAACTATAGGCGGACACAAAGGCATCACGAAAACCCACCAAAGCATCATCAAACAATATTATTGGAAAAACATGAAAATGGACATCAAGAATTTCGTAAAACATTGTTTCGACTGTCAAAAAAATAAATTAGTTCGCGTCAAAGATTGAACCATTCGACAAAGTCTCCATAGATATAGTTGGACCATTACCCAAAACTAGCAGCGGACACGAGTACATCTTAACAATACTCGACTTGTTCAGTAGATTTAGTATTGCAGTACCATTAAAACAACAGACATCTATCGACATTGCGAAAGCCCTATCCTCAACCCTGATATCAACATTTGGTGCTCCACGTGCAATCCTATCAGACCAAGGAACAAACTTTATGTCCGACACGTTCAATAATTTCACAGAAATTTTCAAAATTAAAAAATATAGAACCTCAGCATACCACCCACAATCAAACGGTGCAATAGAAAGAAGCCATCATGGACTGATAGAATATCTGAAACATTTCATAAACAATAACCGCGACTGGAATGAACTACTGACTCTTGCAACACTTTCACACAACACAAGCACACATGAATGCACAGGATTCAGCCCATACGAATTAGTTTTTGGTAGACCAGCAAGACTACCATCCGAGTTTCCACCACCCGAGAAAGTAATAACATATGACGACTATATGGCAGACCTCAATAAAAACTTGAAAGAAATACAACAACTAGCACTGAGGAAACAAATTCAATTTAAAGAACGTACAAAGAAATATTACGACAGACGAGTGAAAACTCCACAATTCGAAACAGGACAATTGGTATTTTTATTAAAAGAACCAAAGAAAGGAAAACTCGACAGCAACTATACCGGACCATTCGAGACATTGGAAATATTAGACAAAAATAATATAGAAATTAAAATTAACGACAACAAAAATAAAATAGTACATGTAGATAAGGTAAAATTGGCGCATGTTGCAGATGCCACATCTACGTCGTAATCGCTCAAGACAAAGTAAAGATTACACCGCTTACCCGGAACCCTGGATTACATTCGCAACCACTTGGCACACTCAGACTACACCACATGTCATGGAACCTCATAGCGTACACAGAGACACACGGATTAACAACCAGAAGAATTCAGATACAAGAAAACCTACAGGCGACTAACAAATATTGCCAAACAATAGGAAGATCATGCATCATGCATGGACAACTCGCTACACTACAAGCTCGTTTGGATAACGCTAGAAATACAGAACAGATCTTAGAAGAATTAATACCATCGTCGAACCTTACGAACACACGCTCAAAACGAGCACCCCTCGAATTCATCGGAAAAATCAATAAAATCATTTTTGGTACAATGGATGCGGAAGATGCAGAAAAAATTTCAGAACAAATCGAAAAATGTAGTAATAACTCAGCCGAATTAGCCGAAATAGTGTATAACCAAACACACATCACAAAGACAGGATTTGACACAACACAGAGACAGATAGCAAGTCTAAAAGGCCAAGTAAAATCAGAAATACAGAATATGAACCACGCATTACACGCATTCGAAGAAAGAGAACTAACCATTTTTTATAACCAAAAGTCGATATACTTTATGTTAGAAACCGCGGAAGATCTCAGAGAACTAGAATTAGATACAGAAACCCTTATAACCGCTATCCTTTTCGCTAAAACCGGACACATCCACCCACAACTCCTACCAATGAGCACAATACTGCAAAGCGCAGCAGCCATTGCGAAATCCTTAAAGAACACAGAACTCCTGATCCCATTGGACATAAAACATATTCCAGAACTACTATCCATGACCGAATTAGTTGCTTTCCACTATGGAGAAAAACTTATTCACGTTATCAAAATCCCACTCCTCGATCCTACTACATACAAACTCTATCAGCACACCTCAATCCCCATTCGACAAGCAACAACAGACCAATTCGCATTTATCAAACCCCACGTTCAACTTACCGCAATCTCTGAAGACTTCGAAGATTACGTAAATTTGCAAAATATCGACAACTGTAAATTCGTAGCCTCTAGATACATTTGTAAACAAAGTGAACCTATACAACGTAAACACGACGCAGCCGAATGCGAAGTACAATTGTTAGCAAATCCACAATTTACAGATTATAAAATTTGCGATATTAGACTAAGAATACTACGACGAACATATTGGGCTAGAATCCCAAACAGCAACACATGGCTGTACGCAGCACCAATAGCCGAAAGTCTCTACACAATTTGCGAAAATCATAAATCGACAATAGAATCAATAGAAAACACAGGTATACTAGAACTACACACAATTTGTCAAGCGAAAACCAAAACCACAAAATTACCACCGTCAACCGAAATAACAACAACAACTGGAGTTAACTTCTCACACGGATCAGTTTTGAATATTACAAAAATGATTGAAGAATCAATACACACAAGCGAACTTTTAAATATTACACAAATATTAACACAAACAAGAACACCTGAACGAATTATAGAAAACGACAATGTGTATAACGATCTGACCAAAAACGAAATCGCACTCAAATCAGTAATCGCAAAAGCTCGAGACGTAACAAGAATCGCAATTGCATCGTATGCTCGGGTAGCCTTTTGCCATTCTGGGTTAAAGTTACGTTAATATAAGTTCGTTTGAATACACGAATACTTATTTGTAAATTCCACTCACCCCCTCCCCAAACCATCCCCCTCACGAACGTTCAAAGTTCTTACCGTGTGGCAGGGACGAAAATTTGTAGAAATAAAAATGTGATGAAATGAAAATGCAATAAGTCGAAATAGTATGTACAAATTTATCCGATCATACGATGCAATCGACTCAAAAATCGAGGGGCAGTTTCAACCCCTTAATTATGAGATATCGAAAAAATAACAAACCCGTCAACTTTATTTTTTCATTCTCTACCTTTATACTAATTTGCATCCCAATCGGTTAAAAACTCTCGGAGGTACGTATGAAAAAATTACAAATTGGCAATAAATAATAAGAGATATGTTCCTATCTGCACCATTCTGATATCCAGTGTATAGTACGCGAAAAAATAAACGTTGTTGCAATTTGAAATTTTTTCATATCTTGTATTTTTATCCATTCTACAATCATACCAAATTTCATCGAAATCGGCGAAGATGCATGAATATAGTTGCCTGTGTGGGAATACACATTTAAGTAGCCAACTTCGGAGAGTTTAGAGTAACCAACTTCCGAGAGTTTTAAGTAGCTAACTTCGGAGAGAAAAAGGTAGCTAACGAAAAAAGAGATCAGAGACTTCAAAAACACACGCGAGAGTTTTACCGCTTCGGATAACGAATACTTTTGTACCTGTATTAAATAAATATCAGCTTATCAGTTTACTACAAGGTATAAATAATAATGTGTGTATAGTTATGTTACGTCCCAAGTGGGTAAGACAGTGGAGCTCCGTCGATAATTCGATGTGCGCGCGATATTTGAATTGGCTTGCGCTATTCGGCTGGACGTGAGCTCGCCACCTGAGACTTACTTGTGCTCAATATACCAATTCAACGATTTAGGATAAATCGTCGAGGTTAATTCCTCTTCGAAGACGTTCTATGTTGATGATGTTTTCCCAAACTTCTCGGTATTGACCCGTAGAAATGAGTTTGTTGGGAAAAATATTGATTGCAACACTCACAACTCTCATAAACTTTAACAAAACTGATATTTTATTTGAATTTGAAGTTTTAACACAAGACTAAGATTATACTTAGAGAATATCGACAAAAATAGTTTAAGATTTTTGTTTGCTGTAGATGTTCTCGATTTGGAAGTCGAGTGAGTTCTGACTCGAAGTCGAATTTGTTCAGAGTCTGTTCTTAGAGTAAATTAACTATTTCGTTTCTGCTTGGTGGGAGTTACAAAATTTCGGGTATTTTGATTGGTTATATTTCTAACGAGACGCTTAGTTTTTCTATGGCGGGGATTATCTTGAGCTCGCAGGGGTGGCGTGAGATCGTCTTTTTATGGACGATTTTTTCGTGGAAAAGGCAATGTGTTTTCGAGTTTATGGTTCTAAGAAAAAGATGCAGAGTTCGTGTTTTTGAAATTAGGTCTTTTTGAGTGGTGATATTGAGTAGGGCGTTCGTCGTAATGTGATGCGAGTAAGGGTGGTGAAGGAAACTTTCTCTGATTTGGTATTTCGAATTTAGTGTGCGGTCCGCTTGAGATTGAGAGTGAATTTTCCAGCATTTTCCAGCATTTTCTGGCTGGAATTTGTCGATCCTAGAGTGTGTATAGGATAAAATGTTTGGTCTTTGGAGAAATGTTTGTCAGAGTGGAAAACATTCTTTATCGCGTTGCGCAGCTGTTCGTCGAGTTTGGTATTTCGAATGTTTGAAAAATGATATGGGACTATTCTGAGAAACCGTGGTTTGCATCTGGAACGGAAACATTAATTGTTTCTTAAATGTAGTTTGTAAATGAAAATATAAGGTGATAATAATAGTTAAGAATATGTATAATATTTTAATTTTGCCGGCAGGCTGCATTGTTTCAGAGGTAGTCAAGGTAGGGATTTAATTTATCGACCGAAGGTGTGCATCACCCATGTTGGGACGTAACAGTTATTCCCCACACCTGTCACTAAGCTGCTGCCATCTCTGGAGCTGTCAAGCAATCCAGTTGTAGGTAGTCGGTAATTTACGACGCATGGTAAATACCATCAAAAAATGGTATCCACCCATTATGATTCACCCTGTATATATAATTTTATTATTTTATTTTTATTTTTATAAGTAAACGCGTTATATACTAGTACATTTGACATTGGTTTTAAATTTGGTCTGTTAACGGACACAGTCGAGTACAATTTCGTTTATATTCTCCCTGCATTGACTTGACAGTCACGACTCTAACAATTCCATCGTCCCCGGGATGAACCTCGCGAATTATGCCCAACGGCCATCGCATACACGGTTGGTTTTTCTCGATCAGAATTACCGCGGCTCCTGGATGGAGTTGGCCTGTCGTTTTCTGCCACTTTTGCCGCTTCTGGAATTCGCTCAAATATTCGAGATACCATCGTCGCCAAAAATCCTGACGAGCCTTGGAAATAAAATTCCAAACCGTTAACCGATTGTTTGGAACGTTTGACAGATCGGCTTCCGGCAATCTTATGAGGGGCCGCCCTATGGGAATATGAGCCGGCGTGAGAGCCACTGGATCGTTCGGATCGGACGAGAGAGAGCATAGAGGCCGCGAATTAAAAATTGCTTCAATTTATATTGCCAGCGTGCTGAACTCCTCGATTGTAAAGGTCTGTTCTCTTACGACTCGTATGAAATTGTGTTTAAAAGATTTCACTGCGGACTCCCACAAGCCTCCAAAGTGCGGCGACAACGGAGGGTTGAATTGCCACGTGATGTTGCGCTGAGTTGCGTAATTGACGACGGTTTTTTGCAGATCTTCAGTCTCGAGCAATGCACAGAGCTCGCGCAACTGTTTGTTTGCCCCGATGAAATTTGTCCCGTTGTCTGAGAACACGTGTCTGGGGACTCCCCGACGACCGATAAAACGGCGGCACGCCGCGAGAAACGCTTCCGTGCTGAGATCGCTTGCAATCTCAAGGTGTACGGCCTTTGTGACCATGCAAAAGAAAACGCAACCATATGATTTGATAACCTTTTGGTTACGGAATTTCTTTTCCTTTACAAGCACTGGCCCAAAGTAGTCCACGCCCACATGCAAAAACGCCGCCGTCCCGTTCACACGTGCCTGGGGTAAATCAGCCATTTGGCTCTCCAATAAGATCGGCCGGTGTCTGAGACATCGGACGCATTTCCGGATTATTTTTCGTATCTGGTTCTTTCCATCGAGCAGCCACAGTCCTCTCTGTCTTATGGTGCACAGCGTACTCTGAACGCCAGCATGATATGTACGCTCATGTGTTTCTGTAATGATTAAGTCGATAACGGGATGATGTGTCGGCAAGAAGATCGGATGTTTCTGTTCATAGGGAATCTGCGCCCTTTTTAGACGTCCTCCAACGCGAAGAAGCCCGTTCTCGTCGACGAATGGATTCAGCGAGGCAAGTTTGTAGTCTTTGACGGTTTCATTGTTCATGATCCTATCGATGTCCTTTGAAAATTGGTTTCTCTGGATTAGTTGCAGAATTTTATTTTCCGTGGCAATCTTTTCTGCCGTCTCGATCTCTTTTCCTGTATATTTTTTTTGTGTTCGTATGCGTAAACAATGCGCAACTACCCTCATTAATTTCGAATAAGACGAAAATCGGGTGAATAAGTCGCAGCTCTCTGGTTGCGAAACGAAGCATAGATTCTTCTTAAACCCGATGGGGTTGGTGATTATGATCTCGGTGTTCGTTGGCCATTCTCTTACAGATTGGTTTAGCCAAATTGGTCTTGTAAACCACGAGTTGTTCTGTAACAAATCCTTGGGAAGCTGCCCGCGCGATATTGCGTCCGCGGGATTTTCCTCGCCCTTCACATGACGCCAATTCACGTCGTCGTTGATGGTTTGAATTTCGGAAATGCGGTTTGACTCGGAAACTCTTAGAACCTCTGGGGGGTTTTAAAGCCAATTAAGCACGATGCTCGAGTCTGACCACAGGACAACGCGATTTACCTTGAAATCCAAGACTGATCGCACTTCCTTGTATAACCGAGTTAACATCAACGCACCGCACAATTCGAGACGAGGGATGGTATGTATTTCCCTTTTCTTCTCCTCCGTCGGAGTTCCCCTTCGTGATATACGCATTGATTTCAACGGAGCGACGCGAGATTTGGCACATGCTAGAGCAGTAAAAACTCGACCGTTTGGATCGGACGATCGCACATAGATGCACGCCCCATATCCATCCTTGCTAGCGTCACAGAATCCATGTATCTCGATGCGACACGTCGCGCAAGAGCCCGAGTTGGTGTGAAAACGTAATCCAATCCGCGTGCAAATTTTGCTGTAAGGATTCATCCCAATTGACTTCCGCTCGCCAACATTTCTGAAGAATGATTTTTGCGAACATGACCGTTGGACCGAGTAAACCTAGCGGATCGAAAATTTTTGCGATCTCGGGCAACACGTTCCGTTTCGTTATCGTTTTTGGGCTCTCGATCGGTTTGACTGTAAACCCGTATTCGTCGCGTTGCGAATCCCAGACGACGCCGAGTGTTTTTATGACGGTGTTTGGCTCGATCACCCGGTCGAGGTCGTGAAATCTTTCTTTCAAATTATCTAGCACGTGTCGATGATTTGAAGCCCATTGCCGGATGTTGAACCCTCCATGCTTCAGCAATTCGATAACCTCGTCGCGTATTTGCAAAATCTCCTCGAGCGAATCTGCGCCTGTTAGAAGCGTATGTCGCGTTTTAAAACCTTCGATGCGCGGGAGAAGTTGCCATTCTCATCGTCCGCGAGCTGGTGAATCGTGCGTATCGCGAGATAAGGCGCAGCTGATACTCCGAAAGTCACCGTATTCAGTTCGTACGTCGTAATCTCACTGCCGCGATACCAAAAAGTTCGTTGAAACTTTCGGTCGCTGGGATTTATGATTACCGGCCGGTACATTTTCTCAATATCGGCCGTGACAACGTACGCATGGATTCGGAAACGTAATAAATGTCCGAATAATTTATTTTGTGTGACCGGGCCGACCATCAATACGTCATTTTACGAAAAACCTTTGCCGGCCTTTGCGGAGGCGTCAAACACCACGCGGACCATGGTCGTGTTGCTGGAAGCCTTTATTACCGCGTGATGTGGCACATAATATCCGTTGGTTGAATCGTCGTGACACACAGACATGTGTCCGAGATCTGCGTATTCCTCCATGACCTTCGCATACTCTTCCTTGAGAACCGGAGCTGACAAGTGAGTTTAGTCTTTTTTGGAGAGAGTAAAACCGTCGCAGTGCTTGAGACCGTGAATCTCCGAAATCCGTAGTTGCGTGTCGAAACGGTAAACGCACGATATACCGTCCCGTGCCATCACGCGTTGTGTTTTTGACGAAATGTTCTTCACACAACGAGTCCTCGGATGAGAAGGACGCCTTGGCGTTGATCTCTTCGACCTCCCAAAATTTGTTGATCAATTTCGATAGGTTGGTCAGATTGCAGGAGATTCCCTGATCTACGCGCTCTCTCTTCACCTCTCCAGCTATCACCCAGCCGAGGCGTGTTTTCTGTAAAATTAAGTCTAACCCGTTTTGTGATAAATTTATTTGTCCGACGGACAACATGGACAACGTGGCACCGGAACCGATCAGTAGGTCTACTGGTCGAGGTAAGTGGAATTGCGGGTCCGCTACTCGCAAATTTGTCGGGATCTTAATTAATTCGCGTGGAAATACCGTGTCCGGGACTGCACTCGCGATTTCGTTGATTATTAGACAATTCACAGATTTTGTGAATCTGTTACTTCTTGATTGAAATTGTATCTTGACACAACCTTTCGTTTGTGTCTGTGTACCATTAATCGCGTTGACCGGCGTTGCGTACGAGCACGAAGGAAGTCGCAATTTTCGCGCTAACTCCTCTGTAATAATATGCGCGGTCGAACAAGTGTCTAACAAGGCTCGGGCCTCGAATAATTTGTTATCGACATAGTAAACGTTTATAATGACACTCATTATTAATTGTGAACTGAACGCGCGCGAGACCGAGCTAAACACGTCTACGCCTAGTCATGTCGACGACGCCTTGTGTTCCGTTGATTTGTTGCTATACGAACCCTTCGGTGTGGCCCGTGATACCGACGATTTGTACATCTCTGCGTGAAGGAGGGAGTGGTGATAATTTCGGCATTGTTTGCATCGTCTACCGCTGGGACATTCACCTGCGTGAGAACGTAGACAGTTACGACACAGACGCTTGGCTTTAACGAAGCCCAACGTTGTTGTGTCGTCATTTTCTCAAACGTTGGACACTTGTATATTATGTGGTTGCCGTTGCATTGCACCCAATTCGCAGTTGAGGTTGTCACGAACGTTCGCGCGCCGCTGTCGCCCTTTCGCGTTTTCGCCGTCTGCGGTTCTCTTTCGTTTAACCGTTTCTCACCCTTCGTGCGCGCGTTGTCTTGTTCTATGGCCGATAGCCGGTGTGATGTTACATTAATGAATTTGCAGAATTGTTCGAAACTCGGCAGTGAATCCAGGTTAAGAGATTCTTCCCATCTCTCTCTTATGTCCCTTGGAAGACCCCTTTCGAGAATTCTTACAATAACCCGCTCGCCGAGTGTTGTGTCTAATGAATTTAACATACTGAGATGTTGGCGAACCTCGTCGATTATTCTCGCCAGCCCTTTTGACGTTCCCTTCTTCAACGGCTCAATATCAAGAATCGCGTCTAAGTGCCGAGAAACGAGGATGCGCTTTCTCTCGTATGCGTCGGTAAGTAAGACCCAAGCGGTCCTATAGCCCTCTGCGCTAGCGTCGAACAGAGAAAGCTTGTTTGCCGCCTCCCCTTCTAATGAATTTCTTAGATAGAGAAATTTTGTCAATTCATCGATATCTGATCTTCCGTCGACCATGCTTATGAAAGTATTTTTGAATGTCAACCATTTGCTGTGATCTTCGTCAAATTTTGGTTATTCTGCGACCGGAAGCTTGAGCAAGCGCTGTCTTTCTATCATGGTAGTGTCACCGGTTGATTCCGCCAGTAGAGTCGCTCCCAAAATATTTTCCACTGCTGAGACGAGTTCATAGTAATCGTTTTGTATCTCGGTTAATTGCTCTAACCCTTCGTTAGCCGCGTCCAAAATGGCAAGTTCGCCGTGCAACTCCTCGTACGCGTGAAACAAACAGGTCACTCGCGTCATACGTAGTTTCATATTCATCTGGTCGATTTTTCTTTGAGCCACGGCATTGCGCAATGTCGTTAATTGCACCTTCAGCGTTGTTCGCTTCTGCGAGATGTGTGCGATACGCGTCGCCATATTGTGAAGACGTTATAATTAACCTTGTATTTAACGTATCGACTTTACTTGTTTGTTAATTTCAATGTTGTTGTTCAAACTCGTTGTTTGTATCGAGGTTATGTCCTTACTCGGCAGTATCTCGGAGGAATCACGTGAACTCTCAAATAGTTTTTGTACGAGAAACAATTCCCTCGATGAAGCACGATGGAAACCCACTCGAGCTGAGCAACTGTCTAATGCGATAGACACGAAAAACTGCTTGGTTGATGCGTCGTCAATGACGCCGTAGATGTTTTCCACGTACTGGGGTTTCCCGTTATACGTATTATTTCAGTGATCCTTATGATTAATTTGCCTGCATCGTAAGACAAACGAATAAAACATTAGATGAAGAGTCGAGGAAAATTCAATGTATATTTCACCTCGAATCATGCAATAGATATAGAAAAGATAGAGAGAGAAGGGATCGTGTAGATTTCACCTCACAGGAGGCACCATGTTTTGTGAGGCGCGTCCTCTTTGATGAAAAAGAGGCCGCGTAATTTTTATGCATTGAATATTAAATAAAAAAAATAAAATAAATCAACACATTTTTTGAGCCATATGTTTTCAAGTTTTATTATGGCTCAAAGAGGAAAATCTCCGAAGTGTGACCTCAGAGGAAAAACCTTTGCAAGAATAAATGTACAGGCAATATAATCTTAGAATTATCGAATACATTTTTTGCGATAATTGACACATTTTTTGTGATAATTACTGTGGTGATGAAATCTACATTCAGAACGGAAATTTGTTGTTTATGTATTGTATCGTTAAATGATTATTTGGTATATTAGTCGCTGGCGACTCCGTTGGCATTGCGCCTTTGAGAAATAAGTCGGCATACGACTTATTGTCAAGCGTTGCGCTCGCTTGATTATACAACCGGACCGTGCCGGTGTATTTGACGGAATGTACTGCCGTTATTTAGTGTACTTACAGTTAATATTCAATTTCCTTGCATGCAGCCAAGTTGATAAACTGTTGATAAACCAGCGCTCCCGAGACTCTGAATCACGATGCAATGATACTAACAACTTGTTCCTTTTTTCGTATCTATGGATAACGTACGGAGAAAAACGACTGTGTTCCATTTTTTATCACCGCTCGATCCGAGATATATGCCAAAATAAGATGATCGACCGCGCAACATACGTATTCATATACATATGCGAGCGACCGTTGGTAACTGATACCAATCCTTAGTGGATGGACACTTTTATCTATTAGTTCGACCGAACACAAATAGTAGTGGTGACGGTGCCGGAAAATGTGGCGAAAAAACTCGTAGACACAGGAAAGGTAAAAATCGACTGGGTGCGCTGCCGGGTAAAACTGAAAGTATAGATTCAGCGCTGCTTCAGCTGTCAAGGTTTTGGTCGCGTCTCAATGGACTGCAAAGGAACAGATAGATGAAACGCGTGCCGCTTGTACGGAAAGGATCGTCATTTTGTAAAAGACTGCAAAAGAGACGCTTTCTGTGTGATATACAGTGGAATACTGGAACAGGCAGACGCACAACATATCCTGGGAAGCGCGAAATGCGCCGCCTTGCATAAGGCTATAAAAACTGAGAAATAACTAAGTACCTGCAGACTAACCTGGGCCACGAGGCACAAGACCTCCTTTGGCAAGTGGCAGCAGAAAAAAGTGCAGATGTTCTAATCAACAGTGAACAACATCATCGCAATATTAAACAGTGCCATGATAGTAAGAGAAGTTAGCAAGCCAACGACATGCTTCGTGTGGGTCCATATGCAGGCTCTAGAGTTGTTATTTCTCGCCAAATGCGGACTACGAGGACTTCTTAAGACACCTTGACAGCCTAGAAAAGAGCCTCAGAAGTTCAGCCGGGGAAGTGCTGGCAGCAAGAGGCTTCAACAGCAAGTCCCCAAAATGGGGTTCCAGGAGACTGGATAACCGTGGGGAGGCGCTGTCGGAGTTTATAGCTCAACGGGATCTAGTAGTCTTAAACGGGGGAAATAAATTCTCCTTCTGCCGCGACCAAACACGGTTGGTACCCCCCACGAAAAAAAATATATTTTAAAATGTTACTAAAATGTATTTCAAAATATTGTTGTGCCGCACGATTATCATACTGCACTAGTTCTAATGAAGGGTTGGAACCCAAATGAAACGTAGAAGTAAAAAGTATCGTCGTTTATTGAAGTTACACAGAGAGAAAGGAAAGCCGGATTTCTTACGCAAATCCGTCGTACCGCACGTACAGACTTAAGTTTAAATTCAGACTGCCTTAATGTGGGCTTGCTACTTCTTTTATAATGATATAAGTGGAGCAGCTTAGTCAACATTATTTCGTTGTTTTTGTGCTCCAAATCTGGTTTACTTTATTTCCCAGATTTGGACGTTATTTTTCGAAGTCATTTTTATTCGGAATTCGGCTGAGTCGGCGTTCGCGCGGCCTCTGATCGAAATCGATTTTATTGCGCAATGCCGAGTCAGCGGAATGTTTGCGTGTACTCGTTATATGTACTACTTATAACGTACTACTTATTATCGGGGCACAACATCCCTCCCCCCTAAAAGGAAAAGAAAATTCTTTATTTTATTTTCGCTCGTCTCCGGCGAGCTAAGTTTTTCGCTTAAAGTAGGTGTATATGGCGTATCCAGCCAGGACGAGTAGAGATATGGTCCCCAGAGAGTACTGGCCGATTGTGTGGTACAGGTGTACCGGTGTAGGCTGACTCTGGTCCAGGTCCTTATTTATTTTTCTGATGCGAGCACCGAGTTGGTTCAGCTCGTCGGGGTTGCTAACAACTCTTTCCAGAGTTACTCCCTCGCAGAAGTCTACTGCCTGCGGTATTGCTGCTTCTTCGTCCGCCGTGAGTGTTAAATTGTGTGCAGGCAAGTAGCTATTATCGCGTACTAGTTGCATCTTGCTCCTTGATGCCTTGATTTTGAAATTCCTCGTGCTGGCGGTGCATCGTCCACTGAGTGTAAGAGTTCCTGTTCCCCGGAGCACTACTGGTTTTGACGGTTCGTCATCACACGTAATACTCATGACCTCGTCATGCGGTGCTGCATACAGCCATCGTCCTAGTTGCTGTAGGTTGATGACGAGAATGTCCTTCAAGGTGATGGCTCGTTTTGGGCACTGGTGTCCTGAGGCCAATGTTCCCTCGGTGAACATGAGTACGCCACAAGGCGTATTTTCGGTGATGTCCAGGAAAGGGTACCTGTTGCGGCAAAAGTATCGATTCCTTTCCTCCTTACACGTCTTCAGTTCCAGTCAGGTCAATCGCAGGTAATTTCCGTTTTCCCTATCCACTATGACAGGATTTTCAGTCGTCTCAAAATAGAAGAATGTATCGTTTACTCCCTTGGCGGGAAGGGGGTACATACGATTTATGGTGAATTCCGACTGCTCTATTAGCGGTATTTCGAGTAGCAATGTTATTATTTCACCTTTTCGGTAGGCTTTTGTTGTTGCCAGGCGCAATATTTCTGCTCCGTTTTCCCTCGTAACAGGTCGCGGAAAGCTGTGTCCTCTTGGTAGGTGCGGTAGTGCTTTGGTCAAATACTGTGTCAATCGCTGTGGCGTGACGAGGGCGGGACTCACGGTCCCTGCCGTAACGCTGGCGAATAGGTCAACTACATCCTTTATTTCCCTCAGAAATGTTTCCACATAATTGTCCATGAGGGCCAAGCTTTCGTCGAAATGTTGCCTATTTCGTAATGTTCCGGTTTTGTTACTCAGATATGTATCTACTGAACGCACCATGTTGTATAGCTTGCCAAAATTTCGGTTAGCTGCGTGAGACGACCGATTGAATATATCCAGCGTCGTTTCTACGACCTGGAGTTGTTTCTTCATCCCTTCTCTAAGGGATTCTTCTGATCCACGGATAGCGGTGATCTCCGCATCTAGACGTTCTCCATCTGCTGCATCCAGATTTCCGGTAGTCGATTTCAAAACCGAACCTAGTCCGTCGATGAGTCCGCGTCGTCTTCGTGAATGGTCCGCTCCTACGAGATCATGGACCACTCCAACCTTTTCCTTAACATTTTCGGAAGCCGAGCGATATTGTCTAGCATCTCTCCACAATGACTGTCGGGTCCTATGGCCATTTCACATTTCCTTCGAAATTCGGTGAGGAAATGAGAGACCTGTGCTTCCAAATGGGCCAGATGCGTTAAGTCGATCTGTACCGCGAGCGTCCATACGTCCGTGCAGAAATTCAGTGTCCCGATTTGTTCGTAGTAAATTCCTGGGGCGTGCTTGAACTCTCTTACCTCGTACGGTGTACTCGAGTCAATGGCCAGCGATAGCTGACTCATCATTGTTACCCTGTAACAGTGTGGTCGGAATTTCACGTGCTGGCCTATTGTGGGTGTTTGCTTTTTTTTGTTTTCTGGACGTGGGAGAAAGGCGGGTGTACAATATATATACAGGGTGTTATAAAAGTCTGGAAACGGTCGACTATCTCAAAAATAAAGCATTTTAGAGAAAAATGTTTCAGACAAAAGTTGTATGGTTCCGAATGAGCTAGAAGATGGTGCCATTGAATTGACCTTGAAGAGTCATTTGAAGGTCACGTGAAGGTCACCTCAATTTTTTTAATGCCGGCGGTATTGTACTTTTGAAGCCTTATAACTCCAAAAGTAATTGATGAAAAAACATTTAATTATAGTGTTTTGGAAAGCTCTCGAGATCAGCTACAAGAATATGTAATAAAAAATAGGGGGTGCCATTTAAAAAAATTGAGGTGACCTTCACGTGACCTTCAAATGACTCTTCAAGGTCAATTCAATAGCACCATCTTATAGATCATTCGGAACCATACAACTTTTGTCTGAAACATTTTTCTCTAAAATGCTTTATTTTTGAGATATTCGACCGTTTCCAGACTTTTATAACACCCTGTATATACAGGGTGAATTCCGTAAGGTTTCTCAAACGGGATTTTGGTGCAGATGGGATCATTACAAACAAAAGTTGCAAATATACATTGGGGATATTTTTAATAGTTTACGAGATATGAATATTTAAAGTTGATCCAATCAGAGCGCGCTGAGAAGCGTTGGAGCCGTCCACTCTCCGCCCTAACCGTAGATATAGCACAGTTTAGAGCGTTACATTTGAGATCGCAAAATTCAGAGCAGTCAATTATTATTATTTTATTACGCAGTCATTTTTATTTGTCGGGCATTGACTGCTCTGAATTTTGCCGAGCGCGCCAAATAACAAATGGCTGCGTAATAAAATAATAATAATTGACCGCTCGGAATTTTGCGATCCCAAATGTAACGCTCTAAACCGTGCTATATCTACGGCTAGGGCGGAGAGTGAGCGGTTCCAACGCTTCTCGGCGCGCTCTGATTGGATCAACTTTAAATATTCATATCTAGTAAACTATTAAAAATATCCCCAATGTATATTTGCAACTTTTGTTTGTAATGATCCCATCTGCCCCAAAATCTCGTTTGAGACACCTTACGGAATTCACCCTGTATATAATTTTTTTTTCCTTTGCGCTTCTTCCTCCTGTCCTAATGCTCGATATAGTTTTTCAGACGGTTCACATGTATTCGCACGTTGCGTCGACCTTTCCGGATTACGTAGTTTGTTGGCGGGTGAGCCTGTTCGATGATGTACGGGCCCGTCCATTTTGACGTCAATTTGGCTGATCTGCCTCGTCGCACTGTCTCATCATATAAGAGAACCTTGTCTCCCACCTTGTAATCTTGCGGCTTACTCTTCCGATCATACTGTACTTTAGCTCGCTCCTTTGCGGCTTTTAGATTTTCTCTTGCGGATGTCCAAGCTGCTCGAAGACGCTCGCGAAGTTCCTGGGCGTAGTCGTCGTACGAGTAGGTGACCCTTGGTTCCTTTTGCAGTGCCGTTGGCAGATCTGCCTCGCTCCCGTATACAAGACTGTGCGGCGTATGGCCGGTGGCCGTATGAGGAGTGGAGTTATATGTGAACATGGCGTATGGCAGCTATTTGTCCCAATTTCCTTGATCCTCATCGGCGTAATTTTTTTAATATTCCGCCAGGGTTCTGTGAGGTTTTTTATTCGTCCTGCTGCGTCAGGTTTCTTGGCGACAACGAGTAACGGGGCATTCCATTGGCTCGTACTCTGTCGTATTATCCGATCTCGTAGCATTTCTTCGGTCTGCCTCTGCACTTCCAGCTTGTGCGTTTCTGGCAGCCGGTAAGGGTGGACCTTAATAGGCAGCACCCCGTCCTTTAACGGTATGGTGAGTTCCACCATGCGTGTGCAAGGCAGCTTATCTCCTTCTAGGTGGAAGATGTCCGCATATTCTTTGCAAATCTCCCAGAGCGACTCTGATTCCTCTCGGTTGAGATGCGTGGTGTCCACCATTCCTTTTAATTTTGCAAAACGCGTAACCCATTCTGTTGAGCTGACCGCGCTTACGTCGTGCGTCGAACTCGGGTGCGTCCCGGGGCCGGCTGATTTTTCTGCGGACGGCAGCGGCTCGAGTTCCACTGTAGGACGTACGATTACCACTTCCTCGGCCGTCGTGTTTACTACACTCACCATGCAGCTGTTTCCCTGTGGCTTCGTGACGCAAGCCCCCAGTACGACTCCCTGGGTCAATACCCTTTTTTCGGCCACTCCGACAAAAGTGCAACCGGTGGCCGCGTACGTGATATTCTCACTGCGCGGCGGGAGTTTCATTTTCATTGTCCCTTGTATTAAGGGCATACGGTGCTCGTAAATGATTATTTCTTTTCCTCCTAGGATATTTACGGCGTGTTTTCTCATAAAGTCCATCCCGAAGGAACCATCAACTCCCAGCGGAATCTTGTCTGGTATCACTTGGAACAAGTGGGCGATTCTTCCTTTAGGAGTTACGAGATGCAGTTTTACCGCGCACAAGGCTTTGATTTTCTGACCCCCTACGCCGGTTATTGAAATATTTGTTTCTTCGGCCTCAGTCCCGGATTTTACGGCGCTTCGGTTGATGATACAAATTTGCGCTCCGGTGTCGGCTTTCAGAGTCAGTATTCCTGTCTGACTCTCCGGCGACTTTATGTGGAAGTCGCTAGTTGCGCCATCTCGTTTTCCTGTCTGACTTATGAAGCGATCATCGGGGTTTGCCGAGATCATGTTTGCATCGTACGATTCAATCGTACGGTGGTCGTGTTTCGGGTGATGGGATACCCGTTCTGGTCGGTCCCTAACTTCCCGCGGCGGTATCGATAATCGTTTCTTACAGTCCTTGTATTCGTGTCCCGTGGCCTTGCAGTATGAGCAGCTTGAATGTACTTCATTAATTCTGTGCGGAGCCTGAGTTGGGAGGCTGCGTCGTCCCATGGACTGTCTGCAATCCTTCTGCAGATGTCCAATGCGTCCGCATGCGAAACATTTCGGGGGGACTGCGCTGGTGGGTGGTAAGGAGCGGCGCGCGTCCTTTTTCTCAGCAGGGGCCTTTCCCACGTGTCCCATGAGTTTCTCTACTTCCATGGCTCCGACCACGGACTCGTGTAGACTCGGGTAATTTCTTGACCGCACTATTACCTGTATCTCTTTTTCCAATCCGTTCTCGAAATTCATTTGGGCCGTTTTCCGGGTTGCCTCCTCGATATAACGAACGCCGTGCGGGTCCACTCCCGAGCACAGTGTATCACTTAATTCCATCGTTAATCGTTCCGCCCATGCGGCATACTCGGAGACACTTTCCTTTGCTCCCTGTCGTAGTTGACAAAATTGATACTGCAGGGTGGCTAGTGTTTTCCGTCGTCCGTACAGAGCCTCTAGCTCTGTTCGCAGTTCGGCCAAAGAGTGTGTCGTTTTGTATCGCATTTCCCGCGAGGCCCGACCACACACTTTGCCACTTCTGATCAGGGCGAGGAGCGTATCTTGCTCTCTGGGATGTACCTTGTCCCATACCATCTCGCAGGAGAGCAAAAATTCGTCCAGATCGCCCGGATCGTTTCCTGCGAACTTCGGGACAGTCCGTAAGGCTAACCTCAGGTCGATATACCTAGGTTCTTCCACGTAGGGGTCCGAAAATTGTACCCCCGGCCGTTGGTGCTGTGGCTGCTGCGGCCTCTGCGGATGTATCTCTTCTTTAATTTCACGAACGTCCGCGACCAGTTCGCGAACATCCGCGGCCATTCTCCGACCAGCCTTTCTAGGGTATCTAGGCGGAGGGTTGTGGCGTCTTCTGAAGCGGACGGTCCTGAAGGCTGTGTGTGTATTAGCACCATTTCCTCCACTTCTTCTCGGTCGACCGGCAGGTCATTGAGAAGATTCCTTGCCACCGGAGAAAGTGCGACGCTCGGTAGTCCTAACCGGAGCCTTGTATCCATCGGCGATTCCCTGAGGCTGATGTCCGGATGGTATTCCGAATTTCCTTCGCTTCGGACCCTTCGCGACGGTCCTCGAGGTACCACCTCCCCCCTTGGGGGTGTACGAGCCAGCACGGTACGCCTGGGTTCAAACACGCTTTGATCGAGGTCGTGAAGATCATCCGATTGTTCGAACGCGGTTCCCCTCTGCGTATTAACTCCGTCCACTGGGGTTCTCGTGGTACTCATTTTCCTCTACTAGCGCGTCACTTATTGCGAGTATATTTTCCCCTATATTTCTCGCGGCGTCCGTAGCGCTGTAGGGTTTAGGATACTAGTAATGAGAGAAAAATGTGACTTACAGCCAGATTATTCTCGACATCCCAGGTTGATCCTATGTCCTGTACGTCGTTCCTTAGATACTCTCGTTCAGGTGCGTCTTCTTATCGTTCGGTGCGAAACAATTGGAGTCTGATTTCCGCACGACGATGACGGTTCTTCTTCGGATAGAAGGGTCGTCCTTACGACGGCGACGACAATTTACTTTGTTCGTTTCACTTTAGAATCCCACCGCTGCCACCAATGTTGTGCCGCACGATTATCGTACTGCACTAATTTTTTGGGATGTTCTAATGAAGGGTTGGAACCCAAATGAAACGTAGAAGTAAAAAGTATCGTCGTTTATTGAAGTTACACAGAGAGAAAGGAAAGACGGATTTCTTACGCAAATCCATCGTACCGCACGTACAGACTTAAGTTTAAATTCAGACTGCCTTAATGTTGGCTTGCTACTTCTTTTATAATGATATAAGTGGAGCAGCTTAGTCAACATTGTTTCGTTGTTTTTGTGCTCCAAATCTGGTTTACTTTATTTCCCAGATTTGGAGGTTATTTTTCGAAGTCATTTTTATTCGGAATTCGGCTGAGTCGGCGTTCGCGCGGCCTCTGATCGAAATCGATTTCATTGCGCAATGCCGAGTCAGCGGAATGTTTGCGTGTACTCGTTATATGTATTACTTATTATCGGGGCACAACAATATATAATTTCTATATTTCAAAATATACAACTTTTTGCCGCTTCATTATATCTGTAGATTATATTTAAAATTATATTTAAACGTATAACTTTGCATATATATAAGGTAAACGGCCCAGTTACTGACACTTTAAGAGCATCGGTATCGGGTTTTTACTATTCATTGACGCGTGATATACCTAAAATGAAAAGTAACGGTTTTAACACGTGCGTTAAGATCCCCCGAATGAGATTCGCCTATTAAACAAGTGAAAAAATTAATATTTATTAATATAATAATTGTGTTAATATCGCTTCTCTGCTGTCCGGCTTCCTGACACTCGAGAAACATTCATGTCGTACTTTGTAACCCCTACGATGACCCAAATCATGACCTCCTTGACGCAGTTTGTGACCCCAACGTGTACCCGATTTACGAACATACGAACCCCTTGGCGCAATTCATGACACCTATGCGTACCCACTTCCTGACCCTTCCGAATATTCCTATGAAACCAGATAGATTTCCACAACTTTTAATAATTTGTTAATAATTCAATAATAATTAATAATGAAATGATTGTTAATAATTTAATTAATTTGTTATGTCATGGCAAATTAGAAGAAATAACCAAAAAATTGTTCGACGCAGCAGTTGACAAGTCGAGGGTCAACAACTGCGGCGTAACCTCAATTATGTGACGTAATTATTGACACTACGGATTTAACTAAATATCTGACCAAAAGTTAAATTATTTTTCATCTCATCCATTGTCTGGTTCATGCTGAATATGTCAATACCATTTTTATGTCGTTTTATACTTACAGTATGGACAAATTTCCGATTTACGTCGATCGTCCCACTTACTATCAACGTCTAGCACGGACGCTGCGGAGCCTGTGATACGCGCGTTACGCTGTTCACTGGTCAATTTCTATTAAGGTAGTACTGTCGATACTGCAATAGTCAAATGTATATATAGTCATTTTCGACTTACGTAGTATTTAGAATAGGCAACGACGCGATAGAGTGAGAGAGACAGACATGGTCTGTTTTGGTATGTTTCACTCGAGAGGTGCGCAAAAGCTAGGTTAAGACTGACGGGTGACGGGCGCAGTTAATGACAAATTAATAATGACACCACGCGTAAAAAAATAAAAAATTTACCACTGGAAGGGCAAAAGAGTAACAAAAAAAATGTACCGCAAAAGGTTGCAACATATAAAAGTGGCAACAAAGTAGAAAATTAAATATATAGTCAAAATTAAATATAACCAGAGATGATTTACTTGACTCTTTTTGAGCTGGGGCGGTGCTTCTAATAAAATAATATTTTTGCAGTACTTGCCTACTGCTATGAAAGAATTAAATTTATTAAAAGGCTGTGTATCAACAGGTATGAGAAAAAAAATGGTCGCTGCAAATGTGACTTACGAAATGCTTGTAGACGTATATAAACGAGATAAGTACGATGGCTTATCGAGAGTTTTGGGCAAAGATGAGAACGGTCGTGCTAAAGTCACCAAAAATAAAAATATATTACAAAGAATCTTCGATTTTTTCGAAAATCAAGAAAAAAAAATTATTATTATGGTTATTATATTGAGTTGAAAAAGTATGGCTCTGTTAATAAAAGATTAATTAATAAAGAATCTTTATAAAATATACACTCTCATGTTTCATTCATTTTTTAATTTCGCGCGCATTGTAACCTCTTCGCGACGTTGCCACGCTACACTGAACTACAATATAAAAGTACATTTGGGATATTTATTGGATAATTACGACGGTCACAGGCTCTCAACCTATAGTTTTAAGGATTCAAAATGTTCCTTATAATATTTTCTCTTATTCTACCCTTTTTTATTGAAATCTGAACGGTACTTTTTGTAAAATACAATAAAAACTGTGATTTCACATGAGACTCAATGTTAAATGTATGAAATTTTCAATGCTCAATCTTTTTTCTGGTTCTCTGTAGCCTCTTAAAAATGTAACTGGATCTTGTTCTTATCATAATCTACTACTGTACCAAATTTTATTAAATTCTGAACGGTAATTCTATAACCGACAGTACTACCAGAGAGGCAGTGTAACAGCCGACGAGCGCTTCGAAAACGACATCCCTATTTATACGAGCACTGAGCAACCGATCGGGTTAAAATTTGGCCAGTACATAGAGAATTATGGCACACGGTACATGAGAGTCGCGTTTTTTCGAAATTTTGAAAAAAAAATTGCAGATTCGACTTATCATTGGAGAAATGAGACAATTCTTCATAGTACACCGATTCGATCGAAATTTCCCGACTCTTACTCACTAAAGCATCAACAAACGCACAATTTTGAGCTTTGTTTCATTAAATTTGATGCAAAATTGGCTTCAAAAATAGGGATGCCGTTTCATGAAAGAAAAAAGCGAGATTTTTGTCAGCGTAATGAGAAAATAGTGTGACGAAATTCCGCGCGAAGCGCTGACGCAAAATTCTCACGAGGTCGGTAAGTGCTGTGGCCCGCGCGACGGAAGGAGCAGCCGCGAGAGAGCAAGGCATAGCCGCGCCTCGTGTACCCGTTGGACTTTGCGCTGCACGGAGACCTAATGCGTCGCGCGTTAGGCGTGAGGCATAGGCACGAGCCGTGCCTATGCCTTCGACTCTTGTAGCTACCCCTCCCGGCCCTCTCCGCCGCCGCCGGTCACATGAAATGAGTACAGTGCGAAGCATAGGTAAGGCCCTCGCTGCGCACTGTAGAGCGTTCGCTCCATGCTCGCCGAGACCGAAAAACTCGGCGGCAACTCGAAAACGAAATCCTTAATTACTCTGGCACTAATCATCCGATCGCATTGAAATTTGGAGAGGAGCTAGAGAATGATGGCACACGGTACCTGAGACTCGTTTTTTTTAATGGCGAAAGCGGAACCGCTTTTTTGTATAAAAACGATAAATTTTTCATAGTAGCACGATGTTTCTCGTCGCGTTGATGTAAAACTTTCGTGCTCCATGGAAATATGCACATTTTGGATTTTGTTTTATATCATTTGATAAAAAAATGACCGAAATATAGCAATTTGAGTTTTTATGCAACGCGGGTCTAGCATCGACAAGTTCGGCGGCCCGCGCGGCAGGAGGGGTAGCCACGAGAGTCGAAGGCATAGGCGCAGTCCTCGTGTACACGTTGGCCTCTGCACGGAAACCTAACGCGTCGCGCGCATATATATGGATCAGTCATCTCTGAAAAATCTGGCAGATTTTGCATATCGTTAGTTCCTGACGAGATAACGTATCGTGTCAAATATCTTTTTTTAATTGCAAAATTTTTCGATTTATGAATATAGGAACATTTTTCGACTTTTTAATCAATAAGCAATTAAATACCTTCTTTCCTTTAATTTTTTTCATTATAGTTGTGACAAAACGACTATATTTTATCATAAAAATATTTACAATATTCAAAAAACTATTTGGTATTATTTATATAACAAATGATTTTTCAATAATTTTTTTACCTGTCAGGGATACGATGAACAATTTAAAAAAAAACGTGTGTGTGTGTTCTTCACACACGTGAGAAGTGAATGCTTTTGGTATCCAGCCTTGCGCTTGAATGGAAAATTAAAAATATAATCATTAAAATAATCGTTAAGATTATTAAAAACAATCATTTTAAAAAATTGAAAAAACTGGGTTGCGGAGCCTGATGAGGCTAACTCAGAGACTTGCGGAGCCTATTGAAGGCGCTCGGACAGAATACAGAGTCTTTCAGAAACCCTGCGGAGACCTATATAAGAACAGCAAAAATAATTTTGATGAAAATAATTACAATTACAAAGATTCATTAAAATAACAATTTAAAAGAATCATCTAAATAATAATGTATTATATCCGAAGGCCCCGCAGCGCTTTCGAAGGACTGCGCAGGGTTGTAGAAGGCCTGCGGGAGCTGTAGGAGGCCTTCTAAAGCCCAGCGCAGTCCTTCGAAAGCACTGCGCAGGGTTGTAGAAGGCCTGCGGAGGCTGTAGGAGGCCTTCTAAAGCCCTGTGCAGTCCTTCGAAAGTGCTGCGGGGCCTTCGGATATAATAGATTATTATTTAGATGATTGTTTTAAATTGTTATTTTAATGAATCTTTGTAATTGTAATTATTTTCATGAAAATTATTTCTGCTGTTCTTATATAGGTCTCCGCAGGGTTTCTGAAATACTCTGTATTCTGTCCGAGCGTCTTCAATAGGCTCCGCAGGTCTCTGAGTTAGCCTCATCAGGCTCCGCAACACAGTTTTTTCAATTTTTTTAAATGATTGTTTTTAATGATCTTAACGATTATTTTAATGATTATATTTTTAGTTTTTCATTCCGGCGAACGGCCGGATACCAGAAGTATTCACTTCTTGCATGTGTGAAGAATACACACACAGGTTTTTTTTAAAAATTGTTCATCGTATCCCTAACAGTTTAAAAAATTATTGAAAAATCATTTGTTAAATAAATAGTACCAAATAGTTTTTTTAATGTTGTAAATATTTTTATGATAAAATATAGTCCTTTGGTCACAACATTAATTAAAAAAAAATTAAAGGCAAGAAGGTATGTAATTACTTATTGATTAAAAAGTCGGAAAATATTCCAATATTCATAAAACGAAAAATTTTGCAATTAAAAAAAATATTTGACGCGATATGTAATCTCGTCAGGAACTAACGATATGCAAAATCTGACTGATTTTTCAGAGTCGACTGATCTATATATATACGCGCGACGCGTCAGGTTTCCGTGCAGAGGCCAACGTGTACACGAGGACTGCGCCGATGCCTTCGACTCTCGTGGCTACCCCTCCCGCCGCGCGGGCCGCCGAACTTGCCGATGCTAGACCCGCGTTGCATAAAAACTCAAATTGCCATATTTCGGTCATTTTTTTATCAAATGATATAAAACAAAATTCAAAATGTGCATATTTCCATGGAGCACGAAATTTGTACACAACGAGACGCGAAACATCGTGCTTATATGAAAATTTTATCGTTTTTATAAAAAAAAGCGGTTCCGCTTTCGATATTAAAAAAGACGAGTCTCAGGTACCCCGTGCCATCATTCTGTAGCTCACCTCCAAATTTCAATCCGATCGGATGATTAGAGCAGGCGTAAACTCGGATGGCGTTTTGAACGTCCACCAAGTTTTTCGGTCTCGGCGAGCATGAAGCGAGCGCTGTACAGTGTGCAGCGAGGGCCGTACCTACGATTCGCACTATATACACTTTAAATGAACGGCGGCGGTTGAGCGGGCTAAGGCGTTATAAGCTCGACCCGTCATCAGCGGATTCGATGGTTCGATTCATCCCTACGACAATTCTTTTTTCGTTTTAACAATTTCATACATTTTGCTACGAAAATGGCAGAATACCGACTGATAAAACTATAATATTTACCGATTACTCTCGAACTGACACGACCAACAAAAAGACCCACATCATTCACGTCGATGATACAATTAAAAACAAATTCAAATAATACTGTCGTCCATTTTTAACCATTATATGCATTATAAAAAATTAAGAACGATGCTATTTATTCCTGTTTTGAGAAAATTAAATTCCATTTATATACGCGTAACGTCCGGTGCGATGAATACCCGTGGCTGCCACACCGAGTACCGATTCTTCACGCGAGTAGTAGGGTGCGCACTATGGCGACCCCCACTCCTTTCCCCCACTCCGCGGCCTCCGAGTCCGTGGCTCGGTCGGTCGTGGGTGCGGGGGGAAGAGGTGCGCAGCGGGAGGAGAGGGGGGGGGCGAGTCGCCATAGGGCACACTACTTTATATATATATATATATATTTTTTTTAATGTTTTTATATAAATTTTTTCGGAGCATGTCGGTATGGTGGAGCGCTACTTACATTTCAACCATTTTTTTTCTCGGAGCGTGTCGGTATGGTGGAGCGCTGCTTACATTTCCGCCATTTTTTATTTTTCAGAGCGTGTCGGTATGGTGACACGCTGCTTTTATTTTCGCTATTTTTTCTTTTATAATTAAAAAAATCCGATGCAAGCGCGGGACTCGAACTCTAGACCCTCGGATTGCCAGCCTGAGCCGCTGTCTCTGCGCCAAGGATCGTTATGGTATTAAGCATATGTGGAAGACTCTTGTAGCGAGCGCGAGGGTGCACGTCTTATTCTCTCTCTCTCTCTCTCTTTCTCTCTCTCTCTCTCGTACTTCCACAAATTTACATTAAATATTCAAAACCAAGAATATCGAGTAGGGATGGTCCCTGTCGATATATTACTCCGTGGTCACCGAGTACGGCCCGCAGGGTAGTATATATATATATGCCTGTTTCTGCTCGATATATATATATATTTTACCGTGTGCGAGCACTATGGCGACACCCACTCCTGGACCCACTGCTACCCCTACTCTGTGGGTCGACCGCGGCCCGCAGAGTATTATATATATATACCTGTTTGTACTCGATATATATATATTTTACCGTGTGTGAGCACTATGGCGACATTCACTCCTTGGCCTATTCCAGCCCCCACTCTGCGGGCCATGCTACGCGAAGAATGACTGAATTCTAACGACCGTTGAGAGCCGTGAACCCTGCTACCAGCCTGCGGTGCAACTCTGAATCATCCCGAAGCTTACCTCAGCGTTTTTGCACGTGCATATGACGCAGTGGTATGAGAAAAATAGCGACACAGAGACAGATAGATCATGCGACGGCGGAACGTGCCTATATTATAGCTGCTAACAAAACACTGTCTAGACTTTATAAACGAGAAAAATCGTTTACGCGAAACGTGGTATTGTTATACTATTATACACTAGGACCCGTGTATTATTAACGTTAAATGTTTCAATAAAGGGTCGACCTTTCGGGAACCCAAAAATTTTGAACCCAAACTCTCAAGTACATCGATTATACAATGTACAAAACAGCGAGCAATAGCGGCTGCATATAGTATGGTAATTTATTTGAATTAACGTGAGAAAACGAGAGAGAAAGAGTTATAGAAATTACTGTAGGTGCAAGAGAGAGCATACCGTGCTCTGTACGAACAGCCGCACAAAGAGGAGACGCCGTTAATAGGGTATATGATCAGCTGTAGAGTCGTAGAGTACGTGCGAGAGAGAGAGAAAGCGAGCGAGCTAACGAACAGCCGCACAAAGAGGAGACGCCGTTAATACTACATACGGTCGGTCGTATACCCCTCTCCCTTTCGCCGCCACCTCGCCGATGCTTTGAAACAGAGACCACGTGTTCTCCGTCTCTTTAAACGGCATATATATATATATATATATATGAGGGAGAACGATCTATAGCAACCTCTCTATCTGTTTCTTTTTATTTTCTTTATATATTAAATAAATATTAAATAAATTACTATTTATATAATATTTTCAATAGTATTTACCGACATTAATCAATTATTTAACAACCTCTGCTACCCGAATATGATACATGCTCGGAAAAAATATTCGATATACGATTCGAAATTTTGCTAAATTAAGACAGGATGCTCGGTACAGATTTATTTAAATAATGAATAAACTCGTACACCTATGTATGTATAAAGACGGCTTGGGTAGACGGGTCGCCTTTACGAACGATCTAACGCCTCGTGAAACCGATACCCCTGCATATTTTACGCAAGACGTTTGTCTCGCTGCTTTGGTCAAAAATGCATACAAATCAAAATATGAGCATAAGACCATCTTTTATGCTCCTCTTTTGACACAGAAGTTACAGTCTCGATCGAGCAGTGTAAGAGTGCGTTATATTTTATTGTGTAACTATGGCAGATCGTGTCCTTCGCAAATGTATGCGCGCTTTTTTACGTTTTGTAAAATTACATAGTGTGCAGATACAACGCCGCTGTGGCGCTCAGTGGTGTTATGAGCTAACAAGGGGAATATCTCTACCTGCCCTCACCGATTTTAGCCATCTTTTGCAGGCTTGAAGGCCGTCACTAGGACTACAGCAGGTAGAAATATTAAGACCCGCTTCTCAAGCAATAGCGAGAAACTCGCCATCGAAATATTCCGTTGAATCATGTACTCGGTACGTTATAATATTTTCAAGGAGCGCCTGGCGTAGCGGTAAGCGCTCCGCCT
This sequence comes from Netelia inedita, assembly GCA_964017225.1. Taxonomy (NCBI): domain Eukaryota; kingdom Metazoa; phylum Arthropoda; class Insecta; order Hymenoptera; family Ichneumonidae; genus Netelia; species Netelia inedita. The sequence continues at coordinate 20,416,933 of OZ024924.1, forward strand.
CGTATGCGCGAGGTCTCTGGATCGAATCTCACTGCTGTAATTTTTTTTTTCTTAAAATAAATATATCAGAATTGTGCATATTATTAATTTTTAATTATTCATTTCAATCGAGAATTTTTTCAGAGACGAATGTCTCTACAAAATTTCAGCAAAATTGAAAATGTCTGGTTTTCGGAACTTTATCCCAATTATATATCAATTATCATAACTGTATAATAGAGGATAATGCGGAATTGGGATATTAAGTTTTTTGTGAGAAGATTGGAAATGAAGAAAATATAAACGAGAAATAGTGCAAAAGCAATATTTTTATTTATTTTCTATCGTTATATTTACGCAGTACTACACGAAGCAGGGTGATATTGGTCGTAGAAGCAAGAAAAACAATAATTTTTGCGGCATCTAGCACATGTAATGAATGCCGAATTTTTGCATTCACATGGCTTTTTTAAAATATCTGTTGCGAAGCAAGCCTGGTTTACATTAACGAAAATGTCTCGATCATCGCACAATTTGGCTGCGAACCACGCATATCGAAGCATATCGCTGAATATTGGGGCGGACAATTGATGATGTACAATCGATTGAATTTTAATGTAATCTTCTCTAGACGTTATCTCTCTGTTTTGTTCGATAATATATGTACAATTTTGTATTTTTTTTATGAGGTTCTTTACCTGTCTATAAAAATATAGTTCGCAAAGCTGTACAAGCGGGGTACATTTTGGCGGAATAACTTTAATACTACAAGTTGGCAAACCATCCTTGTCTTGAAACATTTCGTCGTACAAACCCGGGTTTGTTTGCCCTCCCCAAGAATCAAGGAGCAAAAGAAATTTTTTATCTCCCACGTATGGCTTCAAGACATCGCTTAAAAAATCTTTGTATAATCCTGTTGTGAGTTTGCCGGATTTTGAGGATGTTATAACAACGTTTTTGTATTTGCGTGCGTACTCATCAACTAATTTTTTCACCCTTGGTCCAAACGATCCAGTGCTCTCTTGCAAGCAGACGAAGACGCTTGGTAGAAGTTTGCCTGATAAGGTGACAGAATATTGTGCTGTATACGAATGTGTCACCTTATTCATGTCCTTTCTCCGGACGAGAACCACCTTTGATCCTTGCTCGGCGAGAGTTCGATCATAAGTCGACTGGTATTGGCACCCTAGAAATGACAGTTCAAAAATAATTTTGGCATATTCTGAAAACGGAAATTTTTGAAAATTTTCCAAAAATTTAGAAATGGAAAGAAAAATCAAAATTTTAATTAATTGCATTTAAATGAATAAGATCCTATTTTAATACCTGTTTGATCAGTATTAATGACGTAATCCTTATTGTAATTCGGTATGATGGCTCGAGTCTGGATTCGGAATTTTTCTGCTGCAGCAAGAATTTCCGGCATTGAAATGCTTTCTCTCTCGGACACAAATTTTGTTATTTTCCTCTGACGAATTCGGTGTCTCCGTTTGAAGCATGCAACCCACGAACTGGAAGCTTGAAAATCCAAATCGGGAAATTGGCTAGCGGAAGAAAGAGCCCATTGCTGCAAGTTTCTGGTCGTCACCTGCTGATTCGATTCTCGAGCTTCTATGAAACGATCGTAGGTCCACGAATCAATAATATTAAATTTATCTTTAATCGTTCCACCGTGGATTATCTGCTCTTGCCATGTTTTTAAATATTTCATGCTTTTGAGGCGATGTGCTCCCTTTCTTTGAAGATTTTGTAAACTCCATTTTGGATGGTGTCTAGCCAGATTGACGACCTTGATCTTATAATCCAGCGGAATATAGTCAGCGTCTATTTTTTCTTTCTTCTCATCGGGTTCGTAATCGTCGGATGAAGTAGAGCTAGATTCTTCGATTTCTTCAAACAGATTTTCTTCGTCGATTTCATGAAAGAAAATGAGTTCATCTTCTACCACGATTTTATTTTCCGCTAGTACTTCTAACGTCTTGCAATATATTTCTTCTCCAATTTGCATGTGTTCATCGGTAATTACTGTAGAAGCTTCTGATGCGATGAGATTGTTTTCAAGGAGGAGTTTTTCAGTGTATGCGAGTGCTGTTTTTAATCGCATTTTCGACACTTCACTTTGAAGGGAATCGACGTCAGGCACATCTTCTTCGGCCGTCGAAGGACCAGGCATGGCACTACATTCTTTCGGAGTAGACATTATGGCACAAGACACGGTTGTAAACGATGTTGCTGACTCGAGAGCTAACAGACGACTGTGGAGTGACTGCCTAGGAACTACTTTACCTTCCTGTTAACAGAAATTCTTTTGTCTATTGAGCAGGTGTCCCTTGAAGCCGAGCAGGTCAGAACGTGACGCACCGAATACCGTTAGAATGAGAATATTGATTTTGCTCAATTTCTCGTGTATATTTTCTTCATTTCCAATCTTCTCACAAAAAAATTAATATTCCCAATTCCGCATTATCCTCTATTATACAGTTATGATAATTAATATATAATTGGGATAAAGTTCCGAAAACCAGACATTTTCAATTTTGCTGAAATTTTGTAGAGACATTCGTCTCTGAAAAAATTCTCGATTGAAATGAATAATTAAAAATTAATAATATGCACAATTCTGATATATTTATTTTAAGAAAAAAAAAATTACAACAGTGAGATTCGATCCAGAGACCTCGCGCATACGAGGCGGAGCGCTTACCGCTACGCCAGGCGCTCCTTGAAAATATCATAACGTACCGAGTACATGATTCAACGGAATATTTCGATGGCGAGTTTCTCGCTACTGCTTGAGAAGCGGGTCTTAATATTTCTACCTGATGTAGTCCTAGTGACGGCCTTCAAGCCTGCAAAAGATGGCTCAAATCGGTCAGGTAGAGATATTCCCCTTGTAAGACATTTATCGGGCGATAGGCTCGTTAAGCGTTTGAAATATCTTATATGGTGGGCACCCCTGCGCAATATAGTGACAGCTTATAACAGAGGTATACTACAGGGGTGGCGCGTGTTAACATGTGTGTATGAAGAGTTACAAAGACGAGGTCTTCAAGAATCTCAGAGCGTCCGCGCCATTGTAGATGAAATCAGGGGTAAGTACTCTTTTGCAAAGGTTTTAAAAAAGAGCTATATTTTTTTATAATAAAAACGATGCAACAGGTTATCAACAATTTTTGGATGCGTCGAGCGATGAAGAAGCCGCTCTCGTAGAAGCTACATGCGCTGTAGAGTATCAGGAGGAAAACGCCGCCGATGGTAATTATTGAAAATTTCCATTTATTGAAATTCCCAATTCAAAGCTTATTTTTATTTTTCTCAAATTTATAAATATTATTTTTAGAAACAGCGCACACTGCTCGAGGAAGAGAGCAGCTCGCTGGCCGATCAGGTCTATGTCAAAGACCATACCCTACCTAAGAAGAAGAAGAAGAAGAAGAAGAAGAAGAAGAATAAGAAAGAGAATCAGTTGCATGCCATTCAGGCCTATGTCTAAGACCCGCGGGTAGCGGATTTCTTAAAGGAAATGACACCGATAGCAGCGACGAGGGCGACGCAGACGATGTTATTCCTGATAACAGCAATCACGCCTACAGACAGGCACCAGAAGAAGAAGACAGAATATACCCCCAGCTCGGAAATCAGCTTGGAGAATACGACGTAGAGCACGATTTGCTAAATGGTATTGACGAGCGGCCAATCCGAAGAGCTGATGACGATTGGTTTCAACACCTTATGGATTCCTCCGAGTCAGGTAAGAATGTATAAGACACACCACGTGGTTCTTACTGATACCCGCTCTATAGGTCATAGGATATTCTTCAGACGTCTCATTCTTACGGTACCAAAATTAAAACAAGGTACATTAAAGCTACAATATATATTTTTAGGCATATAACGCCAACGTCTTACACGGTTCTTTTATTACAGATATACAAACGGGTGCAGGGAGAAAGCGCAGAACACCGAGAACCGAGGTGTTTGGAGATGTGCAACCACCGGGGGATAGGATCCTTATCATACACGATGCAGTTCGTTATTTTAAACGTTTTAAACTACGCGGCCGTGAGACGACAATGCGTATCCGTCAGCCGCCCCCAGGAGTGGGCGTAACAGCGTGGCTCGAAGGAGCGTTCCGCGATCTTTTAACACATCTCACGAGATACTGCGAGGGCTGCGACTATGCAGGAATTTCGTTCGCAGCGAATAGTTTAGCACGGGGCCCTGTTTGGCTTTCATTTCGACCGGTTCGCGACTATACATTCGAGGATATATGGCAATTAATCACAAGTGTTGCTCAAAGTACAGCGACTATGAATATTGATGACTCTTTTAATATCAAAGCGTGTATTGTTAAAGGTGTGGAGAGCCGCGGGCGGAAGCGTTTAACACACGAGGGTATTGCTAAAAAATCTATTTTAACGATTAAAAACACAGATAATCTGTGTTTACCGCGCTCGCTAGCAGCAGCTCGGGCATACGTCGAGAGGGGTGAAATACGTACGGGTGCTTTGCACAAGAGGTGGCAAATTATTAGACAAATTAATGGGTTAGCTCAAAAAGAGGCAGAGCTTGAGCTTACGAGAAATGCCGGTATTAACATACCACGCGCTGGTTGTACAATGCGTGAAATTGCTTTGTATCAGGATTATTTGGCTCAAGAGAGGGTTGCAATCATAGTTTTTGAATTTTTGACATTGGGACGACGCGAGGCACCCTTATTCGACGGGACACGGGTGGTTACGGCTATCGCTGGCTCGGTTCGTCACACATTATATATTTTGTATTACGAACGCTCACACCACTTTCAGCCTATTTTAAACCTGCGGGGCGCTGTAGGTAATTTAAACTTTTGTGCAGCTTGTAATGCTCGTTTTCGTTATAACCATAGATGTTTAAAAAAGAAATGCCCCCGCTGTCTTCAAACACCGGCATGCGAAACACTCTCGACCGGTACAATCAGGTGTGAGATCTGTAATCGTGATTTCTTTGGCGAGAGGTATCTACAAAATCATAGAGTTGTCGCAATCAGGCGTAGACGCAACGTAAATACTGTTTGCGAGTCTCTTAAACGCTGTCGTAATTGTTTCCGTTCTATCAGACCTTTGGAAAAGAAGAATCATATATGCGGTGTGGGCTTTTGTAAAACGTGCAAATCTCGCCAGCCATATAATCATCTGTGTTTCATGATGCCTGTTCGCTCTGTTAATACATCAAAAGAGAACATATTTATTTTTTATGATTTTGAAACACAGCAGTGTACACCTATAAACGGCGATCCTTCCGTACGTATTCACGAGCCAAATCTCTGTGTGGCTCAACGCGTTTGCACACGCTGCTGCGACAATGAATCCATCAACGAGCCGTGCGAGTATTGCGGTGTTCACGAATTTATATTTAGGAAGAACCCCGTGTGTCAACTTGTAGAGTTAGGTATGAAAACTATCCCCGGTTTCTCACACACATTTTTAATAGCTCATAACGCGGGCGGCTTCGACGCACAGTTCATCCTACACTATTTAATAGAAGAGAAAAAAACACAGTTACCCTCGTTAATAATGAACGGTACTAAAATTATCACGATGCGCATTTGCAAAGTTGTATTTCTCGATAGTCTGCATTACTTCCACATGCCTCTGAGCGCATTACCAAAAGCCTTCGGCCTGAGGACCGCTCTTGCCAAAGGGTCTTTCCCCATTTATTTAACAGACCTGAAAATCAAAATTATATCGGTCCACTGCCTTCCATAGACCACTATTCTCCTGACACGATGCGCGTGGCAGAACGCGAGCGTTTTTCTGTGTGGTATAACGATCTAAAAAATGCCGATTACGTGTTCGATTTTTCAAAAGAAATTACAAGCTACTGTAAGAACGATGTCACAATATTACGACAGGCTTGTGTCGTTTTCCGAAAGATGTTCATGGACAGCGGCCGTGTTTGTCCGTTTAGCGAAAATACAACAATAGCGTCGGCATGTTTTCAAATTTTTCGAAAAAACTTCTTGAAAAGCAACACTATTGGGATTATACCTACGGGTGGGTACAGGTGGGCTCATAACCAATCAAAAAAAGCGATTTCGTGGCTCGTGTGGATGGAGCACTCTTTAGGCCATCATATTATTCATGCAGGGCGGTCGCGTGAATTTAAGTTACCCCAAAATTTAATGGTAGACGGTTACTATGAAACAAACGACGCAACTCATGTGTTACAGTTTCACGGTTGTTATTGGCACGGGGGCACCGCTTGTTTCGCTGTGAATAGGGATCGTAAACAGAGTGACGGTGCGACGATGGACGAGCGTCTCGAGCGAACAAACACCATATCGCACAGAATCTGCTCAAACGGATATACGCTGACAGAAATTTGGGAGTGCGCGTATGACCGCATGGTAAAAGCAGATACAGAAATGAGTAATTTTGTGCGTGATCATGCTCTAGTCAAATTAGATCCTCTCGATCCACGCGATGCATTTTTCGGTGGACGCACAGAAAACATGGTCACTCTATACGACGTAAAAGACGGGGATCAGATACGGTATGTTGACGTCTGCTCATTGTATCCGTATGTCTGCAAATACGGTAAATATCCTATAGGGCACCCTACAGTGTATGTCGGTGACGAGTGTATGGAATTAACCGGACCCGAAAACACGGATCTTTCGCGCGTCGAGGGTCTTGTTAAATGCACTGTACTACCCCCGCGAAATCTTTACCATCCCGTGCTACCATTGCGTATGCACCACCGTTTATTATTCGGCTTGTGTCGTAGCTGTTGCGAAACAATGAGTCAAGATGCGTGCCCCCGCGAAGACCCTGCGGAGAGGTCATTAATAGGTACCTGGCTGGTAGATGAACTGCGAAAAGCCGTCATGTGTGGTTATAAAGTATTAAACGTGAGTGAAATCTGGCAGTATGAGATAACGCAGTATAACCGTGATACCCAGGAGGGGGGTCTTTTTGTCGAATATATCAACACTTTTCTTAAAATCAAACAAGAGGCCAGCGGCTGGCCCGCGAACTGCATAGATGACGAGACAGAGCAAGACAATTATATTGCTTCTTTCAAGACTTCCGAGGGAATTGAACTATGTCGTAGTGCTATAGCAAAAAACCCTGGTCTGCACAGGAATCGGCTATTTCGGGTTTGATGAGGTGTACATTCGTACACCCCTAATTACAGAGGCGTATACGCAGCTGCGCGCTGCGTTAGAAATATATTATACCGACGAGCAGCACGGTGTGATAGTGGCATCCTCTGTTATTAAGGTGGGATTAGAGTGTGTTGTTCGGCTGAGCTCCCGCGTGTGTCGTGCCGTTGTTCAACAAACGCCGTGTAATGGGTGTATGGGGGTGTGTGCTATCGACGAGGGTATTGATACAGTTGTGAAGGCGACACAAATTTATGAAATTACGCCGTCGTTTAAAACACCACCAGCCTTAATAGTGGCTTGCATGGTACACGGTATGGGGGAGGGGTGCATCGATGTTTCACCCCTGAGCATGGATACGCTGTGTTTCCTTGAGAACCGCTACTTTACAGCGACAGTTGTTAGTCGCGAGGGACACGGCACGATCCATTTGACAGTTAGTGAAGATGTCGATGTGGCCCGCCATTTCGAACCCACCGATCACGCATCAACCAAGTAGGCCGCCTGGAGACACTTCTCCCTGTCAAAAGACTAGCCGAGTTGGAGCTCCAAAAAGACTACTATATAACCGGTATCAAAATCGTACGGACGAAATGGGGCGCGCGTATTGTCGTGGACGTGGATAATGAATTTACGTGCTACCTACCAACGAGGTTCGTCAAGGCTTTCGAAGAAGCAGCCGAGCAATTTCAACAAATGTGCAAGGCCTCAAACAACAAAAATCTAATTATGCAGTATTACGGCAAGAAGTTCAATAAGCTAGAATTTAAAGCTGTTAAGGAGTAATGATAAACAGGTATGTACTAAAAATCATGTATAAAGTACCTATGTTACGATACGTATATACGATATTCTCTCACGCCATATGTCTCTGTCTTCCATAGTTGAAACGTCGAAGAAGAAGAAGAAGAAGAAGAAGAAGAAGAAGAAGAAGAAGAAGATGCTAACGATTAAAATTCTAATATACATTACCACTTGATTGAATATTTATCAGGGAGATCAAGAAGTAGAAATGGATTTGGATTTGTAAGCGTAGAAGAGTTCATTAAATTATCCTTGTTGGCGCGTCTTTGCAGCGTCTGCGGGGAGGTAGAGATAGGCAGAGATTTTCTCTTAACATCAATATCATCAGCAGTACCGAAATTATCTATAAACAGTGTACGGCGTGCCGTTCCAACGAAACGTCGTAAAATATGCGCGGATGTACAACAACAACTAGGCAACGTGTACCGCCCTGGGTATTAACAGACTTCGCTCACGGTTTGCTCATCAGAGAACTAATTATAAGACATCGTGATTATATAATTAAAAAAATAACACTTTGTGTATAAAACGGTTGTATATATATATATCTTAAGTGATTAATAAAAAACCAAAAATTATTATTAGTTTTGGAAATAAAGAAAAACTGATGTCGCTTATTAATAATTGTCTTAGGTGAAATGATTTTTTTGACGAGAGATGAAAAAGAAAAACTCTCTCTCTCTCTCACTCTGTGCATGTTTGTCCTCGCTCATCAGAGAGCTAACGATAAACCATCGCGATTTTGTAGCCCCTGAAGAAAAAATGGTAGGTTTTGAAATTATTTTGGTTAAGAAAAGTTTTCTATAAATAAAAAATTTGGCTCGATTAGGACGAATCGTTTTTTAAATAGACAGCAATAACGTATGAAACTTTATTGGTATTGAATATTAAAAATTGTGCTAGGTGAAATAAATTTTTCGGTGTAAGATATAAAAAGGAAAACCTTCTCTCTCTCTCTCTCTCTCCCTCTCTCTATGGTGAGGGGAGAGAGTATAAATACATGTGACGACGGTGTTTCGTTCTAGAAAATCGTTAAAATTCCATTTGTGAAATATTCATTATCGACCCGCGTGAATAAGATAATTTTTTTCATAAAAAAGATACTTAAAATTGTCGACACATTGCTCTACCATCTAACACAATTTGCGCTATGATCTGTGGTCCGTCGAATTATGGAAAATTTAATTTTCTGCTGAGTATAATTGAAAGCATCGAAAGGATAAAAAATCGGTCTGTAGCGCGCTCTCTGTCTACCGGGAGAGCTAGTGTAGTTCTTTCTCTATTTGACGAATAGCAGTTTAAAGAGATAGAGCGTGCATGATCTGCGTTTCAAAGTATAGGCGCGGTGGTGGTAAACGGCAAGAGGGGGGTGCTATGTATAACAGTGTTCAGCCGTATATGTTGTTAGTGTTCTCTCTCACTCTCTCTCTTTCTCTCGACCCAAACCATCTCTCTCTCTCTCTCTCTCTCTCTCTCTCTCCCTCTATCACGCTCCATATACTGTAAGCGGTTTCTCCTCTTTGTACAGATCTTCGACAGTAAACCAAACCCAAAAGAAAAAAATGGTGTGCTTTGAAATGTTTGCGTTTAAGCAAAGTTTCAAACCACACATAACGCATAGTACATCTGACACGTGTTTTAACTCGATAAGGACGAATCGTTTTTAAAAAAATATAGCTCTATAAAATAAAAACCTTTGATATTGGATATTAAAAATTGTGTTGGATGCAAATAATTTTTCGATGAACGATGGAAAAGCAAAACTTTCTCTCTTTCTCACTCTTTCGCTGAATCGGTTTTTCTAGACATCTACAAAAGATGCGCGAAAACTCGCTCGCGCATAGCACAGTTTTTGATTACTTTAGCAGCGATGAGGGTATGTTAAGATCATTCATGGTAAAATCACCTCTTAGAAAAATCATAAGAAATATATTTTTCCTAAACAGAAAAGTATATTCAAGTAACGTACATATATGCTCGCAAAAAAGTAGAAACAGTCTGTAGCATACTCTCTGTCTTCGTATAGAGAGACCCTCCATAGTTTTTTCTCTCTTACATACATACAACAGTTTAAGGAGAGAGGGAGCGCGCAGTCTCCGATTCAAAGTATAGGCGACGTGGCGGTGAACGATAAGAGGGTTTGACCACCACCTGTAAAAGATTAAAAATTAAAAAATTTTGAAAAGACCATTTAAAAACAAAAAAATTTCGGTTCAGTTTAGACTACTATTGAAGAGGTTATGAGCAAATAACCAAATATATATATATACATATACGAAAATTGATAATTATTTCGTATAAAGAAAATAAACGAAACCGCCTGTAGCACGTTCTCTGTCTACCTATAGAGAGCTCTATCGTTCTTTCTCTCTTGCACACTCAGCTGTTGTAAGAGCTAGAGAGCACGCGACTTCACATCCAAAGCATAGGCGAGGTGGTGGTGAACGGTAAGAGGGATATGTTACATACCGTACATACCGCGAGGTCTATGCCTTTACAACTGAGTGTAGGTATATGCTGCTAGTGGTCTCTCCTCCTTGCGCGAATCTTCGTTAGAAAAATAAAAAGAAACAGCCTGTAGCATACTCTCTGTTTTTCTAGAGACCTTACTATAGCTCGTTCTCCCTCATACATACATCTGCTTAAAGAGACAGAGAATGTATGGTCACTACGGATCATCGCGAGCTCGCGCAGCCTCTCTCTCTCTCCCTCTCTCTCTCGCTCTTATGCGAAGGCTTATATCTTTACGAGCTCGCGTAGCTTCTCTCTTTCGCGGCAATTCAAATAAATTAAATTACTATATGTGAACGTTATTGATAACTATTTCGTACATAAACTAGTCACTATACTTGAGAGCTTACAATTAGTAATTATAATTCGGCTAGAAAGATATAGTATATTTATCAGTAAAAGATCGGGTGTAAAAATGATGTGTGATGTGTACGTGGCAGCCCAGGGTGTGCATTCCTCGCGATGATGTAAACAAGTCGTCATCATAAATAGACGCGCCATAGGTCTGCATCGTCCTCATATGCTATTTTTTCTTTTTTTCTCACTAACATTATCTCCGTGCGCGCTATTCATTTCACAGTCTGTAGCATGCTCTCTGTCTTCCTACAGAATTCACTATAGCTCTTTCTCTCGCGCGCATGCAGAGGTTTAAAGGGGCAGAGCGTACATAGTATACAGTATGTAGCATACTTTCCTAGAGAGCAATATATAGTATTATTGATTTTCGAATAATTAATATTATTAATAATCGAATATTCATTATGAATATTTATTATATAAAAAAGATGCCTTTATTAAAATGTAGCGTTATGATAATCTTCTTTCTCGCTATCTCTGTGCAGTATTCATTTCAATTCTGTATGCGGCGATCTTGCTTTTTCCCTCGCGAAGATGCGTCATACACATATACAAAAATGCTGGTCTAGGGTTTTGGTGTGCATCGCAACAGGGCTCTGTAGCTCCTCATTAACCTCTAGAAAGCAGTTTCAGTTCAAGACGCGAGGAGAGAACATGGATCAGCTGAGCGTGTTATCGGGTGAAAGAGGCCGTATGGGGCGAGCGTTGACCGGTGCTGTGTTGCCGGACAGATTTAAATGTGTGGTAACACATTTTGAAAGCTGGGAGGCTGTGTATGTAAGAACGCCTCTGATGCAGGCTGCATGGTGGCAGCTGCAGCAGTCCTTGAGGCGTTTTTACAATACCGAAAAACGCGGTGTGCCGGTCGATGTGTCGGGCGCCAAAACCGGCGCTCGTTGTATTATGACGATCGGGTCCGAAATTCACCGAGCTGTCGTCGAACAGCCTACGGACAACGAGTGGCTTCGTGTGTTTTATGTCGACGACGGTTACGGTGAATTTGCGGAAAGCGGTAGCGTGTACGAGGCTGCCGCGGTGTTCGAAATACCACCAGCGTTAACGGCTGTGTGTGTGGTGCCGGGTCTCATGCGCGCTCTGGGTAGACATGAGCCCATGGACGTGCAGTGTCTTCTCGCGGCCGAATCGCTGACGGCCACGGTCCAGGACCGCGAAGGGCACTGCACCCTTAAACTCACAATCGGCGATGGTTCGGATGTGCGGTTCATGTGGTGAGGAGTGCGCGGAAAAAGTGAAAACAGGAGTGCGCGGAAAAGTCAAAAACAGGAGTGCGCGAGAAATAATAATAAAAACAAAAGTAAAAAAACAGGAGTGCGCGAGAAAACATAATAAAAAATAGGAGTGCGTCAAAAAAGGAGCAGCGGCTACGAACGGTAAGTGTTAGGATTAGGAAATAAAATAGCGGTAATGCCGATCATCATAAGAGCCTTCCGCATAAAACACAAACAGGTCTATATATACTACTCTGCGAATTTATTTAATTGATATTATTAAATAAATATTCATTTAATAACTGTAGCTATAAATAACATAAAAAATATTAAATAGATTAAATATACATAAATTAAATAGGTTTAAATATAAAGGAAATAAAAAGCAGCCTGTAGCAGGCGCTCTATCTTTCTAGAGAGGCTACTATAGCTCTTTCTCGCTCATACACACAGCTGATTAAAGAGACAGAGAACGCACGCCCATTGCTTTAAAGCGTAGGCGCGGTGGTGGCGAAAGGGAGAGGGGCGCGCTACAGGCCGCGCGTGCTATTCACCGCGTCTCCTCTTTGTGCGGATGTTCGTTAGCTCGCTCGCTTTCTCTCTCTCTCTCTCTCTCTCTCTCTCTCTCTCTCTCTCTCTCTGTGAGTATAACCTGACGTACTTCTTATCGCTCTGTGTATTTGTCGGCATAGTACTGCTGTTCCCTGCCTGCGGGCGGTTTTGTTGCAGGAGAGAGCAAGCTTAAAGAGTGCTTTTCACGGAAAATCATCTTTCAGCAGTCTTATAACGTTGTTGGTTGATAAGCCGGTAAAAATCACTCAGAATTCTCATAACCTCACTTCAGCGCTGCTTGTGGCAAGCTGTCATTGGAATCGGGATTTCGGCGAAATTTTCAGTGCGCATGTGCGACGGATCAGCGCGGCGAACAGCCTTGACATCTAGTGACGAGCCTCTTGCTTCGTGCGCATGCGCACCGTGCTGCTCTGGTCAACGCCTCTCGCAGCTGTGGTGCTTCTTGGGCGCGATTAGTCATCGTTATCTATTTGACCATCACTCTCACCGCCGATTCGATAAGTAATCGATAAGTAATCGATAAGTAATTGATAAGTAATCTACTTAACCGATAGTCCATGCCGCGCAGGGTAAAGTGCGGCCCTTACTAAACGGCCTGTGCTGTCGTTGTCGTCGTGATCGACTTGCGCCGTTGCTGTTGGTAATTTTTCGCTCTCTTAACGCATGTCGAAGTCTTGCTTTCGTTGCTATAGGGTGATCGCAAAGTCCGCGGTAATTTGCTCGAGCTGTGACCGAGCTTTTCATCCGGGGTGCGTGAGTTATTATTTTAAGAACAGAACTGTGAATGACTGTTGTATAGCACACTTATCTATCATGAATGACGATAACGGAGATCATATCGATCATATATATCATTCGCTTCCGCCCTCCTCTGAGGTGATCCGGTCGCCACCAAATGAAGCTGTGTCATTGGCGGGGATTATGGACACTCTGTGCAAGTTAAGCAGCAAGTCGGATCAGTTCGAGGCTGATGTTAGGTCATCTCTTGGCACTCTGCAGCGTTCGACGGCGAATTCCGAAGAGTTTGCTGGGGAGGTTCGGGGGGCTGTTGAGGCAGTAAATAATATTTTAAAGGATTTGCCTAATCTAGTGCATAAAGTAGATGCGAACACGGAGCAGATAGCTGCACAGTCTGTGCGGATCGCTGCACTTGAAACAAAGAATGCTGTACTTGTGAAGGAAATCTCGAAGCTTAAGGCTGACGCGAGCGCATCGGGTTTGAATCGGAATTCGACCTTGAATGTCGGTATGAATGTGTTAGACAATGCTATGAATGAAATTGTGATAGCTGGTATTCCAAAAACGATTCTGGATTCTCCGCGCAGTGTCGCACTCAAGGTCATGGCTGCACTTGGGCTGGATGACCTTGCCAATCATATTCTTGCAGCTCGGGTGATGATGCGGAACATTCGTGCAAGTGGCCAAGCATCAACGAGCGCTGACGATCCGTTGCGTAGCCGGCTATCGATTGTAGTGACTCTGACATCGGGCGCTGTACGCAATGCCATTATTAGCGCTAAGCGCACTAAGCGTAATCTTACGGTGGGCGAAGTCTTTGGCAGTAATGCGAGCGATAAGTTATTCGTAAATGAACTCTTACCTGCCGACACCTATAAATTGTTGCGCCGCGCCAAAGATCGTGCGCTATCTGCATCGTATAAATATGTCTGGACTAGAAATTCCAGGATTTTTGCGAGAAAACAAGATGGCTCGCCTGTAATAACCATAGACTCGGTGGATGATCTTTCTAAGATGGCTTGACTGCCTGTAAGTAGGGCATCTTCAAGTGATGCACGGACATCGGTCCTGCAAAATCTTATGATTATTTCTTTCAATGCAAATTCGCTATTAGCACACATTGAGCTTGTGCGCATGCATGTCAGTGATAACCCCTGTCATATCATATCAATCTCAGAAACGTGGCTTCATGCGCACATTGCTGACGTGCTAGTCAGTATAGACGGCTATTTCCTGATACGGAATGATCGCGAAGGAAAACAAGGGGGGGGGGAGTAGCCTGCTATATTCATAATTCGCTTTCTGCTAAAATTTTAGACGCCTCGCCAAACGTGTTCTCGAATGCTCCCGAATTTCTTATCCTACAGATAACTCTGCCTAAAGGTGAAACTGTCTTGTTCACTGTAATGTACAGGAGGCCTAAGGGACAGCTTCTCCATAGATTTGAGTCTAGTTTCGCTCGCTTGGCCCATAGATATACAAATATAATAATTACGGGGGACCTGAACTGCAATCTTCGGTCGAGTGACTACACGGCGAATTATCTTAAGAATTTCATCTTCTCTCATTCACTATTTCTTGTGCCATCTGATGCAACCCACCACACAGCTCAAAGCGACTCGTGGTTGGATGTTGTTATACTGGACGACGAGGATAAACTCCTATCGTTTCATAAGTCCTCGGCCCCCTTCATTGCTGGTCATGACATCGTATTTCTCCAGTATGCGATCGGCTTGCCCTCGGATTCTACTTGCTTAATTTCGAAGCGCAATTTAACAAACTTCCGTGATGCGGATTTTCTAGCTACTGCCGATGCTGAACTTCTATCGAGAGGGGTAGATGATTCAGTCGATATCTGCACTACTATGCAACTCGATGCTCACACTGAGGCTATCACGGCATCGCTGTGCTCGGCGTTAGACATGCATGCGCCAGTGAGTACGTTCAGGGTCCGGAAGCCGCCTACGCCGTGGCTGACTGATGATTTGAAGCGCAGCATCAGAGAACGGAATAGTCTTTATAAACGCGTTCGCAGGTCTGGCAGTAATCTCGGATTCGCCATGTATAGACTAGCTAGAGATCGAGTAACATTGGCCATAAGGAAGGCGAAAAATGAGTTCTTGTTATCCAAACTCAACTCAATAAATGATCAAAAGCGGATGTGGGCTGAACTGCGACACTTGGGCCTTGTCAAACCGTCTCTGGCTTCTCCACTGCATTTTTTTACGCCAGATGAGCTAAATTCCTATTATGGAACTATTTCGGCCGTCTCAATGCAGATGACTGATGACCAGTTCAGGACCATGGTAGCCGATACTCCTAGCAGTGCAAATCTGTTTGCTTTTGCGCGAATCTCAGGAGAAGTGGTCCTGCGATGCATAAATCGCTCTGCGTCTACCTCACTCAACGCTGGTCCGGATGGTGTCTCCAGATTTGTCATTGCAAAATCAGTTCCGCTTCTGATCACGCACCTAACGCGCATATTTAATTTTTCAATACAGCTTTCGCATTTCCCTCACATATGGAAGCAGTCGTTTATACGCCCGTTACTAAAAATAAAGACTCCGAGAGCGCCTTCTGATACAAGGCCGATTGCAAACTTACCTGAATTTTCGAAAATTTTTGAAAGGATTGTATTCGATCAAATCATGAACTACTTGGAGGCACAGAACATTCTAGATTCGAGACAGTCCGCGTACAGGCGCTTTCACAGCACGCAATCGGCGCTGCTTCGGGTCACCGATGACATTCAGCGTGGTGTTGACGACAGGAAGATAACTATCCTTATCCTGTTTGATTTTTCTAGGCATTTGACACTGTTCCACATCTACGCCTCCTCGAAAAGCTTAAACGTGTAGGTTGCTCAGAGTCGGCCTTAAAATGGTTCTACTCATATCTTTCAGGTAGATCCCAGGTAGTTGTGGGCGAGAGGGGTGGCCCCTCTGGCCGTATTGAGCTGACTGCGGGGGTCCCGCAAGGCTCTGTCCTCGGGCCGTTGTTGTTCTTGCTTTATATTAACGATATTGGCGTGAACCTGAATCACTGCAAGCATATGATCTTTGCTGATGATGTGCAAATTTATTTGCAGTGCTCACCGTCCGATCTTAACGATGCGATTGCGAAGGTCACCAGCGACGTACATGCAATATCGCGGTTTGCTGATACAAACGGCTTGGCGTTAAATGTTGGCAAATCGAAGGCGATCATTATAGGTAGTAGAGCGTATATTAGCGCAATCAATTTCTCGGAACTTCCTCAGATCACTGGTGGGGCGTCTGTACTGCCGTTCGTATCAGAGACAAGGAATCTGGGTGTAGTTCTAACATCTGACCTGTCGTGGAATAAGCATGCATTGGCTATTTCGCAAAAAGTACACGGGGTGTTGCACAAGTTGAAATATCACAAAGGATCTCTCAATGCTGATGTGAGAATCACCTTAGTTAAAACCCTCATACTGCCTCATTTCGACTATTGCTGCCTCGTGTACCATGACTTAACTGAGACCCTCAACAGCAAACTAGAGGTTCTGCTCAACAATTGCGTTCGATTTATTTTCGACTTACGGCGTGATATGCCCATTACCGCGTATCGCAAAAGGCTGGGTTGGTTGTCGGTCAAAAGTCGGCGTCTGTATTTTTTAGGGATCTCGGCCTATCATTCGACACATCTTAGTGTTCCTGGTTATATAAGTGAAATTTTGCCTAGGGAGGACTCTGGAGTCCGACGGTCGGAGAGGCGGGAGGAAGGCGTGGTCTTCCACATTCCTAATCATCGGACTGAGGTATTCCACCGATCCTTTCAAATTGCTACTGCGCTGTTCTGGCATTCATTGCCAGGTGTCTTTCGAATGGCATCGTCCCTCGACATATTTAAAAGTCGGCTTTATACCCATTTGTTGCGAACAGAGTATGGAGGGATGGATGGATGAGCTCGAACACTGTAGTGTGAATGATTTTGTCTTTTCTATTTTATTTTTTTATTTTTTTTATTTATTTATTTTTTTTTTAATTTTTTTTTTATTTTTCTATTTTTATTTTTTTATTTTTATAGTTCGTATTTAGTAGTAAGTACTTATAATGATTATTGTAATATAATTTAATTATTTTGTAATGATTATTTTGTTAATCAGTTATGGCCTCTTGAAATTTGCCCTATAGCGTGCTAGGGCATAATAAATTTTTTCATCATCGTCATCATCATCATCATCTCTCTCTCGCACGTACTCTACGACTCTACAGCTGATCATATACCCTATTAACGGCGTCTCCTCTTTGTGCGGCTGTTCGTACAGAGCGCGGTATGCTCTCTCTTGCACCTACAGTAATTTCTATAACTCTTTCTCTCTCTTTTTTCACGTTAATTCAAATAAATTACCATACTATATGCAGCCACTATTGCTCGCTGTTTTGTACATTGTATAATCGATGTACTTGAGAGTTTGGGTTCAAAATTTTGGAGTTTCCGACAGGTCGGCCCTTCATTGAAACATTTAACTTTAATAATACACGCGTCCTAGTGTATAATAGTATAACAATACCACGTTTCGCGTAAACGATTTTTCTTGTTTATAAAGTCTAGACAGTGTTTTGTTAGCAGCTCTAATATAGGCACGTTCCGTCGTCGCATGATCTATCTGTCTCTGTGTCGCTATTTTTCTCATACCAATGCGTCATATGCACGTGCAAAAACGCTGAGGTAAGCTTCGGGATGATTCTGAGTTGCACCGCAGGCTGGTAGCAGGGTGTTCACGGCTCTCAACGGTCGTTAGAATTCAGTCATTCTTCGCGTAGCATGGCCCGTAGAGTGGGGGCTGGAATGGGCCAAGGAGTGGGTGTCGCCATAGTGCTCACACGGGGTAAAATATATATATATCGTGTACAAACAGGTATATATATAATACTCTGCAGGCCGCGGTCGACCCTAAGAGTAGGGGTAGCAATGGGTCCAGGAGTGGGTGTCGCCATAGTGCTCACACACGGTAAAATATATATATATCGAGTACAAACAGGTAAACATATATAATACTCTGCGGGCCGCGGTCGACCCGCAGAGTAGGGGTAGCAGTGGGTCCAGGAGTGGGTGTCGCCATAGTGCTCACATGCGGTAAAATATTTATATATACTATAAAAGAAAAAGCATAATATATCGACAGGGTCCATCCCCACTCTATATTCTTGGTTTTGAATATTTAATTAAAATTTGTGGAAGTACGAGAGAGAGAGAGAGATGATGATGATGATGAAGTTTATTTTTATGCCCTAGCACGCTATGGGGCAAAATTTCCAAGATAGCATAACTGAGATACAATACGAGCTCAGTTATGCATAGCATACAAATAATACTTATTAATAAATACAATAATACTTATAAATGCCTGCATCCATATCCACTAACAATGCGCTGTGCTGATTTAGAAAAAAAAAAAGGCAATACGACACAGCACATATCGCAACTATTAACTAAAACTAATGCATAAAAGCAGAGAATACTTATGTAATTACGCACCGGCAGAAAAGTCGCAGAAATTTCATTGCCTAGTGATTGTGCATACACAGAATACTATTACCAAAGTACAAAAATACAGACATACTATACAATAAGACACGCAGATATTCAGCCTACAATGTTTATGTCTGACCATCCATTCCTCCATACTCCGTTTGCAACAAATGCGCATAGAGCCTGCTTTTAAATAGCTCAAGGGACGACGACATTTGAATGCTGCCGGGCAGGGAATGCCAGAAGAGTGGAGCTGCAATTTGAAAGGACCGGTGGAACACCTCAGTTCGGTGATTAGGAATATGAAAAACAGTGTTTTCCACCCGCCTCTCCGACCGTCGCACTCCAGGGTCCTCTCTAGGCAAAATTTCATTTAGGTAGGGGGGAACACTAAGGTGTATCGAATGGTAGACTGTAATCCCAAGAAAGTACAGACGACGCCCTCTAACCGACAGCAAACCTAGCCTCTTACGATACGGCGTTATAGAGATATCACGACGCAAGTCAAAGATGAACCTAATACACGTATTAAGCAAAACCTCGAGCTTGTCATTGAGGGTCTCAGTTAGATCGTGGTACACAAGGCAACAATAGTAAAAATGGGGTAATATAAGGGCTTTGACTAAAGCGATCCTTACATCAGTACGGAGAGATCCCTTATGATACTTCAATTTGTGCAACACCCCATGCACTTTTTGCGAAATGGTCGACACGTGCATATTCCAAGATAGATCAGATGTTATAACAACACCTAGGTTCTTTGCCTCCGATACATACGGCAGAACCGACGCCCCCACCGTGATCCGCGGAAGTTCCGAGAGATTAATTGCGCCTATATACGCTCTGCTACCTATGACGATCGCTTTTGACTTGTTCACATTTAGCGCTAAGCCGTTAGTGTCAGAGAACTGTGATATTATGTTCACATCATGAGCAACCTTCGCAATCGCATCATTAAGATCAGATGGTAAGCACTGCAAATAAATTTGCGTATCATCAGCGAAGATCATGTGCTGACAGTACCTTAGGTTCACGCCGATATCATTGATATAGAGCAAAAACAACAGTGGACCAAGGACTGAGCCTTGCGGAACTCCTGCGGTCAGCTCAATACGATCCGAGCAGCAACCCTTCTCCTCCTACAACCACCTGCGATCTGCATGACAAATACGAGTAGAGCCACTTCAATGCCGAATCAGAAAAACCTAATAGTTTAAGCTTTTTGAGCAGGTGTAGATGCGGAACTGTGTCAAACGCCTTAGTAAAATCAAAGAGGACAAGGATGGTTATCTTCCTCTCATCTACACCGCGTCGAATGTCATTGGTTACCCTAAGCAGCGCCGATGGCGTGCTATGCAAGCGCCTGTACGCAGACTGCCTCGGATCTAGAATGCCATGAGTCTCTAGGTAGTGCATAATCTGATCAAAAATGATTCTCTCAAAAATCTTCGAAAATTCCGGCAAATTCGCAATCGGCCGCGTGTCAGAGGGTGCTCTTGGAGTCTTAGTTTTGAGAAGAGGGCGTATGTGCGACAGCTTCCATATATCAGGGAAATGCGAGAGCTGAATAGAATGATTAAATATAGATGCTAAATGCGTGATCAGAAGCGGAAGTGACTTTGTGATAATAAATCTGGAGATGCCATCCGGGCCAGCATTGAGCGACGTTGACGCAGAGCGACGAATGCACCGCAGGACTGCCTCACCTGAGACATGAGTGAAGACAAAAGGATTTGGGCTGCCAGGAGTTTCAGCTGCCATGGCACCAAACAGGTCTTCAGTAATCGGCGCTGAAACGGCCGAGATGGTTGCATAGTAAGCATTCAGCTCATCCGGAGTAAAAAAATGTAGTGGTGAAGCAAGCGACGGTTTGACAAGGCCCCAATTCCTCAATTCAGCCCACATCCGCTTCTGATCATTTATCGAGTTTAGCTTAGACAGCAGGAAATCATTTTTGGCCTTTCTAATGGCCAGCGTAACTCGATCCCTAACCAATCTATACATTACAAATCCGAGAATATTGTTAGACCTACGAACACGCTTGTACAGACTATTCCGCTCCCTGATGCTACGCTTCAGATCATCGGTCAGCCATGGCGTAGGAGGTTTCCGGGCCCTGAACACAGTCACCGGCGCATGCGCGTCAAACGCTAAGCAGAGCGATTTCGTAACCGCTGCGGTGCGAGCGTCAAGTTCCATAGCAGTGCAGATCTCAACCGACTCTTCTATTCCCCTCAATAGAAATTCAGCACCAGCGGTAGCGAGGAAATCCCCATCCCGGAACCTAGCTAAGTTTCGCCTAGAAACTAAGCGAGAGGAATTTGAGGGCAAGCCCATCGCGTACTGAAAAGATACCATGTCATGGCCAGCGATAAAGGGGGCAGAAGATTTCCGATACGAAAGGAGCTTGTCCTCGTCATCAAGTATGACCACCAAGAGTCACTTTGAGCTGTGTGATGAGTTGCATCAGATGGCACAAGAAATAATGAGTGTGAGAAGATAAAATTCTTGAGATAATTCGCAGTGTAATCATTTAACAGAAGATTACAGTTGAGGTATCCCGTAATAATTATATTTTTATACCTATGAGCAAAGCGACCGAAACTCGATTCGAAGCTGTGAAAAAGCTGACCTTTAGGCCTTCTATACATGACAGTGAACAATACCGACTCACCGGAAGGTAGAGTGATCTGTAAGATAACGAATTCAGGTGCATTTGAGAACAAGTTAGGAGAGGCATCTAAGATCCTTGCTGTGAGCGAATTATGTATGTAACAAGCAACTCCCCCTCCTAACTTCCCTTCGCGATCATTACGTATCATAAAGTAATTGTCTAAGCTCACTAAGTCATCATGAATGTGCGCTTGCAACCACGTTTCGGAAACAGCAATAATGTGACACGGGTTGGCTTCAAAGGGAAACGCACCGGGTCAATATGACCCAATAAGGAATTCGCATTGAAATGAGAAATGGTCAGGTGTTGCGAGAACTGTGCGTTCACAGAGCTAGCCGATGCGGCAGAAGGTGAATTTCGATTTTGCAGTCAACCAAATTTAGTCAGATCGTCCACAGAGCTGATAGTAATTGACGGTTGTCCATTTTCCTTTCGCGCGAAGATCTTAGAGTTCTTCATCCACACGTACTTATAGGACGTTTCCGCAGCTCGTGCCTTGGCTGAGCGTAACAAGTGGTACGTTTCCGCTGGTAGCATCTCATTAACAAATAATCTGCCCTTCATGCTATTCCCGAAAACTTCACTGACGGACAGATCGCGCTTTGCTCTCTTCGCATTTATGATAATATTACTAACAGCAGCCGATGTCAACGATACCGCAATAGAAAAGGACCGACGTGGGGAGTCAACACCACGTGACGAACCAGCAGCGTGACTGCTCACCGGTGTCTTGCGCACCATCACACGCGTCGCCAGTACATGACTAGCAAGGTCACTGAGCCCAAGTGCTGTCAAGACTTTTGTGACTAGGATTCGCGGAGACTCCGTGAGTGTGGCTGGTACACCGGCGACAACAATCTCACTCAAGTTCGCAGTTTGACGATCACGGGAAGGGCGCAAGTCCGCTTTTAACTGAGCGACTTCTTGCAAGAGCGCAACATTTTTTGCCTCAAGAGCATCAATTCTCGCCGAATTTGCGTTTACCGCCTGCGTTAACTTCGGCATTTCCCTAAGAGAAGCATTTATGCTAGTGATCGCAGTTCGAAGCTCAGTTGCGAGCTGTGCAGTGTTCACTATTGATTCGCGCAGAAGAGCCGTGAGCGACTCCAACAACACCGGTTCATTAATTTCAGGTTCAGTATCACTCACTGCACGTGATGCGTTTGATGAAGTGGCAAGATCCGTATTCATATTAGTGAGGTAAGTTCTACAACATACATTCGCTAATTTAAGAGTAAGATAGTATTTTACGTACCCAGGGTGAAACGAGCGGTCGCACCGCGAGCAGACGATCAAGTTATTCGCTATCTCTCTCGTACATCTAAAGCATATCCTACGCATAAGTACGGTAAAATGAGAAGCCGCAGATACCGACCCCGGGACGTACAATAGCCAAGAGATAACGCAGGTATCAACACTCCCGACAGCCTAGCATAAACGTGACTGCCTTATATCACCGGAACGTGAGTAATAAACGCTGAGACTTTTCACAGTCGGTATTGTTGTGCTGACTTACGCGCAGAGAGAGTGTGATTGACCTCGCACGGCCTAGCAGATACTATAGGCCACAGCGTGACCAGCTCAAAGATGATACGCAGTAATTGATTGGCGTAAACTGTTGATCAGCATACAGGTGGTACAGCGTCGTCGATTGGCGAAATAAGGCGAGCATGCGCACAGACCGCTCGAAGACGCAATGAGATAGAGAGAGACAGCACACGACGTATTCTCCAGGCCGTTAATTTCCACGAATAGGTTAGGAAACCTGTCAGTCAATTCGCCGAAATTGCCGTCGCTTTCTAAGACTTTATCCACCAATAAAGAGAAATTGACGGATATTTTCGACGAAAAGCCTTTTTTGCGCGTGCTTTGGTGCAGAGAGAGAGAGGGCGAGAGAGAGAGAGAGAGAGAGATTGATTGATTGATTGATTGAATAGATTTATTATGCCCTAGCACGCTATGGGGCAACATATTGAATGAGAACACGAGACACTTACAGCTAATACATTGTGCAAGAAAAAGAAAAACAAGATAAATTTAAACAAACAGAAAAACTTAACGCAGAAGAATAAAGCATACAAATATAACACTTACAGCTAATGCATAGTATATAATGAAGACAAAACACTATGTCTAATTAAAGCAGAAAGAAAGAAAGAAAGAATAAAGCCTCGAAAAAATGACAATTGTACAAAATATGAAAAATTAACGAAATGATAATGATAATAAGGAAAAATAAGGAAAAATTTAGAGGTGGCCGATAAAGTGGACAGAATTAAGGCAAAAACAATACATAGTAAACTATACATAGTAAACTAAGGGCTCTAATAGGATAGTTATGTCCACTTTACAGCACAACTAAAAACTAAAAACCCAGAACAAGAATACAGAGCAAGTGGCCAGGTCGTGTCATTGATCGGCACCCTGCTCTCTACGCAATAAGAGGCTATAATGGCGATTTTTGAAAATCTCAATGGACGGCGATGATCGAATATAGCTCGGTAGCATATGCCAGTGCTGTTCAGCAGCGATCTGGAAAGACCGGTGAAACGTGGTCATTCTATGGTTCATTATGTGAAAGACACTACGGTCACCTAGCCTGTCCGACCTACGCACATCAGAGATTTCCAAAGGTAGAAGTTCCCTCACATAACTTGGAACTGTTAGATGTACTAAACGATATACAGTGGTACCGAGGCAGTGCAAGCGGCGGCCCTTGACAGAGAGCCAATTCAGTCTGCGCCGAAACGGCGTGATGCTTGCGTCGCGACGCAGATCATATATATAGCGGATGCAGCTGTTTAACAGCCTCTCCAGCTTAGTATTAAGGGACTCAGTGAGATCATGATAGACAAGACAACAATAATCGAATATCGGTAGAATAAGAGACCGAACTAGCAGAATCCTGACCTCCGTAGAGAGAGACCGCTTGTGAAACTTTAACTTATGAAGAGTAGAGTGAATTTTCTGGGAAATGCTAGAAACATGCTTGTCCCATGATAGATCTGACGTAATAATGACACCCAAATTTCTCACTTCACATGTATAAGGCAGGATAGATGTGCCTAGCGATATGGCAGGAACATCAGCTAAATTTATATTCCTAATGTAAGCCCTACTGCCAATAATAAGCTCTTTAGATTTAGCTATGTTGAGAGTTAAGTCGTTGGTATTAGCGAACTGAGCCACGATGTTTACGTCATGCGATACCTTACCGATCGCATCTCCAACTCCGACGGAAGGCATTTAAGATAAATTTGCGTGTCATCCGCAAATACCATATGGTCACAATATCGCAGGTTGGACCCGATGTCGTTGATGTAGAGGGAAAATAATAGAGAGAGAGAGAGAGAGAGAGAGATTGATTGATTGATTGATTAACAGTTTATTATGCCAAGGGCGCAAGGCCCGAATGGCAAAAGGACAAAGTTACACATAACATATACTTAGGGTACATATCGCCGGCTACATGCAGTATGTGTCGTAAAGTGAAAGTACAGTGTTAAGCCCTGCAGCAGGTATTGCACATAACTAGACGTATAAATGTATAAATGTACGGGTGCATGAAACTATATGTACATGTATGTACAGAATATATAGATCATATAAATTAACAAGTATAGAATATAGAATATAAGTAAGTACTATGGGAGATATCGCCGGTCGTCCCTCGCAGCAATTTGTTGTAATACGTGAAAATACTTCAGGTCGCCGCACGTAGCAATTCGAAGAATACGGTCTTGAATAGATCCGTGGACTGTAGCGCTCGTGTCTTCTCTGATAGTGTGGACCATAGTTCAATACCGGAGACTAGGAAGGAACACCTCATGGCTTCAGTTCTGCACGTGGGGGCGACAGAGCTAGGCACTACCAATCGCGACGAACGGCGAGGAGCAATAAGAAGTTCGTGCAGCGGATCATAGAGGTACCGCGGTTTTCCCGATTTGAGGGTACGATGCACCAAGAGACCCACAAAGTAACGTCGGCGTTGGGTGACGGTTAGCCAGTGCAGTTCCCGGCGATAAGGGGAGATATGGGCATCTCTCTTCAGGTTGAACACAAACCTTATCGCGCGGTTCATGAGACGTTGGAGTTTGACGTCGAGGTACTTAGGACATCCGTTCATTAATACCAACGCGTAGTCAATATGGGGTATGACTAGTGCGTTCACCAGGAGATGCTTTACTCTTCGCGGTAGGTGGCTTCCCCGAAATTTCAGGCGGTGAAGGGCGCAGTTTACGCGCGTGGAAGTCTGCGACACCTGGCTGTTCCATCTTAAGTCGGGACATAATGTAATGCTGAGATATCGCACGGAGTTGGAGAACGGAATGATAGCGCCTCTCAGAACCACCGGTGGCAGTGCACAAGGAGGTACGCAGGCCAAGTTAGGGTTAGATCCGAACATTATGCACTTGGTCTTTGCGCTGTTCAGCTGAAGGCCATGTTGGTCAGCCCAAGCGGCAACTGCTTCAATATCCTCATTCAGCCGAAAGATACCGTCATTGATGTGGGCTGGCGGGCACTGTATGTACGCTATAAAGTCGTCAGCGAATAGTTTAGCACTACAGTGTCGGAGAGCGTTAGGGAGGGTGTTTATCTCCACCAAGAAGCAGATGGGACCCGTAGTAGACCCCTGGGGTACACCTGACGAAACCGGGAGATAGGTTGGAATATTTCCAGGGGCAAGTATGGCCTGAGAGCGGCCTGACAAGTACGAGCAAAACCATTTCAGAACGTCGACACCAGCTCCCAACCTTCTCAACTCCTTGAGGAAAGACGCGTGGTTCATCGAGTCGAATGCTCTTCGGAAGTCGAATGCCACCATAATCGTGACTTGCCCCTGTTCAACTCCCTTCCGTATAGTATCCGTGATCAGGACAAGAGCCGACTGGGTACTGTGACCTGCGCGAAAGCCCGATTGCATGGGGTGTAGCAAAGCATTTCCTTCGAGGTGACTAGTAAGTCGCCTGGCGATGAACGTGTCGAAAATCTTTGCTGAATGGCAAAGATTAGCGATAGGCCGTGTATCAGATGGTTGTAGTGGCTTGTCTATCTTCTTGAGTGGTGTGATCAGCGATCTTTTCCATTGCGAAGGATAAATGCCAGTCATTAATGAGCAGTTGAAGATGCGGAGCAAGAACGGCTTCAGCGATGTCAATATAGGCGCAAGATAGGCCAGAGGTAGCCCATCAGGGCTGTGTCCCCTCGATTTACGCAGGCACTTAACAATGGCCGCATCAACCTCAGACATCATAACGGGCTCGGCGGTGAAGTCACTGTATGCCTCGGGAAGAGTCTCCGTAATCGAGGCGAGCTGCTGGACGGAGCACTCAGGGTGGGCGCTCGCTACAGAAGTGTAGTACGCGTTTAGCTCAGCAGCTGAGAATGTGTCTAACGGGGACGAGTGTCTCGGCTTCACGAATCCCTCGCGAGCGAGGAATTGCCATAACTTAGCAGTATCAGTGAAAGCGTCCACGGCTGTGGCAAGATATGCCTCCCGCGCTGTGTGAAGGCGAGACTTAGCTTCGCGTCTGGATTGCCGATAATTAGCCAAGACGATCAAAGACTTGGATGCTCTGTATCGCCTGTAGAGGTCATCCCTAGTTTTTAGAAGCTGTTTTAACTCGGTGGTCATCCAGGGAGCAGCCGGTCTAGCCACTGGTCTATCTTTGAAGGGCGCATAGGTATCGAGGACGTCAGTGACAGTTTTCTCCATACAGGTGACGAGTATGTCCGGATTTGTTTCGTCCTCTGGAACGGCATCAAGTCTACTGCAGACATCCCTGTTTGCCAGCTCGGCATTGCACTTTCGGAAGTCCCTGTATTGCACATTCTTTGGCATAAACTTAGGCGCAGCTATTTTGAGCTCAGCGAATAACACAAGATGGCCGGCGGCAAACGGTGATTCGGACTTAGCATGGTTCACAAGTTTCGCTGCATCATCGATGATTATAGCATCGAGCCATGTTTCGGAATGAGCGGTGAAATGCGTAGCCCCATGCGGCACCAAATACAGGGAATTTTCAGAGATGAACTGATGCAAGAAGTTTGCATCATGTTTGCCTTTGAACAGGTCGGCGTTGAAGTCACCAAAGTAGACGACGTTAGCGTAATTGGCGCTTAGCAGATCTATCTGGGTGAAGAAATCCACAGGAACTGGACTATTAGGCCGCCGATAAACAACCGATACTAGGGCTTTAGCTCCAGGACTGGTGGAAATCTCTATGCATAGGTATTCAGCATCGTCAATTTTAGTTCCTTCCGAGCAACGTAGATATTTGGCCTTAACATCGTCGCGGACATATATAGCCACACCTCCTCCCATGGTGTAGCGAGATCCATCCGGACAGAGAATAGATCGGTCCTTTCTTAACAAAGAGTAACCAGGGATACTCACCGTTATTGAAGAGACTTCAGGAGTTAACCAGGTCTCGCTGACAGCCAGGAGATGAAGATTTTCACGGCTAGTGAGATACGTAGCAGCCTCTAGGTGACTCCGAATGGAGTTGGCATTGATGTACGCTGTTCTCAGCGTTTCTTCGCGGCTCTGAAGCCGTGAAGAGGTTGGCTGTCAGATGAGACGTTCTAAATCGGCTTCGCACGATACGGTGATCGGTTTATCGGCGTCATTAGCTTTTGCTTGGATGACACCTGATCTGACCCACGCTTTCCCTCGTTGTAGCTCGCCTATTTTCTTGCGTGTTAGCTTGAGAAGCTTCAGTGTAGTAGGGTGCAAGAACTCATTGACATTAATGTCATTGTCGTGGAAGCCAGCCGGGATAGTGGTGAAGTCGGAGAGCCTTAGCCGTCTAGTCACTCGTTTGGCGTCTACTACAGCATCGCAAACTTGTGTAGAGGACATTTGAACAAGGAGTGACTGCCGTGCAACCGCTGACGTAGTTGGTTGGGAACCAACCGTTCTAGCAGCATTGGCAGCAGACCTGATGAAGACACGTGCCTTAATGACGTGCGCGACCAAATGCGGAACTTTGAGCTTAGTGAATAGGCTGCTGATTAACTGATGGTGTTCATCGCT